>JAGUQC010000005.1:0-1480569 GCA_018408605.1 Aspergillus unguis
CCCTAACCCTAACCCTAACCCTAACCCTAACCCTAACCCTAACCCTAACCCTAACCCTAACCCTAACCCTAACCCTATTAAACCATACATCTAGGGTCAGATTTAGAGAGGTTAGATATTAAGGGGTAGGACCTAGATCAGTAAAGCTAAACTAATTAGAATAAGAATACTAGTAACCCCAGTAATTAGGATTTAGATAGGGATTCTAATAGGGGTTTAGATAGGGGTTTAGACAGGGGTTTAGATAGGGATTTAGATAGGGATTTAGACAGAGATTTTAATAGGGATTTAGATAGGGATTTAGACAGGGATTTAGATAGGGATTTATATAGGGATTTAGACAGGGCTAGAGATAGGAATATAGATAGTAAAGAATTTAATACTAATATTAATTCTAGCTCTGGTTCTACTTAGGATTCAGATACTGATATAGACTAGAATAATAATAAACTAGATAGTATTAGCCTGGTAGAGCTATACTTTAAGAAGACTTACCTAAGTATGCCTATACTGCCCCCAGCCAGGGCTGTATAGCTGGAGGAGGTAGTCTTTATCCTCTATCTAAGTATCTTAACCTTATCAGCCTTATACTAGACTGGGGAGTAGTTCTAGCTAAGTCTAGTTACCTTTACAGCTGTAGATAAGATTTATATAGATAAGTAAATATTATATAATACTAATCTAACCACCCCCTAGCTAGCTAGATAGCTTTAGGTAGTATAGCTATTACTATTTAAGTTTACCCTACTAGTAAAGCTGTACTCTAGGCTAGACTATATCTAGATATAGATAGCTATTACTAACTAGACTTAGCAGGCTAAGAATATCTACTACTAATTTAAGATCTAGGGCCAGCTCTACTATATATATAAGTAGTTAGGCCTGCTGATCTAGGGTATAAAGTATATTAAGTAGAACAGTATATAGGTAAATATAGCCTAATTAATAGACCTCTAGACCCTCTACTATACCCAGCAGCTGACTAGACTCTAAATTAATTATTTATACTAGTAGATCACAGCCCTGCAGCCTATTATATAGGTAGCCTTCTAGGAGAAGGTCCTGCTGGGGTATATCTTACTAATATTAATAGCCTCTCTAATAGATATATTAGAAGAGATAGTATATAACTACTTCTTCCTCTCCTGCTAAAATAATAGGCTGTAGTATACTATACAGCCTCTACTAGACCTCTATACAGCCCTATTTAAGGGTATAATATTACTAGTACAGCTAGTAGATTAGTAGTAGGATTTCTATACAGTCTATACCTACTAGACTACTATTTAGGGGGTCCTAGAGCAGTTAGCAGTCCTGGTATATATTATAATAGAGATACCCACCTGCTACTTAGAGATTATAATTATTAAGTAGTATAATATATATATATTCTAGCAGAACCTCTTCATCTTTAAGAGCAAGGTAGCAGTGGTTATAAAGTATATTAAGAGCTATCAGACTAGTAAGAATAATTATACTATTACTTACTTCCTATTTAATATAGAGGGCTGTATAGTAGTCTAGTATCTAGCCTATATCTACCCCCTACTGGAGGTGCTGGATATAGTAGTCTTAGACTAGGGCTGGTAATAGGATTAGGTCCCAGCCTTTACCTAGTTCTAGTTATATTTCTTTTATATTTCTAGCACCCTGCCCTAGCTGGTAGAGAACTAGGAGCAGCTTATCTAGGTACTATATATAACCTTTAAGTACTAGCTAAACAGCTTCTTACTTAAGATATAAAGTTACTATTAAATTACTATTATAATCTAGAAGTAGTACTTAGTGCTTAAAGCTATATCTACTAACCTATATATAGTAGCTAAGGTGATTAATAATATTTTTATTAATTAGGCTGGCTACTAAACCCTCACCCATAACTAGTACTATATAGTATAGGAAAGTAGGGTCTGGTTACTTTAGTCTTATTAACTAGCCCTTTATTAATCAGCCTTAAAAATATAGTAATAGTTTATCCTATATAATCCTAACCTATAAATAATAAGATAAGATTTCCTTACCCTACTCTTTATATACAGCCTCTCTCTAGCTGGGGTTGCTAGGGTAGACTAGCCTAGCCTACTAGAAAGGATATTTCTAAAGAATCTATACTACTATTACTAAATTATTCTAGACTTCTAGCCCTTCCTGCAGTATTACTTAGAGTAGAAGGTAATAGTATATTATATCTGTTAAGCAGTTATTCAGGCACCCCTAGCAGCCTATATTAAGTTATATAACTTAAATACCTAACTCTATATACTAGAGGTCTGCTATTTAAAGAGCTTTATTATAGCTGAGATTCTAAAGGCCTACTATTAACTTAAGCTCTAGGAGCTGGTAGATATCTTACTAGACTTACTAGTATAGGAGGGTCTGTATTATACCTACCCCTAGTACTATTAGGTAGGGATATTAGAATAGTAGATAATAAAACACCTATAAGATAAGTATAAGATCTAAGATAGGGGAGAGTAGTAGTACTACTATTTAGAAAAAAAAGCCTTATAAATACTAATCTTATTAAATAATAGCTATTTTATTTAGGTTTAGGCATGATCTGTATATATATATATATATAATTAGATGAGGAATTGATTCTTTTAAAATTATATTAATTTAAATATATAGGGAATAGAGGATAGGTGTCTAATTAGATTAACTAGGAAGAGGGAAGAAATTAAAGAGAGATAAGGAAACTAGAGTATTAGGAGGAGAGATAAAGAAACCAGCTAGGTAGGAAGAGAGATAAGAAAATCAGACAGGTAGGAAGAGAAATAAGGAAACTACTAGATAGCTGTAGGAGAGATAAGGAAACCAGCTAGGTAGGGAGAAAGATAAGGAAACCACTAGATAGCTGGAGGAGAGATAAGGAAACCACTAAATAGCTGGAGGAGAGATAAGGAGACCAGCCAGGCAGAAAGAGAAATAAGGAAACTAGCCAGGCAGGGAGAGAGATAAGGAGACTAGCCAGGTAGGAAGAGAAATAAGGAAACCAGCCAGATAGAAAGAGAGATAAGAAAACTAGACAGGCAGGAAGAGAAATAAGAAAACTACTAAACAGCTGCAGGAGAAATAAGGAAACCAGCTAGGTAGGGAGAGAGATAAGAAAACTACTAGACAGCTAGAGGAGGGATAAGGAAACCAGCCAGGCAGGATAAGGTTTATAAGGAAACCAGATCATAGGGAAGAGGTTTATAAGGAAATTAGATCACAGGGAAGAGGTTTATAAGGAAACCAGATTACAGGGATAAGGTTTATAAGGAAACCAGCTAAGACTGGCCCTGTCTAGATAGCAGGGGCGCCCCAGGTTGGTAGAGACAGTCTAAAAAATGGCGTGGTTTCCTGGAAAACCACGCGGCCTGGTCTTTTAGGTACTTCCATCCGCTCATCAAGGATCAGGAAATGGCATCGCGATTGGTCTCAATCGTATCATGGGAATTGTCAGTGCAGTCGTTGGTAGGGAAGCAGATGTATGTTCACCCACCTTTTGGTATGTAGCTAACCCTTCCAGACGAGCACATCCGTTCCACTATATATCTGTGCTGCGCTGTATCTTGTTATGGCCATAGTAGCTGGGGTATTCCCCTTTGAGCCGCTTGGTCGACGCAGCAGCTAGCCAGCATCAAGACGAGTCTCTGGAGGAATTGATACACTGCGATCCTTTTGGAAGATGGGCGTTTGATACCTTGCACCAAAGAAATCTCACGGCATTACCATTACATAAACTATAAATACATTCCATATATTATACAGACAGCCGCCCACCCCCGTTAGGAGCACCAGCCTGCCCATCGTGCTGTATAATGTGCTTTTGGCTGGCAGCGAACTCCCATTTCCGGTATGTCGCATCGATATTACCGTTCTCTCTGACCTTGTAGCGCGGACGATCCGATTGGGATGCTGTCGCCTGTCTACCAAGGCCTGACATGCCAGCCCACCAACGACACTGACGCAACCTGCACGCTGGGAGGTTATCCGCGTTTCGTCATCAATGCAACCAATGTCGTCCAGATCCAGCTTGGGATCAACTTTGCACGCAACACAGGGATTCGCTTGGTGGTGAAGAACAGCGGCCATGACTTTTCAGGCAAATCAGGTGGTGCAGGCTCGTTGAGTATCTTCACGCACGACCTCAAAGACATCAATATCATTCTGTATTTAGAAAAGAGAGTGAATATCATTGACTCGCTTGGTTCATGGACGCATCGATGTCATCTCTAGACATTTTGGACTCATGGTCGATCTCACTGTGCCTGCCGGGTCTGATCACCTAGCCATGTAGTATATATAGTCCCATCAATCGTGCAAACGAGGCGCAAACTGAACGTTCGTGCTGGAAGCGTAGTAGTGGAGGTTTCGAGAGTCTTAGTTTCGAATAGCTCGCCAGTCTCGCCAGGAGCAAAGCTGATATCATAAAGCTGCACCAGCTTGGATACCGAAGTACGGAGACTCATCAGAACAATTTGCTTGCCGGGGCAGATATAGGGGCCTATAATGTTAGCCCGAATTAAAGTCGCAGGGCGAGACTCACTGTATAAGAAAGGAAAGTATAGAGCACCCTCTTGAACCATTTCCTTCTTCTCACTCCAGCGCTAAGGGATGAACGTCTTTGCATCAACATAGTATCTCTCGCCCATCTGGATCAACTGGGTTGGGACGAACACGTTGACGTCTCCAGGAATGTAGTCTTTGTCAACTTGCAGTCCCTCGGCTGGAGTGACGCGAGATCCACCGGTCAGAATTGCTGGGCGTAGTCGAAGAGTCTCGGTGATGATATCCTCGAGATAGCCGATGTTCTTTATCGTGTCGTACGTCCATTCCGACGGGCCTCCAGGCATAGCCTCGTCCAGAAGACGCTGCAGCTTCTTGAGAACGTCTGGATTCTTACAGAGCAAGTAAACCACTGAAGCCAGCGTTGTAGCAGTGGTCTAGCGACGAGTACTGCTCGCGAGCCATCATGCAAAGCTGTTGCTGAAGGTGCAGTAGACACGTCTTTCTCGACATAGGCCTTGAGCAGCCATGAGACTACGTCCCTGGGGTGTTCGTTGATATCCCAGTTCTGTATAGTTAGCATTATTAGGATTTATTAAAATATGGACTAGCCTTGTGCTTCTGGACTACTTCGTCCTCGCACCATTTGAAAAACTCCGCCATTGTTCTGCGCGGATACGTCGTGCAGATGGTTCCGACAGCACTGGGATGCCCTTCGAGGCCCTTCCCGTCGCAGAACGCTAATATTTGGGTTTCGCGTACAGATTGCGGTGATTGCAGTCAATATGCCGGCCCTTCGGTCTCTGTTCACAAGCTGGTGGGAAGCTCGCACGAGCATTCGAGTTATCAAACGGCCCAAAGAGGAGCACATAGACTCTCGAGCTTAAGGCCAGATTCCCAAGGCCCACGGAAGGGCGTCGGATTCTCGTCTCGGGATCAGGTGACCGGGTCAGAAGAAGAATTGATGCGGCAGGGAAATGATAATAACAAGATCCACGTCGTGACAAACGTCGATGTAGCGTCGTGTCAGGGAGATAATGTGGATGGTCAGGCATCTATTGGGATCCCCCCTACCCTGGGAAACAATCACGTTGATGCAGGAAATACTTGATATCATTTCATGAAGACTATTACCAGCCCGGTGGCATCCAATATTTGTGCCAATGCTCCTCTGTATCTGCCTCCTTGAACTTCTCAATTCCACCGGCGACTCCATCCTGACCAACCTCCCAGTCGCCATTCTCTACCCGCTCGGCCCAGTTATTCAGCACCTTATCGAGCTGGACGAAATGATGGTTTGTGAACCCATTCGTGAACCCAGCCTGATACAGGCTCCAACTTTCATCTTGAGGCTTTGGTCTTTCGTCTGCGTTGTCGATCCCAAACGGCTGACCATTTGATTGTCGAGCCCAGCCATTACTCCCGATTCCATATGGCAGTAGAAGTCGGCATCCGTTGCTCCAAAACGAGGGCCATCTTTGCACAACCGGCTGGATATAAACCCCCGCAGGCTTATCATAACAAGCGTAAAAACGGTGGTCGCGCGCTGGGCCCTCTACATCAGTCTGAAATATCCGAAGGGGGCAAAAGCCGGGGAAATGCCCAAAGCCGAGGGGTGATGGATTATTGAATTCGGTTATGGGTTGATCGAGGAACTCGGTGATAGTAGGGAAACGAATTCCAGGCGCAATGTAGCGGAATCGAACCTTCCAGTGGGAAATGGCAGAGAGAAAGTCGTGTGCGAACGAGAGGTTTGGAATGAAGTCCTGACTTAAAGTCACAGGATCATGCCACGGCAAGCTCATGCTGGAAGTGCTATCCTCTATCTTGAGCTCAATCGCATTCACGAGGCGCTGGAAAGCACTGACTGTTCTTGTGATGTCGGTCTTTGTGTACTGGTGGATGACCCAGGGAGCGATTGAGTAGTTGGACAGCCCAAGCTCCTCGGCCTTCCAGTTGGGTACGGCTTCCATCTTTCCCTCGTCAATCATCTGCAGATATGAATCCAGAATGACCTCCAAAGGCATCCAACCCCATTCATGCCTGGCAACTTCGGGGGTGTCGTTATAATCCTCAATGAAGGTTGCAGTCATTGTGTGTTGGTTAAAACTGGAGCAGTCAGTTTTTGTTCAGAATTTATAGTGAGAGGACATACAGGAGGCCCTCGTCATCTCCCAGACGAAAGTTGCTGGAACCATAGAGCTTAATAAAGCGTCCAGAATCATCGTAAGTGAAAGCGGCGCCTTCCAGCAGATCCTCCGGAGGCATCAAACCAGCTAGAAAGTAGGACAGCATGAAATGCTCTTTGTCGTCATGTAATGGTCCTACTTCATCATGAGCACGCTTCAAGAACTCGATCAGTGGCGGCTCAAGCAGGTCGACAATCTCCTCTCCAGGGGAGTGCACCTCCCACCAGGTTCGTGGATTAGGAGGCATCTCACGGCCGATGCCTCTTACGGCTCTGGCTAGGAGTTCATTGTGCAATGCAGCACAGCGCTCATAGTCCATGGAGTTTGGGGAGAGAGGGCGAGCCGGGTTTGAAGCGGTGATCCGGACGGAGCTGGAAGATGCGTCCATTGTGCTGGTGTTATGGGATGTTGAGGAAAGGAAAAACAGGCAAAAACAGGATTAAGTGGAGGCAGTCTTACTAATCCAATTCATGTGATGACGATACAATCTATGAAAGACCCTTATAGGGCCCAGACTGTGGGTGACTTTTCAAACCCTAAATCATTCTAATGCTCATTCCATGGGTCTATACAAGTTTCTACAGATCAAGTTTTGCAAGAACCCGAGTAGCAATTGCCCGCACCACAGTAGTCATCGGTACTTCCACAATAGCCCGACACCGAACAGCAGTCTCCAAACTGCGTCCCAGAACAAGTCTTGTTGCCAGCAAAGCTTGGCCCACACTCTCCGTTGATGCTCGGGCCTCCGATATCAGGATCACAGTCGCCAGAGTAGCAGGTCCCTGGACCACAAAAATCCGTGCCATCTCCGCAGTATCCGTAGATCGAGCAGCACCTGCATGGTCAAGGAGGTGTTAGAACTGTATCAAAAGGTACGAAGAGCGGGATTGCTTACGAGCCAAAATTGGGGTTACTGCATGTCGTATACCCCCAGTCCGGGCCACAGGTGCCATTAGTCGTGGCGCCGTTGTTGGCCTCACAGGCACCAGAGATGCAGTTTCCTGGGCCACAGTAATCGAGCCCGTTTCCGCAGAATCCACTCGTCGAGCAGCAGCTGAGGCATATTTCGTTATTTGGGACCCGCTAAGGAGGCACGGATTACTCACTCTCCAAACGAAGACCCTTCGCAGACTGTCCCACCGCCACACGTACCATCTTGAGATACCGTCGTCTTTGAAACAGGAGCCACACAGACATCGTAATCGAGCCAAAGATTGGTACAGTTGTCCCAGATCTGGGGTATATTAGCACCACGAGGTCCTGCTTAATGACAGCTGAAAGCCTCACCTGGGTATTGAGCGACTGGAGGTCGACAAAGCTAAGTCCACTATTTCCTGGTCAATGTGCAGGTAGAGAAGGGAGAGGGTCGAGTAAACCTACAATCGAAGAGCAATCGAGTTGCACTACAAGCGACATTAGTCATTATTGCCCTGGAATCAAAGGGCATAAGGGCATCATACTGTATCTCCAGACACGACCTGGTAGTAACGACCACAGCTTCCGACTGTGCCGCTCTGTGTGGGCTCTGCGGGAGTTGCTAGAATGCTCATCAGCACCCCATGCTCTGATGTCTATTCAAATGAGTGTTACCTGTTGTAAAGTACTCGCTTGCCCCAGTGGGTGCGGATATCACCCCTGTGGGCTTGAAACGACCCCCTGGGGGTCTGGTATGAGTACTTCGCCTTAGTATGGTCGTTCAAAGCAAGATCTCGTTGGGAATGACTTACCCTTTGCAAACCCTTTGGACGAAGTTCAATGAACCGCAACTCCCTTCTATATGCGGATTCCAGGCCAAAAGCTGTGTCAGTGTTACTGGCTGAAGATCGGACGAGTACCTGGATGCCAGCTCTTCACTTCTCTTAAGTAAGTATCGGATGGAAAGTATTTAGAGCAGTTGGACGGAAGGCTTACCAGGTAGGATTGTCGTAGAACACATCAATCTCGCACGGCTTAGGGAGACATATAGGGCTATCGAAAGAGCACGAGCTCGACCCAGTGATATACTTAAGGGTTCCCGTGCTTACATTGTAAGCATCTGCCATCATGATACACGGTCGGTAGGCATCTTGATCGGGGTCAACCAGCTGTCCTTGGCAGGCACTCGTGGAAGTTGGAACACTGGTGGCAGTCGTTGTGGAAGGTGCGGGAGTAGCCTGAATGAATAGCGTCGAGGTGTAGGTCGAAACGGGCAGAGAGACAGAGCACAGCTCCTGGATTGACTCATACTGCTCCAAGAGATAGTCTGTAAACTCGTCCTTTGGGAGGCTTGTGGCCATGAGTCTCTGTCTCCATATTTTCATGAAGCACTCGCTGCACAACTGCAGGGGGGTTAGCAAAACACAATGATCGGTATTGAGAACCAACCAATTCCTTGTCATAGAGCCGAGTGATATCCTTCATGTCTGGGGTAATCAACGCAGTTGAGAAGCCCGGATCGTTGCACTCGGGAGGCATTGCACTCTCGTCCTCATTTAGACATGCCCAGGGCGAATAGCTGATCCAAGATTAGCTGAATAACCAGAGAAGTAATCAGGATGTTCGCGTACCGTATGTAATCACTGCCCTGCCACTCTCGGGATTCAGCGTAACACCAGTTGGAAGCACTGCTCGCGGTCTTCGGGTTAGAGAGCGCGATATTGAAGTGTGAGCTATGAGTGCGCACCTATCCTGCAAACAGACAAGGTCATGACCTTGCAACCACTCGGTTGGAATCGACTTTGCCATGCTGTACCCCATTTGAGATAGCAGTGTTTCGCCATCACATTTCTGTTCCACAGCTGCTAGCCATGTAGAAAGCGATTCTGCGCACTTTGACGTGCAAAGCGTAGTGAAGTTCTGCGGGGTCCAAACTACGGCCAGCATTAGTGGGGACAAGATCCGAGCAATGTGCAGCTTACCGAACTGTTCTGGACCTTGGGAGGCCCTGGCAGCTGTCTGCAAGTCACAGAATACCGTTTGGTTTCTTGTTTATCCATATCTGTAAGCAAACGCATATGGGATAGCAGATTGAGATCTCACAATGCGTCGAGGCACTGGTCCGATATGTCATAGGCCTGCTGTACAAAGCTGCGCTCCAGTCCGTCATAATAATGAAAGGCAGAGCGGACTGGGCTGATCAGAGATGACCAAAAGCCCAACAACCCAGTGACAAACAAAGTTGTCTTTTTGTACTGCATGGCTACGTCGGGCCTTCGGTGTAAAGCCGGTTTTGATTCCCCGGGGGCTTGACGATGGTAGAAAGAGCAGAATCTGCCGGCTGCCGGCTTGTTTATGAGGCAGCAGTTCCCGACACTCGAAGGCCGGAGATTTAATTCCCGAGCATGAACTCAAGTCTGTACTTCTGGAGAACCCAATCGAATTGCAGAATGAAGTGCGAGGCGTCGAATTGGATGCGACTGCAGCATTCAAAGTGGCTCGCGGTGCAGGTGCGATTCAGTCAGGCATGTCTCGGCTTGGAGAACACTCTCGGTGAACCCCAACAAGACCAATGGAATCCCAGGAACAAGCGCACCACGGATGCAAGATGTGCAGAGGTGGGTCGTTGCCACCAGGCCAAGGGGTTTAGGGCGCCGGACGTGCCTGCCAAGCCCTCCAGATCTCGTCCAGGCCCCAACTAGGGTCTCGTTAGCTGCAGAGTGCGAGCTGTAATCGAAACCGAGCAGGTTCATGGACTAGAGCGTTCATGTATTTGGAATCAACTCCACTGTGTATGTAGCGTGCTCGCTTCGACCATGCTGGCTGTTGATTCGTCGGGTCTCAGCGGCTCTCCGAAGTGCAATGGGAGTCGCGAGATAAATAGCCCGCAATCGGCGTCAAGCACCGACAGTCCTCCCAAATCAAAGTGCATGCTGAGCATTGTTGAAGATGTACATTCATCCCACAGGCATCGTTGTAGGGCTCTTGGTGGCAGCAACTGCCGCCTCCGGATCCAGCCCTCACAACAATAGCGCTGTCTACAAATCATTGTACTCTGTTCATTCCAACTCCACTCCTGTCTTTCAACATGTCCCCGGTCACTCGGTCAATCGCTTTGTTCGAGGATCTCACGGCGCTTCGGAAAAAGGGTCTTTTTTGCTCACGAAAAGAGACGATGAGCTCCCAGTTGGGACTTGTGCTCCCGGGATCCCTTGTGTGAATGGTGCTTGTTGCAGTGATGTAAGAAGAAGTCCAATGTCTGTACTGCTCAAGGTCTTCTGGTCTAACGAGCCTTTAGAAGGGAATCTGTGGGTTCTCGCCTGACGAGTGTGGCAAAGATACCTGCATTTCGAATTGCGATGCAAAGGCCGAGTGTGGACAATATGCCCCGTCAGAGACTTTTACGTGCCCCTTGAATGTCTGCTGCTCAGAGTATGGCTTCTGCGGGACAACGGAGGTGAGTAATCCTGCAGCCAGATCACAACAGACTGAGCGATTCTGCAGTCACTGACCATGTTGGCCTTTCAGGATTTCTGCGAGGCTGGATGTCAGGAAGGATACGGCGGTTGTGGCTCTGTGACAGAGCCATCGTGCGGTAGTCAGACAATGATGCGCACGGTTGGATACTATGAGGGCTGGTGCGTTGAATTGGACCTTGATATACCCGTTCTCTCTTAATACCCGCGGCAGGGCCTCTACTCGAAGTTGCGACAAACGCCTCCCATCAGACATAGATGTCGCCCCTCTGACACACATCAACTTTGGTAGGCTCTCCAAGGCACGCTTCATGGTTTGACCTGCTGACTGATAGTGGGAAGCATTCGCATTCTTCCACCCGACCACTTTCGAGATGACGCCGATGAATGCGGGTGATGAGGCTCTCTATCCCCAATTTACGGCTCTCAAAAGTAAAAAGCCGTGAGTCATTGTCTTCTATGTCCTAGTCATCTGTTAACTGAAACAACCGCAGTTCCCTGAGGACATGGATTGCGGTTGGTGGTTGGAGCTTCAATGTAAGAAGACTGGTTCAAGTCTGACCATTGGGATTGATGTTGACTCTTTTCAGGACGCCACAAACTCGCCCAATACCCAAACAGCCTTTAGCGACATGGCTGGCAGTGCCGAAAACCGCCGGACGTTTATCAACTCGCTGCTCAACTTCATGCAAACCTGGGGCTTTGATGGGGTGGACCTGGATTGGGAGGTAATTCTCGTTCTCCAGATACCTTCCTGACAACTTGTTAACAACTGCATAGTATCCTGGAGCCGATGACCGTGGTGGAATTACTGCCGATACAGCCAACTTTGTTCATCTCCTTCGTGACATGAAAAATGCCTTTGGGGGCAGCTACGGAATCAGCGTCACTTTACCTGCCTCCTACTGGTATTTGCGGTGGTTTGATGTACAGGGCATGCAAGAACACGTTGATTTCTTCAACATCATGACCTATGATATTCACGGAGTCTGGGATGCCTCCAACAAGCATACCGGGCCATACGTCCGCCCCCACACGAATATCACGGAGATCAAGCAGGGCCTTGACCTTTTGTGGAGGAACGAGATTGATCCTTCTGGTGTCAATTTTGGGCTGGGATGGTACGGCCGATCATTCACTCTGGAGGATCCGAGCTGCAACCGGCCTGACTGCATCTTCAGCTATGGCGGCAAGCCTGGAGAATGCACACAGTCGTCCGGTACACTGTCTAATTCTGAGATCCAGCGTATTATTGCAAAGCACGATCTTACTCCAACTCTCGACGCTGACGCCGCTGTCAAGTGGATTACGTGGGATGCAGACCAATGGGTGTCCTACGACGATGGGGAAACCATCCAAATGAAGATGGCGGAAGCCAACAAGCTATGTCTTGGTGGTGTGCTTATCTGGGCTGTCGATCTCGACGGTTCAGACCACGCAAGCTCAAACGACCTGCTAGGCGTGGGAGTAGCCAACGGTGTTTCCCCTACCGATGCTGAGACATTCCGGACCACCAAAGAATCCTTGGAGCGAGCTGCTTCGATTGGCAACTCCTGTTACTGGTCTTTCTGTGGCGACTCATGCGTCGAGGGCTTTACTTCGCAGACTTATTCCAAAGGGCAGGTCCCTAATATTCTGGGCGACGTTTCGTGCACAGACAACAGTGTTCGGACATTATGCTGTGCTCCCGGGACAACGACGGGCACTTGCTCATGGCAGGGCTGGAACGGCGTTGGCATGACATGCTCGACCGGCTACTGTCCTGAGGACTCCGAGGTGATTGCAATGAACAGTACGGGCTCCCATCTTACATACTAGCTAGATGATCTAACCGAGTCGCAGCCAACTCGTACCAAGAGGACGCAGATTTGCAGATCAACAACAACCATACGTGCAATGGTACGTTCTGTCGGCTGTATGATGACCACACATGCTAACAAGAGCTAGGCGGGGCGCAGACATACTGTTGTTCAGGGTTTGTGCCCTCCCAGATTGCCAACACCGACTCTCTATCCTTACTAGGTGACTACCTCGCCGCAACTGATGCGCAGAAGGACTTGGTCGAGAGATTTGTACTTCCACCCGGCAGTAGACCGACCACTGCCTGTACCGTCGCACTTGGGGTTGCCGGAGTGGCTCAATATTGTGAGCATAACGACTCCCGTCCTTGACGAAAATGTCATTGTTCTAACATATCCGTGTCTAGTGTTCAAAGTCCCGATCATAGGGCCCATACTTGCCGAGTCCGCGATTTTCCTGGGCTGCGCAGTGCCCAGACTCTGGAAGTCTTTCCATCCAGGCACTGTCAGGCCCGACTCGTCCCCTAGCGGTTCGAAGTCTCAATCCGAGGTAGACAAGATTGCGCACCTGCAAGGCCAGGGTCCTGCTGGTATCGGCCAGAAACCGCACGGCGAACGCAAAGACGCGCCCAAGAAGCACAAGTTGCGCATTGGTCAATATGAATATGCTGAGTATGACGACGAGGATCTGGACTGTGAGACAACATACACCTGTGATTACGGAAGAGGCTTCGACGAGGTAATAGCCCCAGACCTCGAGCTGAGACCCGGCCACTAATATGCCTTCGACCAGATCTGCGACAATATGCGCTGGGGGATTGAAAGGGGTCTCGGCGATAAAAGAGTCTACAACAAGGCCATCAACAGACCCGCAGAGACATACAAAGATAACTGGAAAAGGCAACGACTGCCGTATTATCTGAAAAATGCAGCTCGACCGGATGGGTGGCCGAAACACCCGAAGCTTCCTCGCTGCAATCTGTACGCATACCCCTCTTTCACAATGTGATTTCTAATTATGAAACAGCGAGGAGTTTCCATTCGGATCGTTGGAAGAGGGTCAGGGTGACAAGGGATACCAAGTTGTACGCCTTGTCAACGCCAAAGTCAACGCTGCTCATGGTGGGCTCCCTGACTCCAGCGGGGAAGAAAAGATGCTGACGCTCTGGATCCAGGTAATGACTGGTCGAACTGGCTAAAAGCAGTTTGGGAACCATGCAAGGAACTTCGGGAGGCCAAAGGCCTGCCAAAACCTCCAATCACCATGACATGGTCACCGTTCGAGGATGGCGATCATCGTGACGAGGCCGATGCATTGTGGCCTCATTTTATTGAGGCTTATGGTGTATGTTTACCTCAAAACGATCAAACGCCGTACTAACACCTCTCCCTCAGTTTAACTCTCAAGGCGATGTCGAATGCTTCCGTATGTGCTGTATCATTTGACCTATTCTGCATTTGACTGACTCAATGTCCCTCGCACAGCAACCTTCTCCACGAGGGGCGGCGATGGTCAGTTGACAACCACCACCCTTACGGATTATGGATTCAGAGCCCTCACAGACGACCCGTAAGCTCCTTGCTCCTCTCACGTCTCGACAACTCTCCCATGGTTGACATGAACAAGCATTTGCATGACGCTGATCAAACACTGATACAGGATGTTTGTCGAGTATCAATATCCCATGAACGACTATTGGCATCTTCCACGAGAAGGGAGCCCTTTTGAAATAATTGACGTGAACTGGCTCAAAGTCAAACGAGAGATTGCCCTCGGTGTCCTACAACAGGACCTGCCCCCTTCTGCCATTAGAGAAGCTGAGTACGCCGCCGAGCATGCAGCTGAACTTCCCATGTTTGCCAGCAAGCCCGCAGATCCAACCCCAACAGACGCAGCGGCCTTTGGGGGGGTAGTGGCAACTGACACTCCTGATAACAGCTGGCAGCCTTCCAGGGGGCCGATGCCTATTGAGACGGGAGTAGTTGATGTTCCAGAAGAGCCAGAGGAGCCAGTGGATGGGGGTCACATGATGCGAAGGAGGAAGCAGCATTTGCTGGAGCATCAGAATGGCCCCAGGTATGGACACGGAAATTGGTAAACGATATAATTTAGTCCACGTCATCATGCAGGATGTCTGTAGGCAGTGACAATGCGTCTGATCAGCGCTTATGTCCGACCGGGATATTTACCGCTTTGGGATTCACCGACCGGGCCTGATCTATACCACTTCTATAAAGCCAGCTCTTTCTTCATCTCTCTCAGTTCTGTATTATCCATCAAAATGACCCAAACAACCTACGCCTCGGATGGAAAGGCCTCATCCTTTGTCTCCATTGAGCACACTGAGTGGGACAAGACCGACGCAGAGTAAGTCCATTCTACTTTGTATCTGATATGTACTAAGAAGAATAGACCCAAAGCTCCGTGTACCGCCCACGGCCCCTCTCAAACACCACATCTTGACCACGAACTCCAACAGCCCTACGCCCAGGCAATCATCCGAAGCCTGACAGAGGCTCTGAACGACCTTGCCGACGAGACCAAGTGCACGAAATGCACCGTCGAGACCGCCTCAGCTCTTCTAACGAGCCACGCGCGGGATCTTCGGGCTGCAAAGAAGAACGGGCAGTGGTCGAAGCAGGAGAAGAAGGCGCTCAAGGCAGAAGTCAAGGGCTCGTTCAAGGGTGTCAAGAAGGATGTGAAAGCTTTGTGGAAGGAAGGAAAGCAGAAGAAGTAGGGTAGACTATTTGGAATGATGGAGTTTGGGTGTGCTATCGGGTTAAATATATTTCAGTATTTCGTCTATAATAGAACATTATATCTGGCTAGTGATAGATCAAGGATGTCTATTCTTTGTCGTATGTGACCAGCCTAAGCGCTGAGAAGCATTTGCCCATGACGTCGTCAAGCGCGCGGGAAGGCGAAAGGCTGATTCAAGGCAAATTCCAGCTCAAAATTGGGTGAAATGTGAATATTATTCAAGAGTGGACCTGCAGCCGTTCCTGAACCTGATCAGCAGTGGCGATCCGCCGATTTGTTAGGGCTGCATCTGATCACAACAGGACAACACTCTCTTTGATTAATTGTAAACCTTGTCTGCAGCATATGACCACTTGTTGTTGGAACTTATCCCTGCTCCAGCTGGTCAAGGATTGAGAATTGGGACAAACAAGATCAGCAAGACCGTTAACCCCGACCCACCAGCCCTGAATCGCTTCTCTGATACGGCACAGACCCAGTCCACTAGACCGTTTAAGTCAGACATCCCCACGCCTGATGACCCTAGTTTCAGTTCGGCCCAGGGAAGGAAGGCAAACGGTAGTTCACCCGACAAGAATTTTAATTCTACTGTTCCCTGCTTTCAGAATCCTTGTTGACAGCAGCCGACTGCACAATGGAACAGGCCGGGCATGGGTACCGGCTCTCGTACGTCCGCCTTGACGACACGCCAGAGACACCGCGCCAACGACCTCTCTCATCGGCTGAACAGGCGATCCTGCAGTCTCAAGCGCGGCCATTCTGGGGAGCGAGCTGGACCCTGGAGATCCTCAGCTGTCTCACCTTGATTAGCTTTCTTGTTGCCATTATTGCTGTTCTCTTCTACTATAATGGCTGACTAATGCCCCAATGGCTGTATGGCATCACTCTTAATACCCTGATTTCTATTTTCAGCACTGTTATAAAGGCTATTATAGCCTTTATTCTTACTGAGTCAATCGCTCAGCTGAAGTAGTCTTGGTTCAGTAATAGCAATAAACTTAGTGATCTTGCCCTGCTCGACGCTGCCAGTTGCGGGGTTATTAGTGCCTTTATCACTCTCTTCTAATTCATGCCTCAGTAAGTGCCTTGGCTCTGGTTTAATATAAGACTGATGGAGATCAGTCATCTCTTCACATTTAAGTGCTTTATCCTGGTCGTCACAGCTGCTACAGACCCGTTCATCCAGTAAGTTATAAGCATTAGCATGTGTTCAGTACATGCTCCAGCCAACTCTATAATTCAGGTCTGCAACGCCAGCACATACAATAACTAGGGTGAGAGTGTAGGGCCAGGGATGAATAAGATGCCCCTAGGAACTGCAGGTGCTATCTATTCTAGTATCTACTAGAACCAAAGCCCTAACAGTAATGCTGTCTTAGCCAACTGTCTAACAGGAAACTGTATATTTGCCTTATACTAATTACTTAGGTTCTGCAGTCGCTGCGCCAACATCACAGACTCCCTGAACCTCAGTAAGGAAACATTTGGAACCCTGGAGATATACCACTATAAGCTACCTAACAAGTTCTTATTTAATACTGCCACAAATATAATGTATCTGATGAACACCACAACTAGACTTAAATTAATTGAAATGGATATAACAGACCTGCTGCTGATCCTTAACTTCACAGCTATCAGCTCAGCAGGATATGGAATAACCAATATCAGCGCAACTAGAGTTGGAAACTCGACTCGGCAAACTCGGCTAAACTCGACTTGACTTGAGTCTTGGCGAGTTTTAGGTGGGTCCGAGTATTAGGTCGGGCGAGTTTGAGTTCTAAAAAAAAAACTCGCTGGGTTTGAGTTAACTCAATCTAACTTGCTAAGGCTAATATTACATACTAATACACTAATAAAATATATAAAATACTGTATAATTATATTATTACTACTACTACTACTAATAAAGTATATAAAATATATAAAATATTTTATATATATATATATAATCTAACATTGGGAGATTAATATAATATATTATTTATATATCAAATATATAAGTAGGGGGCAGGTTTAAATTAAGGCTATTTATCTAAGTAGGACTTGACTATAAAGTTTAGAAGTGTAAGGATCTCTATATTAAATAAAAGTTTAACTAGGCTAGTAGGCTAAAATAGTCTTACCTACTTATTAGTATTATTACTGATACTATTACAGGTGCCTCAGGCACTACTAAGACTAGGCTATATGACATATAACTATTGTATATCACCTGCTAAGTCTTATTTAGGAGACTAGTGATTAGTTCTACTATGTAATACTATATACCTTACCTATCTGTGGATTTATGCTTCTATATACTCTATACAACTCTCTTAGTTATGTCTAACAATTAGTTCCTAATATTATATATAATCCCTTTATATGCCTACTTATGTGACACCTACATGCCAGATCTTATATAACTTCTTATAAGAGGTGCCTGAGGCAACTAGAGGACGCTATAATAATATAGGTTTAAATATAATAATATCTTGCTCCGGGCAATATAAATGTTTTTTATATTAAATATATAAAATAAGAAAATACTACTTATTTTATATATTAAATTAAAAAACCTGCATGGCTTGTAGTTATAAAGATATTAAAATATTAATATTAGGAGTAGTTAATATTATTCTTATATATTATATTATATAGTAAATTTTAAAAAATATTAGTTAAATAGTCTAGTCAGTATATTTTTAATATCTTATATTATTTTATTTTTACCTATCTTAGTTTGAATCCAGGTAGGGGCAATCCTTTATAATTTTTATAATATTATATTTTTCTATAAAATTAAGGATTCTTTAAAGGATTATTAAGTATAATATAATTCTATATCCTTTTAATAAAAATAACTTTAAGAAAAGTACTTATTTAAAAAAAGTTTAACTCCTTAAAATTTTTAGATATCATGAGCAAATATATATAATATTAAGCTAGATATTAAAGAATTAAATAATAGCCCTATGCCCTAATACCCCAATTAGGTTTAGTGCTAGGGAATCAAGTTTTCCCAAGTTAACTTAAGAAAACTCAGTAGGGATGTCAAGTTTCTCCCTAAAATAGGAAACTTGACTCGGGTGGAACAGGATCTTAAAAAACTCGCCCGAACTCGCCCGTATCCAACTCTAAGCGCAACAGAATGTGCGCTCTACTTCTGCACTAAGATGTACAATACTGTTGTACAAGAAGGTGAATTCTCAGAGGACTGCACGTCAGTCTCAACTACGTTGAATTCTTCAGCGACTTTGTTGGAGGATTTTGCCATTACACCAGATGCCTGTTATCTCAATGAGACACGCCATGAATAACCATACACCAACCTCGCAGATGATTGCATATACAGCGTCAGCTGGCTTAGTTGTCTGTCCATGTCAAACTCTGTCATTCTATTACTCCAAGGCAAAGGCTCTCTCTTCGTGAGCAACCGGCCAAGCTGGAAGCCAGAAACCCTTGAAGCCGTCTATGGCATGTACGGCAGCTACTCTGACATTATATCCATGTTCAAATCCCTTACATCCTCATTGACCCTCAACGCCTGATTAAAGGTCTGCGACGCCACAGTGCAGGAATTATGTAGGTAGAAGAATCTTTTGTACATATACACTGGCTGTGGTTGATTATGCCAGGCTCCTTAGTAGTGCTCAGTGCTGTCTTTCTATTGGCTACAGCCCTGCATACGCGCCATTAATATATTTGGAAGTCGTCGCCTCTGGCCCTGTTGTTCTTGGGTTTGATAATTAATGCCTCTACACCACTGAAGCCCAATCCGACACTGAAGGAGCATGGAGGATACGTCGAGGAAGATGGATGTCCTCCTGGAATCAACATCCGAAGGTGTGAGGTTGAAGGCCGTGCCCAAGTAGCGTGCGCTGTATCTTGTACTATATATAGATATCTTTAATTCGATTTAATACATTCAAAATCAAGGAAAGAAACGTGGTGGGGTCCCTGAGTTTAAGATAACGGGCCATACTTAAAGGGGTGTAACTACTTAGGGAAATGAACAATAAAAGTACATGGGATATGCCGTCCCTAAGGTTGATCCTGTGCTTGGGGATCGAGGCAGGTTGGCAAGTAGTGGGATTTGCTTATATATTGTTAGTCTAAGCCAAACCCATCTCCTTGTAGAACGCATCCGTCTTTAGCGGCCAACCAAGGAAGTTAATCAAGGTCTGCATCTCATCCTGGCTGCCTCCTTTCTTAAAGACTTTGTACCGGTACTGGTGCCCAGCAGTTCCATCCATTAGGTCTGACTTAAAAGCTGTGTAGAACATATCTATCAAGTACACTTACAAGCTGCAAGAGGTCACACTCAGCAAATAGCTTTGAATAGTCAAGAAATCTTACCTTAGGTAGCCATAGTATCCGGCATCATAGCCGCCCATCAAATGACTGAATATAGCCTGGCTATTCCCCCACTCATCACCCAGGCCCAGGGCCTCAGGGCCATTAATTTATATATGTTCTTTATAAAGCTTGTTATACATAGTAGAAATAGGCAGCTGCTAGATTGCCTCATAGCTCTCTAGCTTATAGATTATTATATTAAAAATCCTAAAATGGAGCTGACACAAGTTGAAGAGTGTGTTATTGACATGTTTGATGTGAATGATGTTAGTAATAACCTTATCTAGGATCTCTACTAACAGCTCTGCCTGTTCACCAGCCTGCTCCTTCCACACTGCAAGATACTCTAAAAAAAGTGTTGAGTAATGCTTGCTGAGCACCTTAAGCTGGGTTGGGGTCCAGCACCAGTTCTCAAGCATCTGACTTAGAGCCTTGACAAAGTCTTGCGCTACTCTGGTCCTATGGAACCGTGAATAAGTGGTCTTGGACACCAGGTTATGGATACCATAACCCAGTTCATAGAACAAAGTCACCACCTTATTATGCTTAAGCAAACTGGGCTTTTTCAGCATCAGCTTTATAAAGTTACACACCAGAGCAGTGGCTGGGTAGCAACACTTGCCTTCTGCATTAATATACCCCTATAACATGGTCAGTCACAGACACCTCGGCGAGATTGCAGAACACATACCGGTTGGAGATTGAAATTGGCGGCATGGCCATACCTCCTAGGATAAGGGAAGAGATCTAGATACAAGTAGCCAACAAAGCCACTATCCTCACCCTTATCATCCCACACACTAAAGACCTGGATATCTTCATACCATATAATATCACTGCCCTTGCCCATGCTGGCGACTTGCGTGCGTTCCTTGCCGGTCAACTCTACAAATACAAGGCCAAATAGTTCCTTAAAGATATATATTATGCTGCTGATTATGTTCTGCAGTAGAAAATACTCAGTAATAAGCTGCTAATCAAGCAAGAAATCCTTTTCCAGCATCAGTCAATCATAGAGTTAGTTATCCCAGAGGTAGTAGCAGCTATTAAATAGCTCTCCTTACAAGGTAAGATTACTCTTTTTAAGCTTTAGGAGCTGGGTGATTTCCTTTTTACTGCCATCAGCCAAACAGGCATGTAAGTCAGCCAGGAAGTTATCTACTGTCTTTAGTATCTTAGCTATCTTATCCTCTATCTGGAATACTGCATGATTGGGGTATCCTAACAAGCAAGCTGCCTTATCACACAAGATGACTGCCTTGTAGAACAGGGGAATGTTCTGATTACACTTATTTTTATTCTAGATGGTGACCTGCTTACAGGTCTTGGGGTTCTTCATGTAAGACCGGCTAGGTCTCGTGTGAGCGTCGATCCACTAAGGTTCTTTGTGATACTAATCCGACCAATGAGAAGCGAGAGTTCAGGTCCGAAGGAGTTGAACAGAATTGATTACTTGAAGACCTCTACTACTGACTATCTAGTCCCTTCTTATAGGTTAGGCCTTCCGGGTTCCCGAGGTCTTCAAGCCTCCTATCCGACACACCTACTGACTCGGGTATTTGGTTCTCGGGAAGTCGGTCGGGAGGCCTTCGGTCCCCAGTCGGTTCGGCGACGTGGAGGATTCTCAGAGTGTCGGAGATATAGTCGTTCCGGCCTCGTCTCATTGGTGGCTTCTTACACTTCATATATTTAGTTATAAGGAACAGATCAGGGTACTTAAAGGTCAGCCAGAGCTTGCCTTTATACTTGCTATCACCCTTCTTAAGCCCTAAGAGAACATCCTCAGGCATGCCCTCCAGCTCCTGCAGTATAAACCAGATACCTCCATCCTCTTTATTTAGATTCTTTCTAAACTTAATACTGAGCAAGCTGAGGTGCTTCTTAATCTTTTTAAAGCAGTTATGTGTCAGTCCTGCTGGAAGATTCAGCCTATTATAAATAAAGTCCTTGTGTTTCTTCTTAAGTAACTAGTAGGATTCTAGGTCTAGGCTCTTATTCTTCTTCAGTACTGCATTAATAAGCTTAAAGATATTCTTATATATTAAAGACTTAATAAAGAAGTTGTTTATTAGTTCTTCTGCCTTAGAAAACATATCTCTCAGCTCTTACTTAGTTAACACAGCCTAGTAAAAGCTGAGGATATTAGATTCTAATGCCATAATGTTTTTATTGTGGGCCAGGGGTTTCAGGACAGAATTAAAGGTTGTGCTTTTAATAGGGATATTTGCAGTGATACCATCCTGCACCTTATAAGATAATTCAATGAGGCATTTAGCGTCATTCAGTATCAATTCGGCGGTGGCAGTGAACAAGGGGGGAGCTTGGGGCAGGCGGCAGAGGTGTTGCGGAGCCATTACAGCGGTCGTCAAACGTCGATAGAAGGGTCTTGAGCCTTGGAATTGGCGCAGGACGGAGGCAAGTCGAGCAACAGGGGCGAAAGGAGCCACGGTGACAGAAAACAACAAGCAATCGTGGTGAGATTGAGAAGCCAAGTGGGGGAGCACTCGGAGAGCAGTTGAAGTAAACAACAAAGACAGCTTGCAGGTGATGTCACTGTCACGTGCATTGACACCTGAGGCATACATCGTTCAGACACCTGAGGACCCAGGCACCACATCTATGCTTTTAGGCCAGGCGCAAGAGGAGTGTTCCTGAACTAACAAAGAGCCACCTGACAGGTAGAACTGGATCACAGAGCTTCAATAGTTACTTGGATTCCAAAATGCTGTATTTCTTCTAAATAGTCTGACAGGTGTTGCTGCTCACCATTTCAAATGGTCACCCTGAAAATGACCTGTATAAATCCTCCAACTGCACTGTGTCCATGCCTCTATTTCCATTTATATAATAGTGCCTGCCAAGAAACCATTGGTCTGGGGGCCTATGAGTTTTATAATATATATACCTTTCATGTGCCCTACTGATGATTTTGTTAATATTGGTGTCAAAAGCACTTGTAATCACAAAGGGTGGTTTCTTCCATTCTGCCATGGATTGAAGAATGTATGCCATGAATGAGATGCAAGGAGTGTGTAACTAGTAGCGGAGATGCCGGTCAAGTTATCGTCTGTTGTTGCGCTGGAAAGCCCCGGGAGATAATCTGGTCCAGTCCGGGTGAACTGCGGTAGAGGCTCTAGAAGACACTCGGAATGTGGATGATGAGCCCTTCTACGTTCGCATTATGCAGGTTTGATGGGGATTTATCTGGATTATGAACTACCATTTCTTGTTAAATATGCGTTTTTGTCGCCTGGTAGCTAGATTGATCACGATTCCCCCTCTGAGTCAGTTCCAATGGTATCATTCCCGCGCCTGTCCTTTCTAATTTTGTGTGCCTTATACCAGCGTGTATCCTCGCCCCAGACCATGTCGTCATCTGCAAACCCGGCGACCGAGAACTTCCGGAGCGTCTCAAACGAAAGAAAGACATATCTCTCGACATATCCCCCATACGGGAGGAATCGTTTGACATGTTCTCCTCCTCGGCGCGGCCACATCTGCTCCCATTAGAGGCGGGTCGGAACACTGTCGCGGGCGGGTTCCATGTCGGTGGCGATGGTTGCATAGCTGTGATCCCAGCCGTCATTGTAGCCCTCATCTCCAGGCCGGATCATATATCCGTGATGGGCGGAGAGGTTGCCTATCCCCAGCTCCTCGGCACGCTTCTGCAGATCCTGTTTATAAATCGGATTTCCCACTTGCTCTGCGACTTTCAAAAGTCCGGCGTTGGGCTCAAAATTTACGAGCCGGTACGCATCCTCATAGTCGTAAAATATAGCAGTGATGGCGATCTGTAGGTGCATCAAGGGGCATCGCCTGGCAAGTTGGGTGAGTGTGCGCTCGTCTGGCTTGAGAGGCCACCAGATGATCCAAGGCTTGCAGGGAGTATCTTCGGTGAACGTGCCAATGTTGTTGATTATGATACGCCGGGCGTTGATGGCCTGTTGAATCACATATCGATCAGAGGCAACCCGGTCGGCTGCACCACTGACGGGGATAGCGTTGGTATCAAGCTGGTGCTGCCACCACCGAGCGAACATGGTATTGTGATAGACCCCACGGACAACGCAGAGAACTTCAAGCGAATCCACGTCTGCTTGTGAGCGCGGATTGCGCAGGCGAACGTAGCGGTCCTCCACATTCCCTTCGTAGGCAGCCATCTGGCGCAGCAGATCCTTTTTCATCGTCGGCAGGTCAAGAGGCAGGGGCTCCCAGAGAAGAGTCACCTCTTGCGGGGTGAATCGATCGTATCGGGTTATCTCTGGCTCGTTGGAGTCAAGCCCCATGTAGCGATCCTCCTTGATGTCAACTTCTTCCTCAGCAAAATCCTCCGCAGCATCTTTATTAATTGGCTCCCGCCACTGCAGTTTCCACCGCACATGCGTGTCGCTGTTGAGGAAGGCAGGTGCTCTTGGGTTGACTAAGGTGATTGAGCGGTCGAAATCATCCATCACAGCATATTTGACTGACGAAGACATGATCAGCCGATAGATCTCATCTCTGCCTTGGGTTAAACCCTCGCGGGCTTTCTCGGCGATAGAGATGTCTGGGAGCAGGTCAAGCTCTTTATACAGGCTAAAATAGCCAGCAGCGGCGCAAGCCCGACTAACCTGATAGCACATGGCCGGATACTGCTGCGCTACTTGATGATAAGTGTCCTCTTCGGCAAAGTCCGGGCTCCAGATATAATAAGGCTGGGATTCAGGGTTCTCTAAACCTTCCAGAATAACATTACTCATGATTAGGCGCGCATTGCGTGCTCGAAGAATTTCTGGATGTTGTGGCGAGCGGGCGCACAGATCAATAATCTGTGGGCTGGTTGTAAAACCATACAAGCAGTGCAAGCCTCGAATGACGGCACATTGGGCAGTAGCAGAGGTCAGATCATCAGGGACGCCGGTTCCCTCAAGAGCAGTGATACATTGGGAGTAGCTGTAGAGGGGGTCATTAGTCAAGGTGGTGGATGCTTTTGAGCCAGCTTCACTTCTGGTGTCGGACATACTGCTAGTAGGCAAATTCATGCCTTAGGACCAAGTTAAATATAAGGAAAAGTAAAAATATTTTTATATCTTCTAGTAGCCCTTAAAATTCTAAATCTAAAAATATTTTTTACTATCTCTAAAGGCCTATAATTATAAATATATTTAAAATTAAAAACCCTTTTTTTAATAAAAGGATATAGTATAATAATTAAAAGCTATAATAATTTTTATACTAAACTATCTAAAATTAATAATTATTTATATTAGTAGTTTAATATATTAGATAAGTAGAATATTATTATTTATAATAATTAATTAAACTATAAAATATAGATATTCCTTTTATAATATTATATTTCTAGAGAGGAGGCCTGTATTCTAGAAAAGTATAATAATAATAATAGTCTAGTATACTAGATATACCCTATATAAAATATAGAATACTTAAAAAATATTATTATATATAGTAACAGCTATATTTATAGATTAATTATAACTAATTAATTAAAACAGTAAGATAGATATCCAGGATATCTAATATATAATAGATAATTAGCCTGAATCTATAAATAGTATAGAAATTATTATATATATATATAATATTATATCTACTAATTTATTATACTATTCCTATATTAATTAATATTATAAGGGTGCTAGGTCTATAAAATCTAAAAAGTTTAGGTTTAGTATATTTTAAATTAAAATATTCTACTATAACTAGATAAGTCTTATATTTAAGAAGAGGGTTTCTAGGGCCTAGCTGCTAAATAGGTAGGTATAACTAGCAGTAAAGATCTTCTTAGTAGTATTATATAATTATATATATATTAACTTATACTATTAGAGGACAGACTACTTACTAAAATAAGGCTTAATAATTATACTGCTAATATCCTAGGTTAGGAAGAGGAGATAGACTATTTTTATTTATAAGGGCTTACTTAGTACTGTAGGCTTAGGCTGTAGTAAGCTAGTAGTAGACTATAATAAATTTTAATTAGGGCTAATACTTAAGATAAGATTCTTTAGGAACTCTACTAACTAATAACTATTTAATTCTAGCCTTAGGGCTGGTATAGCTATCTTAACTTATAAATAGCAGCTACTAGAATAATAATAGTAATAATATAGTATTAGTTATAGTAATAATTATAGCCTAGATTACTTTATTCTAAATATTAAGCTAGATACTAGACTAATTAGGCTGTATACTAGCTAGCTATAAATAGCCTGCTTATAATTATATAGCTGCTGGCTAAAGTACTTAAGATAGTACTAGTATTATAAAAGACTAATAGACTCTTAACTAGTTACTAGGACCTACTAGAAGATAAAGCTTTATTTTAATATAATAACCTTCTTTACTACATCAAATTAGTCTGACTTTAGGTATAATAGGTCTATAGCCTAATATTAAATTAAAAAGAATTATTAGTATATAGAATCCTAACTAGTATTTTAGAACTAGATCTTAAAGTTCTTAGTATAAAAAAGAAGATATATATCTTTAAACTTAGTATGCTATAGGATATAGAATAAGATCTACTCTTATAATAGGTATAGATATTATACTAGAAGATAGTAGTAGAGTAGCTATATTTAAAGTACCTAGCTTTAGAGTATTTCCTTAGCCCTTTATTAAGTAGTTAAGAGCTTAGTAGATACTATAGTTATCTAGCTTTAGATAATTTAGGCACTAATAAAAAAGTACTGGATCTAGCTCTCTAGCAGGATATTATATAGAGTAGGAATAATAATATTATCTATCTATACTAACTACTACTCTATAATAATCACCTAATACTAGATAAATAAGTAGTAGAGCCTAAGAAAAAGAATAAATATCTCTACTATCTCTAGCCCTTCCAGGCATCTAAAAGGCAGGTAAAGAATATAATAAACTAGGACTTAAGTAGACTACTATTATCTAGACTCTATATACAGGAACTAGGTTAGGATCTAGTCTAGGTATATAGAGTTATATAGACTATTAGTAGACAGCTAGATAGCTATTTAACTTAGATCTTAATAGATTATAGCTAAGCTGTAGGCAAACCTACTAGTATTATTAATATTAAAGTAAATAGAGAATTAATAGTTAGCTAGGTCCAGTATATTTACTTTAAGATTTAAAATAGATAGTAATGAATTTATAGCTAATATTAGTATATTATTTAATAATCCTAAGTCTTACAGGCCTGTAGTAGGGGCTGATTAAATATTAGTAAATAGCTCTTACTATACTACTAATAGAAGTATAGTATCCTAGTTAGTTAGATAAGGCTTAAGATTAGTATAAAAAAGAATATTTAGGTTATTAATAGCTATTAGTTATAATATAGCCTTTTATTAGATTAGTAGAGAAGATCCTGCCTTTAGATTATAATCTAAATATCTATAATATTATAGAAGCTAGTCTGCTAAATACTATACTAAAGCCTTAGTACTAGGGCTTACAGCTAATATTATTTAGTCTTAATTAGCTCTTATCCCTAGAGCTAGTCCTATTAGTAACCTCTCTAAGATCTTAGTAAACTATTAAAGTAAGCTATTTATAGGATCTATTATACTAGCTAGTATTAGAATTAATAAAACTAATTAAAAATAAAAATAAAATAAAGATATTATTACTATTACTCTCTTATATTCTTTTTATATCTAAGTTACTATTACTACTTAGACTCTTAGGTGCCCAGGTTATAGACTTATAATCTAAAGTATTATTTTTTAGGGGATTAAGTATTACTAATAGTAAAAGTAACTAGAATAGGCTATTTAATAGCTTACCTAGCTAAAAATCAACTATTATAGCCTAATTCTGGTAGGTAAGAATAGGCAGATATAGATCCTCTAAGTTAGATAAAATAGAAAATACTTATTATAGAAAGCTAATCTTAGCTAAGATAGGTAGATATTAAGTATAATAATAATAAGTATTATAGTAGTTATATTACTTATATTTAATTATATAGATATAAGGTCTTCTAGCTAGTATAATAAGATAAAATATAGAATTAGAATAATAGAATAAAAATTTATAAAGTCTACTATAAATTATTAAGATTCTATAAGATTATAGTAGAAGTAGGGGTTAGGTATATATTTATATCTTTTAATATCCTAACTAACTTTATTAAGAGCTTAAGATCTAAGAGGCCTAGGTTAATTTATTATTTATTAAAAAGTAAATCCTTTATAGGAAGACCTATTACTATCCCCTCTTTTTATTTAACTTCTTAATATTAGAAGATAGTATAAATATTCTTATTTTTATCTTATTCTTAATTTATCTCTAGTACTGGCAGTTATAACTTTTTAATTATTATATTTATCTTATTTTATCTGATATCTCCTATACTATAGGATGATTATACCCTATTATAAAAGAAAGGAGATACTAGACAGGACTAGGCAGTATAGTAAGTGCCTTAAGTATAAAACTTATTAAAAGTAATCTTTTATCCTACTATTATAGTATAGGCTAACCCTAATATTTATATATAACTAGTTTAATCTAAGTATTTTATCCTAATCCTAATCTCTATTTTAGTACTAATCCTCTACTGCTTAATAATATCTATTTACTAGAAGTAGTTAGAGTTGGATACGGGCGAGTTCGGGCGAGTTTTTTGAAATCCTGTTCCACCTGAGTTGAGTTTCCTATTTCAGGGAGAAACCCGACTCGGATTTAGGTGAGTTTTTATATATAAAAACTCGCCTGACATCCCCACCGAGTTTTCCTAAGTTAACTCAGGAAAACTTGATTTTCCAGCACTATACCTAATTAGGATATTAGGGCTTAGGGCTATTATTTATTTCTTAAATATCTAGCTTATTATTATATATATTAAAATAATTTTAAAATATATAGTATAATAAGATAATAAAGAATATATTTAAATATATTTAAATATAATATATATATTAAATTAATAAATTACTAAATACCATGTATAATACAACATAAATTATGTAATATTATGTATAAAATATATAACTTTATTTATATAATTTTATTAATTATTTATTTATTTACTTATTATAATTTATAATATTAAATAATTAAGATTAAGATAGTTAAGATACTATTATACTAATATAAATATAAAATAAAAAATATTAGTGGTACTGTTGTATATATATATATATATATATATATATATTTACTCATAATATCTAAAAACTCTAAAAATTTTAACTTTTTTTAAGTAAGTACTTTTCTTAAAGTTATTTATATTAAAAAGGTATATAATTATAGTATATTTAATAATCTTTTAAAGAATACTTAAAATTATATAAAAATAAGATATTATAAAAATTATAAAAGTTTACCCCTACCTGGATTCAAACTAAGATAGGTAAAATAAAATAAAAATAAAATATTAAAAATATACTAACTAGACTATTTAACTAGTATTTTATAAAAATTACTATATAATATAATATATTAGAATAATATTAATAAATACTAATGTATATTTTAATATCTTTATAACCATAAGCTGTGCAGGTTTTTTGATTTAATATATAAAATAAGTAGTATTTCCTTATTTTATAGATTTAATATTAAAAAAATTCATGTTGCCCAAAGCAAGATATTATAATATTTAGATATATATCATAGAAATCTCCCAATGTTAGATTATATATATATATATATTATACAGTATTTTATATATTTTAGTAGTAGTAATAGTAGTAATAGTAGTAATAGTAGTAATAGTAGTAATAGTAGTAATAGTAGTAGTAGTAGTAGTAGTAGTAGTAGTAGTAGTAGTAGTAGTATAATTATACAGTATTTTATGTATTTTATTAGTGTATTAGTATGTAAAATTGGCCTTGGCAGATTTAGTCAAGTTAACTTGAGTAGGTCTGAGTTTTAGAAAAAAAACTTAACCACTACCTGAGTTTTTTTTTTAGAACTTGAACTCGCCTGCTCTAATATTCAGACCCACTTAAAACTCGCCAAGACTTGAGTTGAGTCAAGTTTGGCCGAGTTTGGCGAGTCGAGTTTCCAACTCTAGAAGTAGTCCCTCTGTACAGCAGTAATCTAATATATTTAATAGTATTTATATATATACAGCTAGAAGGATTAGAGGGGACCTAGTTCTAAAGATTATATAAATATTTAGTATTTATTTTATATTAGTCTTTAATACCTAGGCCTAGTATAGAACCTATAATACTCCTCTATTCTTAAGAAGGAATAATTCTTTTAGTATCTCTATTATTTTATTATTAGTCCCTTTAACTATATAGCTAATACTATAAAATAGCCCTAAATTAGATCTATAAGTATTAGAGTAGGTATAGAAGACTATAGAGGTGATTAATCTAACCTTAGATAATAATCTAGGGTCTAGTAGTTAGTAGATAAAGAATATCTATAGATTTAATTACTAATAAAAGACTAAGTCCTTCTCTTTTTATTAGAATACTATAACCTCTTTTAGCTACTAGAGGAGAGGCTCTATTAAATAAATAGAGGATTTAAACCTATTAAATAGCCAGGGGTTACTTATATAGTTATAGTTAAATAACTTAATACTACCCTTTTTATAGCTAAGTATAGGCCAAACCTCTTCTTAATAGTAGGTTTTAAGACCTTTATACTTCTTTTTTATAGTCTACTACTAAGACTATTATTAGGACTGCTAATCCTTAGAGTACTTTATTAAGTAAAAGACTGCTAATTTTAGGAAAAGTATTTAGGCCCTATCTTAAGCCAGCAGCTATTTATAGACTATAATATTTTCAAAAGTCCTATTACTATAATAATAGGAGGGCCAGTTAAGAGTAAATTCAGACTATTTATTATATAGAGACTATATCCTAGCTATAGTACTAGTAGAGTATTATTATTTAAATAGAATTATAGGGCCCCTACTAGACTAGTAGGTATTAATATCTAAAATTAAATATAAGTCTTAACAGAGCTTCCTAGTATATTTATTTTTAATCTTCTTATTTTATAAGGAAGATTAGTAGATAAATAGCTAGGGCCTGACTACTAAGACTAGGATAAGAGAGTATATTATAACCTAATAAGCTATTTAAAGGCCTAGTAGCCAGCCTTAGTAGTTATAGACCTAAGAATACTACTAATAGGAGCTATATAAGACAGACTATTTAGTAAAATAGGTTATTTAGTATAGCCTAAACTAGTAGTTTATCTATAATCTAAATTAAAAATAAGGTAGACTAATCCAGCCCTAATAAATACTAGTAGACTATAAGAATAAGGCCTGGAATTATAAAAAGGATTAGATTAGATATAGACTAAGTTTAGTCTCTTTAATAATAAAAGATTAATCTAAAAGTAGGAATAGGATCCTACTACTAGATATATAGTAAAGGATAGGCTTCTATAGCTATAAAATAATATTTATTATTTAAGACTAGTTATTATAGGAATAAGAATAGCTTAAGAGAGTTTAGGTTTAGTAATATATAAAATTTATAAAGAATAGCCTTTATAAATACTAATTTAAAGAATTAAGTTACTTATAGATATTAATATTAGAGTCTAACCTTTATAACAGTAATACTAACTAATCTTTATAAAGGACTTTACTAGCCTTTATAATAGGAATACTGAATAATATTTATAACTAGCTTTTATAAAATATAATCTCTTATTAAGGCTATTTTAAGCAGGTTAATTAGCTTTATATTAATCTGTTTATTATTATCTAGCTTTATTATTAAGGCTAGTCTAGAAGAATATAAGAGGGCCTTTTTTATCTTAGATTAAGAAGCTCTCTGTAAAGAGAAGTAATATAGATTTATCTTTATAAGGTCTTAGAAGAGGTTTATTAACTATTCCCAGGCCCCCTTTATAGAGGAGTAACTAGCTATGCCTATATTTATATATATACCTATGCCTGCATCCTCCTCTAGCTCTTATACTATTTTTTTATCCTACTTCTATAGTTACTGTAATATGCTAGAATCTAATTATTATAATAACTAATATTCTAAGTACTCTAATTTTAAGTACTTTAATTATCTTAGGACCCCTACTACTATTTATAAGCACTTTTAGGGCAGCCTAGAATAAACAGCCTTTAACTAGTACTATAGTAGAATAATAGGCTATAACCCTATTTATTTACCTACCTACCTCTATATTACTTATATAATATAGTACTAGGCAGCCTATAGCTGTTTCTAGACTTCTGCCCTAAATAAGGCTTAATAATATAAGGTAGTTAAGGTATTTATATCTAGCTATATAAGGAACTCCTTATCTCTATAAAAAGGTTTATAAAGGGATTATATTCTATAGGAATATTATAAAGAAAAGAGGTTAGTAAGGATAGTAAAGGGGTTATAACTATAATTAGGAATATTATATATTTATATAAGAGTACTCTAGTCTAATAAGATCTGACTAGTATAAAAAGATAAGCTATAATAGTAGTAGTAAATAGATTATTAATAAAGATTTTTAGCAGGCTAGTAATTTATATAAGGGTTTTTAGTAGTCTAGTAATTTATATAAAGATTCTTAGCAGTTTAATAAATTATATAGGCTTAAATTATTAGCTTATTTAAAAGAAACAGCTATACTAGGCTATCTATACTAATAATATATATTTTAGGAATAGATTAAATATTAGTATATATATCTAGTTTAGAAGATACTTAAAAAAAAAAAAATCTAACTAGATTAGGCTGATAATTATTATAAGCCTAAATTATTAGCTTATATCTACTCTCTAGAAAGGCTAACTTTAACTAGTTATTATATATCTACTAGATAGCTGATAGGGATATAAAGGCTAGTTCTAGATAGCTGAGCCTTATTACTTTCTCTAGATACCTAATTTATAACCTAACTACTGGGGGAGGACTGCCGTCTTGCACCATGTTTTGCCCTACTAGCCATGGCTCACATGGCTGAGTTCCGTCATTAGTTTGTCGAACTTGCTGGCGCAGCCTGTCCACACCTGGTAGCTCCCACATGGTGAGTGGCCCATCTGCAGACAGACCAGTAGAGATGAGGACGTTCTGTCCGATGTCCGTCGCAAAACCTTGCCTGCGCAGGTCATCAACGAGACCTAGCCTTCGGAACAGTTCCATCGATCGCGCATTCGTCAGGTCCATTATGGGCCACTTGGTCGTTGTCTTGTTACGTTCAAACAAGGTAGATCTGACACCGTGGAAATGACAATATCCGTGCCAGCAGTAGTCCTACCGGTCCGCCTCTTGCGATAATCACATCTCCGTTGGGCAGCCGTCTGCTTTCACTGGCGGCTTCGGCATTCGTTGGAGACATAGTTTTTGTTGTGGTTGTGCATCTCTCGTCCTGAAGGGACCAAGTGGCTGTTACTGGGCGAAGGAAAGGCAAGGTTATAGGCAAATTCCGGCTAGCCAGTAATTATAGTACAAAGTCAAACACTTCAGTGAGTACATGGACGCCCAGGACTCGCATTTCCTCCGTTACTTGGGCGTGCCGGCGTGGCCCATCATCTTTGGGGGAAAAAGGGTCGTACGGGAAACCTCAGGGACCACAATGACCAAAGACTGGCTGCGGGGTTGGCCATGACAGTGAGCATTCGCCGCTAGGACAATGGTGCTGCGTTGCGATGCCCGGGGTGCTTGCTGGCTGGGGGAGAGCAAGCCGAACCATCTTCGGCTTCAGGCTCGGGCTCGGAAGGCCGGAGACCAGCCAGCCATTTCTGGGACGCTGCATTGGATGGATGGCGCAGGGCGCTTACTAGCCCAGAGATGCGTCTTATTGCGCAGCTTTGAGCGACGTACTTGATGCTCTTTGCTGCTCCACATTTCGCATGTCCAGTTGCAGGAATTCCAATCCCAATCTCTCATACTTCTTCCCACGTCGGCATTCCCCCAATGGGCCCCGAAAACTCATCAGACACCTTGGTTGGCAAAAGGGCATCTAGGCGTGCCAGTCATGCCTGTGCGAAATGCCAGAAGCGCAAGGTGCGATGCGATGTAGCCATTCGGGGTAGTCCCTGTATGAACTGCTATCTTGACGGCCACATATGCGAGGTTGCAAAGCGGTCAAGACAGGTCAGAGGACGGTGAGTAAAGAGTCGGTGCTTTGGCTACGCATTGTCTGACCGAGAAACCTGTATCGGCCAGGGCCCATCCCCACTGGATTGAGCCAGAAAGACCGCCCCCAAAACCTCGCCGGCTGCCATCCATGAGCCGTGGAAACATAGATGAGGACGGAGACATTGATTCGCCTAACCTCGAAGGCCGCGCCGGCGACATACGGACAATGGCATCGTCGAACAAGACTGCGGGTCCCGGAGCCACAGACAAACAAGGAGACATCCAGCAGGTCGACGTGATCCTGGATGACAGACCAGATGTGTTTGGCAACATATCTAGTCAAACCCCAACCGCCCCGGACCTGAGCGACCAGGGGGCTATTGCAGAAAATACAATGTCAAAGCGCGCCGAGGAAGGGATCGAGACAGGAGTATCTCATAAACATGACGCCTGCTTATCAAATTACATTGGATACTCCTACTATCAGTTTCTATCGCTTGACAACGTGAGTTCCATTCCTACACAGGATTACCAATTTCTTGAACTGCAGGGCTGCCTGCATGTTCCAGTTCGTTCAATCCTGGATATATTCGTCGATCAGTATTTCCTCCACATGCACCCAATGCTTCCCATACTGGACGAGGGGATGTTCTGGGATACATATAGTCAGGAACCAAACCCGGGGGGACGGGACCGCAGATTTTCGCTTCTAGTCTTCCAGGCTATGTTATTTGCTTGCTGTAATGTGAGTCCAATTCCAGGCCGCCAGTCCGTGGAATCTATGACTGATATGACTTTGTGCTTCCTAGTTTGTCCCCCAGACCACCCTGACGCAGCTGGGGATGGACACAAAGCGCAAGGCCCGTGCCGTGACCTACCGTCGGGCAAAGCTTCTTTTCGATCTCGAAGCCGAGTCATCATCCGTCAGCAAGTCTCAGGCTGCATTGTTGTTGACCTCCTGGTCCTTCTCATTCTATGAAGTTCCTCGCAAACCCAGTACGCCGTGGCTTTCAATTGCCATCCATTATGCTCGAGATTCCGACGCGCACAAATACCAAAAGTTGAGTGCAGGCTCAGAGACTTATTCTGTTCTGAAGCGTTTATGGTGGTGCTGTATCATTCGTGACCGCCTGTTCAGCTTGGGGATGCGTCGAGGCATTCAGATCACAGCGGCACAGTTTGATGTTTCCCATAGCGTTCGGCTTGGCTGCTCCGACCTGGCAAGTGAAATCCACCGCAGCAAAGTCCATGACGCTGTGACAAAGATTAAATTGGCTGAGGTCCTGGAGATTCTTGTCGAACTGTGCATCATCCTGACCGATATCCTCGAGTCGGCATACCCTATTGCTGACTGCGTGAATAATGCCCGTGACAAGCACGAAATACTGCGCCGACTTGGCAGCTCGAGGGCCAGTCTTCGGAAATGGCACGAGAAGGCAGCCAAGCACCTCCCTAGGCCGGTGACGTCGTTTGAGAGATCCGTGGAACATGATTCGGTGATTTCGTATGGCAACCTTGTGTATATGTACTACTAGTAAGTCTGCAAGGGCTTAGGGCTAGGAGAGACTGCTGACATTTTCCATTTCAGCTTGACGAAGATATCTCTCGGGCACTATGAAATCCTGCAGGTGGCATCGCCAGCCTGGGGTAGCATATTTGTGCGCAAGATCGACCACCTTGACCTCCAAACCGCGACTATTGAAATGGCAGGCTGCCTGGAGAGGCTGTCGCGGTCCCGACTGATTGAGTGGCTCCCCGTCACAGCTGTATCCTGCACCGCGCTTCCGCTTCTATTACATATACTAGGCACAGACCCCTCTTCCTCACGATACGTGAAAGACTCGGTGTACTCAAACCTGATCAAAGACCGCGTCCAGGTCCTGCGCACAGCCATGGAAACGTACAGATTTCAGTACGAGGGTGTCAATTGGATCATGGACGTGATTAACCGCGTGGCTTCTCTATCGCGCACGGTATCAATCTCACACACCGGGGCTTCGATAATCGGCCCTAGCGAACGAAGGTCAACCGACGGAGAGGCACAAAGGGCAGGGAAGTTGATATTTCAGCCGAGCTGGTATCTCCGGCTGGCATTCGCCGTTGATGTGGCTTTGAGTAAAGGTCGGCTTCCAGGAGATGACAGCTTTTCGCGGAGCCTCCAGGAGCTCGTTCTGGCCGAGGCTGGACAACCTCTGGACGTCTTGAAGCAAGTATGTGATGGTTATTCATCTTCTGGCAGATTCAACTGCGCTACAAGGGGCGTAAAGGACAACCAGCCCATTCCAGGGTATACCGAAGCGTCATCAGGGAATACCGAACTGGGGTCCAAACCCTCATATGTAATAACGGAAATGAACGGCTGTTCTTGGGATAGCTTCCTATTCAGCAGCCAGGATGTACAGGAAACGGAGACGGGGGGAAACGGTGGTATTGACATTGGGACCATGCCGCCATTATCTGAAGATAATATGACAGTGAACGGAGAAGAGGACATTGGGAAGGATTTGGATATCTTCGCTATCCTTAAAGATGTCGATACAAGCGCTGACTTTCCCGTCGGACTATTGTCGCCGACGTGATGTGTATAGGTTGATTCAAATATAAAGGGAAGCCAATCCTGGCCGGTTCATGTTCTACCGCTTGCTATATGCAAGCCTTGACTGCTTTCACTTTGAGATCAGAGATGTACAGAGAAACCAGCTAGAGGCACAAGTCCAAGGCAATCTTTGTAATCAAGGAATGACGAGATACGGAGTATCCGAGTACGCACTGAATTGATCGTCTCTGCCGAGCCCGAGCCCGAACCCGAGCCCGAACCCGAGCCGAGTCCGGACTGCGACAAGGAAATTACAAAGTATTTGTGTCTATGCTGGTTGACACGGAACATAACAGTATGATAACGTCCTCTGTAGAGCTCCATGCTTGCAGGATCCGGCCCTTCTCAGGGCAGCGATCAACGATCAGCGCGATGCGATGGTGTTCGTCGTCGTACCTGATGAACGAGATCATCTCATTGCCATAGGTAAGGGTGTAGAACTCTACCATGCGCTCGAGATTGGCCGTTCGAGGACCACATGCGCCAATGTCGTGGGAAAACACGCTATCCATAAAGTAACAATAACAATCTAGAGCTTGTCCTTCTGGGAACCATTTTCATGATTAAAGCATGCAATATTGCTATCTAAATCAACAGTTAAGTGCAAAGAACGGTTTATTCATTCGAACAACGCCCTTGGCAAACAGAAATGCCTGAAAAACAAGCACAGTCACATATAATTTACATCAACGCAAGGGACACGCCGTCCACATTCTCGAGAATCGTAGAGACGGACTCTGCGCATCGTGCTACAGATGCACCGTCAAGGACACGGTGGTCTGCACTCCAGCTCAGGACCGTTTTCTGGCGCTTAACAAGCTGCTCGTTACCGTGCTCATCCCTTATAAATGTAGCAACATCATCAACCTTGCCCACGCCAACAATACCGACCATAGGGGGGACGATTACTGGACTAACCGCGTTTCCACCAATGCTCCCAATGTTGCTCACAGTGAAAGTAGCACCTCGAAAATCTGAAGGCTTCAGTGCACCCTGCTTGGCCAGGTTGCTCAAACGACTGATCTCTTCTGCAATTGACGTGATGGACCGATTCTGCACTCCTCGAACTACTGGGACCAGAAGGCCCTTTGGCGTGTCGACTGCAATTCCGAAATCGTGGGTTCCTTTTAGAACCAATGAAGGTTCACCCTGATCACTAGGGAGGTGCAAATGAGCATTCAGTCGCTGGTGCTTTTGGAAGGCCAGTGAAATAGCCTTCATGATAATAGGCAAGAAAGTCAGCTTGGGAGCAGGCTTCTCCAGCGTTTCGCCCATGGATTCCCGGGATGCATTGTATTTCTGCCGAATTGTATTGGTGATAGTAAGGTCGACAGAATGCGTGTACCCAAAGTGCGGAATGCTGAGCGCACTGGTCATGACCTTGAACATCTGGCTCTCGATAGGTGTCAGAGTGACGGGGGTATCCAGTGCAGCCGACTGGGAAACTGTGTCTGTTTGCCTCTCAGATGTAGTCTGAGACTCAAGATACCGTTGTACATCCTCCTTCATAACACGCCCACCTTTCCCAGTTCCTTGTATATCCTGTATATCAAGTCCGTGTTCCTTCAGCATTCGCCGCACGGCCGGCACGGCCGGCACGGCATGGCCAGATTTGCTATCCGGCGGTGGATCCACGGCTGATGCATGGGGAGCGTGGTGTTCCTCTTTGACAGGCGATGAAGCAGATTCGGATTCGGGCTTTGGTCCAGGGGCCTCTTTCTCTGCGACTTGGGCATCTTCCGCGGACGTGACGTGCGCATCGCCCTCGTCGTCATCCTTGACATCGATATCCAACAGGGGCTGCGTCTGGTTTAGCCGGACGTATAGAGTTTATATAACTGGCACTTACCTTTCCCACGGTGGCTATCTCATCCACCGCATGATGAAGTGTTTTGACCACTCCGTCATATCTCGAGCTGATCTGAGACCGGGTTAAGTTTGGATTCAATCCGGACACCAATTATTCCCGGCATACCTCAACCGATGCCTTGTCCGATTGTACTTCGCAAATTGCATCAAATTGTCCCACTGCATCACCGGGTTTGACGAACCACTGAACAACCCGACATTCGGTGATTCCTAGGCTTGTCAGCGCTGTTCTATTCGAGGTTGATGTAGGGTAAACATAAACATACCTTCGCCAATGTCGGCTAGGAGATATGGTTGGATCTTTGAGCGTAAAGCAGTGCCATGAAGGAAATGGCGTCCAGTGGGCCATGCAAATGCCGAGTTTACCAGACGCATCCCTCGTCCAGGCTGGTTAAACCCCCGTACGCTCGCTATACTCCGGCGAGCAAGTGAAGTCATTGCGATCGTAGTTGGAGACGATACACATCTGAGACTCAGCAGGTAAGACAGAAAGGCGCAGGGTAGGGAACTGTGTCTAAACACACAGTTGAGGATAGAAATAATAATAATAATAAAAGTCAAGGAAAATATGAGGGGAGGTATATGTTACGAAAGAAACAGACAGGAAACTAGCCAAGCAACAGTCTGACGAGGAAGCCAGGCATCGCCCATAGTCTCAACTGCTCAACGAAACCCCATAGTCCGAGGTATTTGGTGCAGGATGTTGTGGAAGCCTTGATTGCCCGAGTTCGGCTGAAAGATCCGAGCCGTATATCACGTCCGAGGATAACCGTCGCCAAAAGCAAAGGACAGAAAATGGACAAGGTGAAACAAACAGGAATGGGGTAGGGAGATCATTGATTATTAAACAAATCACCCTCACATAACTTGCTTTCAGTTCTCCTTTGTAGATTGATCCAATACCACATCCGCTTGCCCAGAATGAGTGTCCTGTTTCACCAGAGGTTGGGCCTACTGTCACGAAGGATCCCCTACTTGCAACGCCATGCAGGGGCTTCTTCTACACGGAGACTCTCTGAAATGAGTCTGGCACCGTGAGCGTTGTTTGTACCCCAAAGGTTGCTGCGAGTGCTGAAACGGATAGCAGAAGGTTTCCCGGTGCAGTGGACAGCCCCATGACAACGCAAATGAGCTTCACCAGTCCATCCCAAGTTGCTTGCATACCGACTTTCCATGTTATGGGTCGACACGGTGGCCTGGCGGACGAAACGCGAGAGCCGCCCCAGGTTGCAGACAGCCAGGTACTGACATGGTACAAGAACATGCTCACTGGTACGTTGACGTCGAGAGAACGCAGCATTGCTGGGGAATCTAACTTGTATCTGATTGTAGTCAACATAATGGACGCGATCATGTTTGAGGCACAACGACATGGCCGTGTCAGCTTTTACATGGTCTCCGCTGGCGAAGAGGGTGTTACAATAGGCTCTGCAGCGGCTTTGGATCCTGCAGATGTGATTACGTGCCAGTACCGCGAGCATGGCGTCTTTCTGCAGCGTGGATTCGCTCTCAAGGATTTCATGAGTCAGTTGACTGCAAATCACAATGACCCGGGACGAGGACGAAATATGCCAAACCATTACAGCGGAAAGGCCAAGGTTAACGTGGTATGTAACCCGTCTGGAAAGGTTCACCAACCCCAGCTAATATACGAACCCTCTCTTAAAAGCATGCTGTTGCATCAACACTAGGCACTCAAATCCCACATGCCACCGGCGCCGCATATGCGTTGAAAATGCTGGACATGGAAGCGCCCAACGAGCAGCCGCGAGTTGCAGCAGCCTATTTCGGAGAAGGTGCTGCTAGCGAAGGTGATTTCCACGCCGCAGTAAATATTGCTGCTGTCAGGAAATGCCCGGTCCTGTTCCTTTGCCGGAATAATGGCTTTGCCATCTCAACCCCGACAGATGAGCAGTATGCCGGTGATGGTATTGCTATTCGCGGTCTTGGATATGGTGTTGAATCTATTCGTGTAGATGGCACGGACATCTTTGCTGTTTATGAGGCAACAAAGGAGGCTCGACGCAAGGCTCTTGAGGGGGGTGGGCGGCCGATTATTGTTGAGTTCATGAGCTATCGAGTATCGCACCATAGTACCAGTGACGACAGTTCTGCATACCGTGACCACAAGGATGTTGAGGCCTGGAAGACGCAAAACAGTCCAATTACCCGATTACGGAAATACCTTGAGGGCCGAGGGCTCTGGAATGAGGAACAGGAGAATGAATGCAGAAAGGCCATCCGAGCAGACGTGCTTCGAGAGCTTGTCGCTGCTGAGAAGGAAAAGAAGCCCAGCCTCTCTAGCATATTTGATGATGTCTATCATGAGCTGACGGAGGAAGCAAAGGAACAGCGCGAGGAGCTAAGAAGGCTGCTGGAGAAATACCCAGAAGAGTACGATGTTCACCAGCATGAAGGTGGTCTTCAAGGGCTGTAGCTTCTGTTCCCTAAGAGTTCATGTCTAGTGTAACGACTGAATTACAGGCTCAATTTCTGTCCCGGCTCAGTTTGGACAACGAAATACCCTGATGTATGATCTCTAGTTCAAATGCTCGTGGGGCCCTGGCTCTTAGATAACATTTATTATTTTGTGAGACATTCAACCGAGTTTGCGGGACATGGAATAACGCATGGCATACAAACTAAGTAAAGCTGAGTAGTCCTACGTACTGGAGTGTCTATACGTCCAATGTCTCGAGAATACCATCGTAGACTCCTAAACGTAGAAGAGAACAATCGCGTTAGCCAATCTTCGCTGTGCTGCCTGTAGACCCTCAACTTACTTGTAACATCGGGGAGGATATATTTCTCCCATGCAAGACCAGTATGGGTTGTCCAGCCGGCAACCCGCTTAACTGGAGCGTGCAGGTGGAAGAATGCCTTCTCCTGTATTCTAGCCACCACTTCTGCACCGACGCCGTAGTTGACCATGCTTTCATGGACAACCATTGCCTTTCCCGTCTTCTTGACGCTCTCTATAACCGTCTTTTGATCCCAAGGGTACACAGTCCGCAGGTCAATCAATTCAATCTTAACCCCCCGCTCCTTTTCCACCGCCTCTATGGCGGCCTGGCAGGTGTAGAGCGGCCGGCCGTACGATATGAGAGTAAGATCAGAACCCTCTCGCAAGACTTCTGCTTGACTTAGTGGGAGATAGTATGGCTCCTCCGGCACCTCTTCGACTGCCGCACGGTACAGAATCTTCGGTTCCATGAATATAACGGGGTCCTTAGAATCCAGTATGGCTGATAAAAGCAGACCCTTGGCCTGGGACGGTGATCGAGGCATCACGACGCGAAATCCCGGGATGTGACAGAACAGGCTCTCTGGCGATTGGGTGTGGTATCTATCAAAGGCAACATTGGTCATTAGTACAATTAACCCTAAGCACCCACGAAGGGAGAACGAGACGGATGCAAAGGGGCGCCTACAATGCTCCATGCCCGACACCTCCACAAGGCATTCGAATGACCATGCCACCCAGGTTGGCGCCGGTTAATCCCTCTCGATACCGGAACTTGCTTGCTTCGTTGACAATCTGGTCAAAGGCCGGCCAGACATAATCCGCAAATTGAATTTCCACCACTGGCTTCATTCCCTCTGCAGCGGCTCCAATGGCTGTACCAACAATTCCTTGCTCAGTAATAGGCGTGTTAAACACCCGATCAGAGCCAAACTCTGCCTGAAGACCGGTGGTGCATCGAAAAACGCCTCCGAATCCAACATCCTCTCCGAAACATAGCACTCTATTTGAGGTGCGGAGTGCAGTTGCTAGGGCATCGTTCACGGCTTGGAAGAGATTCAATCCCTTAGTTGGCCCTTTCTGGGGAAGACCAGGTGTGTCCTTGAAGGAGTTCGACGTATGATGCAAGATGGGCGTGCTTTTGAAATCAATAGGGAGATTCAGTCGCCGGCCACTCGGGGAACCTGATGCGTAGTGCCGGACCTGTGCCTGGAAAATTCTAGGGGCTCGAGAAGAGACCATTGTTGAGTCCTGGCAAGTGTGATGTCCACTGAAATACAATGTGATAGAGTCACCCTAACATGAGGTTAACTTATGATTACTACAATATACGTGCAGCAGGTCCCAGCTGCTGCTAGATCAAACACAAACAGCTCCGCATCGGTTACACGCGGCGATTGGGAACCAAATATCGTCGCCCAGGCTCTGTCGGTAAGACGTATCTGAAAATGGGGACCTCGGACCAAGACGGGTCAATGTCCTACGCGCCCCCGGCAGCCCAACAGCCATCGCAGCAGCCGGACACAGAAGTCTATAGTCTGAATGGCCATCCAGAAGACTTCAAATCCGGAGGCCACATCCATAACCATACGCACTCCCGTTCCCATTCCCATTCCGTTCACCATGACCACTTCGAGGTCAATCGAGGATTAACACTGTCAGTCGAAGCACCCGAACCTTATCCATACTCATAACGGAAGGATGCGTTCAACCTATAAAGCCCTCTGCAATTGATATTGATGATTATATTGAAGTGCGTGTGGTGCTGTCCCAATGGGTATGTAGAATGTACGAGGCCATGCTCCATACCGGCTCCACGACTTGACGAAGATCCGAGATTCCGCCATGCAACACCGAACCCGCAGAGCACTAGAGCGACTGAGTTCGGGGTACATTGATGTTTCGGAGTTGGAATATTACTAGCGTATCTCCCCTGGCCCGAAGCCGCTTCAGCCCTTTAGGTGAAGTATTTTTAACTCTTAGATTCGGCTTGCAAGATACTGTAACCATCTCTATTGGAAATAGCAGGAAATACCCGCCAACGCGATGAAAGCCATTCTAGATGACTATCCCATACAAAAGAAAAGAGGCAGATATCCTGCAAATGTGCTACAGCTTCGCCCCTCTCCTCGGGATATGCAAGTACTGCTCGTACGCCTTCAGACACGTCGGGTTCGCCACTGTCCCGCTAACTTTTGTATCCATCCCACTCACAATCTGCTTGACATTGATCTCGCACTTTTTCCCGTTGATCGTATACGGAATGTCGGCAACCTCGAATACATAAGCGGGGACATGGCGGATTGAGTATCGCTCCTTGATAGCAGCCTTGACGGAAGTGACAAGCCCATCAGTCAGTTTATGGCCTTCTTTCATTTTCAGAAACAGCAGAACCGTCTCGTCTGTGTCGGACTTCCTTCGCTGTCCTACGCAAATGGCGTCCAGGACTTCTGGGAATGTCTCCGTGACTGCATATATCTCTGCCGAGCCAAACCGCACGCCGGAGGGGTTCAGAACACCATCACTAGGAGTTAGGCGTTAGCTTCTATCTCATACACAACACAGACCATAAATCTTGGCTACGTACGACCGGCCCATCATCAAGATTCCGTTCGTGTCCGGCAGGCATTGTACAAAATCCCCTTGACACCACACACCGGTGCCATACCGAGAGAAGTAAGCCGCTCGGTATTTCGCTGGCCCCTCCCTACCAAAGAACGCAAGTGGCTGGCTCGGGAAGGGCTGTGTGCAAACCAGCTCGCCAGTTTCGCCTCGCTCGCTAACGGATATGGGCTCGGCGCTGGCGGCATCGAAGACATCGATACTCATCCCCAGACATTTAGCCTGGATCTCCCCAGCGTATACTGGTAGGATTGGACATCCTCCCACGACTTTGCGAAACACATTGCCGATGTTAGTAGTGCATCTCAGTCCGTGTAAAACGGAATATAAAAGGTTGCTAGTACGTACAAGATCCGGCGATGTCGGTACCGCCGCTCATCGAAATGAGCTGAACCTTGGGGGGGAATGCAGTTCCATAGAACCATTCATACAGGTCTGTTGAAAGAACTGACCCTGTGGAGGTAACAGTCCGAAGCCTGCTCAGGTTGAATCTCTCACCTGCATCAAGATTAGCAAGATTGCCTATTCATCGCCTGGTAAGAGATACGAGGGACAATGCTTCTTGACCGTAATTCAGAGAGATATCTCGGTGAGGTACCGAAAACGGTCACCCTGTTTGGGATAGGTCAACAATGCTTCAGGGTTCACGAGTGACAGAACTCACTTGAGTTCCTCCGCCAGACGCAGCAGGATATCAGGCTCGGGGTAGAAGGGCGATCCATTGTAGAGCAACATCTTCCCACCCGTAGAAAGATTCACAAAGTTAAGCACCCACATAACCCACGCCGTCTAAGATCAATGTAAGTAGTCATCTCAGTCAGTCTCCTGACAAGGAAGCCTTACCGTCGTATATTGGAAAAAGACGTCGTCAGACCGCATATCGTGCTGGATTCGGGAATCCAGATTCACTTTGAGCGCCACGCCCTGGGGAGTAAACCATGTTAGGGGTCTAAGCTGCCACTATTGGGTGGAGCCTTACACCAGCAGAGTGCATAATACACTTTGGGATGCCCGTCTAGAGCAATACAGTCAGTAAGGCAAAACGGGAAGATTCTAGAAGACGTAAAACCACCGACATACCGTTCCGGATGAGAAGAGAATAAAGGCAGGGTGACTGAATGGCAGTTGCAAAAATGACAAGTCTAATCCTGTCCCACGTCTCATGAAGTCTTCCCACGAGACACCGTGGCTGGTTCCAACCGGGGTATCGAAATAAGGAACAGTAACTACATCACTGAGGTTCGGATTATTTGCCTTGAGAGTCCCGGACCAGGAGGCAATGTTCCCCCCCAGCATTATCTTCTTGCCTGCGTATACATACGCGTCCTCCGCAAAGATGATCTTGGGCTTAATTTGATCGTACCGGTCCACGATTGCTTGAACTCCCATGTCGGGGGATGCGGACGCCCAAACTGCCCCCATGGCAAGGGTAGCTAGACAAAGAACAATCGCATTGGCAGAGTTTGACATAACAACTGCAACTTTATCGCCAGCTTTGACCCCGCTGTTTACCATTGCATCATACGCCTCCCTGGTCCGAGACTTCAATGCACCCCATGTAATGTCTTGGATCCCTGTTCTGCCTTCGCAGACATAGTGAATGGAAACTTGGTCGTCCGCATGGTCCCGAAAAATGAACTCGGCAAGATTCATTCGTTGGGAGGGGAAGAATTGCGGAGGTGGGAATAGCTCACCCTCGCATGGAATTAGCAAGGCTCACTGGTGATAAGGCATAGCAGCTGGCTTACCGTTCCGCCAAAAGAGACCCCGATATCGGACGCTGCAGACTTGGGTGGAATCCCCAAAAAGATATACGCATCCTTCCAGAATTCCCGAACAGTCGTTGGCGACACGGACCATCTCCAGAGATCATCGTATGTCTCAAGGTGCAAGCCATGCTTCTTGTTAACGTGCTCCATGAATTTCCGGATATTTGTGTCTTCCGTGTTTTCTGGCCGCCAAAGCGGCGTTTTGTGCAGCCGGGTCATGATCGGATATTGGTCCAGAAATTCTTAAGCAGTCTTTCTCGGATTGGTTGAATGGGAAGTTCACTATAAGTGGAGGGAAGTGGCCACATTGCCATAGACGCGGGCATATTAAAAAGGTATGGCGGGCGAGAGCGGGCAGCGTGAGATTGGCGTGTGCTGCTTCACCATTTGGCGGCCAGACTCGGCCTCATTCCAGCATCCGAGGGTTTCCACCGGCTGGGGTCCGAGGTAGTGCGTATGGAGTATTGACATGTTAATTCGGCGGGGCCCTGGGGCTCCACGGATTGTCGTGGTGCCGGCGTAATACCCGGTATTGGAGGCTGCTCCACTTGAGGTTGGGGCAGGATGCACTATTGGAACGCGTCGGCCGTTCAAAACCACTATATATACACTGCCAGCCACCATTCAAAAGGCGGGGAGCATTGGTATTAGGTTTCAAACTGAGATCAGTGCCAAAAGCCCAGGCCACCCTGGCCCTGAGTTACCTAGGGGCTGATGGCGGCTACGAGGGGTCATAGGAATATCCTCCGAAACCAAATCATACCGTCCTTGCAAAGTTATAAATTCTAAATTTGATGCTTCCGTCATTATTGAACTTGCGTGTATGATCTTTGAACTACACTCAATCCCATACCAATGGGGGGAGGGTAGGGCAGGGCTGGCACAGGGGTGAATGATATTGCTTTTAGAGATAACAAAAATATCATCCAGACTAGCATAAACATAGCATGAGTATCACGTCCCTGATGGCGCAGAGTTTTGTATGTCTTCTGCGCTGTACGTTATGAACTCATGCAGGGCACGGCCAGCCGGGACCACTGGAAGAGACAGGGCCTTTTGGGTTATCATCACCTCAAGTAGAGCAGGCCCTCGAGTCTTCAGCAGCCACTCCAGTTTATCGTCAACCTGATCGTGCGATGCGCATCTGCTGGCCTGCACCCCCATGGACTGGGCTGCTTGCACAAAGTCTGCATTCTGGCCATGGCTGTGGGAGTACCGATTCCCAAAATACATCGTCTGCAGATGGGTTACCATTCCTTGCTCTCGATTATTCAGTACAATGATCTTGACATCAAGATCGTACTGGCTCGCGGTCAGCAGCTCATTGATGGTCATGCTAAGAGATGCATCCCCGTCAATGTTAATAACCAGTGCCTCTGGCCGAGCTATCTTGGCACCGATTGCTGCAGGCAGACCAAAGCCCATTGTGCCCAGGCCGCCGGAGGAGATGAAGGATCGCGGATGTTTCCACCGAATGTGCTGTGCCGCCCACATCTGGTGCTGGCCCACTCCAGCCGTAACAACCGTGGGCGTCTCTGTCGTTTTGATAAGACCATCAAGCCTCTCGAGAAAGCCCTGTGGCTGGACAAGTTCATCAGGGCTCTTCCTTTTGGCCCAGAACCCCGACATGGGATACTTTTGCTTCCATGAAGCAATCTCTGCCATCCACCCCGGGCGATCCACTTTGTTTACCATAGGTAGGAGCAGTCGTAGATTCTCCGCACAGTCTCCAACAATTGACTCCGTGGCTTCAACCACCTTGTTGATATTCTTCGGGCTAATATCAAAGTGGACGATGCCTCCCCGGCCCTGATCCGCAGCCGCCTTTGCTTTGGGGGCAAATTTTGGCACGCTTCCCGTTACTCTGTCATCAAAGCGAGCACCCAGTGCGATGATCAAATCAGCCTCCTGCATTGCCGTGTTGGCATATCCAGACCCGTGAAGGCCAAGCATGTGGAGGGCTTTATCATCGGTCTCGTCAAAGGCACCCAACCCCTGCAGAGTAGTTGTGACGGGGATGCAGGCCTGGTCCGCTAGTTGCCTAAGAAGCTTGGGACCATCTGGTGTGGCTAGGATACCTTGCCCTACATAGAGCACAGGCCGCTTCGATTGGTTGATAAGCCGGGCAGTACGCTGCAGAGCTTCATGCAGTTCGCGCTGGCGCACTTTGTACAGCTCAATATCGACAAGGCTCCGACGTGACGCGGCCGGACCGGGTGGATTCCAGTATCTCTTCATCGCCGTATTGGTCATGACACTGTCAAGGATCCTAACCAGCACGGGCCCTGGTCGACCGCTCTGCGCAATGCGAAATGCCTCATCGACTCGCCTGCTCAGCTCCGATACATCGTTGACCGCCACATTCCACTTGGTGCATGACTGCGAGATGCTAAGTATATCGCCCTCCTGGACCTCGCCGTGCTTCATGAGTTCTGATGGCGTGGACTCCTGGAGGCAGAATACGACCAGCGGCGTTCCGTCACTCAAGGCATCCATCATTGGCGTAACTAGATTCGTTGCATTGTATCCCGCCTTCACGACGAGGACCCCGGGCTTTCCTGACGCTCGTGTATATCCCTCTGCCATGTGTCCAGCGCCCTGTTCGTGGCGGGGGCGAACGAACTTGAACGGGCTTCTTTTCGAGGTCTTGACGTCAAGAAACCAACTGCCGAAGTAGCCAACTATACATCCCATTGCAGAGTGTCAGTCGCTGGGTTCGCTTCTGAGGTCGTTACAATCACTTACAAATCGTGTCCACGCCATGCTGAACCAACATGTTCTGTAATATCTCACGCCCGGTAATTTGTGCGGCCCTAGATGCCCGATTCATTAGCGAGTGACGCAGCCTGAAGTATGCACCAAGGAGATCCGTACGAAGGCTTTAATCTTTCTAATTGTTTAACAGCCCCCATGTGCCTGTCCACTGACGTAGGTTGGAAGCTGCGAAGATAGTCAGCGGTCGATTTCGGGTTGAAGATCGTTTTAAGTCAACCTACGGTCTCAAGGGCTCGAACATGCTCTCCTTGCTGGTTGCTGCTGGGGGCGTAGCATCACTGATACTCACGGTAATCGGAACCGTGCTGATTTGACGAGCGGTCTGTCGCACTGTATATATCGTGGTTGTTGGATTCGAGACATGCCGCGAGCGACACCCCTTGCAAAGCGCAGAAACTGTAGCCATCTTGCCGTTACTACCTTTTGAAGGTCCTCAACAGAATCAAGCTGCATTTCACTCCGCTAGATGAAACGAAGAGAAAAGGGGCCGTTAGACATATTTAAAGCCTGTCAGCCTTTCTATGGGCAGCGGTTATTCTCGGGGCTCGAATTAATGATAATATGTAAATAGCACGAGTAATTGCTGATCCTGCCTTGGGTGTCCCAGGCCAAATGTAGCTCAATCCGATGCCGGACCTGTTGCGTCTCCATGTTATCCTGTCTTTAGACTTACTGACTCTTTCATCCGGTGAGATGTTTGACGGCTCCTGGTAATCCTTCTTGACGTTGGGATTGGTGCACAAGAACGCTTTATGTATAGTAGATGCTATTGACTGTCCCATGCAAGATCTATATATTGACACCCGCTCTGATGGTTTAAAGAGAAGTCCGCATCTTGATTCCCATACCAGCATAACACTGGCTGCCTACACACCAAATGATAGATGGATTGGCAATGTGGACGGCCTAAAGTCATATCCACTGATTTCAATATCGCACTGTATGGGAATCATCTTATTACCAGAGAGCCCATCAATACTACCAATTTGTGTCTATAGTTTACAGGAGACTATAAAATGTCTGGGATCATAAGGACTCCAGTGATTCCCTATAATGCTTTTTGTTTGTAAGGGGGTAATATTCGCGCATGTATTTCTGTTTTGTTACCGCTCGTTGGTTTCGGCATTCCATATACGGAAATGCGATATCCAAGCCGAGCAGCCCAGCCTCGGTGCTGGGAGGCTGCGCTGTCAAAATTGTGTATACGGTTTGCTGTGTATTGTCTGTGTATTTGCTGTGCGGATTACACCAAAATATATATCTGGAGCAAACCACTAAAACCACCAAACCATACCATATCTCATAACGCATAACGCATAGCAACAAAAATGAGGCTACAAAAAGCATACAAAAACTGCAAATTCTACAAATTCAGCGCTCCCAGGAACAGGGCATTTCCGAATAACACGCCACCCGTTCCTCTGATCTTCTCTGCAGATCCTTGGATGGCGGGTATTCATAAGATCTGGAAGTCTGGATGGGCAATCCAGTGGTCCCTATCATTTGGGAATTGGCAGCTGCTCCTGTGAATACTAAGCTGGCACGTTGGACCACGAGAAATCTCCTGATTGTCGCAAAGCTAGGGCTCGGGGTCGGGGTCGGGGTCGGGTTAGGGTCCGGGGTCGGAGTAATGCTGCTCCATTTCCGAGCTCCTGTCATTGAAGCTTGGAAGGTACACATGAAGTTCTACTATCTACCCCTTTTTGTTTCAGGAATTACCAAGCTGTTATTAGTTTGCTGCAAGAACCAGTCATATACTGTACAATATCAACATCATGTTGGAGAATTTACCAACAGGGATCTGAAGACCATCTTTAGTGTTAGCAATGGCCTTGCACTCTTTAATATTTTCGACAGAGCCCGGAAAGCAAACCTTGGGTACATGGGGAAGCCCCGCAACAGACTGCAGGGAAGGGCTATACAAGATCCTAAGATTCAATTGGTCAGCTGGGAAAGTTAGCGTATTCTTGTTCCAGACTCCTTGGACCAATGTTGGGGTAATTTGATAAAGCGAGCACCCTGGGTGACTTTGATCAGTGCACAGTACAGTGTTCACTGTTTAGTTGGCTTGTGTCACTCTTTCTTAGCCGGCGGACCCCAACGCACATGCGGGGTCTCCCCCATTTTACAGAATATTATCTTAAATACCATGTCCTAATCGCTGTTAACCCTTTTGTAGTCACACAGTCTTCATATCATTGAGTGCTTGCTCAGACAGAAAGAATTCTTGCTCCATCTACAATTCATCTACCAACCTCTGTTGTTTCTTTCACCTACAGTGTGGCCTACTTGCCATAATACTTCCCATCATACACAGAGTGCGCAAAAGACACAAAACAAACCATGGGCGCCTCCTTTGGCCCCGTCGACTCTCTCCCCGAGAACTACATTTTCGCCAACCATTCGGCCATCCCAGCGCCGCTCGACAAGATCCTCCCGCTCTTTTATAAGTCCTGGGACGACCCTCAATCGAGCGATGGCCACTGGTACCTTGACGCATTTGCACCAGAAGCCGAACTGGTCTTCGGCCAACGCATGAAAGGGCACGACGCAATACGCGCATTCCGAACCTCCATCATCAACCCAAAGGACGGACCCATCGTTGACCTTGAGCACACTATGGGCAAGTGTTTCGTTCTCCCGGGGGCTCCGGAGAGTGGGCGCCAGGAAGTCCTCGTCAACGGTACGATCTGGTATCAATTGAAGAATGGAGTGAAGATCGAGGAAGATTATGCAAGCTTGGGTCTCTTCGTTGACCAGGGTGATGGAGACTATAAAATCGAGTTTTACGAGGTGTATGTCGATTCGTTAGCCCTTGCTACCGCGCTCAAGGAATTGAGCCAAGGTGAACCCTGAACATGGGAGTGTCTAGCGATATACATATCTGGCCTTCGGTTTGAGGCCCCAGGGCGATAATCTGTCTATCAGATCACGTACAGTACTCTATCACCATTGCTGATGTAACATTCTCTTTGTTCTCAAGTCATGCTGCTCTACCCTTGGCTTTGCTGAGCTGGGGTCAAATCTTGACCATTCATCCAACCACTTTGTCTCTAGATCCTTTCATATTATAGTCCACACCCTGAGAAGGGAGTTTCCACCAAGGCTATTTTCAGATTTGAGAAGCCACGCAAGCTTTGAAAAAACGATCGTAGTTCTGACTGTCGCATATCTAGACAACGAGATAGATGCGATGTCACATTTTCAACAGAGCCTCCAGGATCCTTCACAGGTTATAAGACGGGGCTGTCTCGATGGGTCGGCACCAAGCCCCATACTTATATCCTAGAGATCCTGGTTGAGAACACTGTATTCTAGTTGCTCAGACCCCTTGGGGTGCTGTCAGCCCCCAACTGGGATGTGACTCCATACAGCTCAGCAATCTGGAATCAATAAGGTCCATTAGAGATCAGAGATACAGGAGGTTGTCTGATCAGAGGCTACTTAAAACTAGCAAAGCAATGCAGTAAGTTATCCTCCTAGCTTCACGCCTGTCTAAGTGATAAGACAGGCGTTACTTTGAAAGGCCATCCAAGTCAAACTGTGCCTGGTCCTTGTCTACCGCGCTCAACTCCTTCACCTCCTCCACAATCGCCAGTCTCGCGCGAAGGGTCCCTGTAATCAGTTCTGTTGCCGTTGTACTAACAGGCAGGAATATCGGCACCTTCTCCCCACGTGATGCAATATGGAATAGCAACTTGGCCACATCCGTCGCGTCAACCCCGACCCCCGTAGCAAGATTCTGCTTGACAAAGGCGTCAAGCATGCGCGATGGCATACTGGGGTCCGCATACGCTGGGTGCGGTGCAATATGCTTCTTGCTGCTTGTCTCGAAGTTGGTCTTCACAGCACCCGGCTCGATAAGGCAAAAATTGATGTTCCAGTCTGGGTGCAGCTCACGCGAAATGGACCCAGTCCACCCCTCCACCGCCCACTTGCTGGCGTGGTAGAAGGCGTGCCCGGGGAACTCACACACGCCGGCCACGGAGGAGATATTGAAGATGAGCCCGCCGCGGGGGCTAGCCTCACGCATGAGCTTGAGCGCCTGCAGGGTGACGCGGACGAGGCCGAAGAAGTTGGTTTCCAGCTGCGCGTGCATCTCCTGCTCTGTAGCGGATTCAGTGTCCCCTGCAAGCGAGTAGCCGGCGTTGTTGACGACGACATCAAGGGTGAAGTTGGGACTAAAGTGGGCCACTGCAGCTGCAAAGGCGCGGTTCACAGAGTCAGGCGAGTCGACGTCCAGGGCTAGTTTGAGGATTTCAGGGGTGTCAGGGAGGTAGGAGAGGCTGGAGATGTTGCGGGCGGTGGCGATGAGGCGCTGCTTAGGGTTGCTGGCTACCAGGCTGGCGGTTTCACGCCCGATGCCACTGGAGCAGCCGGTGACTGTGAAATTGTTAGTTAACCTGTTGCTGCTGTTGTGCAGCAGCCGCTTACCCAACCAGGTGGCGTCAGCAGGGAGCTTGTACGGCTTGGTGTTGACAGGATTCATTCTGATTGTAATAGTGTGTCGATATTGATCGTGCTTGATTTTGCTGATTCTGGGTCTCTTACTTCTTCGCAATCTGTATCCTTTTATACCACGAGTGAGAGACGGAGGTAGACTTGTAACCTCCGACAGGCGGTTATCCCCAAGCGATGGCATGCGTGAGAAATAGCCAATACAAGGAACAGCTTTGCGAGCACGCCAATATCAGGAACAGCTTTGCGAGCAATCGAACATGAGGAACAGCTTTGCGAGCAAGCCAATCACATTGCAGATCCAAGCAAACCATTATTGGGCCTGGGGATTCGCAGCCCCTGCATACAGAGCGTCTATCAGCACAGGCAAGCTGTGGACCGCTCACTACATCTGCCTTGTCTGCTTAATGCCCGTGCCGCCTCTGACTGCTGGCATTGTCTTTGGGTACTAGTATCTCCCTGGCGTTTCTGTGGGTGATGTGCTGGTGCTTATCTTGACTGATATACCTTTAGAGTCTTATAGAAGTACAGCTTAACGCCCCTAGATGTATTTGTAAGCCGTAACGTAAATCCCGGGTAGTCCGTGGTTCCCGGGTGGTCCGTAGGGGCTATATCCCATATAAAATCACTATTTTTGATTTACTATATCTCAACAACCAAAGGTCTAAAGGACTAATACAAAAGGATTTAACTTAAAGAGACTATTATATATAGGATATAGAAGCCCCAACATCTAAATCTGATTAATTACTGTGGTAATATATATTACAGTTGTATTTTGGGTAATTTATTTTATATTATAATATTAAGATAAATATAAGACTTAGGCAATTAAAAAAAGAGATTATAGAATCTTAAGAGATTCTTTATTAGAATATCATACTTAACTAGTCTCAAATTATGTGGTTGTTGAATTATTATGACTTAAAAAGGTGTGATTTATATGGAATACAGCCCCTACGGACTACCCGGGAACCACGGACTACCCGGGATTTACGTTAACCGATCATGCAATATCTGACTAAGCCGGCGATAAGTGGACTTGGTCGACTCATATAAACAGCGTAAAAACTAAAAAACCCAGATACCATCGTCATTTCATCCCAGTCCCACAGTTTCCAAGGCCAAGATCAAATTTACCATGCCTGAAACCAAGATCCTCCTCACTGGCGCTACTGGTTATATGTTTGTGACCCCAATTCACGCCTTTCAAGTTATTGACCCCAAACAGTGGTGGCACTGTTCTGTCTACGTTGCTTAGCTCGACCGATGAAAATGTCAAAGCTACCAAGCTTTCTGCAATTGTCCGCAAACAGTCCCAGGCAGACCTCCTCTCGGAGAAAGGTGTCAACGCAATCTTGTTTGACGGGCTCGACGACCTCGAGGCTTTGAGGAAGGCTGCCAGCGAGCATGATATTGTCATTAATGTTGCGATAACCTACCATACTGCCTCTGCTGAGGCTCTTCTTCGTGGGCTGGAAGACCGCAAGAAGAAGACCGGCAAAATAGGGCACCTTATCCAAGTGAGCTATTACGGCCTTTTTCAAATTTACTCACTGACAATATAAGACTTCTGGTACATCCAATATTGCAGACAAGCCATTCAGTGGCGCTTACGTTGAATCGGCTGTCCTGTCCGACAAACACGACATTTATGCCTATGAGCGCTATCGGCAAAGCATAGAAGTGTACCCCCAGCGTACCTCTGACCTATTGGTTTGTGAACAAGGAGAGGCAGCTGGTATAAAGACCTACGTTATTATGCCCCCTACTATCTATGGCGAGGGAACCGGCTTTTTCAACCGTCGATCTATTCAGATTAATACCATGATGCGCGCTGCTCTGAAGGATGGCTACGCTTCTCGCGTTGGCGCGGGCGAGGGGGAGTGGGACCACGTCCACGTCGTTGATCTGGCCAATTTCTACGAGCTGATGGTTGCACGCATCCTCGCTGGAGATGATCTAGAGTCCAACTTGAAGGGAATTTACTTCTGTCAGGCCGGTCACCAGTCGTGGCGGGAGGTTGCCGACCGGATTGCCGAGGTAGGACACGCCCTGGGCTATCTGAAGAGCTATACCGTGCGCCAGATCACCCTGCAGCAGGCGTCTGAAAAGTTTGGCGATGGCTTGCCTGCAGAAATCATGGAGGCTGCGTTTGCATCGCGTGCTCGATCATCAGCTGATCGGGCCCATGAGCTTGGCTGGAGACCAACAAAGAGCAGAAAGGACTTTGAGGATTGCTTTGTCGATGAATGGAATGCCGTCGCCAAAGAAGCTTGAGTTATTCTACTTGCCAACTCCTTTGGTCGAGTCCATTGGCAACAGACCAGTCTGTATCTGCTTCGTACAGTCATATATTCATTTTTGCATAATTCATATCCTAGTATCAAATTTCAACAAGACGTGTGAAAGATTCATGATCACAGATATTCACTAATACTTTGAAACCTCCTCGAGCAGGGTCTTGGCAGCCAGCTTGCCCAAGTTGTTGGATGCCAGCGGAGAATCGCCTGTAAGGACCAGTCGGTCCCGATAGGTTTCACCAGTGATGCTTCTGTTCAGAGGGGTGACTCCGAGTTTGCTGAGTCGTTCGCCAACATACCACGCCATCTTGCCAGGTATGTAACCGATGTCGACATTGGCGCCTTGATCCAACGAGTCCGGGAAAACATCGATCTTGTACCCATCGTAGATATACTTGCTACCCTCAGGCTTGTCGATGTCGGCTGCAAGCATACAGACCGGGCCGTGGCACAGCGTAATGAGGAAACGCTGATTCTCATGAGCCCAGCGAAGAACCTTGCCGACAGTCGCGGAGGAGGGGATGCCGTTCAGCACACCGTGGCCACCGGGGACGAAGACTGCAAGATAGGGCGTTTGCTGATCAAAGCCATTGCCCCATACATCGTGAAGGTTGAGCGGCTTGCGAATCTTGGACTTGTATTTCTCGTAAATGTCCTTGACAGCTTGGTCCTCCTGGGGGAAAGCCCACATCTCAAACTTCACGGGGTCCCCAGAGAGAGTCGCGATATCGATGTCGAAGCCTGCAGCGTCGAGGTGAATCATGGGCAGTAACATCTCCACTGGGTGGTTACCCGTGGAGAAGAACTCGCCACCAGCCATCTCGAGATAACGCTCTTGCGAGGCAATGAGCAGAACCTTCCACTTGCCGCCCTTGTAGGCATTGGGGTAGTCGGCTCCGTCAAAGTCGGTCTTGGGAGACGTATACTGGGTGAGAGAGAACGGCGAAGGGAACCAGGCATCGCTCTCAGCCTGGTCGGGGACGGGTTTGCGATCTGTGGTGGCAGCCATGATTGATTATTTGTTTCAATGAATCTCTAAATTCGAGCAGGACTATGGAGTAGGCCAAATACTTATAGTTAGAAATGCTGCCGGATGCGTTTTGTCTATGACGTTGTTGGCTCCGCAGGTGCTGATCTCAATCCACAGATTCGCATCGAAGGAACAGTGCGATGATGAATCAGAAGCATGGGCATCCTCTCCGATCGCTGGCTGGTGAGCCACATTCTGCTGCATCCACAGCGGGCCCCGATCTCTTTTCTCACCGAATAATTTGGCCCCTGCTCTGTATTTCGATTGACTGTCGCAGAGGACCAGCACCGCCAAGTCTGTTTGAACTTCCTGATGTAGACCATGCTCGAAACGAGGATCCACTTCTCTCGCGGGTTTACGCTAAATGGTTATTATCGATCGTGGACCAAGGGCATATGTGCCGATCTTGCGAAGATGAGATCCGCATCGACCAAGATTACTCGCTGGTCACATCTGCTTCATCCAAGCGAATCCATCGATCCGTCTGGCCAAGGTGGTGAGATCTCACTGGCTGCACTGGAGTGTTGTGCACAGCTGTATAATTGGTTTCTCTAAGAACATGCATTCAAATGACATCATATAATGTCTATACAGCTCTCTTGGGATCATGCATACTGTAGCTTAACAAACCTGTCCACCATCGACAACATACACAGCCCCGTGACAAACATACGCTCCTCGCTCAGCAAGAATCCAATCACCCGTGCCACCTCCAGTGGGTCCGCGATCTACCCAGGGCCTGCTTCTGTGGATATTTCAATATTCAAAATGCTGCATCTCTTGTGCAAAGGTCTTGCATCCTCCCAACCCCGTCCCAGCCCTATGGTGCATGTGTAACGAGTCCAGCGGCTATTCGCTGAATCTGAGCACGAAAGTATTGCTAGATCATGTCAAACCAACGTATGAAAGATAATAATGGGTACCTACTGTTTCGGCCCCTCCACCGAGCATTTTGATTTGGAGCAGCCTTGCTAGAAAGGGGACTGGGACTTTTGGAAACACGACACCTGCTTCTTGATCCGAGTATGAATCGTCCATGATGAGTTGTGCAAAATCAGGCCGAAGAACTGCTGGACGGCCGATGCCCACAAGGTCGCATACACCCCCTTTCAGGGCGGCATTGATTCCATTGCGAGTTCGAAAGCCTCCAGTGAGCATCAGGACAAGATTAGGGAACCGCTTCCTTGTCTCTGCCGCAAACTCCAAGAAGAAGGCCTCTCGAGATTCGGTACGTTGGCTCTTTGCAGTTTCGTCTCGCACTCCGCGGCCCATCATCTGATAAGTCAGTGGATGATCTGCTATAATATAGGTTGATCAAGGGGAACACGCAATCATTCAACTTTGACTTTGAACAATACGCACCGTTGGGTCTTCGTAAGATCCGCCAGATATTTCGACAAAGTCCACCCCAGCATCATGGAAGAGCTGAATTTGGGTCATGGTGTCTTCAAAGTCTGATGCATTGTAATCAGCAGAGTTTAGTTTGACTCCCACGCAGAAGCCCGCAGGAACCGCGCTTCGAATTTGCTTGATGATGTCGAGAACGATACGAGCTCGCCGTTCAGGGCTACCACCGTAATCATCTTGACGACGATTGCTCTGCATTGTTGAATATAAGTTAAATCGATGCAGCGGCACAAGTATTTGCTTACCTGTGGTGAGAGAAATTGCGCTATAACCACGTTTAGTTGAATCCACATAAACTGACCGGGGACTTACACAAAAGATAACCGTGGGCCGCGTGTATTTCAATGCCGCTAAACCCACACTGCGCCAGTATACGGGCACAATTGACAAACTGGGAGATGACAAGATCGATATCAGAACGGGACATGGCTTTCGGCGTCCCAAACACGATCTCCCTGACCACGCTGGCAGTCAACCCGCTTCCGATGTAGAGAGGAACCTCACTCGGCGCAATGGGTTTGCCAAAAAGACCGCGTTCCCCGGCACCTCTCGGGGACTGGCGACCAGGGTGGCATATCTGAGGAATCGCGGGCGTGCCATGTTGTTGGCAGGCATTTGCATACTGCTTCCAAGCATCTAATGACTGGGACTCTTCCTGATGCCCGCGGGTCGCCAGGTCACCGTAGCCTCCCAGATGGCGAACATCAACCTGGATATTTCCTTCACTTATCAGATCGGATGTATGCATAGTAGCGAAAATCATGGGTGTTACCTGTGAGAATGCCACCCCATCCGCCTTTTGCCCATTCACTGTAGGCCTTGAAGATTCGTTCCCCTGGCAAGTACCCTTTGTCTGCCATGCCCTCGGCCATTGCAGCCTAAGACATCAGCATATGTTGCCATAACGTGGTGGCAGCTCACCTTGACCAAGCGATTGGGCAGAACCAAACCGCATGGTAGTTTGAGTGGTTCTTTGATATCTGCTCCCATATTGAATAACAACTTCACATAAGAATCTTGTCACTCTGCTTGAATATCAGACTGACAAGAGCTTATGTGGCTGGTTTATGCAGTGGATGGCACGAATCAAATAAAGCTGCAGGGAGCTACAGAGATGCCTCGGTATTGGATGTTAGTAGATCTCTGTTGGACCGGTGGGTCTGCATGAACCTTATCAGTCGGGCCAACAATCTATCCGGGTATAAGTGGATATACTACTGTAAGTCTACTGGCTGTAAGTTTGATTTCACCATGTAAAGAGTACTAGCAGGCATCTGTAATCATAGACCTATTACTTATTTATGAATCAATCAACACAATGAGGGTTTTCTTAAATCTAATTGCCCAAAGTGCATGGAGTTCTCCATCTCTTCACAGGTCATGTGTTGGCCCCAGCTTCCCTCTTGTCTTGCCACTTAATGCCGACGCGCCCAGCTTTTGCCTGCTCTCAACTTCATCATGCAGCTGGCCGCGCGACACGCTTTAACTACCTGTATTAGAGGCCGCGCTACTACTTTACCCTCTTGCCGCCAACTAATTTCGCGGCGGTCTAATACGAGAACCACCGTTGCGCCGCGTCGAACAGTTATACCATCGCAGTGGACATGCACTCCGAGAACGTTTCCCACGTCGGGCTTCAAGTTACTTGATCAGTCAATTGAAGTGGACGAGGAGACACTGCCGACTTACCAACCCGAGAAATACTACCCAGCCCATCAGGGAGAGGTGCTCAATGATAGATACCAAATACTTGCTAAAATTGGCTATGGAGTAACCTCGACCGTTTGGCTCGCGAAGGACCTGATGTAGGTACAACGGATTCACTTCAATGCAACGAGATGATGGCGACGATTCTAACAGCGGGCTTCAACCAGTGCATCAACATATGTTGTTTTGAAAGTGTACGTAACGGGCGAAAGCCGGGACCACGAGCGAGAGCTGCACATCTACGAGCACATGGCTCTGGTGGAAACACATCATCCCGGCAGGAACTTCATTCGCCAACTCCTCGATCATTTTGATCTCCATGGCCCTCATGGACGCCACGTCTGTCTTGTTCACGAGCCTCTCGGGGCGACTGCAGATGTTCTGGTGAAGATGTCTCCTGGGCACGTCATGACCCTTGATGACATGAAGCCTGCTATCCGACAGCTCCTGATCGCGCTAGATTTCCTGCACTCAGAGTGTCACATCATTCATACGGGTAACGTGCTTAACCCCCAGAGGGCCGTATATTCGCCTAACTCTGATACAGATGTTCAGTTGAAGAACTTATTACTTCCCGGGCCTGAGACTAGCTATCTCTCCCGATTCGAAAAAGCCGAAGTTACAGACCCATCGCCGAGGAAGGTGCTCAAAGACCGAACAATCTACAAGGCCTTAAGCTTCCTTCCGAGAGGTGGGCTGCCAGTTCTCGCCGATTTTGGGGAGGCTAGATTTGGCGACAGAGAGCACGTGGATGATATCATGCCAAACGTTTATAGAGCTCCTGAAGTGATTTTGAGGTCGAGCTGGAGTTACAAGGTGGATATATGGAACATTGCCACGGTTGTAAGTGGAACCAATCTCGATTTGCTTGAATAGAAAGGCTGATATCTGTTGTATTTAGGCCTGGGACATCGTCAGCCCTCGTAACCTTATTGATGGCAAAAACGCAAATGGTGTATTTGACGATCGCGTCCATATGGCAGAACTGGTAGCCTTACTGGGCCCTCCACCACCCGAATTCCGAGAACAGAGACACCTCAGTTCAGTCTTCTGGGATGAATCGGGTAACTGGAAAGAAACCGTTCCAATACCAGATATTACCCTCGAGAGCCTTGCTGAGAATGTTGAAGGGGAAGACAGGGAAGGGTTCTTGCGGTGGCTTCGGATGGCTTTGCAATGGGACCCCGAGGACCGGCCGACGGCTTTGGAACTCTTATACGACGAGTGGCTGATGAAGGGACTGGGTGAGTGAAGCATGCGTCTCATCAAAAGAAACTTGACAGTCATATGTACTGCCGTGGAAGTTCTGCATCTAGAATAGAGAAGTCAGTACCCATTAGATGGCTTGCAGCGATCGACGGTCCAAGGTGCACCGATGAAAGTAAATGATGAGGCTCGCTCGAGCTCAGTATTCCACAAGTTATCCAAATGAAGGTCCTGATGAACACCAAAAGAACAGACACGGCAAGCACAGGATATATTATCACTGTATAGAGTAGAATAGATCCTGATCCTACCCTGGCACCTGTTAGACCTGTGGGTCTGTATGAACCTTATCAGTCGGGCCAACAATCTATCCGTGTATAAGTGATATGCTGATGTATACAGGGTACATACTGAGTCCTGTCATTTGCTGGCTGTAAGTTCAAATTTAGAGTACTATCAGGCATCTGTAATCATAGACCTATCACTTATTATGAATAAAACACAATCACAGACTTTCCAATGCCCCCTTTCCCATCAAAAACCACTTGACATGCATCCCGTACTGCCTGGATATCCTTAAAGTGCGCTGTTGTTCCCACAATTGTGGACAGTTTTCCTTCTTCCACCCATTCCCGAATCGAGTTCAGATCAGTCGCATTGGGTTCCAAGAAGATAGAAGAGTACTTGACGCCATAGCGAGCGGCACGAAACTCCCGGATTCGATTCATCATATTCAAGGCAATGCGGAGTGGGAATGGCACAGTTTCGTGGTCTTCCTTGTTTGCCGATCGTCGCATCACACTGGAATTCTGGAGCACATCTCCAGAGGTCAGAATGGACACTGTCACAATGGCCCCTTTTGGCTTCATCAGGGACAGATAGTCCATTGCGCTTCCCATGGTGTCAAAGATAAAGTCAACAGATCGTGCAGGGATCACATCCATGGGGTCGGACTTTTTATAGTCAATGACTACCATAATGTCAGTGGTCTGGTATATCGATCTGAACAGCACTTACTCTCATCAACAACACCCTCACCCAGCAGCTCAGGCACTTTAGGCACTTTGGCAGTGGACACTGTGGTGATCACTTTGCCTGCTTTGAACACATTCTTTGCTAGCTGGCATGCGAACATTCCAGTGCCACCCACTGTAACAAGTCAGCCGAGAAATTAAATTTAGACAGAGATCCTACGGCCAGCGGGAATAAACACTGTTTTCCCTTCGAGATCCCCATCGTAGCCCCGAAGTGCCTGGAGAGCGGTCATAGACACCAAAGGGATCGAGGCGGCGTCTTCCATCGAAAGACCCTGCGGTTTCAATGCGACGAATTCTTCACTCGACCTTGCAATCTCACTCCAGGATCCTCGCTGGAATTCAGACAATCGAACGAAAACCTCATCGCCGGCTTTGAAGCGTGTTACCTGAGTCCCGACATCTAACACCGTGCCTGCACAATCGTATCCAATTTTGTAGGGGAAGCTTCACATGTTAAACAGGAATCATCTGGAAGATGGCTCTTACCTGTCTTTGAGAACTAGTTTGGTTGCCCCGGAGGCCTTTTTCAGATCGATCGGGTTGATACTGGCGGCGTGGACCTTGATCAGAATGTCGGTCGGCTGCTCGACGGCCAGCGAGGGAACCTCACTCAGCTCGTAGTGATCTGGAGTGGTATGCTCTGGAATAGTGATGGAAAGCATCGTGAGTTGGCTACTTAGTGAAGAGCAATGGAGGCGTTCAGCTTAACTTAAGGAAGCGGGCCCGGGACGGAATGACGCGAGGCCGATTGCCACTTGGAAGTCAAGTTCCTCCGGTTTACAGTGTTATTATGTATGTGGGTCAGTCACTGTAAGTGAATGGCAAATCTGTACGGAGTAATCTTTATACAAACAGCTTCTACAAAGATTTCATCTACCAGTGAATACTCATGTTCATATATTTTCTCTCAAGTCACCTATGAACGCAGAAAATCAAGCAAGTCCTTGTTCATTTCATCCACGTTGGTATTGTGAATCGCGTGGGAACCTCCCGGATAGACCTTGAGCTTCCCCTGAGGCAGAAGCTTGGCCGACTTTGCGCCAGAGGCCTGAATGGGAACCACCTGGTCATCATCTCCGTGCAGAACGAGAACCGGAATGTTGATGCTCTTGAGATCTTCGGTGAAGTCGGTCTCGGAAAAGTCTCGAATGCAGTCGTATGCCGTCTTAAAGCTCGTGTTCATCCCCTGCTGCCACCAATGGCGGATTTGACCCTCGCTCTTCTGCGCCCCGGATCGATTGAATCCAAAGAACGGCCCACTGGGGACGTCCAGGAAGAACTGAGCACGGTCCTTGTGCATGGCTTCTCTGAAACTGTCAAACACAGCCTTGTCGGTGCCCTCTGCATTCTGCGCGGTCTTGACCATCAGAGGAGGCACGGCTCCGACGAGAACGGCCTTTTTGACGCGGCTCGTGCCGTGCTTGCCTAGGAAGTGTGTGACTTCGCCGCCGCCGTGCGAGTGTCCGACCATCATCGCATCATGGACGTGGAGGTGCTGGAAAAGCTCCTGAAGATCGTCGACAAAAGTGTCCATATCGTTGCCGTCCCAAGTCTGAGTGGAGCGGCCGTGGCCACGCCTATCGTGGGCAATCACCCGGTAGCCCTGCTCGGCCAGAAAGACCATTTGGTTCTCCCAGTTGTCGCTGCTCAATGGCCAGCCATGGGAGAAGGTCACAATGTCCCCGTTCCGGTTGCCCCAGTCTTTGTAGAAGAGCTCGGCTCCGTCCCTGAGTGTGAGATACGGCATGATGAATTCCTGATGAGAAATGTAGAGTGGTGAATGTAAAGTTTGATATCTAATTCCTGCAGTTTATATGTCTGAATAGTGTCATGACGTCAATCCATGCTTCCGGGCAGTTGTTGTCCCGTTCGATCTGAGTTGGATGTTGTCAGATCATGATGATTTCATTGTACATTAGTATCAAACTGGTCTCACTTAATTCTATTAAAGCTTGAGCATACAGAGTATGTACTTGTTATTGCATCCTCTTTACCATGGAATTCTGATCCAAGGCCTTGTTAGAGTATCCAATACGGAGTAGAAAACAGGGCCTCGTCTCAATTATCGGATTGCATTTGATGACAGCGTCCAAGTCAAACTGACAAATCACTGATGTATCATCTGGACGCCGATCGAAACAAGCGCGAGGAAATATACTCTCTTCTTCGGAGGGATTGTTGGTCCACAGAGTCAGGGCACAATCCACCAGACCCACAGTTGCACTGCTGCACTGCTGCAAACAATTAACTACACCGTTCAATATTCTGTACAATCAACAAAATGCTGTCCCTGAACATATCATCGTACTCAAAGCCATCAGAATATCAGCTCTCGGAGTTGCCGAAACCGAGTCTGGTCGACAAAAAAGATGTGATTGTCCGAGTCTATGCGGCCAGCATCAACCCGATTGATGTCAAGAGAGCCTCTGGGGCACTGAAGCTTGCAGTGAAGGATGAGTGAGTATAACCTCCTCTAAAGGATGGTGTTGATATATTAGGTTCCCGTATAAAATCGGCTATGATTGTGCTGGCGTTGTCACTGAAACTGGACAAGATGTGCAACGATTCCAGGTCGGCGATGCCGTATACATCAGACTGCCCGAGGTTTACAGAGGTTGGTTATTCTTCATTGACGATACTCTTGCTGAATTATACAGGATCATGCAGCGAGATTGTGAGATGCTCCGAGGACCAGCTTGGTGCTAAGCCGCCGTCATTGAGCTTTGAAGAGGCTGCCTCGATTCCACTCGCAGCAATGACAGCACTGCAGGCTCTTCGGCAGTATCGTGGTGATCTGACTGGGTGGACTGTCTTTGTGCCTGCTGGATGTTCGATGCCCTATATTCTCGTGATTGTCAGCTGCTGATATAACTTAGTGAGCGGTACAGGATTGTTCGCGTGTCAACTCGCAAAGCATGTTTTCCATGCCGGCAAGGTCATCACCACCGTCTCAACCGCAAAGGTTGCAAAGCTGAAGGAATATCTTGGAGAGGGCACCATCGATCAAGGTATCTATCACATTCTCTGCGATTTCTGTCCTTCTAATCCCTATAAGTTATCGACTACACCAAATCCGACCCCAGAGATGTTATTGAACACGGCACAGTGGACCTTCTCTTCGATACAGTCGGCCTGGCCATGGAGTGCTTGTGTCTGATGCGACCAAAAACGAGCCGTTTGATATCCGTCTCAACATTACCTTCCGGCGATCAGTTGCAGGAGTCATCTCTCCTGAAATTGCCTCACGACCCTGTTATCCCATTCCCTTTTCGAATGGCACTGAATGTACTTGATCGCATTCGCAGGCTCAGAGCATACCGCTACAGCACAGAATATTCCTACATGTTCCTGCAGTCATCAGGCAAGGATTTGGAAGAACTAACGCGCTATGTTGAAGAGGGAAAGCTCAGAACAGTTGTGGGAACAACAGTGGACCTTCGAGATATCGAAGCAGTGCGACAGGCTTGCGAGGTGGTCTACAATGGGCGAGGAGGACTGGGAAAGCTGGTCATCCGTGTTTTAACCCTGAAAGCTCGTAGTTCGTTTAGAGAGTTGCCTCATCCCCAGCTGGTGTTGGTTCGCACAAGTTGTTATACCAAGACTGTCAATCTGTCATTGCAGCCTCGATAAGCTTTTGAATAGGAGTCCGTTTGCTCCACTCGAATTATCTTACTCAGTGCCAGACAACTAAAGCAAATATATATTACAAGATGCAACTTTCACTACTCAACGCAACACCAACATTAACCATAACAGAGAACATATCGCTTGTGACTGGTGCAAGCGGCTTCATTGCCAGCCATGTTGTTCAGCAGCTGCTGGAAAAGGGCAACACCGCCCACGCCACCGTTCGCAGCACCAAAAACGAAAGGAAAATCAAGCATCTCCTTGACATGCAGGAGAAGTGGCCCGGCAAGTTGACTTTGTTCGAGGCAGATTTGCTCATGGCAGGCTCGTTTGAAGCGCCAATGAAGGGCTGTTCGGTGGTATATCATATTGCCTCGCCCTTTTTCATCGAGAACAAAATCCGCGACGGCCAGAGGGAGGTTGTTGATCCGGCGCTGAAAGGAACACAGCATGTACTGGATGCAGTCCAGAAGTGCGAGTCTGTCAAGGTCGTTGTCGTGACGTCGTCAGTGGCAGCCATTTTTGGCGACAATGCCGATGTGCTAGAGATGAAGGACAAAACACTATCTCCTGACTATTTCAACACCACCAGCACGGCCAACTACAATGCCTACCCCTATTCCAAGGTGCTGGCCGAGAAGGAGGCTTGGAGGCTATACAACGCCCAGCCACGCCCACGATGGAAGCTGGTGACTATCAACCCTGGGCTCGTTCTAGGTCCGTCTCTATCTCCAACGTCCGACTCTGGCAGTCTGTCTCTGCTTGACCAGCTGCTCCGCGGTCAACTGTTTTTTGGCGTACCAGATATGTGGTTTGCAATTGTTGATGTGCGAGAAGTTGCAACCGCGCATATTCAAGCTGTCGAGGTCCCGGATGCTGAAGGCAGATATATCCTGGCCGACAGCAAAACACACAGCTTTGTGGAGCTCGCTCGAATACTACGGTCAACCACTCAATCCTGCTGGATTCCAACAAACAAGCTCCCGAATGTCCTGGTGCGGATGTCTGGACCAGTGCTCGGACTGAGCCAGAAGTGGCTGCGACTGAACCTGGGGATCCCCTTTGACATCGACAATCGCGCCAGCATAGACCAGCTGAAGGTTGTTTATCGACCGCTGGAGGAGACCTTGTCGGACCACTATCAGTCCTGGAAACATGCCCAAGCTTAGCGCAGCATGTCATATCAAAGCACAATATATAGATTCTATGTAATTGGGGCTTGCTTCAACTATAACTCTTCGTTTGCGCTTAATTTAGACTTATGAGGTTCATATATACCTTTATATCTATTGCATAGTAGTTACATAAATGCCCAGGCTTCCTAACTTAAGCATGTCTCAGTTCTGATCTTAGAACCTGCTCAATCTCGTCTGCTGCCTTTTCGTGCACTGCATGTCGGACCCTTTTCTCGTCCTCTGACTTTGCCATATGGTCCCAATAGTGCGGCACATTCCCCGTCGTCTCGCACTCGACCTGCTTTCCCAACTCCTTGAACCGCGTAGCTGCAGCCTGACCCTCGGCTAGTAAAGGATCCAACCCAGCCAGTTTGAGAAAGATGCGCTCCGGTAATGCCATCTTGATCACGTCTTCAGGAGCAAGGCCTGGCGAGATGCACATCTCGGTCTTGTCCGGCTTTTCCTGCAGCTTTAAAAAGTAGGCCCGGTCGAACAGGTCCCCCATGAACGGAGAAGAGGATATCGGCTTCTCCTTCAGGGCAACAAAGGCCGGATTGGAGGCAGCTCGCTCAGCACGGGATTTGGTCAGGTCCATTGGCGGATAGAACGCAGTGATACCCTTCACTGTCCCCAGTGCTGCAGGGTCAATGCGCGAGTCTTTCTCCTGCAGTGCCTCCCACAACATGAGCAGCGATGCAAAGGCCATCTGGCCACCAACACTGAACCCGGTGAGGAAGGTTCGGTGTTTGTCCAGTCCCATGGTACTGGCGTTCTTCCAGACATAGAGCAGTGCATCGAGACAATCAGCGAGCGGACCAGGATACGGATGCTCAGGTGCGAGGCGATAGTTGACAGCTCCAACAACGACACCGCGAGCGACAAGGGAGGCAATGAAGCGTTCATCATGGCGAGCATCCCCGAGGCACCAGCCGCCTCCGTGAAAGACTAAGGTGATCGGGTATTGTTGTTTTGCAGTCTCTTGGTTGTATCCAGCTGGGTAGTACCAGAAAAGGTCAAAGTTGCCGGGTGATGAGAGAGTCGACGGGATAGACGCCTGGGAGCTTGGAGTGAGTACTGAACGAGGCTGTCTTCTTCGATCCAGCCAGGCAAGAAGGCGTGTCAGCCATCTGACAATGCGCAGTTTGAAGTAGAATGGGAGCAACGCTAACTGCATCTTGGTGGTATGCAATTGTTGAATAGATGATGGCCCTGACTGAAGACCGTGAATGCCATTGTATATTCATCCGAATCGGATGTCTATAGACCCACCAGATCGACGCCACAGGAATGGCGGATAGTTTATTGCTCCGCCTCACATGATAAGTCATGAATCCACCCTTTCTACTCGGCATTGACTGTAATTCTATATCCAGTATTTCATAGACCAGAGGACACAACATGTCAAAGCGCATCTTGCTCGTCGTCACCAATGTCAGCCACTATGCCGACCCGGCCCACCCCACCGGCCTGTGGCTATCCGAGCTGACACACGCCTGGCAAGTCTTTGAAGAGCACGGCTTCAAGCAGACCATCGTCAGTCCAGCAGGTGGTCTCTCGCCCCTGGAGCCCCGGTCGCTCAAGTTCCCCAACTACGACAAGACCGCGAAAGCGTGGCGGGCAGACCCAGCACGGATGGCCCTGTTGGAGAAGACTGCCAGCCCGGACCAGATCAACTCGGCCGACTTTGACGCCATCTACTTCACCGGCGGGCATGCCACGATGTATGACTTCCCTGATAATGAGGGCCTGCAGCGCATCACCCGAGAGATCTTTGAACGAGGAGGGATCGTCTCGTCCGTTTGTCACGGCTACTGCGGCCTGCTCAACACCAAGCTCTCTGACGGATCGTATCTGGTCGCCGGTCGTCGCATGACGGGGTTCACCTGGCAAGAGGAAGGCCTGGCCATGGTCCGCAAGGTGGTTCCATACAATGCCGAAGCGGAGGTGAAACAGCGCGGCGCGCACTACCAAAAGGCCAGGCTGCCGTTTGTCTCGTACGCAGTCGTCGATGGGAATTTAGTGACTGGCCAGAATCCAATGTCAGCCAAGGAGACGGCGAAGAAGGTCGTTTACGCGCTCAGCCGATCCTGATACCAGCCTGCATTGACTTGCTGCTTCGACAGCATGGAGAGGCTTATTCTATGCTATGTTCAGCTTACAAGCCCAGTTTGTATCTTAATAAATACCCTGTGCGCTTATTGCGTCCTGATTATCTTCTCTACCGGTAATACAATTGCATTTGTTATCATTAAATTACTTGCTATTCCAACCACTGTAGATGTTTAGATCAACCTCCGTCAGCCATAACTCAACTGCTGGCTAATTGCCAGACTCCATGCACTGCAAGTGTAGTTCAAAGCTTTGTATTCTCGAATGCCTTCAACGGCGTGGGCATGTTCAGGATCATCTGGGCATCCTTGAGGACGTCCATCCGGATGATCGTGGAAATGCCCAATTCATTGAGGAGTTTGCTCAATGGCCCTCCGCTCCGAGAGAGATTGACATTTCCAGGGAGCAGACACTGTGCTGCTAAGAGTGGGTTCGTCTCGACCTTGACCTGGTACCATTTCCCATCGATCTCGTTGATGGCGATGTTCGTCGCGATTGAGGATTGTGATGGGGTGGATTTCAGCGCAGGAAGGGGAATGTCCAGTGTCAGATCCGGTGTCCCATCAGTCGCAGTGATGCTTCCCTTGATGGTCTCGTCGGTCATCTCGAGATCGATGTTGGCCAGCCATTTGGGGAGTTGGTATCCGTATACACCACGGACTCGAGCAATCTCGGTATCAACAGGCAGAGCCAGCACATGGCCGTAGAACGTCCGATTCCACATCGACCCGAGCAGTTGGGTCGTGCTGTAGCTGTCATTACCCGGCTGACGGACAATGACAGCGACCGAGACTTCGTTGTAAGGGTCATTGTCGCAGACCATGTATGAGTAGAATGTCAATGCGACCAGCCCGTACCCTGGCAACGCCGTGATCGGCTCCAAGGGCGACGGCAACTTTTCCTTTAAGCTACTCCAGGGCGCCAGAAAGACAAGCTGGACGCTCTTGGTGCGATAGTAGAAGTTGGGTGCATAGGTCTGGCCAACCCGCGAGTCCACCAGCGTCTTCGGAGTCTTTCTGAAGAAGTCCAGATCAGGTCCCACTGCTGGATCTTGGGCGACCTCGTTCAAGTCTGGGTTCATGCGATAGCGGTCATAGTAGCCACCTTTAGGTACCTGGACCTTCTGGCCTCCAAACTCGACTTGGACGGTCTGACCTGGGCTATGTGGGTCAGTATGCGATGATAGAATTAACCCAAGACACTTACAGTGTGGGTAACATGATGCAGTGTGTAGGGATAAGTGTATCGCTTTCATTAGCTATTCTGGATTATAAAGTATTCAATTGATGGAAGTGGCGACTCAACCGAGGCACAACTGACGTCGTTGATTGCGGTGCAACAATTCCTCCGCCGGATTAGGACGCCACTTGTTATCGTACGAACACTCTGGGCTATTGAAACTGAATATCAACTTTAAAGCGACCCATAAATCCTGATGTATGTATTCATTGGCTACCAAGTCCTTAGCAGAGCTGCGCTTGGCCAGAGCCCACTGTAGCACCTTCCATATCAGACGTACAAATTTCACCTTGTCCTGTCGTCCAGAGTAGTTTCCCTCTCCAGCAGAGATCGACTTCGATATCTCGGGGCTTCGGGGTCCTGGCCGGTGAACAAAGGGTTGCTTTCAAAGATGTTCCGGGGAAGCTGGATTTTAGAATGTTCATTAAGAGAAGAGGGTAGAAATCTCCTACCACACTAGCCCACCTCTGGAGTTGAGAGGCTCTTGCAGTGTATACACCCTAGCCTGGCTGAGGATACTTCCCATCAAAATCTGTGCTATAGACCTTGTTAGTTCTGCGTATCGCTCTTACTTAGTTTGTGGTATGCACCACTTTATATGTAAAGCACACTGCAGCAATCAATCCCCTGCATCTTTCTCTCTGCCTTTGCTGTTGCCCTGAACCAATTGTCCCTTGTCACACACTCTTAACCTGGAGTTTATCAGAGACTATAGCATCCACACTCTCCTAGCCGCCATGTTTCGTACTGCCATACTCAAATATCCACTCAAAAACATTAGGTGGTTTAGAGAGGACATCTACAAAAACAGTCCTGAAAAGCGCGCAGAAGCAGAGAACGCCATCAAAAAGTTTTACGAAGGAAACAAAGCGAGCATGGAGCGCCGAGGGGTCACCGAAGCCATTGCCAAGTGAGTGTGCACCTAATGGAGTTGTAGTAGCAAAGCTAAACACCCGCCTTTGCTAGAGGAGCAAAACACAATAACCCCAACAATCCCGACCCGAAGGGTGACCATTGGACAGTGGAGATGGTCAAGGAAAGTGGCGAATTTGTAACGAAGAGACATGTGTATCCTGAAGATAAGAAATGAGCTGCAATTGTTTCATAAGGCCTCGATGGCCGGAAATGGGGTTAGATTACGATCGGAAAGCACTCAGTGATTAATGTATATCTTATCCACAACACCAGAATCCATATCTCTTATGAAATGTTGAAGTCAACAAGTACAGTCTTGTTATACAAGTACACTGGCATCCGTACCTCGGAAGTGGACTATCTAAATTGCCGAAGGTTCTGCTTGGTCCCATCTTGTCGGCAAACATCCATCGCGGTCTTCTCTTCCCGATTGCAAGGTTTTGCCTCATGTCCTGAGCGTGATTTACCAAGATGATGAATGCAATCAAAGCATCTGTCGCAACAGCTCGAACCCGAATATCCAAGCTTGTTGGGTCTCCATCTCCGCTATCGTCATTGGAGCGTGCGAACCCTTGTCCAGTTGCAGAAGAACCAGATCATTATGAGACAGGCGGGTTCCATCCGGTTTCCCTAGGCGATAGGTTTAATTCGGACCAATATACCATCCTACGGAAACTGGGGTATGGACAATATTCCACTGTTTGGCTAGCTAGGGATTCCAAGTAAGTCGCGTCCATTGGTATCGTACACCAACTAACTGGGTCTGCAGATACCAAAGATATGTGGCACTCAAGATGCTCAGGGCTGATTGTTACGGAGGGCCCCATGACATCTTTGAGAGAGAGATTCTTCTCAGAATCTCGCAAGTTTCCCAGAAGAGCTCCCATGAAGGCCGCAACTATGTATCAGGACTTCTCGACCACTTCAAGCATACAGGACCGAATGGAGACCATGTGTGTTTTGTATTCGATGTACTAGGGCACCACCTAGATTTTCAGTCTGCCAAATATGAAGGTGGCAAACTACCTGTAATGGCAGTGAAAGTGATTACACGGCAGCTTCTGCTTGGCCTTGACTTTCTCCACAGAGAGTGTGGTATTATTCACACCGGTATGGAGGTGAATCCCTGGCGCAAATGCTGCAATGCTGACATGTCTCTTTCGTCGTATAGACCTGAAACCAACAAATATACTTTTGGAGTTGGACAATCCGGACTGTGCTATTTCCCAGTACCTGGCACAAGTTCCCCAACGGACAGGTCTTCATCGTGGTACACCAGTACCGCTTCGAGAGGTCATCACAACACCGCTCGTTTCGGAAATGGAAAGGCCTCACACCAGAATAATTGACTTTGGCGTAGGTAGGTGGGCAGACAGGCTAGTATGATTCCAAACAGACAAAGCTAATCTTTGTCTAGCGTCGTGGAGGGAACATCGTCTGTCAGATCTGATCCAATCCCCAGCCCTGAGAGCACCTGAAGTCTCAATCGGCGCTCCTTGGGACGCCGGGGTTGATATATGGAGTCTCGGATGCCTTGTAAGTGTCTCATTATTGCATAATATTTGGCTTTGGCATTTACCATTAAACCCGAACGTCAACAGGTCGTGGAGTTTGCTCAAGGCATAGTCCTTTTCTCCGGCGAAGCATCAGCCACTGGGTCTTGGACCGCTGAAGACGACCATCTAGCACGAATCATCGAGGTCCTTGGCCCTTTCCCACTTCACTTCATAGAAACGGGGAGCCGCGCTGCACACTTTTTTGACGGTAAAGGTATGCTGCAATTAGAGCGTTCATATCCAGTTCTCACTCTGACGTGCATTGGTCGCAGGAAACCTTCTTCGAATCCCTAACTTGAAACCCACAAGCCTTGAGCGCCTGATAAATGGCACAACAGAGCCTTTCCTCAAACCTCGAGATATGCCGGATTGTGAAGTCCCTGTCTTCATCGACTTCCTCGGAGGCATGCTTGAAATCGACCCAGGGTCCCGAAAGTCGGCGTCAGAACTATTGCAGCATGAGTGGATCAATATTTAGAAGCGACGCAATGGCTGGCTGGCATGATTATGAAAAGCTGTTCGGTTCATTAATGTAAATAAACCAGATATGAACCTAATAATGTTTTATTCACTGGCAGCAACAATGGCTGGCCATGTCTATAATTACATGTCATCTGTGCTAAACCAACTACCAGTCCGGCATTAGGATTATGTAGATAGTTACAGGTGAGAAGCAAAGATCTGCAGCTTGAACAAACACCAAAAGAACAGTAAAAGACCCATAAGGCCCACCTATGATGGTACTGGGTAATAACACGCTATACTACGCCAGGAATAGATTGACATGGGCCTCAAACATCCTGGATATGTTATGGTGTAAATGTTAATATCAAAGCAGCTATATTCTGGATTATAAAGTATTGAGATTGATGGCAGCTAGTGACTAAATAGGCTGAGGCACAAGCTGACATTGTTGGTTGCGGTGCAACAATTCCTCCGCTGGATTAGGACGCCACTTTGTTAGTACTCTGTACATGGGCTGAAGACTTGCTACTTTATTTAGAAATTATAAGTTCTCACGAATCCACTCATCGTCTACTAACTCCTTCGCAGTGCTGCGCTTGGTCGGCTCCCACTGTAGCATCTTCCGTATTAGACGTAGGAATCTTTCTTTGTCCTGTCCGTTGAGAGAAGTCTCCCTCTCCTCAAGCAGAGTCCGATCTTGTAATGGAATTCCAGCACAGAAATCACCTAGAGAGACAATGTTAATGGATACAAGTCGCAGGATAATCCAGGAGACGCGACTTGCCCTTGTCTGAAAAGAATTTGTGGCTTAACCTCCCTTGGGCAAGAAGCCCCTGCGGTGGTGGGCCAAGCAGACTGATGATTTCTGCAAGATGCGCTCGACTTCGATATGTCTGGAGTTCTGGGTCATGGCCGGTGAACAAGGAGTCGCCTTCAAAGATGTTCCAGATCTGCGGTGTTAGTTTACCTTTCAACCAGTTTAGCAGTCTTACCATGCATCCCACATTCCATATATCAGCGCTGTACGTCCACGGGGCTTCCAGAATCACTTCCGGTGCTCGATAGATATTAGGTTGGATGTCTTCAAAATGCTCTCTATCCCCCAGCATGGCAGAACCAAAGTCGCATAGCACGGGAGCACCCCATTCCTTCGGCATCCTGAGTTCTCGTGACATGTAGATCGTTCTTGCATCTATCTCCTTCCTCGGACAAGGGTTCTGAAGCTCCTCTTCTACAAAGTCGCTGAAAACTGAATCGTCCGCGATGCCGAACATGATGTTATCGGCTTTGATATCTGACAGAATCTCGACTAAGTACTAAAACCAGTATAAGGCAAATCGGGGACATACCGGAATGTATGATCTGGCATTCTGTGTGCAGATAGTCCAACGCCAAAAACAGGCGTCGCAGGACAAATGCCAGCACTGGAACCGGTAGCCTCCGTATCGGGTTGCGATGGAGGAAAGTCCAGACACTTTCCCATAATGGAGGGTGTACAAGACATCGATGTTTGTCTTCCGGTCCATCAACATCAAACGAGTCAAGTAGTGATCTGACAGCATTGCGGCCTGGATGGGATTTTGATCCCCTCTCAATATGTTTGTATATGTTGAGCTCGTCGTCCAACTGCTGTCCCATCGACTCAGAGTTGATAAACATTTTGAGCGTAACATAGCGACGGCAGCTATTAAGCATAAGCAGTCAAATCAAGATATCTTCCCTGCAGTCTCACTTCATGTCCCGTGCAAGCCATGCGGTCGAGCTAGCTCCGAATCCCAATTTTCCTACAAGTTGATACCTTTCCTTCAGAATTTCCCCTATTCGAGCAGGGTAATATCGGGAAGCAACATAACCCGGGATGGTCTCTTCTTCAATCTTCCGACCTGCAGGTATCTGGAGGAAATTCTGGCCGGAGAAGCTGAGTGGCCTCCATTTTCGTCCATGCTGTGGAATATTCCGCAGAAAAGACCGTAGCATGCCTGGAGGAACAGGCTATTAAGAGAGGTTGTAGGATGAGTCAGTAATGTGAATGTGAGAGAATAACTAGTTATGCACTGTGATTGCTGAGTCAGATGATCTGCAATGCTGAAATAAGAAGAGTATACAGAGTAGCCTACAAAAAGACAGGTAATTAAAGTAAGAACTAACTGAAGTGACAATAGTGCAGGATAGTATCAGAAGGTTACTGCAATATATTATGAAAAATCTTTGTGGCTTGAAATAATTGATCCAATATATATATATCGGCTGCTGTACTTCTCCAGGATACTTGGACCCTCAGATAATATATAACAACCAACATGCTGCTCAAGGCCTGTGGATTTAATCTCCAGTTACTCAGCCTACTCAATAGAGATCGTGTGTTGTATTCATGCTGGTCTGTCTATGGTGTAGATCTGACCCAACAATATGCTTTTGAGTTGACAATCCGATCCGCGTTATTTCCCAAGATCTGGAAGTTCCAACGAGGGGCTCCAACTGTCTTTCAATGACCCTCGTTGGAGTTGAAACTTCTTTTGGAACATCAAGATAACTCAATACGTCTGCATTTGATTGACCGCATACAATGGCTGCCTTACCAGCTGTAAATCATCTACTCTGTAATGAACAATTCAGCATCAGGGGCTGAAGATCTGCAGCTTGAATCAACGCCTGAATAACGGCAGAAGACCCACTAGGGCAGTGAACAGCCTATGATGGCATCACAACAGAAGAGCATCCACCACGCTATACCAGGCCCGGATTGGGGTTATTTTGGCCTCTGTGGATATCTTCACGCCCTAGTTTCAGACACGGACCTGGTCAGGAAATGATCACTCCGACGAGATTTTTATTTTCAGTCGCCGGCTCGCCCTGATGGCAAACCACCTGCTCTGACACGCGAGATGGAACAACCAGGCGCTGGCGCTGGATATCGACTGTCGTACGTGCGACTCGATGACCCGCCAGAGCCTGCAAAGCAGCCCCGGCAGCGACCTCTGTCCTCGGCCGAACAGGTGTTCCTGCAGTCTCAAACGCAGCCATTCTGGGCAGCCAGCTGGACCCTGGAGATCCTGGGCTGGCTTGTCTCCGTTGGCTTTCTCGTCGCCATCATCGTGGTATTGCTGCATTACGATGGCCAACCACGCCCTCAATGGCCGTACGGCATCACCCTCAACGCCCTCGTTTCCGTTCTCAGCACCGTCATGAAAGCGAGCATGGCCTTTATCCTGACCGAGTCGCTCGCCCAACTGAAGTGGTCCTGGTTTCGCGGTGGAAACAAGCTGAGTGATCTTGCCCTGCTGGATGCTGCCAGTCGCGGGGTGCTAGGCGCCTTTGTCGTTCTCTTCCGATTTCTGCCTCGGTCAGTGCTCCTTCATCCTTCGGTGACCTAAACTGAGTAGTGTAGCCATCTCATCAGCTTCGGGTGTTTTGTCCTGGTGATTGCGGCCGCAACAGACCCGTTCGTGCAGCAAGTCATTGGCGTCAGCGAGCGTTCAGTGCACGCCCCAGGCAACTCGTCGATTCAGGTTTGCAATGCGAGCACGTACAACAACTACGATGAGGGCGCAGGCCCGGGCCTTAATGAGGTCCCGCTAGGAACAGCCGGGGCAATCTATTCGGGGATCTACCAGTCGCAAAGCCCTAACAGCGACGCGGTCCTGGCCAGCTGCCCAACGGGGAACTGCACGTTTGCGCCGTATCAGTCGCTCGGATTCTGCAGTCGCTGCATGAACATCACCGACTCCCTGCAGGTCAACAAGACATCGTTTGGCACGTTGACCGAGTACAACTACACGCTACCGAACGGATTCTGGTTCAACACCGCTGCGAATATGGTCTATTTGATGAACGCCACCACCGGACGGGAATTGATCAACTTGCCTGCAGCAGACCTGCCACTCATCCTCAACTTCACTGCCATCAGCTCGGCGGGGTACGGAACGACCGAGATCACCGCCACCGAATGCGCACTCTACTACTGTGTCCAGACGTACGGGGCTGCTGTGCGAGGCGGCGACTTTTCAGAAACACGCACCTCGGTCTCGACAACTTCCAATGGCTCGTCGAGTGCTGTCAGTGACTTTGTGATCACACCAAACGTTTGCTACGTCAACGGGACCCGCCACGAAAAGCCATACACAGACACCGACAACTGCGTCTACAAAGTCAACTGGCTAAGCCGGCTGGCCATGGCAAACTCGCTCATGCCATTACTCGAAGGCGAGGGATCTCTCTTCATCAGCAATCGACCAAGCTGGGACCCGCAAACCCTCAAAGCCGTCTACGGCACGCAGGGAAACCTCACTGACATTGCCTCAGTCTTCAAGTCACTCACATCTTCATTAACCCTCCAAGCGCGGTCCAAAGTCTGCGACGCAACAGTTCAGGGGACAACCTGGACGGAGCAGTCTTTTGTGCAGGTGCGCTGGCTGTGGATGATTCTCCCTGGTGCGTTGGTTCTGCTCAGCGGTATCTTCCTATTCGTCACGATCCTGCACACTCGCAATCAGTACATCTGGAAGTCCTCGCCGCTGGCTCTCCTGTTCTCGGACCTCACTGTCGATGCACCCTCACCGATAAAGCCAGCTCCGACGCTGAAGGGGATGGAGGATACGTCGAGCAAGATGGACGTTTGGCTGGAGACGACGGCGGAGGGCGTGAGGTTAAAGGCTGTTCCCCGGTAGCGTTATATATTATAATATACTTAAATATTTTCATGCATCAAAATGTGCCATTGCTCTGGATAATCATACTCGACAATCATTCTATTCATATACAATGCCAATCAATGCCCAACCCCAATGCGCAGCCCTGCGTTAAACTCCCGAAAGTCGCCTCTCAAGACCTGAATGCCATCTCGTCGCACTTCCTCGACGAGAGCCTTGACCTTTGGAGCAATCTTCTTCGGATCGAATCCAAAGTGCTCATAAGTTTCTTTGGAAGGGAGGCTCTTTCCAAAGCTGTTCATCGACACCGACGCATCGGCATAGCGCTCCCAGCCGTTGGACGGATATGCCTCGATCGCGACCGTAGGCCTGCCAGCACGGGGCTGTAGGACAGACTGCTTGTATTCCCGCGACTGCATCTCGAACAGCCTCGTGCACGGGAATGAGAGAACGCGAGCCTTGATGCCTTGCGCCTTGAGCAGTGCCCGAGTGTCCATGGCGAAGCCCATTTCTCCACCGACGCCAATAAGCGTAACATCAAAGTCGCTCTCATCGGCAAAGACGTAGCCACCTCTGAGCGTGCCCTCGCGAGAAGAGTGGGCAGGGTACTGGTTCAGATTCTGTCGGGAGAGGGAGATGATGGTCGGCGTTTCGGTGGCCTGGAGGGCGGCAATGTATGCCCCTGCCACTTCTTCAGCATCGCAAGGACGGATGTACAGGACGTTGGGCATGGCACGCCAGAGAGCTGCAACCGCAACAGGCTGGTGGGTAGGGCCGTTCTCCCCGACACCGATGCTGTCGTGCGTAGCAATGTGGATCTGCTGGAGTCCCTGGAGCGCGGCCATACGGATCCCCGCAGCAGCGTACAGGTGGAAGACAAAATACGTGCTCGTCATGGGGAGAAAAGTGCCCTTGTTGAAGGCCGAAAGACCGTTGGAGATAGAGCACATGGCATGCTCGCGGATGCCAAAGTGGACGTATCGACCGCTGTAGTCTCCTTTCAGGCCACAGACCGTTTGCAGATCGGGCTATCACGTTAGTATTATATCAAACTGGTTTACGGCTACCTACCGACTGAAAGTCCACTGAGTTCTTGAAGGTGACATTGCACGAAGGAGTCAGGTCCGCACAGCCAACCAGCACCGAGCTGATGTTGGCCCCAAGGTTGTTTGTGATGACCCCAGCAGACTTTCGTGAAGCAGTCGCCTTGACGGGGTTGTCCTCCTTACGAGGGATGCACTTGGTCCAGTCCTGGGGGAACTGTCCAGCGACTCGGAGGGCAAACTCGGCTCCAAGCTCAGGAAACTCCTGCCGGTGCTTGTCGACGACTGCCTTCCAGTGCGCCTCGTGATGCTTACCACGGCCTGGGATGTCGCTGAAAAAGTCGTAGACGTCTTGGGGGATATGGAAGTGCTCTTCGGGGTTGAGCTCAAACGACTTCTTGAGCCGGGCCACCTCTTCGATCCCAAGGGCAGCTCCATGTACATCAGCAGAGCCGGCCTTAAGAGCTCCGCAGCCGATGACAGTGCGGACGTTGAGAAAGGTGGGCTTGTCGCTGGATCGGGCTTCGAGGAGGGCATCCAGGACGGCTGAGAGGTTAGCATATCATTGGAGTTCACAGACAGCTACCCACCAGCAATATCAGAATCTCCATTGTACACATCCACGACGCGGTAACCCTGGGCACGCATCTTCATGTTGATATCCTCCGTATTGGCCACATCTGCCGTTCCATCGCAAGTGACATTGTTGTTGTCGAAGATCACACACAGGTTGTTGAGATTCCAGTGACCGGCGAGAGAGAGTGCTTCGAGTCCAACGCCTTCCTGAAGACATGCATCTCCGACCATACACCAGGTCATGTTATTGACAACCTCGAGGCCGGGCTTGTTGTATGTGGCGGCGAGGTTCTTAGAGGCCATGGCGAGACCAACTGCATTGGCGACACCCTGACCGAGAGGCCCAGTTGTGGCTTCGATGCCGTCAATCTCAATCTCCGGATGGCCAGGACAGAGTGAGTTGGGGTCCGTAGAGTGGTAGGATTTGAGCTGGCCGAGCGTCATCTTGGGCATGCCGACGAGATGCATGAAGAGGTACTGCCAGATGCACGCATGGCCTGACATTAGAAAAGAATTATAAGACATGGAGGGACACACCATTTGACAGGACAAAGCGGTCTCTGTTAAAGTAGTTTGTATTCAATGGCGAGTACTTCATGGCATATTTCCACAGGGCGATGCCAATGGCCGCCATTCCGAGGGGGGATCTACCAAGTTAGCGGTGCTATCAAAAGCATAACAGACATACCCAACATGGCCTTCGCCGTATTGCTGGCAGACATCAGCGACAAACGCCCGGAAAACATTCAACACGCGTTGATGCTGCGCTTGGTCGGCGAATTCGACATGGGCGGACCCATTGCCATTGGCAGCCTTGGCCGGCAGGGGCTGGATAGGTTGTAAGAGTTCTAATGAAGGGGCCATTATCAGATAGTTTGTCCTCCATTACTACCTAGCCAGGCCATTCTTATATCCATCTCTCTGAACATCAACACGATGATCTCGCTTCGAGGCAACCCCAGACTCGAAGCCTTCGCATCGAGGCACAGTACCAGCAGTGGGTCTATACCAATAGTGTAATTGGGCGTCCACCGCATTGGACTCCGGTTCTGGTTAGGGTTACCCCCTTCTCCAAGTTTCAGTGGGTCTGACCACGAGGGATCGGATACATAATTCTCACTCGCCTCAAGTCCCAGCCGCAGTTCTCGGGTATGCAACATGGACAATAACAATCCATCCGAGGGGGTCGCCACGAAGCCCCGGCGGCGCATCAGGCCATCTCGTGCGCGGGGATTGAGAACCACGACCGGCTGGTATGTTCAAGCATCGATCACGAAGCGAGGCTAATGACGCAGTCTGACCTGCAGAAAGAGGCGAGTCAAGTGCGACGATGCGAGGCCCGTGTGCATGCGGTGTTCCAAGTCAGGGCGCGACTGTCAATACGCAGACAGTCAAACCGACAATGGCGCAGCTCAAGCAGGACATCCAGCTGAAGATCAAGCTCAAGCTCAAGCACCGCTAGACAATGACCCTCAGCCCTATTTCCCGCCTTGTGCAGTCGCAGACGGCGTGATCGGAACGCCTCTCAGCGATGGCTCTTTACTGAACATATCGCCTTTTGAATGGTATGATCTGCTTGCTCGCGATGCCAACAGCAACATCCAACGCGATCCTCGCTGGAAGTTCCCAGAGATCGCCCTCTCGCGTCCACCATCGGCCTCCCCAGCGTATCCTGAGACTGGAGCTGGTCTTGAAACACCATTGCTGCAAATCCTCGAGCCGTGGAATACAACCGAAAGGATACAACTATCACCAGTGGACGCTCCCTTCTTCCGATACTACGTTCAGGCTGTCGGGCCGATCCTGGACCTGTTCGACCCCAGTCGGCATTTTAGCAACTTCGTGCCTCATCTTGCCCTGCGAAATACCGGGCTGCTCAAGTCGATCCTCGCGGTAGGAGCAAAGCACATGTCGCTTGGACTGCTGCATGCAGACGATCATGTTGCCGGCACTCCAGGGTCGCTGGCAGGATCGGATATCGACCCAGCGCCAGCGCACATGGCCACCCAATACTATTACGAAACCCTTCAGTATCTCTCCCAGACCATCCTATATCCCTCCTATGCAGACTCCCGAGAGATCCTGGCGACCGCGACCATGATCAGCACCTATGAAATGTTTGACGCCAGCTCATCCACCAGCGGTGACTGGGAGCAGCACCTGCGCGGGTCGTTCTGGATCCAACGGTCTCAGGACAACGACGGCGAGTCCGCCGATGGGTTACGGCGTGCCGTCTGGTGGGCATGGCTCCGACAGGATATCTGGGCCGCGTTCCAGGCCGGACGACCGACATTGACCTTCTGGCGTGCGAAGAAAAGCCTCGACGAGCTGGACTCGGACGAGCTGGCCACCAGGATTGTTTATATCTGCGGCAGATGCGTGGAATATGCTGCTTCAGACAAGATCGCGCCGAATCAGGATCCACGGCGGAAGATCGAACAGGGTGAGCAGCTGCTTCGTGCCCTCGATGACTGGTATCGAGTCCTCCCTGCTTCCTACCAACCGGTCACTGTGGATGCTGGAAACGCAGTCTTTCCCCCGATCTGGATTCATCCTCCGAATCATGCTGGGGCTATGCAGATGTATCACTTTGCACGAGCGACAGTGCTGCTCAACCAGCCCACGTTGGGCGGACTTAACGACTACTGCATACGCGACAAGCAGCTAACTGAGAGTGTCAAGACGGTGTGCGGCATTGCCAATGCTTGTCAGGAGCATGAGTCTGCTGTAGCGTTTGTCAACGTCCAGGCCTTGTTTGGAGGTAAGTTCATCCATAATTCCTGTTCCCGCTGACTGGATCCAGTGGGCCAGTTTGTTCGCTCGCCCGCGATGCGCAGCGAGCTGGTACGGACATTGGAGAACATGATACGCATTAGCAAGTTCCCTGCTCGCGGTCTTGTTGCAGAGCTTGGAAAGGTGTGGCAGGAGTAGTAGCTATTGATTCACACGATGTATACTGTCTATGTCTATTCTACCACGCTCCAACGATACCAGCCACCGGGATATCAATCCCAGTTGTATAAGAAGCACCGTCCGACAGAAGATAGACATACGCACCTCCCAGCTCCTTGGGGTTGGCCAACCGGGGCATGCCCCCGTAATACTGCATCTTGAGGTCCCAGTCGGGCGCTTGGTCCACAAAGTAGGTCATGGCTGTCTTGATGAACCCGGGCGACACTGAGTTGACGCGAATGCCATGTTTAGCCCATTCCATGGCCAGCGTGTGTGTCATATTCCGAACAGCTCCTTTGCTGGCTCCATAAGGAGCGGAAGGCGCAGCGCGGTTGGGGCGATACGAAGTCATGGAGGCCGTGAATACAATTGATCCCTTGATCCCCAACTCAATAAACTTCTTGGCCACCGTGGTCGCGCAAAAGTAAGCGCCAAAGACGTTGAGGTTGAATAGTTGGTCGATCTGGGCGCGGCTGAACTCAAGGGCTGGCTGGTGTTTCGTCATGCCAGCATTCGCAATAAATCCGTGGATAGCCCCCTGGGCAGAGACCACAGCGTCAATGGCGGTGCTGATACTCTCTTCGGACGTCACGTCGCAGTGGACATATTGCAGTTTCTTGGGGTTGGCCTTCTGGAGAGCTGCAAACTCCTCGCCGGGTTCGAAGATGTCGAGACTGAAGATAGCAGCCGCCTCATTGGCAAGACAGACTTCGGCCAGAGCAAGTCCAATGCCCCGATTGGCGCCGGTGATGGCAACGACCTTGTCTTTTAATGTGATGCGCCAGTCGTGGTCGGGGCCGGGCTGGGTGTCGAGGAAGGCGGGTGCTGTGCTGCCCATGTTGATTTGATGTTGAACAAGATTGAAATGATTGGATTCGAATCTCGTCTTGGACACCATCATTATATACGCATCTTCTTGGTGTTCGAAGCGAGGTGATCGAACTGGGCTCGCATCGAGGCCACAACATGGACCCACTAGATCCTTATTCTACTCTCACTGAGTCTTCGTCAGATACTTGGAGCTGAGTGTCCAATCCTTGGTCTATACTAGAATCAGAGTAGAACAAAGAATCACTATCTGTAGCTTGAACCTTAATAGCACAGGTTATGAGTTGGGGGTTGAATGGAACTTGTTGCAATCGTAGCATAACTATATATATTCGTCGGTCGTGCGAAATATCTCATTTCTCAAGCATCATTCATCTGCTCCACCAGGCTCCAGTCTCTATATAAATTCACCCCCTCATCACTCGATCGATGATGCAGACCGCAGCTTTCGACGATACCAGAGATGAAGAAACAAAAAGGTGATCACGCCAACTGCCAGCATCGCAGAGATGACGGAGAATCCCATGATGTACTTGGGGCTGTCATCCTCGGGGAAGAGATACTGCAATTGTTAGTTTACACACGCAACGGGCAAGGTACCTACCGATCCATAGATCTGAGCAAGGTTGCCCAGGGCGTTGACCATAGCCAAAGCAACGCCTCGAGCTTGAGGATGCATTCCGGCAAAGGCTGACGAGGCGTAGGCCAGAGTTCCTGCATTGGTTGCCCAAAGACCGGCGGCCAAAAGCACCAGAAGGACATACCGAGCCGTGTAGTTGTATACCGCACAGACAATGACTGAGCATATCATAGAGAACGCCAGCCAGACCGCAATGATCAACCCGCGCCAGGTCGGCACTTTATCGCCATAGTAGGATGTGATACCGGTCGCCACGAATGCTACGGCATAGATCGGAACTGTTAGCAGGTTGACCTTTTGCGTGGACGCGTTCCCAAAGAGGCCTTGGACGAGGGTGGGATAGAAGTAGATCAGGGTGCTCGAGCCGACGATGACCTGACACGTAAGTAGACTGAAGCGAAAGAGCTGGAAGGCTCACCATGTATCCAATTACAAAGGCCCAGGTTCGCCAGTCAGCACGAGCCACTCTACAAGCCGCCAGACTGCTGAGATGCTCGCTGTCCTCGGTTGCGGCGGTGACATTCTCAGTAGCGAGGCGCGCCACGGCAACCTCCCTCTCGCGCTCAGACAGACGACGAGACGTTCCTGGATAGTCAGGAAGAATAAACACTGAAACAATGGCAACAAGGACTGTGATGGCGCCTTCGATGATGAACAACCACCGCCAGCCGCGGATGCCACAAGCGCCTTCAAGACCGTTGATAATACCGGCAGCTATCAACCCTCCAAAGGCACCGGAGAGAACAGCAGCTGAGATGAAGACCCCAAAGCGCTTTGATTGTTCCGTCCGTTTGTACCAGGAGGAGAGGACCATGATAACACCCGGAGCGAAGCCAGCTTCAACGCATCCAATAATGACTCGGAGGACAACCAGGTGCGTGAAGCTCTTGACCACGGCCATGACACAGGTCAAAGTACCCCAGAGCGTCATGATGGCCGGCAGGAAGATCGAGGGTCGAGATTTACCGAGGACAAGGCTGAGTAGTTAGCAATGATCACCCAAGGCGTGTAGAGCCATACTTGCTAGGAACCTCAAACACCACGTATCCAACAAAGAAGACGACCAGGGCTATCGAGTACTCGTTGGACGTCAAGGCGAGGTCTGTCTCCAGGCCGGAAATCTTTGCATTGCCGATGCTGTTCGGTCAGAATCGGTCATCGAGGGTCGTCATACTTACTTCGTGCGGTCGAGGTAAGAGAGAAGATACATGACCCAGATCATGGGCAGCAGCGAGAGGTCGACCTTTCTCACCAACGCCTGTTCCTCTTCGGGAGTAAACGAGACATTGGTGACATTCTCAACCTCATGACAGAGGTCTTTGGTCTGGCTCTCGGTGTCGTGGGAGTCCATTTTGTCCTTGCAAGGCTTGAACGAGGAGAGCAAGGAAACGAGGCAGACATCGGGTGTTTATGTTGACCCCAGATATCAAATCATCCTTGGAGTATCCACCCCCACAGTGGAACTCGATCGATTGGTGGTTGCCTTCGCATCGAGGGCTTAGGGGCCGACCTGGCTTGAATCAGAACAAAGCGCCTTCTCCAATTCCCCAGTGGCCCAAGCTCTGTCGCTTACCCCGTATCAGATGTGGAGATGACCCTGTCGATAGTGAGTGTTTGAGCTCGTGAGGAGCCATACCACTTTTGTTCTGATGTCACGTAGGAATGCGGATTACTCTGATGAACCCATTCCATTCGACAATGGCATGTTGACGGCCAGGCTGCATATTCGCGCGCAGAAGTCTGGCCAGAAATAGCCAACAAGGTGCGTAATAGTAGCAGACGTGATGTTTGTGGAAGTGTGACTCCTTTTGCCCATCTTCATTGCCAGATACGGGCAGGCTGCGGCTGCAGTCAAGGCCAATGGGTCCTAACTTTACTACCTGGCAAAGGGGGATAATTCTATTGTCACTTTAATTATAGATTGTGTTTACTAGAATCATTGATTGGTAATAAGCTGGAGTAGGATGCGATCTAACCATACCTCATCTGTCTCAACAGCAATAGTCGACTTTGGCCAACTCAAGCATTTCCCAGACGGACGAGCATCAGAGCGAATGGCTCCTGATAATTGGATGAATGATGGCGTGAGATTAATGAGCGGATGAATTGGTAATACCTCGACTGATGGCGCCATAGTCTGATTATCAATCAGACTGTATAAATATAAGCACACTTGTATATTGCAAACAAACAAGCAAGATGCCTCTCAACACAGCAATTATTGGCCTCTCCTCGTCGGCCATCACATCGTGGGCTGCCAAAGCACACCTGCCTCCCCTTTCTACCTCCAAAGGCAAGTCATTGTTCGCCATCACTGCCTTGCTCAACAGCAGCGAGGATGCGGCCAGGGCAGCGGCATCAACATTTGACCTAGGCTCTCACTCAGTCAAGGCCTATGGGTCACCTGAAGATCTGGCCGCAGATGAGAGTGTGGACTTTGTCATATGCAACACCAGAGTCGACAAGCATTTGGAAACCACCCTCCCTAGCTTGAAGGCCGGAAAAGCAGCGTACATTGAGTGGCCGATCGCAAAGAACCTGGACGAGATCCAGCAGTTGGTCGATGCTGCTGCTGCCAGTGGTAAGCCCGTCGCTGTCGGTCTGCAGGGGAGATACGCACCCCCTGTGCTGAAGGTCAAGCAAGTCCTGCAGTCTGGAGCTATTGGAAAGCTCTTGAGCACCGAGATCAGAGCATTTGGAGGGACCGTCAATCGAGACTCGCTGCCTCCGGGCTTGAAGTACTTTGCTGACCGCGAAATTGGCGGCAACCCTATCACGATTGGTGCAGCGCATGGTAAGTCTCCCAAAACTTACAATCCGAAGCTGACCGTCAGTCATCGACTTTGTGCAATCGGTCGTTGGGGATGTCATCCCTGGCTCAGACCATGTTCACTTCCAGATCCAGCGTCCGCGTGTGGGTATCAAAGACCCAGCGACCGGCCATGTTGTGGAGACCGTCACATCCACCGTTCCTGATCTGTTCAGTCTACATGGTACGTACTTCGTATCTCTGGATCCGAAATCCTAACGTGAGCAGGCTCCCTTCCTGAAACAGATCATGTCGGTTCGAATGCAAGTCTAGTGTTCTACTTTGCCCGCGGCCAGCCATACCCTGGCGATCCACCATTTACATGGACCCTGAACGGCGAGCACGGCAGCATCCGGCTGGTGGCATTTGGCGGGAGCATGCTGCAGGCGGATGTATATCAGCTGCCAGTGACCATTTCTGTCCACCACTTTGACACTGACACAGTGGAGGATATCCCATGGGACTGGACCGCGGTTCAGAAAGAGATTTCCATTTCCGGAAGATCAGTCCAGACCTGTCTGTATAGTCTCGCCGAAGGAGGCAAGGACTATGTGAGCCTGGAAGATGCAGCAGGGCGAGCCCGGCAGATTATGGGATGGTTGAAGACTTTTCACACTTGACTGCCGGCTACACACTCCGTAGATCTTATGTGACTTAAAGCCAGCGCCACGCGGTTGTCAGTGCCGATCAGAATGAAAGACAGTAAATGATGACATCAAAGAGTATCCAAGGTCGGGCCCATATAAATTTCTGCGGCAATGACGTCGCCCCGATCGTGCCGAACATTCTCCATTCGGCATGCCGAGTTTCGTATAAGTCGACGTCAGCACTTTTTTTCTTCTTCTGTCACTCTTCTCGAGCATACACTATGTCGTCGAATCCACGGTACGCCGATGCTGGCCAGCAGAGCAAGTCCAGTAGTCTGCTCAAGAAGATCAAGGGCTTCTTCAGTGAAGACTTGACCGGCGAGATCAACAACAGCGCCGACATTGAGATTCATTCGTGGAATGGCAAAGATGATCCTGACAATCCGTATGTTGGCTGTCTCTTCTTTAGGCTATGCTAATTGTTAGGTTCAACTGGAACTCCAAATACAAATGGGTGCTGACAGTGACTGTCTGCTTCATGTACGTTTCTTATCTCAATCTATACTTGTCTCATGCTAATTGACAGCTCGATCTTGACCGGTCTGCCAGCAGGAACGTATGGCTCCGGAAATGACTGGATGGAGCAGCAATTCCACGTCCAGAACAGTCCCTTTCCCAACCTCTACTGGGCCACTACTTCGTGGAACATGGGCGCTGCCTTTTGGCCGCTCATCTTCGTGCCTCTGACTGAATCGTCTGGTCGCATGCCCGGCTACTTTGTCGCGTATATCATCCTAATTATCTCGCTATTTCCCTCCGCCTTTGCCCCCAACTTTGCTACACTGGTGGTGACTCGCTTCTTCGGTGGCGGTGCCTCGTCCGTCTCGATCAACATTGTCGGCGGAAGTATCAGTGATGTCTGGTATGGCGAGAAGGCGCGCAGTCTGCCCATGTCGCTGTTCGGTTTTACCAGTGTCGTTGGCATTGCCCTGGGGCCCTTTATTGGGTCTTCGATTGTGCAAATCCACAAGAGCGAGCCCTGGCGATGGTGAGTCCTCCTGTCTATATTGTAGGCGTATCTAACTGTATAGGATCTTCTACGTCCAGATCATCTACAACGCCGGGCTCGTTCCCATCTTCTGGCTCATCCTTCGTGAGACTCGCGCCGATGTGATTCTCAAGAAACGCGCGCGCAAGCTTCGCAAAGAAACCGGCCGACCGATCTATGCCAGAGCAGAGCTCGATTCGCCCAGCACGCTTCGTCTACTCCAGCTCTCGTTCAAGCGCCCGACCAAAATGCTGTTGACCGAGCCCGTCGTGACTTTCTTCACCCTGTGGATCAGTTTCGCCTGGGGAATTCTGTACCTGTTCTTCTCCAGTGTGGTGCAGACCTTTGGCGACAACTACGGCTGGGGCACCATGGCCACCGGTCTGGTCCAGCTGGCAATCTCTGTTGGTGCAGTGATTGGAACGGCCTTCAACCCAATCCAAGACCGCTTGTACTTGAACTCGGCAGCTCGTAACAAAGAGAAGCCCGGAAAGCCCATTCCTGAAGCGCGTCTGTACACCTCCATTCCGGGCAGTCTCCTCTTCGCAGGGGGTCTCTTCATGTACGGCTGGTCCAGTATGCCTGACGTCCACTGGATCGTCCCCGCCATTGGAGTCACCATCACCGGTCTGGGAATCTACTCCATCTACATGGCGGTTATCAACTATCTGACCGATGCCTACGAGCGGTACGCCGCTTCAGCCCTCTCCGCTGCCTCGCTCGGTCGAAACTCGTTTGGTGCTTTCTTGCCTCTGGCGTCACCGCAACTTTTCAGTAACCTTGGCTTCGGATGGGCCGGTACGCTGCTTGGGTTCATTGGAATTGCACTGTCGGTTGTTCCGGTTGTGCTTGTGCTCAAGGGGCCTGCTATTCGAAGCAAGAGTCCGTTTATGCGTGAATCCATGTGGGATGATGATAGCGAGGAAACGAAGGATGGGGAACCGGAGCAGAAGGAGGAGAAGGAGGGAGAGGCTGTTTGATTCTTAATTGCATTTGGGAGTCTGGTGTACGTTCATAGATTTGAGATGGCATTATGCATAGCATCAATCTACGAGTATCTTAAATTCGTTAATCCAGAGACTAGGCTCAACGACCCGCCTGTTCAATATACTGCACGCCCGACCCCTTCTCATCAGCCTCCGTACGCAGCGCACTGGTGTCCGGTGCAAGAACATTCCCATATCGGCCGACCTTCCACCACGGCAGGGAGAACAAGTCGTCTGTACTCTCCAGCGACCGTCCAGCCAGCTCAGGGACAAAGAACCAGACCCAAAGCAGGCCGACGAAACTGACGGCCGCACAAAAGGCAAAGAAGCCGTAGCTCTGCATCGCAAGGAGCATCTGCGGGACGGCCTTGGTGTTGCCAAACTGATTTACAAAATGCAAACACATCACGATCGAACTGCCCAAGGCGCGAAGCCTCAAAGCCCAGATGTCGGCGTTGACGAGGTACTGGAATGCATTCCAGCCCATGGTCCAGCCCACGCCAGAGAGATAGATCATCGCAATGGATCCAACCGCTGCACGGTGCTCGGTTGTACTCAGGTTGCCTCCATCCAGTTTTGCCTCGCCGACAACCCCGAGGAAGATGGCAATGTAGGTCAGACAGAAGGTCTGCAACATGATGCCCATGTACAACGAGCGGCGCCGCCCGATAAAGTCGATCAAGAAAAACGCACACAGATACGCTGACACCAGCTTGACAACTCCAAGAATACAGCTTGCCAGTAGCTTCTCCGACTGTCCTGTCTTGCCCAGGACTTTGAAGAACTCGGTCGCGTAGATTGTGATGCTGTTGGCGCCGGACCACTGGCCCAGAATCTGTGCCATAACACCCAGCATGAGACGATATCGGTTCGCGGGCAGGAGGACGAGCTCGCGCACTTTTCCCCATCGTGAGACACCGCGCGATCCTTCTTGTTCGCGTTCGAGCTGTTCTCGGATACTCATGATCTCGGCCTGGATGTACGGATGGCTGCTGTCCAGGTTGCGAAGCTTGACCAGCTGCCTTTCTGCCTGCTCATGCTTGCCTGCGATGGTGTAGTATCTCGGCGTTTCTGGGATGGTAAAGGATAGCACAAGGAAGAAGCTGGTTGGTTAGCACACTCTTGCAACCAGGGAAAGACTTACGCAGCAAACCCAATGTGCGCAAACTGAGGCGCAACCCACTGCCATCTGGACGAATTCGGCAGATTGACCGACGCCCTCCAGTTGCTGAAGAAGGCAATCGTCGCTCCGAGATAGACAGAGCCCGCAAAGATGTTGGTGAGCATTCCACGGACACTCCTAGGGGCAATCTCGGCGATATAAGTCGGGCCAACAACGACAGTCATGCCAATGCCTAAACCTGCGATGAAGCGGCCTCCAAGAATCTGAGGAATGTTGCCATGGCTCGTCACGACGATAATAAAGCCAACTAGCCAGAGAATACTCAAGATCTGCAGAGTGCGAACACGTCCGAGCCGGTCACAGATGAGAAAAGCCAGGAATGAGCCGACAATGCTGCCGAGCTGGACCATGCTGGTGATGTTGGAAAGGGTGTTGGCTTGCTGGTCTTCAGACCCTTGCTCTAAGTTGAACTCATCCTTGAAGCTTTGGAGGCTGGTCATGCCCCCAACGAGCCCTTCATCGAGGCCGCGGCTGAGCCCGAGTAGTCCTACACTGTCAGTGCTGAGTAGGCTTCTAGGGTTCGGACACTTACCGAAGACAGCTGCACTCCAGAACAACCTCCAGTTCAGGACCTCACGGGGAGTGTCCTGCACTCCTTCTGGCTTCCTGATTCCGAGCTTCATTGTTACTTGTTTAACCAAAAGGGATGGCAGATACCATTATATATAACATGGTACCACACCACCCCCCTCCACCATGTTACAGCAGGCCCAAGCCAAAAGTTAATCAATGCGGGGTTGGAACAACTCCAAGATGGAGGAAGGTGGAGAGACTAAACATCCCGTCAGGGTCCATGGCTTACTTGGTTTGCTGGTGATTGGGTGTCTTCCACGGGAGTTGACCGAGCTTCATCTCGTTATAAGCGAAGTGCTGTCTAGAGGGAGACTACGGAGCAATGCCGAGCTGGCGGTCGGACAGAAAAGCGGGCTTGACCGGCAGTTGAAATCCACGATTTGGCGAGAACTCAACGCTATGAACTCTACTCTGTACTCCGTAAGTTGGAGAACTGAATATAATGGTCAGGGAGTCCCAGGGTCTTATGGCATAAAATAAAGCGCCCAATCATAGACGTCTCCGTGGCGCAACTGGTTAGCGCGTACGACTGTTATCGCTTTGATATCGTGAGGTTGCTAGTTCGATCCTAGCCGGGGACGTTTTTATTCTTTTTTGCTACTTATCGAAAACTACAGCCATGCGCTTACTCGACTGTCCTGCTTTCATCTCCTTGACCATCCCATCGACACTTTCCAGGCCTTCTCGCACATCCAACTCCGGCGTGATTCTATGCTTGGCTGTAAAATCGACTGCCTTGCCCATCCGCTGAGGAGTCCCAGTGCTATCCGCCTTGATAACATACGCTCCAGTAGTCAAGTCAAACGTCGAAACCTCCACCGGCTTTGGGCTGATTCCGATGACCATAAACACTCCTGCTGTTCGTAGAATAGATGGTGCAGACTTGTACGCTGCTGGAGAGCCGCTAAAGACTGCTGTTGCGTGCACGCCGCCGTTGGTGATCTTTTTGATTTCGCTGGCGTACTCAGGCTGAGATGATGAGTTGTAGATGATATCTGCCCCTTGGTCTTTGCATGTCTGCAAAGCGTTGTCGTTGATATCAATGGCGATGACCTTGAACCCCATTGCTTTGGCGTACTGGACCGACAGCTGGCCCAAGCCCCCGGCGCCGATTGCAGCAAACCACTGGCCACGCTGGAGATTACAAGAGTCGACGGCATGAAACGCTATATGGTCAGCGTTAGTTTGACCGTAAACAAGAAGACTAACCGGTAATTCCAGCACAGAACACCGCCGAACTGCGCTCCGGGGGAAGCTGAGCTGGCAGATGGATCACGTTCTGCCAGTCAACCGCAGCATACTCCTGGAAGAACCCAAAATGAGATTCTCCAAAGCCAGCGATCTTAGGCTGTCCATTCGTGCATCGCATATTGTGAATCAAGCACCCATCGCACTCGAAGCACGTGCCGTTAATGTACAAGAATCCCACGGGGTCCCCTTCCTTGAACCCTTTGTTTGCAGTGTCAGCGCCGAAACCAGCTACATATCCGGCGCCCTCATGGCCGATTGTAAAAGGTTCAGTCAAGTCAGGATTGCTGATTGCCAGGAGATCTGAATGGCAGAGTGAGGCTGATGCCAGCTTGACGAGGATCTGGTTTGGGGCTGGCTCGGGGATAGCGATCTCGTTGACTACAGCCTTTTGCTGCTTTGGGTCCCATTGCGCTGCTTTCATTGTTTTAGTCATTTTCAATACCAGATTGTGAGTACCTTGGGACCACCTGGTATATAGCTATGGATTTATAGATCATGCAGATCAGGTTATACGGCAATCCTTTTCCGGTGCCCAGGCGAGCAATATTGAATTCAACGGAGAACCACTAATTGCTCTGTATTTCAGTTCTAGACTACAAGTCTATGCATGTTCAATCATTTCCACCTCTGCCTTGCCATCCTCCTTTTCCCCCGTGCCCTGCAGCCTCCTCGCCACATCATAATGCACAAAGTTCTCCATGTTTGGCACAAAACAACTGGACAAAATCAAGATTACACTAAACGGGATGGTGCAGTAGAAGACAATCTTGAAGCTATGCGAGTAAGCAATCTTGAGAGCCTCCGTCGCAGCCGCCACAATGCTGTCCGTTGCACCAGGGATCGCCTCGGTGCTCGTTCCAGCAGCAAGTGCCTGCAGTAACATAGGCAGAGACGACTCTGGCAGGCCTGCCGATATAGCCGCTGGACCAACGTACTTTGGTAGATTCGTATTCTGTTCGTTGTTTAGGACAGAAGTGTAGACAGCCTGGGCGACGGCTCCGGCTAGGGCTCGTAGCGATCCGAGGACTCCAGTGGCAAGACCAATATCCTGCGACTCAACGACAAGGGTGACTCCAGGGAAAGCGATATTGTCAATATAACCGACGGCTAAAACGTCAGTATGACCTTACTATAGGGTCTAGGAAACATTACCTATGCAGCCGAGCGTCCCCAAAGCAATGGTCATTGACCAGGTGTCCGGCCCAAGCGCACTCAGAGGAGTGATGAATGCAAGCGCTAGACATGACACAATGATGCACTGATATTTGACACCGGGGACGAATCCTAAAGCCATGCCTCCTAGGATCTGGCCTAGAAGGACGCCGCCACCGACGACCGAGCACTGCAGCCCGATCTGGATCGAATCGGTGGTGTAGATGCCGGATATAACGGTCGGCCATAGCACGGTAAAGGAGTAGTACACCATTGCGCCAACGGCAGCGTCGGTGACGATTGCAGAGAAACCGATGTTCTTGAACAGCCGCGGAGGCATAAAGGGGCGGGTTTTGCAGACGAAGCCCTCTGCTCGATTAGCATCATGAGAACCTGCTGGAGGTGCCTTACCATAGAGAATGAAGGCCACGATTGTCGCAATGCCAATGAGCAAGGTGCATAGAGTGTGAGCACTTGCCCAAGGATACGCCGTCCCTCCCCAGGACAGGCCGATGAGAAACAAAACACACCCCGCAACGAAGAGAAAGATGCCGATAAAGTCCAGCTCCTTGAACATCTCCCACTTGGTCTTGCCCTCCATATGCAGCTGACGATACTTTGGCGGGTGGTAGAGAAAGTGATACAACACAGTAGCAATGACTGCAAGAATTAAACCAATATAGTAACTCCACCGCCAGCCCTGACTTGTATTCTGGATCAGGAGGCGAGCGAGGACAGGACCGAACACTGCAAACGGGAGGGACGAGACAAAGACGATTGTAGCTATCACACCGCGGTACTTGTTAGGGACGAGTTCTCCAAGGATAATTCCAAACGAGAGCTGTCCAGCAGCGGAAATGCCGTTGAAGACGTTGGCAGCAATCAACATCTCGACATAGCTCGCCCTCGCTCCCACAATGCAGCCCACTATGGACAGTATCATCGAGCCCTGGACAACCCACTTCCGGCCGAAGATGTCAGAGAGACGCCCGATGAGGAGGAACCCGACGCAGCTCGACAGAGTCCAGACGGTGGCGACCCAGTTGATATTAGGACTGCTGCCCAGCTCGGCGTTGATCAGAGTCAATGTATTCGAGGGCATCACCCAGCCGAGATAGGCGACGATTGATCCTAGGCATTGGGCCTGGTATGTCAGCTATTGATCCTCATCAAGTGAAGACATACAAGGACAGTCCCGAGAAAAGGGGCGCTTCGAAAGTAGCCCTTGGGCATGTCATCCACATCACCCCCGATAGCCCGCACGTCGACATAGTTGACCGTGCCATCTGCGTGGGTAAACGCCCTGGCGTCGTTGTTTTGTGACTTGTCTGAATCTGCCATCTTGACTGTAACTGTATCAGAGCATAACTCCACATAAGACACACTGCCTCGTGCTTATAACTGGATCATCTACACCCAATGTTAAGATGCATAAGCGGAAAAGCTCTTCCTGCAGATCTCCCCGGACAGCGGTACACTATGGGGTATTGACAAAGACTATCTGGCAGTGATCTAGATTCGTACGATTGATTACTAGTTGCATCTACATAGCCTAGCAAGCCCAGCCCCCGTCAATCGAGTAAACAGCGCCGGTGATATATGACGAAGCATCACTGAGCAAAAACGCAATCAAGTTTGCCGCCTCTTCCGGTGTCCCAGGTCGTGGCAAGCAAGTGTCTTGCCTAACGGAGACATTGCCATTGATATCGTTGGACGTGGCCAACATCGGTGTCTGAATAGCACCACTAGAACGTATTAGCTTTTTAATTCATTCAGCAGTGGTAGGACATACGGAGCAACGCAGTTGACTCTGATTTTTTGGTCGCCAGCCTCTTTTGCTGCAGACCTCGACAGCCCAATCACCCCATGTTTGCTCGCAGAATAAGAAGCATTGTTCTTCATTCCTTGAACACCAGCAATACTCGATGCATTGACAATAGACCCTCCCTCAGCCATGACTTGGAGTTCTGCGCGGAGGCTGTACATCACCCCCGTAAGGTTGACGCCTAGGACGAACTCCCATTCCTCGCTGTCGGCATCCTTGACCTAGCTCTTGTTAGATATTGTTTCCACAGGAGGGCTACTTACGCCCTTCAACCCAATGGACTTTCCAATAACACCGGCCAGGTTGGCTGCCCCGTCGAGTCTGCCGGCCCACTTGACCGTCCCTTCGATCCAGGCATCAACGGTGCTGGCGTTGCGAACGTCGACTACCCTGGTAAAGACTTCGCCATGGCCAGCATCCTTGATCTCCTTTGCAACTTCTTGAAGGGCCTTTTCCTGCAAATCTCCTAGCGATACCTTAGCCCCGAGAGACGCAAGTAGGTTGGCGAGGGTACGCCCGATCCCGGAGGCACCGCCTGTAATAGCAATCACTTTTCCTGTAAAATCAATCATCTTGGATATCTGTTCTATGTTCTGTATACCCTGAGGGGATGACTATATAAACTTTAGTCGGAGATCGTCCGACGAGACCGGCAATCAATATCCTCCACGTATCTGTTGACCCACAGATTGATCGGAGTACATTGTTTGTATACTAAAGAGCGCTCTTGAGAAATACAGGATCCACCGTAGAAACAAACGCCTTGATCCCCTTCTCCGTATCCGTCATTTTATCCCCATCCGGTGCAAGCGCATTCTTCATGTCGTCGCTAGTAGCGAACTTGTGATAATCATCCCAGCTGCGAAAGTAGAGTTCCGCGCAGCCATCCCAATCGGCATCGACGAGTGACAAGCCCAGCTCGGAAGCTTTCTTCGTCAGAGTTGGATCTTGACGGATTTGCGCGTACTGTTGGACATTGGCCTCGTGGAATGCTTTGGCGGCAACGGTCAACGCGGCGTGTGCGTTGCGCCAGTAGTCGTGGAATTGCTCTTTGGTCCAGCCTTGCTTTCTGGTGAAGAAGAAGCTGACACGGATGAGAGGGTTGCCGGGTGGGAGGACTTGGTTTGACATGTTGCTTGACTGTATTTGCAACTTGAGATGGGTGATAGAGGCTGTTGATGTTTATTGTTTGTTTTATCGGTATATGCCTGATGAGTTGGCACTGTGGATATCGTTCTCCGCGGATGTGCATAGCCCTAACCAGCTGCAGTACACCGGCATGTCAATCATCAAGACCACCATTTCTATCTCGTCCTGCTATCTCATCCTGCCAAGGTAGACAGCACTGCTCCACTCATCATGGCTGGACTTATCTCTGAGAAGACATTGTACCTAGGTGCAGTGGGTATCGCTCTAGCTTTCCTCTACACTGTCAGCATTGCAGTCTATCGCCTGTATTTCCACCCTCTAGCCAGGTTCCCAGGTCCTAGATTGCGGGCAATCAGTTCCATCCCATCAATCTATTCTCTCCTCCGCGGCCGCCTCGGGCTCGAGAACAAGCAGCTCCACGACAAATATGGCCCGGTGGTGCGCATCATGCCGAATGAGCTCTCGTTCAACTCCGCCAAAGCATGGGAGGACATCTACGGGTTCAAGACCGGCGGGCGGATGAACATGCACAAAGATCCGATCCACGTAGGATCAGTCGATCCTCTGCCTGCGGCATCGACCCTGACCATGTCCGATGATGCGAACCACACGCGGCAACGACGGGCACTGGCTCATTCGTTCTCAGAACGGGCCTTGAAAGAACAGGAGTATATCATCCAGCACTACGTCGACATTCTCATCGCAAAGATGAAGCGGATGGCAGACCACAACGAGGAATTCAACCTGGTGAACTGGTTGAACTTTACGACTTTCGACATAATCGGAGATCTTGCCTTTGGCGAGCCCTTTGGATGTTTGGATCTCGGTGCATTCCACTCCTGGGTTGCACTGATCTATCAGGCAGTCAAGGTCGGAGCGTTGGAACAGGCAACTCGCCGCTTCGCTGAAGCAGGGAGCTGGACTCAGACGATGCTCTTGAACATGATTCCAGACTACCTTCGAGATAGACGCCGCAAGCACCTCGCCCTCAGCAAGGAAAAGGTCGAGGAGCGCTTAAGAAACGGACAGGGCGAGCACAAGGACTTTATCTACTACGTTCTGAAGCAGCAGGAGAAGTACAATCTGCATCCAAACGAGATTATCCTCAACAGCGCTCTGTTTATTGTAGCTGGGAGTGAAACAACGGCCAATCTTCTGTCTGGCCTCTTTGCCCGTCTGCTTCGAAACAATGACAAGATGAAGAAACTGTGTGATGAAGTCCGCTCTGCATTCCAGCATGAAGATGAAATAACCTACCAACAAGTCAGTCTGTTGCCGTATCTGAACGCCTGTATTGAAGAAGGCCTTCGGATTCACCCACCGGTCCCAGTTGGCCTCCTCCGAACAGTCCCCGAGGCAGGCGACATGATCGACGGCCACTGGATTGCAGGCGGCACCTCGGTCTCAGTAGGAGGCTGGGCAGCATCCCATAACCCAGCCAACTTCCGCGACTGCGATGAATTCATCCCCGAGCGGTGGCTTGATGATGCCTACTCCACAGACATCAAAAGTGGAATGCAGCCGTTTTCCCTTGGTCCGAGGGGGTGCATCGGCAAGAACCTGTCTTACATGGAGATGCGGGTCATCCTAGCGAGGCTGATCTGGAACTTTGACATTGTGAGTACAGACGGGGCATGGCAGTGGGATCCGGAGGGAGAGATGAAGCATATGAAAGCGTACACGACCTGGCAGAAGCCGGATCTCAATGCAAGGGCCATCAGGATGCAGAAGGAGGGTGGACGGACTGGAGGGGTTTACTCGGCAAAGACACAGGCAGAGAGGGAGCGGATTGGCATTGTATAGTCTAAATAACATAGTATTGGTAGGCGTTTTAATGAATTATGAATTGTTGACAAGCATTTTGTTTTGCATAATTGTAGCTCCATGCAGACTATGTCATAGGAACGGGCACGGAAATCTTCATCCTGTCCTCAACCGCTATTATAGCATAACCAGTGCATGATTAGTGGCCTATATAACTTCAACTAAATTATTGAAGATATCTAATCAGCAACTCATCATGACTTCCACCCAGCCTATCCACACCGAGCGGCACGTCCGCATCATCTGCGTCGGCGCTGGAGCGTCCGGTCTGCTCTTTGCATACAAAATCCAACGCAGCTTCCGCAATTTCTCACTGGTCATCTATGAAAAGAACCCGGATATTGCGGGAACATGGTTTGAAAACCGATATCCTGGGTATGTCTTTCAAGGAGTAAAGACGTGGCTGACTGTTTAGATGCGCCTGCGATGTCCCTGCTCACAACTACACCTGGTCCTTTGAGCCAAAGACGGACTGGTCCGGGACGTATGCCAGCAGCAAAGAGATCTTCAACTACTTTGACAACTTTAGTCGAAAGTACGGGCTAGGGCAGTATTGCCATACTCTGCATCAGGTCACCGGCGCTACGTGGAATGACCACAGCGGAGGGTACGATGTGCTAGTCAACGATCTGAAGTCCGGAAAAGAGTTCCAGGATTACTGCGATATCTTGATCAACGCCGGTGGGATTCTCAATTCCTGGCGATGGCCAGCAATCCCCGGCCTGGACAAGTACAAGGGGACGCTCGTGCATACGGCCAACTGGGACGAGTCTATCGACCTACGAGGCAAGCACATTGGCCTTATTGGAAACGGGTGCGTCCATACCTATTAAACGAGGGATTGCTAACGGATCAGCTCTTCTGGCATTCAAGTCCTGCCAGCTGTGCTCCCCGAAGTCAGCAAGGTGACGACCTTTATCCGGGAACCGACCTGGGTATCCCCCGTCAAAGGCCTCGAGCAGCACATTTTCACTGAAGAGGAAAAGCAAAAGTTTGCAGCAGACCCCGAGTATCTCAACGAGTACCGCAGGGCGATTGAAAGCGGCATGAACGGCCAATGGTCCATTTTCCTGCGCAACACCGAAGGCCAGCGCGCGACAAGGGAGTACATGATCCAGCAGATGAAGGAGAAGCTTGGGAATCCTAATCTGGAGAAAGTGCTTATCCCGGACTGGTCGGTTGGATGTCGACGGATCACGCCTGGCGTTGGATATCTGGAGTCGCTGGGTGATGAAAAGGTCACGGTTGTATATGGCAACATCGACGAAGTCACTGAAAAAGGATGCATCTGTGACGATGGAAAGGAGTACCCTGTTGATGTGCTCATCTGCGCCACTGGGTTTGATACTACATTCCGGCCTCGATTCCCGATCATTGGGCCAGCTGGGAACAATCTGCAGGACGACTGGAAGGACGAGCCCAAGTCGTACCTGGGGGTCGCTGCTGCTGGGATTCCCAATTACTTTACTTTCATCGGACCCAACAGTCCTGTTGGGAACGGGCCTGTTCTATCTGCCATGGGTACGTCTCTCCTAATGATATAGAATATGCTAATTCGAGTAGAGGCACAAGCAGACTATATGTTGAAGCTTGTTGACCGGTACCAAACGACCAACATTAAGAGTTTCGCACCTAAAGCGGAGGCAGTCGAGGACTTCATCGAGTACAAAAATCAGATTATGAGACGGACCGTGTGGGCAGACGAGTGCCGGTCCTGGTACAAAGGCACGCAAGCAAACGGGCCTGTCACTGCCCTCTGGCCTGGATCGACACTGCACTACATCGAAGCTATGAATGAGGTGCGCTTGGACGACTGGGAGGTCAATTATAATGGCAATCGGTTTGCGTGGATGGGCAATGGCTACAGTCAGACGGAGATTGACGAGACGGCGGACTGGGGTTATTATATCAGGAACAAGGACGACGGCGAGTATTTGAGTCGGGGGAAGAGACTGCGGATTCAGAACAAGTCGGGGACCAGGAAGCCTCAGGGGTCTGCGTTTACTATGTTTCCTAAAATTTAGCTTGATGAGTTTTATATATATATAAGGCTACGATACTGGAAAACTCTTCGGAAGTTACTTGTCATTAGGAACTAGGATATCTAAGAATACTGGCTATTTAAGCACTTCGCTCGTCCCTATCCTATAGAAACTTCTGGCTGTCTATTTCTTCCTGTACCTATACAAACAGAATGTTCAGCTCCCTCCTATATTTATATAAACAGAACATTCAGTTCCCTTCAGCATGTCTCGGGAGGCTGACGATATATATCACTGTTAAGATTTACAGAGCATGATCGGGGATATATAATTGAACAATTCATTGATACCATTGAAACAAGAGGTAAATTAATAAGTCAAATTAACCATGACAGTCTTGGGCTCAGTAAAATGCTCCAGCACACTACGTCCACATTCACGCCCCAGGCCACTCTGCTTGGATCCTCCAAACGGCACATTCAAGAAGTTGAGACTGACGCAGTTGATGCCCACCATTCCACTCTCAAACTCACTCGCCACTCGCAAGGCCCGGTTAATATCCTGAGTAAACACGCCCGCCATGAGCCCGTACTCGGTGGCGTTGGCCTTCTTAAGGACCTCCTCTTCAGTCTTGAAGGGGTTGAGGATGGACACTGGGCCAAAGATCTCCTCCTTGTAGAGCTCCGAGTTGGGCTCAACGCCGGTAAAGACGGTCGGCTGGACAAAGAAGCCCTTGTCGCCCATTGATTTACCTCCAGTGAGGACAGAATGAGACTGCGCACCCCGTTCGAGGAAGCCACTGACACGCTGGAATTGGGCCTTGTCCACCAGAGGCCCCATCAGGGTAGACGCCTGTTCAGGGTCGCCTGCTGCCTTGGCCCGTTCTTCCAGAGCAGCCTTGTACCGCTTGGTGAATTCATCAAAGATGCCTTCCTGGACATAGACCCTCGATGCCGCAAAGCAGACCTGGCCGGTGTTGACCGTGATGGCATTGACACACCAAGTCACCGCATTGTCGAGATTACAGTCGTCGAAGACAACAGCTGGCGACTTGCCCCCGAGCTCGAGAGTAACTCGCTTCAGATTCGACTCGGCTGCCATTTTCTGGATGCGCTTACCCGTCGCGATCGAGCCGGTGAAGCTGACTTTGCGGACGCGCATGTGGCTGGCAAGTAGGGCTCCTGTTGATCCATCACCAGAGAGGACTTGGAAGACGCCAGGCGGGAACCCAGCCTCCTTGATCAACGGTCCTAGAGCCAGTGCTGCAAATGGCGTTTTCTCCGACGGTTTCAGAATAAAAGTGTTCCCAGTTGCCAGGGCCGGAGCAGCCTTCAGTCCAATAGTCCCCAGAGGCCCATTCCAGGGGACAATCCCAGCAGTAACGCCCAACGGTTCATGGCGAGTAATCTTCAAAAAGCCATCCTGTTGAGGGAAAGACTCGCCGCCAAATTTGTCAATCCAGCCTGCATTGTACAAGAACGCCTCAGAAGCAAGGCCAACCTCAAACTTGCCGAATGCTTCATACGGCGCACCGAGTGTCACCCTCGTCAACTCGGCGAGGGCCTCCGCGTGTTCTTCAATCAGGGAGGCAAACTTGACGAGGATCTTGCGTCGTTCTGCAGCGGTGATGGCTTTCCATTGGGGAAAGGCTGCTTCGGCAGCGGCTATAGCGTCATCGACATCTTCTGCCCCGGCGAGTGGGACCTTGTCCGAGACGAGTGAGTTGTCGGTGGGATTATGCACGGAGAAGGTCGATGTGCTTTTGGAGGGGACATACTCATTGTTGATGAAGAGCTGGGTGGGGAGGTTCTTTCTGGAGAAGTTGAACGCCATGATGATGTTGGAAACAGTCTCTCTGGTCGCTCTCTGTATGTAGTCTCCCCTCTGTTATATGAGGCCGGAAAACGTTGCCCGGCTTGCATGGCGGGGAGGATCTAGAGCTTCTCTGCAGGATGACAGCATCAGGCAGAGTCAGCAGAATCAGCAGAATCGGACTGAATCAGACTGAATAAGCCATGGGCCTAATCAGACTCCATACTGAATCAGTCATGCATCAACTGAATCAGCCACCGGCCGAGTCGGAGTCCATACTGAATCAGCCATGAGACTAAAAGCACCCCACTGAATCAGCATCAGACTAATTAGACTGCACTGAATCAGTGAAAGACTCCAAAGACTCGGCAGTCGGCCGCGTCAAATGCGGGGAAGCCGATCGCTGGGGAAGACGAAAGACGGGGTAAGCTGGCCCCCCAGTTCATTGTCCAGGTTAATTCAGATTAATTGAGAGTCGCTGCGATGGCTTCAGATTCAAACGATAAACCGCGACATCGGGCGTCCGTGGCGTGTATGGCCTGTCGAGAGAGACGCACGCGATGTGTGGTGAATACTGGCGAGACAGCATGCACGCAGTGTCAGGAGAGTGGCCAGGAGTGTATCATCAAGAATGATGACCAGCGGAGAAAGTACGTCTAGATGGCAGAGATGAATGTGATGCATGCTAATTGACAGACCGGTGTCCAAAGCATACGTGAGCCTGCTGGAAGAGCAGATCCAACAGCTCGAGTCGGCCCTACGAGAAAAAGACCAGCAAGTACAGCCTCAAGTCGAGACAAACGAGAGACCAAATCCATCGCCATCCGACTCTCCAGGGCCTCTCTTTCAACACCAACCTCAAAAGGCTTCAGACAGCCCCCACAGCCCCGTCGTCCGCTCGGTCAGTCCCGTTGGACCCGCTCTTAAGAAATCATCTATGGTCCACCAGCTGCTCTCCACCAAGGGCCATGTCAGTTTCGACCAGCTGGCAGGGCAGCAACGATACTATGGTCCGACAACAAACTGTCATATCTACCTGGCCATGGCGTCTGAGAACGAAGAAAACCGCAGACAGGCAAGGGAGCAGATCCGACGGACGCAGCGGGTGCTGTCTGCCCTGCCGCAAGAGTCACAAGAGTACTTGATGGACATGTTCTGGACTCATTACAACTCAGTCATTCGAGTCGTCCATCAAGAGGCATTCAAGGCCGGACGAGATGCAGGCGGAGGTCCATATTATTCTGGCTTCCTGCATATTTGTATTCTCGCAGCTGGGTATCGGTTCGCAGACAAGACGAGACCCGACATGCAGCGCATCACTTTATCAGGGCGAGAGAGTCTCCTACATCGTGAGGCAAAGTACATGCTTGACTATGAAATGGAGCGACCTGGGGGTCTTCCTTCTATTGCAGCCCTGCTTCTTTTGGGAGATCTGGAGGTTGGCTGTGGCCGGGACAATGCCGGCTGGCTGTATTCTGGAATGGCATACAGACTGTGCTTTGATGTCGGACTCCACCTGGACAGATCAGGCAGTGGACTGTCCGAAAACGACATCGAGATCGGTCGAATGACGCTCTGGGCCTGCGTGATATTCGACCGCTACTGGGCGCTGTTCCTCGGTCGACCGACAGCCCTAAAGCCAGACGATCTCGAAATCTACGAACTATCGCAGCAATTTGACCGGCTAGGGACCTCGCCTCCAGGATCAGACAAGAGTCTTGAGCTGCAGATCTACCAAGCCTTGTTCGAGCTGATGGAAATGGCTGGAAAGATCACGAACATCATGCCCAATATGTCTACCCAGAGTGCCGAGCATGAACGCGTCTTGTACCTGCGCATGGCATCACTCGACAGCGAGATAGAAAAGTGGTATACAAGACTGCCTGCGGCTTTGAAATATACAGCAGAGAATGCGAATACTGCTCCTCGTCCGTTCTTCCTGCTTCACCAGCAGTACTACTCGACCATGATCATGCTGCATCGGCCGTTTGCCGGCTACGACGACATACTCGATAGCCAAGGAGAGCGCAAGAAAGACCCCCTGACCCATCTGTCGGCCCTGTCCCATCAGACCTGCACTACATGCGCCGGTCGTATCGCCCAGATCTTCTGGCAGCAGCGCCAACGGTTCGACACGCGCAGCATCTTTGTTACCGGACTGCAGCACGCCGGGAATGCATCCACAGCCCTGGTTGCTGCAATCGCCTCGTCTACAGACCGAGTGGCTAATGACAGGAGTCTGAGGTACCTTGAGTGCCTGACTGCGATAATGGACGAGATGGCGGAAGCATACCAGCCAGCAGAGCAGATGGGGACAATCTTCAAAGCCGTCCTCCAAGAGCTAAAAGACCTCCAGCCAGCCTTGCATTCGACGAGTTCAGTGCCAGCCCGACGAGGCAGCTCTGCAGATCGAGAGAATGAACCCGCCCATATTCCATCCAAGAGAGGCCACTCAGCTCGGAATCAGTCCATGTCCTGGCCGGGCGAGGGCCTACAGCCTCCGATCATGTCGACAATTATGCCCTCGCCTGCTTTAACATATCAATCAGAGAAGCCTGCTCGAAGGGTATCAGTCCAGCACAATATCCCTGAAAACCAAGTGACCAGTCTGGAAGACTCGTGGTCCATCTTCAGCGCCCCTGATCGATCTGCAGTAGGGAATGTCATGGCCGGTGGTTCGCCTGGGTTTTCACCGTGGCCTACAGCCGAGACTCCTTCGTTCTTCCGGATGGCGAATGAGATGGCGCTAGAGTCTGGCAATTTTATGGATCTCGTCAATAGTCAAGAAGGAGTTGGGGATATGTCTGGCACTGTAGGGCTTCCAGAGACACGACAGTCTACGAGCAGGGGCCAAGGGCAGAGACAAAAACCGAAAGCTACAAGCCCGGACAGTATATGGACGGAGATAATCAGTTGATGTTTGTTATTCATGATTCGTGTATGTATATATTTATTGAATTGTAAATCCCCTACAAAGTCAGCTTAATTCTTCTAAAGAGACGAGAAACTCACCCATCAGCCACCATTGCCGCGCCATACATGTAGCTACTCATCGGCGACGCCAGAAAGGTGATGTGGTCTGCAATCTCGTCTGTATCCGCTAGACGGCCGATCGGCGTCTTGTGGACTTCGTTTTGAACGGCAGTCCCAGCCATCGCGCCTCGAACCAGCGGCGTGGCGACGTAGCCAGGACAGATGGCGTTGATTCGGATACCTAGAGGGGCATAGGAAATGGCGTCTGCACGGGTAAGCCCGACAACTCCATGCTTGGATGCGGTATACGCAATTGCTGGGGTATTCATCGAGGGCGCCAGAGTTCCAAACATCGACGCGATATTGACGATAACGCCGCGGTTGTGCCGGGGTGTTCTACAAATTAGCATCACTCGGAGTACTGAGGTAAACATACTCCTCTGCTTTCTCTTGATTAAGCATCGTCCTGATCTCAGCGCGACTGCTCAGCCAAACCCCAGTGAGATTCACATCCATCGTCTTCTGCCACGACTTCACATCGTGCTCTGCTGAGAGATCTCCAGAGCCTGAAATACCAGCACTGTTGACAGCATAGTCAATGCGACCAAACCGGTCGGCTGTTTCACGAACTGCGTCGTTGATGGATGCCTCCTTGCCGACGTCGATCCCGAGCGGAATGACTTGAATGTCGGAAAAGCTGGAGGCCAGTTCCTTTGCTGTATCTTGTGCCGCTGACAGATTTTTATCTGCAATTGCCAGCTGGCGGACGCCGTGCCGCGCAAAGGAGAATGCGGTTGCTTTGCCGATGCCTGATCATTAGTACAGTATGCATTAGAATGGGAGACCTACCAGAAGCAGCACCGGTGATGAAGCCTGTTCCACGCAGTAAAGCCATTTCTTACTGTAGTTACTGAGCCTTGAGTCTACTAGGGTCTTATAAAATAATATGCGTCACCGGATATACAATTCCTTAACCTATCTAAGCATAATTATCGAACGCCTATGCAACAGCCCAGTCATGGTCACTGTTCCGCACATACGTGGCCAGACCCGAAGGATCCTGCGTAACCCCCGCCTTGACTGTTCCATTGCCCAAGAAGGCAAACCGGCTCTTGTAGCGGTACTTGATGTCGTAGTCCTCGAACCGAGGATCTTTGATCGTCTTGAGGAAGTGCACTGTTGGTCCTGGCCACAGATAGATCCGCTGCTTGAGCTTCCCGTCCTTGAACCACGAGCGACATTCTTCTTTCCAGACAGTGCCCTTGTGGAACTCGTCAAAGTGTGCGTAGATATCATCTAATGCGTCTTGTTTAACCGACATGGACTTGATTCCTTCAGTCTGCATCTTCCGCATGCACTTGACGCTGTATTCGATGCTCGTTTCGATGGAGGGGAGCAACGTCCCATTCGACCAGGTTGCCCCGGGGCCCACAATTGTATAATAGTTGGGGAATCTACAATTAGCTAGATCCTAAAGTATGGGGTAGGCTTACCTTGGTGCAGAGATTCCGAAATATAGATTGACGCGACTGCCCCAGTCCTCCTGGATGGTCTTGCCCTCCCCATTGATAACTTTAAAGGCAGGCTTAAAGGCAACATTGAAGCCAGTAGCGCAGACCAGAATGTCGAAATTATGCTCTTTGCCATTCACCATAAGCCCAGTCTTGGTCGCGTTCTGGATTTCTCCAAACACAGGCTGGACGTTCGGCTTGACAAGGGCTTCGAGATATCCATCTCCAGGCGAGATCCGGCGACAGCCAGGCGCAAACTTGGGAATGATAAACGACTTCAACTCTTCATGTCCTGGTCCCATTCGTCGCATCATTTCGTCGGTGATGCCCTGTCGGAACGCATTGGACAAGTCCGAGCCCTGCAAGTACATCCCAAACAGGCTGTTGATCTCCGATTCAATGCCCTTGCGAAAGGCCAGATGATATTCCGGATCTTCTCTGAATCGCTTCTTGTCTGCTTCGGTGAATTCGTACTGGCGAGCACCAGGATCGGCCTCTTCGCCCTCTCGCACATTCTTCAACGCCGTAGCCCCGAACGGAGGGCTAACCCACGTCGGACTCCTCATGAAGACCTGGACGTGCTTTGCTACCTTTTGCAGCTCAGGCACGATCTGAACGCTGGTTGATCCGGTCCCAATGACACCGACTGTCTTGCCTGTAAAGTCGACACTGTGATCCCAAGCTGCAGAATGCATCTTCGGGCCTTGAAAGGCTTCGAGATTCTCCACATCCGGCCATTTCCATGAATTGAGAATGCCCGTTCCATTCACCACAGCATGAGCCCAGTCCGTCCAGGTTTCTTTGGTGACTGTATTCTGCAGCGTGATATTCCAGATACCCTCATGATCATCCCACCGAACCTCCACAACCTTCGTATTCAACCGCATAAACTTCTTTAGATCGAACCGCTCCGCAAATCCCTCAAAGTACCGCTGGATCTCGTCTCCATAGGCGAAATAATGACTCCAGTTCGGATTCGGATCAAACGTGAACGTATAAAGATGAGAAGGAATATCGCACGCCACTCCCGGGTATGTATTCTCGTACCAGGTCCCGCCAAAATGAGGGTTCTTGTCAAAGAGCGTCAGTTCCCAGGACCCCGGCTCGAGCATTGTCCCCATTTTGTAAGCGAGACATAATCCCGATGCGCCGGCGCCGATGCACGCGACGCGCAGTTTGGACGGCTTGGAGTGGTGTTGTTGGAGGATTTCGTACGCGCCTGGGTTGGCGGGCGGGTAGGTGAAGACATTGTGCGTGTCGATGGAGCCCATGATGATGTTTAATTGATAAAACAATCTATACTCGTTATTTATCGTGGATGCTAGCTACTATAACTGTGTTATGACATGGCATGATCGGAGAAGGTCTCCCCCCGGGAATCAATATCCACACCCTGTATCTATCGACATGGTCTACAGTTTTGACGGCCTGCTATCTCGACGAGCCCACTCTTTGAGCACTCTTCTATGTAGCTTGCCACTGGCCAGACGGGGAACCTCCTTGACAAACTCTACTCCTCCAGTCAACTGCTTGTGCTTTGCCACGCGGTCCTTCATGTACTCTTGGACCTGGCTCTCGCTGAGCTGAGCGCCCTCCTTAACCTGAACGTATGCCCTTGGAGCTTCCTGTTCGCCAACAGTAATGCCAACCACTCCCGCGTCTGCAATCTGATCATATCCAAGCAGCACAGCCTCCAGCTCCGCCGGGGATACCTGCAGGGCATTGACCTTGATAAGTTCCTTCTTCCGATCAACGACCCAGAACCAGTTATCCTTGACGACCATGATATCGCCCGTTTTGAGCCATCCATCTCTATCCAGGTTCTCCTTCGTAGCGGCCTCGTTCCTCCAGTAGCCCAAGCAGATGTTTGGTCCTCGGACATGCAGTTCGCCTGGCTCCCCGGGTTTGACTGAATTTCCATCCTCGTCTAACAGTTTCGCTTCACAATTAGGATCTAAAAGGCCGACACTCCCGGACTCATCGTAGCGGCCTCCTGGAACGTGGATAGCGCCGCATGTCACCTCCGTCATACCCCAGCCTTGCACGACATTCGTTTTGAACCGGTTCTGGATCGTATTCTGCAGTTCCTGGGAAAGTGGAGCAGCTCCGCAGAGGATATTCTTCACACTGCTGAGATCATATTTGGAAGTTTCTGGTCGTTTGTCCAGCATGATCAGGATTGGCGGCGCGACTTGGAGATGCGTGATGCGGTGGTTCTGGATGATGCCCAGGAAGTCTTCATATACGAACTTGCGCATGATGTAAACAGGAAAGCCGAGTTTGGGGGCCATTAAACAGGCGTACAGTTGGCCTGTTCTGTTAGATGCGTTCACTTTTATATGGAGGACTTACCGTATGCATGGTACAATGGGAGGAACCCTAACCATCGCTCTTCAGGCCGACTTGCTGGGACGAGCTCATGAGGAAGTTCTCTGTCTCGCATAAAAATAGTCTGTTCCACATTTGCAATCAGATTCGCATGCGATACGCAAACACCCTTTGGCAAGCCCGTAGTCCCAGAGCTGTAGTTGATTGTCGCTGCAGTTGATGTCGACGACTCTCTCAAATCATCCCATTTCCACGATGCACCCTTCTCCTCACTCCCAATCATATCTCTCCAATCCTTTACTCCATCAACAGGCACACACGGATCGTCCGAAAACAGAAAGATGCGGTCCCTTGGAATCCCAACCTTCCCCGCCGCAGCAACAGCCGTCTTCACCAGACTCGGATGCACAAGGATCAATCTCGTCCCGGTATCCTTGAGCTGGTGGTCGATCTCAAACTGCGTATAGATGGGGTTCGCGCCGCTAAAGATACGCCCAGACCCGACAATGCCTTGGTACGCCACGGGGACGAAGATGTGATTAGGCGTGTAAATAAGCACAACCTCGCCTTTTTGGACATTCAATCGGTCAAGGCCGTATCCTAGCCTGCGGACCCAGGACAGCATCTGCCGCGGGGACAGCGAGTTGGCGGGGTTGTCGGCGTCTATCCATATGGGCTTGTCGGAGACGGTTTGGCTGGGTGGGTAGAGGTAGGAGAGGATGTTGCATTGGGGGAGGGAAATAGAAGGGAATGTTGATTTGATCATTTTAGCTTGTCCATAAACTTGAATAGTTATCTAGAGGAAATCCGTATAGTCTATTTGAGATAAATACTGCGTAGGATACACGGATATGCTTAACCTCGGCCTCGGTACTCCGCACTACAGCTTCGATGGCAGATACTCCCATGTACAATCGTCGTCCTCCAAGCCAAATCTCTTTCGCAAATCCTGTGCAATCTCGTAATACTGCGTATGCCTTGCCAATACATCTTTGGCGGTTCGTATCTGGTCCCTCCCCACCTGGTGCCGATGAGCAGCGTCAGGCCCATCCGCCAGCCTCACAAACCGAGCGTACGTCCACATCTCTGGCAGAGGAGTATGCTGCGTAAGGCCCATTCCCCCGTAGAGCTGCATAATCTCGTCGATAATTTTGGCCACAGCAATAGGGACCAAGATCTTGCTCTGCGCAATCACATACTTGCCGCTCTTGTTCCCAAACGCGTCCATTGTATGCGCTGCATTGAAGACAACCAGGCGTAGAGCATCAAGTTCCAATCGCATCTGCGCGATCCTCTCGATGTTGCTATCAAACTCCGCAATCAGCTTCCCACGAGGTTTCTTCCGCTGGTCTGTCGCGCGGATCAAGGCGTAATCATATGCCAGCTCGCATTGTCCGATCAAGCGCATTGCATGGTGGATTCGACCAGGCCCGAGTCTGCCCTGGGCGATTTCAAATGCCCTTCCCTCTCCAAGAATCACATTCGAGACTGGAACGCGCACGTTCTCGTAGATGTACTCTCCATGCCCTTCAGGCGCGCAGTCGTAGCCCATAATCGACAGGTTCTGGCGCATGCGGAATCCAGGCGTATCACTCGGGATAAGAAGCATAGAGTGTCTGTTCCTGATATTTGGGTTCGTCGGGTCTGTACATCCCATGAGGATATACAGCTTGACCTCTGGATTCCACTTGACATTCGCAAACAGTTTGCGCCCGTTGATCACATACTCATCACCGTCTCTGCGTATCGAGATGGAGATATTCGTCGCATCCGAAGACGCAACCTCTGGCTCCGTCATGGAATACGCAGAGGCAAAGTCCCCTCGTAGCAACGGCTCCAACCAGTCTTTCTTCTGCTGCTCATTGCAGTACTTTGCCAGTAACTCGATATTGCCTGTCTCCGGCGCGTGGCAATTCATCGTCTGCGCAGCCCAGTACACTTTCCCCATGAGCTCCGCGCAGCACGCATACTCCAGATTCGTCAAGCCGGGGGACTCCTTAAAATGATTCGGAAGGAAGAGATTGAACAGTCCGCGCTGTTTAGCTTCCGCGCGTAATTCTCGCATCAACGGAGGCATTTTCCATCTGTTCTCTGCGAGCTGCGCTTTCATCACCCCCTGCGCGGGAATGCATCTTGTTTCGACCCATTCGTGCACGGCTTGGATTTTTTTGATTGCGATTGGGCGTAGCTTTTCGATTGTCCATGCTGGGTATTTGTTAAATGGGGGTTTGGTCATATCCGGTGTAGCCATTTTGTTTTGCGTTTAATGCCTGAAGTATTAGAGAGTGACTGGTGGCTTTGGCCTTCAGCAAAAGAAAGAGGGGATACGGGTCTACAGGGTATATATAGCCGGCCATCCCACCACAGCCCAAATCTACACCGTCACAATCTCAGAGCAGAAATGAGCGCCCAGTACGCACCAGCATGGCAGCAGGTAGGTCAATCCATAATTATTGAATTCAGCTGACAAACAGTTCCTCGACGAGTTCGGAGAGTCTCCGGCTCTAAGAGGGTCTCTGCCTGACCTGAAGAGTCAATGGCAAGTACTCCTAAAGAAGCTGGCAAGATACAGCATCCCCACGCCAGACGAGTCGGTAAAGGCAGAGGATATCACCATTGATGACTTCTGGGTCCGAGTGTATACCCCCCCGGAGTCCACTGCAGGCCGTCCAGTGGGGATATACATCCACGGCGGAGGATACGCCATGGGCAGCGTCGACGAGGAGGATGCAGTGTGTCGACTCATCAGCAAGACGCAGAAAATAACTGTCGTCTCTGTTGGATACAAGCTAGCCCCCGAGTCAAAGTACCCTGGACCTCTAGATGACTGCGTCAAGGCAACTATCTGGGCACACTCTACATTCCACGTCTCTGCTATTCTAATCGGAGCATCTGCTGGTGGAAATCTCGCCTTGGGCGTGGCCCTCAAGATGATTGATCAGGGCCGAGGAGATTCCATCAAAGGCGTCGTTGCTCTCGTCCCAATAACCATCCACCCCGACGCCGTCCCAGCAGACCTCCAGCCTCGATATACAGCATACAAAGAAAATGCCGACGCAACAGTCAACACTGCATCCGCAATGCGGACATTCCTTGACGCATACGGCGCTCCTCCAGATGACATCTACACGTCCGTTCTCCTGCACCCGAAGCTCAACCAGCTCAAGAAGGTGTATCTTGCCGAGTGCGGCGCGGATACTCTACGAGACGATGCACGGTTGTTAAAGGAAGAACTGGACAAGGCTGGCGTTCCTACAAAGTATGATGCGTATCCTGGGTTTCCGCATTATTCGTGGACTTTTCCGTCGCCTATTCTTGACCAGCATAGGGAGGAGTTTTTGGGGAAGGTATTGGGGGGTGTTGCTTGGGTTTCCTGTAACTCCTAGTTAATATATTACTGTATCTTCAATTATTCATTTTCTAATATTGATTCTATTTTTCGTTCTTGACTTGATTAATACATATTCCAGCTTCAATGGGAATGACCGTACTCGTACTGGATAAGTATATCCGGCTTGGAGACCACTCAAGCAAATATATAATACGAAACAAGCATCTCTACAACTATTCCAAACTATTCTATATCAAAATGGGCTCCATACCAAAACCTCCAGTCCGCGTCGGCGGCGCCAGCGGTGGCTTCTCCGACCGCGTCCAAGCAATCACCCAACTCGCCCAGCATGGCGAATGCGATATCATCATCGGCGACTGGCTGTCCGAAATGACCATGACAGTGCACGGGGCAGGAAAGGCACGCAACAAGAAAGAAACCGCCTCTCTTTCTTTAGAAGAGAAAGTCAAGACGGCCATGTTTGCAGAGAACTTTATCGACTGCTTTGTCCCTGCCATTCCGCACTTGTACAACAACAAGGTCAAGCTTGCGGTCAATGCCGGTGCCAGTGATACCGAGATCCTCGCGCAGTACGTCGACAAGATGTGTGCGGATGCTGGGTGTCCGATGAAAGTTGCCTGGGTCGAGGGCGACGATGTAACGGACGCAGTGGCAGACCTAGTCAAGCAGGGCGAGACATTCCAGAGTCTTGTACACGGGAAGAAGCTGGAGGAATGGGGATTCGAGCCGATCTGCGCACAGGCGTACATGGGAGGCTTGGGTATTGCAGAGGCACTCAAGCAGGGCGCTGATATTGTCATCTGTGGGCGTGTTGCTGATGCTTCTCCGGCCATTGGAGCCGCTGCGTGGTGGCATGGCTGGCATGCAGAGCAGTTTGACGAACTCGCTGGGTCTCTTGTGGCCGGACACCTCATTGAATGTGCCTCTTATGTCTGTGGAGGATATTACTCGGCGTTCAAGGATCTACTCAAGGCTGGCAAGCATCTGAATGTTGGGTTCCCTATTGCCCATATCGATCACAAGGGCGAGACTCTTCTCACCAAGGAGGCCAATACTGGTGGATGCATCACTGTCGGCTCGGTGACCTCCCAGCTTGTCTACGAGATCCAAGGGCCGCTGTACCACAACTCGGATGTTACTGCTCAGTTAGAGGGCATTAAGATGGTGCAGGTCGGCGAGGACCAAGTGCACGTCTCTGGGGTCAAAGGACTTCCACCTCCACCAACAGCCAAAGTTGGGTAGGTCAATCTCTCTTATATGAGTTCTCGCTAACAGTGTAGAATCACTGCCCCCGCAGGCTTCCAAGCCGAATACCACGTCTACCTCGTTGGTCTGGACATTGAAGAAAAAGCCAAGTTCATGGAAGACCAGATCCGCGAAGCCCTCGGACCAGAGACGATCAAGAAATTCTCGCTGCTCAAGTTCCACGTCAACGGTTCTTCGCCTATCGATGCGAGAAACCAAGATCTTGCGACGGTGGACTTTCGCATCTTTGCTCAATCGCCGGATAGAGAGCTTCTACGCATGACCAACCCTGATGGCTTCTTCCGGCGATCGATGGTCACTTTCCTCGAAGGCGTCCCCGGCGCATCACTTGGCAACGACATGCGACAGGCCGAGGGAAAGCCCTACTACAGATACTGGCCAGCCCTAATCCCTCAGACAGCCCTGAAGCAGCGCGTCCACAACCTATACGGTGATCACAAAATCACCGACCTCCCTGCCCCAAAGGTCACAAGAGTATATCCCCGCCAGCAGCCCAGCTACGAGACACCCAACCCCGTCGATCTATCCACTTTTGGCGAGACCGTCCGCGCTCCACTAGGCTACATTGTCCTCGGACGCGGCGGCGACAAGGCCTCCGACTGCAACAACGGGTTCTTCGTGCGCCACGACGACGAATGGGACTGGCTGCGTAGTTTCCTGACGATCTCGAAGATCATCGAGCTGCTGGGTCCGGAAGAATACACGGGCAAGCCGATCGATCGGTTTGAGATCCCGCATTTGAGAACGGTGCATTTTCTGCTGCATGATCATATGCAGGGCGAGTATAATTGCTGCTCGAGTTATGATACGCTGGGGAAGAACTGTATGGAGTATTTAAGGGCGAAGACGGTGGATCTGCCAAAGAATTTCTTGGATAGGGGGAGGGTATAGCTACTTACAGTGTATTCAGTATTCAATCGTAGGGACATCAATTCTATGCTTTGTTCATCGGAAGTCGTTATCCATAGCCTTTGCCGAAATTGAATGACAAAGAAAAGATCTTCTCCAATACGCTGTACCCTATATCTCCATATATCACCTGCATAACCTGCATAACCTGTAGATCATCAAAAGGCATCTAGGGTACTCGAACATGGACACCGAAAAGATTGATTCAGTCCACGATGAGGACGTCCAAGCCAGTCCGGGGACAATCACCCCTGAGAATGAGAAACCAGGCTTGTCATTTCAAACGATCATGGCGATTATTGCAAGTGCAGCCTCTACTCCTGGCCTTGCTAACATGAGTAGTCAATCATGATGCTCTACAATTCGTACCTCTTTACCCAACTCATGCCGGCGGTCATCCTGTCAAGCATCAATGCAGACCTAGGGCCTGATCCCAGCTATCCCTGGATTACCATATGGTACGCCTTACACTCTGTAGAAACGTCGCTGACGAATTAGCTGGAACCTGGGAGCAGCAGTCATTGTGACCATCATGGGCCGTCTCTCTGATATCTTCGGCCGACGCTATTTCCTCATCGCCGCAGCAGTGTTCGGTGCAATTGGCGCCATCGCCGGAGCAACTGGCCAGAGCATTCCCCAGATGATAGGCGCCGGTGTGTTGATGGGCATCGGAGGAGGATTCGGCGAGACGCTCTTTGCCAGTGTGCAGGAGATTGTCCCGAACCAGCGACGGCTTCTCGTTCTAGGTATGTCTCTCTTTTCCTAGATATTGTTCTGACAGGACAGGCTGCTTGGAAATGTCGAACATTCCCGCGATGCTCAGCCCGATGATCGGATACGCGTTTATCGACCACGCTGCACTTGGCTGGAGGGTTTGCTACTGGTGGATGTTTGCTTTCGAAGCGTCCAGTGCTATTTTCCTCTTCATTTTCTACCGTCCTCCCTCGTTCAAGACAAAGCATCGCGAGGATGGAAAGACAAAGAGGCAGCTTCTCGCTGCGTTGGATTATATCGGGCTCTTCCTCTTTCTCGCTGCATGTGTCCTGCTCCTTCTGGGATTGAATTGGGTATGCCTCCCACACTTTGGAATAGTCCAGGCTGATAATACAGGGAGGTCGGGACTTTCCATGGAAAAGCGCCGGAGTCATTGCGCCTATTGTCCTGTCTGGCGTCTTGTTTGTTTCCCTTGGAGTCTGGGAAGTACATGGCAACCCTGAGTATCCAATCCTCCCTCCAAGGCTGTTCAGAAAGTGGCGCGACTTTTCTGCCCTCATTGCTGTCACCTTTGTAGGTGGGATGCTATATTACTCTATGAATGTGTGAGTATCCTACGCAATAGAAGTATCCTGGTCAATAAACCCAGCTAACAGTGTAGTCTCTGGCCCCGACAATCCTCTCTGCTCTACGTCCCCGAAGGCGAATTAATCATCCAGGGCGTGTACTCGAACATGTTCTCCTTTGGCACGATCCTCGCCGGCACAATGATTCTAACAATTGTCCCATTTTTCGGCCACGAACGATGGCAACTCATTGGCTTCCTAGTCGTTCAAACAGGCATGATCGGATCAATGGGCTCGGTAGGCGTCGCGGACAAAGCACAGGCAATCGCAACAATTATCATCGTCGGTGCTTCAGTCACTCCGCCGCAGTTTCTGGCATTCGGCATGATCTCTCTTGGTCTGGAGTCGCAGGACGATATGTAAGTCTCCGGGCTATCTGGACAAATCTTGGACAGTCTAACGTCAACAGTGGAATCAGTCAAGGTCTGCTCTGTACCTTTCGCTTGATTGGCGGCGCCATTGCTACTGCTATCTACACTGCCATCCAGTCAGACCGGTACGGTGCCATTCTCGGTGATAGGGTCACTTCAGCAGCAAGCGAGGCTGGGTTCAACGGCTCCATGTCAGATTTGATTACTGCAGCCGGAACAAACACAGATGCTGCGTATCAGTCTGTCCCTGGAATGACCAGCCTAATCATGCAGGCCGTGGAAGACGCCGTTCGTGGTGCCAGTGCAGAGTCCTACCAGCGAGTCTACGAAATTGCAGTGGTTTTCGGAGGGATTGCTATCATCATTGCATTGACCACTCGGGATATCGACAAGAAGAAGAAAACAAGGGAGGTTGCTGTGCATTTGGAAAATGAGTCTGCTGTTTAATGTCTACAACCGTGCTATATCCTTTCCTCTCTTGATATCCTGAATCACTCCCTTTGCTAGCTCGGCACTCGGATACATTGCCTTTCCACGCTCAAGAGCCTGTACACTTGTAGCCTGTCTCGCTGCGTATCTTCCCGCGATGCCTTGGTAGATGATGCTCAGTCGGAACAGACAGAACGCTTCGGCCCATTTCAACTCGGGTGCTGGATTCCATCCTGCTTCAGCTGTGTACCAGGCGAGACATTCCGGTATTGACGGTAGACCGGGTATAGGAGTTGTCAGAACTGGATGGCTGAGCTGTCGAGCTGCTGTAGGTGAGATCGCATTGACAGTAAAAGGATGCACGACATTGGCGATGTCAGCAAAGGGATGGCCGATTGTCGACATTTCCCAGCTATTGAATCAGCACAGTCCAGGTTTTGATATGAGACTTACTCTAAGATGCCAATGATGCGAGGCTCCGTCTTATGGTAGACCAAATTGTCGATCTTAAAGTCCCCATGAATCAGACTCACTCTATCCTCGAGTTTGTATCGAGGATCAGAGAAGAATCCAAGCATTTCCTCAACTCCAGGAACAGGTCCAACTGGCTCATTTGTCTCTTTGTCACGAACAGCTCCTTGGACAGCTGTGAGAGCTCGCCATGTCTCCAGCTGCCGGTTATAGAACCCTCCTTTCTTTCCGTACGTCGATAGCCCAATTGAATCAGGGTCAATGCGATGGAATTTCGCCAGAGTCACCATTGCCTCGCGCCATCTTTTTCATCAGCTTGCCAGTTCATCCACCGAAAGAGATACATACAAAACTCTTCTCTCCTCCCCACTCACCCCCGGAAACGTAGGATCCTCAAAGATCCGCCCATCCAGAAACTCCATAATGTAGAACGGCGTCCCTACAACACTCTCATCCTCGCAGAGACAATATGTCCTTGGTACAGGAATATCAGTCTTCTCCAGCGCTTTGAGAATGCGGTACTCGCGTTCGACCTTGTGCGCGCTCTTGGAGACGAGTTTTCCTGGGGGTTTCTTGCGCAGGACATATTTCTTGCCGGTCGATGAGGTGATTTGGTATGTTGGGTTGGATTGGCCGAAGCCGAACTATCAAATCAGACTTGGTCTCCAAAGTGAGGGCAACGTACCTGGCTGAGGGTTATTGGGGTTTTGATTTCAGAGACATGGCGAGCAATGAATCGAGACAGAGAGTCTACGTCTATGGGTTGGCGCAGCTCCATTGCTACTTGTTTGTAGATAGGTTGGGTACGGCACTTGCTTAAGAAATATATTTAATAGTTCAGCCGGATATGCATTTCCAGCTACATTCGTATACGTAACTAAGGGATGATTTTCGCAGCACGGAACCGATCAAACACAGTATACCAGCTTCCCTTGGTGTCAATTTCCTCTGTTGCATCGCCCCAGGCTTCATGCATCTTTGTCAGATCGACCTGGCGGTCAAAATCAAACTGCTTCATCAGGAAGAGCGGAACAGCAGTCAGGCTCTTCTCGTTCCCGACTCGTCCAGTTTTGAGGTTATACTTGCTCTCCATCGCCAGCCACTGGTCTCTGTGCTCTGCAATGTACGCACTTGGATCCGGACCAGACCCATTCGTAGGACCGACTCCCTTCAGGCCAAAGTACGCGCAAATCACCGGCCACTTCTCCTCCCAGTTCGACCACTGCGCATTGTCAGAGACATTATATCTCTCCCCTCCGGTCTTTTCCGGGTGCAAGCCCGCGTAGACAGCGAACCGGCCGATAATGTCCTGGTTACTGTCGTTGAACTTGATCGTCCAGCTCTTTTCATTACCAGGGAAGACCACCTCCGCGCCCTCGCCATTGATTTCGCGGTACAGACTGAGATACAAGGCCAGCCACTGCGCAAGGGAGTAGGCATTGTTATTGGGGATAAAGCCAACCACGATATCGGGGATGATATCGACAAAAGTCCATTTCTTGCCGGCGGAGAGTTTCTTCAGCAGCTCGACTTGGGGATAATAGAACAGCTTCGAGGCGTAGGGTTCTGGGATTGGATCGAGTGTCTCCTTTAGAGGGAGCTTGTCTCCGTAGGGGAATTTGTCGAGGAGGTGGACTCCATAAGTCTTCGAAGTCAGTACATCTCTGTAAACCATGGAGGGACGCACCTTGACACCAGTTGGAAAAACAACAGACACCAACCCCGGACTCAACTTCTCCACCGCAGTAACAGCCTTGTCGAGAATCTCCACATTAATCCGAACCTCCTCATCCGGGTCGAAATTGACAATGTACGCAAAGAAGTAGACATGGCTGACCGTCTCAATGCTGGGAACCTGCTCGCGCAAGCTCTTCTCCAGTTCCGCTTGCTCGCCCTGCAGGTCCAAACCAGAGACAATGTTCAATTTGCTAGAGGCAGGCCATTGCGAATCCTCGACTGAGAGAGGCCGGTTCGTCAATGCAGTGACTCGATCAAAGGCATCCTTCGTTGGATAGTCGCTGAGCAGGGCATTGGTGGTGCCCCAGCCGGTAATACCAGAAGCGCCAAAGACAAGTGCGTGTCCTCCCATGGTTGTACTCGAATCTTTGTTCATAGAATAACAACTTGATATTTGTTAAGTATATGTGGTGCTGCAATGGATTTCCGTCGGATAATGTTAGCCGGCCTGGATCAACAACTGAGTTCAGCTATTTATCGCCTGGATGAGCCGGGAAATGATGTATTCCGGCAGCTGCACTAAGCTGTACCTGTGTATCTTTGCATTAGTTCCTGCAAATGCACGGCCCGTCGTTCGGGGGAGGTCCGATGTGGGTAGTTACTATATATTGTGGATACACAGCGTCATGCTCCACGGCAGGAGAAAGTCAACGGCAGCATGGAAATCTATACAGATATATATTCAGGATTTCGCCAGAATACAATTTGAAGCTCTGCGTAAATACGGAACCTCTAAATCGCTACAACCAGAAGGCATCGAAGTGCTTTAATGGTCTCTGAATCTGGCTGTTAATTTTAAAATATGCGACATTCTTTTGGAAAGACAAATAAAGCTTATGAACATGGACAACCACTCTGGCCTCGACCAACAATCTGCAGTTCAACCAGAGAAAGGAACCGTCTTATGTTCGCAGCTTGATCGAGCACATCAGAGGGGGTTTATCCCACAGAATATAAGTATTCTGCTCCTTCCAGTTCTGACTTTCTTCGCAAAGCGTCATATCAAAGTTCCACAGGACCCGAGCAAGGATAACACGCATTTCAGCATATGCTAGATTCTTTCCGATGCAATTGCGTGGTCCTGTGGAGAAGGGCTGGAGGACGTCACGCCTATCTGAATAGAATGGTGAAGATGGGTCATTCTTTGCATCAGGTAACCATCTCTCGGGGACAAAGCGCTGTGGGTTGTGGAAGTTGGTTGATGACCAGTAGGCTGCCGATTGATGTACAGATACATTGGTCTAAGCTCATGGTTAGTCTTGATGGATCTCCAGCTCCGGAATACAGTCTCTATCCTGGAACGACTTACATTAGAAGGGATATTGTAACCCGATATCAGGGTTGGAGTTAGAACTTGGCGCTGCAGACCACTGGGCACCGGTGGATATAGTCGAAAGCCCTCCTCAAGGCAAGCAAGCATATAGGGAAGACGAGCAGCAACAGTATGCAAGTTGATATCCGCCTCTGTTGGCATTGCGGAGCGAACTTCCTCCGTCACCCTCGCCAGTACCTCTGGACACTTCAAGAGCCAGTAGGTGACCCCCGATAGCAAAGTAGCAGTGGTCTCACTGCCTGCGAAAATCAAAAGCGTCGCATTGGCCTCGAGTTCCTCAACCGTCAAGCCATCTTTTTCACCCCGATGGCGAAGCATGGAATCCATAAAGTCACCCCGCCCATACAACGACTCATTGCGAAGCCTTTTGTGGACCGTATCCTTTGCGTGCTGGGTCTGCCTCTGGCGCGCTTTGAGTAGACCCTTGGGCAAAAGAGGCTTGAGCAGCGGGAAGAGGGCTGGATATGCAACCCTGATTTTCTGAAAAGGAATGGCCTTGGCGAACTGGAATATAGTCGAGACGTAGTGGTGGTATCGCGAATAGTCCAAGCCACCGAATGATTCCCCAAAGGCGAGGTCGCCAATCAGGTCAAACGTGGTCAGATTATACCATTTCACCATGTCAACCGGTTGTTGCGATTCGGCAATATCCTTCAAGCGACTGATGAGTTTATCCACATATATATTGATCTGAGGCTCCTGCGCCTGAAGACCTCTGGCAGAAAAGGCATGGGAGAGAGCTCTACGGTGTCGAGCGTGGTCGGCGTCATTGGAGCTTATGATATCAATCTTTGTACTCTCTGGGGTCAGAACCTTGGGTAGTTGAGGATGTCCATGACCGTAGATATCCTTCCATGCCTCGGGCGTAATAAACGAGACCTCTCCAGGGGCAAACCGGACAACCACACCATATATGTCATGAAAGCGACGCATATCGATATCCAATCGTCCACGGGCAGCGGATATGTGTCTTAGGAAAGGAAAAGCAATCCATGCTGGCGGCCCGGGGATATGCCGTAAAGGGTGGCAATAAAGGTTCCAAACCGGAATCAAGAAGCAATACCAAACAAAAAGGGCTGAAGCAGCTGACAGCAGCACATATAACAATGCCATGTTGGAGCGATCAAAACACTTGAGGAAGAAACAAACAGGGAAGGGATGCAACTTTGATGGCTCGACCCAGGGGCTGGCTGCCCATTATGTAGATGTCATGATATATGCATAGTCTCCTTGTGAATGACGTGAAAGTTATGCACTGTGATCAGAACCATGGTTGGAACTGATCAGTGATACAGAGTATATCAAGGAAAGTTTGTTCGTCAGTTCTCAGCGGTGATCTGCCAGCATTGAACTCCCAGTTGATCTCAGCGCTGGGTATCCTGTTGCCTTTGTTAAATCAGTGCAGAATTCCAGGAGACAACTAATAGTATTATGAATTAGGGCTTAACCTATCCCTACTTTAACTTGAAGGTTATTTAAATGAACTCATTATTGTCAATGTTGATCACCATCGGCTTAGTCCTGCTGGAGATGTGAGACTCCTGAAGGTAGTCAGGTATACCTGGTGGATTACAGGAATGCATTGATGCTTGGTAGCCGATTCCATGATGGCAACGGTTATTGTTTTGTCAGACATTGTGATGGTTCAGCAAGTAATGGTAGGACAAGGGATCGATGAGACGGGAGTTGTCTTTATACTCGGAGTAGATTGAGAAGACTGATTTCAACCCTGGGTTACTCCGTATTCAGAGTAGTTACAACCTACAATCGCCAATACTCTATGCAGAGTACCTCTAGTTCGCAGACCAGACCCAACCAGCTGGAGGCAGTGGTATAGTGGAAGGGCAAGTCAGCGGTCAGATGAACTGCAGTCCCTCTCATGCCTTGAAAGTCACTCGGTGTCACTTCCATGGGAACACTGTAACTGGACTGCGGAAAGGCACAGCTCCGGTCTGTGGATTCATCGGAAGCTTCATATCCGAGGACGGGACCCGGATTATATGCACACAAGCTCTGGAATTTATACCAACCCTTGGACAGTAAGCTACGACATACCGGCATTCTGTCTATATCAAGCTCTTTACTTGATCCACCACCTCATCTGAATAGCCGTTCATCGTTTTAACCGCATTTCCCCCTTAGATCTCCATGGTGGTAGCCGTGAATGGGCGCTATTGGCCTTGTTCTAAGTTGATATTCTACAACATGATGGGCGGAAATGGCTATTTCATAGCACGTAATCGTACTTCAAGACCTTGCCTGAGATGGTTGTTCCTGGAAGTAGATATATTATTAGTACCTAACTTTCTCAGCCCACTCTTAAAGTGGAAACAGCTGAAAGAGAGAAACGTCGCTGTAACCTTTGAATGATAGATGCGTATCTCGGAGCAAAAGACATGACCACCGTCGCAATGACTTACTCTGAGTACATCCTTCGATGGCATCAAGTCAGTATTGTACCTGATCGCCCAGAAACTTGCCTGAAACGGATTTGGTTCCTGAGCATGGCATTCGGGCATTGTCTGCATTGTCATGTCTACATTGTCATGTATGACACTAGGATTACATTGGAATTCTACCTACCAAAGCAATGCGACCTGCTTGCGGCGACACATCAATTCAATTCTTGTTTTTGAGTATCATTGTCTTCTAGGCTGGTTGATGCTGCGGTCGCATTGCCGGATACGATTAACAATCGCTAAACGCGATGATTGTGAAGGCCGGAAAGTGGGGGTCGAACTGTGGAGGCTACTCGACCATTGACACATAAATATGGACTCCAATAATCGTCAGATGGATGTCAGTTCAGAATCAATCAGAGCGTGTTCCACGTAATGGCGACGTCTCTTCGCATTTCGTTCCGGTTTCCGGATGCGGAACCCTAACTCTTTCGACAGTAGCTTCCACTCCGTGTCAGACCACCAATGTATCATCACTACATCATGAAGTGTTCAAAAGCAATCTTGAGTAGTATTTCAGAAGTATTTAAAGCTGTAGTGTCTGCATTATGAGTCTCATCAGCATTGGTGAATCTCATCGCCATGTATCTCCTCGCTTTCTCTCTGTTTACCGCCGCCCTGGCAGCCCCTGCCCAGCCAGCCGGGGAGATCCCAAACACCCAGAATATCGTGACAGAGAATGGCTATGCAACTGCTCCCTATCATGGCCCGTACACCGGGACTCCAACGGTGACTGGTGCAGTCCAAGCCCCGACTACTCTGGCTGCGTCCATTGCACCACTCCCTCCCAACCCCACGGCCACCTACTACAACGCCAAAGGAGTGCCCCAGCAGCCCATGCCTGCCCCGTATACGCCTGCTGGAGGACTCGGCACCAATGGGACCCTTCCCCGGTACATGGTCAACAGCGACTGGGACTTTGAGTCGATCGCGATCGGTGTCTACCAAGAATACATCGAGCTGGACCTCTTCCACGACGGCCTTGCCCGCTTCAGCGATGAAGAGTTCCAAGAAGCCGGCCTGGGCCCTGAGGCACGCTCTCTAATCGAGTTCATGGCCGACCAGGAAGTGGGCCACGCAACGCTGCTCAGCAACATGCTCGGCGAAGCAGCGCCCAAGCAATGCGTCTACAACTACCCCTACCGCACCGTGCGCGAATGGGTCGACTTTATGCAGCGCGTCACCCGCTTCGGCGAGTCCGGTGTCTGGGGGTTCCTATCGCACCTCGACTCGCGCGAAGTCTCCCAGCTGCTGTCCCAGTCCATCGCCACCGAAGCCCGCCAGCAGCTAATCTTCCGCCAAATGGCCGGCCTTTCCCCAATGAACGTGTGGTTCGAGAACGGCTGGCCGCAGTCCTGGCAATGGACCATGCTGGCTCCATACATCAGCTACTGCCCAGAAGGGACAACTCGCCTCGCATGGCAGAACTTCCCAACCCTGCACATCCTCAACAACCCCAACATCAACCGCGTCTCTGCCGACGAGACCAGCACGGACGGCAGCGAGACTGTCGGCGACAGAATCATCGACCCTTCAGTCTCCGACATCGAAGACGGCGAATCCTGCATCGACGCCGAGGGCATCGGCGCAAACTGCAGCCCCGATATCGCCCGCAACCGCACGGAGCCGCTCTCCTATCCCGGCAAAACCGTCTACTTCGAATGGGAGGACCCGGGGCGTCTCGTCGGACCGAACAATTCATACGTTACGTCCACGACCGCCGGCGCACCCAAGTGGGTTGGCTGGAGCAACCAGCTGAACCTGACGTACTCGCCGCTGACGCTGACGGGGAATAATACGGGGTACACGACGCAGCCGAGCGGGTTTGTGTTTGCAGACGATGGGATCATTAATGGGACGATGGCGGTCATGTTGACGGACTATGATTTGTTTGTGACGCCGTTTAACACGAGCATGTTGAATCCGCATATTGTTGCCATGGGGTTGTACCAGGCTGGTTAGCTAGATTGATATGGATATGGATATGAGTATTAGCAGAATGAATGGAGTAAGATCTTGGAAAGTTGCAGTAGCCATGGTAGATTGCCTATATTAAGTTTAGTAGACAGTAATTACATCAGATCAAATGGTCGAGTATAATAAATATACCTCAAACCGGCCGAAAGGACCGACTGAACACCGAAAATTAGGGTCCGTGATGCTTAATTATTGGGCATTATGGCGGCAGTAGATCCACCCCATCCCGCCCTGCCTTATGAAGCAGTCGACAAGACAATGTCTACAGAGTACCATGGTAATTCATGCAGATAAGGTTACAGAGTAGCTACTCTGGACAGGATGTCAAACATACAGAGCAGTTAGTTCAAGCCTATTCAAAGTCCGAACTCTTTCCAGTCTGCTCACAGTGACGTGGTTGACGGTTCTCCGCATGCCAAGTTGACCCGTGGATCCGCAGTGATTTCACTGACAATGAATTCTTCCCTCCTGCAATGCTTCACATCACCATGCTCTTCCCAGGAAACCGCTATGTTGCTCAACGGGCAGCTCTCCATGCTATCGCTCGACCATCAAAAGCCAGCTGACCCTCGCTACAATGACATGGTCCTTCCCGAGTCCGAACACAATGATCATGCGCGCCCCTCACCTCCCTCGCTTGGATGTATTTACCGGTTCACCCCCGTCCCCACGATCGTCCTCGATGCCTCCATGACCGTCGTCGAAGTCTCGGACAGCCATCTTCGTCTGTCGGGAGAGTCTCGCGACTCTGTTATACATGCGCCCGTTGGAGACCTTAAACCCGAAGGCATCCCGGTGCCAAATATACCGACGCTTTATGGCGCGTTGCGGGCGGCGTGCTCGACGCGGGAAGTGCAGGTAGTCGAGCGCATACTCCACGATGGAAGGAAGGCATACAACGTAAGAGTGACTCCTATTTTCGCCGAATCAGACCTACTGTATATCGTTTTGGAGGCGGAGAAGCTGGCAGAAGCGCCCATGAATCATTCCCACGCATACATGAACGAGACGTACAAGATTCTTGTCGACACAGTCAGAGACTACGCCATCTTCATGCTCGACCCGCACGGAAATATTGCGACTTGGAATGCAGGCGCAGGGGTTCTCAAAGGCTACACAGCAGACGAAATCATCGGAAAGCACTTTTCCATTCTATACGGCCCCGAGGACCGAGCGAGCGGGAAGCCAGCACGGGCGCTGAATGTCTGCATGAGAGAAGGCCGCATCGAGGACGAAGGCTGGCGATATCGACGCGACGGGTCGAGATTCTGGGCAAATATCATCATCACCAGTATCTACCAGTTCGGCCAGCACGTCGGATTCGTCAAGGTGACTCGCGACCTGACCGAGCGCAAAGAAGCGGAGCGGCGCATGATCACCGCGTTTGAAGAGTCGTCGAGGCTTAAAACGGACTTCCTGGCGAATATCAGCCATGAGATCAGGACGCCCATGAATGGGATGCAGATTGCCATGACCATGTTGGTGGATACGGGCCTGTCGCCGCAGCAGGCAGAACACGCGACCATCATACAGGACTCGATGTCGCTCTTACTTCAGATTGTCAACGACGTGCTGGACTATTCGAAACTGTCGTCCGGGTCATTCTCTCTGCACGCGGATATGCTAGACGCGAGAGAAGTCGTCGGCGCCGTTGTGCGCAACTGTCGACCGTCCCTCAGCGAAGGAGTCGAACTGATCACAGACATACCATCAGATTTCCCCAAGCGATTACGGGGTGATCCTCTCCGCTACAGACAGATACTGCAAAACCTCGTCGGCAACGCCGTCAAATTCACAGAGAGCGGATCCGTGCGGGTCAAGGTATCTTGTTCCCCAGACAATGAAGACCCGGGAGTCTCCATCGTCACAACAGAAGTCGCAGACACCGGCATCGGCGTCCCAGACAGCGCCATCAACACGCTCTTCACGCCATTCACGCGCTTCGCAAACTCAACCACCCGCAAATACCAAGGAACTGGCCTCGGCTTGTCAATTTGCAAAAGCCTCGCTGAACTCATGGACGGATCAGTAGGCTACTCACCAAACCCGCAAGGGTCAGGAAGTATATTCTGGTTCACCGCGAGAATGGGCGGGAAATGCTTCTCCTCTCCAGAAAATCCACCAACCTCTTCCCCAGCACAAGCACCATCACACAACGAAATCGCACCGGCCATGCGCGCCATCGCGCCGCGGAAACACGTCCTCCTCGTCGAAGACAACATCGTCAACCACACCGTCATGCTCAAACTCCTGCACAGTCTCGGCTTCGACCGCGTCGACGGGGCCTGGAACGGCGCCGAGGCCGTGCGGATGATCAAGCAGAAGCCATTATCCTACGACATCGTATTAATGGACGTCAGCATGCCCGTGATGGACGGGCTAGCGGCGACGGTACGCATTCGAGAAATGGGCTTGAATATGCCAGTGATCGCGATCACGGGGAATGCATTAAAGGGCGATGCCGAGACGTATATCGCCAACGGAATGAATGATTATATTGGCAAGCCGGTGCGTCGGGACCATTTGCTGGGGGTGCTGTGGAGGTGGATTGGGGGCGATTTGAATAAAAGCATATTATAACGTATTCTTTAATGATACAACATTGATTCCCCACAATGGCAGCCAACCTAGTCCATCAACCTGGTATGGCGTCCTGAGTGCAAGTACGGATGGAGTGTAGATCCAACTTAGGGTTCCTCGGTGCCTGACAATCCCAAGCACAAGTGGATCCCACCATCGGCATCGCATAAGCTTATGCGGCGCGGCTGACTCGATACTCCGTACTCCGTATATTGGGGCCAAATCTCTCCAATTTATTCCTCTCTTTCACTCTCTTATCCAATTTCGTACTTGAACGTCGCTCAGAATGGAACCAAGACCCCTCCGCACATGCATGCTCTGCCGCCAACGCAAGATCAAATGCGACCGCCAACAACCATGCGCCAACTGCGCTAGAGCCGATGCGCGATGCACTTACCCAGCCGGACCAGGCCGCGCATCGAAAAGACCCCGCAAGGCCGTTGAGACGAGACTGCTGGCGCAACTCGCGCGGCTGGAGAGCGTCGTGAAGCGGATGGAAGCAGGAGGACAGCAAGCACAAGAGCCTGGCCAAACATTCCGCAACGAAGCGGCCAACCCCTCAGACTCATCAGCTGAGATTGAAAAGGGCATTGGGCGACTGGTAGTTGACGAGCACCAAAGCTGCTACGTGAGCAGTGCGCCGTGGACACAGCTCGGGGATGAGATCGAAGAACTGCGCGACTTGCTCCATCAGCCTGCGTCCGACGACGAGGAGAACGTCCAAGCGCCAAAGAGCGCCGACATGGGTGCTGATGCAATTCTTTTTGGGTTCCGAGCCCAGGCGCATTCACTAGAGGCCTACCATCCTCCGGTACACCAGGCAGTCGCCTTATTCAACGTCTTCAAGGCGAATGTCTCTCCACTTGTCCGGGTCTTCCATCTACCGAGCCTAGAGCAGATCTTCTGGGATGCGATCGCTTCAATGGACGTTCTTGACAAGAATGTCGAGGCTCTATTATTCGCTATCTACTACTCAGCAGTAACAAGTCTCGACTCCGACGAATGTTTGCGCATTGTAGGACAACCCCAGTCTAAAACCCTAGAAATTTACCGTTTCGGGGTCGAACAATCCCTCGCACGAGCAGGGCTCCTGAATACCCAGAACCTTATTCTGCTTCAAGCAACAGTCCTCTTCCTCACGGCTTTGCGCAACGAAGACGACTCGCGTACGGTATGGTCTCTCACCGCACTAGTGTACCACATCGCCCAGGCAATGGGCCTACATCGCGACGGGGAGGCGTTCGGCTTAAGACCACTCGAGACCGAGCTTCGAAGGAGGCTATGGTGGCATATCTGCCTCTTGGATAATAGGTCAACTGACTACCATGGTAGCGAGCCGATAGTGCATGAAGAGATCTTCGACACAAAGGTCCCTCTAAACATAAATGACGCGGATATAAGTGCAGAGATGATCCACCCTCCACCGGAAAGAGAAGGCGCTACGGAGATGACATTTTGTCTTATTCGGTGCGAGGCCATGTGGGCTGTTTGGAAGGTTGGGTATATGGCTCCAAGAAATAAGGCTCAGTCTGGAAATGGCCAGGAGTCCGCCGCCAGGGAGGCATTGGCAGAAGACCTCGAGCGCCGGCTGCAAGACAAATATCTCAAGCACTGTGACCCAGCCGTCCCTATCCTGCGCGCTTGCATGGCCGTCGCAAAGATTATCACCATGCGCATGTGGATGTATATCCTGTCGGCACGGTCCAAAACGGAAAGAAGTATACGTGATCGTCTTTTCAAAGAATCAGTCGAGGTCTTGAAGCTTTCAACAGCATTGCTCAAGGCCGAGGACATCCGCGGATGGGCATGGCACTCGAGGACACATGCTCAATGGTACTCGGTTGCGTTCATCCTGGCCGAACTGTGCTGGCGACCAGCCTCGCAAGAGTGCGATGATGCTTGGGAGGCTGCTTCAACGGTCCATGACATGTGGAATGACTTGGGCGGGGAGAAAAGGGGGAACCTATGGAGGCCCATTCAGAGGTTGATGGCGAGGGCGAGATATGTGAGAGAGATGCAGAAGACAGATTCTCGCCTCGTGTCACCCGGACTAGGGAATCAGCCCAGCAAGGATGCGGGCGAATCATTGCCAAGTGGGCCAGGGATAGAGATGCCGCTCTGTGCTCCTATGCTTGCATCCCAGGAGAATATCTACCCACCAGAGACACACGATCATCTGATGGCCATGTTTGGATCGAGCATGACCGGCCCTTATGGCTCTTCCATGGACACATTTGGAATGCTGGGACAAACGGGTTCCCTGGGCTACTCGGGTCTATGACTGATGTCAGCTTCTAGCACAGCTCTTTCTAGTGTCCCCCGGCATCGACTGATGAAAGGAGCCATGTTCAGTCATGACATTCACATCCGGTGCTTGAATGATGTCGAGCACGCAGTTTATATGTGATAAAGTAGTAACAAATAAGCTTTTGCTCAAAAATAGATCAGGTCTATATGGAAGTCATAAATCGTGTTGATGGCGCTATTATACGACTAGCCCGGGTATACAAGTTAGCAGCCGTCTCTAACCAGCCGTGTCTAAGTTGGGATCAGCGCGTGTCGTTGCTAACGTAACAGTCCACGAGATCGATATGGGACCGAGTCTTTGAGGGTGGGATTTGCCCTGCGATGCTCCCAAAGTCCTTTTCCTAGGCGACCACCTTGTCAAACTTCGGAGCACTATGGCAGATAGACCGACTGAGATGTACGAGGCGATCATCGACAACTCAAGAGTCGTATGGGCTATTATCCCGCATGATGTAAACCTCACCAATAAGTACAGAGCACCCGACCGCCATACAGATCGCAATGATGGGCATGTTGACCATGGCAAAATCCAAGCTCCGAACGCGGATATGTTTGCGGGCAAGGATATCGCGCCACAATAGACCAGCTAGCGACGCGCTGAAAGCCGTGCTAAACGCTCCGTAGTTGACGCCGAGGGCCATGCTGTAAACGGTGGCCCAAAAGGTCCGGTCACTGATTGGGATGCCATTGGCTCTATGTATAGCCTGCCAAGTTTGCACTACGCGTGATAAGAGGATTGTTGTGCCGATGTTTGTCCCCGCGAACTACGAGGTCAGCTTGACAGACAACTCCAAAAGTTAAGATGCTTACATTGCAGAGGATGACGGAAAGAAATCCCATTCCTCCAATAGCCCCAACTGTCCCTGTTCGGTTGACCCAATGATCCCAACCATACGCAAAAACCTCAATCCACCCCTTGGTGGACAGTGCTTGGACGAGGATAAACATGGAGAAAGCAAACGGGACCAGCGGAAAAGGCATATGCGACACTACAGCTGTAACAGTAGGAAACGTCTCCTGCAGCCACCGATAAACTGAAATAGACAAGGCTTCTAGTGTTTGCGTTGTCGAGGTGTCGTCGGTAGGCCCCTGCAGAGGTTGGTCGGTTAATTTCTTTTCTGTTTGATCCAGACCCCCCGAGACTGGCGATAGCGAACTGACATTCGAAAGATCCAACCCACGCTTCTCGTCCACCGTACTCGATCTCCTTGGCGACGGCTGACCGGCTTCGTTCGGCGGGGAGTCGGTAGAGTAGTCGAGTGCACCCGGGTTAGCTGATGGACTGACCAGGGCCCCAGACGATCGAGGCTCTTCGCTTTCCCTTGCCATTTCCTCGTCGCGTATCGCGCGCTCCGCCCTCATACGTTCCACTTCTTCTCGCCCTTTGCGCGCAATCTCTCTTGTGTCATGGCGATGATGCCACCCATACGCGAGGTCCCAGCTGAATAGAACAAAGGCTGCCGGTAGCGTTACCCAAAAGACTGGATGAGTGTGTCCTTGACTTGATGCATTAAGAGCCAAAACCGTGATAAGTGTTGCAGCCATGATAACACCGCCAAATGCTGCCCCTCGCTTGTCAAGGAACGGATTCAAAATCTCCTCCAGTGACAAGAGTTTCTCTTCTTTGCCTGCCTTGGCCTCTTCCTTTTCCTGTTCCGCGGTGTTTCCGCGGGCGTTTGGGATATTTGGATTGACTGGCTTCTTGTTTTTCACCTCGTCTGGCAGTTCATGCATCTCTATTGATAGTGGAACCAATGACTCGTCGGCAAAGATAATGTATAGTAGAAACGGGAACAGGACGATTCCGGTAATGAGAACCGGGACGATCATGTTTGCGGAATAGTCAATGAACTTCACTTGAAAGGCGCTTGTCAGAACAAGGTTGGTGGGGTTGGATGTGACGAGGATAGCGGAACCGATATTGGCGACAGCAAATTGAGTGTAGATCCACGCTCGGGGGTGCACGATGTTACTCGAAACGCGAGTCATATAGGCCAAGAAAGCGGTCCCTGACAGGATGACCGGATCGTTTCCAATGCAACTGGTCAAAACAAGGAAAAAGACGTAGAGATAGAAGAACAGTCGATGACCAACTTTGCCGCCCTTCTGCAGCACCTTGAAGGCCAAGAACCGAATGAGGCCCGAGGCGTCTATGGAAATGGCAATATAGGCCAGGGTCAAAAAGAAGACCATGATATCAATGGGCGATATATTGTCCGCTTCGATTATTCCAGCGTACACTTCTTCCCGGCCAATAGCCACGATTGCCAGCAGAAAAAGATCCGCAATCAATGGCGCCGTTACAAAGTTGAACGGGAACATGAAGCGTACGAAAAGGCCGTCCTTGGGATCATATTGCCGCGGTTTAATGATTCGCGCAGCACTCAGGGCACGGAGGATGACATTTGCAAATGCGCGAGGGACGTATACCGGGACATGGAATGGAAAGAGGACAACGATGTCTGCGATGTGGGTAATTAGACAGGCGTTTCAAGCTAAGAGAACTTACTAGCGAGCACAAAAACAATCAATGTGATGATTGAGCGCCAGTCCCTAATGCGGCTCGTATCGAGTTCCGTCATTTTGACCCCGATTACGCTCTATCCAGCGAGGAGCGCAACGGTATATAAAGACGGCGCAGAAATTCCCCGGGGATGCCCCGCGTGTTCTCCGTGTCACTTTGCGGCTCAGCCTCGAAGACTATCCAATCACAGTCTCGATAATATCGTTTTTTTCCAATATGCAAGTCGAGCTCACCGATCTTGCGAGAGCCATGAGAGAGAAATCCTGCTGATCCTCGATGTTGGGCGCAGGTGGTGGCGGGGAAGGTGAGTATGCATTCCGAAGAATCTTGACCGCTTCAGGTTCACACGAGCGGGAAAACAAGGAGATAATATCTTTCCATTTCAGCCGCGTCACTGGCATGATCTCCCAAAAGTCGAAATGGCGCAGCCCATCGAGATCCTGTCAAGCGAGTCGAGTCGGGCACGGGGGTGTTGTGCTCCGCCTCAATGGGGCACTCGACGCTAGCTGGATCAGGCTAGTCACGTGCTCGGGCCCCCTCTCGCGTCCATCCCCAGTCGTCTCCAGTTCTCCAGTTCTCCACTTTGTTCGTTGTTTGTTCGTTGTGTTGATTCAGGGTCCAGTCACGCGAGTCGTATCAAGCCAACCAGACTGCTTCGGTCTTCGTTACTTTGCCCAGTTGATTCCGATGGGATGCGGCTCTTGCATTGCTCTTTTGCACCCTCGCTGGGCCCGTCTTGCCCGAGGTCCAATGATACCGCTCGTGTTGGCCGCCCTGCGTCTTCTCCCCTTTATATACACTGCCAGGGATTTCCAGACATTCCTCAAACCACTGTACCCTGTCTATCCAGACTCATGCAATATCCACCCCCTAGCGTCCCCTTAAGGCCCATGGCAGGCGGATGACGAGTTATGCCGCCTCTTGCTGTCCCTCTACTGCCAGTTCATGTTCCCCGCGCTGTCGCCGCCAGTAATGCTACTGATATAGGCCTTGACGTCGTTTGTGCGTGGCCGGTAAGCGGCCAATATGGCCCTGGAACACGGGTCTTGTATGTCTATATCGGCTTGCTTTTCCAACTCAAACTGATTTTCGTCTGAGATACTACGTTTTTATCGCCGCCTGCGTCTTCGCTCGGAAGGAAGAATGGCTGAGAAATGCCTGTTTGGCCGGCGCCTTGTTGTTCCCGGCTGTTGCCGCCGTGCACGGCATTGTCCTCGCCTCTATTCACATCGATGGTACGCTCAATCTGTTCTAAGACTGACAGCGCTAAGCTTTACAGGCGCCATTGATATGGATGTGTATGGAGCTTTCCAGCTTTGCTCAATCGGGATTTTGACGGCTCCACTCACCGCAAGAATGTCTGGGACGTACTTCAAAGATCCCCGTCGGAATATCATTTTTTTGTGGACTGGCCTTGTTCTCGCCGGTAGGTAACAGCGTCACATCTTTGGGCCGTACGGCATCGCTGACCCCGCCCCTAGGCTTGTTGAGTATCACTGTTGAGCTCTTTCGCGTCAAGACGTCGAACTGCCTCGAAGACGATGACGGAAATCCTATTCTATCCGATGTTTCCAAGTTTCCCTACGAGCATGCTAAATGTAACATCCGCTGTTCCGTCGAAGACGGCCCTTTTTCACCTATCCGACTGGGGGCAACCAACGAGATTTACCTCATCCCCGCTCCTAATAAGCTCACATTTGGTACGGCGACCCTCCTGGCGGCCGCCTGCTGCGTGCCCGCCATTGTCTCGCTCTTCTACTTTTGGTCCCTAATACTGCGAGAAACCTGGAACAACCGCTACGGCAACCCCACCGAAGATGATCCGCGAGATGAGCTTATTGACGGCACCAACGGGGCTACGGTCGGCCAGATGCTGCACATAAATGGCCTAGTCCGAAAGGTTCTCAGCACCGTGGAGGCTCCTGTCTTTGCTGCCGCCGTCCTCGCCATTCTAATCATCGGCGAGAAGAATTTCTTCAGTGGCCCTGTCGATTTTGGTACTGAACCAATTGCTAGCATTGGACAATGGGCACCCATCGTTGGTGCCGGGTTTGCAATACTTGGCTCTCTGTATATCTCTCTCATAGGTGAGGACGAAAACCCAAATTCTGGGGAGTGCAAATGCACCTGTCAACACGATAGAGTTATCGCGCGAAACTCCTCAACTAACTCAGCCACCCCGTCTTCGGAGGAAGGATCAATACACCCTGAAATGGCAACTTTATCAACCCTGGAAACCGCACATACTCAACCGAGCCGGCGCGAAACAGTTGACGTTGGCAAGCGTCGTTGGGTCAATCGGACACTCATGCGTTTCGCCACTGCTCTGAGTATAGCTGCGCATGATCGTCTTGAAAATTATGAATTCAAGGGCGGTCGTGCTTTGGACTTTCCTGAGATACCAGGTGAGGCTCAGCGGAATAAAGAGCTTCAACAGATTCGAGACACATATAACCCCAAGCGAGACTCTTCCGGGAATCTCACACTTTCACGACAAGGTTCAACTATGAGTATAGCTTCATGGAGAGACGGTGACCGCTCGTCACAGTCATCCAGGCAGTCGCCACGCTCCAGGTCCCCATCGCCTTTCCCTTCTTCCCGCGGATCAGGTGAGAATGATGGTTCGCTTGATATAGACGCTGCTCGGCCAACTTCGCCTGATCGCCCGGTTGCTGCAACACGCAAGCGTCAGAATACGTTGGAGGTACCTCTACAACATGTTCCCACGAGGCGCAGCCCTTCGATATCGTCGATATCTGTCTCGGATTATGAAGTTCTCGGCACTCCGACCTCTCCAGCTATCATAGTATCGGCCGATGATCAGGAAACGCCTCCTATGTCTCCGAGGCGCGAGACTCATCCGGTGCCGGATACTACCTCCTCAGAGTCCCAATACCCAGACGACCCCGGACCATCAACGTTTGGGCGACGATTTACATCTTAAATAACAAATAAAATTAAATATTTTCATCAAATATGCATCTCCTCGCTAATGTCATTGACAATGCCTGTTCAGTCAGCTGACGCAGCTTCGATATCACGCCGCATTCTGCGCCCGGATCACCATACATTCAGTCCAGGTCAACAGGTCGATATCAAGTATCAAGTAGAGTATCTCCGCACATTTCCCCAATGTCGGGGCTTTTGCATGGTGATTGGCCAACGTGTCGGTATTCAGCCATTCCCCGCATACTCCAGGTTTTGGTATCGAGGATCGGCCCATACTACTCTACTAGAACTCTTTGTTGGGGCTCATGCTTTAGCCGAGTGTCCGCAGCCAAGTTGAGCGATTCTTGTAGTATCGTACGTTCGCGATTGGCTTAAGTGGTGGTGAGAATTACGAAGCCTGGGTGATTGTACAAATATATATTACTCGCGGCACCCACTCCATCGCGATGTGCCCAATGTCCTTCAGTACGCCGTTCCCATCTAGCGTAATCCTTCCGACCACGGCATCACTTGTCTCAAAATGACGACGTCCCATGTTGTTCCATCAGACCAAGAAGCAGCTGGCCAAACCGCAGACCTCATCCGTCAGGCGAAAGAGAGTGATGAAGAAGACCGAAAGTTGACGATTCGACAAGCCGTCAAGAAGTACAAAAAGGCAGTTTTTTGGGCAATGTTTCTGTCCAGTAGTCTCATTATGGAAGGTTATGATCTGGTCATTGTACGATACCCAGCTCTCGCGAGAGTCGCTTACGCTAACTTACAAGATTACCTCCTTCTACGGCCAAACCCAATTCAAAGAGCGCTTCGGTGTATACGATTCTGCTTCAGATCAGAAACTTATCACCGCGGCATGGCAGTCAGGCCTTCAAAACTCGGCTCTGGTCGGTCAACTGGCTGGTCTCGTTGTTAACGCCATGTGTCAGGACCGCTACGGTTGTCGCCCGACAATGATGGTCTTCATGGCTTGGATGGCAGTCGCAATATTTGTCCCGGTGTTTGCACCATCGTTGCAAGTTCTAGCATTAGGAGAGTTCTTTTGCGGAATATCATGGGGTGTTTTCCAGGTATGAAGTTCCGTTGTGCCAAAGTCCTCCCATATAAATGGTGAACAGACTCTTTCAACAACATACGCTTCCGAGGTTGTACCCACGATCCTCCGACCGTACGTCACCGCGTACGTTTGCATGTGCTGGGGTGGCGGCATACTCCTATCATCAGGCGTTGTCCGCGCAGTTGCTGGACTCGAGGGCGATATGGGCTGGCGGCTGCCATTCATCTTGCAATGGATCTGGCCTCTTCCGCTGTTGGTCGGAGCATACTTTGCCCCAGAATCACCGTGGAATGCGGTCCGTCGCAATAAGTCAGAAGAGGCGCGCAGAAGCTTGATGCGGTTGTATAAAAGCATGCCGGAGAGGGAACAGCGCGTTGAACAGACCCTGGCCTATATCCAATATACCACCGAGATGGAAAAGGCCGAGACCGCAAACGCGAGCTTTCTCGAGTGCTTCAAGGGGACCAATCTCCGGAGAACAGAAATTGTACCTCACTTTCTCCTCGTTTCATGCCCGAGTTAACTAACTTGAGATAGAACTGTGTCGTTTGGGCCGCCCAGATACTCTGCGGAAACGCGATTCTCGGATACGCGGTTGTCTTCCTCCAAGCAGCAGGCTTCAGCGAATTGCAAGCATTCAACATCAACATCTCACTATCGGCTTGCTATATCGTCGGCGGTATCATCTGCTGGTTTCTATTTCCCCATTTTGGTCGAGCCACAATCTACATGAGTGGTCTGACGTTTATGTTCTTCTGCTTGATTACGATTGGAGGGCTAGCCTGGGGACCAGGAAGAGACGCCCAGCTAGCTATTGGCGTCATTCTAGTGATATCAACGCTTTGCAACATGATCGCGATCGGACCAACCTGTTACCCCATCGTCGCCGAGACGCCCTCCGGAAGGCTACGATATAAGACCATCACGATCGGAAGATCTGTGTACAATCTGACCAGTATCTTCGCTAATTCAGTCACGCCTCGCATGTTATCTTCTACTTGTAAGTCCCGGCCCTTGCCTGCTGGAGGACCTCCTTCACGCTAACACGTCGCAGCTTGGAACTGGGGAGCAAAAGCAGCGTTCTTCTACGCCGGAACTAATCTCCTCTGCAACATATGGTGTTGGTTCCGCCTTCCGGAAACAAAGGATCGAACTTTTGGAGAGCTCGATCTGTTGTTTACGCACCGTGTTCCAGCGAGGAGATTCAAATCAACTCATGTTGACCGTAGGCGTCTCCTGTATTCTCCCCATAGATCTATTTCGTGCTAACACGTTGCAGAATTTGCCCATGGCGGGGAGTATGTTTCTAAGGAAGGTGTCGAACACATGGAGACTGTTGACTAGGGGTATGCCGTGTCCCCAGGAATCCAAGGACAAGTATAACGTCGTTACCTTTCTACCGAAAAGCACATATGTACTACATACGACATGAATATATCAATGACACATCACATTATTCACCTGACATTCCCTGACTACTGGCCATCAGCAAGACAAATGGAGGAATATTGATGTATCTAATCAGCCGTGAATGATAGTCACCATTGACAGAAAAAAGTGGAATCCATAGTAGAACAATGTAATGCCAGGAGCAATCTGCAAAGCTGTTTAGGAAGGCACAACCATGCGCAGGGTTCATCATTCTGGCAAGAGCAACTCTAGGGAGCCTGGGGCAAGTACTTCCTGGCGTGATATGCATCAAGCGAATTGGGGATGAAGCCCCATCTTGGTCGGAGTAATTGAAAAGAAGCGAGTGGCTACTTAAGCTAACTAGGTGCAGGTGGGCGCGGAAAAAGCACCAGTCACAGTGCAAAAGCCCCGACAATGGATCTGAGGGGTATGCGGAGACATTCCATACTAAGGCCATACAAAATATCTTCGGAGAATGCGAGACCTCCAATTTAGACAGATAAATATTTCAGGCTTGGTTGGAGTATGAACATGAGCATGTGGATTCTACCAAAGGATCGACGCAGATGCTGAACAAGAGTTGGATTGGATGCATATAAAACTACCGCGCACCCTATGTTAATCCAAGTCCTGGACGATATTTAAGTATCCATCCATGATGACTTTTGACCAAGCGCCGATCCGCAATGTCGACATCACGTCGACCTTCTGGTCGCAGATGCAACAATGCTCAAGGGAAAAGACACTCCCTGCAATCATTAAAGCGCAAAAGTCGTTGAAGCACTGGTACTGTTTGACTTGGAAAGAAGGACATGAGATCCAGCCTCACGTATGTTAATTTCCTTTACAAAGAAAGGTGATACTGACGATGGCAGCCGTTCTGGGACAGTGATGTATATAAGATCGTTGAGGCAGCATGCTACTTCCTCATGAAGAACCACGACGACGAATTGATGGCGACGGTCGAGGAGGCCGTGGATATGATCAGAGCAGCGCAGCATCCCGACGGGTATATTAACTCCTATTATACCGTGCTGGGAATAGACAAAAGATGGAAGAATCTCCGGGACATGCATGAACTGTACTGTCTTGGACACTTGACAGAGGCTTGCGTCGCCTATGAGGGCCTGACAAACAGCGGACGACTGCTTGAACCAGTCCTCAAGGCACTCCGACACGTCGACTCGGTGTTTGGCTCCGAACCGGGAAAAAAGCGAGGATATCCGGGTCACCAGGAGATCGAGATTGGCCTTTTGCGGCTGTATGAACTCTGTCACGACCCCGTGCTGCTCAAGCTTGCGAAATACTTCATCAACGAACGCGGACACAGAGATACCAATGGAGAGACGTATTTCGACCAGGAGGCCAAAGCCCGCGGCGGAAATCCGTATGACCATTTTGGTAGTGAGATGAAGGCCTGGTTTGAATATCCTCGAGATTACAGCTACAACCAGGCAGATCGGCCGCTTGTAGAAGCCGCCGAGATAAAAGGCCATGCAGTGCGCGCGATGTACTTTTACATTGCTGCAACCGATCTCGTTCGGCTGACTGGCGATCAGAAGATCAAACTGGCTCTCGACCGGATGTGGGAGGACATGACCGAACGCAAGCTCTACATTACCGGTGGAATTGGCGCGATGAGACAATGGGAAGGGTTCGGCGCCAAATATGTGCTTGGAGATACTGAAGAGTCCGGGACCTGCTATGCTGAGACATGCGCGAGCTTTGCACTGATCCTGTGGTGCCAGCGACTGCTTGAGCTCGACTTGGACGTCAGGTATGCGGACGTGATGGAGACCGCACTGTACAACGGTTTCCTCGGTGCTGTGGGCCTGGACGGTGGCTCATTCTACTACCAGAACCCCCTGCGAACGTATACCGGTCATCCAAAGGGGAGGAGTGAGTGGTTCGAAGTTGCCTGCTGCCCGCCAAATGTTGCAAAACTGCTGGCGTCGATGGGTGCTCTGATTTATTCGCACAGGGAGGACCTCGTGGCAATCCATTTGTACATTGAGAGCAGCTTCAATGTCCCAGGAACAGACGTGGTTATCTCGCAGAAGACCAACATGCCTTGGTCGGGTCACGTCGAAATATCTGTCAAAGGCTCGTCAGCTCTCGCACTGCGAATCCCTTCATGGACAGACGAGTACACGAGCTCCGTCCAAGGACACGTCCATAACGGTTATCTCTACATTCCTCGCTCGCAGGATAGTGAGGTCAAGCTGACGTTTAGCCTGAAGCCGCGGAAGGTCTATCCTAACCCCGCGACTGGAAAGGGCGAAATATGTATCATGCGAGGACCACTGGTATACTGCATCGAGGACGTTGATAACGATGTCGACGTGGACCATGTTGGTCTACTCGACGACGATACTGTCAGCGACGGCGAGCCAATTGACATTGCGGCAGTCAAAAGCGTGGTTCCGGTAAAGGCTGCCGGAAAAGAGCTTCTCAAGGGCCAGAATAGCCTGTACGCATCGAAACCGTGGGAGTATGGAGCGAAAAAGGACTTGATACTTGTGCCATATTTCCTGCGGGCAAATAGAGGTGGGAAGGGTGGCATGACTGTTTGGGCTCCTCGCCTCATATCGTAAAGTTTGATGAGAGTGCATGGCAACGCTATTGTTCCAGCACTGCTAGAGCTGTGAGACAAGATGCTTTTGAGATGTTTAGTAACGCGGTAGTCGTAGAACGGAGGCTCATTATAAACGAAATCAAATTATAGTCATTCGATTGAGTATTGGCTATCTGCTTCGAGGAGTATCGTGTATCCCAGGTGATATATCTAACAATGGATCAGATGTATCAGGTGGCTCAAAGCTTTGCTGTCGACCTTGAACATGAACACCATCTCCGTATCGTTCGGAAACTTGCGCATCATAACGGTTCAAGAAATAAACCATCCAACGGTCCATATCAAAGTTCTCCTGAGTGCTATTCATCTGGCAAGCGCGATGGAATGCTCGTAGGCGCGCCATCGAGAGTTCGACCAGTGACCAATACTTCCGGAACTCAAGCAGCATGATGAAGTTCTGCTCCAAGAGTTTCTTCGCTCGTGCGATGCTTTCATCGTCAGTGTCGAAAAGCAGACTGTATAGCAGGACAGACGAAGCCACGACTATGAGATGCCCATTGACAGGAGACCAGAGGCATTCCATCCCCGGAGAGGAGTTGGTGTCCCACATCACTTGGCTGAGTGCCGTAGCATGCGTTTTGCATCGAGCCGCGTACATTGCGGCTTCGTGATCTGTTCCCTCTTCTGGCGATCGGGGCTTCTTGTTGAGAAACTGATAGTAGAGCATCTGGCACTGATGATGGAAGTTCAGCTGCAGAATCGCATACTCTCGGCCCAGGTGCTGTCTGGCAAATCGCTCCCGGTTCTCGGGGGTGTGCTTCAGGTGGCCCGGAAGGCTTTGGAGATAGCCATCCAGATTTTGCGAGATTTCTCGGACTCGATGCCGACTGGCTTCCTCACTGATTGCATGTTGAACTAGGTCATCGTTCAGCCGCATGACTTGGTCGTGGAACTCTGACAGTGGGATCATCCATGTCCACAGCCCGCAGGCTCTGAGGCCTAGTATCTCGAGTCTCGCATCGGAATAATGCTCTGGAGCATCGCTCGGTCGCATGTTTCGGTAAGTTTCTTCCTCCAAAGGACGTCTAAACGTATGACTAGCCATCAGTTGCTTCGGAATCAGAGCCCTTGCCGCGTGCCAGTTCTCCATCATCCACATCACCCAGTAGACTGGAATCCGGTGAGCTTGAAGGCAGGAATCATATCTCGGTGTACTCACTTCGTATTTCAACTTCACGCTGAATAATATCCTGACTCAGATTCTCCGGAAGGCGCAACATCCGCACCATGCAGATAGCTTGGCTCGTAAGCAAGGCTTCCTGAGCAGAGTCTCCTTCTGCAAGAGCCACAAATGAAAGCAAGATACATCCTTGCAAGGCAGCCAGATCGATAAGCTCCGACCGGGTGTTGAATGACTGCAACGCCAATTTAAACCAAGGCCGAGCTCGATGCCAGGGATGAACATCCTCAAAGTAGGCGTTGTTAGAGAAACTGGGATTTCTATCATCAGTAGGGACCAGAAAACCAAAGGTATCTCGCACCGAGCCATCAGAGCCACCATCCCCAGTACAAGAAAGTCAGGAATCTCGGCTGCCCGCTGCGCTGCAATGAAAGTACCATGGTGGAACAAAAGTAGCTGCTTCTCTTCGATGAGCTCAAAGTAGAGATCGACCAGCTCGTTGCACACAGAGTCCGGTGGAAGGCTTTGGCGCGACCCAGCAGGAACAATCGCCCTCTGGGGTGCCAGGATAGGGAAAGGAGCATTAGTTGACGTAGTACTTGGGCTTACTCGTGTTTTCGTTATCAGGTCGCATTTCCAATTCTTCTGTGAGCAGGATGTGCAAGGGCTTCCGGTCCGCGGCGTGATGCATCGTTTCTTACGCGAACTAGCGGGGTCAGCAACATCTGAGAAAAATGGGCCTTTGACAGTACCGGCATTGGGTGCAGGAGGCTGCTTGGCGCATTTTGATAGATCCTTTTCTGGGGGCCTGGTAGAGATGCGGGTTGCAGTAGCTGGAGATGAAAGAAGATGCCGGAAGGAAGGCCGGAGAGGAGAACAGCGCCAGTGATTATCTCAGCAATTAACTAGGGAAGTTATTATATTTGTTCTATATTTCTCTAGTTGTTGACCCGCCTAATCTGGTAATATTCATTCTGCAATAGTGTCCTCCGGCATTTCCCGCATATAAGGGACTCGGGGCTTCGGCGGCCAGTTGCTAATAAACTGGTTCCAATCAAAGCACACCTCAAAGCGACGACGCCCTGATCCAACCCATATTGGATCTTCATCGCCAATCGAGTCTCTCCGGAATGGTAGAGTAACTAAGGCACGGGAATTCGGCGGAACCAGGAGGTCAAGCGTAAAGATGCTCTTCTCAGCATCAATATTCCATCGTGATTCCAACCGCCCGTATGGTGTCTCATACATGACCTCGGCCCAAGTAAGATTGCCACCTGGGACAGGCCGTACACGAATATCCTTCCATCCAGGAGAGAGGGGGCTGACACCTGCAACCGTGCTATGAAGCCAATTGATGATGGAGCCAAAGGCGTAGTGGTTGAAGCTCGTCATTTCTCCTGGATTAATTGAACCATCTGGAAGCATACTATCCCAGCGCTCCCACATTGTCGTGGCGCCCATTGTTATCGGGTACATCCAGGAAGGGCATCGTGTCTCGAGGAGCATCCGGTACGCCATTTGCGGGTATCCGCCTTGGGTCAGGGCATGGGTGATTATGGGCGTTCCAGCGAACCCAGTGGCAACGCGGAATTGTGCTAGGCGTACCAAGTCGACTAAACGCGCTGCTGCATAATCTTTCCCTTCCTTGTTCGCGTGCAGGTCAAACACGATGGCGAGACTCAAACCGGTCTGGCTATCGCCTACTAGAAGACCTGACGGAGTAATGTATTTAGCTTGGAATGTCGTCTTGAGTCGGGTATAGTCAGCCTGGAATCGCCTCGCATTGGCGGTTTCGCCCAGAACATCACTAATATGTGCCATCACACATGTAATGTGCACTAAAAAAGCATCAGCCACCAGGGTGCCATTCGTCCGCGCATCACCCGGTTCAACCGGCGGTGCAGTTGGGTCAAGCCAATCACCCAACTGCCATATCTGGGGATCCCAGAGACCATCTTCGCCTCGTTGGATACCTCGATCAATCCACGCAAGCATGCTAGCGTACTGCCTGCGAAGGATACCGGCGTCCCCGAAGGATTGATATAACGCCCATGGCCCCAAAATAACAACGTCATCCCATTGCGCCTGTGGAGTCGGGGGCCATAAATCATCAGATATAACATTCGGGACAACAAACGGCGGAACACAGCCATCTTTTCCTTCGTTCAACTGCTCCACAGCTACATCCTGAAGCCACTCGCCGAGCATGCCAGCGGTGTTATAGAGGAAGTTCGCAGACGGGCCGAAGATTTGAATGTCGCCAGTCCATCCAAGCCGTTCATCACGCTGGGGACAGTCCGTGGGAATGGAAACGAAGTTACCACGCATACTCCATTCGGCATTTATATGGAGCTGGTTGACACTCTGGTTGGAGCATGAAAACCAGCCAGTCCGGGTCATGTCAGTATGCAATACCTGCGCGGTGAGGTTCGCGAGCAGAGAGCCGTCCAGTTCTTCATCCCATCCGTCGACCTGTACATATCTGAAACCATGGAATGTATACTGAGGGGACCAATCTTTGAGCTCTGTACCTGCACAGATGAGCTCGTCAGTACATTTCGCCATCCGCAGCGGCCGTGTCCCAAGCTCCCCGTTTTCTAGTACTTCTGCGTGCGTGAAGACCAGGCGAGCACCACTCGGTTTGTTCACTGTGTGCACGCGAAGTCGACCCACAAGATTTTGTCCAAAGTCAACGATCGTCTTGCCCAAAGGGGTCATCTGAACAGATACAGGCTTGATCTCTTCCGTCACCCGGACGGGAGGCGCGTCCGGGGCAATCAGGGTGGCGTTTGGAAAAGGAAGCTCCTCTATTGGGAACCATGGCGCCATTTCACTGGCATCTTCCGGCAAGTTTCCATTCCACTGAGGATAATCTTGTCGCGCATCATAGATCTCACCATCATAGAGCTCACTCCTAACAGTCGCGCCGGACTGGTACAACCACCCCCGCTCCGTACCAAGTGTGAAGGGTTGAACGTCAGACTTGAATTGGACCTCTAACTGCGCAATAGCAGCGAGTCTATCTCCGTAGAGCTTCGTCCTCCCACCCTTGAATCCAAGACGGGTCGCGTACCACCCCTCCGCAACCTCGATTGCAACCGTATTCACGCAATCGTGATTCAACAGGCGCGTAACATCCAACGTTTGGTAATTCAACCGGTATCGATAACTCGTCCACCCCGGCGCCAAGCAATGGTCGCTAACCGGCTGCCTATTGATGAATGCTCGATATATCCCTAAGCTGGTGATATAAAGACGCGCCTGGGAAATCGCGCCCTTCCCCGCGAGAGTAAATGACTTTCGAAATCGGACCAGCTGAACCGGGTTATCTAACCAAAGATCTCTCTCCTCTGCAATTGGTTTCGCGACCCAATCGTCTCTGCTCAAAAGCGCAGCCTCGACGGTTGTCCAAGGCGACCACTCGGTCAGCTGAGATTTGGTCTGGTCCTCTGCGCGACCGGAGACGCGAACTCGTACGCGAGCGCTTTCTCGGGACACCAGCGGGGCACTTGGCCATGGGACGAGGACAGAGGCATTACTATTCACAAAGTATGTCTTTGTTTCTGAAGTTGGACCACGGGCGATCTCAATCTCGTAGGCTGTTTGTTGCCAGCCAGAAGGGTAATCGTCTGCGGTTAGAAAGCGCCAAGAGATTCGTGGGATAGCCGTGCCTATGCCGAAGCCAGTTTGATGGTGTTCAAACGATGGGGGCGATAGAGATATTGAGGTTGCCATTGTGACGAACGGTTCTGAAGAGGTGTTGAAGAGAAGACGGATAATTTCTTCTGTCCGTATCCTTATACTCGGTTCCGACTGACAGGTATCAGCTCGTGCTCGGTGGACAACACATCGCAATTTGGAACATCCAGTAGATACATGGATGTCGTCTCATTGGTCTTGACCGAGAGTATCAGCCTAATTGCGCATATATGGCGAAGAGGGCATTCCACTACGTGATGGCGAGGGTGACAGGGAAGAGGGGGACGGCGGAAATGTCGTGGAGACAGAGGCGGCTTATTCTGGAGGCGATTCGCTGCTGTTGGAGATCTCCGCCTGCGTTGGAGAAGGAGGGATTCTGGGGTACCAGCATTTTGTAACTCGACTAGCTGTCCCTTCCAATTCCAGTCACCATAGCTCTACTCGTATAATTCAAGCAGGGGGGACAACAATTCCCCAGGTATACTGCTCGATTCAACAGATCCGAGGCTCGCCTAGGTAAAAGAATATAAGCTCAAGTCACCCCTTGTTTTAGAATGAGCAGATGACATGCTTTTCTGCTGCAGAATGGATTCACTCTACGTTCCAATTGCTCGCGTTGCCGCAATTGGGGTTTTGCATATGGGTTGATTCAGATCCGTCGGAACATTCAATGGCTGGAAAGTGTCATATGATGCAGGTTCAGTTCAGAGCAGAGTCCCACGGCGTAAACCGACCGTATAGCGAGTCCGTGATTCTGATGTCAAAGCTGTTGCACGTATATGCCTCAAATAGATCACGTTGAGATGGTTTGACCGCGATAGTCATTATCATCAAGGAGCCAATTGAGTGCACTGTCAACGAGGGCTTCTCCGGTCATGTCTTGATCACGAAGCAGTTGGGATAGATCACGCAACTGCGGGGTATCGTCGCCTGTGATGGCCGAGTTGCTGTCATTTGCCTGATAAGTTGTGATGAATTCAATAGTAGGGAGGCTAGGAATAACGGCAGGCGTAGCGATACCGGAAGCCGATTTGCGACTGGACTCCCGTCCTTCAGCTTCAAGCTGTCTCTCCGACAAAAGCGAGGTATGTTCGGTAAGAAATCGAGCCATCCAGTTATCCAGCACAAAGGGGTCCGAAATTGAGTCTCGGCAGGAATTCTGGAAGGTGCGCAAGTGGATAGTCTAGTTTTGTCAGCCAGTCATACAGGTGTTTGATCATATGCCATACATGGTGCTCAACAATTGGCCAGAGCGATTTCAGTGTCATTAAATACTGGAAATTGGACACCAGACGTTGTCGCGCTAAGGAGAGCTCGCGGTAGTCATCGCTGAACAGCAATGTGTGGAGATGAACGCATGAGCTCACGACGCCAATGTGTCCATAGATGAACTGGTTCAGATCACACTCTTTTATGGTTTTAGAATACTGCAAAATCGAGGACACCGTTGCTGCACTCTCATTGCATTTAGCCGCTTGGTCTGGCCTCGAGTTCCTGGAGGCCGTTGCATGCAGAAAAGGAAACAAGAGCATTTGCCTGAAGTGGAAGAAGCCAATGTGCATCGCCAGATAGATCTGGCCTAGCCGTCTTGGGGCAAGGAACATGAGGTTATCAAAGTTCCAACTCAGTTTTGGCGGCAGATTTCCAGCCCATATATCTAGAGCAGCTTCCACCTGGGCTGCTCGTGCGCAGTACTCCTCGAACGATATCATCTTGTGGCTTAGCTGCCGCATAAGCTTAGTGACCTTGGCAAAAATTTCGAGCGAGTGGGCCATCTGCGCCCACATGTCAAGGCGAGATGCATCCTGAACCTGGCTCACGGTCAAAAGGTCTGCACTCGTAGTGCGAAATGTGGCATCGTCAATCTTGGGTATAATGTCCGGCGTATCGGGAAGACCCCTCGGTTCCATGGACATATCCCAGGCGGACCAATGACCTGTGATGAGAATCGACAGCCAACTGCGGCGGAACTCTTCCTGGAATACAGCGCTAGGGTGATCATTGATTGACAGTCTTTCGGCGTGTAAGCGGGCCAATCCGATGTAAACGTGCTTTCCATCCATATTCCCTTCTCCGGAGAGATAATAGGCGATCAGAAGAAACCCCTGCACCGTGTCCAGGCACGGTGAGATCATGTAGGGTTGGCAAAGACGAATCGCTTCTGTAATGAAGGCATTGCCGCGCTCGCATGGAGAGGTTCCCTCGAATACTGGGTTACTGGAGAATCTGGACCGTTGCTCATGTTAATCCCGCGGGCGCCAAATCCGTGCGTGTTGGAATTACCTCGCAGCCAAAGCACACATTGCATAGACATGGATCATATTCGCGCTGCCTTCATTCAGTCGGCGAAGGAACGTAGGCTCGTGGAATATGGTGTGAGGAATATCGTGGATGAACCGAAAATAGAGATGGACAAGCTCTACCCATAATTGTTGCGACGCCAGCACGGGGAGGGGTCCCTCGGACCCGTTAGACAATCGTCTGTCCTCCTTGATCGCCGGTTCATGTTGGTTCGCTTTGTGAGCCCGGTGGTTGATGGTCAGGCTGCAGGGCTTCGCGATCGCGTGGCAGAGGCGGCAACCATCTCCGGTGTCTGTCGGGATGCAGCGACGTTTTCGAGAGCTAAAGGCAAGGGTAAGTCCCGCCCCAAACTGCTCATCGATAGAGCACTTACCGGCAGGTCACACAGGCTCCAGCCCTCGGCCTTCTCCAGTCGCCCGACATGACATGGGAGCCGATCGCCGATGACGCCAGCCATCAAGTGTACCTGGATTGATCGTTGCTGAGTGTTGACAGAATGTGGGGGTGGAGCTGAGATCGCGGAGGTGCTGAGTCATCGAACAAAACAAGTCAAGATAGAAGAGTTTGACACCGAAAGCAGTAAGGAACTAGATAGTGGGGTGTTTATTGCATTATGGTCCTAAAATGGCTTAATTTCGCTCCTTATATCTACATATGGTGGCGTGGTCGCACTCTGCCTTGGCTGGGTACTGTAATATATATCATGCCACACCACCCCAACAACGACCCCCAAATTTCTTCCACCAGAATTGTAACACATTAATACCGCGAAATGTCGCGCCCGAACACCCGATTCAATATCCAACGGAATGCAACTCGAAGCTTATTCCTCCAGCTGATTGTCATCGTCAGATACGCCGCGTTCCACGCTAGCCAAGCGGCTCGTCCGGTCACTTTGTGAGGGAGATATTTGCCTTCTTCCTCCGGCAGTTGAATCAACGCCTTTGCCCCGCCAATGTATGCCAGGGTGCCCATATTCTGGAAGGAAAACGGCGATGTCCTGTCCAGGTCATCATGGTTCAGATGCGTCGCCAGCCACTTCGCTTCCTGAGCAGTGACTTGCGCGGTTGCTGGAGGGGCGCCATTTTCGAGCACTGCATTATCACCGACTGCAAAGACGTCCTGCAGCACTGCAGTGGAGCCCGAGCCATCTTCCAGCTGGACGCGTAAGTGGTCGTCTACTAGAAGAGCACCTGTCCGCGGTGCTTTTTTATACGACCACGAGCTCTGAGACGCGTCTGGTGCTCCATTGCTGCCTTTCAACACTGCTGAATTTGCAGGGAAAACATCCACTTCGCGAAGGGAATCGCGGACAAGCTCGTTCATTGCATTTCCTGTCACCCAGACGCACATGCCGATGCCCATTTCTCCTTCCTCTTGTGTCGTCAGAGTGAGGCAACTTCGAGGATCCATTTCATATGGAGGTTCCGCACCAGGAGGTCCCCAGCGCAGGTCCTGGATATGATGAGATGTCCGAACATCAATGCCCTCTCCTCTCATCGTATCCTTTGCATACTTTGACAACGACTCGTCGAACATGGAGAGGACCTTTGGAGCGACATCATACAGGGAGATCTTGGGCAACCCCACCAAGCCTGGATACAAGGTGATGAGGTCCGTGGTAATAAAGTCTCGCAGTGCCGCAGCGAGCTCGGTACCAGTTGGGCCAGCGCCAACAATAGCAAAGTGCAACAGGTGCTTGCGCATCTCCTCACTGGTAGTTGGCAGAACGGCCAGCTCAAAGCATTCGCGGACTCTTCTCCGTACGCGGCGCGAGTCTCCGATATCCCGGAAGAAAATGGCGTTATCTTTCACACCTGGAGTCTTGAAGGTCCGGCTGATCGCCCCAACTGAGATGACCAACTTGTCATATGGAACGTGGAACGCTTCGCTTTTCTCCCATTCTGCCCCAGGAGGACGTTGGTCCTCCTCTTCGGTGTGCGTTTGAGTGACTCCGCTTTTGACGACCGTAGGCTCGCACAGCACTGTCTTGCGATCCAGGTCTATCGCACGAGCTGCTGCCTGGATGAAGTCTATCTTGATCTGAGGGTCCCGCACAGGCTCGACGATATGGGAAAAGTCCAGGTCTCCCCCAGCTGTATCTGTCAAGAGGGGGGTAAAGACAAAGTACGACCTTGGAGATATTACGACGGGCGCAAATCGTTTTGGGGAGAGCTTGCGAGACATTGTATAGCCTCCCCACCCCGAGCCCAGGATAACGACGCGCTCTTTGTCATCGTGAGGCTTTTGCGATATATCGTTGGCGAATGACCTGCGCTGCCACTGGAGGGAAAGCGGCGGCACTCGCCGAATAGGTCTGACGAGAATCCTCATCGCGGCATTTGACTTGATTCATTTTTCTCCCAGCTGCAGATGAGGTTCAAGATGGCCCGTCGGGTCGGGACTGATCGCATTATGATCTCACCACTCCGGGCCTAACCGGATGCAGTATATGGTAAACAGACCATCACAGGTGAGTCAGGCAGGTTCTAGAGTTAACCATTCTAGATTTCCTAACACATATAGAACTGCTCTTGGAAGGACAACATGAAGATATTCAAACCACCTCCTGTGCAGGGTTCGCGCACCGAATAGAGCACCCACCTCCGGCAAACTCCGGATCGCTCTATACACCTGCAAAATCACTGGATACAATGTCGGCGTCACTTGAACGCAGTATATCAACTAGGAGAAGATTTAATTGAGGGGAAATGTCCAGTGAAATCACCTAATAAGCTGACGGAAATGTAAGTTGTCTCGCAAGCCGTCGATCTTCGGCCACTCCCAGAAGCTGGTCGATGCGTCGTCAGCCCAGACAAGAAAAGGTGTCAGGGGATTCGCAACATACTTTAATAAACCCCCAGAATTAATGAAGACTTCACACACATCGCCTCCGCCAAGTCCGTCACTGTGATGGTCCACTTGCCTTGCTCATCGTCCCACTCCGCATAATCGATACGGTCGCGGAGATGGATATACTTCCAAAGCTCGTACTTGCCAACAATTCCTTTCATATAGGCAAAGATTTCCGGAGATTCAGAGTAGTATTTGGACCAGACATGGGACTCCCAAGAAAACTGATAGATCACAGATGGAATGTCACACACGCACAGCCGCTGCAGGGGGGCCACGTCTTTGAAAATAGGAGGCAAAGAAAGGGAAGGCGTTGTAGGAATGAAGTGATTGGAGAAGAACGGTTGCCGGAGTTTGTGACGGCTTTGGGTCCCCGGACTGTTCCCAGACTGGAGGTTGGTGTCCTGCGACCCCCCACCACATATCAGACGGACTTTACGGAGAATAAGCGCGTGTGATCACAAGATTCGGGCTTTTAATCGGGCGTTTAAAATGACTCTTTGATCGATCACACATCCAAGATTTATGTATTCCTGTCTTCGCAAATGCTTCGGCAGCTACAGAAAATAGAGGCCTCTTACGATTCCACGCCACGAAATGTCACCACTGCCAGACTTTCACTCCCTGCCTCCTGTTCCGGGTCAGCCCCAGGGGAATGCCTGGGGCTTATGGGGTCCAGACGATCAGCTCGGGTGTAAGCATACGTTGCTGAACACTCATTTGGTCGTTGACTAAACAAGTTCAGGTTTGAACAAAATCACTGCCGAGGCGAGGGTCGCTGCCGCTAAAGAGGTCCAAGCCGGAAGAAGCGTCTCGTTGGACCTCCCATTAAACCATCTGAGTCATGTCGTCGCATCCAGGAAGCCTCTGGAGCAGAGGATAGTTGACTTGAAAAAGGTGGCAAATTGCTATGCGTATGATGATGAGGTGTCGATCAACACTCAGTCGTCCTCTCAGTGGGACGGGTTCCGTCACTTTGCTATCCAGGAGTCTGGCCTGTATTACAATAACATGAAGCACGAGGATATCGAAAATGGTACCAGTCAGAAGAATGGAATTCATCGTGAGTCCCTTCGCAAGTGGAGAGGTCCTGTAACCAACTTTTCCCCACAGATTGGGTTGAAGCTGGAGGTGTTGTTGGCCGCGGCGTCCTGATAGACTACGTCCGCTGGCGGGAAGAAACCGGCCAGGAACCAGTCCCGGCAGACAGCCCATATGGGATCACCGTGGAAGAGATCAAAGCCGTTGCAAAACACCAAAACCTTGAATTCAAGCCGGGCGATATCCTCCTGGTAAGAGGAGGCTTCACCCTCTGGCACGACAATGCCAGCCACGAGGAACGGGTTGAAAAGCTGAGCAAGTTTGTTTTCATTGGGGTCGAGCGGACAATGGACATGGTACATTTCCTCTGGAATAACCATTTCTCGGCCGTGGCGACCGACTCGCTTGGTTTCGAGGAGTGTCCCACCCCAATCGGACGGAAAGGTGAGATCATGCTGCATGAATGGATTCTGGCCCATTGGGGGATGCCTCTGGGAGAGCTATGGAATCTCGAGACACTGAGCAAACTCTGCGGGGAGTTGAAGCGATGGAGCTTCCTCTTTACTAGCGCTCCGTTGTATGTTCCGGGGGGTGTTGCGACTCCACCAAACGCAATAGCAGTGATGTGACGGGGCCCTGTTGCGATCCGTACTCCTGCATCAGTGGTAGATTGGTTGCTAGTTTCATCAAGTGGATACATAAACGGAGATTTGTACATTGGCCGAGATAGGTCAAACTCCGATGAGCAGCACGTACCATACCCGATGGATCTACCGGGCGCGTAGACCCGCTTTGCAGGCGCAGCCATATGATTCAGACTACTCACCAATGAAGTCTCCCAGAAGGATCCCGGGAGATCGTGGGTTATTTCTTGAACGATCACCCTACCGCGTATCCTCGTCACTTGGAAACCAACTTTGACGACCCCAGGATTAGAAGCCAATCTTCCCCGTGAACCATACAAGATGCTGTCGTTAAAAGACAAGGTAAATAGTACACACATCTTTGGAAAGCAGACTAATATTGTCTATCCAGGTGATAATCATCACGGGCTCGTCCTCAGGAATCGGACTGGCGACCGTCAAGATCTGTCTTGAGCTCGATGCCTTTGTCTTTGGCGTCGACATCTCCCCGGCACCGTCGAGTCTCGTCTCGAACCCGCGGTTCAAGTCCCATCAGGTGAATCTCTGCCAACCTGGCGCGCCAGAAGACGTTGTTGCAAGATGCCAGGCAGCGTTCAATGGCCGGATTGATTCTTTACTCAATGTTGCCGGCGTGATGGACACTAACAGCAGTGTGGACAACCTGGATCCCGCCGAATGGGACAAGGTCATGGCCGTCAATCTCACCGTGCCCGCCATGCTTTCGAAACATGTCGTCAATGTCTTTCGTGCGCAGGGTGGTGGGAATATTGTCAATGTATCGAGCAAGGCCGGTCAATCCGGGGCTGTCGCAGGAGCTGCCTACACGGCGAGCAAACATGGGCTGGTAAGGATGCCTTAAAGCCATAGGGTGGTTTATTCGCCTTTCCTTGCTCTGACCTTTGACTAGATTGGGTTGACGAAGAATATTGCCTGGCGTTTCCACAAGGAGAACATCAGATGCAACGCCATCTGCCCTGGAGGCAAGTGTGCTCTCCCTTTCAAGCAAGGTCTCAATTTCTAACAAACGTGAATGAGTAGCGGTCGTTACGGGCATCGCCTCTTCTATTGATAGAACCCAGATTGATCAAAACGCCATGGAAGTTATTGGGTGCGTCACAGCTCCTACACCGGAATGAGTAGTATTGTACTGACCCCATATTTCCAACACAGACCGGTTTATGCCCTGCAGGTGGATGCTTCAACGCCAGGTGATGTGAAAGGTGTTGCGCCTCCGGAAGAGGCTGCCAAGTTGTTGGCTTTCTTAGCTTCCGATGCAGCCAGACAGATAAACGGCGCTGTAATCCCCGTTGATAACGCGTGGAGTACAATTTAATCGGGATTGATTGCATGGAGAAACAGCGGATTTACCCCCTAAGCGTTTAACCTGATAGTGTTGACCATCAATCATGTAGCTGAAGGAAAGAATATTCTGTCAGTCTTCTGTCATGAAACCATTCCAAAATATCAGGATTCTTCTCTTCCACTTATCTGAGCCAAGGCATGGGTTCATGTCACAGGAATATTATTATGACTGACTTCAGCATGACTACTCTATTGTGCCTTGGCAACAAGCCCAGACCAGGCTCGATGCGGCACAATGGCGCGCCCAAGGCATTCACACATTATTCCGGAGTATCTCGCGAATCCTGCACTGCCCCCACGTCAGCATGCAGTGCCTCTTATATCTTTTTGTCGTCAACGCGGGACACATTTACCGCCCCTACGACATACTGTCACGTAGGGCGATGTCCCGGATATGTGTCTCTGGTTGTCAGTACAAGGCGGCCGCCTGAAATATACTACATCACTCTTACCCGGACAAACGCAGTCGGGTACTTGCATTATGGAAATGCTTCTATCGCACGAGGGGTCCCAACTAGAGGACGTTACCTTCATATTCACGGCAAAAAGGACGAACATTCTGAGAGAAATGATTCGATACAAGATCACAAAACTCCTACGCTGACAGTTTCATGCGTTTCAGGAAAACCTCACTCTACAGTGGCTGGCTGCAGGAGACCCCGCCAGTGAGCCAGGAAATCCGACTCTGCAATGCAGTCAAGCCCTACGATGTGTTTCAACTGCCAAGGATCGACACCTTGCCATCGTCACCGCAGTTTCTGACGTTTGGATCTACAGCCCCGCGCTGAGATATCACCCAGGCTATGCTGGCCAGCAGTGTACATAGTACTGGGATGCCATGACTCGAGTGTAGGCCGCCTGCCACGTTCATCTCTACGACACGCATGGCCATTCCGCCTCCACTCCGTACTCCATAGAGGCTGGCCCCAAACGCGCAGTATCTTACCAGAAAAAGCAAGCATAGCCCTATACAGAGCGGACCCTTATTGGGCGATATGCCTAGTCAGGCAGCCTATTCTATGGCAAACTCACATGCGATAGCTCAGGCCTCTGAGCCGCGCCCAAGCCTCGCTGTAATCTGCAGGACCATCATAACGTTGCTTCGAGCCTGAAATAGATACCCTCGATGTCCACATGGCCGGAGAAAAGCTGATGGGCTCGAACAAGAATAAATAACCTTAAACCCCCGTGAGCATGGACCTCTGCATACAACGCCTATACTTCAGATCAGACAAAATGACCACAACGACTTGTCCCTTTGCGAATACCAACTTCAAACTCGACAGCCAAGAGACACTTTCAGAGAAACACCCAGAGCAACAAACAAACAATGAAAGCTACAGCTTCCCCACAATAGCCGAACCCAACGCCCTCCGCTCCATCCTCCAACAAGACATCTACCTCCTCGGCAGCCTCTTCACAATCCTCTGCCAATTCGCGCACCCAGGCCTTGCAAAAGGAAGCTATAACCACACGCAATTCGGCAAACGCTACCAACAGCGACTCCAGAAAACAGGCTGTTTCCTCAATGTGGCCGTATGCGGGACCGAGGAAGAAAAGAAAGCCATTTTCAAAATCGTGCATAAATACCATTCCCGCGTCAAGGGAGACGGATACAGTGCTGATGATCCCGAGCTGCATAAATGGACCGCCGCAACACTATTCATGTCGATTGTTCTGGTCAAGGAAACATTCTTTGGGAAAATGGGAACTGACGAGATGGAAGCCCTACTGCAGGAATGCGCAATCTTCGGAACGAGCCTGCGCATGCCGCCTGAGATGTGGTTCCAGGACTTACAAGAATTCTGGACATACTGGGACTACAACATCGCCACGCTAGAAATCACAGACGAGGCAAAGAGCCTGGTCCAGGGTCTCCTCTACCCGCCACAATCCAAGGGCCTACCCTTCAGCATGTCCATCGCTCTCCCTGTTGTCCGGAACATCACAATAAACTGGCTCCCAACCAGACTGGCACGGGAGTACGGGCTTACCCCCGGACTGGCCAGTCAAGCGGGGTACGTGGGATTCGTGGCGTGGGTGAAGACGGTTTATCCGTGGGTGCCCGTGGCGTGGAAGGGAAAGCTGAGTCGAGAGAATATGGAGGATGTCAGGCGAGGGGTCGAGAAGATCCAGACGACGGGGTATTGGGGGACTGCCTCTCCGTGACTATGAGTCTGTGCATTGTATATAGATTGTGCTTTGCGTTGGAGGGTCAGTTGATTCTGTTGTTAGCATATCCGGGTGGCTTTTTTTGACAGCAATATAATCATGATAGACTAACAAATACATGGTCCGCAACAAGCCCAGCCCGGACTTCATGGGCCAAAGCAAAAGCGTCAGGGTTCCATTCACCCAAAGCATATGACACCTGCATATTCACTCAACCTGGGAGTTGTAGATAGAAAAGAGCAGCTAGTTCTCAGGAAGGTGCGATCCGTCAGCCAGTGCTCCTTCTGAGGATCAGTAAGACGTTCGTATGTTCGAAGTAACAGCAACTATTCACTACGTCTTCTCATGCGAACTGTTGTATTGGAGTGCATACACTGTACAGAGTTGAAGCGCCACTGGAAGATACAATGCTACATAATGTGCCAGTTATACCCCACTGACTCGATAACAGGCTTAGACCATTCCATATCCAGAAGCATTCTGCGCCCAAACGACGCTATCGAGTCAGGTGCTGAATCTTCGGTATCAAGTGCCCACCAACGGATACCAGATCAACATCCCATGCAATATCGACATTGCATCCGCTGTTCCGGGAATATCCAGCTCCGAGAATAAGCTTAGTCGTCCTTCAGCGCCTCGTAGGCAGGGTAGGAAAGTCGACTAAGCCCCGGTACATGTAAGAAGTACATTTTACGGATCCATAATATATGGCACAGATTGTACGGAGTACGGTGTCAGCTTACTTTCGTAGAGTGGGCCTGGAATAGTCTGGGACAGCTGTAAATTCCAACCGAGGATCTGGCCCCACCGGTCAGCGATCGTTGTCTGAGATCGATGTGAATACATATTTCCGTTGAATTGTTGTTTCACAGCACTTGCTGACGTGTAGCTAGCTCAGCAGCAGTCAGCGGGAAGAAACAGCTAGTCCCCCTAGCGATAGGGCAAGCTACGGCGGCCAGGCTTACGCCAAACCCGTGTACCACAGGAACCAACCCCCAACGCCGGCTGCAGAGACGTTACAGCCGGAGTTTTAGCATGAACCAAAACTTTAGGAGCGGCAGATCCCCAGGGGCGTTTGCTCGGCAGGCTGCAGCTATTGTGTCTACGGATTTGGTATGCCCATGCCGTTAGAGCTGAATTACAGGATATGTTTTCCGTGACAAAAGTCCATACTCCGGGACAACTGGCGACAAGTACGGATTTGTCTTCCCGATGTGACAGGCCTCCGGTAGGCAAGAACACTGATGAAACGGGAACATCGAAGACTTTTGTACCGGCGGAAGATGCAACACTGGATGCCGATCGGACAGAAAGCAGCTCATTGGCACTTGACGTTGAGTTAGATGGTTATCTTCTTGGTGGAATGGGAAGCTGTCGAGGAGGGAATATCAAGGTTCTTCAGTGGATGAGCAGAGAGAGGGCGTATGGGACAACAGTTCACCGTCAACTGTGTTGAGCGAATTTTGAATATCCCGAATACTAGGATACGAAATGATGAGATATAGTTGCTTGTGCTTTGAACTGCTAGCGGATGATATAACGTACGCTCTGGAAGCATGGGTACGGTACTACGAGGCTACTGGAAATAGTCCATATCGACTCATGTAATGGACATACCTTGGATGAACCAACTAGCGTTTGAGATGATGTATTTTCACACAAACGCTGTAGCCGATGCCTGCAGCTTAGGGCTTACATGCCATGGCATGACCACTTACCAAACAGTGGTGTCTTTAGGGCTGTTTGGATAATCCGACAAAGCACGAGTGAAGGCCTAGACTGGGGCCGCGGCTGGTCTGGACAATCGATCCTCGTCAATTGTATATAGTCCAGTGTCCAAAACGGCAAGTTCAATGGGCAACGATGACTGGTGTTCCTTCCCCAATGGTATATCTTGTCCAGCACTGCAAAGCTCTTATATCCGTATGCGGTATAGCAATCACAATGCTTTCCATGTCCAAGATAGCTCTAATTGTGTGTTTCCTCATACTCGACGTAAAGTACAAAGAGCAATCTCGTGCTTGAATGGTAGACACCCCTGTCTCTAATAATTGCAGCCCCGTGTTGGAAGAAGTAATCAAAGAATAATCGTTCCCTGAAAAATCTTGACCCTCGGCCTGAGCCCTAACTGCCGTATTACCTTAATGGAAGTCGACGCATGGACCGTATGTTCCAGAGTCCATCGTTGTTCGTTGGTAGCTAAACGATACTACTGGTATCTTTCCGAGATACGAACCCGATCACGACATACATGACTAACCAGTTAATATCCATCTATAAATCTGAAACAAACTAGGACATTATCACGACGGAATATTTCGTGCATACCAGGATCCCAGGGCACTCCCCACCGATACGCAAATACGCGTGCCAAGACGGAGATCTGGAGCTCCCGCTCTTTGGGGACTCCGACACCCGAGCAGATTTTGTTTAGATTAATCTAAACTCGGCCGAAGAAAGGTGTTTTATTGCCAAGCCGGCATTGGGGCCTACGGCCGAGGCAGGAATGTAGTCTAGCCTGGGCTCGATTGCGCTGTCGTCTCTTAGTAGGGCTTGGTATAGGCCCGGCCCGTTTAGGTGCGGACGATGCCCGAGATGCATTTGGAGTACTACGTGGAGGGGCTGGTACGAAGGATAGTGTACAGAATCCAATTACGAGATATTCGTGAGAAAAGACTATATCCGATCCTCCACGGTCTGTCTGGGTCCAATGCTCGCGTCCTCGGTATGCACAAACACCTCTGTAGTCTGCACAATGCGCGTACTGGGCGCATTGGACTGTCTTGTCCGACTCCCACTAGCAAGATTCTCTTCACTACCAACCCCATTATCAGAGCCAGAGAGTGATGGATGACTGGCGCGGATCTGGACATGGTACTTCTGCTCTTCGGTGTCGAGGCGACTGTGGTGGAGAGATGCTAGGGCATGGCTGTTTGGTCCGTAGTAGCCACCTCCCGCGGTGCGTTTCCTGCCGGTTGCGCGTGAGCCATAGCCGTATAGGCCCTTTGTGCTGCCGATGATGCTCTTGACAAGCGGCTTTATTGTTGGAAAAGAGGCGGCTATGATCCCGATTGTTAACTCGACACTGTGCCGTTAGCTATGCTCTTATAGAAAGGGTGGGGTGATTACGAGTTCCATATATAGTAGTTTGCGTCTCTGTACGTTTATCAGCTATGTCGTGCAGGAAAGCGTTTGGGAACGTACCGGTACATGTTTGGGTCCTCGTATACTTTTCCCTGAAGAACGGTCTTGACTATCGCTGCGGCACAGGCACTGCAAGATTAGGTTGAACTGGGACCTTGGTCGTGCACTTACAAATACCCCAAGCTCAGAATTCCCATGATCGAGGCTTTCGTCCGTCGGTTCGCCTGGATGTTGTGGAACATGAACACCGGCAGTGTCGCATACAGAAAGTCGGTTATGATGTTGATTGCTTTTCCCGTTAGTCCTGACTGCGAATGGCTGGTAGGCATACAGCTGTTAAACCGGCCAATCTTGAGATACGTCGCGGCCGAATAACATTTCGTTGACTCTTTCTGCCGAAGCTCCATGTCCCAGCCTGCTTGGATCGGAATGCATTGCAGGATGAGAGTCAACATGCAAGCTATCGTGAAAAGAACGAGAAATACTACCGTTGTCAGTTTCATCTGCAATCCAGATGAATGACTTACCGATTGATCCTAAGAGGAATCTCTTCAGGAGCTTACCCTGCGTCGCGAACCGGAGCAGGAAGAAGCCAATTGAGATCTTAACCAGACTTATCCCGAGGACGATGATGATCGCATGAGACCAGAACCACATTGTCAGCGTCTCCCATTCATCATTGGCAAAAATGGCGTCGTTGTACTGCCCCAAGCCATGACGGGACTCGCCAACGAAGCAAGCGAAGACACCGGCTGCGCAGATCTTGGATAATGAGTACAGTGCAGGACTTCAAAGGGGATACTCACCATCGAAGCCACCATGACTCCATCCTCGACGTAGAACCGGCGCAGAACAAACAGGCGCACGTAGCATCGTAGAATGACCAGCACAGCAGCAACTGCTGTCAGCGTTCCTGTAATGGTGAGGATGCGCGGGCTATTTGACGAGTAGTCGATACTTGACATGTCCGCTGTTTCTCGTGGAAGCAAGACAGAAACGAGGGCTGCTGCAGCCATCTTGCTGTTAACCCGACAAGACCTAGAAAGTCAGGGTCTACGGGTATATCAGTCAATGCAGGTGATATGTTCATACAGAACTCCAGTCTATTTTCATCGTAAACGGAGACATAGACCGAAACAGACAAGGCGCCGGAATCGAATCCCGTCTGTCTGCCATACCCAGCAATCGCCGATGCCAATCGCAAAGGTTTCGGATGGCCAATGACGAGCGTGCATCCCACAAGATAGGTAAGCCAAAGGCTATTCACTGGTCCGCAAGATATCGCGCTATCATTGCGACGAATGACCCGGGAACCCAGCATAGCAGGAGTACGGCCTCGGTGATTCCTGTGAACGGCTCGCGCAGCAGGTCGGAACCAACCTACTGACGGGCACTGGTAGCTGGACCAGGGTGCTCAGTCGGGACAAATAGTTAAGGCATCGGGTGGAAGCTAAGGATGTGGCGGGCATAAATTTAGCTGCGTCCTGGAATATATGAAACACTAAGCAGCGAAGAGTGCGAGCTCTAGTGTGACTACGGCCTACGGTGCGTCTAGACAAACCGGGGACAGCTCAACAGACCAGGAGCTTACGCCTAGAACTGTGGCGGGCAGTGAAGGGACTGAGGCACTCCTAGTCCCGGTCTTTGTCTCTGGTACAATTGATTGTCTGTTTGAGTCAAAATTCCGACATAGAAAGCCAGCAATGGGCCTATACTGGAGTCTATCGCAGACGTTGATGTGCGGTGGAGGTAGATGTGCTGGAGCTGATCCATATGGTTGTGATTCTCGATCACTGTCTATAATAGGAAGGCGACGGAGAATCATCCCATTCGAAGTTGATCAGCGCTCTTCCTTCTTCATTAACAAAGGACATACAGACTAGGATCCTTGCATTTCCGGGACTTCTACCCAGCTTGGCAGCAGGCTGTGGTGAAACAGCAGGGGCCAGAAAGTGCACCGTCAAACTCTCTTTGAATGGTCTCCACAGGCCATTCTCTCAGTTAGGGCATTGGCCGACCACGTCAAAGAGCCCTGTCTTGCCAGATGCCAATCTTTCTTAATTGAGCTTCATGCACACGAATCTGTCTCCTGGTTGATGGCTTCGGATGTCCGGGTGGCTGCACTAGACAAGCCCGAGAGCACTAATATGGGCTGGCAGTAAAGATCGTAGATTAACTCATATCTGAACCCTGTCAATCGCCCGTGTCTGGCTGGCGCTGCCTAATCGATATAGCGGCTTGGCCTCAGCCGTCATCACTTTACGCTGTACGCAAGCCGCAAGAACACAGTTTCCCGCACGCATAGTTGAGAAACTGAGGAGTTATTACCAGGTATGGGTTTGAGAGCCAGGTATCAACTCGCTGGTGCAGAATAATGTATGTTAAGCTCGCCATAGACTGTTGATCTAGCAGCAACTCCACTCTTGCTCCCCGGGTCTACTCCGTATATTAGGTACTAATTGCAACTAGCATCGGCGCAATATCGACAATCCTGCTCCTTCCGAGTGCGAGCCCAGAATATGCACGTTGACTGCGGCGGAATGCATTAGCATCCACGCTACAAAGTCTTCGCTGACTGACCCCTGACGGTTGCTAATTGGAGCACTTTCTGTTGCCCTAAGTGCCGAGATGGCTATCAATATCTTTGCCCACCAAGCAGGAGCTCTGGTATAAGAACGCTCAAAGCGACGATCATTACTGTCTGTTTCATCTCATTCCCGGCATCTTTTCTCGTGGTCTTTTGCGTTCTTTCTTTTTCTCATCTTCAACATGCGGTTCTTATCTGTCGCCGTGGCCGCGTTGGCTGCTGTATCGCAAGCTGCCCCAACATGGGACATTGACGAGTGGGACATTCTGGCAGGGCAAGCATTGGACAAGCAGGTGGACTACCAGTCCATAAAGCCGCGATACTTCAACAGCTCATGCACTCCCCAAACCGCTGGTGTTCGGCGGGAATGGTATGTTCTCTTCATCTGGTCTCGAGTCTTACTGACAATGTAGGGGCTCACTGAGCAAGGCCGAGCGCAAGGAATACATCAACGCCGTTCAATGCCTCATTGACTCGCCATCCAAGGTTGACCCAGCCTTTGCACCGGGTGCACGCACACGCTTCGATGACTTTGTCGCCGTCCATATCAACCAGACCATCTACATCCACACGACGGTAGGTCCCTCCATCCACTTTCTAATATGTACTAACTTTGCAGGGCAACTTCTTAACATGGCACCGATACTTCACCTGGGCGTACGAGCAAGCCCTGCGCAACGAATGCGGGTATACCGGCTACCAGCCGTACTGGTCCTGGCCCAAGTACGCCAACGACCCGCTCAACTCGCCCATGTTCGATGGCTCCGAGTACAGCATGTCTGGCGACGGATCATATGTCCCGCATGAAGGGCCGGAAGCAGGACCGGGGATCTTCCTTGAGCCTGGTCACGGCGGTGGCTGCGTCACGTCTGGTCCTTTTAAAGAGTACGTTTCTTGAACCTATTATCCGGTGTCAATCTAACTTTCCAGTTTTGTCGCAAACGTCGGCCCCGTCTCCGTATCGCTACTTGTCCCCGGCCTCGTAGCACAAAACGGCACAGGACTAGACTACAACCCGCGCTGTCTCCGCCGCGACATCAACGTCGACGCCGCGTCAAACACCAAGATGGAAAACGTTCTGGAGCTATTCAACCTCACCACCGTCTCCGACTTCCAGAGCCTTCTGCAAGGCGACTTCCCCAACGGCTACCTCGGCGTCCACAGCGGCGGGCACTACACCATCTCCGGAGACCCAGCGGGCGACTTTTTCGCATCGCCGGGTGACCCAATGTTCTATCTGCACCACTCGGCAATCGACCGCGTGTTTTGGACATGGCAGAACCTTGACCCCGAGGAGAGGACGTTTGTGGTTGATGGGCCGACGGTCTTGCCTGGGTTGGGGATTGAGAATCCTGCGAATGCGACGCTCGATGATCTCTTGTATTTTGATGTCCTGGCTGAGGATAGGACGATCCGCGAGGTGCTTGATACGACGGCGGGGCCGCTTTGTTATATTTATCTCTAGGGGGTGTGAGAGTAATTGATAGGTGGGTTATGGGTTTGATAATAATAATACATTTAGCTAGTTACTTAGGAGCGTTAGACAAACTATGCAAGGAGGTACCTGTAGACAAAGATGGCTTCTAGCCTAGGTTTTTACTCTGTTTACCTATTATTGGTATTAGGGTATTCTAGGTCTTATTGGCGCTGGTGAACTTATCAGAAAGGGTTAGTTGGAGAATACTGACGCTGTGAAGACTTCAGACCACCTGTACTAACAAAACACCAGAGTCTAGCAAAGCACGCATACATACTGCCTATCTCTCGGTCCCTTTTCTTCCCATAATAGTGCTCTCCCTTCTGCCCCTCTTCTGCGTTTGCCAGTCAGGTCACCGCATATTACACCGTACGTTTTATAGCTTACAGACCTATAGTCCTAGCCAATATCGACACCAGGGACTGGTAGCTTATGATAATATTTCAAGATAAACTTGAAAGGATGTGTACATAGAATCCAGGGAAAATGTAGTAATCGATGTGGCACCATACTTATCAGTGGGCGACATACCCCGAAGCCGGGTAGAATTGTCCGTTGAAAGCCACAAATATATATTACCATGCATGCCGACCAAAGCGAATGAATACATACACTGAGATCGAGAAGTGACTGATGCAGATCAAAAGCGTTTTCACCGGTCTGGTTCGCATAAAGATCTATGGAGATGTCTGGCGAGAGACCAGTGAAAGAGCTATAGGAGCCAGCGGCATTTAGGTGCTAAAGGAGACTCACAGTTAGTCTAGCGTATAGTCTGTAATAAGTCCTACAGGTTTTCTCTGCCTTATATCCACTAGGACATCCTCCAGAGACTCACAGGTATCAGCATCGATAATACCGATCTAGTTTCCACGGATATCCTGGCGCATTTACTGGCTTCAGGGGTAGAAGTATGGCCCATCGCTGGTCTCTGGCGTGAGTAGATTGGTGGCGCTTTTTGTACAGTCAACCTTCGAGGCATACCAACCCTCCGACCACATTTCATCTCCACGGGCCTATGGCCCAGAAGCGAGGCCGCATCAGGGAATACATATTTGAACCTACTTGGCCGGTAAAAGCTGCCCTGGCTTAGTTGGAAGATAACCACAACCTGAACAGCTCTAGTGACTAGCCAGATCGCCGCAGCTCGTTCGCCAGCGAGCAACGGATTCTGGGGCCAAAGGTCTTAGAAAAGTCCATTTTGCAATACACGAGCGTGTGAGCAGCAGGGATACCTGTCCAAATCATCGAACAGTTTGATATTATCTGGTAGGGAGATATCTATATACAGATTCCGGTGCCTCACATATATGTAGCATTGCGCAAACTAAAACAAAGTTACCGTGTTACATTGGACGGTATGATGATTAGAAGTAATGGCTAAGTAAATCAGTTGTATTGATCGCGGCCAACCAGCGCGTCGAAGAATACACTGCTCAGCCAAAGACGCGGGCACTAATATTGGATATCACGCCCTGAAGCACCTGTCTCAAGGACTGTAACCTTCCCCCAGCACCGCCTGGGCGAGAAATCAACCTCCAAACCATCCAGGAAACCAAAATCGGCGCCCACATGCTGCTACCAGCTGTCCTTGACCACCTCCAAAATCTGTTGACCATCCAGTACGGCGACCCTCCACGGAACAGGTAGTCTGAGAAGTCGCGCTGGTAAAACTCCATCAGTAATGCCGTGCCGGTGCCCGGGTAGGACGCCGTGTTTCGCCCATGGCTGTTCAGGTTCCAGTTGCTGCACCCGCCGGACCAAACCATCTTCTGAAGGTCATACTGGGTCTTTGTAGACCAGTGGCCTTCTGCCTCGCTCTTAACCTCAACGCTGGTTGCCCGTTTATCCAGAATTGGTTTAAAGATGTGGCTGATTGTATAGTCCGCCGCACTTTCGACAATGAAAATGGCTGAATTGTGTGCAAGGAAGGTGTTAGGGCCGAAGAGGATAGCAAAATTGGGGAAGCCTGCCACGGTCGTCCCCTTATACGCGATGGCACCGCCAGATTCCTTCCACTTGTCGTTGAGCCGTACGCCATCTCTGCCGACAACGGTCATGGGGGTCAGAAACTCTGTGACCCTAAAGCCGGTTGCATAGCAGATGGCGTCGAACTCGTCGCGGGTGCCATCCGCGGTTTCAATGACTGGGCCGTCGATTTGTTTGATCTTCGATGTTGTAACGTCCAGATTGGGGCTGGACAATGAATCAAGGTAGTCTGGGTCAAAGATGCGGCGTTTGCAGCCCAGGGGGAAATCCGGAATGATAAAGTCGTGATATTTCTTGGGTGTTTTGTCCAAAGTGTACCTTTTGGCGGAGGCTTCGGCCTTCTGCCTCTCTTTGGCAGCCTTTGGACCACCCTCGTATGTGAGTGTCATGGTCTCGAATAAGGTAAACAACCGGAAGCGAAGATATCTTTGGTAGAGGGGAACGTAGCGGCAGAGCGCTTTTGACAAGGGACTCGTTGAGCTATTGGGTCTTTCGTGGTACCATTGCGCCGAGCGAGTGTACTGCCTGACGAAGGATGCTTTCTCGACGACCTTGGGCACGATCTGGGAGGCACTGCAGCCATTTCCAATGACGGCGAGCCTCTTGCCCGTGTAGTCGTACGAATGGTCCCAACGGGCCGAGTGCCAGCTTCTGCCTGTGAAGGTCTCCTTTCCCGGAAGATCAATCTCCTTGGGCGCACTCAGGCCGCCAACGGCAGAGATAAAGATGTTGGCCTTGCGCGTGTACTCGACATTGGTAAGAAGATTCTTCAGGCGCACTTCCCAGAGCTGCTCGTCTTCGTTCCAGACGGCTCCCAGGCACTCGATCTGGAGCTCAAAATACCCACGCAAGCCGAATTGGTCGACCACGTTGTTCATGTAAGCTAGAATCTCTGGTTGCTCGCACATCGCCTTCGACCAGTCGGGATTCAGGGCAAAGGAAAAGCTGTACAAGTGGCTGGGAACGTCGCAAGCACAGCCAGGATAAGTGTTGGCAAACCACGTTCCACCGATCCCCGACATTTTATCGTAAATGACAAAGTCTCGGTAACCCATCCTGTTGAGTTTGTACGCCATGGCGATGCCGGCGGCGCCGGCCCCGATGATGATTGCATTGGTGTAGTCGGACATGGTACCTGGAGGTTCAAGATGTTCTGAACACAAACATGACGGCGCACCGTCTTGATAAGCCATTGAAGAGTTCTGTGGAGTCGGACGCCCTGTTACCGCTCCACCCCCGGATTTCCTTGGACAGACTCCACCCCTCGGCCCGAGAGCAGCTACGACGCCCATAGCCCCGCCTGGCCGATCCCGCGATCAAGGCTGAAACGCCTATTGAGATGAAGCCGAGAAGGCTACTCAAAGGCGGGCTGGGCTGTGACCGGCGATCAATGCGGGGAACCGAGCGAGTTGCCTACTCCGTACTCCATACTGCCTAGTATCGCGGTCAACGGCCGCCGAAAGCCATGTCGAAAACGAGATAAAAAGTGGCCCGATGGACAGAACGGAGAGGTTGGCATGTCCTCTTCCCCCTCATCATACGTCCAAGGCCCTCTAAAACCGACTTCTAAACTATGACATCCCAAGCCACCTCGGGCGAAGTGCCTAGCTGGGTACTGGCGCCAGACCATAGTACAACCACTCAGCATATCCAGTCAGTTGCGGGCAAGGTTGCAGTGGTAACTGGTGCCGGCCGTGGAATAGCAGCCCAGATAGCGCTCGGCCTAGCAGAGGCAGGCGCCCAAATAGCCATTTTTGACATTCTCGCCGAGCCAGTCAAGGAAGACTTCGATCTCATTCTCCGACACTGCCCAAAGGCCAAGTTCTACCGAACCGACGTCACTTCATCAGAGTCTCTGTCAAAGTCATTTCAATCAGTGGTCCAGGAGTTCGGGAAAATCGACATCTGTGTCGCGGGCGCGGGCATTCTGGGGGATCATGCTTTCCTCGAGGTCCAGGAAGAGCAGCTCCTCCGTCAAGTGAACGTCAACCAGCTGGGTGTGTTTTTTACAGTGCAACAAGCAGCACAACAGATGGTCGCCCAAGGCCATGGTGGAGCTATTCTTGTCATTGCCTCCATTGCGTCTCATGCCTCGTTGAGAGGCCAACAATCGTCCGTCTACGTCATGACGAAATGGGCGATTAGAGGGCTGGTGAGACAGACGGCACTAGAATTAGGGAAACATGGAATCCGCATCAACTCGCTCTCCCCTGGATACGTTCAGACTGGTCTTTCCCTCCCGTTCATCACCGAGGAGAGACTCAAGCAGTGGAACGGAGCCATCCCCTTAGGGCGCATGGAGAGACCGGACGAGCTCAAATCCCCGGCAGTGTTTTTGTGTAGTGACGCTTCTAGCTACATTACTGGAACGGATCTTCTGGCTGATGGCGGCTTACTGTGCTGATCAAAGAGAGCCGTATCAGCGACGGACTATCGTCTAGCAGGTATATAGCGGCCAATATCAAGGCATCTGTGCACCTTGTGTAATATCCGATTTCGTTCTAGCCTTATTCTAGGGCTTTCCACAGTACTTGTAGGATTGCACAACGAGCTTTATAAACACGATCATGAAGTCTCTGACATCGGTATGTGGTCTGCAAAGGAAACCCCCCTTGTACACTCCGTCAAAACAGAGCAATGGCATTTGACGGAGACCCAATCCCCGAAGCTACATTGAGGGGCGCACTCGTCACAAAAAAAGACCATCGGTTCAGACTCTTGCACACTTCTGAGAGCTTCTCCAGGTCCCATAACTTCCCAATCGGCATACCCCACATCGCTAGGAAGTACTCGTGAAGCACCATGTCCCCGGGAGGCCATGCTTCGTACGTGACATTGTCCGCCACGACGGCCGAGAAATGGTGGTTCCAGTGCCTGAGAGCTTGTCAGCTGGGTTTCTGCAAGTGCCCAACTCGGTCCAGACATACCACCTGCACGACTCGCGGGAGGCTTCAATACCCGAATATTCGGTCTGATCGAACGTCCCGCGCTTCTTTTCATCATCCGTCGCCGTGCTGCTCCAGGCAATGAACCCTGTCCGAACGAAGAGGATGTCTCCAGCCTTGAGGGTCGTATTCTGCCATTTTGCGAGCTCGTCGAGCTGGGAGACTGTAATCTCGTCCCGTCCTATGGGATGGTATCGCAGGCCCTTTTCTACAGCCCAAGATGCCCAGTCCAGCAGAACGCCCCTCCCGCAAATGCCGCCTCGATCATTCCACAGTCTTGTACCTTGGTGAAGTGCGTTGTTCGCGTGGAACTCTTGATGCTTCAGACCATTGTAGTATGTTTGGCTGCTGCAAATCGGTCAGCCAACCGCCATATCGTTGGAAACTGCGCAGGACCTACTTTTGATGGGAAAAATGCAGTGGGGTGTCCCAATGCGATCCGTGCTGCGGACAGAAACTGACTTCGTCGTCGTTGCCATAAATCCCGCTTGGGCCAGCGAGGTCTATAATACGATGCTGCAACATCTTTCGCTTGAAGCCAGAGTACCGAGGGTTTTCCAGGCCCCAGTTTAGGGATACAGATTGGCCATATTGTATCTCACGCCTTGCTGCATCCAAGACGCTCTCTTGTGTCAGCAAGTTCAATGTTCCGAGTTGGTCTGCCTGCCCGTTTTTATCAAACAGTTTCCAGCCACAGCCGTCAAGGCTGCCATCTGGAGAGTACGGAAGTGCATCAAAATCGGGCAGCGCGACGCGGTCACCCATCCTGTAATGAGGTCGACAATCTGCGTCTTCTGCAGTATGCAACAGATATGAAATAGGTGACACACTCGTAATATAATTCGGCTTGGCCTCAGGCACGATCGCTTCTTCCACTTTCTGGGGGCACGCGCTATGCGCACAGTATTTACAAACACTCAGACAACGATGACCCTAGTTGCGAACGCCCAAGAATCTGGGCTATCTGTCGGGTGTAAGGTGCCGAAGCCGGGTCTCCACCGCGGCTATTTAGAACACTCGGTTGAGCTTCCCTAAGCTTGTCGTTGTCTGGGGTAGATCCACTTCCCCATTCGTAGCTACGAACCTTACCCCGCGTTAACTAGGTTGAGGTTCCTACCAAGTAGGCTTGTTGATGTCTGGGGTAGATCGATTGCGTGTGTACTCCACTTACTCCGCTCCATGTTTGGCGATCCATATCCCCGGGAGGGCGCATATATTGTTTCTGCAAAGCCTCGTTGACGAGAGTAACGCAAAGATGGGCAGATTCAATCGCGGTTTTATACCCGTCAAGGGGCCTGTCTTGCAGGGAGGCGTTACTGTATGCTCTGCCATGACATTTCTCTTATTTGGCTACGACCAAGGCGTCTTTGGAGGCCTCATTGCTATTCCGAGTGTGCTTGCGGACCTCGATATCGCTCCCGATGATGCAGACCTACAGGGCACTGTCGTGGCCATCTTCGATATTGGCTGTCTCGTCGGCTGTCTGATCTGCGCCTTTTGTGGAGAAATGCTAGGTCGACGCATCTTCATCGTCCTAGGAGCGCTCGCCATCTTCCTCGGCACTGGCCTGCAAGCCGGAGCTGCGGACTGGCACATGATGGTGGGTGGACGCGTTGTCGGAGGGATTGGAGTCGGCATCGAAACCTCCTTCATCCCAATCTGGGTGTCTGAATGCGCCCGAGCAGCCAATCGAGGAGCCCTGGTGGCCGTTCAAATGTCCATTGTCCTCTTCGGCCTGGTCGTTGCCTACTGGTTCGATTACGGCACCGTCAGGAACCTACACGGTGGGATTACCTGGCGTCTTCCTCTTGCATTCCAGGCTGTCTTCGTCGGCATCACAGTCCTCACGATCTGGGCTCTGCCGGAATCACCCCGTTGGCTTTACAAACAGGGCGATGTTTCCGACGCAGACGACATCATTGCACGCATCTACAACGTCTCCGTCGACGACGCATACGTCACGAGGCACCGTGGAGAAGTCTTGAAGGCACTGGACGCCGAACAAGAAACTGTCTTCCGACTCAAAGACGTGTTCTTCGACCAATCCAAAGTCAACACCTCCTGGAGGATCTGGGTGTGCGTCATTATCCAGTTCCTGCAGCAGCTGGGAGGCATCAACTTTGTCGCGTACTACGCAGCTTACCTCTTCATCAACAACCTTGGAATGACCCAACACGCGGCAACCTTGACTGCCGGAGGCCTGGGCCTCGTCTTCTGGGGCGGTTCATTAACATCAATCTACACCGTCGAGAGATTCGGCAGACGGGCCGTGCTGCTCTGGGGTGCAGTCGCGTGTTCGACGGCGATGATCTGTTACACCATTGGCCTGGCGGTCTCCAACCAGGCCAGTTTGACCATGGCCGTTGTCTTCATCTTCCTCTTTAACTTTTCCTTCGGAGCATCCTGGTGCATCGTGCCCTGGATGTACTCTCCAGAGGTCACGCCGTTGCATGTGCGACATATTGGCACCTCTCTGGCGGTCGGCATGGAGTGGCTGATGACATTCGTCGTGGTCAAGGTCGGCCCCATCGGTGTGCAAAACGTGGGATGGAAGTTCTATCTCCTTTTCTGCGTCTTCAATGTCGTCCAGGTCATTTTCGTGTACTTTGCCGTCCGCGAGACCAAGGGACTCACCTTGGAAGAGATCGACTACGTTTGGGCGAAGCCCGCATACAAGGCCGAGATGGAGGCTCGACTACACAGCGTTGAGCATGCCGAGAAAGACAGCACTGCAACTCATATTGAGCGCCAGGACGCCACTGTTTGATTTGATTTACACACTGCACACGGTTCAAAGGGGCCCATAAAACACTTGCCATGTTCTCTGGAGGAAGCATCTAGAAACGCTGAGGAAGGGTGCGGGATGACACAAACACACTGCTTACCTGACTTTATCTTGACGCATGCGCTATGTATCTATTGTACTTGTTCTCTTGTCTCACTCTTTCCATATCAAAAAGACCTGTTCAGGGATCCGGAGATCTGTTGGGTTCTAGATGGGCGCCACTTCAAGAAATATACCTTTGTGTCAGCTAGTACTATACACTTTTACAATCCACAATAGTAAATATTTTGAACGAGGACTGTAGTGTTCCCATAGTAAGCAAAGTACGTATTTTGGCAATATGCCATTTGCAACAAGAACAATCAACGTCTAGCTGAGGTGCCGGAACATTTACGTCCATACTACCAGCCGCTTGCCCTTGCTCCTCTCGCAATATTGAAAACGGGCTCACAGGCTTCATGGCCTGGTTAGACAAGTGTTGCCACAGAAGCACATAGCAATAATGATGCTTCCCTGCGAGCAGGATGATCACCGGTTCCATGGGATCTGGGGTGCGGGGGGCGGGGGGCAGGGGGCGAGGGAAAAGGGAAAAGGCTACTTCGATCCCTGATATCGGGTGCCGTGCACGAACCAGGATAGGCACAAGAGCAGGGATCGAATAGTGGGATTTCTGCGAGAGGTCCAATTCCCCGAGGACTCGACTCACCTAGCGCGCATATCGAGGAGGGAAATGTAGCCGAAGTTTCGAGTCTCTGCTGGATCTAACCCTGGAGAGGCTGGGGAGACAGGCCATGGACGGCCTAGGGTTATCGGATAAGCGCTCCACGTGGGGCCCCGCATTCTACAGAGCATGCAGGCTACGAAGACCCCGAGTAACCGTTGGCCAGGCTCTACTTTTAATGTGGATTCCATTGGTCCCCGCCTGGCAAACGTGTTCGTCTCCAGAAACCCAGCTGGCATCATTTATCTGCTTCGATATCAACGACACTCTGGGCCAGCCTGCCTTTTAGATTGTTTCCACCTCGTCGATAAGAATGATGATATCACTTCCAAGACAAACTCCCTAGGTGCCACTTTCAATGGCGTCTTTCAGGTATGCCCATGACCATCTAAACCTAGTTTCTTATCGACAACCAATTCTTTGCCACGCCTGATTCTCCTCTAGCGATATAACCACCAAAACCTCAAGTCGTGCAGAAAGCCAAGCATGTTTTCAGTTTGCTCGACGCCGACAAATGTATGTCCCGGGACTTTGAGAGTACCGAGGTGTGCGCGTTGCTTCTTGTTCAGGCGACCATAGTTCTCGAAAACCCCTGAACGGATTATGAGCATGCAGCCATACTGGAACTCGAGTCCATAGTTCTTTGCAATTGCGTGAATATCACTCAATGGGATGCGTTGCGTGATGTCCGGGTCGTAGCTCTTGCCGGTGTAGTCCAAATAGTCTATCAGTACGCCCCTGCCGACTCGACGATGTCAACCGCGTTGTCAGAAAGGTATGCCGAGATGCTCATCATACCTATGCCATGGTCGGCAGATGCCCTTCGGCGGGCAAAAGCAAAGTGGAGAGGGCCGTGAATCCTCTTTGAAGTCGTTGCATTCGTGGACGCAGTTGAAAAACGTGATGACAAAGCTCTAGGCTCTGGCGGTCAAATCTGGCTACCAAACATGACTTGTTTATTAATATACTGTGGGTAGTTTGTCTCTATTCCAAGGATATTCTCACCTTTTTTCGCCTTAACCAGGTAGGCCAGCCGAGTTTTTACCTACACATTTGCAGTGGCTGGAGAGCTAGCATCAACGAACTTGCTTGCTACAAGTCAGAATACCATAGAAGACGCCGTACCTTATTCACCTCCTCGTTATGCCCTGGATGTTGTTTTGGGGAGATTTTGCATGATGCCTCCTAAAGCCATGCTCGAGGAGTTGCTGACGATATTGACAATAGTGCTCTGGCCTAGGGGAGGCTTCGTTTGGTCTGCGAGTACTCAGGGCAAGCGGGTCACTCAGGCGTTCTCACCCTGATCAAGCGCGGCCATATTATAGTTGGCGGGTCAAAGGTATGCTCAAAACAGCGACAACAGTAGCCGTTTCTGGCCACAAAATTACCGCCAACCACAATTGTAGAGAAGTTTGGAGCTATCCAAGGCCCAGTTATCTATATATATATATATAACTTTCAGCTCGCTTGGGAGAACGACATTAATAAATAGGGAACAGGGTTTAAGGTTTCGGTTGCTTGTTAAGAGGAGGGGCCTCCATTATTGGATCTATACTGCCCGCGCTTCGTCATTATGTACGATTTAATAATAAGCACTCTCCCGGTCTCCATATCATGAGACTAGTCGACGCCGTGCTGGACTCATGGTTGGTGTTTGCTCCTGTCATCGCCCGCCACCCATTCAATTGTAAAATGCCGTATACGGTGAGAATGTCGATGCGACAGGAATCAACGTAGGTTTAAGGGCAGACGCTGGTTTACTGATTTCCTGGTGCCTGCATCCATACCTTGAGAGCAAGCATCATCTAAATTGCATGTCCACCAGTACCGTCACTCCGCACATCCGCCAGTGCGTGTATCCTTGGAGAGGATACAACAATTCATTGGATCTTAAGACCAAGTGAGAGATGATTGGGTCGTGAGCCCTCATATCCGAGGTAGAGAGTACGTGCCCTAATTTGGGAGGGTAGCACTGCAGCATGGAGTCTTAGGGCTATCAACACCACCCTAGATGCCGATCCTCTTTATACCAAACCCACCATATTAAACTAGGACGGAAACTGACAAACCCTTGATACGTGCGCCTATATGCGGGGTCCACACTTTGCCAGTGGGCATAGCACTTGACGGCCATTCTCGGCCCCAATCTGCAGGCACCGTGCCGCATGCCGCCGTATACGGAGTAGGGCACGGCCAAGACGCTTGCCAAGTCCTTCAAGAATCCACGATGCAACTTTGGTTGCGTTGTCATGGTGGATAGCCGTTGCCTTTACTGCACCAAGCTCTTGGACTGTGCCCGATGCGCCCGTGCTGGCTTGGGGTATGTTATCGCTGGCTCGGACACGTCGTGATGTATGAGAGGTCGACTCGTCCCTGAATATCTGCATGGAGCTTGATAGAAACATTGCAATACTGAGCGCCTGCTATCAATGCCGATCTTTCCAGGCGGGTCAGCTGTCGTAAGGGTACAGCGATTGAGGTATAAATAGAGGCATCATCCTAGCGATTTTCGTGTCACCGACCGGCATCCAAACAGTCTTCAAGGCCTTAGATCAGCCATCACCGTCCAGTATGAAGGTCCAACTGGCCATTTCTACCCTCGTCACAATTGTCGCGGGCAGTCCTGTTCTCCTCGAAGAACGCCAAAGTACGACTCTAACGATATCATATTGCTTGCACACACTAACCAATAGGCGCACCTACTGGCGAGAATGAACTTCGCAGTGGTGACTGTCAGGATGTCACCTTCATCTTCGCCCGTGGTTCTACCGAGCCCAATTACCTAGTAAGGATCTGAACCTTTACTTGTCGCATGCTTATTATATAGGGCGATTCAACCGGACCGGCGACGTGCGATGCTCTCAAGGAGGAAATGCCCGGCCAGGTGGCTTGTCAAGGGGTTGCACCAGGATACACCGCTGCTCTGGGGTCCAACCTGCTTCCTCAGGGGACAGATCAGGCAGCAATCGACGAAGCGATTGAGCTTTTCGAGTTGGCTGCATCTAAGTGCCCTGACACTCAAGTGGTTGCCGGCGGGTACAGGTTAGTTTATCAGACCATAAGCTGAACAGCCCTAACGTCCCCAGTCAAGGAGCGGCCGTCATGCACGGGTCCATTCCCGAACTCTCCAGCGCCGTTAAAGACCAGATCAAAGGCGTTGTCCTGTTCGGCGACACGCGCAACAAGCAGGACAATGAGCGTATCCCCGACTTTCCGACTGACAAGACCAAAATTTTCTGTGCGGAGGGAGACCTGGTCTGCGAGGGCACCCTGACCATCACTGACGCCCACTTTGGCTATGTTGCAGATGTGCCGGATGCTGTTAGCTTCTTGATTGGAAACCTCTAGTCAATAACCGACAGATAGCATGTCTGCGAGACCTTGACGACCATAATGAATGAGAATAAATATTATAGTCCTTTGCCACTTTACTGTAGGTCAACTAGCCCGCGCCACACTATGGGCCTGAGCAGCTCCTTCCGGAATGAACATTCACAGCAAAGAAGGTACAATTGATGATTGAGGCAGTCGCTCCTTCCTAAATCAAAATCCTGGTGGCAAGGAAAGCACGATGGACCATCACTTGCACGTTCTTTCCCTCATTGTTTGTGTCAAAGCCCTTTGCCGACTCCCATAATGTATTTGTATGAAAGGAACAAGCAAAAAAAGAGACAACGATGAAGTTCTTAATTCCCTTCCCATCAAGACTAGTTTGTCCATTGTTCATTGTCTACTTCCCTTTGTCATGATGTCTATAAATCCAGCAGCAACCTCGCATAGCGATGGGGATAACTTTCCTATCTACCCCTATAGTTTCAAGACTAATAAGCACAGGAACAGCTACAACCGCCAACATGACCTGTACAACCTACGAAACAATGTGTCCGCGCTGCAAATTCCACTACACAAAACTCCGCCAAGCAGCCCAGCCCGCCTCTGCGCTTGAATACCCCAGCGGCACTTACCCCGTGATCTTTAACTGCCACATTACGCTGGACTTGGGTCTCAAACCTGGTGCCAGGATCGAAGTTGACCATGGCAGCCTGGCGCCGCTGGTAGCCAAGCTCGAAGAACACTGTAAGCAGCTTCCCCGAGTCTTTACTCACTGTGCTAGTACGATAGAAGATGGGTCCGCGCATATCTACCAGAGCATACTCATCGACTATCCGTGTAAGATCGAGGTCCCGCATAGGTGGCGGGCCTGGTGAGTGAGTACGTGTCTGTGGGGGTGTACCAGTGGGCGGAGAATGGGATGACGGCAAAGCCCAAGGCGTATTATTCCACTGGGGTGGATGACTGGAGGGCTGTATTGCCTCCTAACCAGGACCATTTGTGCTGGACCAGATTGCAGTGGTTTATGACCAAGGTTGGGATGACGCCCTTTTTGTAGTTTCTGTGATCTGACTAAATATCTAAGTGTGGTTTTACTTATTTCATTTGAAGCTGATTGTTTTCTTTACTCTTGTACCAACTCACCTGTAACAACCCTTAGGACGAACTCCGACAGCCAGCAATGGAAAATGGACTTGCTGTTGAAATCGCAGAAATCCAAATCTGAAGCAAGTTCTGGATTTGTTCTTAGACCAAGAATCGGTAGCCAATAATCGCACCACGTTTTGGCGTCAATGTTATCATTTATCAGATCCACCAATAAAGCAAATAATACCAAGCCCAGATCTGCATGTGCAAACATGCCAATTCTCCAGGGTTTATAAGTTGACACTTTGCAGTAGTTCGCACATATAAACAGACATCCCTTCAACCACCAGAGTGCATCCACCCAAGTCAACGCCGTAGTACTTCAGCCACCATGACAGGCACTCAACTACAACACTTACTGCTCCCCCGTTCAAAGGTCAAAATATTCTACCGCAAATCTGGCAAAGAGTCGGATCCAGTCATTATCCTCCTCCATGGCTTCCCCTCGTCATCTCACCAATACCGGAACCTGATACCGATTCTGGCTACAAAATATCGCGTCCTTGCGCCTGATCTCCCTGGATTCGGATTCAGCTTCACTCCAGAAGATTTCACATATACATTTGATAACCTTGCAAATGTTGTCTCGGAGTTTTTGGACGAGCTTAGCATCAAAAAGTTCTCGATGTATATATTCGGCTACGGTGCACCCACAGGTCTCCGAGTAGCTCTCGAGCGCCCAGACGCAGTGCAGGCCATCATCACGCAGAGCGGCAACGCATATGAAGAAGGCCATGGTAGTTTCTGGGATAGTATCCGCGAGCTCTGGAAGAGCAACAACCGGGAGAGTGTCCGCGAGGAACTTGCAGAGGACATGTTCTCCCTCGAGAAAACCAAACATCAATACAGCCGCGGAACGCAAAAGGGTCGAGTCATCGCCCCAGAAGCCTATCACTTGGACTATGCTCTCCTGCAGCGGCCGTTCCAGAGACGGATCCAGCTTGATTTGTTCTGGGACTACAGGAACAATTTGACACTGTATCCTAAATTTCAGGAGTATTTCCGACAGTCGCAGGTGCCCTTGCTAGCTGCCTGGGGTATAAATGACAAGATCTTTATCCCTGCCGGCGCGGAGGCTTTCAAGCGGGACTTGCCTGAGGCGGAGGTGCATCTTCTGGACGGAGGCCACTTTGCGGCGGAGACGGAGACTGAAGAAATTGGCGAGTTGATTCTGGAATTTCTGGCAAAATGTGGAATATAGTATATTGGTAATTGTTACCAATAAGATCTTCAAATAAAGCTCCTGCGGAATCCGCAGCAAAGTTTATATTTCCGTTGTTCAAGCGCTGAGCCAATAGTCAGTCTCTTCGTGGGTTATGACCTAGCTCTGACATACAGCTTCCAGCCGTGAGAGGCAAAAGGCGTCCCACTCCATTACGAATGTGGCGACAGGGATTAAACGGCAAATGAAGCTATTCGCGCTGGTCGCGCTGGGTACGCTTGCAGCCTGAGGCATTTTGTGCAGCCTGAGCCGATCATGTGATCGGCCCGTGCTGCGCGGCCAATGGCGTCGGAAGCCAAGAGGAAGGCCCACAGAAATATGCCAGATTGAGAAGCGTTGGGCCAATCATAAAAGCCCCTTTCTCAATTAGACACGATCTGTCCCAGCACTTGCGCGATAAGATAAAGCTTTGCTGGAGCTGTCGCAGCCAACTGGGCAAAGTCGGGCGCCGGAGTACAGTCGGACGAACGCGGGGTCTTGATGATGATGCAATGCCACCTCGTCAAAATACCGCAATTCGGAGACTGTGAAACGCTAGTAAATAGTTTGCTCCGTAGCTGGACTGTCACGCAAATAACGGGCAAAAAGCAAAGCGTCGCAGTACAGCCAGATTCGGCGACTTCAACCGTTAACAAGATGGTGGGGGTGGATCTCAGTATGGGGAAGGGACTTACTTGATAGGCATCTGAGCTTGTCCTGGGAACAGCCAATCTCAGGAACTGGTCAAGCCATGATCTCACGGAATGGCCACGACCCTTGGAATACTGCGGCCAGAAACAAGGATCTCTGAAGATGGTTCCTGCTGGTGGCTGCCCTGCTTGGAGTCTGTTGGCGGGGCACTAGCGAGAAGCAGTTAGACAGTGAGAGAAAAGCATGTGAACCCCCACTAGACAGAATGATAAAGCTATTCTTTTGGCTGTCATCTTCTCAGTTGTTATTTTTCAGAGCTTCCCTTCTGTCCTTTTCGTTCTCGTTGCTTCTTACAGCTCTCTTGAAATCCCCTCTATCCCCCCCGCCTCCAGGAGGGTTGATGTCGCAATCCCCTCAACCACGCCCAGTCCCTCGTTTACCTTAAAAGACAGCCCCCCACGCGACCTCTCGGAACTCAACTTTTCTCCCCCAATAAACCTCAGCACGATCTCTCGAAACAGTGAGAATGGCCATCCTTGACACCACCAAAGACCTCGCGGCTTTGTTCACGAAACAAGTCCAGGCCTCTCCCGATGCCGTCGCTTTGGAGGACGACAAGACCACCTACACATACGCCGAGCTAGACAAGGAGGTTGAGGACTTGTCGCAGCGTCTGCGGGGCTACGGTGTGAGTCGCGATATCCTGGTCGGTGTTCTGCTGCCCCGGAGTTCAGATTTCGTCATTGCTTGTCTGGCAGCATTACGTGCGGGTGGGGCATTCCTCGTCCTGGAGCTGGCTTATCCTCCGGAATTGCTGGCCGACGTTCTCGCAGATGCCAACCCTGCAGTGGTCATCACGCACCGGGCAGAAACTGGCAAGATAAAGGGCGGAGTACCTGTCATCACGCTCGATGAGCCGGCCGCCGATGCCAACGGGCACACTACCGACCCTGCGCCGCTGCCCGCCGATGACGACCTAGATCGTCTAGCCTTCGTCTCATACTCCTCAGGCACGACCGGAAAGCCAAAAGGGATAGCAAACCCGCACCGTGCTCCGGTGCTGTCGTACGACCTGCGTTTTGGTGTCCAGGACCTTCATCCAGGCGATCGCGTTGCGTGCAACGTCTTCTTCATCTGGGAAATTATCCGTCCCTTGCTGCGCGGTGCAACAGTTGTTGCCGTTCCTGATGACCATAGTTACGACCCTGCTGCCCTTGTTGACCTCCTCGCTTCGAAGAAGATTACCGAAACTCTTATGACACCTACCCTTATCGCTACAATTCTCTCACGGCACCCTCATATTGGTTCTAAGCTTCCGGACCTGCGGACATTATGGCTCAATGGCGAAGTTGTTACCACCGACCTTGCCCAGCGAATGATCAAGGCCCTGCCTAATACCCGACTGCTCAATTGTTACAGCGCCTGCGAGACGCATGAAATTGCCTGCGGTGACATTCGTGAGATCCTGGACACCCAATCCCAGTACTGCCCTGTCGGCCCACCCCTCGACCCCAAGCATGTCTACATTGTCAACGAGCAGGGCGAAAGAGTGCAGGACGGAACATCCGGAGAACTCTGCGTCGGAGGGCCGATGCTCGCAAGGGGATACATCAATCGCCCAGAGACGACTGCCAAGGCTTTCATTCCGAACACATTCGGCGCGGCAGGGACCGTTATGTACCGCACTGGAGACCAGGCGCGACTACTCGCATCTGGCCTCCTTGAGATTACCGGTCGCGTTGGCGCGATGATCAAATTGCGCGGATACTCTGTAGTACCCGGAAAGGTTGAGAACGACATCGTCAAGCACCTGGCTGTCCGCCAGTGTGCAGTGATCGCACACGGAGACGGTCTAGAAAGGCAGTTAGTCGCCTACATTGTTGCGGACAAGGAATCCTCCGCAGAGCGCCCGGTTGTTGAAATCAACTCATCCGGCCACAGCCCAGGCTCTCGACGCGCCCTGACCCAGTTCCTTGCACATTACATGATCCCTGCCTTATGGGTGCAGGTAGATGAGTTACCCACACACGAAGTGTCTGGAAAGATTGACCTTAAGCGACTTCCTCCACCTCCCACGGAGACTGTAAATGGAAACGGGAAGAAGGAGGACCCTATTAGCATTGACGACATTGCTTCCGTTTGGTCGGCTGCGTTGAAGATTCCTAAGATTACATTCAAGCCCGAAGATAACTTCTTCGACTTGGGTGGCCACTCCCTCTCAATTGCCGATCTCTCCTCAAGACTGTCTAGGAAATTTGGTTTCCGCGTTCCTATCGCACGACTGGCCGAGAACTCGACCCTGACCGGACATTTGGACACTGTCCGTGCTGTACGAGATGGACACACAGCTGCTGTGCAAGCCGACCTGCCTGGAGTCCTTCGCGCTGATGCCACACTCGAAGACGATATTCGGCCGTCCAATGCGAAGATTTGCTCATTGACCGATGCAAAGACAGTGCTCCTCACTGGTGTGACCGGTTTCCTTGGTGCATTCTTGCTGAAGGATCTGGTTGAGAGCACTACTGCGGATATTATCTGTATGGTTCGATTCACAGAGCCTGAAGATGACGACCAGCCTGGTGGTGTTGCCCGTATTCGCCGCAATCTCCTTGACCTCGGATTATGGCATGACTCGATCATGGAGCGTGTGCAGATTCTTCCTGGAAATTTGTCCCGCTCAAAGTTCGGTCTTTCCCCGGACGCATTCCAGGAGCTAGCTGATCGAGTTGACGTGATCGTTCACGCTGCTGCAACCGTCAACCTCGTTTATCCTTACGCTGCTCTTCGCGCTCCAAACGTTGGCGGTACTCGAGAGATTCTCCGCCTCGCCTGTAAGGGCGGTGCCACCGTGCAGTACGTCTCGACTAACGGCGTTTTGCCCCCATCCGGAGAAAAGGGTTGGCCTGAGGACGCTCTACTAGATGTTGATGAAGTCCCCACCAAGCTCCTTGACGGGTACGGCCAGACCAAGTGGGTGGCCGAGCAACTGGTCCTCGAAGCCGGGCGTCGGAACCTGCCCGTCAGAGTGCACCGAATTGGAACTATCAGCGGTCACAGCCAGACTGGTGCTGCGAACGCGTGGGATCTTGTCTCCGCCTTGCTAGTGGAGTCCGTCAAGATCGGCAAGTTCCCAGACGTAGAAGGTTGGCGCGCGGAGATGACCCCAGTCGATTTCGTTAGTAAAGCGATTATTCACCTTGCCAACCAGACCTCTGTCGACCAGACGGTCTTCCACGTCGGAGATCCCGACCCGGTCAAGACTCAGTCTGTTTTCGAAGATCTCAAGGCTCTCGGCTATCCTACAGAGCCTCTCCCATGGGACGACTGGGTCACACTCTGGACAAGCAAGCGGGGTGAAGCAAAGGGTGGGGATGGTGGCTTTACAGCTGATATCCTCCGCAGTGGTATGCCATCGATCGAGTTTCTGCGTGGGATTGTCGTTCTAGATAACTCGGTCACTCGACCTATCCGCCGAGAGGTTGAACGTCCTAAAGTTGACCGGTTCTTGCTCGAGACGTATACCCGACACTGGTTTGCTCGTGGGTGGCTTCCGAAGCCTCCTACCAGGCTCCGTCAGCTAAGCGCTGCTTGTCGAGGTCCCTTGAGCGGCAAGGTAGCTGTCGTTACAGGCGCATCGTCTGGTATTGGAGCTGCTGTTGCTACCGCGTTGGCTAGAGAAGGTGCACACGTTGCCCTCGGTGCTCGTCGTCTCGACGCACTAGAGTCGCTCAAGTCCAAGCTCTCTACCTATGGTGGAAAGGTCGCCATTGCGAAGACAGACGTTACCAACAAATCGCAAGTCGAGACTCTTGTTAAGACAGCAACAGAAGAGCTCGGCCCCGTTGACATCCTCGTCGCATGCGCAGGTGTCATGTACTTCACAATGATGGCCAACACGCAAACAGACGAATGGGAGCGTACCGTAGATGTCAACTGCAAGGGTATTTTGAACTCGCTTGCATCTACAGTTCCTGGCATGCTGTCGCGCGGCAAAGGTCACGTTGTCGCCATCTCCTCAGATGCCGGCCGTAAGGTCTTCCCCGGTTTGGGCGTCTACTCAGCAAGTAAATTCTTCGTTGAGGCAACCCTCCAAGCACTGCGCCTGGAGACAGCAGGCCAGGGCTTAAGAGTCACCGCTGTCCAGCCCGGCAACACACAGACAGATCTACTCGGCATGTCGACTGATGCCGAGGCTGTGAAGAAGTACGGCGAGCCTTCTGGGGCACAGATTCTCGCACCGGAGGATGTCGCCAATGCTATTGTTTATGCATTGAAGCAGCCCGAGCATGTTGCTATGAATGAGGTGCTGATTGAGCCCAGGGATGAGCCTATTTAGATGGGCATGGACTGCTGTAGATTGGCCTTGATTAGATTGTTGTCTGGATTGTCGGGCATTGCTTTAGGATTAGTAATTGATGCCCTATTTGCCTCATTTAAATACATCACTTCTCCCAGTAATTCCACCACTTCAACTCTGAAATGGCCCCCCTTGATCCATCAACTAAATGCTAATCGTGGCTAAGTCTGTTACCACCTTCTTCATATTCCACTACTCCTTTGAATACCTCATGCAGAATTTCAGATATCGTTATTCCCTCCAGACAAACAGCTGCTGAAGGTAAGGGAAGGACCGCAGTAAGCATCCGCTTTGAAGTTCCCAGTAGGCCCGATTTTCAGCCATCCATCCCAAGTCCCTCCATGGTCCATACGCAAACACTCCGTACCGCAAAGCCTACCTCCATTGCCCTCGTCAAGATACTTCTTGATCGCACCCGCAATAGTCTCTTGCTGGGCCGTCGTATCGCAGTTCCTCCCGGACGAGTAGTAAACCCACGACAGAGACTCGTACGTGCCGTGCATAATGTTGCAGGACCCCTCATCGGACAGTTCCTTGATTGTACTAGCGAGAGATTTTGCCATGGCGATTGCAAAATTCGAGATTACGACGCAGGATGCAGTGGCAGCGAGGACCCGCTCGCAGACCGTGATGGGGGTTCGCTCGATAAGAGCATGGGTGAAGTTTGTCCCCTGGAGGCTAGAAGATTCTGTTGTGGTGGTTGTAGTCTCGTTCAAGCTAATTTGCAGCCATCTGTCTGGTGTGGGTTGCCCATCGATAGATGAAGGATAGATAGAGGCCTGCACTGATGTTGAACAGCAAGAGATTGCTATCAGGAGGACTTTGAGACGCATAGTAGGCTAAGGTGTTGAAGATGATAAGACCGGCTAAACAGCAAAGACGAGCGAGATCTGGGAGTCGGCCGAGAAGACTAGCCATAGCTTGGAGGTTTCCTGTAAAGGTAATGTTATTGTAGGGGGAAGTTCCATCCTTTATATCTTAGCAGGATCCACAAGAGTGAAGATTTGAGACATGTGTAACCAAATAGGACGCTAGAATCTGCACTAATCCATAGATGGGGCTTCACTTCATAATGTTCTCAGCTAATGAGAATGAGGAATAGGATATCATGAATTTAAAGGTTCAAACTCCCTTGGTAGACTCTGCCCAGTCTGATACTAGAGACTAGAAATTTACACAGTTAATGGAATTCAATGTTGCTATGACATATATTGGGTGTTGCTGTGCTATATCAGACAAGTTGACAGAGTAAGTGAATGAATCCTAGTCAGTTTGTTATACCATCACTGTTTTATTCATCCACCTCAGTTTCCACCATTCACTACTTGATGTATTCTCTAATACCATGCCACCTCTAAATCCACAAGCAGTCCTTCATTTCACCCAGTGTTATCACATTTCTATATATAGAACACCTGCATGAGAGTTCAAGAACAAATATATAAGTATATGAGCATAAATTGAGATAATTATACCAAGTCAAGATTTCTTTCGGCTGCATTGCTCTAGGATTAGGGGTGTATATGTATATACAGACTTGACTTCGTAGAATTAATGGCTTCGCCTTATTTAGATGAGCCGCTTTGATGATGCTTACGGAGTACTTCTCATCGCCGGTGAGGACTGAGTAAATGCTCAGGTCCTGCTTGGGTGGGTAGAATATGTTATCAGTTACATATACATATAGATATATATACTATTACCTCACAATAAGGCCGTATTTCGGCTGATATCAGCCTCTAAACAGTGTCTCTGAGGACCAGCTCGCTTTCAAAGCCCATGGCTATAGGCATATAACAATCTGCCATAGTACATAGTTACTCCCAATGCTATCTTTGTCAGAAGTCTAACCATCCTAGCCGTTGATTTACAGAGTACGGCCACTCATGACATACCAACAGACCCAGGGGCTACATCGGAGTTGGTTACTGCATTCCGCATGGTGCACTGTAGGAACAAATGCCCTAGGCACCTACAAAGCTTCGCCCAGGACTTGCCCTCCGTAAATTTAGTCTCGACACGTCAAAGCAGGTTAAACATGCAAGTCTACCAGCATAGTATGATATCTCCATCACCATGGCGCTAGCTCTTTTTATATTACTGTGTACGAACAGGTGGCTTGGGTTCGTTGATTGCAGCTTGAGAAAACCCAGCTGTGAAACGGACTCCATCTAATTGAGAGTCAAGTGCACTTGCTCAATACCATAAACAAAATTTATTGTGATCCGCAAATGCTTTAGTAAGATAAACGAGTGTATTAAGACGTCTTAGCAAGTTGTGCACAACAGAAGAAATAAACGAGGTATGTACATTGTAGGGAAAGAACCAGCCAGGTACGGCTATGCCGACATCCACTTCTCTTCCAAGCCTGATACTAGCAGAGCAGACAGAATCTCAGCACTAGGCCAGTTCAAAGTCGAGACATTCCCAAAAGTCTAGAATGGGTCTGATTCAAGCGTCGGTGGGCTTGGGAGGAGGAGCCTGGCCGTCGGTGGGCTTAGGGGGAGGGGGGATGTCTCCACGCTTTCCGTTGTCGTTGCCATCCTTGGGAGGAGGGGGAGCCTGGCCGTCGGTAGGCTTAGGAGGAGGGGGAACCTGGTCACGCTTGCCATCTCCCTTCGGGGGAGGGAGGTCGACGGTAGGCTTAGGGGGAGGAGGAACATCTCCACGCTTGCCATGGCCATCCTTGGGAGGAGGAAGCTCGCCATCAGTAGGCTTAGGAGGGGGAGGAACGTCTCCACGCTTTCCGTTGTCGTTACCGTCCTTGGGAGGAGGGGGAGCCTGGCCGTCGGTAGGCTTAGGGGGAGGGGGGATGTCTCCACGCTTGCCGTTGCCGTCCTTGGGAGGAGGGAGGTCGACAGTAGGCTTAGGGGGAGGAGGGATGTCTCCACGCTTGTCGTTGTCGTTGCCGTCCTGGGGAAGAGGAGGGAGCTGGCCGTCGGTAGGCTTGGGTGGAAGTCCGTTGGAAAGATCAGTTGGGCCTGAAGTGATGAGGGTTAGCATTTGATACAGCGTTTGAACATGATATGACGACATACGAGGAGCAGGAGGCGCGGCGGCAACCAGGCCAGCGGCGACCATGGCGGAAACGAGAGCTGCGATCTTCATGGTGATGATTGTATAGATGAGAGAGACTTGAAAAGGTGAAAGGAGAGTATGAGTGAAAGGACTTGTTGTGTTGAGATGGTTTGAGGAGATGATTCTGACTGGAATGCCGGTGTCGTCTGCCCTTCTTATATCCTGCGATGCTCATAGAAACCTCGCGAGATGCCCCCTACACGGTCTAGCCTTGTCACGTCATTGGAATCATTCATGATGCCTGGCGCGATAGATCGCAAATAGTCCACGTCGTCGTCACCCAGACATCCAGATGCGGAAACCAGCTGGTCCATGCTGCTTGCGCCTTGTGGTTAACTCCGAGGTGTTGCGACGATTTCAGTTCATCCAATCTTACGTCTAATCTTAATCATCTTTTTTCATTTGCTCCTAGGCTAATGCATGGTTCTATCAGTTTGGCTTTGCTTCTGATGTGGTTATACTACAAGTTGTAATACTGCCAGCAACAAACGTACCTCGTCCAGTGCATCTTATCTGACCATGAATAAAGTAAGCTAATATTGCAGCCTGTCAGGCTCTTCCGCGTCACCAGCAGTTGACTGTTCGACTCTTCACCGTTGGCGGCGTGTTCATTGCGGAGAGGATCGACCGGCGCCGCGTATACAATCCACCCACTAACAAGAGGTCATCCAAAATTAGAGATTTGTTAGTTTCCACTTTCCAGTGCTTAGCTGTGGGGCGCAGACTAGTGGCTGTACTGACCCACTTGATGGGAATGGGTGTTCTCTTTCTTGACTATTCTTATTTCAAAGTAATCACAGAGGGTTGTGTCGTTGATGATATGGTGTGTATCCAGCGGCTTCTCCAGTGTCTTTTTGCAGAATTCCATGTTGAGATACTCAAGAATGTGATCACTAGCTTACGAGTATGATGCCCCAGGCTGAACTAGCAGACGTCGAATTCTCGAACGCTTTCCACGGTTCATTGGCCATCGGACCACAAGTCTATTTCCGGTCAATCCGGGGAAGCTTCGTAATCTTCAGCTTCGCCTTACCGACGTTTGGCCGAGAAGCTCCAATAGATTGTCCAGAATGTTCAGGACGTGAATCTCTGGATTCCTCAAGTGGGTCGTTTGACGGGCTGCCCAGCCGGCCCGACATGGACTCGGACAATTCACAACGCGAGTTCCCCATTTGCCGTAACTGGACTGTCGATCATCATGAACAAGGTCGAGATCGACACAGGCCGAGCTGGCTAGACCGATTCTCGCGTGCTTAGAAGTGACGCCAGTGTCTGTTGCGGATGTTTTCCGAGGACCTTCGTTGGAAAGCGTATAGGGAGATTTCCACGTGCGTGATATTCTGCGTCAAGGATAGCTCTCGTCACATCTTACGAAGCTGTGCGTGCTTGTAGAATGCAGTGTCAAGATCTCGTTGATGAATTACGTGGCAAGGCACCGAGTGCAGACACTGATGATTGATCATATTGTTGACGCAAGCAGAACCATCGACTGCTCAATTCCTTCTGTTACACTTGGCAGTGGTTGATGAGAGAAAGAAGAGAGGTAAGAAGACAACAGACTCTGCCTTATACACCACTGCAGATAGGTAAACTATCAACCCTAAAGTCTATATATCTACTAAGGCTTCCTGCCCAAAACATTGCTGCGCAGACATCAACCATGTTACTTAACGTTCTAGTGATATATAAGCCAGGTCACTGTCCACTATATATTAATATAGTTCATGGCGATGCTTAAAGTAGCTGGTATTGTTACGTGTGCAGGGTCTGTCTGTCTGTCTTCTTCCTGTGCAATACTGGTTGCTTTCTAAGTAGAGCGAATACCATTTCTCCTCTCCAGACGGCTAGAAGCTCCTCAATAGGAGATACTGTGAAGTAATCAAATCTAAAAGAAGCTCGCTGAACCTGCATCTTAGAAGACGACGAATATAAAATAGCCTAGGACTGGTAGGATGAGGACAGCCAACCAAAGCCAAGTAAGCTATGCCGTGCCACAAGCTGTATCTACTTGCACGGCAAATGGTGCGGATCATGGGCTATTCTCTTAGTAGTAATTCAGTCCGCAGCATTATGACCCACAGTGTTCTGTGCCTCACTGCCTATACTTACGAGTTCCCGACAATCACTTGCCTGTTTGGCCTGGAGTATGATTATGCAGCTAGCTAAAAGGCAGGACTCATATTTCACTTGTAGTCAGGCTTCGTCTATCGATAAAACAAGACATGTAGGGGTAGTATATGCATTGAAATGAGTTCTTCTTTCAAAGTCACCCAACAATTTGGTGGCAGGACATGAACACCTCAGAACAGCTCCCCATTCTTGATCATGTCCTCTTCCCACCCAATGCAATCCCTTGCCAAATCCTGATAGTCATCCCAGTAATCATCAAAGAAGTCTGAGAACTCGTCCTCAATGTCACCGAAAACTGCCGCCCACTTCGCCTCCCATTTGAGGTCGTCTTCCCATGTATACGTGTCATCCGGATCACCAGCCAGAATAGGGGGCTTCTGGTGAGTATTTTGACCCCACGGACCCAACACTTTGTCCTTTCCGTTCGCCTCGTACTCCTGTTGCTGAGAGAGCCGGACACGCTCATCCGTTTCGGCTTGCATCTTCGCTTTCCAAGCCCGACTCATCCGCTGATTATAGACCTTGTATAGCGCCGGCAGATGAACGACATCAGCAGCACAATACTCCCTAACAATATCCGGCATCGGACGCTCATCGAAGACTTCATACCCCCCAGCGGCACCCTTCGCCGCATTAAGCAGCCTCACAACCTCATCCTTGCGCTCCTTCCACGCTCTCCTCTCCACGCCTGACAGGGAAAGATCCCGCTCGATACACTTGGCCAGACCGGAGACATATTTCTTCGACCCCCGTCTCCCAGCAAGCTCCATGAGCTGGAGATCCTGCACGCCCGCAAGACGGATATTGTAGTGCCCGAACAGCGCATCCGAGTCATTGCGCACGTCGAAGATGACTTTTTGGATACTGCGTGACTCGAGGATCGACTGGAGAGAGGGCAGCTTTGGGGCAGGTTTAGTACCTGTACCTGGGACAGGTGCGAACGCGGCGGCACCTAGTTTGAGGACGTCGACGAGGTAGACGATTTGTTTGTGTGCTGCGAAGAGGGAGAGGATGGAGAGGGTGCCCTGGCGGGAGAGGTTCGTGCCCTCCAGGTCGATGAAGAGCTGTGGTGGTGACGCGGGGGTTTTGCTTAGGGTGGCCAGGCAGTCCTGCAGCGTGGACTGCGAGTCGACGATCTTGATTTGAGGCATTGCGTATCGAGGTAGAGTGTTGCACGGGAAAGGGGTATATGTCTAGGACTGTATATCAGAGTGAGGTCTATGGGCGGATGTCATTATATACCTAGGGCTCAGAGTCGATCCCACCACCAACATCGCCTTGCCGTGCCACCTTCTCTTATCAACAGCTTTTCATTTGTTTAGCCGCCTGAGTGATATGCTGCAATACTGCGGCAATTGGCTGATTAGCCTGCGCCTAGGCAAGGCTGCCTCTGCGCCGCATGTCCGCGGCTCCTAGAGGAAAGACAAGCAAAACAGTGTGTAAACCCCCTGGATTCTTTCTGAGGATATAGCGTGCTACTTGGTAAGATGCAAGATAAGAGAAGATATTCTACTAATCCTGGTCAAGAGGCTATAGAAATCGCTATTTAGATCATAAATCGCTGACTCCTAGAAACGATAAACGCATTTAACTATCGGGCGCTAGAATACTAGCATACTTGAAACGAGCTACCGAAGCCCTGTTGGAGCCTACTGCATCATTATAATGCACGTTGTGTATGAGTGAGTGGGGCTGTGCAAATTGCTGGTTGATGTCTGCCATTTGGTGTGGGGGCCAACGAGACTTGTCCCTGTCAGAGGTATGTTGGATGCGGCCGCGGCGAGAGTTGTTGGGGGCCGTAGCGCTGCATTGATTATTTAATTGCTTTCTGTGGTATGTTTAATGTTGGGTCTAGTTCTGTTGTGGTGGACAGAAACAGGGCGAAGACTGTACTCATCCAGTAAACGCTACTATGTGATACCGCTCGCGATGATAACATCACTTCAACCTTCGCTATCATGAGTTTATTGCTTTGAACCAAAGTCAAGAGGTGGCATGATTATCATAGAAAGTCTATCATGACCACGGTGAGATGACAATTTTGGACTGCCAAGTGTCATCCAACCTATTCTCCTCTACATCCATCCGCTACTTTGAGAATGCCTCCTGAACTGATTGATCCCAACGGAGACCTCGTAATTGTCTGCAATGAAGTCTCCTTTCGCGTTGATTCAAAGGCGCTAGGAAGAGGCTCACCTGTCTTCAAAGCCATGTTGAACCCCGAGTCCGACTTCAAAGAGGGTCGAGCACTCCGAGACGCTCACCCAGGAAGCCCAGCACAGATCGAGCTCCCAGAAGACGACGCAGACGCTTTCAGGGTCTTTGCGAATCTCGCACACCTTCGATTCGGCGACGTCCCCGACGAGCCCAACTTTGAAGCTCTGGATGATTTGGCCTGGTTCACAGACAAGTATCAGTGTTCAGAGCTGATCAAGCACCTTGGCCATGACTGGTTGAATTACGACATGAGAGGGCGCACGTCCAAAGAGCTCTGGCTTCTTCTGAACCTGGCTTATGCGGCAGATTCGGAGGATGGCGTTGACAGGATATCGCATCTGCTCGTCAAGCAACGCACAGATCGCATCTGGCGCACTGCATACGCCAGGGAGAATGGCAGCGTTCTCCCGGCAAAGGTTTTTGGTCTGTCTTTCCTGCGTCTATCGTAATTCCTGCGTTCAGCTACTGACCAGTCACCACCTGCCAGACCAGTTCGAGGCCTTCCATGGCTCTGTGTTTCGAAGCATCCAGGATGTCCTGCTGGGGCCAGTAAATCGAGAGCAACCGTGTTTGACTTGCAAAATGCTCCTCGAAGGCGCGCACTATTATATTGACGACATTGCGAAAAAGGGACTGTTGCCGGGAACCCAAGCATTTTCAACCTTGACAGTTCCAGAGATTTACCAGCGAGTCACGGAATTGGGGACCAGGGCATTCCGAGACCATCCTTTGCATTCCCATTGCAGTGGTGGATCTGGCTTTCGTAGTAAGGCTGACCTCCTGCAAGCGCTGCTCCGATGTACTGAAGATGAGGTTGATCTCTGCTTGGATTGTTTGAAGGATAGGCGATGCGAGGAGCATATGGTTGAATCTGCCTAGCTTTGTTAAGCCTAGTTCTTTCAATGAATGAAGATAGTCCCACTGAAGCCCATTCTGATGCCCACTAGTATTCCGAGGAGTTTTCTGTTCTGGCCTTTTGTAACGGCATTGAACTCCACTTACGTGCAGCCGCAGTCTCGCGGGCTTGTCATGAATTTGTTTGCCGTGGTTTGGCAGTCATATTTGAGTTGGCTGAATAGGTCTGCTGAGAAGGGAGTGCGGAGTGTCAGGACCGGCGGCTCAGAAGTATGTGGGGGGACAGGCTTGATAGCCGGCCTTTGATCTTCGACGGTAACTAGGGCTATGCTTAGCTTGCATGTCTTTTGACGTTCTACCCAACGGGCTTTCGGAATGTACAGTACTATACCCCTGTCTCGTGGATGCAGCATCCCTGGACAATCATTTACTAGCACTCCATACCCCAAACAGCACGGAGAAATCGCCGCTCCTCTGCTATTTCCCCTTTTCGAACGCGCAGCTTCCGAGTTAATGAATCCACATGGTCGAGACAACATATGTATTTTAAACAGTAGGTACTCCAGTTATACCACCTTACAGTGGTTGACCTTCCTTCCGTTGCGGGTAATATATATAACCCTTTAGGCGCTGCAAGACTCCCACAAAGGGCTGTCTTTCAAAAATGCGTATACTTCTTATTTTCGCAGCAATCACCCTTGTTAGTGCGACTATCCTCGAAAATGGACAGCCTCGATTGAATCCGTACCCGGGCCAGGCTCGCCTGTTAGACTCGGGGCTTGACGACAGCTGGAAGACGTACCATGCTGACGCCGAGGAAATCTCCTACAAGGGGCGCTGGGATGATAAACATATTTCTTGTAAGTACTTGACATGGAATGTTTGCTTACTGACAGAGTAGGGTGGTCGTAAGTTCCCTGTTGATACTGGAATCTTTACTGAGCATTCAGCGCCGCGGGAATCAAGTTCGCTTTTACAGGGCAGAAGGTAGAACCCATCTCTTTCCTGGAAGTCACTAACAAAGTAGTTGGCACTCGGTTTCGGTAACCATACTGTTGACGGGGTCTTGCTTGCATATCGGTAGGTCACCCTGTAGGTGATCAAGGTGGATAGGGCTAATCGTGCAGAATCGGAGGACAAGACTGGCAGTTTGCCAACGTCACTGCCAATGCCGACTACCAATTTGTAGACTCGAGTACTACTGGAGTGAATCTGACCGAAGCTGCTGCAAAGAAAACATTTGAGCTGAGAGGTATGTAGGTTACTAGGATCATTTGTTCTCTGCTAACCTCGCAGTCACCAACTGGGCCTACGGATACGTCTTCCCTGGGTCGTCGTTCGAAGCTAACATTGCACACAATCCAGCTCAAGAGTGTCGCTGTTGATGCGGACTCTCGCATTTACAAGGTCAAACCGTTCCCGAAGATGGTCGAGGTCATTGGCGATTCGTATGTCACCCAGCTGTTAGTTCCATCTAACTTGGTAGTCTGAGTTCTGGCGACTATGCAACCTACGAAGGACTCTCCTCCTGGGCATATCTGTTTGCTGCCGGTTTGGGAAATGTGGAATATTCTCTTACAGTATGTTCAACCAACCGATAGACAAAGCTGACAACCAGGCGTATCCCGGTATCTGCCTGCACGACCAAAACTGCTGGGGCAATCCAAGGGGACAGGTATGTCTATCCCCTCTCTTCGACGCTTCTAATGGATAGATCTACCAATGGTTCAAAACAAGCGACACCTCCTATCGAGCAACTGAGATATACGGAGAAGACCCTCCCAACTGGGACTTTGAAGCCCAGCAGCCGGCTGACTTGGTAGTCATCAATATTGGTACCAACGACAACAATCCGACAAACAACGTTTCCGGCACAGACTATGGCAACGACTACGTGAAGCTGGTGGGTGGTATTCACAAGATATGGCCTGATGCCCAGATCGTGCTTATGGTAAGTCCATCCCTATGTGTAGCTGGTCTAACAAAGTAGTCTCTTTGGGGTGGATTTGGCGAATCCGGAGACACTTATGTGCAAGGTCCGCTGTACGTCGACGAGATTAAGAGCGTCTACAAACATTTCCAAGCACACGGCGACTTTGTCCACTACTTTGACACCACCGGCATTCTTCAGCACAACGACATCAATCCGCAGTGGCACCCCACCGATGTCGGACATGTCAAGATTGCAGCGCACTTTATGCAGTGGGTTAAGCTCAAGTTTGGATGGGAGATGGAGGCCACTGGGCCAATGGTGCATAGCGGGACATTGTACTGGAATGATCAGGAGAGCTACTGATGTATTGATGTTGCATGATAGCATGTTGAAACTAAGTCAAAAACTACCGATCCAGGGTCTTTGAAATCGAGTTCAGGAAGTCAATCCCTCCCTTTCTCCAAGTATCCTCCTCCAGCCGACCAAAGTTGGTGATATTGGCATCGAGCAGGAAGTCGACCGGAGCATCAACCGAGTACTGCTCCCAGACCTCTGCATCCACCCCAGTATTCGGGTCCAGATCATGGATGAAGCTCGCCCACATGCTACTAACCATAGCACTAAACGGCTTGTACCACTCCGGCACCCCCTCAAACGGCAGTCCATAATGATATCCCCATCCGTAGATGTTGTTAAACACGAACGAGACCTCGGTGAAATGCTGCGCTCCTCCAATAGCAGCGGCATCACCTCCACGCGTGTTGAAGCGGTAGCAGTACGCCGGGGTATCATACTCCGCCCAGGCCTCGCACTGCCGTCTGCGGTTCGCATGCATGGTATAGTCTCCTGCATATGCACACGTCCGTCGCCACTGAAGACCTTTTGAGGGGATGCGCTTGTCACCGAGGAACTCGGGGATTCCTTGCGATGGGTCGTCGGGGTATAGTTCCAAGATCTTGTCGGCGAGCTCTTCAGTGTAGAAGCCTCCTCCTGTTGACATTAGCCTCTGTACCCTGAACAGGAGGGGGTGTACATACCAATAAGATACTGCTTAAACTGCTCGGTAGTGTTAATCCCCGTAGGCCCAAAGCTAGCACCCTCATCTGTATTCGTCCCCGAAATAATAGGCACCTTGACAAAGGCCCCCTTCTGGAGCTGCACGCTGCCTCGCTCCTGGAGGAAGTCCCCGTCAACATACGGAGCGAAATCATACGCCGCGGTCCCATTAGTCCCATTGAACAGGGTGTTGAGATCCTCGAACGGCACACTCCGCAAACACTGCAACGTATCCTCCTCACCAGAACACCCCACACCCTCAACAATCTCATCATACTGCGCCTGCAACTCGGTCATATTCGTCCGCATGGCACTTACACTCCCGCCAGACTCCATAATCGCCCCGCGGAATAATCCGTCGTCGCGGCCCCCGTACGCAATGAGGTGGTCGCCCACGGACATTCCACCAGCGGACTCTCCAAAGATGGTCACCTTGGACGGATCGCCTCCGAACGCGGCAACGTTCTCCTGGATCCAGTGCAGCGCGAGGCGCTGGTCGCGGAGACCGAGGTTCGTTGCGCCCGCGGCGGAGACTTCTTCGCTGGCGATGAAGCCCCATGTTGAGAGGCGGTAGTTGAAGGATACGCCGATGAAGGGTTTTCCTAACTCATTAGCCCTATCTTAGTACGGAAGGGTGAAGGAGGGGTACCGATTTTATGAGCATTGGCAACAATGCGAGACATATTGTATCGCTGGTCTGCGCTAGATCCCTCAGTGAAACCACCGCCGTGGATCCAGACACCGACGGGGAGGGAGGAGGACTCGTCGACGGAGGAGTCGCGGATGACGTTTAGGGTTAGGCATGCTTCGGACTGGGGGTACCAGATTGAGTCGGTCTGAATTATCAGCATTCCACTCATTCTATGAGAAGTAAAGCTATGCATGTGGAAAGATAGGGACATACTCCGTATCCGACGCAGATATCGCCGTATTCCTTTGCGTCTCTGGTATTATTCCATGTCTCGGAGAGGGACTTTGGCAGGGCGAAGCGCAGATCCCCGACTGGTTGCTGGGCGTAGGGGATACCCAGGAAGAAGTCCTGGTTGTATGTTGGGTTTCGGGTGCCGACGTATGTCCCGTTCAGAACTGTAGCTGTTGGACCTGATGAAGAAGAAGAAGAGGAAGAGTGCGCTGTTGGAACGCCCGCGCCCAAGCCGGTTAGGGCTGAGAAGGTGAGCAGCGACAATAACATTGCGGTATTCTGTAGACAGAAAGTGAGTGACGACCGGGGAAACCCCAGCCCTCAAGCAGTATTTATACTCCTCCGCATCGTCTTCAAAAATCCAATCTCATCCCGCACATCCGGCTATTCCACAGCTTAACCATCCCGCAGGAAATGCCCCCACAACAGACCCTTGTCCAATCTGGGGTATAGTCCGACACGCATTCATCCGAATGTGGGGAACCCTAATCCGCCGTTAAATGAAGTTCTTCATAATCTACCGTATCCAGGCATGATCTGCAGTTGGAGAGGGGTAGACCTGGCAGGATCAATGATTACCACTGGGTGAGAACTTGACGTGCCGTGCAGGACCATTCCGGGACCGGAGCTCGGGGTTCTGCGAGTGGATAATGCGCCGATGTTTTGCCGGTGCTTATGAATGCCTGACTCAGTGCCATTCTACTCTGTAGCTATAGATTTGCCGAGTCATGAGTGCTGATGGGGTATGAATTACCCCCTTCTCACGTTGCTCCGACAGTGATATTGATCATTGCCGTTTCGGGGCTGTGCTGCTTTAGGCAGGCATGAAGCTATCTAACCCTATCCGCAAGTCGGAATATGTGACATCCATGTCCCTGCCGAGATACGCACAGACAGACGTCATCCAGCCAGGTCCGGTCGTTCCGGACACAATGACGAGACAATGTCAGTGATGGCATGATACTATCCGTGGGGTTCGGAACTGGTGGATTATCTGACATTCAGCAACATGACATTCTCAAACCAATGGATATAGAGCACTAAAACAGACTAAGCACGCACTTCCCCTGCTCACTAATTATTACATCCTATCTCACTTCCATCCATCCGACTATAGACCTCTACACCCGCCTCTCACTAACCCCATTGGACGAAATCGGCCCAGCATCCTCCACATTCTCCGCCTGCACCTTGGGCTCTGACCCAAACCCATTCTCTGTCTCAGTCGCAGCCTTTGTCTCTTGAATCGGTCCCTGAGACTGGGGGACCTCATACAGCTTCGGCAGCGGCTGGAGTTTCTGTCTAAGCACCCACGTGCGGAAGTGCCAGACGGCGTTCTTGAGCTGGTATGCGGCGTGGTGGCGCGTCGGGACGGAGAACACGCGATCGAGTTCTTCGAGGGTGAGTTCTATCCTCGTTAGCATGTCTATCAAAGATATATTAGGGAGGGGAAAGCAGGGTACCCTTTGTCTCCGGCACAAACAGCAGCACCAACCACCAGCCGATAATACACCATGCTGCGTACCAACTAAACGCGCCTTGGGGTTTAAATGACCTCTGGAGCATAGGCCATGTAAAGGAGAGAATAAAATTAAAGCACCACGTCGTCGCAGTCGCCCAACTCATACCAACCTCTCGGACATGCAGCGGGAATGCCTCGGCAGAGTATGTAAACGGGACGGGGCCCTCTCCTGGCGAGTAGAAGACTTCGAAGAGATACATTCCTGTCGTGACCATTGCAGTGCGCTTCTTGGACGTTGGGTTATCGGAGTCGATCCAGAAGGAGAAGCCGGACCAGAAGAGCCAGATGGCGAGCCAGGGGAAGGTAAACAGGAGCAGGTTTCTGCGGCCCCATGTATCGATTGTCAAAAAGGCCGGGATGGCAAATACCCAGTTCAGAATACCAGTGCCCATACTAGCCAGAAGACCCTGCTGGATACTGTAGCCGGAGTCCGTGAAGATACTGGTCGAGTAGTACGCAATGACATTGACGCCGCAGAACTGCTGCAGGAACATGACGATCCACGAAGCGAGCGTTGCCCTTCTATTCCGTGGGACGGTGAAGAGCTCCATGAACATAGTGAAGAAGTTCTTGCCCTTGTTGATCTTGCGCTCGAGCTCGACGCCCACGTACGCGTAGTACAGGTCTCTCGCGGCCTGGACGTCCGTGTTGCGCAGCCGGCGGAAGGACTGGAATGCTTGTGGGATTTTGTTGTGCTCGATGAGCCAGCGGGGGGATTCCGGGCAGAAGTAGACTTGCAGGCAGACGAAGATGGGGAGCACGACAGTGCTGCCGAGCATGAGGCGCCAGCTGAGGTCCTCTTTGACGCCCATGAAGGCCACGCCCATGATGTTGCCTATTTAGTTAGCGTCCCAACTCAAGTATACCCTAGAGAAAGAGACATACCAAGCATGATACCGAACGCGGTCCACATCTGCCACTGCATGACCAAAGCACCTCTGATCGGCGCAGGGGAACATTCAGCAGCATAGACGGGCACTGTCGATGACTTGGTGCCAATACCCAGACCAAGCACGAATCGCGCAATAAATAGATTGACCCATGAGTTGGCAACGCCTTCCCAGATGGAGGCAATCGCAGCAATGATACAGGAAATGAAAATTGTTCCTCGTCGCGCAAAGTATCGGTTCATCGGCTCGGTCAGCCAGCATCCGATTAGGGCACAGGCGAGGTACGGCGCGCCGACGACCAGCCCGGTGATGTAGTCTTGCATTTGCGGCGAGAACCGGTCTGCTTCGATGCCGAGGAGCTATCCAATTAATACCTGGCGTGTCAAGTGGAAAGAGACAAACCTTAGGGTATATCACAACAGCACCATTGTTGGCTGTCTCGTCCATTCCCTGCACGGCCGCAGCCATCGAGCACATCGCTACCTCTTAGCACGCCCTACCTAAACGTAAAGACAACTTACTAGCCATAAAGTAAAGCATCCACGGCTGCGACCACTTATGCGTCGTCTCCCTCCTCAGCGCCTCCCTCTCATCCTCACTCAGCTCAGGCAAACTCTCCGCAACCGCCGGGTCCTGCGACACCAGCGCACCCCTACGGAACAGGTCCCTGTGCTCCTGCAGCCCATAGCGCAAACAGAACCGGTCGACATCGTCGAACAGTTCCTCGCGCGGGACCCCAGCAAGCGGGTTATCAAAGAGCGCATTCAGCTTGCTCCGGTCCTGGCCCTCGACATCGTAGATGTGGTGTGTCTTGGGCTGCTCGCTGTGCTCGGAACTAGCCTTGCCAGTCGTCGGCGAGGGCGTCTCTGTCTTGCCTGTTGCTGGTTGTCTGTTGTCGTCCATGATGGTCAACGCTCAACGAGAATGATGATCAGGAGAAGATCAGAGCAGGGTAGATCGCACGGGACACGCCCGTTTAAATCCCCGCCTGGTCAGGTCGCGGACAGTGCGGCGTGCGGCTTACGCCTCCCATGTCCCATGTCCATGACGATTGGAGAGCGCACGCGAGTGACAGAATGGGCAGTGCCCGGCGCGCATCATTGCCTTCTCCATCAACGCTGGGAGGGCGCAACGGCCGGGTAGAGTTACAGGTCTGGGGACAGATAGTCTGGTTGGCCAATTGGACACGATAGATCCACCATCATGGGGGGTGTCATCTGCCCGGGGCCCCAGATCTGTCGGGTGAATAGCGTGGTGAGCTAAGGACCACAACAGGATCCGGGGCACCAAGGATGACAAGCCAGCCACAAGACTGCACAAGACTGGTCAAAATGCTTAATCCTCATTCGGCCCCCACTGGGTGCTGAGACTGGGTAACTGGAGCCAACGTTACTTTGCGCCGATCGGTGGCCGTGGGTGGTTCGTCTGGGGGACTGGGGGACGTTGCGTCCAGGCTGGTCTCTTGTAACCCGGGGGATCCGTACCAGAATTGAGAACCATGAATCAGTAAGTTGACACCTTCGAGAAGGAATCTCGGAAGAACGACGCGAGAGAGCTATCCTTGTCCAGAAAGCCGCGTCGACGTCAGCGGCTTCATACCCGGTTATAGGGCGCCTCTTATCCTCTAGCGCAGCCATCTACTCCATCGCCTGTCATGGACTTGGCACACGACACATACAGAGTACAGAGTAGCTACAGAGTAGCTACATCTCGAGAAATGAAGTTTGCATGTTAACTCCACAACCTTACTCAGAATATTGTACGGAGTACTCTAGCACGTGGAGGCCCCAGTTTTCTGTCATGACTTCATTTCCAAGCTGCCGGGAGCCCTCTAAAAGTCACTGCGCTACTGGCCCCTCCCCCGGGTTTTGTCAGCCCTAAGCCGGAAATGGTCTGCGGGGGCGTTCTAGCGCCTCTTTCGCAACGTCGTTTAGACACAAAACATACTTACACCGTAGTGGTTGATAACTACCTCAATCGCTGAACCCGGAGAGGAATTCCACTACGGCCTATTCTCATGGTACAACGGTACCACCAAGCCACCACAATCCATCTCGCATCCGTCGAAATCCGGTGACATGGGCAGGCTGACAAGGTGCCAGAGTCCAGGCTAAGCGAACTCACTGCTATCCATGGGCACAACCCGTAGTCAACAACGCATCCGCATCTCGCTTGGAACTGGGACATTCCCCCTCAGCTAGTCCATCCCAGGGACATCGTAACATTCTTCGAGCCGAGAGCATCCAGAGTTTGGAGCAATGTCGGTTCGTGCCCTACTTGACGTAGACATAGGATTACAGTTTGGAAGAGCAGCTGTGTCTGAGCGTACTCGCCTAGCAGTCTGCTTGTCATTCACTGCTCTTGTTCCAGATAGTCAGCAGAATCCGAAAGCAGCACGGCCTGGCATATCATCCGGAAAAGTAGTCCAGCCCATGCTATCGGCAGACGCTCTCCTAAGATCAGTATTTCTCAAATGGGGCCAACGCACTTGTCCAAGAGGCTATGCCAGTGGCGTTTAATCGAGATAAGAATAAACTCTCAGCAAGCCACCAAGTGCTACGTGGTCGGGGTCATCACTCTTCACACTGGGACTTGCTCTGGGGCAGGAATTGCATGACATTGACATTTCCATTCGATTGGAAAAGCCTAATACTTGCGGATTGAGCATGTAATTCCCATTTATTTGAGTAAATAAGCTGAAAACGATCGCATGACAGCAAAAGCACTGTTCAATTTCTTGAACCGCCGTGTATCCCCAGCAGACTCAGTCAATCAAAATCCAGGCCGGGTGCCCATGGTCCAGTTAGTCGATGAAAGGGTCGATCTGCCTTTGCACAAATACTCCGGTAGCCCTAACAAGCTGACATTACTTAAGGTCTTAATCTATGTGACCCTAATCTTTAGCCTCATATATGTCTTCACCACCTTGCCAAATACTCAGAAGAGCAATACCAGGCCTTCTTTCAATCTGATCATATTCATTGCAAAGTCACTTGAGTAATTAAATCACAGCAGCGTGAGTAAAGGTCTATTGAAACCAAAATACCACCTCTTCAGTATCTACTTCTCAAGTTTCCTTATCTACAGCGATATTTACGGGGTAAAGAACAAGATATATCAATCAAGATCATAATTAACTGCTATAGTACAAGTAACAAAACAAACTGATATCATCATAACCATCATTCATCATAATACATCGATCGCGGGCAATCTCTTAATCAAAGCACTTTTCGGCTTAATAATTAAAGTCCCCCGTGCGCATCTCGCGGTCTCCCATCTTCGCAATGTTTCTATTCTTCGCGACACCCTCCTCATGCCCGAAGGCACGGTCGACTGCCGCGCCCATGCCGCCGCGCAGTGATTCACCCATACCCTATTATGCCGTTAGAACAGGGTGCGCGAGGTCTGGGTAGGCTGACTTGCGTGGATCTCTGCGGCTGCGCCCTTGGCGCCGGAGCCGACGTTCTCGCCTGTGCGGGTCGAGGTGGTTTGTCCGGTGTGGCCGGCGCTGTTGGACGCGGTGTTGCCGTAGCCGGTAGAGCCGGTGTTGTAGCCTGAGCCGGTGGTGCCAGTGTTGTAGCCAGAACCCGTGTGGCCGGTGTCGTATCCAGTGCCTGAGCTTCCAGTGTTGTAGCCCTTGCCCGTGGTATCGGTAGTGCCAGCGCCGGTTCGGTCCGCGTCATGGCTGTAGTTAGGGGTAGAGTGCTGGCCGTGGGAAGCGTTCTTCATGGTACCAGTAGTGGAGTCGACGCGGGGGTCGAGCTTGTTGAGGAGGTTAGAGCTGTGCACCTTCTCAGCGCCGTGTGTAGCGGTAGATCCAGCGCCAGCGGCAGATCCGGAGCCAGCTGCAGCGCTAGTTCCAGTTCCAGTTCCAGTTCCAGCACCAGCTCCGGTAGCGGTGGCATCGGTGAATCCGCCGGTCGAGCCCTTGCGAGCACCGCTGTGGCCGTAGGCGTGGGTCGGGCCGGCGCTGTTACCGGTGGTGGTCGTGTTAGGGGCATACTTGGCGCGGTTGTCCATGTCGCTGTCCACTCGGGGGTCGGCCTTGTTCATCATGTTGGAGCCGTGGGGGCCAGCGTTGCTAGTTCCAGGTGCGGTGGTCGTGCCAGGGGCGTACTTGGATCGGTTATCCATGTCAGAGTCGACACGGGGGTCGACCTTGTTGCCCATGTTGGAGGTGTGAGGGCCGGCGTTGCCGCTGGTAGCAGTGTATGTGTTTCCAGTGGAAGTAGTGCCGGGGGCGTACTTGGAGCGAGCGTCCATGTCGGAGTCCACACGGGGGTCTGCCTTGTTGGCGAGGTTAGAAGAGTGAGGGCCTGCGTTGCCGGTCGTGGAGGTGTAGGTGTTGCCCGTGGAGGTCGTGCCGGGGGCGTACTTGGAGCGGGCGTCCATGTCGCTGTCGACGCGGGGGTCGGCCTTGTTCATGAGGTTGGAGGAGTGAGGTCCGGCATTGGTAGAGGTGCTGTGCGTGGCAGAAGGGTTGGAGTTGAAGTGGGCGTCCTCGAAGGTCTTCGTCGAGGTGCTGTCGCGGCCGTGGTGGCCGTGAGCAACGTTAGACTCTGTTCCGTAGGCGCCGGTGCCGTGGCCTGTGCCGTAGTTGTTGCCGGAGTGCAGGCGGCTGTTGTCGCTATCCACACGGGGGTCGAGCTTGTTCATGAGGTTGGAGTTGTGTGGGGCGGCGTTGCTGGCGGAGGAGTAGTCGTGAGCACCGCCGGTTCCAGTGGTGCCAGTGGTGCCAGTAGTTCCAGAGCCGTACTCGTTACCGATGCTTCCTCGCGTTCCAGCAAAAGAGTTACCAGTGCCGTAGCCAGTGTTTTGGCTATAGCCAGTGCTCTCGGAGGGATATCCAGCGTTGGATCCGTAGCCCTGCTGCTTGCTGAGGTCGGAGTCGACGCGGGGGTCGAGCTTGTTGGCCATGTTGGAGCTGTGCGGGCCAGCGTTGCTGGAGGTGTTGTAGGTGTTTTGATAAGACATTTTGATTTATTTTGTTTGTTTCTTGCTTGTGTTTGATGCTATTCCCAGGAAATGCTGCACGCTTATATAGACATGTGTACATAGATAGGGCTGGTGGTGACGTCACGTTGACTCAAGCTGTCAACGCAAGATTCCGGAGTCTGCGCGCCGTCTGGAGAGCCCACTGCTGTTTCGCTTCTATTAATGCCAGTGCAAATGACATCAACTAGCCCCGAATCAGCTGTCGCACTGCTGATCATTACACTCCTGCTCGTCATAACCCTATCTCGCCATCCTGTGGTAGCCAATCTCATACCCTCCCCAGGCAACAACATTATACAATGAACCATTTTCTCGCTGCCGATCGCTGCGCGATGAATTAATCTCGTTGTTTTCGATACGATTCTCGGCAGCTTCCAAGGGTGCTTGATCTACTAGTGGTCTCAGCTTCCCTGATAGCTGCTGTAGAGTGACGTTCTGGGCCTGCAAGTTGGGTGTAAGACAGAGACGCGTATACTCCGTGCTCAATCCAGGGGCTGAATGTGATGATGACAGCATTCCGTGATGAAGTAATTCATGTTTATGGTATGGCAATATCGGACTACTCGTACGGAGTACTCCGTACTGATCGGAGATTCCGATGAGTATGTCCGGGTAATTGTTGACGTATCCAGTGCTATGATGTAGTTTATGTTTACATCCGTTAATGAATTGCTTAGCACTCCGTGAGTAACCTGTCCATACTCCGTACGTCAGGAACATGCTCAATGACCAGGGTGTCCTTGAATTCAGCTGAAGAGCACGTTGACGGTTGTACCTGCCGTTTCCACTGAGCTTAACTTTCATCGCACCTTCCTAAGCTACTAGATATTCGTGCCTTCCGTCCCAATTCCCACTAATCAGATCAACCTGAAAAAGCTGGCTATTCATCCTCTCCTAGATGGTCGGCACTGCAGTTTCCTAATTAGTGACCATCATCTTTTAATACACAATGGTGTTCCAATGTTCCAACCGATGTAGAAATAAAAGAATGACAATACATATCTAAATCCGTTAATAGATTGTCAAGTCAGGCATAAATCAAATAACAAATGAAGACTCCTTGTCAGTCGTACTACGGAGTATACCCGCGGGGTATCATTAATGTATGCAAATGTCCAGACTGCTACGATCCGGGCGTCTTGGAGGTTACGCCTTTCAGTGTCGATGTGATGTCCAAACGCAGTTCAAGCGACTTCAATGCCCAAGTGATGCGGTAGACTAGGTGTGCCGAATTGAAGCAATAATGCGATGAACCAGGACTGCTCTGTATTCAGTCGGCATAGGTAGCGATCTCTTCCCCAAGATGGCCAAACCACCAGACCAGCGTTCCAGATAAAGGGACCTTGTACCAGTCGGATTTCTCCTGCTCACGCGTCTCAATGGTCTTCAAATATCTCCCCTCCTTGGTAAATCCATACTGAATATGAACTGGGGCGAGTATATCAGGGGTAATTTCTTGGTCCCAGCGGAACTGGCCCACAGATTCAACATGTCCGTCATCATAATGAAGCAGGAGTCCAATTAATGGTCGGTGTGCCTTCTGGCGGTCGTGACAGGCCTGCACGCTATGCAGGCTTTCTAGCCGGGCTTTGCTGAAAAACCAAGTATTCGCAGGGGATCCACGGCGATAAGGAATTGGAGGTGGTTTGTAGAGAGGGAATGGCGGCTCCGGTTGAGGGTCCTTGACTGGGACTGCAGGGTCGCAGGTGACGCCAAAAGTGAGAATGGACGGGTTTCCATAATCCAAGCCATCATGAATAAATCCTAAAATAGCTCCGTCGCCTGCTCTTCGAAGAGACCTGCATTCATACAAAATCCTCATGTTCGCGGGTGGCTGAGGCCCAAATGTGACCAACCTGCCAAATGACGTACGGATCTTCTCTATTAGCTCCTTGTAAGGAATCCGGATGAAGCCTTACCGTCAAGAAAGGCTGGGCTGCTGCTCCAGTCATGCCCCTCGTTTTGCGAACCCAGGCATTGTCAATTGTTTCTCCAACGTTAATTGGGAAGTAGACCCAGTGGGCGTCAGAGTTAGACGTGTGATGGATAATTGGCTTTATGAAGGATTGCAAGTCTCCTACTGCGCGGGGAGCAGCATAGATTTCTTTTATCCCTGAATTCGTACAGCAGACGAAAAGACCTTGCACCTCATCTCCAGTCTCCAGGTAAGTCAGGCGATAGTTTTTCTGAACGCTGTAGATATTCCATGGCTGCACCTGAGGAGGATTTGGACTGCTCCAGATCATATCCCGGGTCAACGCGCGATCTCGTGGAACAGACAAATCGCAGACAAAAAGGCTCTACCAGAGTTAGCAAAGGCCTTCAATTGATGGATCCGACGTACATTGTAGCCGACATCAATGTCACTAACGGATTCTGGGACATCGATGGTCTGATACCAAGGAGATCCATCTGTAGTGGCTTTGGTGGTTTGATCAAGAAATTGCATTCGCCTTACTCCGATGTCATCGACTGAGAGAACTATTTTCCTGGTAGCCGGGGCAGCTTTGAATCCCTCCTGTAGCAGGGGATGGGAGTCTTTGACTGCTGTTTTGCATATTCTCGACACATAAGCTTGGCCTTGGTAATTGACGTACAAACAATGCAACGGCTCTGTCAATGATATCCGGTTAGACTGCGGTAGGTTGATATTGCGTCTAAGTGTCTGCAATAGGCGACGGGTTTCCCCGAGAACAATCAAATACCAGAGAGGACCAATGAACTCGGTGATCATGGAAGTAATTTCCATTGGAAATCGCATGAGAAGGTCCTGCTTGAAGGTATCATGCAGGATTGGTCGAGCATAGATACTGTGAAGCCCTTCCCGCACAGCTGGCATGTCTCCATTCCTCGTATCTCGAGGGTACCGAGATTTGATCGCCTCGGCAAGGCTCTTCAATTCCTCAGCTTTCGGCTTTTCGTCATCCTCATATCTGCTTCTAAGAATACAGTAACAGTCACTATGAAGCCATATCTCAGGATTTGGAGATTTGGAGCAGACAGAACAAGATAGCCCTCTTGTGGGCACGGTGAGCTTATTGAAGCTGATATCTACGCCAGGTTAGCTTGGAAGCTGTGGCATTGGGTAACAAACCAAGGATCGAGTCCCCCGTTTCGGATCTTTGCCGACATAGCAGACAGGTGGTATCACCAATGTGAATGCTCTGCTCAATATGAGGGTCTGGCATGTTCAGCAGGTTGTTGTCTAAGAAATGGAGAAACACACATTGTCTTAGATCGGATATATGTTTGGCCGGTATAATATTATGCCTGAGGCATCGACTATCTATTGATCCTCAGAACTAATACAAACCTTGCGATGGGAATAACCTCACATAATAAGAAAATGGTTCATTCTTCAGTAATCTATACTCGAGCTTCCACTAGAGCATAAGGACCTCGCGAGAGCAACCGCTGTAGGGCACAATGGCGCCTTCCTCCTTTACCAATCTCATCTGCCACAACAATTCAGTTTCTAGGCTGTATGGAAGCTGATTTCAATCACGAGGTTACTTCAGTCGGTTATTACCAAGAAGCTGAACGATTGTTTATTTACCTGTCATTCTGACGACTCCATCCAAAGCTGCGATACGGTAAGCCCGTCAAGAACATAAATGGCAAAGATATATATTTCAGTACACTAGGTTGCCGAACAAAGCTAACAACAATAAGACAATGTCCCTCATCACTACGCCTGCCCTTTTGGACGCAGAGGGGCTCTTTACGCCAGTGGAGGAACTGCAGATGTTTGAGCGGGCTGCTGGGGATGTACTGCGAAGATATTTGGCGGAGCATGCGAAGGAGAACTTCTGGGTTGCCTATGTCATTACGACTGTTGGGATTAGGGGCAGGGTTTGGAAGTATCACCGGGATGTTGATTTGCTTCACCCACTGAAAGGCGACAGGGGATATAGTCAAGTCCACTCGTCTGAGGCTGAGGATCTGAATGCTGCGTTTGATCAGATTAAGGCGTCGTTCGCGGAGACAGCCTAGTTTACTGTATCAACATTGTATCTACCTAGGCCCAGTGCTCGAGGGAAGACACCCTACGCGAACAGGACACTCTGAATATGGTATTCATTCACGGTCTGGCAGTCGTTTTGCTTTTGGGAGGAATGGGATCTGGATTGTTGGTAGGGGTATCAAGGGTGAAGGAGAGGTTGAGATTGCAGTTCATCAAGTGATAGTACTGAAAAGTTCTACACAGGTAGTACCATGGAATATCTGTATTATGGAGATTTGCCTAATATTCACCTATTGACATTCTAATCCCGTCTATCAACCCGTGATGGAACGGTGTATGCATATAATCAAGACCCTCGCGCCATTTGATGCAACTACGCTGTTAAGAAATCAGCGGGTCTTGCGGTGCTCCGGCATATGCGACGTTTCTAGACAATCCATTAGCAATGACTAGCTCACAGGATAGAAAACCTACCATAGTCGACATGCACAAACGCCCTTCCAAACCCTTCAACAGTCTCCAATTTATCCTGCAGCTCCTGGGAGATATCATGGACCTCGCGCAGCGTGCGCTCCGGCGACATGACAATATCAACTTCTACAAAGATATCTTCACCCCAGTGATACGCATGGACGGAGTCGACCTTGAGAATCAAGTCCGAGTGGCGGAGGGTAATAAAGACAATTTCTTGCACGATACTCGGCGGGGCCCCGACGCCGCAAAGTTCCAGGAACTCGGAGCGGACGGTCCCAATCCACGTACCGATGATGACGATGGCGATGAGCATCGCGCCCGCGGGATCAACCCACCACTTTAGCTTCGCACCCGCAGCAGAGGTGAAAATCGCAAAGCCGTACTCGAAGCAGTCGTTGCGGTTATCCTCCCACAGCATCTGGAGCTGGCTGCTATGTTTCCTGAAAATGAAGCAGTAAATCGTGAGGAAGAGCTTGACGCCGAACCCGCACGCGGCCGCAATAATAGCCGCGACATTGAACCTGCCGAGCTCGTGGTGCGGCTGCGCAAGCTCGCGGATCGATTCCACGACGAGGACCAGCGAGACGGCCATGAGGGCGAACGCGAAGCAGATGTTTCCGGCGTTGCAGAGCCGGGCGGCGCCCGCGGGCCAGCGCGTTGAGTCGTTGAGTTTCTTGGACTTGCGGTGCAGGTAGTCCAGCCCGATGTTGCTGACGGCTTCGCAGCAGCTTTCGGCCATGGTCACGAACAGGGAGAGCGAGCGCGTGCTTGCCGCGGCGTAGATCTGCAGCGCCGCGACGAGAATCGTTCCATAGATGGAGGTGAACACTGCAGCCTTGACGTGGAAGGCTGAGTTATCTGGCTCGTCGTCTAGCAGTCTTGCGGCGGTGGGGTCCTCCGCGACCTTGATCAGGCGTTCGATGTGTTCATTCTGGTTTGTGTGGTAGGCCTGCGCGCGGCGGATCCTGCGGTGCAGTTGCTGGCGCCATGCTGGGGATGTTGGCGGGTTGACGAGAGACTGGCGCAGGCGCTCGAGCTCGATGTCGCTTGCAAAGGTTGCCATTTTGTGGTGGTGTTGATGTTGACATTTCAGTGACACTTGACAGGCAGGTCCAGAAGTTAAAAAGGTTTAAAATTTGGTGCAGATCTTGGAAAGGGGTCGGGCCCGTCTTAGGTGGATCTTATCGTCATCGCCACATGAGGCTGATGTTCTCCTCGAGCTAGTTTCAACTGCATCATGTAAAGTCTGAAAATGCTGTTAGAACCAAGTGCCATACCTCTGTTGATATAATTCTGTCCTTGAGTGTCGTCCTTGAAAACCGACATCTTTGTCTGTTTCTTGTGTTCTCGTCAAAATATTTTCTGCCTCAGGCATAAATAATTCTACACCGGCGTCTCTTTTGTCCTCAACCCCGCATTTCCAGCGTCTCTGATTGGCTCGATTGAAGGCACCAGGGATCACGGAGATAGCTAAAGTCCGCATCACCGATTCCGACAACACCGTGACATACGCCTCAACAATGAGTCTCGGGCCTTGATGGACGCTCTGACCGTATCATCAGTTGTAATGGAATCGTGGTGCGACATTGAGCTGAATGCGTTCTTGAGATGATAGGGACCGGAGTCGGAAGAGTAGGTTGCGGCGGTGGATTCATGGTTAGGGAGATGGAATGGACATGTTGAGCAGATACCACTGACTACCTAGAAAGAAATATACCCAGGGAGAGGAGAGATTGGCTTGATAGGACTACGGCGTACCTACGCTGCGCCATGCTTGGCTTCTAGGCATCTAGGCAACTGGGCACCGGCATTGGCATTGGCACTGAAGGCCAGCGGAGCGGACGACCTCGGCCCTAGGAGCTAGGGCACGACAGAAGCGGCCTGGTTCAAGCATTAAACTCCAGAAAGTCCCGCGGGCCATGGGGTCGACGCTGTGTCCTTTGGAGGGTCAGGCCTGTAATACGATAAAAAGCGGGAATCAACATAACATGTCTCTATTAATCTATTAGATTCTATATACATGTTTAATTCGGACTATCCGGCGTCAACTTGGACAACCTGCGCAACCACGGCCCAAACTTCATAAACAGGAACGGGATGGGGAGTAAAACCGCAGCAACGGCACCGATAATCGACACCGCAGGCCCGACATCCAACGCCCTGATCATCGGTCTCGCGGCAAGAGGGAGGCCAGCGGCCATGATACTCCGCAGGAATGTCACGGCGGCCGTGGAGCTCGCTGCGTAGATACCGTACATATCAACAAGGTAGTTCAGGCACTGCTGGAAGATGCAGTTGAACCCAACACCAATAAACAGCGCTGCTAAGCAAGGCAAGATCCAATGATGAGGCGGCTTTGCAGTCCAAGCGAACCAGAATGCGCCAACCACGAAAAATACAGCGCCAAAGGCCATAGGCGGGAGACGGGCTTCGGGGACTGCCCTCCCGTTTGCGTTCTTTGCGATTTCGTTGTAGCGGTATTGGTTCCAGATGTTTAATCCCACGGACGAAATGACACCGATCAGCAAGGCAAGAAACGGAAGAGCTGCGACGACGGGATGCCAGCCGCGGATTTCTTGGAAGACGATGGGGAAGACTTCCAGTGTCAAATACATGACGCCGTAGACGAAGGAGGCATAGACCGCAATGCAGGAGACGACGGGCTCGGTGAAGAGCATGAACATTGGGCGGGAGAGCTGCTTCGTGACGATCGAGTGGACATCAAGCTTGATATGCTCGTGCGGATGAAAGTATCGCGAGTCGTTCGTTTCCTTGCGCAGTCTTTGCGCTTTCCTCTTCAGCAGGACGAGAGGATAGACTTCCGGGAGGAAGAAGAAGGCCATGACAAAGGTGACCATCACCCAGATGGCCAGGATGTATCCGGTCCAGCGCCAGTTCAGATGCGGATTCGTGACGAGAGCTGCGCCGATGACTGGACCGAGCGATGGGCCGCCGTTGACTGCGACGGCGTACAGACTGACTGCGATGCCGCGTCGTTCGCGACTCCACATGTCGCCCAGCGCAGCAGTAACATTGCTGATCGGGGCAGACCCAAAGAATCCGGTGAAGAAGCGCGTGATGAATACCTGGGCGGCGGTAGTACTTCTCGAGGTCCCGATAGCGAATATCGCCTGGCAGAAGACCGCAGGCAGAATACTGACTCGCCGGCCCCAGATCTCAGACATGGGGGCCCAGATGATAGGGCCGAATATAAAACCAACCCTAAATTGTCAGAAAAATTCTACCAACATTCAGAAGACGTACAGGTATAGAGTAACATCCAAGACGGAGACCTCCTCGCCCACCCCAACATACTCCGCAATGATATGGTCTGCCGGCGTCATGATACTCGACCCCAGACTCCCTGCCAGAGCCAACATGCCAAGTTGAAAAGTCACCCACCATTTGTACCGCACGGGCCAGTTCTGGGGGTTCATCGGGTCATCGTGATCCCATTTGACGAGAAAGTCGGGGTCAAGCTCGGGCTTTTCATCTCCGGCGGATTTGACCACCGGCCGGGTGAAGCTCATAGTCAGTTAGCTGGCCGGTCAGTATATGGCCCAGATTGAGGCCGTTGAGGATTGTTCCTGGTAGAAAAAAAGAGAAAGTAAAATCAGGAACGGACAAAGGCTTAACTCGCCCCTCGCCGGAGATTTGAGTGGGGAACCGGTTAAGTCGGCGTTATCTGTCGATCCCGAGAACTACGGAGTACATACGTACGGAGTACGGAGTTGGCCGTATTGTGGGCACGATATTGATAAGGCTGGCCTGTGATATTTTATTAGTTTCTAAGGTTGTCTGGGGTATTGAGGCGACAGGGTGTTTCAGTGGCGAATCTGTTATATATACTGCGGTAGTACAAATATGCTACAGTGTCATCTCAGCTTTAACGTTTAGCAACTAACATTACTACTGATGATTATGTTCATTATTAATCAAAATGTCTAATTTATAAGGGTCGCTGATATACTAGCATGGTAGATGGTACCTAGATGTGTAGGATTATGAGCTTTGTCGACAGGACACTTATCTGACCTCTGTGTAGCGCGTGGCTAAACCAAATCCATTTCTACTTTAATGCTGTACGAGAAACCATCAGCCCTAGCCAATCTACCAAGCTGACCGTTGCATAGTTAACCTGGAGCAGAGAAGACAAGCTAAGAGCCATCTATGACAGTTAACCGGGAACCCGTTGTGGTAACTTTGGTATATCGTCTAGGCAGACTATCATGAGAGGCTCTTATGACAAGCCGTGGAGCCAGCTGGTAGGCTGTTCTCACAGAGTCGGCAAATCCCGACGGACAGAGATTCAACTCGCCTTGAGAATTGCGTTTAGAGATGGTTACCGACCGCGAAAACAGATACAATTATGCACGCCTGGACTTACATGGAATTTTTACAAAAAAGACAGGGTCTGGTGTTATACTGTATTCCAAAAACTCTCAGCCGTTTGGACTACTGACTACCCCTAAGTTAGGGCTTAAGGGCGCCACCGACCAATCCTGGGGCATATTCCCGATACCGGCCACGTGTGAAAGCCCCATCTAAAGAGCACCAGCAAACACTTCATCCAAGGTATCAACAATCTCACGCTTATCATTCTCGCCGCATCGGTTAGGCCCTTCGCAGAGAATGCAGCAGCGCTTCTGAATAGCGGCCTCGTGGCGCTTCGAAACTGCTAGACTGGCGTTGACTTCCTCCAAGGTGTCGACGACCTCACGCTTATCATTGGCGCCACATCGGTTAGGCCCTTCGCAGAGAATACAGCAGCGCTTCTGGATGTCGATCGACTAGATAGATGGACAGCCGTGAGTAAGCTAGCCGGGAGCTGCAGTTATGAAGCGATATACTTACATCGTTGACTGGCACTGCCAGGGCAGGGAGAATAAGGGCACAGAGGGCAGTGATGGTGGAGAGACGCATTATGACAGAATTAACACGGGGATGATATAGTCAAGTTAGGTTGTAAGAGAATGAGAGTTCGGAATAGTTCCACTGGAGGGATTGCTACGCTTTATAGATGGCCTGGAGTTGGAGTGGACACTGATGATCTGCAGTCACGCCATATGAAGTTATTAACCATACAGTATAAGCCGTCCGTCTGGACCCTGGATGACAGCACCGTCAACAACTACATTTGATCAGATAAGATCAAGGGGGGGATGTTCCGAAACCGGCCGGGCAAGTTTCCCTTTTCAGCAGGATATGGGGCTGTTGAACGGCATCAATACAGAGTAGACTGTCACATTTAAGATGACGGGGCCGGGCGAAGTACTCTTTTCGGCAGGATCTGCCGCTGTTGCTAGAAGAGAAAGGTAAGACATTCCGAAAAACCAATTTGGAGACAGAGAGAAAATTTGCTTGGGTATGTCTTAAAGATGGGTGAGATCTCTTCTAAGGGGGCCGACCATATATACCGCTGTGTACTAGTTTCGGGCAGTGGGAGAAAGCTCCCATCCAGCTTAGTCTCTCACCATCAGCTCAGGAAGACCACCCATATAGCTCCTTCCGCAGCGTCTCTAGAGGACGAGGGCTTGAAAATGCTGGCCGTGTGGCTATTACGCGAGCTCGAATGTCCGGAGGCACCCCCAGCAAGGCACTACCTATTACGGACGGCCTCTGGCGGGGGTCCTCGTTATGATTCAGAAGGGCCCTCTCTGTGTTCCCCTCGTCTCCGTTTAACAAACGGGGGTGCATCGATTCCTGGATATCTAGTTTAGATGGCCAGAGAAGGCCCCCGAACTCCCCCGGGAAGATAGGTTGCCACCTATATAAGCGAAAGGTCTAGTCCTCTTTAAAAGAGGGACTTAGAGGACACCCTTGCATCCGGCCAGCGGCCATCTCCGACACCTGATTGAGTTTGTTAACTAGTTAAATGTAACTTGTCATACTATTCTGTCACTTCTGGTATATTAACTTTTAGCATCGTCGCACTTGCCACCGTCAGACCTTTGCTGGTATATTGATTGACCTCTGCTCCTCAGTCGCGTCGCTGCATAATTCTGGAGTCTGAAATTTCCGACCGGAGACTATCTCTTTGCTCTCGTCCATCGGCCATTAGTTGACCTGCTTCTGGGCTTTCAATGAGCCGGTGATATCCTTAACTCAGGGTATTGATATACACGTGATCATTTGTCTTGCTGCGCTTCGCCTGATAATATGGAGCCTGTAAGTGGCCAACCCGGATATCACGATTAATACTCATCTATCTAGACAAGCAAATCAGCATTCAACTGGAATAACTGTCCGGAAGACGTGTTGTACCTAGTATTCAAGCTGCTCTCGCCCACTGAACACCATGCACTTTGTCTTGTGAACCAGAACTTCCGGGCCATCGCTGAGCCGCTACTTTACTCGAAGATCCAGTTCATTTGGCACAAGGATCTCGACTCCTGCGATAAACTTGAGTGCCCCCCGCCAATCACTCAACTCTTACGGACGCTCATTTCCAAGCCCGAGCTGGCGGCTTATGTCAGGAGTCTTGACCTAGATGGCTTTATCTGGGCTGCGAATAGAACTCGGTTTCGACTTCCCCAGATTCACATCCCCGAGGATGAGCTGGATAAAGCCATTGCGTTCATCCATCAGAGTGGTGTCTCATACATGGGCTGGTGGAGTCAGGAACTATGTAATGGTTCAATTGATGCTCTTCTTGCGCTGCTTTTAGCACAGCTGCCAAGTCTGCAATATCTACACCTGGGCTATGCTTTCACACGACAGTGTGCTCTTATTGGGATGATGTTCCGTTCAGCAATTTGTGAGCCTAGCACTTATAAGCTATGCAATTTCCAGTATCTTGAACGGGTATCATTCCTTCATCGGGAGTCTGAAGATGAAGCGCGTGACAGCACACTTAAGAATACTGCAGCTATCTTGCCATTCTTTTATTTACCAAATCTTCGACACATGTCCGCCTCCATTGACAACCCAGATAAGTGGATATGGCCCACACTGCAGGCTCCTGTCCCATCAAAGCTTGAATCCCTTGATTTAAGGACCATTCGAGAGGGATGTCTAGGAGAAGTCCTTGCTGTGACCAAGAACCTCAAAACCCTACACTGGAAGTGGTATTACGCATCAGGTGCTGGGGCCGACTTTGTTAACCAGACCGTGGACCTTGATCAGATCGCTGCTGTGCTGTCTAATGTTCAAGGAACTCTAACGGATTTGATTATCACAGCCGATTGCCGGCCTGGAGTTAATGACCAGTTCTACCCCGGGTTAGAAGCAGTGGGCTCTTTAAAACCGTTGGTATCCTTTGACCAGATCAAGACACTCCGAATTCCATTGGCGTTCTTGGTGGGATTTGCACAGGATGTGACGAAACGACTGCAGGATGCTATCCCGAGAAATGTCGTATCCCTGACCATCACGGATGACTTGGCGCTACAGAACTGTGATTACCTGGAAGCGGACTGGCCTTTATGGGAATGGCAGGAGTATGCCATCCTGGGCCTGTTAGAGTCCTGGCTGAGGGAGTGGGCACAATGGACACCACATCTTAGTCGCGTTACTCTGCTGCTAAGTACAGATACGAGTCAATTGTCGCCTACAGTGAGAGAGCAGCTTGGCAACCTGAGTTCTCAAGTTGGCATTCCAGTTGAGTACATCAATGCAGAGCAGCATGGGTAGTATTTACCATCAGTTGTCACTAAGTAATGCCTGTTCCATCTATCACTACACATACGCCCATAATCCACTGGTCACTAGCTACTCCCACATAATGGCCTTTGTGTGATCTTCGGCGCGCCTCCCGCAAGCTTGTCCAGTACATATTTCTCCTCCTTGACGTTAACATCCAAGTACGTCATAGGGTGCTTCTTGACAAACAAGTCGCACCCCCTTATTCCCTGTGTGTAGTCATGTCAGATTACAAACCGCATAGAACTGCGTAGGGAGACTCTCACCTCGGCAGGCTTGCCGCAGGGGGCAAGAGGTTTGGGCTTATTTTCGTTGTTCAATGCCACCGTCCCAACCCGGTGCTTTTGCTTCTCGAGATCCTTAATGTATACACTGCCAACTCGGAAGCGCTTGCACTGGAGGGCAACTGCTGGGCTAACAATGCGGGCTTTGGCTGCTCTGTCCGGATCCGCGGAAAGGACCAGAACGGTAAGGATTACACGATTACGGGGGATGAGATGTGGGAGGCATACCAGGATATCCGCAATATTGGCGGGTGCAAAAAGTGCGGTACCAAGCACTTTGCAAGTGGATGTATGGTGAGCGTGGATTATTACTATGGCTGTGATAACCGCGATGACGGGGTGCTGTCGGTTGATTTGATGGAGGTCAGCCAGGGGAATATCTCATACGTGGGTCTATAGAGCTTGATACCAGATAAATATACATAAATAATAGAGATTCGATGACTATGTGGTGCAGCGCGTCAGACTGAAGATACTGTGAGTTTGACCTTTCCTGTGGCTTACTTTTTGGATTCTATTTTCTAAATGATGTTTGTTCTACAGCAGAGGTTATCTTGGAGTAGCGACTCTTAAAAAGGCAAAAGGTATGAGACGACCGTGAGATGGTTTTCTTGCCGGGTGTCTAATTAGCATAGTGAGAGTCTGGGAAGCAGCCAATGGCCGAAGGATGTAGCCACCTAAGCCCTAACCGATCCCTACGGAGCCCACCGTTGCAGGAGAGTACAGAGTACGGACGAGAACGTTATGATCACGCTTCATTTCTATAACCAACAAATAAAAAATAGAAAATAGACGAAAAGAAAGAAGTAAAAAAAAAAAAAAAAAAAACTAATGACCCCCCGTAAACTCCCACCCCCGGCCCCGACTAGCCATAAACACCCCATGCCCATCACGGTCGTTATCAAAGATCTCCATCCCAAACTGTTTCTGATAGCACTGCACGCTCTTCTCACTCCCCGTCCGCAACGTAAACCACCGCAGCCGCGGCATCGAGTGCACAACCTCGTTGATCCCATCGAGCAACCACACCCCGAGGCCATTGGCGCGGTACGACGGGAGTATATACACGTCTGTCAGGAAGGCGAACGTACACGTATCCGTGACCAGGCGCGCGAAGCCGACTTGTTCGAGTTCGAGGTGTTCTTTTTTCGAAGACTGTCCCATGTTTTGTGTAGAAGCAGAAGAAGAAGAAGAGGAAGAAGAAGACGAATGCTGCTCGTTGCACAGTGTCGACGGCTTCACTTTGTACACGCCAAAGCAGAGCGAGTTGTCGAGGATGTTGCCCAGCATGTCTCGTGGGAGCTCGGTGTTCCAGTACATATCGTCTGAACCGTACGCGGCATTGATGGCGTCGAGCGAGAGGAGGGATTTGTCTGTTGAGAGGAGGAAGATCTGGTTGTTGGAGTGCTTTGTCCAGCTCGTGGGTGTTTTGAGGCCCATTTTCAATGAAGTAAAGTATGGGGAGGATTGAGCTTAAACTTTGGCTCTGATGAACAAGAAGGATATGAGAGATGCAATCGAGGAATCTAGCAATAGGTGGACGGGTCGATATTTATCTGTTATGCTAATGATGATGATTCTGGGTTGATCACGACTATACAAAAGGATCGCTCAGCCCTAGATTTCATCGCGGCAGATCAAACTATGGAGCTACTCGTACAGGGCTCTTTGACTTGAAAGTGCTGAGGTAGCCCTGTAAGGTTAGAAGGATCTGCATTTTTATTCGGGAGGTCTCAGACGATTGACGCACGCCTAGCCCAGACCGCTGGATCAAGGGATGCTGACGTTTGAGTATACGTACTCGCCAAGGCCATTGAATGAGCAGTGCATGGAGGAGTGTCAGGAAGGTCCTGGAATCTGCGCAAGTAAGTATAGTTATGAGGACGAAGGATGGGAAGAATAAATTCAGCTGATTTTACTAGGATGTTAGGGTTCGCAACAGAGAAGTATAGTACAAACTCTAGTAACAAGCGGCTCTATTACAGCATGTAGGCCTCAGATGTGTCATTGAATAGAAAACACCTTGGGAAATGCCTGACTCTTGATGACCAATGACGGCATGAGGTAGTGTGGAGCCTCTTACTATAGAAAAACAGTGGATTAACCCTAGAATGAAGATCTGCTTTAGGCTACCGCAAGTTGTACGCTGCTTATGCATCCTGCTATGGGTACTGGCTAGACTTGAAAATTGCTTGAAGGTATAAAAATTCTATTATACACTATCTAACAACCGACAACTTAAGCAGATGGCGCCGCAGTGCCGCTGGGAATAGCCCCAGAGACAGCTCCAGAAGGCGCATCACCACCAGGGGCACCACCGCCACCACCGAAAGCACTGCTGTCGGTGTTCTGGTAGCCGCCGTTCTCGCCATAGTAGCCAGCAATGCTGTAGTACGAGTTATCAGTGTAGTCAGCGGTAGCGTTGATACCAATCTGGATCCAGGCAAAGAGACCCTCGGAGATGTCCTTTCCAAGGTAGACAAACTCTGGGAAGGGATCGTACTCAGCAGTCGCCTGCTCAACGCTCCACATGTCCTCAGCATTGGACGTGATCTCGACAGTGTTGGTGTTGTATGGGGCGACATCCTCCACGGCAGAGCGGAGGACTTCGTTCCAGAAGAGCTGGCCGTTATGGGCGATAGTGCCGGTCCCGATGGCGAGCGTGCCGTTGGCATTCTCGGTTGCGCCGAGATGGGTGAGGATGTGGGTGTGCGTAGCGCGGCCCTCGTAGTGGCCGGGGAAGATGGTTTCAAAGTTGACGATACCGTCGGCGTTGGATTGTTGGATACCGCGCAGGTAGGTGGAGTTCCAGCCGTCGGCGGCATAGTTGCCGCTGGTGGAGATACCACTGCGGGTGTCAGCTTGCTGCGTTTTCTGTAGAGTGTCAAGACATACCTGTAGACTCCAGTGGCATTGGCGTTCCAGATGTCAACGTACGCGCCCTCGATAGGCTTGCAGGTGTTGACGTCGATGTACTGGATCTCGACGTAGAGGGGCACACCCTCACAGTACTCCTCCTCGACGACGTTCTCACGGATGATCTCTCCCCAGATGTAGTACGGGCCGTCGGTGACAGTGGGCGAGAGAATGGCGCTGGTGTTGCCGCCAAAGACGGACTTGAAGACCTCGTTGGACGGGGTGTTGGGCGAGTAGTTCAGGATGCCGGTCTTGTTGTGGTCAATGGCTTCCCATTCCTCGAGGGCAGCGAGGTCACGGCGCCACTTTTGGGCGTCTGTCTGGTTAGTCTAGTTCAATCGTAGAAAGATAGGGACGTACTGGCAGTGATGCCGCGGGCCTTGCGCAGCTCCTGGGTCTTCTTGGCACGACGGGCAATGCTGCGCTCGTTCAATGCAACAGCTTCAGCAGAGTTGGAGCAAGTGTCGAGCGATTGTCTGGCGCGAATGGCCTGGACATCGCGAGCGTGGATCTCGCGCTTGAGAGCAGCATGGTCGTGCTTCTCCCCGGGGTGGGCGAGGGCCAGAGAGGCCGCAGTGAGAGCGAAGAGTCCAGCGAAGCGCATCTTGATTGAGAGAAGATCTGGAGATAATTGCGATGATCCCGAATTCTCTGGAACTCGATCCGTATTTATATTCGATGCCAACGCCTGCTGCCGCGTCACCGCCACATCGCCTCCGGTTTCAATTCCACGTCCATGCTCCGTAGCCTGGCTATATTGGAGACAATTCGTAATCGCAGTCTAGCCATAGGCCGTCATCTTTAGATAGTCCATCAACTGGGGTTAAGGCTGAGGCAGTGGCTCCTTGGCGCCGCGTATCCTGTTGCTTAGTATGAGCTTGGTGACCCGCTGAACTGTTCTGGAACAGGAACAGGCCAATGAAATAGAACCATTGCCTGCCTGAAAATTCGCCTGTCAAATGATTCATTCAACTGCTGTGTTTGGCATAAAAACTAAATTCGGATGACGAGGCGACGGCTCCATTGATCGGCAGCTGTCAAGAGTCTCATAGGCCACTACGGATTAAGGTCGGAATTGATCAGCTCAATCAAACTCCCTGAAGAACCGGTATATCCGGTGTGGCTGTGAAGAGTACCTCGTGCCCAATTCCGGTCGGATTTATGGACTACTCTATATTCCTAGTTGAAGCGTAATCCATGGAGCCCTCTATCACCGCTACATTCTCTTGGACTGACTTGGATGTCTTTATACGTACAGTATCAACAGGTTACCCCTTCCTAGCAATCTCAACTGATTCTTTCACATCGCTGGCCACTTGCTTAAGAGCATTCATGGCGGCATCGCTCCACGGGGCCATCTGTAGAAAGCCATGGCAGAGCGTATCGTAGTGGTGATGGGCGACCTGGTTTCCAGCTTGCGATAGCTTGTCCGCGAATTCAGCACCGACATCGCGTAGCGGGTCAAATCCACAGGTATAGACGTGAGCTGGTGGAAGACCTCTCAAGTATTCTATTGATTGCTGTCCAGGGGATATGTACGGAGTCGACGGGGGCACTCCTCGAGGGATATAGTTCCTAGCAAACTCAAAGATCCCATTGCCTGTCTATTAGCATAAGATCAGCTCGATTAGCGACACTTACAGATCAGATACGGCCCATTGTTGTTCTCCGTCGCGGCGTCCGTATCAAAAGGGAGTCTCGCCTCAGGATACAACAAAAACAGCCCATCCAGCCCCCTTTTCCCTTGATCTCGTAGCCTCAGCTGCACACTCGCAGTCATATTCCCACCAGCACTATCGCCCCCTCCAAATATCAAATCCGGGTCAACGCCCCTCTCCTCCCCACCAGGGCCCCTCAGCCAGCCAAGCACGGCCTCGTACTCGTCAAGCTGTGTCGGATAATTCCACTCTGGCGCGAGTCGATAGTCAACAAGGTATACCTGGATCCCTGCCCTCTCAGCCAGAATCCGACACCCGTTCTCGAACTCGTCGCCTGCCCCGACTGTATATCCGCCTCCGTGGAAATATATCAGGGCAGGCGTTTTCCCTGTGCTATTCCGCGACGGAGACGAGGGGTATAAAACGCGCAGATTCAGTGTCCCATGCGGGCCGCGAAGGGCAGTGAATTCGACATTCCCGATACTCGCTTGCTTGAACAGAGGGTGCTTCTCAAACGAGAGAATCTGCGCATGGATGCGCCGCTCAGTAAGCAGGTTTTGGCCGCCGAGTTGCAGACTCGGGTTGCTCGACAGGAAGGATGCGATTTGGGGGTCGAGGGTTGTTTTTCCGACGGGCATTGTCATTTAATTCAGTTATTCACGTATAAGGAAAGTTGTTGTGGCTGGCAGGTAATTAGTGTTGGTGGTGGTACCTTATACTCTGTGTTCCATAGGGTCTAGAGCTTGATGTCATAGTGAGTCGGGCTTGCATTCCCTGCAGAAGCACAATACGGAGTACGGAGTAATTAACGGAGTGCCCTGCTGTTCTGTCTGACGAGATGATCTGCAGTCGATCTGCATATTGGCCTCCGCTAGGCTTGAGATCATGATTGCAGATCCTATCGCGTTCGCCTTTCCCTCAAGTCAAGTCCAGCCACAACTGCAAGCCCTAACCTGCAGGACGAAATACAGCTTCACCTCAAATTCTCACCAAAAGACGCAGTCTCCTAGGTAAAACTGGACGTGACAAATAAGCATCTCCCGGCATGCAATCCGTCCTACTCCGAGCACTCCAGGGGGAGCTACGGGAACCGGCTATGCTTGTCTTAATACCGCTTTCTACCATAACACGCGGTTAATGGGATGAGGAAATAGTTGCTAAGGGACACTTACAGCTAGTTGGTATAGATGAACTTCTTGGCCGGCATTAACGCAGACGCGTACGGTCTAGAGCGACTCTTCTACGTAAACTGGCCGGGGATATCATACATCGCACATGACTAGCAAGGATTGAATGAGGTTTATTCCTTGTGATTTTGACGTATAGTATGATCCCAAAGAAGGCTTCGGGCTTGGTGGATTGGAATACCAGGGTTTGATGATACTATGAAAGTATCGTGAGGTATCAATGTATATTTGAGGTATCAAATTAGAATGCAAGCTACTCTACATCACAGAAAATCAAACCGTTGTAGCCTGATTCTGCACCTGCCCCTGCCCTTGCCCCTGCCCCTGCCCATGATGCTCATTTTTATGAGGCCACTTGCGAAACAAATCCACGACCTGATCAAACGGCGCCGTCAACAATCCCACGGCCGTTTCAAAGGGCGGTTTATTCGGCGCATGTGGATGAGCCCGTGACGGAATGAAGATCTTGGTCCGATTAAATGCCTTTGATAAAGAGTGGCTGTCATGTTCCGACAGAGCCTCCTCAAGCATAACAATATCCTCGCCTTCTTCTAGTTTGATATGTTCCATCAGATCTTTCATCAGGGCTGTTAGGGTGGGTATGAAGTCGGAGTTTGAGGGGTCGAGGGCTTGGAATCGTTTGAGTTGTTCTTTTACCTGGTTCTCGATCAGTACTATGAACTCATCTCATCGCATACAGTGAGAGAGAGATAAGGACATGACGTACAGCCTGATGCTCTTCTCTATCCTTCTTCGCCAACCCAGCGCCAACATTGTTCAAGTGCTTCTCAAAAGCAGGATACACGACAATCTCCTCGCCAACAAAGTGCCTTGCCAACTCCCATACAAACAGATTCTGGTACCTGATCTGCTCGTCGCGCGACGTGGAGCTGGCGATCCGGCCGTAGATCGCCTGGATCTCGCGGTGATCCTGCTTGATCGCGTCGCTGATTCGGGGCGTCATGATGCGGATCCGTGGTTTTGGTGGCTGGAGTTTGACGTTGATGGGTGTGGATGCCATTCTTTCCTGGGCGTGCTTCGGAACAAAGTCTTTTTTAAAAGGGGGAACACGGGAGGAGGTCCTCGGGGTCGTGATGTGTATATTACTTTGTGACAAGGCTGAATGGCTGATCTGGAATGAGGTCATCTTGATGCTTGCACGAGGGACCCACGGTTCGGAGTAGGGCATCGTGGGTTTCAATCCACTTCGAATTGTTCCAGCGGTTGAAGATCGGATAGGTCGGCACTAGGCAGCTATCCGCGATACCTCATCGCTAGGCATTGAATCGGGAAGCTCACCTATACTAGTTATGCAACGGGTTGACCTTAGATCGTTGGACGCCTGGTCGACCGAGTGGGGGCTTTTTCCACGTGAGTATATGCAAACCGCAACAACTGCAGTAGTTCCGGTGCGTAGTCATTGGATGGCAGCATATGTAGTACCAGCGTCTTTGCTGAGGAATACTAGAAGGCAACAGCATGCAGAAGGTATGGTAAACATATTGAATTGTAACGAAAGATCCAGCTATCTGTAATTGCCCCGACCTATATCAATCTAATCCTCTTGTAACGTCTTGTAACGTCTTCCAGTGTAGATCTAGCATATGATCATGACGAGCTTCGACAAACTGAAAAATAATCGAAAGAAAGTGGGTATCAAGTTGCGGAGCCAGCTCACGCCTTCAGAGCTTCCTTCAGCACTTTCTGTCCCTGGGCAAGAGTCTGAGAAGGCTCCTCACCCAGCCACTGGGACTCGAGACGGTCGATGTTGTTCTCAATCTCCCATGCACGAGTGCCCTCAACGTACATCGAAGTACCATGAAGAGAGTCGTCACAGATCACTCCGGCAGACACCTTGGCGACATCTTGCGGAGTACTAAGCGGCAAGCCCTCCTTGGTCCAGCGTTCCTCGAATTTCTTTGGGAAATTGTTAGTTGTCTGTGTCATCCACGGACAGATGGTGTTAATGCGGATGCTATGTCGGTAAGGTGAGTTGAGGTTTGCGCGGAGCGACCGCATCAGTCCTTGGACGCCGTGCTTAGCAGCCTGGTAGACGGATACGACGGGGGTCTCTTTGAAGCCTGCTGCGCAAGAGAAGAGAAGGATGGACCGGTCAACGCCGGGGCCACGGTTGTGTCGCAGGTAGACACTCGCTATGCGGGTCACGTAGAGTGTTCCAACCAGGTTGACATCAATGTCCTTGCGTGATGGGGCCTAGTTTGTTAGTAAGGATACTATCATGAAATGGTGTCTTACCTTCTTGACTTCTTTGAGATTCAAGGTATGGTCGAACCATGGCTCCTCTGTTTGTGCACTGCCTGCAGTGACAACAACATGGTCAATGCGTTTATACTTGTTGAAAGTTGTCTCAAAAAGGTCCAGGACAGCTTCGTAATCTGTCACGTCGGTGTGGTGGAAGGTCGAGCGAGGTGGCTTGGGCGGAAGAGCAGGATCATAGTAGACTGGCCAGTTCTGTAGGCACTTTTGAGACAGCTGCTCTCCTCGGGAGTCATCGATATCCCCAATTACAACGTACGCACCGTTCTCGCAGCACAGCTGGACGAGACTGGCCCCGATACCGTTGGCCCCGCCTGGTCTGTTAGCATAGAACTCCAGCGAGGACAAATACTTACCAACAATGAGGATGACCTTCTCGTCTAGAGACTCCTTGAGGATCTGGGGCTGGTATTGACCCACAGTAACAGCGGATTCCGCAACGGGTTCTGTCTTGGCAATCATAGTGAGACTTTAGATAGCGATAAGATTCAGGACTCAATGAAACAGAAAAACGATTATCCCAGGTCGGAGCATCCGCAGCTTATATAGAGCCAGCTCGCAAATCCTTCTGGAACGGGGGGTGTCAACGCAGCCATCATTGGCAAAGGTACCAGACCCAGAGTTGAATGCAACTTTCTGTTCTGGGGTCGCATACGAGTAGTGATTAGACTGCGCAGTGGAGCTGGTCTAGTTCTAGTTGGAGGGCGAGAATCCACTTGAGCTGATATGATGCAGCGAGCTTCACATGCTGTGGGCCACGATCGGCCTCACAGCGCGGGGTGAAATGGAACCTGGGGTTTGGAGTCCGGGGGATTGACAGTACAGGTGGAGTTGACGATCAGGCGCATCGAGTACTGTCAGTGTCTGTTATAGACGTTGAAGCTCACAATGCCATATGATGAGAGGGAAATGAAGCAGGAAATGAGAAGAAAAAGTGTTTTGTGCCTGAGAACCCGCGACCCCTCCTTGGCGTCTTTCTCCTCCAACTCTCCTTCGCTTCTTCCAATCCCGGCATTCTGTTACTCGACAGCTCCGGCTAAACCCAGAGGTGACCAATGGTTCTGTTTCATTCTCGATTGGCTTTGACTTATGCTGACTTCCCCGTTCCGCCGCCTGCAGCCGTAACGACTCACGAGTGTCGAATGAAGCCACCGCGCCATAGCCAACGGACCACCATACGGCTATCGCCTTCTCCGAGCCATTATACCCTCGAGTCTCGAATCATCCCAGAACCTTTTGATGATCCATATCCGTTCTTGGTTACACTCAGAGTGCGTTGATATACTGGGCTTGGTACTATTGGTGGCGCCATGCCGTGCATAAGCAGACGTCATTTGCTGACGGGAGATGCGATATAACAGAAGGGGTATGAAAACGGGACTCGAATCGGAGCACTATCGGCCATGAAACTCCAGGAATCGCTGGCTGTGCTCGTTCTCCAACTCTACCCCGTAGACACTAGATCTCCACCTCGCCTACCACTTACTTTCTCGGTAACCGAATGGCCAGGTCAAATCAGATTGTGACTTGAAGTTCGCCTCTCAGTATCCTTTGATATCTGCAGGCAAAATAAACCAAGATTGTTAAGACGCCCTCCTGCATAATGATGCCAAAGGCGTCGTCCAAGGGCCCGAATGGGCTCGGGAGGGTGCGCCATCCCGTGCGGAGGAACGCTAGAGGCCCTTGCGTTGAGGCTATTGGTACAACCTTGCCAGGTTTGCGACCAAGCTCTTTCGCCGGATGACCGTGCTCCGTCTAAATTTGTGGCTCGAAGGCTCGGAGCTGAGATGGCGATGATTGATGCTGATTTTGGGATTTAGATTGCCATTGAGGTCGCATGTCAAAGTCGCTGTTACTATCAACCCCGGATGAGGTACAGAATCTCCAACTCCAACACTCGTGGCTCCCCACTTTCCAAGGCCCACAGCTCGGATCGTTCGGATAATTACTTACCGATAAGATGTTTGTTGCCTGATAAGAATGAGACCGCGGAGTGGCGGCATACCTTCCTCTTGTGAGTTCCAAGACAATGTAAGCGATAAACCCCAGTCTTGGAGTAGTAGTAGTACTTATTCCGCACCTGGGCCGTCTATCCTGCTCTCAGACCAATGCAGAACGGATTTTGGAGGTGGCTATGCCATGTATATCCTCATACTTGGGTGTTCTATTGTCAATGGATATACTCCGCGATCAGCCGTATAGCGTCGGCCTCTCAATTGAACGCGAGCCAATATTTGGAAGGACTAGCCACGACCAATGGCTTACTTCTACATATTTCTTTCTTTCGATTGTTTTGAGGTCAAACTGTTCGGCCAGCTTCAAGCAAAGGACGGAGTTATGCAATCAACGCTGATCTCAAGGTCCAGACGTAGCCATTTAGATAAGTACTCCGCAAGAAGCTTTGAGGCATGTACGGAGTACACGAAAGAAAGCGACGGTTTTGTAGATCTCCCTCCCGGTGGCAAAATTACAAAGTGAGCTTCTTAGTACGCTTCTCGTTGCTGAGTGATGCTATACATCGAGACCGAGCCGATTACTCACTGAGATTACAAAAGCCTATCACCACCATGGCATCATAAACTTCAACAGGAAATACCAATGCATCCGCAAGAGGTCGATCGCTCAATCTGAATAATCGCCCTATACTCTATGGAGTAGTACTAACAAGCCCATCAAAATCTCGATACGAACATGTTGACGTCACACCCATCCACGGTCCGCAACTTGACGACACCATAAGAAAGCACGGCCAGACCACTGCACGCTCACAAATCATTTTGCGATCATGAACCGATTCGCAATACTTAAGGGCCCTTGCAGAGCATCTACCTCCCTTTTACGAAGCACGCGAATAGCTCCCCGTCTATCCACCACCACAACCACCACCACCATATCAACCCGATCTCATTCAAACAACTCCTTCACGAGGCCATACTCAACACAGAACACCGACAAGATGGTTTCCAACCCACCACCGAACGAGATGGTTTATCTGCCCGGCATCCTCTCGCCGGCGCGCTCCTTTGGCGTATTCCGCAAAGTCGTTCACACGGGCCTGTACTCGCAATTCGTCGCAATGGAGATACCCGTGAATGGCGAGATCGGCGACGAGGTATGTCCATGTTCTGAGCCACTGTTGCTTTAGGTGGGTATATAGACATGAAGAAACTAATGCTGGGTAGAAACACTCCGTCGACCAAGTCCTGCTCTTCACGCACGGCACAGGGAAGGCCATTGTCGCTGGCAAGGAACAGACTGTCAAGCAGGGGGATGTGGTGATTGTCCCTGCTGGCACGCAACACCAGTTCTTGAACGTGGGCGATATACCCCTTGAAGTAGTGACGATTTACTCGCCGGCTGAGCATGACCCGAGGACTGTGCATCAGACAAAGGAGGAAGGGGACAAGCAGGAAGAGGCGGGCGAGGATGAGGCGCCCCAGTGGAGTCAGCGAGGAAAGGCGGAGAATGAAAAGGCGGGAATTGTTAGGGTTTAGTGAACCTTTTGTATGAGCAGGCAATTTATAATATATAACGAAATGCCATAGTGATATACAAATACAGCTTGCTACTTATGCTGTTAGAGCCTACACTAGCGAGTTCGCCCAAACTTCTAACCACGAGTATCCAGACTCAGCAAGCTCTGTGGAATCAGCAACATTCGGATCTGTTCCCAATTGAGTCTCGACGTCGTCGGGAATGCCATCGCCATCGGTATCAGTCCAGGTCTCGCCGCCATCTAGATCACCAACGCCGCCAAAGTCATCTTCATCTGAGATGAGAGCGCCGTCTGTTCCATACGTCAGGACTTGGTTGATCAGATTAGAGTCGACATCGTCACGGACTAGAGAAGCTCCGACATCTAAGTTTGTCAGTTACTACACTTTTTGTTTGGGAAAAGGGCTCGTACTCTCAGTGACATGGCTCACGGCTTCCTCTGGGTTCAGGACGCTCGAAACAGAAGGATAGTCGTATTTCGTGTCGACGATGTCCATGCCGCCATAGCTGGACGAGTCGACGCCCAGTTCGGAGCCGTTCAGGGTTCCGTCTTGGTCTGGGTCGTACCAATTGTTCTCGACATAGCCGTGGAAATTCTCGTTTCCGCGAGTGAATGCCGTTACACTGGTCGATGGACCACTGATGAAGTAGTTGCCAATGATGTTGGCAACTTACCAGATTAGCACTCGTCTACGAAAAAGATAGATGGGGAGGACACGAACAGCTCTCTCCAGACGAATCACCAGCAATATACCCACCGCCACCACCCCAGTTATACACAACGTTGTTCGTAAACTCGTTCACGCCTTTGACCTTAGGATTACGGGTCTTGTTGTCAATGTACAGATTTCGGAACAGCGAGACGCCGCCGTCTGTCTGTATAAGACCACCGCATGAGTGGGTCTGCAATCCCTGGGAAATGATGGTGTCCTGCACCGTAATGTTCGAGGCCGTTCCGCTGATACTGAATGTTTCGTCACGGCCCCATGATACGGAGACGTGGTCGAAGATCATGGTAGAGCCTTCCGCGATAGTGATGCCGTCTTTGCCGCTGTCGCCGCCGCGACCCATTCGACTACATTATGTTAGTTCGGATACTTGTTAGAGGGTGATAGAGCATACATCCGGATATACCGGACAATCGCCTCATCCGCATTCGAAAAAGACCACCCGTTCCCATAGACAGTGATGCCATCTCCAGGGGCAGTTTGACCTAGAATTGTCACGCGCTTGGATACAACAATGCGGTCCTCAATGTTGATGACACCACCGACTGCGAAGACAACGATGCGATCTGTCTCGGAGACGGCATCGCGCAAAGTTCCTTCTCCAGAGTCCTCGAGGCTTGTCACGACGTAGACTGAACCGCCGCGCCCGCCGACGGCATTTGCACCAAATCCTTCTGCGCCGGGGAATGCAAGGAGAGCAGTTGCTGAGCTTGTTAGCCCAAGAAGGGCGAGCAGAGGCAGTTGAAAACGCATGTTCAGGATATGGCCCAGCGATTGACAATTCAGGGACCGTTCATGGTCTTATAATGCAGCTCATGGCCCGTCGCTGATCAGATCCTCTTCTCGTCATATCAAATGATCAATGCGCGACATCCAAGCTAAGTGGACGTTGTCGACCTGACGACCACTTCCTATCCAGGAACGGACCGCAGCTGTAGAAACAACCGTTCGACATTTAGCCTGGGATAGATTACTCTTCAATATCTCCGCCAATTACGAACTGTTGTCGCTGACATGCTGCAGCTATTTTCCAAACGTGGAGAGGATCGGCGCTTGAAATAGATTGTGTCTCCATCGGCTTCATCGTCAGGGCACTGACTCGTCTCGCTCTGCACGAAAAGGGTCTGTGACCTGTCAATATTGCAGGGTATAAGGGTGCAGCGGCTCTCACTGTGCTGCTCTGGGAAGAGGAGTGGAGAGTACGGAGACAGCGAGAGGTAAATCCCATGCGTACAAATATGCAGTAGTCAAGCCTACAGCCACTTTATATTGCGTAAACGACAGCACCGGGTTTGAGATTCGCGCCTTCTGTCTAGAGCAGGTGGTCGCTCCTTCTGATTTCAAGACGTACTTCCCATCCAGGAAGAAGGCGCAATGCACGGCGTTGGACGTAGCGACTTTCGCATTCAATCTAAGAAGAAGTACTGTATGCCAGCGCCTCTAATAAGGCTATGTATGTATAGTGCTTCTAGGTCGGACCCTAATAAGAATAGATGGTAATGAACGAGAGCCCGTCATTTGTCTGAGTATTTCTTCCAGCCGTTGAGTATTCGCCATTTGTAACTAGAACGAGAGCAACCTTGGGTTAGCAAACACATCGGTCTCAACATATCACCATCTTTGGCACCGCCAACGTCAAGAAGGGTAACTCACATCATCAAACTCCCTCAATAGCACAACAACCGTTTTCTTCAGCAGCAGCCATGCAGAATCGACTTGCTCACATTCAGCCCTGCAGACCGCAAACGGTAACAGGGACCTCTTCATCAGGTCTAGCCGGCACCGGTCTGAGTCCAACCATCGCTCGGGACGGAAGGCATCTGGCTCATCCCCGAAGGTGAATTGCTCTGACAGCACAACGTTTGGGTGCCATACAATCAGCGCGCCACTGAGAATATGCTTTGAGAATATATGGAGTGGTTTGGTCGTGAGGTTGATTCGCATTTGATATTCCTGAAGTATAACAAGCCTTAATGTCTCGTTGAGCACTGCTTCGAGATACAGGGCACTTGCAAAATCTCTCGAATAGGGCATGGTAGATTTATTGCCAAACCTAGGTAGGCTTTCAACTTCAGCTCTGAGCTTTTGCATGACCGAGGGATGTTGCAAGAGAAAAGGGATGACAAGAACAAATGATCTTCGTAGGCTCTCAAAACTAGCTCCTAGGCCAGAGTCCATGTTTTCGTATGTACCAGCCCTAGAATGTCGATAATGAGTGTGATTTGATATGTCTTTCGGCGGACTATGACACGATAATCTCTTTCTTTTCAAAATGGATACAGGGCCTTGCAACAGCAATTCTTCTAACGTCGCAAGTACCGAAGAGCTAGATGCAATTCCGGGCAGACTCTGGGCAGTCACATCAGCATCATGGTATGCTGAGTTGGATAGCTGACCAGAAAGCTGATCCACAAAGTAACCAAGAATTGTTGTGATGTCCACGGTCTTATATCGTCGTATCGTCTGAACGAGGCCCCGCAGAGTGTTGTCAATCGTCTCTTGGTCCCTCCACGTACTCTGATACCCAAGTACATCTATTCTGTCATGTCCCACCTTGACCCCAGTCAGCGTCACTGTTCAAAATGATAAAGCGCTGGCCTACTTCATCCAACACGTTCACTCGATAAGCCTGCGCGATATCCTCGACATCGCTTAGACTGACGAACCCTGGTTCCAGTCGCACAACTTCCCCATTTTTCTGATGTAGTTCGCCCATCTGCTGCTGATAATTACTCGGTCTTCCCGCGGCCAGGCACCATGCTTCCTCAACTGCAGTCCCTATGGGCCTCGGGGTATTCTTTAGGCGTAAATGTTTCTGGAGCAGGTAAAGGATCATCGCGGCAACCAGAGCCGGGCCAAGAACGACCGCGCTCGCGAGCATGGCCAATATACTTCTTGGCAAGCCGGCAGAGACACAATAAGGTATGTGAAGCTATAGCAGTCCAAATCTCATGGTTTCAAGTGGTATCACTTGATGCCCCTATTCGGTTATATATCCGGCTGTAAATATTCCGAGTTGGGGCCCGGCAAGTTCCGAGCCAAAACAACGTCAAGTTGAGGCTTCAGATTTCGCTCCCCGGACACCAGGGTCCTCTTCCTTATATGATACCAAGGGGATGCCACGTTGACGCTTCCGTCTGGTGCCTCTCATCTCACGCCATCTCGGAGCATGCATGCCCAGCAAGCTCTAAGGCTGGGGCCTTCCAACAAACTAAAGCACAATTGTCGTTGTGTAGCAGTATGCTTGCTGATTAGCGAGCTCATATGCATGAAATCCTTGTGTCAGGCCGAAACGTGATCCAACGGGATTCCTTGTCCAATCATGCCCATCAACTGCGGGTTTCATATATTGAAGAGGGACCAGTGATATGAAGCCCTGCCCATTCAGGGTGGAAATCACCAATTGGAGAGAAGGTACGATCGGGGTACGCAGGACAGGGACAGGACATCATATCTAGGTTTGCAAGATCCATTGTAACATTCAGATGACCTGCCAGTTAGAGTTGAACCTAGAACTTCGCAATAGGATCTTGGACGAAGCAGGCTTGGTGATATGATAATAACACGACGCCAACCGGGCTGTATGAGCGGACTAACCCAAGAGCCAAACCCCGACTGTCGGACTCTAAAGTAGCAAAAGCCATTCCACAATGTCGACGTCTCAAATATCACTCCAACATGCGAAGGCTATCAGTGTCGAACGCTGGGCACTGACCGCAATAAGTCCGTTATCGTAACGCGTCAAGGAGGCTGATCTTGTACGAGCAGTATCCCATCCGACAAGACCTTGGCTAAATCAAAGACCTTGTGACCGACAACAACAACCTGATGCTCTCAGCTCAGTCAGCTGTTGCGGGCAGGGCCATGAGTCAGCAGCGCCTTCACATGCAATCCCCGCGCCAAGCCTGAAATCTTCTTTGTCTCAATCTTCAACATGAGTCCCCGACCCATTTAGAATGGGAAGCGGCATCAGGAGAGTTATAACTTTATTCTTGAGCCATGCGGAATTCCGAACTGTCGTCATGCCATACTTTTGCCGCTTTTCCAGCTGATTCGCGTGCTGCAAGCCTTGTGTTTCTTTGCTTCGCGTCCAGCGCGGGAATGCTCTGACAATATTTCTTACCCCGCCAATAGCATCACTTACAAGTTACCAGTCACATTGAACCGGGCAGCCTGCCTTGAGCAGGTCCGAATTATCTTTCCTGCAATCAGTTTTTGCTGGCCGATCTTTACTTTAACTCGATCCTTCTCTCTCCTTGCCGGACCGTAGTCATGGGGAAACCTCCGGCGGCCATCTTCATCGCCCGGTACATGACAACACCCTTACTTCTGGCTTCACGTTATTGACAAAGTTTTCATAGACACGGTGCACGCCTTGACGCTGCCAACAAGGACTGGCATTTGACTTCCTCCGCTCCTTATGATACCCCTCTCTCGTATGGCGGCTGGCTGCAGTCGCGCGCTCTCGGGGCGCGGATCATCAGCGAAGTGCGCGCGTTGGAGAACCGACTGGAGAAACCAACATCGGAAATCGATGAGAAGGTCCAACCTCCACGTGTCGAAGAACGAAAACGAAAGCGCAGGATTATCATACATACCTCTCCTTTCCTTCGCTGCGTGCAGACGGCAATCGCAATCAGCTCTGGGATCTGCCAGAACTATAACGACATCGAGCCACTTCACCAATCTCGCGTACCTCCGGTCAGCCCGTCAAACGACGAAATTTCCGCCTCTCGAACGCCGAGTACTCCTCTCTCCGACACTCCTCAAAATGCACCTCGGTGCCTTGTTCGCGTTGACGCTTGTCTCGGTGAATGGTTGAACCCCGAGTACTATGAAACCATCAGTGCTCCGCCAAAATCAGACAAAATGGTCGCTGGGGCAAAGATGGAACTGCTTCGCCGCGACGACACTGTTATTCCAGTCGCAGACACTCAAAATACGCCAACCGCAGGCCACTTCCCGGGTGGTTGGCATAACTTAGTTCCCACGCCGGAAGACGAGGAGCGAAAGCCCAAGACCGAGGCGGCTTCGGCCACGACTAGCGGGCCAGGGCAAAGGAATCGTGCAGGTAGTTATGATTCTCTGCGAGCGACGAATACACCATGGGGTCGGAAAATGCTGAAAATCAACACGGACATACCGTCGGTTTTCGACGCGACTTATGCGCCTCCAATTCCAAGTTACGCAATATCGCCGTCAAATCCTATCCCAGAAGGATACGTAACGCATGCACGCGATGCTTGTGTTCTTGTTGACTACCAGTGGGATAGCATGCGCGAACCGCAAAACTGGGGTGATGGGGGTGAATATGGAGATGAATGGAGCACCATGCTTTCACGTTTTAGGAGCGGCATCGAGCATATTATTTCATGGTACCAAAAAGACGATGCTCCCACTGTCCCTGCTCATCGAAGAACACGCTCGCAACTGCAATTCTTGGGACAAGATGATGATGATTCGTCGGTTGATACAATTTTGGTACTCGTAACTCATGGCGCAGGCTGCAATGCGCTCATCGGTGCCCTGTCAGGTGAACCAGCGCTGGTCAACGTTCCTCAGGCTTCTTTTACTCTTGCCGTTCGTAGAGACTGCATGCCGAACAATGTTCGCGACGACCAACGCGCAACGAAGTACCCAGGCAGGGTAGCGAGCCCCGAGGACTATGACCTGGTCGAAGTGGCGTCTACGGACCATCTCAGACCTGGAACAAGCCCGGCAGTGTCTATCCGTTCACCTTCGTCGATCAGCATACCGTCGCCGTCGATTTCTTCGTACCGACACCGTTCGACGATCTCTTCAGGTCCAATCCTCGTAGGGCCATCGTATAGATCTGGCGTCAGCTTACATTCATTAATGTCGCCCCGAACGCCTTCGGGTCTTTGGAACTCTATTTCAGGTGATAGCGAGGACGCGGACGATAATGGCCGCACCATTGCCAGTCCTCTCTCCCCATCATCATCATCCATCGCGGCAACCGATGGGGCCAGCGACACTTCGATACCCATCTCTGGAGACCCTATGCCCTCGGGTCAAATCTTGCAGCGCACGTTGTCCCAGCGGGGTCTTTGGCGTAGCGCACCGCTAAATAAAGAGCGCTCATCACATTCGTCGCGACGCTGGACGGTCGCCGAACGACCACTATGATATTTTCTTCAAAATTGCTTGCTCTCCGTCGTTAAGTTGCATCTCTCTATTACGGAGAACTTCATGCTTGGAAAGCGGTTACCCCACGACATTATGCGTTATGACTGAACGATTTGGCATTTCGGGAATCCCGAGATGACTGGCAGATCTCCGATTATGGGCAATAGCTCATTGTATATCCTCTCAACTCAAGTTGTCCAACATTGACTACAATCAAAACTTTTACCTGCCTTAGAAGCTTGTCCATGATCCATTGAGTACCTTAAGATCTGCTAAAGTAGTCTGGGCGATCCTCCGCAATTCCTAATTGTTGATTGGCGGAGACTGATTGGTGCCTGGGAGCCTGACAGTCCAGATGTTCCGCATGCTCAACGTGGACCCAAACAATGATCTCCAACCCTTTCGTTTCCTTCGTACAACCCCTCAATGTTCCCTCTTTGTCTGTAGAGGCGACATACCCCCTTCATAAATCTAGATCCAGCATGTCTCCTCTTGAATCTGATGGCTCATCCTCGACGTATTCCTCTGAGAGGACCGGTGTCCCCGACCTCCGCTTGATCCACTACAATGACGTCTATCATGTCGAGTATGCCACTCTTTCACGCCTCTCCAGATCGCCCTTACAGTCTGAAACTAATCGCGCTTCGAAGACCAGGATCTGCCGAACCTGTAGGCGGCGCTCCCCGCTTTCAATCCGTCATAAACTACTATCGATCGCATCCTAGCTTCGAAGGACAACCTGCCCCGCTTACCTTCTTCTCCGGCGATGCGTTCAATCCCAGTCTTGAGAGTACCGTTACAAAGGGAAGGCATATGGTACCGTTCCTCAATAAAGCTGGAACAGATGTTGCTTGCGTAGGGGTATGTTTGTCGCCGCGCGATTGTTACTGTGGGGGGCTGTGTCTGACTCTCGGTAGAACCATGATCTGGACTTTGGTGTTACGCAGTTTCGGCACCTGCGCGATCAGTGCAACTTCCCGTGGCTTTTAGCTAATGTTTTGGACCCGGCATTGGGGGAGGGTGTGCCCATTGGTAGTTGCAAGAAGACTTGTATGCTTACATCCTCAAATGGGATCAAGATCGGTGTGATTGGTCTCGGAGAACGGGAATGGTACGCAGACACCTGGAAGCTATACTGAAGTTATGCTAACCTGCTCATTATTCAAGGCTAGGTACGATCAACTCACTACCTCCTGATCTCATCTACAAGTCCGCTTCGAAGACCGCGATCGAACTCGTCCCGGGCCTACGGGAACAAGGCGCAGAAATCATTGTTGCAGTTACGCATCAGCGCGAACCGAATGACTACAAGCTAGCGCAAAATATTCCATATGGAATGATAGATATCATCCTGGGAGGGCATGATCATTTTTACGGCCATGCATTCCTCAATGGTGTGCACGTCCTACGGTCCGGTACGGATTTCAAGCAGTTGAGCTATATAGAGGCATTCCGAAAAGCAGATGGGTCAGGATGGGACTTCAACATCGATCGACGAGATATGGTCCGGTCAATCCCAGAGGACCCATCCAGTGTGGCACTCGTCTCTAAACTCACATCCAGCCTCAAAGCCAAGCTCGACAAGCCGATCGGGTACACAGTCCGTCCGCTTGATGGGCGTTTCTCGACAGTTCGCGCCGGGGAATCCAATCTGGGAAACTTTGCCTGCGACCTCATGCGCTTCTATTACCATGCCGACTGCGCCATCATGGCCGGAGGCACAATCCGCGGCGATCAAATTTACCCTCCAGGAGTCCTCCGGCTCCGCGACATTCTCAACTGCTTCCCCTTTGAAGATCCTGTTGTCCACCTCCGCCTAAAAGGCAAAGCCCTCTTTGATGCTCTAGAAAATGGCGTCAGCCAACTTCCCGCGTTAGAAGGGCGCTTCACACAAGTTTCGAACATCCAATTCAGTTTCAATCCCTCTGCGCCTACGGGCTCGCGCATAAACTGGGCCAAGGTGGGCGGAGAACCAATCGACTTCGAAAAGAGCTACACCCTAGCAACGAGAGGCTATATGGCTCGCGGAAAAGACGGATTCTCCTCACTCCTCGTAGAATCTGAAGGCGGGGTTGTCGAAGAGATTATTGACGAAGAAAGCGGAACCCTTATCAGCACATTACTGCGACAATACTTCCTCAGCCTAAAAGTCATGGGCCGCTGGCAACACCTAGGCAAAAACATGACCCGGCATTGGGAGAGTGTGCAAAAGAATATGCAATCCAGGGGCTTCCTGAAGCCGCCCTCTGCGCTATCCACACCTGTCGCCGAGCGCATTCCAAACCATGTACAACGTCCCCCTCTAACCCGCAAACAACACTACTACTATGGTCGATTTGCGGAAACGCAAGCTGCAATTGAAGGAGGCGAGGAGCCAGCAATAGACGACTCGATGGACTCAGACTCAGACTCCGACCCAGATATCCTTATTTCGCCGCGCCCACTCACCAATTACGTTACTCATCCCGCACGAACGGCTGAAGAGGAAGAGAGTCGACTAAGGCTGGCCAGGTGGGCAACGCGACGCTGGATGCGCAGGACGGGGATCTCGAGTACGATGGATGAGGAGAGTCAGGAGAGTCCGTTTACGCCGATGTGGACGCCGGGAATTGCGCCGAGGCTGGAGGGGAGGATTCTTATTGAGGAAAAGGCTTAAATGGGAAGGACTTGCTTGGGCCTTGGATTATGATTATATGATGGTTACGGGATTTTGTTCGGTGCAATCGGTAGACAAACAGTCGATTTTCATGGACGTTTTGATAGCGTGACGGATAGCTAGACATATGGATGAATAGGTGGAATTGCTGGCTCGTTGTCATAAGTAGAATTGGATTGGTTATAGGTATATAGATTTCGGGAAACTCATACAAGTCAACACACTCCAGATGCTGCTTACATGTCCCTTGTTCGTAATGAGTGCGTCGCATTCTCTGAGACCAGCTCACTGCACACCAACCGGTCGCGCACCAGAAAGATTAACCACTCTCCCACCACCGCCTAACGCCGCAGGGGCACCCAACGGCATAGTCGGCGGCGGCTGAACCCAACCCGGCACGCCCATATCCTCGGACTCCCTAGCATATATTGTCTGCCAGATATTGGGAAATCCGGTTGGCAGAGCACCCCGGAGTCGTGCGCCAGGTATAGCAAAGCGCGGGTTCCGATGGGTGAGGTACCCACGCATGAGGCCCTGGGTCAGAAGTGAAGCGAGGATCGATTCGATTTCGCGCATGAGAGGGGATGGTTGGTCGGGTTCTTGGTCTTGTTGAAGGTCTTCGGCATATGGGTTTAGTTCATATTGGTCGTAGTTTGAGTCAGGGGGTCCGTCGACTAGGGAATTTGTGGGGTTTGTTTGCCATTGGCCTGTTTCAGTAAAGAAGCCATCCGGGCAGAGGTAGTCGGAGTATTTTGAGAGAAGGGATGGATCGGGGGTGGTTCCATGAATGATGGGCTTGTCGAGGGAGATGAAATCTGGGTCTGTTGTTGTGGAGATTATCTGTGAGCCGTACTGGCTCTTGTTTGGTGATGAGCTCGAGTTCTGTGCAAAGGGTGAGGATGATGTAGGCGATGATGACGGATGTTGCGATTGAAGCCACCGAACAGCAACTTCGAGTTTAGTGAGGTATAAGAAGGGAGGTGGTCCTCGTTGGGCTTGACCTTGCTGGTCTCCGTGGAAGCCACCATGGATAAAGACCTTCCGGGCAAGCGAGCGCCATACAATAATTTCACATCGATTGCGCAACGGGAGGAGAATGCCCTTTCGCGCAAACCATTCCGTGGCTGGTGAGTTCCCGGAGAGGTGCTCCCGGAAGGCAATGTAATCTCCGCGCGCAATAAGCCGGCAGAGCGGGATAAACCTGTCTGCTAATCCCTCTGCCTCTGGACGCTGCAGTAGTTGTGATGATGGGAACCTGCCCATTATGATGTTGCAGGAGATGAGGTAAGTGAGAACAAGCCGTTTTTGGTTTATCGCTTGTTGGTGGCATTGGTTGTACGCCGATTGGAGCGCAATCTGTGCCGGAAAGAAAAGGTTATTGGAAAGGAGATAACGCCCGAGGTAATATAGGTAGGTAACTCTCTGAGATGCAGGGAAGTATTTCAGAGGCGGAGATTGGGCAGTGATACTGGCGAACATTTGCTCCGCGTTTCGAAGTTTACCGCACTACAGCCCTATCAGCAATTGATCACAAGCAACGCCTACTTTTGTCTTACCTGGAACAGCAATTTGAGACATAGGTTGGCCATGAGGTAGATTCCGACTCTCTTACCCTCCGGCTTTCCATGAACTCCGGGGGTTCCACTGCGGTCGGTGAGGCACTTGATAAAGGCTTCTCGGACAACATTCGCAGACTTTTCCACCAGTGTGACCTTTTCTGTGCTTTCATCCTGGTCAGGGCCACCCTCAGCCCTCAGCAGATGAGCAATCAATTCAGGTCGGCGATCTAAACCCATAGCCAGCTTCGCGAGTACTTTGGAGAGGTAAAGTACGGTGGGCAAGACCACGATGCCATATTGGCTGTCACCGAGCGCTATTACGCATTGGCTGAAACAGACGCAGAGCATTAGCTATGAACGGAACCTGGAGCAATTCATACAAGGCGACTAGCAGACTTACTTGAGCAGCCCTTTCAGCATCTCATATGTCTCAAGCAGGTTCTCAACATTCACATCACGAAGAAATGAGAAGTACAACTTCATGAATGTCGGAAATGCTATCCACGAACTGCCTCCTTTAGACTTCGGCACCAATCCCTCGCATCGTCGTAACAATTCAGCCTCCTTTGGTGAGCCATTGGGGTATTTCTGCCGCAATTCATCGACCATCTGTCCGTAGATGTCGGGCAACGGCGGTTCGATCTGCAGAAAGTCTTGGAGTTTCGCGCCATCTCGGTTCTTAACTATCTCGGAGAGCGACGCGACAAACCGGTCCAGCGTAGAATCGTTTTGGAACGCCATTGTATTATCGGAGGGCGGAGTATAGGTGGTTGTCAGGCCCCGGAACGATGTCGTGCGAACTCCGGTCTAGAACAAATGGTGCACAGGGAAATTATCGACGATCGCGCATATTCAGTTATCTCCTTCGTGCTCTGTGAAGCAACCTCTATTGGGGAAGCAAAGGCGGTTTAGAGCTTTGTTGTCGCTAGCAGCTCCGGTGGAATCAGACAAAAGTCCGATCAGTCTCCGCATGAAGAGCGCTAGTCCCGATTCGGACCGTCCACGGACTACGGAGTACAGAAAGACGGCTTCCCAACATTGCCACGATTTCTTATCTATGCCCGTGGGGATCTCCTGGTGTGACCCTGCAGAAAGCTGATTGTACCAGTGTGAGAGTAGCTACGGTGGTCTTGTTTTCGAAAATCATCTTCATTTATCCTGTACCGTTGATGCATGAAATATATATGTCCTCACACTAGTCAACGGTTCTACGGAATAGAAACCAGAATCAAGGCACATCAAAATGCCCATTGAGCCAATGATTCAGTTTATCAGAGCCGAGCAAACAGCGTCAAGCCGGATCATTGTTCCATCAAAAAATTCGAGTGAGATTGTTGTATCTAAACCTGTCGAGCAGCTTAACGTAATTGCATGTGATGATCCACCCTACATACGTCATACACAGCAAGCAATAGCATGATCCCACCTGCTCTGCCCTTCAAAAGCACACACTCTCTCATCTTTTTTTCAATCAGATTCTTTGACCAGGATACTGCCTGGGTGGTAATATTTCCCAATTCTTCAAGGACTATCCAAACCAACGTGCTTCTACTCGATCATTGCAAAGCCAATTCAACATGCCCGCTTCAAGCTCTGGGTCGTCGTCCCTTTCGGACATCATCACTGAACCTTTCCTCAAGACGTTCTCCTTCTTTTACATGATTTTTCAGAGCATTATCAGCTGGATCTTTGCTCCCGGCCCTCCTCCGTCTGGACCAATTGCCAATAGTCTCCCTAAGAAAAGGGTTGCCATCATCGGAGCTGGCTTGACAGGCGTGTCTTCTGCTGCGCACTGCGTCGGCCATGGATTCGATGTTCAGCTGTTCGAGAAAAGAACAAAAGAGAAGGGCCTAGGTGGTATTTGGAGTGTAAGCTTATCCTGGTTTCCACCGATGAATAACTACTTATTCGCGACAGCGTGTCAACTCGACCTCCGCGCTCCAGATTCACAGTATCATGTACCGGTTCCATCCGTCTGTGCAATACGATTCCGCTTATCCAACTGAGGCGCAGATCCGCAAGCAGATCATTGATGTGTGGAAGCGGTACAAACTTCAGGATCGCACGACATTTGACACCCCTGTCGACTCTGTCAAGCAGACCAGGACCGGAAAGTGGATAATCAACAACGATGAAGAGAAATGGGGCTTGTTTGACGGTGTTATTGCTTCCGTCGGGGTCTGTGGTGACCCCAAGATGCCCACTCTGCCGGACCAAGAGAACTTCGGAGGATCAATCTACCATTCATCGGAGCTAGATGGCAAGAACGTCAAGGGCAAGAAGGTGCTCATCATTGGCGGCGGCGCAAGTGCCATTGAAGCCTTGGAGTTTGCCGTCAAGAACAAAGCTGGCGAAATCGATGTTTTGTCACGTTCCGACAAATGGATCATCCCGAGAAACATCTGGGTTCAATCACTTTTGGCAATGAACATCTTTGGACAGGAGACCATGTTGTCATGGATTCCTGAATGGCTTCTGCACAAGTTCTTTTACCGAGACTTGGAGGACATTGCACCCTCTGGTGGCTTATACACCCAGACTCCAATGGCCAACAGTGAGCTTTTTGATCAAATTCGCGAAGGTAAGGCTCGTTGGTTGCGTGGGGATATTGTCTCTGTGAAGGAAGATGGCATCATGTTCAATTACCGGTCCAAGGGCGTTCCTACGGGTGGCCCTGGCCGTGAGCGCCTTGTATCTGGCGAGGTCATTATTATGGCAACCGGCTTCAAGCGTCCTTCTCTTTCTTTCCTTCCCGAGGATGCTTTTGAAGAGCCCTACGGTCCGCCCAGCTGGTATCTACAAGTCTTCCCTCCCTCTTACCCCAGCATCTGCGCGAACAACAGCACCTACGTCAACGCAATTGGCACGGTTGGAAATATGCATATCGGAATTTATACCCGGTTCTTGCTCATGTTCCTTGTTGATCCTTTGTCGCGGCCTACCGAGGGACGCATGAAGACATGGATTGACTTTACTCGCTTCATGAAACAACTCTCTCCTGTCGGTGCATTTGACTTCTTCACTTATGCCGAGTTGATCTACTGGTTCATTTTCGTCATTCTCGTTAACCCCTTCCGCTGGAAGTGGGCACCTTTTGTCCTGTTTGGCATTGGAAGATTCCTGCCAGCTGAGATTGTGAAGCACGAGGAGGCTTTCCGTAATGCCATGAAGAAGCAACACTCAACCTAACTGCTAGGTGATGAAAAAGCGATCTCGAAGTAAAGGAGACGTTCAGAACCTTTTCTGATGTGTCAATCTTGAAAAATGTTAATGATCATTGTATGCAATTTATCTATAGACCGAATAGCACGCTACCCTAGACCATATAACTTCTCAAGTAATTTTCAGATCCGGTACATGATTATTCAAGACGTCCACAACACCTTCTCGTGCACCGTTTGCAACCCGATAATGATGGTCAAACCATCCCCTCTCCTCCGCCCACATAACTGGCCACAGCGCAAAGACCCCCAAAATGGAAAACAAACTCGCAAACGCATGCCACATCATCACGAGCAATTGTCCACCATATGGCATAACGAATTTGATGAACTCCGATGTTTGGTAAAAATCCTCTTGTTTCTGGATGTAATACCGCCTTGTGCTATCTTTCTGCGCTGAATTCGAAGTCGAGTCTTTCCTTTCTCCAGGATCCGTTGTGAGATCCAAAACCGTCGTCAGAGAAACAGACGCAGCATAGAATGGAACGAGCCAGATCGAGAATAGTTGAGACATGGAAACGTATAGCTTCAGGTTTTCCTTATCGTACGCTATTGAAGCAAGAGTGATTAGTATCGACCTCTCCAAATTATGATACTTCGAAAAGGGATAACCCACCAATAGATTTCACTTCAAGATCTATGTGCGGCGACATGATCTTGTACCACTGGTATATCTTCTTCACGCCCCAGCGGCTCCCACTGAGGCTCCATATTCGGCAGAAAGGGTGCACGAACTCGGCGTTCGTGGTGAAAAAGCGTTCGATTGTGGATTCTTGTAGGGAGGGCGGGGATTGAGTGAGTAGGTGGATTACGGTTGATATTTCATTGACTAGGAATCGAAAAGTCAGCTTAGAGCGCAAAATGAGCGTTGATGAGGATGGAAGAGGACAGGATTCGACTAGAACAGCATATATCCACAAAATGCTGAAGCAAGGGAGCTTACCTGGGTCTTCCATCTTGGTGTTTGGATTGCGGCTATGGTTGGAGGTGAGTTGGTCTCAATTGCAAGTTGCGATGAGATTAAATGGGGAGTACCTATAGAAGATGATGTCATGGAACTACGGTTGGTTACATGTGAATAGCGGCATCTCGGACTCGGAGCTCCGCGAAGCTTATAGGAACAGAGGCTTCAACAGGCTCACGCAATGAATAACCAAGATTTACTTTATGAGGAATATTGAATATGGTTGAAAAATATTTGAGTTTCGATAATTGTCGTGCTGTCTTGAGCCGGCTGGTGTGGGTATAGCACAGGGCTGATGCAAATGGTAGTGTATAGGAAACATTTGAGATAACGACGTGCACCATATAACCAAAGATACTGAGAAGATTCCCATGCCGTACAAATCTTTATTTCCAGGATTCGACCTTCTTCCGTCGCTTCTCGAATATTTGGCCCACCCCAACCCCATCGCCGCGCTGTCCATCCTCGTTTTTGCGCTTCCGGCTCCTCTCGAGCGCATTACCGCTGCCCTTGGCTCTCTTCGTGAGTCGTGAAATGCGATCCGCGCCCTCGGTGAGACCCCTCCATTCCTCGCCTCCAAATGTTCCCTCAGCCCGCCGGGACGCCGCCTTCTTAGCCCGTTCCTTCTTGCTCTCGGGCGCCAGACGAACAAAGTTGGTTTCTTCGTAGCGAGTCCGCTCAGCCTCGTGTTCTCTCTCCTTCTTGCTCTTTGAGTGTCGACCGCCAGACACAATTGTGCTACCGATACTCGGCTCGGCCATGGGCGCGGAGGACATCTCGGCGCTGACGAATTCATCAATAACGTTGGACCTGCGCTGGGGTCGCTCCTTGCGCTCCTTGCGTTCGGTAGTAGGCATAGCAGTAGGCATGATCTTTGGAGGTCGATAAATTCCGTCGCTTGTAGCTTTTCGTGCGTTCTTGTCGGCCTTTGCCTCGGGTTCCACCTTCTTGAATGCCGACACGTTCGGTCGATACGCCATCTCGTCAATGTCTTCCTCTTCGCTTTCGTCTTCTTCACTGTCGGCATTGTCTGATCCGGAGCCCTCTTCGCTATCGTCCGCGTCTTGAGTTTCGGGTTTCGTTGGCTTAGTGGCCTGAGAGCCCTTTTCGGCACGTTCTGCCTCTTCCGCTGCCTTGATGACTTTGTCCACTTGATATTTCAATCTTCCTTCTAATGGCCGGACACCGCGATCGAGGTATGTGCGCAGTTCGATTAGTTTAGTGGTGACTTGTGTTCGAATATCGGAATCGCCGTCCTGTTCATCTGAAGAACCTTTCGAAGGTAGTTCCCTGAGTTGGAGGATAACTAGAAATACGAGGTTTTGCAGATAAGAAAGGAGCAAGTCAGATTTTGTGTCGAGCAATGAAATGCCTTCTTGCGGAGGTAGAATGGAAACATCAGTAGGCGAATCACGCTTGGTACTCGGTAGCGATGTCCCGGTGCTGGCGATAGATGTGGTAAGAGTCTCGAGTAGGTCGGAGATTTTTGGCAGCTCCGGCTGCTGCAATTGGGAGGCTGCCATTGCCATAGTGAAATTATATGCTGTGTCTTCAGATTTTCTCAGTCGCGATAGAGGAAAAATTCGGTGATTTATCTTATCACCACGTGATATGTATTAGCATGTCACGTGGCATTAACTGACCTTGGAAGCTGTCCTTGTTGCCCGGCAAGTGTGTTCGCTAGGCTTCTCAATACCACCAACAATCTTCTTCTGACTTTATTCACGGTCTATTATTTTATTATTTTAAACTAGCATCATACTGCATTTCCCCGAGCCATCGTTTGTCAGTGCTGTGGCAGTTGTAGACTGTATGTTCACCGGACGCGATTATCCCTAGAGCGGCGAAATATTGAATCGACTGTTTCAGAACTGATCACGCATTTCGTTAGAAATCCGCAATGCGGTTCGACAGGCGGATCCCGCCCCTATTGCCCCTTCTTCTGGCAGCACCTCAACTGTCAGCGGCATTCTACCTTCCCGGTGTAGCGCCTACCTCATACGATGAAGACCAGTCCGTACCACTCTACGTGAACCACCTTACCCCGGGAATAGCCCAGCAGGACGACCAGTTACACTCCGTGTTCTCATACGACTACTACTTTCCCGCATTCCGGTTCTGCGTCCCCGATAATGGCCCGAAGGATGTTCGAGAGTCGCTGGGGAGTATTCTGTTCGGAGACAGAATCCAGACGTCCCCGTTTGGGTTGAATATGCGCAAGGATGAAAGCTGCAAAGCGGCTTGCAATGGGGCTACTTTTGAACCTCGGAGCGCCAAGTTCACCAACCAGAGGATAGCACAGGGGTACAATATCAATTGGCTGGTGGACGGGTTGCCCGCCGCTCAATTAAATGAGGGGACCGAGCCTCAGGCATACACCCCTGGTTTTGCCTTGGGTGCTTTAGATGAGAGCGGCAAGGCGTTTTTACATAATCACTTTGATATCTTGGTCGATTATCATCCTGTGAAAGTTGGAAACAAAGAGCAGTACCGAGTGATTGGTGTATTGGTCCAACCAAGTTCCCGACGCGGCTCCCATGTCTCCGAAGATGGCACGGCAACGTGCAATGAGGAAGGGCCGATATATCTGGACGAGGATGGTGATACTTCCGTTGCATGGACGTACAGCGTGAGCTGGCGAGAATCCTCTACTCCGTGGGCAACTCGATGGGACAAATACTTGAAGGTCCAGTACCCGAAGATCCATTGGTTCTCCCTTGTGAATGCAGCGGTCTTTGTGATCTTCCTTATTGGAATGGTCAGCATGATTCTCATCCGTGCTCTCAAGAAGGATATCGCTCGGTATAACCGTCTGGACTCGTTCAATCTGGATGATTTGGACGGATCCTCTGGCGCTGTCGAGGATGGCATCCAGGAGGACTCCGGTTGGAAGCTGGTCCATGGAGATGTCTTCCGATGCCCCCAGTCTCCTTTACTTCTCAGTGTTCTGGTTGGCAATGGAGCTCAACTTTTCATGATGACCGGCGCCACCGTTGGTACGTAATCTGATACACGAATATCTGGTGCGTCCTACTAACCCTGCTAGTCTTTGCGATGTTTGGTTTGCTCTCCCCCGCCAATCGAGGCTTCCTGGCGACTGCGGTTCTCCTCATATATACGCTTTTTGGGTTCATCGGAGGCTATGTCTCGGCCAGGGTATACAAAGCATTCGGCGGCGAGTCGTGGAAGCGCAACATCATTATGACTCCCCTGCTAGTTCCGGCATTCATCTTCAGCGTTTTCTTCCTGCTGAATCTCTTTGTTTGGGCGAAGAAATCAAGTGGCGCTGTTCCATTCGGCACCATGCTTGCCCTCGTCCTGATTTGGTTTGTTATCAGTGTGCCGCTGAGTTTTGCCGGTAGCTGGATCGGTTTCAAGCAGGGTGTATGTTTTCCGACTACAAATTCAACACGGCCAATGCTAATGATTTATAGGCCATTGAAGGGCCAACAAAGACTAACCAGATCCCTCGACAAATCCCTCCCATGACTGGAAGTCTGAGGACAGTACCATCATTGTTCCTCACCGGCATTCTTCCCTTTGGCGCTATATTCGTGGAACTATATTTCATAATGACGTCTCTCTGGACGAACAAAATCTATTACATGTTCGGCTTCCTGTTCCTGTGCTACGGGTTGATGGTTGTCACAACAGCCGCTACGACCGTGTTGCTGGTTTACTTCCTTCTGTGCGCCGAGAACTACAGATGGCACTGGAGAGCGTTTGCAGGTGCAGGAATGACTGGTGTATATGTTTTCCTGAATGCGCTGTTGTTTTGGGCCACTCGAGTTAGCTTTGGTGGTCTCATCGGGGCTGTGCTCTATGTGGGTTACTCGGCATTGATCGGATTCGTTGTCTTCGTCCTTACTGGTATGTTCCACCTTGCCTCTTCGATTGGCTTTTTTGTTTTTTCTTACTGACGAAATCAGGTTCTATCGGGTTCTTTGCCAGTTGGCTCTTCATTCAACGCATCTATGGCTCAATTAAGGTTGATTAATTTCATCGCTTAACCTTGGCCGCGGGAGAGGTTCGTTTGTGGCTCGTTGCTGAATATCCATGTCAGGGTTTTTGAGCGTTTGTTTCGCATCTTATTAATGTTCTCTTTCTTCTCGTCATAGTTCGCTTGCAAATCAAGCCCTATACATTAGTAGGTTAGAGTGGCGTTTGATTCAGTTGATAGGATCTGTATAGTTAGTATGAAGAGGCTTCCGCGATTTAGGGTCGTACTTTTTTAGCAGCCTTGTAAGACACTGCTATTTTGGACTAACCCCGACGATCATCAAAGCCGTCGGGCTGCAGCAGGAATAGAGTTGAGATCGAGACTGGGGGTCACTGCTGGTGCTTGGTGGTGTTGGCACAGCGATCGATGAGGCTGTGCCAAGCCTCCCGGGGTTCTGGACTCAGGGAAGCTTCTCCTACTCCATCATCCCTACTACTCCCCTCTCGTTTCCAATCCATTTCCTGCTGCTCTCCTTTTTATTTGAAACCTTGATATTACCTTTCTTTACTTCTTGTGGCTTTTACCACCCACTCGCTTCCTGTTTCCGACGCTAGCCTCAACCCCTCCGACCCGTTCACGATCTTATCAATCCGCCCTTACCCCGCGGCTTTCGCGTCCCTGTCGCCAACCAAATAACTGTCGCATGACAGACCGTGAGCCTCATTGAGTCGAAACCTCGTCTTGACATCGATAGACGTTATATTTGAATCGAGAACTTTCGAGAGAATCGATATATCATGGGCAAATCGTAAGTCTCTGTTACCTCGGTCGCTCACCTCCCGCTTCCCCAGACGAACATGTCTAGCAGCACCCGCGACCCCTTCTTGTACTCCACTGGTTCTGAATATTGCTATATCGCTTTGATGATTATGCTCCTGTCTCCTACTAACAAATCGGCTTAGACAGTCAAAGTTGTCCCCTACCCAACTCGAGGAGCTTCAGAAGGCGACACATTTCGACAAGAAGGAGTTACAACAATGGTATAAGGGTACGTGACGAGGGTGGAAAATAGGCAGATCATTTTCAACGAGACAAAAGGCTGACGAGATATGTCAGGGTTCTTGAAGGATTGCCCGTCCGGGCAATTGACGAAAGAGGAGTTTCAAGATATATACCGGAAATTCTTCCCCTTCGGCGACCCGTCATCGTTCGCGAACTATGTTTTTAGAGTCTTTGACTCAGACAATAGTGGGATGATCGACTTTAAAGAGTTTATCTGTGCGCTTTCAGTCACCTCGCGTGGGCACATGGAGGACAAGCTGGACTGGGCCTTCCAACTCTACGATATTGATGGCGATGGAAAGATTACGTACGATGAGATGCTGGCCATTGTCGAGGCGATTTACAAGATGGTAGGCTCTGCTTGAAATTCTCCAAAACTTTATACTGACGGTCCTAGGTTGGCTCAATGGTGAAGCTCCCGGAGGACGAGGACACACCGGAGAAACGCGTCCGTAAGATCTTCCGCATGATGGACAAGGACGAGAACGGTAGCCTGGATATGGAAGAATTTAAAGAAGGGAGCAAGCGTGACGAAACGATTGTCAGTGCGTTGTCGCTATATGACGGGCTGGTATGATTGCTTTTGCCCGGTCCGTTCCTTACTTTAGGCTGGCGATCTCTGTCTTGTTTATTGGCGAACTCGGCGCTTATATCTACGATCTTTTCCTTCTTATATGTCTTGTCATTTTGTATTTTTTTGTTCTCTAGGATTCCCACTTCATACCCGGCCACGTCGTATATATTGCCTGGCTAGGTGTGGATCTATGATGTAGTTCTACGCTTATGGTTAAAATGTGAAAGGAATAGAAGGGTCGCGCTATTGGTTTGTAAAAGCAAAACGACGAGAAGGGATTAAGGATCGAGCACATTGCATGAGACTCGGCGATCGTGTGACAATAGAGCCGAAGTTCTGCAGCGTCGGCTTTCATCATTCTTCAAGGCGAATGGCGTCTCCCCTCCTCTCGGTTCTGCAGATCGGTAATCTGGAGCGGCAGGTCCCGCAGTCACATTAGACGCACTGAAGGCAATTATTGAGTCTCCATCTTCTCAAAGCAGCTTGGGCAATAATGCACAGACAAAATGCCTTGACAAGATTCGATCCATCAGCATGACCAAACTAGTCGTGCCAATGACGATCAAATTAATAGTCCAACCATCTCCAGTCCAACGACAGTCTGGTTCCTTGGATCTCTAGTTTGCCCCCGGAACAGTTCCCCGATCGTCCACCGCCGCCCAGTTTCTACTCCACTGCACTGCTGCAACCAACTGTCCCCCCTCCAGACACTACACAGCTGTCGTCCTCTGCCCTTTGTCTTCCTTTACTCTGCTCCCTCACATCCGGCACGAGTCTCATCAGACTCGATGTTGGCCCAGTCACCCATCCGTGTCCTGGCTGCGCTTCCTCTCCCAGTCCGTGTCTGTGATCAGCATGGTCAGAGCGTCGCGCGGCTGTCAGGCTTGCGTTGACGCTCAGCTTCGGGTTAGTAGTTCTCGCCTTACTCAGTATTTGCTATCTGCGAGATGCAGTAGGCCGTGTCTTATTATGATTTTTGTTGATTGTCTACCGCTGCACTGCAATAGCGGGGTTAGTCTGCGCTGGAGTTCGAGCTAACTTCTATTTCAGTGCGATGGCAAGTCCCCGTGTTCGCAATGTCAAGACTTGAGAGTCAAGTGTACGTTCGGTCGCCGGGTCTTTCAATTTCGAGACGAGGCTCCTGCCATCCGCCAACGCTATCAATCAACACCATCTCCATCTTCGTCGCGATCACCAGCGTCGATCGTCTCCTCCGATCCATCGCTATGTCCCCAGCTCTATGGTGATGACATCCGACCCCCATCTCGACCTTCTTCGCGGCTTTCGCAACTAGCCGAATATAAACCTGTCATGTTTCCCATGGACGAGCACACGATCCCATCCTTGACTGTCACGGCCATCAACTCTCAGCAAACTCAGATCTTCACCAACTATGTTCTGTCTTCCTTCCCCTGCCTTTTCCGAGCCACAGAGACCCGCGTGCCCGTCAATTGGGTTGAATATGCTGGACAACGGCCAGCGTCTCAGAACTCTACCTTCGATTGGGCGGTTCGAGCATGCACTACCGCATATATAGGGTATCTACACAATGATCCAAAGTACCTAGGTGCTTCGCAAGGCATATACCATCGTGCTCTTCGCGGCCTCTCCAACTTGCTCTCGAACGAGGTAACTGCAAAATCGGATGAGGCTTTAGCTTCCGCCATTATATTAGCCGTTTTCGAAAAACACAATTGCAGCAGTCCGGATGCATGGTTGCGCCACGCTGCAGGTATCCGAACCTTAATGAAGCACCGCGGCCCGCAAGCCAACTTCGAAGGATTCGGCCGAGCAATGTACATTGTCTACCGGAATTTCTTCATAGCTGCGGCCTTGATAGAAGGCGAATCTTGCTTCCTGGAGGAGCCTGAATGGCAGGCACTCAATGAGCAGATTGCCGCTGACAACGCCAAACTTCCAACCTCCTCACTATATACCGATGTGGTAGAACGAGGGTTTCTTGCCGCCCTGAAAGTCCCCGGTCTCGTGAAGCGCGCGCGTGAGCTACAGTGTATACCACTGAGAGAACGATCCAAAACCCAATCTTCCTTACTTCATGACGTCGAAGCATGCCGCGCCGCCCTCCGAGGCATATACACCGAATTCGGCGTTTCCCTCTCAATGCTGCGCTCTGGGCAGGACGAGGACAAAAGCAATCCAACATTCGTCGGCCCTGTCCCTCGTTTCTTCTTCGAAGGCTACTCGTCCCTCTTCGCCCGCGGAATCCGTCAAGCCCTACTTATTTTGAACTATCTCATCTTGATGATGGATCCCAGACAGCGCAAGTCTGTCGATGCCGATAACTCGTCACTACTGAACGATATGCCTCCGACAACTGCTTCGTCTAAACCCATTGCGCCGCTTCCCACACCTCCGAAGTCGCCCGGTCATCCTGGTCTGGTCGTGAGGTCGTTAATCACCGCTGAGACGAGTGAGCCGCCTACATCGGATTGGATGGATCGAATTTGTACGACAATGGGGTTCGAAGCTGTTGAGGTCTCTCTCTCTGAGTGACTCGCTTGGCTCACTCAATCTTCTCGCATTTAAAAGCTTGGTTATCTCTTGTGGCCTTTCGGATACGGGCCTCGTATTTTTCTTCTTCTTCTTCTTCTTCTTTTCTACTTTTTATTCTCTTCTTCTTTCTTCTTCCTTTCGCTTCTTGTATTTATTTAATTCTCCCTTTGGTGGTTTGATACCCATATATATAGTGATGATGGCGTTTCTGGGATCGTGGATTCAACTAAAAGAATAGGTGCGTACGACTGTGCCGTACCATCGATTGGGTATATATAGATATCATTAACTACATTTGCAAGTCTGATGGCGAATGCTATTCCTGACGGAGACTTTCTAAACGCATCTCGACTGGGTTTGTAACAACGACCACCGGAGGCATCATTAGGATTCAGGTACAAGCGAAGGATTCGAAAACAAGCATGGTGGGCAGAAGGACTCTCAAAGAAGCAAAAAGCGCCTTTATTCATCCACAGCTCCGACCTTGATCTAAGTGGCATCAAACCGAAGAAAAAAAAGAAAAAGCACAGAAAATCCCGCCGATTAAGTTTAAACTGCGCCAACTGTACTTAGTGTATTGTAGCCAGAAGATTGCAGGAATAAAACATAAAAAAGACGTCATCATTTCCATACAGGCAAAGGAGCCAGGATACTGTCTGGTTGGTGAATCTCATCTAAAAAGTATCTGCAGGAACGGGATAGTAGAGGCAGCAGAAGAGGAAAATTCGTGGATCATCGTCTATCAAAAAACCAGCTGGTGCGCTTGCTCCCCGTGTCCTGGGTTTGGACGGCCGCGACAGGCTCGTTCCCTCCGCCGCCGCCGCGGAGAGGCTTAGCGATGCGCGAGCCGGAAAAGCTGAAGCCGCCGTTGCTGTCCATGCTTGGGAGGCCTTTTGTTGAGCCTTGCTTCGCTGCTTCCAGGCGCTCTTTGACAGCTGTGAGTTGGGCTTCGAAGCTGTTGGAAAATTACGGTTAGCTCTTGAAGGTGGAGGGGGGAATGAATGGATGGGAGACGGAGGACATACCGATGATTTGCTTGGGTAAGTTTCTCCTGGCTCTCCTGGAGCAGGGCTTCCAAGCTTCCTATCCGCTCGTTCCGGGCAATGAGTTTACGCTCTGCGATGGCGACTTCTTTCTTCAAGCTGCTGTTCTGCTCCACGAGCTGCCTTTGGACGTGGGTGAGCTGCTCGAGGTTGCGTTCCAAGAACGCCATCTTCTTCTGCTGGGCGCGGTTGTTCGATGAGCGGAGCACGTTGTTGTACTGCTCCCGGGCATCATCGAGGGAAATCTCAAGCTCCACCACGCGCTCGCAGCGGTTCTGCAAGTCGCGCATCAAAGACTTCTTCATCGCGTCAAACTCGGCGATCTGCTGCTGCAGGCTCTTGTTTGCAGCGCCGTTGGCCGCGCCGCCTCGTGACTGCGAATCTGCAAGGGACGCTTGGAGCTTGGTGAGTTCGTCGTCCTTGCGTGTCAGTTCCTGCTGAAGCTCCGAGGCAGCTGCCAGCTCAGCCTCTTTCTTGGTCATGTACACCTTCTCTAATCGTTCCTTGATCTCTGTCAAATCTTCCTCGCCCAAGTTGCGGGCTAGAAGACCCTCGTAGTCCTGCTCGAGATCAGCCAGCTTCTGCTCGAGTTCCACTCTTCGGCTGTCCTGCAGCACGTTGAGTTCACTTCGGTCGTTCATGGTGAGTTCGGCCTGTCGAATAAACCCTTGCGTCTCCAGCAGATTGGCGCGGAGCTCTAGAACATCATCTGGTGCAATGGCTTCACCTGCTTCACTGACTTGATGCAATGAGTCGACGCGCTGAATAAGATCCTGAAGTTTGCGCTCATTATCTGAGAACACTTCACCTCCCAGGTCAAAGCCGGCCATCATCTTCGCCATCTTCTCAGCCTTCTTCTTCTCCTTTTCATCGAGAGCTGCGGTAGTCTCCTTCGCCTTCATTCTGACGTCTAGGAGCTGTTGCTTGACTTCGTCCAGCTCTGCCGTTAATTCAGAGTTGGCTTCTCGGAGACTGTCCATTGTGATAGCAGCTTCTTTGCTTTCATATGACACCTTTTCCAACTGCATGCGGAGTTCGTTGACTTCAGTGTTGAGTTTATCGTTATCCTTGCCGGATCGCGCAGAGTTCTCCTTCATGCTCCTCAACTCTTCCCTTGCCTCACGCAATCCCCTTTCAACGTTGACGATGTGAGATTCTTTCTCGGCAATCTGATCCTGCAGTTCGTTCTCGCGCCTGAGGAACTCTTCCCTCTCATCTTTCTCAAGTACAATGCTCGGCGTGCTTGAGCGGTCTCCAAGGCGGGAATCAGGTCGGGGAGTTTCAGAACGAGAGACATCTTGTAGACGAGAAGGGGTGCTGGGTCGAGGAGCGCGAGATTCAGCCTTTGCGGCACCAACGGCCTCCGCGCCCCTGGCCGGCGTCCATCTATCTTTGGGCACAGATTCACCACTCCGCCAGAGAGTAACCTCGGATTCCAGTGCGGAGATGTAGGTTTCGAAGTTTGTCACTTGGCCCTGGGCTCTGCGGAGCAGTTGTTTCAGTTCCGCCGGACTTAATTCAGCATTGACCTTCGCCTTATTCTTGATCGCCTTCGCTCGTACACCAAACCGGAGGGTAGAAACAGTTTCGGCATCGTTGTAGCTGCTGGGAGAACAGTTGATAATCAATGTAGTTCGAGAATTACCTCCCAAACTTTCTTGGAGGATTCGAGTAAGCTTGGAGTCACGGTATGGGATATGGGTAGATTTTCCATCTGTGAGCGCATTGATAACCATTCCGAGAGCACTCAAACTCTTATTGATCTTCTTTGCTTCCTCCAGAGTCTGACCGCTGGCCCCGGTCTTGCCGACCTTTTCACTACCTGCCAAATCAACCAAGAACAGTTGGCCGCTCTTCGCAGATCCTGTTTCCAAGTTCTTTTGAGTAACGGTGATGACGAAGATGGAATGTGATCGGGAGGATTCCTGGTTCATGTTGGTCGCAGCTACCGCTCTTGAGTTTCCACCACGTCGCATAACCTCATAGACTTCCTGCACGCTAGAAACGTACACTTCCAGTAGACCCTTCACGTATACGCCCCTTGATTTTTCCTCGTGCACGGGAAGGTTGTCATTTTGCGGAACCAAGAGATCACGGATGCGCTCCATATAAATTTCCATATAACTGACTCGGACAGTATATTCGATGTTGCTCGGACTCGTAAGAATGCTGGCGAAGATGTGCTCGACAATACGCGGAATTATACCCTTGCCCACTTCGTCGTCGATGTCGGATCCCATCATCGTATAAGACTTTCCGGCACCGGTTTGTCCGTATGCAAAGACCGTTCCGTTGTATCCATTTAAAATATCGTCCACAGTAGGCTGGATCGAGAAATTGAAAACGTCGGTCTGCTTCGAATCCATCGGGAAAACTCGGTCGAAGGTGAAGGCCCCGGAGGCCTCTTTCGACTGTCCTAACCTTAGCATATCGCGTTCTTATAATCTTCGCTTGAACCATGCAAACTCACGTTGATAGCGCATGTCTCCTCATTCTCAAAGTCGACGATGGGCTGTCCTCCGGACGCAAGTTCGACCTTGTTCTGAGGTCGGAATCTCGCAACCACTGTCTGATATTAGTTCCAGGGGAACTTTGTGTCTGAAATAAGATCGGAGTGGGGGGTACAGACCCTTAATGGTGTTGGAGGGGTTAGAGCTCGACCTGTCATTACCCAATCGGTCAGTTCATATCGCACTATAGCGGTAAAGCAAGGATGGGAAACTCACGCCATATTTGCACGCCCGAGGTCAAGTACTGTACAAAAGGGGTATCAGGGACACGTAGGGCCCCGATGCGAGGGGAGTAAACAGTGACTTTGTTCAGGCCAACAGGAGATGGGGAGACGAGCTGTTTGGAGACTAAGATTGGTGGGCGGCGTTGTTTGGGTCAGGGGTCCACGTGCCGACCAAACAATACAGGATGCGGGCGTTGCAGGAACAGCTGGAGAACGCTGAGAAGATGAGAAACCAGAAGCCCGAGTGAATCTGGACGAATGTTGGACTCGATTCGGGAGTCGTGATCGGGCGGAAAGGCCACGAGCGTGGAGAAAAACGGTTGTGTTCAACGGTGGTCAGTGAGTCGGCCTGGCGTTATTTCGACACTGCTAGACTCGGTCTTGGCGCCCCTCAACCCGCATTGCATAGTACAGCACGCACTTGGAATGCAGTACTTTACAAGGACTGTTTCAAAGTTTCTACAATGGACAAGACATCAAGTAAAGTATCATACATGAGATATCAACAGAGGGGGAATTTTACGCGTTATGCAAACATCAAAGCTAACAAATATGCAGCTATCCACAAAGACCGAGAACATTCATTACCAGGCGCCATAACCCCGCGCTGTGCATATCATCAAGTGTGGACAATCCTCGGTCCCAGAAGCAGCTGTTAGAGCCCGGAGATACAGGATGCTCCAAGTGTTTGCAACTGTGAATCCCGAGAACACACTGCAGTTTCGTCGTATAGTCATGGTCCAAAATCTCTGCTCCAATCAGGCTATTCCTCCCAACTTTTCTCGACGGTCTCCCGCACGCGCTTGACGTATTCTTTGCGGTTGTCCTTGTACAGGTTCGATGCTTCCACATTCGCTGGCGACGAGGTGTTCGGATCATTGAGCAGACTGCAGGAGAATGAGGTTTTAGACAAACTTTCCCACAAGCATTGGCCGGGCGAAACCATAACCTACCTCTGGATACTGGTGAGAATTGCCGCCACATCGTACGTAGGACTCCATCGGTTTTGCAGAATATCGAGACAGAGCTCGCCTGTACCATAGACATTCGGATGGAACATTTGACTGATGAATTTGACGCCAGGTGGTTTGTTCGGGTACTGTTCTTCGAAGTGCATGACAAGCCGGAATGTGCCATCTTCAAACGGCGTATCAGCGGGACCGATGATGACGGCGTTCCTGTGATCGCGTTAGATAACAGGATTGTCAGCATGCGCAGGAGGTGCACGATTTACCAGGTCATGACATTATCAGCTACCGGAGAGGCGGAGACACCTGCTGGAGGATCGGTTTGCATGCGCTGGGAAGGCAACAGATTAGCATGAGCTTCGTTGATGGAAGACTCGCCGGAAAGTGAACACCCAGGTACAAAATCGATGTACCAAGGAGAAGAATCAAGGTGGAAGTCTCCAACAATGAGGTAGGCAACATACCTTGAAGTCACGCATGAGGCGGCGGCGAGCGGAGGTCGACATAGCGGCGGGGTCTAGAGGGAAATGCGGTCGGTTATTTGGGGATGGAAGTTGTCACGAAGCGATCGCAACCAGTATAGAAGGACGCAGGTAACAAAGTTTAACTTGCGTAGACGTTCTTTTGATTGCGGTTGAGTATAAGAGAAAGATAAGAGAGAAGCACGCAGTCGGGAGGATCGGTATGATAGCAGCGGGAGGGGACCGCTTTTGGGCCGATACAATGGCTCTGTCAAAAGACGCTAAGAACCCTTGCCTCTTCCTTGGCCGGATCAACTTTTCGGCGAAATATGCTCTTTCGAGACTGATCACGTGCGGACCTTCCTCTCACTCAAAACAGTGAACAATATCCCAGGCTGCGTCCAAGCTGATTCTCATTCTCTCTGCTATATTTCTCGTTGCTAAAGCCAATAGCCGTCAGAGCCATGGGATCTTCTGGCTGCATTTGTAATAGATAAACCATGCTAGAGCCTGTTGAACTACAAGTGTTTCCGTCCTCCTACAACTGCCTCTCTTGGTCAGAGGATGGAGAGATCGCAGTCGCTGCAGGTCAAGATGTACAGATTCTGGTGAGTCAAAAGCCGCTGCCTTGTGCCATTACGTCTAACCTGTATAGTCGCCAAAAATAAATGCAAAAAAGGCAGCAAATGACCCTGTCAACTCTTCAACTACAGACTGGGACAAAACGCGTTTCCGCGTTAATAGCTTTACCATCAATGAGTGGCCTATTGTGTTTCCGCAGCCGCGAGACCACTTCTCGATTGGCGCGGAGCAATCAACCAGTAACGTTGTCGGCCTTGCCTGGTCACCCCCGGGACTCGCCAAGTACAGGCGCAGCACATTGGCTGTTCTTACATCCAACCTGATTCTATCCCTCTGGGCGTTTGAATCGGGGAAATGGACGCGCCTTGCTATAGTCAACAGGACGCTGGAAACCTTTTTCCGCGAAAACATTGAGAGTAATGCTTTGAACTCACAGCGCTTCTTTCGGAAGGATGTTGAGGACAAAACTGCGAGGACACGAAAAACAAACATACGATCATTTACGTGGATGCCGCCTCTAAAGGCACCAGCGCGGAATCAGCTGTACCCTGGCCCTGAATGCCGATGGGGTTTTGCTCTACTTGCAATTACGAATGAGGACAATGATTTGATCTTCCTGGAAGTTCGGCTCCCCGACTCTGAGCAAGACTTTCCAGACCCGTTTCGAATAGACGCAAAGACAGCCGTTTCTTTACCTCCTGAACTGGAAGGCTATAGCCATTCTATCCGCCCTGGCTCACTTTTCGCTTCAGCAGTTCAGTCTCAGGTCCGGATGTTATCCCTAGCAAGTGGTCCCTGGCTTCATCATCAAACAGGGGGCGGAGAGGATGGTCTTGTAACTGCAACTGTCAACGTAGCGGCAATGCAAGGAAGCAGTATCCGAGTCGTCAAATTGGACGTCATTCTCGAACCTGAAGCCCAAATTATCGACGGGTCAGGCTACAAGTTGATTTCCAGTGCAGAGGAGAATACTGCAATTGCTGTATCGCGTCTAAAACGCTTCTCGCTCACCGGCCCCATTCAGTGGGCGCAAGAGGTAGAATTCCTGCCATGAACTTCTCGGTCTTGTTTAACTTACCTCTAGATCGCGTCTGGCAAAATATCCATGGCAGTCGGTGCTCAGAGCTGCCTCGCGGCACTATCAGACATACCGGAGGGTGCATATAGGGGACAGGGCTATGATCCTGATCCATCCCAGGTGTATGCTTGGCCTATGAACTTAGAATCAACGAACGATACATCGATCAACAAACAGCATTACGAGAGAATCAGCGGTACGTTCTTGCCTGTGAAGATGGGTGTGACCACACGTTAACGTTTAGAAGGAATGGCAGTCGCAATCGACCCCAGCTCGGAGACACCTATATTACACTTCGGTACCACTGGTGGGTATACAGCAACTGGACTCATCGGTAATATGGAGTCGCAGTCTTCGGCACCTTGGAACATCCAGGTAGAAGATATTAGGGAACGATTCGATATTGATCGTGATCTTGGCGGGCTAGCAGTTTCAAGAGCTTGGGGCATCGCATCGATGCAAGGGCTTGTTGCAGCGGCTGTAACATTGCACCCGGGTGATATGGTTGAGTACCGCACTAACTCAGAGGATCGACTAACAATTGTATTCTCCACTGCAAATGGACAGCCAAATAAACTCGACGGCGTTTCCTTCCTCCGTGACAGCCCGATCAGTTCGGCCAACTTTCTGACTGAGCGCCGTGGCGTCGTTCTACAGTACATACTGCGCGAAGCTGTCACCAAGAACACGCTGCCTCCCAAAGTACTCTACGCAGCAGCTTGCTGTGCAATTGTGCAGTCACAAAGTGCTGAGTTGCTTGCTAATGCTCGAAAGACCTTGGAGAAACTCTCAGCGACTACCGGGGTTGACCTGACAGACGAGATCGCGAAATGTTCAGAGCCCGGAAGTACCATTGAGGCTAAATCTGCGGATGTTTTGGGTCCATCTGGCGAGGCTGTCTTTGAGAAATGCGAGGTTTGCGACGCCGGTATTGTTTGGGACTCGGCCCAGGAAGCACAGTGTGCCACTGGTCATGTTTTTGGTATGTCGCTGCAGACATCCATCGGTAAAATTGATCTTGCTAACTGCCCGTCTAGTCCGGTGCAACCTGACGTTCCTGGCGATTCAAGAACCCGTGGTTTCAAAATTCTGCTCCAGGTGTGAGCACGAATATTTGGACGAGGACTTGGTCGGCCTTGGTGGGCAGAAAGACATCCAACGAGCCTGCAAGAGCTTATCCCGAGTCTTCGACACCTGCGTATATTGCAATGGCAAATTCCGTCCTTGATCGGTGGAAACATTGTGGCTTCAGAACCTCATAACATTGCCAGCTTCGTGCCATGCCGGGGCAGTTGGAGCAGGCATTAGACAAGTCCGAAGAGTTTTCCGGCTATCGATGACCATTCAGCGTCCCAGCGACAGGAACCTGCATCTCGCGCACCTGACCGGAGCTTCTCCAACTGTTCGGGGCTTCCGAGGAGGCTAATCAGCTGCTCTGCCAATTCGTTGGAACTTCCAAAGCCTTTGCCGTTGATACCCTCGGTAACAAGTTCAGGCCATGCCTCGAACTTGCTCCATCCGACTACGGGAAGACCACACCCAAACATATCAACGACCTTCATAGGTAGATCGACGCCGCTACTGCTAGTGTGCAGACTGACTCCCAGCGATGCGGAAGCCAACAACCGCGCATAGTCATCTGTACTCAACCACGCAGTGCAGATAGTAGCCTTACTGAGTTTGCCCTCCTTTTGTAGCTTAGCAATTCGCTCAACATACATGTCACGCTGAGGTCCCTTTCCGGTGATGATGGCAAGAACACGAGGCAGGTGTGGACTAGATGTGCTGGAGACTTCAGAGTACCGACAGAGAGCTTCAATGAGAAGCGAGAAGTCCTCGTCTGGTGTCCAAGACGTGGAACTGACTATTACCTTGGCGGTTCCTTGTTTGATTTCACTTCGTAAGACTGCTGTCTCCGGTAGAGATAACAGAAACTGTTCCCGTTCGCCTGCGTCCAAGATGGGTTGCAAATGACTTGCGGGACGATCATGCAACGGCAAGATGGGCGCTGTGATATTGAACTCCTTTTTCAAGACCGATGTCATGGCCTTCGTTACGCAGAAATGAGCAGCTGCAGATCTGCAAAATGCACTCTCGTACCACCTTGAGATCCTGACTAAAGGATGACTCTCTCCAAGCTTCAGCGCCAAAATCGTATAACCAAAGTTATGCCAGTCGATAACCAGTCTAGTCTGTCGGAAGAAACAAACGAGGGACGCGATAGCTAACGTAGGAATGGAAGGCGGGTTCTGCGGCGTCTCCCGTTAGACAACACAGGAGATGTAAAGAACCATGGGCGAGAACGACCAACCTGGACGAGAAGCCATTTGACAGGCTTTGTACGGTATGCTAGGATCCACCACAACGAAACAACCTGAAAGAGCACTTTCAGAGGTGCAACGAGCAGGAAAAGAAGCTTGTTGCTCGTTTGCAAATACGCGGGATGAGGTGGAATCGGTACAACTGTAATCTTGGGGTGCGACGAGATGTCGGGGTGGATTTCGGACTCTATAATAGCACCAAGCATTAGCATCGGACCTCCCATTTCATTTCAGCAGTTGTTTCCAAGCTTCCTTACCATGATATCCAATTATATCTACTTGGCCACCACCACGAGCAATGCTCAACGCGTGATATTGCATGCGCGGGCTGCGGCCAATGTCTCCCAGGACAAGGACCTGTGCGGTAGTCTTTGGTTCGTTTGGAGTGTCATTTTCTCGCCGCTTGGGTTCGTATTGCGTGGGGAGCATGAATATGAACAGCGTCACGAGTGTTGAGATGTAGAAAGCGACTTCAATTACGAGTTCGATCATGGTGAGGGCGGTGCGTTATCGGAGCAGAGGAGTATGAGAATTGCTTCGCATCATAAAGCGACCTTGTACTCCGTATTAGTGGCTTGCGGGCTTGTAAATGCGCGTTCAATGGGTGCTCATGTCAAAAAGAGGGGGACTGTTGGAGCTGAAGCTGAAACTCCCCACTAAATATACATAATGCGGTGCGGAGGTAACGTGGTCTCCGGTCGACACCTGGTCTTTCAGGCACATATCCAATGTCCTGAAGCCGTTTTTCCAACTCCTGAAGATAATTACGACCGATAAGGGCTCTATAAGCTATTCCAAGATCGCTAGTCCTCTATGAAAGCTTTGAGACAAGTGCAGCAGGGAAATAATGGTTGTAATGAGTCATTTGTTGCAAGAGGTGCTAGGAAGTACATGTAGAGATGACAGGAAATATATTGTAGTTCGTCCGTTTTGCAATGGGTCACTAGCCCCGTTTCGTCGGATGCTATAAGTTTTGACGCCTGTCAATGACCACTACTCCTATCCCAAGTGTATCTAGGGGCAAAAAGCCGCCACAAATTGCTTCCTAGGCCAGAACACCATCACTGCGATGCGACTCCAGAACGCGGAAATCACGTGGCTGCGTTATCGCCAAACTGACTCGACTCGACTGGACTCGTCAACAGCGGCGTTTGCTGTCCATCAATTGTTTCGAATCGAGCTTCTTCAGATTGCGCATCTTTTCCCGACTTTCGCTCCTTTCACGTTATGCCGTTCCTTTTTGCTCATTCATCCGGCAGGTCGCTTCACTTGACCTCCTAAGTCTATCGCCCCCCGTTTCTTGGCCGCTCCGCACGACGAACTACCTGTCCTCCACTCCTTGTCACCTCCTATTCCCCGCCCCGCGGTCCAATTCTTTGCGAAACACCTGTCGCCCGCTGCGCCAGGCTGTAAAAAATGCTGGCGGGGAATACCATGTCCTCTGCGGAAGCAATTCCCTCGATTCCGCATGGACATGGTCTTGGTCACTCCAGAGGCCGTGGCCATTCCCGCCGCTCGACGCCGATCTCCCAGTCAATGTCCTACGTGCCCCCGGCAGCCCAACAGCTATCGCAGCAGCCGGACACAGAAGTTCATAGTCTGAATGGTCGTGCGGAAGACTTCAAACCCGGAGGCCATAGCCATAACCATACGCATTCTGATTCTCATTCTCATTCCTCCGTTCACCATGACCACTTCGAGCCCGTCGCCCTCGCCGACAAGACCCTCGGAATACAGACAGACCCGGTGCCGAAGCAGCTGTAAGGATCGCGTCAAGCAGAGGTTGATAATGGCTAATGTTGTTTAGAAATGAGATTGTCGCAGGGCTTCTTGTCGCGACGCCATGGATTGCTTTGTCCTGGTTCTACGCACGCTATGCGCAATGGACGCGACCCGAGCTGGATTCGACCTCGTCCATTGGGACCCTCGAACAGATCACTGTACGAACAATTGGGCTGACCGCAGCAACACTGTTAATGTATGGAGGCTACAACTTGGTCCGTGCAAACCAGTCAAGTGGGGGTGGATTCGATATGAAGATCCCCAAGCTTGATACAGCTACAGTGACTACGGCGCTCAGTCAATCAGTGTCCCTGGCTTTGCCAATATACGCAGCTCTGAAAGTTGGTGGCTTCCTTGTTGCGTTCGCCCTAGCCATTGCTGTAGGCTCTGGAGTACCAGCATATGTTCGAGGCCATATCTCAAGCAATGGACAAGGAAGGCCAAGTTTAAAAAAAGTGACGGTTGCCCTCATACTAGTGGTCACATTGGTCAACTTCCTGGGAATGAACGATATTTGGGCTAGTACTCCGTTTCTCGGATACCTAGCTTTGCTTGCCTCGGTTTTCCTCGTTCGCCCACCGTTCACAACAACCCCTGGTTCGAATAGCGCATCCGGGACTGGACTTGGGATCTCCATGCCCGGAGGATCTGATGGCCCCGCGCAGACTGCCTCAAAGCCAGACGCCCCCTCACGAGACCCGGTGATTGCTGTTCTGTCTGGCCTTGCATTAGGGTTCTTGGCAATTATCTGTACCAAGAATCTCTCTTTGGGTGCTGCAGATATTGTTTACTCACTGGCAGTTGCAGGTTTTCTAACTGCTTCCTTAACACATCTAGACCTCTCTGATATATACTCACCCGGCAAACTCGGGGTTGCTGTTGCGACGGGGAGCGCCGCCTTGTTTTGCTCACCACCTGTTCGAGATGATGTTTACATTGTGTATATTATTCGAATTTCGCTAGTGGTTGCCTCTTTTTTTGCCACTAGATTTGACGATAAGAGATCGCAGTCTGATGGCCATGCTCATCATCATCACACCCACTCTGCTGAGGCTTCGCGAGCCAGCAAGCTCATCCTCCATTATAGCGAGCCATATCCATTATTGCATAGCATACTTAAAGAGCGTGACTCGCGCCGCATCTTCTACTTCATGAGGTATGGCACTGTCAATTCTTGATTAGCGTCCTTGATGACTTACACTTTGCAGTCTCAACTTCGGTTTTATGCTAGTCCAGCTATCCTATGGCTTCGCAACCGGGTCCCTTGGATTGCTCAGTGACAGCATTCACATGTTCTTCGACTGCCTGGCGCTTGTAGTTGGGTTGTGCGCTGCGGTCATGAGCAAGTGGCCTCCAAGCACTAGATTCCCTTACGGCTATGGTAAAGTCGACACCCTTTCAGGATTTGCCAACGGAATATTCCTTATGTAAGTGCATTCGTGTGGCGGAATTTTGTCTTAAATCTGACTTGGTACAGGATCATTAGTGTCGAGATCATATACGAGGCGGTGGAGAGACTTTCCTCAGGCAGCCAAATGCATCGTCTCGGGGAGCTCCTAGCAGTCAGTGTAGCAGGCCTTCTTGTGAATTGCGTCGGAATAATGGCGTTCGACCACGGGCACGCACATGGACATGACCATGGACACGGACACGGGCACTCGCACGGAAACGAAAACATGCACGGCATTTTCTTGCACATTCTCGCGGATACTCTCGGATCCGTCGCTGTTGTGATTTCGACTATTCTCGTTCATTACTCGGGCTGGTCAGGATACGACCCTATTGCGTCTTGTATAATCGCCATTTTGATTTTTGCCTCGGCCGTGCCCCTTGTAAGTAGCACAGCCAAGACGTTGCTGCTCACGCTGCCGGCCGATGTTGAGTACAACGTCCGTGAGACATTGTCTGATGTTAGTACTCTACGGGGCGTGGTCAGTTACAGCGTTCCAAAGTTCTGGTTGGACGACACGGAGGCGAAGTCTTCGGGACACGACCACGGTCATCATCATCATCATGATCACGGCCACAATCACGGACATAACCATTCTCACGCTCACTCTCATTCCCACGGCCACGACCATAACCATTCCCACGATCACCACGGACACGACCACTCACATGAGCATGACCATGATCACTCCCACGACAAACACATTCCACCAGTCCTAGGCGTAATCCACGTCACGGCGTCCCGGGCAGCAGACCTCGAAGACGTCCGCCAGCGCACAGTTAATTTCCTTCGCGAAAAGGGGATGAATATCCTTGTGCAGGTCGAACGGGAAGGCGAGGGACGTTGCTGGTGCGGAGCAGGTGGAGGTACCAGTCCCGTCAATGGAAATGTAAATGGGAACGGTAATTTGGGAAGTAATCTCAAGGCTTCCTGATTCTACAGTTATTCTTTGTCTGCTCTCTTGACGCCCCTCTCTATATGTCGTACATAATTCCTGGATAATATGCTTAGAAGTACTTACCCTGGTTCTTTACATATTCGGCTCTTGTGTCCACTTGCATTCATGATAGACGAATATAAGCCTTGTTAGTGCCTGAATGTGACTATCCAGTAGTCTGCGCACACTCTGCTGTCTTCAAATACTCCGTGCTACTTGCACAATCTATGACCTCGGAGTCCGAGGTACAGGCGTGCGCCCCAGTAATGCGAAGTAGACATAGTCAGTTGTACAAATAGGCGCCACGAACATGCAGGCAGCCGGTTTGCCGAACACAAGCTGGCATCATACTTCTGCGTGCCCGGGTCATTTCTGGCTGGAGATTTGTTTATCTGGGTATCCTCTTGGACATATTGATTGTCTCAAAGCCTCCTCCTGTGATACTGTTAGCCACTCTCCATAATGAATGTGAACTACTGACATAGATAGGTCTGAAACCGGGGAAATTTCTGGAGTAATATGCCTACCGTAAGGCCCACAGTCCTGCATTACACTGGGAAGGGGCCTGGATGAGTCGACGCTTGGTCCACTCGGGATATGTAGAAAGTTTGTCGATATATACGTTTGTACCAATAGGAGAAATATATTGCAAGGCAAGGCGAGTATAGACTCGCCGTTGAAGGGCGCTTATTGTCGGCAGAAAGGATGCCTCGGTTGTTAAACACCTTGCATATGGGACGTCTGGATGCGGTAGTGTGAATGGACTTGAATGGAGGGTATCTAGGCTATAGTAGAATTACTCGAGGATCATGGTGACGAGGAAGTAAACGAAGTCGTACAGAGGATATCTGGACCTCGGAGGCACATGAGCTGCACCGGGCGTATATACAGAGAATATTTGGCATTCTGTCAGAAGGGGAATCCGGCAAACGACTTTTTGAGACTGCTGCTATCGTTGAAAACATCCCAATGGCTCTCCAAATGGCTTCTCCGCTGGAGGAGGAAGTCAAGAAGAAGGGCTACGCGACCATGTTCGAAACCCATACCGTGTTTCTCACTGGGAGCACCGGGTCCCTCGGAGGATGCCTACTGTACAAATTGGCGTTGCAGCTTCCGACGCGGAAAATCTTCGTCCTGGTGAGGGACTCGTCAGAGACAGCAGTGGATAAATGGAGGAAGAGTATGCCTGCGCAAACACGAGCGTTGCTGGCCACGAAGAAGATCCACTTCGTTATAGGAGACATCAAAGAGAAGGATTTTGGAATGGATGCTGCGAGTCTGAAGCGGTTGCGGGAGGAAGTGACACTCGTCATTCATACGGCGGCCAAAATCTCGCTGGATTCGGACATCATTGACGCGCTCGAGAACAACTGCTATCCGTCTCTTGAGCTGGCAAGACTGGCCTCTTCATTCAGGAAGCTGAAGCTCTTTGTCCAATTATCGACAGCGTACACCAATAGTTTCCTGCCTGAGGGATATATTGGGGAGCGTTTGTACCCCCTTTCCGACACAGACTGCGAGGAAGAATTGGCATCTATACAACAGGCGGGATGTTCGCCTCACACATCGAGGTTCTCATCGTCGTATACACATTCGAAGCATCTCATGGAGCGTTTGATGTTGAAACGCTATCCGACCCTACCTCTTCTATTTGTCCGGCCGACATGTTTCGCTCGAGCGCTTCGACACCCATACCCACTATACGGACTCGATGGCTCGAGCCCGATGGACAAGTTTTGCGACATGCTGCTTTTAGACCATGGAGGAAAGCAAACGTGGCATGCGGCAGAGGGCTATGAAAGTGGTGCAAATATAATAGACGAAATCCCAGTCGACTTTGTGGCCAATGCCTGTCTATTGCATGCCGCAGCAAGGACACAAGGAATCGTTCAGATAGGATCCGAATTGTACGTACAGCGGACATTTGACGATTTTCTGAAGATGCTGCACACGCAAGCCCCAGCTGAAATTCGAGAGCAGTTGCCAGAAATCACGTTCGTGCAAGACAGGAGTATCCAGCAATCGTTCCTGGCAGAGCTCGTGAAGGTAGCACACCGAAACTGGATATTCAACTGTGGAAGATCATATTGGTTGAAGCAGGTGGGCGGTCCTCTGAGCTTGGCCGCGTGTGAACATGATGCGGATCGCTTGAATGCGGCGCGAATTGCAGATATTTCCGCGAAACATATGCGAAAGAGGGCAAAGCTTTAGCACGCCCGACGTATAGAGGGTATTGTTACCCCGGGTTGCCTAGGTAGATAATCAATATACCACTCCTTATTGTGACCCATACCGAGACCAAGAGCGAGAATGTCGAGTCAACAAGATCGATCGTTCAATGGGGCGTTCCGATGCCGTTTGGTTGAAGCAAATGCTCTTGTAGCCCAATCTTCTGCTTTGGCCACAAGAAGATGTTTTCCCAGCGCGGTTGGTAGTGACGAAGCTCAGCAAGTAATTCCACAACCAATGCCGAGCCAGAACCTTTAGCCCACCAGAGCCTATCGTGAAGCTCGTGGAGGAGGACACCCCAGTACATGAGGATGAGCAAAGCAAGCGGCTCGCGACAGCGCAAGGAGTAGATGAATTGCTTATCCGCTGCGGCAAGCCAGGCAAGTATTGAAGAAATATCTCTCGAGTTAGCGTACCTGGTAAAGCATTGGCGGAGGAGTTGTAAGGCCTCGGTCAACGTATTATGCTGTCTTGTATCGGCAACATCGTCAATCAAGGCAGAGAGATTATTCAAGGCACTGTCGGTTTCTCGATCTAGCCCATCCTTTGCACTTTTCCAGAAGTCGCTACCATTCCTGAACGGCTGCAACGTCAACCACTGCCGGTACATTCTCAGAATATTGCTCACGCCTTGGAGAAGTTCAGTCGCAAGCACAATCTTTTCGTACGCACCGACGCTCTCGTCCTTCTCCGTGGTTAGCTGCGGAAGGGCTATACTAATTATGCTGGTGACAACGGAGTGAGCAAAAACCGCATCGCAATTCGCAGGGCTAATTTCGTCAATCGCATGGCGGAAGGGAGTCAACGTCTGGTTGTGATACTCGAGAGCCGTGTTAAGATAGCTCAGGGCTGCCGAAGGCTCCAAAGAAGACGCTATATGTAACGCGGCAGTCGCGAATATGCCTTTCATCAGAAAGTCATGGTGAAGCGCCTTTTGTGGAACCACGACTTGCCAGGTATGGAAGTCGGATGTAGTGTTACAGAAACTCTGGTATGTTTCGGTAGAGAATTTATGCATCAGTTCTAGCCTACGCAGCTCCGCGGCGCGTGAAATATCGCTAAGTGATGGGCTGGGAAGCTGGTGATATGATTGAGCAACGACCGGGGTGTATCCAGGATTTGGACTTGTCGATGCGCTAGAAAAGTCTCGAGGCACCGGAGCTTTGGAGTAGAAGCACTCTAGCTCTCTAGAAATGCAATTGGAACATGGCGGACCCTTCTCGTCGCACTAGGGTCGTCAGAGAAAACAGCAAAAACAAAGGCACCGGATTAGCCGAGCTTACCTTGACGCGCCTTTTCTTGCATTGGACACAACCATAACGTGATTTAGTATGGGTTCTCCGGGGTGGCATATCGGACAGGAATGGAGCCGCATCTGGAGGGGATATACCCCGGTAGAGCCGCAAACAGTGAAACCAGGGGCTCCGGAGCACGGTTCAGCTGCCGGTTTGCTTCAAGATGCGACGAGAGTCCAAAAAGCACAATTGGGTGGAATCTGGAGGCTGACGCAGTGTGTCAAGGCGGGTCCGGCTCGTGGATAGTCACGTGACTAACATGCTGTCGGATCGTGCCGACACTGACACCACTCCATTCACATACTTCGGGGTACTTTGAGGGAGACAAAAGGCTGCCTATCTTCATAATTCCGATATCATCTTGCCGACAATATCAGGCAACTTATCTCAGTAGCCGATCATATTTAAATCCGACAACCATATGGGTGTTTCGGCCCCTTCTTCTCGGCGGTCTTGGCTGTCTCCATGTCACTACTCCGTACTTAAAGAGTACGAATACGCGTTGAGGTATCTGACCGTTATCGCATTGCCTGTTTTCTTAGATGCTTTAATTGCGAATAGCTGCAACCGAAGGATTGAGCGACTCAGGAGATAGCCCGACCGAGCCGAACCAGACCAGGACCTCACTGCTTTGATATCGATAAGACAGCAAGCTAAGCGAAGGATGGTCATGATGTGATGCCCGCTTGCCGTTGGCCAGTTCGCGCTTAACAAGAATCTGATCTTTGATACGTGGGTCTGAGCGAGAACGAAAACGAAAACGAGACCAATCACGGAGTTAAATCGGGGATTTTGACTGGAGTGCATTTGCCCAGATCCACCAAAGCATGGCGGCGCATCCATCGCAATATGAATTGGGGAGGGCCCCGTTGCAGGGCCATCCTCCAAGAATCAACGCAGTGTCTATTCGCGATTCCGTGGCTCGCCTGATTTTGATATATCTGGCTGGGCATAAGCCGGCGCACGGAATCCTTTTCTCATCAGCAGCGTTCCAGTCCTTCGTTTCCATTTCTTTCACTCATTTCATCCTTCAACCAGCCAGTTTTTAGTCTCCCCGGTTCTCAAAACTTATTTTCAAATCTAGTTCTTCAAACGCACTGCTTCATCCGATTACCTCTTGATGGCGACCTACGACACTTGCCACGAAGTCTCCGCGCTGTGCCCCGTTGAGGCAACAACATACGGCTACTACCCCAACTTCGGCGGAAATGTCTTCTTCGCTGTCTGGTTCGGCCTACTCGGCACTATCCAGCTAGGAATCGGTATCTACTATCGAGCATGGACGATGATGATTGCGCTGGCTGTTGGAGGACTCATGGAGTTAGCGGGCTACATTGGGAGGATATTAATGTACAATAATCCATGGGACTCGGATGGTTTCAAACTACAGATTGTCTGCCTCATTTTGGCGCCCACCTTCGTCGCCGCCGGAATCTACCTCACGCTCAAGCACATCATTCTCGCCCTAGGACCCGAACACTCTCGCCTTAAGCCGAAGCTTTTCACTTGGATCTTTATCAGCTGCGACGTCGGATCGCTCATTCTCCAGGCAGCGGGCGGTGGTGTAGCAGCGGCCGCTGGGAACGATCAGAGAGTTCTGAAAATCGGAGACGATATTATCATTGCCGGTATTGCGTTCCAGGTCGCAACCATGTCTGTTTGCGGGCTCCTAGCCCTGGAGTTCTTCTTGCGCGTTAGGAAGAACGGCGGCCCAGGATCCTTCAGTGAAAAGTCCGTCGGACGACGAAGCATACACCTTATTTTGTTTGCTGAAATCTTCGCCTACTTCACCGTCCTTATCCGGTGTATCTATCGGTATGCCCCATTCAAATATCCTCCTCAACCGGAGTGTTCTAACTGCGATCCAGTATTCCAGAAATGGCCGGCGGCTGGGGAAACCCACTCATGCGAAAGGAGAGCGAGTTCCTCGTTCTCGACGGAATGTAAGTTGTTCAATCCCAACAAACCCACATACAACAAAAGCTAATCCGTTTCGGCTTAACAGGATGATCGCACTGGCCATTCTCTCTCTCACCGTTTTCCATCCTAGCTTCTTCCTTCCCTCCTTGCGGAAGGGTGTCAAGGCTCAGCCTTGATTACGTTCCATTCATGATGCTTCATCGAGATTGCAACTTTCTCTCTGTTCTATACCTTTTGTGCATCTAAACATCATAGACTCTTGTATATAGCGTGTGGCGTTTATGGATACAGAGATTAATCCTTCTATTTTGATCGCCTATCACCCAGAGACAAGGTGATTACTGAAAAGGACTATGAATAGTGATTCTAGCCTCCTCTAGGTTCATATGCACCCTCTTAACGCAAACTTGAATCTGGGAGCACAGTTGTCGAACCTCAATAACCAGGATACTATGTTAAACCAACCCTAGCGCAATTCCAAACGAGACGCAGACATCCCAAATCATGATCAAAAGCCGGGCCCCGAATTCAACATACGTTAATTATAGTTCCATTCCATAAAACTTAACTATAAACTCAACGCTAAATTGTATACCCTATCCAGACAAGCTGTGCTAAACGTATATAAGACGATAAAATAGTAGAAATATGCAAAGCGGGCGAGGCTTGAGAATAAGAGAGACCACACCGTAGACGGCCGGGGAAATGACCAGAGGACTGGATCCTGACGTGGAACTCCCAAGGAAGCGGAGGCCTGGAATCTGGCCGGGTTGAACCGTCTATAGAATGAAATGCTTGCTGACTCGAATCGATGAGGATAGTTCCGCCCAGCCTAGTCTAAGTAAGGACGGTGGCGCGAAGAGAAAGAAAGGGAATGAAAGAAAACAAGAGCCAACAACTCATAACGCCAGACACCCGTATGTTGTATGGCCCAGAACTGGACTTCATAGTGTAGGAAAAGGATTGAAGAGAACGGCAAATTTAAGAGCTTGCAATGAGATTAAACCGGGTTCTCCCAGTTTATTCTTCTCCCAGACTGTCTCTGACACACTTTCTCACTCTCTTCTTGAACTCCTTAGGATCCTCTCTCCACAACCTAGCGGCCTCGACATTCGCGGCACTTTCGTCGTTAGGGCTCGACAGCATGGAAATCACCGAAAGGAGAATCGTCTCGGGGGTTTGAACGGGGGACCAGCGTTCCGCGGCGGACTCGTAGCCGTATTTGTCTTCCTCTGGGGGGTGCAGGATGGAAATGCAGACTTCGCCGTTGGGGTAGACTGGATAACAAGAGGTAAGTATCCCATTACATTCAATGAATTGCTTTCCTCCTTTTTTGAATCTAGGTTCCTTCGCGTGGGATGTGACATACTGTTAGGATGGAAAAGAGCCGGCTCGAATTTCATCTTCGGTGGCATGTGAGGGTACTCTGAGGGGAAGGAGAGACGAGCACGGAAGAAGCCACCTGGGGTCAAGTCAGTAACCGTTCCTATACCCTCGGTCGTATCTGGCTCAAAGTCCTCTGAGATACATAGAGAGTACTCACCGCCGTATAACTTGACATCGTCCGAGATCATGAGCATAACCTCCCATTCAAAGACATTGTTGTCGACCAAGCCACAGCTGATTCCAGGGAGGTCTTTATCCGACTGCATGTACTGCAACTGACGAGCCAGCATGCGGCCAGCCGGGGTTGTGGCCATGGCGATAAGCGGGGTTGGCGTGCGAGAGAGAAGAAGAGGAATCGAGTGGGAAGGCGAAGGGAGGGGGAGTGGTCCGTCCAAAAAGAGTTCGGTTTCCGGAAGAGATAAGACGCTCAAGGTTGGAGAATGAGAGATAGAGCCCGAGATTGCCTCCAGCAGACTCCAGGACAGTCACCAAGAGACAGTCAGTTGACGATAAAATAATCGGAGGGAGAGGCGGTGTGGTATATAACAAAGGGTGATTGGCTGGAGGGGGCGGGGTTTCTTAGTGTCCCCTCACCCGATACCCCCCGCGGCGTCTACATTCTGCCAGGGTCCTTAAGTACAAGGGACATGCCTTGCGTCTATTCGGTAGTCTGATGAATAGTGTTAATGTATCCTATATATTTATCTTGCATGTAGAGTGGTAAACGATAAGAGATTCATATATGGAGTAAGCCAAGTATACGAAGGTCATGTGCATTAGTGTTGATGAGTGCGGACAAACATCGAGATCAGAATCCAAGCAGTAATCCAAATCATGCCATATGGCATAGATAATCCCGTCTAGTTGTCATCCTTCTTGGGAACCATGGTCAGAGCGCCACCCAGAATCTCAGCAGTAATTGCAAGAGAGAAGAAGATAGCGACGGCAACCTGGATACCCATGGCCTTGACGAGAGCCTTGACATAACGCTTCCAGCCATCACGGCCAAAGGACAAAAGCGCTTCCTTGATACTCACAACGCCTCCTCCAACGACTTCAGGGGCAACTTTTCCACCGAAACTGCGGTCAAAGGGCACGATGGTCTCGTCCTCCTGAGGGAGCATAGAGGCGGCAACCCGGATGAAAACAACTCTTGCGGGGAAGGAGGCAAGCCAGCCGACGAAAGCGGCGATGCTGTACATACCAGCGGCCTTGCGGTAGACATCAGGAGTACCGTCACCCTTGTCGATCAAGTCAAGTTCCTTCAGACCGTGGATGAGCTTGAAGAGGAGAAGGGTGACGAAGAAGGCTCCATTGGTGAGAAGATGTTCGAAAGCGGCAGCAGGAATGATCTTCCTCATAGAGCGGATGCTGGGGATGCGCTGGTAGAAACGCTTGGACGACGGCTCGGAGATCATAATGTGAACCCACGCAACCTGAAGGTTGGCCAGCAAGACAGAGACAATCATCTGCACGATGAAGCGTCCAAAGACAGAGTTGGAAGACACGGGGAAGACGGAAGAGACTAGGCCCTCGGCAATCGCGCAGGTGAGGAACATGCTGAAGCCACGGAAGCGGGAGAGACGACCAGCGCGAGCGCGGAGGTGACGGATGGTGGTGCGCAGCTTGCTCGTGATGGGCTTGGGAGCCGTCTCAACCTCCATCGCCTGGTTGGGATCATCGGGGTTCTTGTTGGCAGGGTCATTGTCGACACGGATATAGAGGTCAGGATTGGAGTCCTCGACAATAGCGAGAGTAGGAATCAGTACAGAGTAGGTGTACCAGATCTGGTTTGTTAGCTGAGTTCAGAATTACCGGTGGTTCTAACTTACAGAGAAGATGGAAAAGGTGAAAGCAGCGACGGTGATGAATAGTAGAGTAGCGAGCCAAGGAGAGCCGATCTCGACCTCGAACCTGGGGATTTCGCCATTCTTGCCAGTGGAGACGGCCTCGACGCCACGACGGACCAAGTGAGAAACTGTCATGATGGATGAATAATGAGTGATAAAAGAGTGGATGAAATAAAGTGCGGATGATGAAAACAAACAAAAGACCAGCGTTCCACGGATGGGAGAGGAACAGTCTTAAGGGACTCAGGCAGGCAGAAGTGGTGGAGGCTGAGCAGCCTAGCCTTGGCCCCAACCAATAGGCAGTCCGCGGCGTTGGACCTGAGGAGGCTCTTAGCGCCTCTCCATCCCCGTTGCCTCTCGCTTGTTTTGCCCATCTCCGTTTCGGGAGCTTGTTATTTTAATTGTTTTGTGTTGTTGTTGATTTGATTTATCTATTTATGACCAGTTCTATCCCACCTCCAATTGTTGAATCGAGATGATGGGAACAAACTGATGCTGACACTCATTTGGGGGCCAAACGCATTTCCCGCAAAGAGTTAGGCGCAGTTCCAAAGGGTCTGAGGGGCGATCACGATACGATCGCGATTTTTAATTCGGAATTGGTGCCGGATGGGTCGCCGTCGTCAATGTCGCTTCGCTTGGGGTCTGAGTAGAGCCTCATGGTGCTAGATCTACGCGACTTGAGCAATCACTCGATCCCCGTGTATTCACCAAACATTCCAAATCAATACTCTTCGAAATCCCGCCCAACACTTTTGTGAACTCTTCTGAAACATGTCCATGACTTCTCTCCTGGCGCAAGTTGTCGAACCAGACCCTCACTATACTCACAATCAAGCTGCGTCGATCTGTCGTCCAAAGATTTGACAGCGAATCCCGGGGTGTAGCTTTCGGGTCCCTGAGTGAGCAAACCTGGATGATCCACAGTAGTCAATGGCCATTGCTACCTGGATACATAAGCAGCGATAACCTCATACAAAGACACCAGGCACATATCTTTCTCATTCAGTCGCTGCTTTGCCAGTCCAGCAAGATCATTCTCCATGAAGCGTGATTCTCACCTCTATCATCCAAGGCTTACTGTCCTGCTTGCCTACCGTCGCCAATGAAATCGCTTCATCTTTTTCAACGGTACAGCAATCGGACACCCTCCATGGCAGTGAGTCCTGCCCCATACCGGCAGTGAAGACTCGCCATGGCAGATACGAGGTCAAGAATAGCCCTAGGTACTACGAGTGATACGCTGGTCTGGCTAAATGTTCCAGAAGCATGATTTCCTGTCCGTCTGTGTCCTGGTCTGTGCTTGAAAGGGGCAATGCAGTTGCACGATGTTTAGTGTCGTATATCTAAAACGCCAGCCCGGCGTGTTTATGATAGAAACCTCCGAGCTTGATTCCCCGCCCTCCTTGGAATCAATAATGCGCTACAAGTCGGCGGCGTGTATCTCACCGCAGAAACATTATTCCTTCAGAAGTCAGCTCCATCTGGACATGATCAAGCCTTTGCTTGCGGCGTCAGCAGAATCGGTGTCCAGGCTGCGGTATGCAGCAGCGAATACACGAATATGATATGGCCGGGCTCTCGGTCTGGGGTTCTTCACCATTGATTGCTGGAACCTGCGGTATCCGGACTGGAAGTATTTGAACGATACTTCCTCTATGCGGCAAGGAATCAGCTGCTACTTCAGGCTATGCCCTAACCCACAGTACGCTGGAATAGCCCCGACTGACGTGCTTCGACTTCTCGTATGAATAACTCAGTCGTGTACACTTGTGTCCTGGGGCAGCTTTTGCAGGGGTTTCCTTGCTCCTGAGTTATTATCATTGATCACCAGGTGTTCGTGACACCCGAAGTTGGCCTCAATGTGTCGAGCTGCCCCTCATGGGCTACCAACTGTCATCATCGGCGCCAGCCCAGGAATGTTAGGAAAGTGCGACCCTGTGCCACAAGTGCTCCAGGGAAGGCGCGACCAAACGAACTTCTGAAGGAAGGAGTGACCCTGGCTCTTGCTTTGGGAAGCAGCCACCCCGTGGGTGACAGCACAAATCGAGAAGGCACAACCGTGGGACAAATAAGGACCCTGTCTGAAGCTCTGGGAAGACTGCGCCTGGCCACTCGCTAAATCGAACTCCGAGCGTGTCCTTACTCTTTTGTCATGAGATTAAAAGCATGCCGACCTGTCCAATGAGTACCTGCCAAGCCTGCATGCAGAAGACATCGCACAAACACCGTCGATCCTACATTGCTTTGAGTAGTCATGGGGTCGGTCCGGGCCTCGATAGTCTGCGGACCTGTCGATCATTGAGCTCAGCTTGCTTTTCTCCTTTTTTAATTCTAGGGCTGTTGAGGAACCTCAGCCTCGGCTGGCACTACCAAGGCTCATCCATTTGCACACTAGAAGCTTGTATTGAACGCGCTTATTGCTCTTGATAAGGTGATACGGCTTCTGCAGGCGATTCGTGCTGGAATGCAGAATGGGTCTCTTGACCCACCAAGTTCAAGGATTGTTTTCCGCAGGTCTACTCCTTAACGCAAGGCGCTATATGATGATTGAGCGAAGGAAATTAGTGTCTTAGCTAGTGATCTAGCTGTAGGAGCTGATAGTACGGAGTAAACAAACGGGCTGAAGTCTGGCTATAAGAGAGCTATCTTTCCTATCAGGACTTCTGTCCCGTCCACTATCTGTCTCCAACAATGCATTTCAACAGCGTCCTCCTCGCACTGGGTGCTCTCGCCCCTGCTGCCCTTGCCCAAGGCAGCCAGCAATATGTACGTATAGCCTTTCCCATTAAAATTCCTCCACTGACCGAACAGGCCCTCTTCCCAGCCAAATGTCTCCCCAATCCATGCGAAGGAATCACATCGACAAACGAATCGTACGTCTGCGGCGACTCTCGCCTAGGCCCAGTCCAATACCCGTCCAAGTTCCCCCTGAACAGTGAACTCCGCACCTACGCCCGCTTTGGGTCTCTCTGCCCAGCAGAATTCCTCGAGAAATGGGCAACCTCAGCCAACAGCTCAGGAACATACATCTACCCGCCTGCAAACGGGTTCGTGGTGGACGACGCAGGCGCAACTATCATCGGCAACGTCACCCTCCCCGTGGGCCAGAAACTCGACCGGTTCGGGTCTGAGTACGGCTCGTTCCTTGCGCCGCTGGGGGCGCCTTATATCGAGCGTTCGTTGCCGCCGAGTAACCTGATCACATACGACGGGAACTATCCGTTCAACTACCACGTCTATGCGGTTGAGAAGGAGTTTGTTGTTGGGTTAGGCCCGATTGCGCCGTGGTTCGAGCAGCCGGGGATGGGGACGCAGTTTGTTACGTATAGTAATGTGATGTCGTTGATTGAGGGGGGGTTCCTGAGGAGGTTGGAGGAGAGCGAGTACGATGAGAGGGTCGAGTATTCGAATGATTACACGGACGGGCCGAATGAGTAGACATCCAGTATGGATGGCATACCGCCTAGTTTATGGACATCTTACAGTTAATTCAATAATCAAAGGCCTGGAACTTATAGCCAGGCAATCCGGCTCAAGATGCATAGCTTAATCTAATATGTCAGTCTGACCTGCGTCTCTGGGCGTCGAGCTGAACCTCAGCTGGGTGTCAGCCCATCACGTTATCAAGCAAGGTCATAAAGCAGCCCAACCATTTACGGAGTTCTCCGCAATGGAGGAAGAGAAGCCAAGCTCGTAACAGCTTCCCCGCTCCGCCAAGAAGGTTGGCAGATGGCCACAACCCTGCTCCTTATCCCGGTGCATTGATCAATAATTACATGGATAATAAGGTCCTATACTGCAGGTAAGCAGCGTGGGATAACAGTCGAACCATGGCTCTTGCATGCTGTCTCAACTCAGGCTCCAGCTACGGTGTATGAGCAACCACCTAACCCTAAGTCTACACCGATAAAGAATCAACACCGACGCCATGGAATACTCCATACTCCATACTCCATATCTCTTCTTCTCCGCAACCCTAGGCCCTTGGCATGCGAATTCGCGGGGTAAGGTCTCCATATCCCCAGACTCAGAGCATGAATGATAGGTACCATACGGCCATGTCCACGGAAATACCCCACAGTAGGAACAACCCTATCTTACAGACTACCTTGGCCAATGGGTTCTTTTCTGTCTCCAAGAGAGCTCCGGCTAAAGCAAGAAGGCTTCTTGACTTAGGCTGGGTGGGATCCCCGCATACAAGTACTCCGTAACCTGGTGGAATCTGCATCTTTTGACCTTTGTAGTTACCCATTTCTATTTGATTTTCATACGTATTTCCAACTCAGTATGATGAAAGCACAAGACAGTGTTGAAAAGCCCGTTCCAGCAGAACATCTAGAGTCTGCCAGTCTCGAAAAGGGAGACGATGGGCAGCCTGTTTATGGGATTGATGAGGCGCATCAGAAGAAAGTGATGTGCGTTTCTCCCGGCTGTCTTTACTTTACCGCAACTGACTTTTCTCTCGCTAGGCAGCGAATCGACCTGCGTCTGTTGCCCATCCTAGGAATCATGTACTCGATTTCCCTAATCGACCGGACGAACCTCGGACTCGCGTTTGTTGCCGGGCTCGAAGAGGATCTCGGACTGGATGTTGGGAACAGATATACGATTATCGTGATGGTGTTTTTTGTTGCGTACATGTGCGTATTCTCCGCTTCTTGAAAGAGAATGACTGACAATGGATAGTGTATTTGAGATTCCAAGCGTTAGTTGACCTATTCTTTCATGTGGGCGCTGGCTTACTGTCTGGCGTATAGAACATTATCCTCCCCAAAGCCGGAGCAGCAAACTGGCTCGCTTTCATAGGGGCCAGCTTCGGCGCAATCCTGATCGGAATGGGGTTTACGTATAGCTGGGAGGCGATGGCTGTTTGTCGTACACTGCTTGGTATGAAATTACCCCTATCATTGATAATGCTAACTGTCCAGGAACGATGGAGGCTGGGTTCATGCCTGGTACGTCCCAAGTCAAACTTGATGGAAGAGAACTAACGAGACAGGATGCACGTATCTCATCACCTGCTGGTACAAGCGCTTCGAAGTGGGCAAGCGCCTCGCGGCGTTCTGGCTGGTCTCTGTTGTGCTGAATGCCTTTGCGGCGATATTTGCGTATGCATTGACGCTCTTGCGAGGAACGCATGGACTGAATGGCTGGAGATGTACGCCTCTTAACACCACAATCTAGATCTAGCTGACAAACTAGGGATCTTCATCGTCGAAGGCGCAATCACCATGGGAGTATGCATCCTCGGCTGGTTCATCATCATCGACTTCCCAACCAAAGCAGACGGCTTCTTATCCCCAGAAGAGAAACAATTCGTAATCGACCGGATTAATCACGACCGCGGAGACGCAGAGGAAGACAAACTAACCACCAAGAAAATCCTGCACCACCTCAAGGACTGGAGGTTATATTTCTGGGCGTTCAATCTCATGGCTTCCACGCTCCCGGGCTACGCATACAGCTACTTCACATCGATTATCCTCACGGGGATGGGCTTTACAGGTACACAGAGCCAGCTGCTCAGCGCGCCGCCGTATATCATTGCCGCTGCGGCAACGTTCTTTTCAGGCTGGTTGACGGACAAGTACCAGATCAGGGGCCCGGTGATTGCGGTGCACCAGCTGCTGACGGCCGTGGGGATGATCATCACGGCGTATGCACCGTCGAATGCAGCGAGGTATTTTGGTGTTTTTCTGGGTATGCTTCCATCGCTTGGCAGGTTTAATTGTCTAACAACTGGCCAGGAGTCGGCTTTCTCCAATTCTGCATCCCCGGAGTTTTAGCATACCAAGCGAACAACATCACCTCGCACTCGAAGCGCGGTGTCGCGTCGGCGACGTGCCTGATCGGTGGTGGACTAGGAGGGATCATTGCGAGCGTGGCGTTTAAGAGCGACGAGAGCCCGTCCTATACGACTGGGATCTGGGTGACGTTTGGGATTACGATGGTGAGTGTTGTGATGATACTGGTTATGGACTGGCATTTCTGGAGACTGAACAAGAGGGCGAAGGAGCGAGGCGAGAGGTTGGAGGGGATGGAGGGCTGGTATTATACGCTGTAGGCAGTACGTCGACCATGATTACACATTTCGAGCAAAGTATAAGCTCCTGGATTATATTCCGTATTGGTAGCAAATGAGGTGTTGATCATACGAGTCTTTTGTACGGAGTAGTCTTGCATAAGCATTAACAGTCGGCACAACTCGTAGGCATCGGAGACTTTTCGATCTCGGGTCAATGACGCCACGTCTTTTTCTCCATCTTTTCCACCGTTTGAGTCTGTTATTTATAAGCAGAGTGGGGATTCCGTGCCGCGGCCTCGGCTGCTCCAGAATGATTTCATCGAGCCTAAAGTCCGCGGAGCTCCATACTTCTTGTCAAGCTGTTGTCTACAGAGTACAGAGTATTATCAGTCAGAACCATGAAGGAAGCCATTGTCAGCAAAGGACCCGCCGTCGAGGTCGTCGACTCGCCCGTCCCGACCCCCAAGGCCGACGAGGTGCTGATCAAGGTCGTTGTGAGCGGGACTAACCCTAAGGACTGGTAAGTTTCATCGTGATCAATGTCGAGTCGGTCTGACCAGCAGGAAACTGCCCGAATGGCTGGACCAGCCCGGCAACCAGGGCGACGACATTGCAGGCACGGTCGAAGCCGTCGGCGACAATGTGACCGAGTTCAAAAAGGGCGATCGGGTCATGGCGTTCCATCAGATGATGGCGCCGGGGGGAAGCTATGCCGAGTATGCCATTGCCTGGCAGCACACGACGGCGCATCTGCCCAAGAAGGTCTCGTTTGAGGGTACGTATCTGAGACTGGCCAGTTGAGCATGCTAACCAAAGCAGAGGCTGCTACGATCCCACTCGCGGCGTTGACGTCTGTCGCTGCCTTGTACCACCACCTCGCTCTGCCTGCACCCTGGAGCCCGGCTACTGCTTCGACTCCGCTGGTTGTTTATGGCGGAGCGTCGGCCACCGGTGCCTTTGCCATCCAGCTCGCCCGCAAGAGCAACATCCACCCGATCATCACCGTCGCCGGCCGCGGGGCCCCGTTCGTCGAAGGCCTCATCGATCGGTCCAAGGGCGACACCATCATCGACTACCGCAAGGGCGATGACGCAGTTGTTTCCGGAATCCAGGACGCTCTGAAGGGGGCCAAGCTATACCATGCTTATGACTGCGTCAGCGAAGGCTCGAGCTTTGCCAACCTCGGGAAAGCTGTCGCTCCTGGGGGGAAGATTGTCACTGTGCTGCCATTCGAGAATACCCCGGGCCTTCCGGACCACGTTGAGTATATCAGGGACTATGTCGGCTGTGTCCACGAGGGCCAGAAGGATCTGGGATACGTGTACTTCCGGTACATGGCCAAGGGGCTGCAGGACGGCTGGTTCAAGCCGCATCCGCATGAGGTTGTGCCTGGTGGATTGAACGGGCTGCAGACGGCACTGGCCAACTTGAAGCAGGGGAAGGTCAGCGCTACCAAGTATGTAGCGCGTATTGAAGATACGGCATAACACTTTAGTGATAGAAAACGATGAATGAACATATCCGAGCATCCGATGACAGCTGATCATGCCACTGGAGATGGGAATAGCCGTTGAGGATATTCTGCAATCAACCCACGCCACTGTAGAATTCCGGTCGAAGCATATTCCTGCAATGAGCATAGAGAGTTTCAAGTAGATGAAAACCCTGGCTAAAGTGCATGACGATCGCTGACGCTTAAATCCGCTGCAGAATTGTATAGACTGCTTACAGGCCCACCGACTCCACCACGGACTTAATTCTGGGTCCCTGGAAGTGTACCAGACTTACTGGCGGTACCGACTCGCACTCGGCTTCGATGACATTCTTTGGTTGATCATGATCGGGCCGAACAAGAAATATTCTGGAATTGACGGTGGAATTTGTTGTGGCAACCGGGGCAGTTGTCCGTATAAATACCCTGCCCTACTCCGTACACTTCCCGGGTCCTCAGCTTTATTCACCCTACTAAAAGTCATTTATACCCACTCTACATCACAATGTCCGACTACAAGTTTGAAGGCTGGCTCGGCCTCGACGCCACCGCTGCCGAGGGCAAGATGCAGTGGAAAGAGTTCGAGCCCAAGCCCTGGGAAGAGACCGACGTCGACATCAAAATCACCCACTGCGGTATCTGCGGGTCAGACATGCACACGCTGCGTAGCGGATGGGTGCGTCCCTTTCCATCTTTGTGGGGTTCAATCCAACTAACGGTTTAGGGACCTACCAACTACCCCTGCTGCGTCGGGCACGAAATCATCGGTACCGCCGTCCGCGTCGGCTCGCAAGTCAAGCACATCAAGGTCGGCGACCGGGTCGGCGTCGGCGCCCAGGGCGAGTCGTGTCTCGGCCGCAAGGGCCCCTGCGAGGAGTGCGCCGCGTCCAACGAGTCCTACTGCACCAAGCACTTCGCCGGCACATACAACGGGGTGTTCATGAACGGGGGTAAGTCGTACGGTGGGTACGCGACGTACAACCGCTCGCCTGCGCACTTTGCCATCAAGATCCCCGACGGGCTGTCCTCTGCTGCTGCGGCGCCGATGATGTGTGGTGGTGTGACCGTGTACTCCCCGCTGAAGCACTACGGTGCCGGGCCCGGTAAGAAGGTCGGTATTATTGGTGTTGGTGGACTGGGCCACTTTGGTGTGCTGTTCGCAAAGGCCCTCGGTGCAGACCAGGTTGTTGCGATCTCGCGCAAGGCAGACAAGCGCGCGGATGCGCTGAAGATGGGCGCGGACCAGTACGTCTCAACGGTGGAGGACACGGAGTGGATGGCGCAGAACAAGCGGTCGCTAGATCTGATTGTGTGCACGGCGTCGAGCTCTAAGATGCCGATCAATGACTACGTCTCGCTGCTCAAGGTCGATGGCACGCTGGTGCAGGTTGGTGCGCCGGAGGACGGTGCGCTGGAGATCCCTGCGTTCACGCTCATTGCAAACCGTGTCAAGCTCGGTGGATCGCTGATTGGACCCCCTGAGACTATTCGCGAGATGTTGGAGCTTGCGGCCGAGAAGAAGGTGCAGCCTTGGATTGAGGAGAGGCCCATGAAGGAGGCGAACCAGGCCATCAAGGATATGGATGCTGGTGATGCCCGATACCGCTACGTTCTTGTCAACGAGAACTAGATGGATGAGTGATGAATGACGATGTACATATTCGACGATAGACTAGATTATAGAAAATCTGCATGCCCATGAGGTGGAATCCCGAAGATCATCCTGGTACTAAAGTCTTGGTTGGAGTTGGCTTTGTAAGTTATGGCACTTGCATGCATCAAAGTGATGGATGATTCTCAGAACATACAATCCCCATCCAGTATCTTAACAACACGTCTATAGCCAGAGCTACTTACTTTTTTGCCCGAAGCGAAAGGCTGCCCTCTTTATCCCACGCCAGGGCAAGGCTCGACAGCCTCATCCAATCCCCAGGCCTGGCGATTTACTCTCAAGGCTGTCGTAGAGCTATAGGTCTTCATTGGTCCTATTGTTGTTTGCCTTCGTATTCGGGGTGACGAGGCGCCAGATAATGCTGACGGGTTGCATTGCTGTTCCATCTATCTAGACACAAGGCTTCAGCTCGTCAGCCGTCACAAGTTGAATGGGAGTCTCTTCAGGCTATATATTAGACCATTGCTCCGTCTTCATTCCTGGCCTGGATCCATCACTCACCCTCATATATCTCCAGCCCAGCAACCATCTTCCCATTCCAAAGGCTCGGTCTCATCTGCCTCTCCACCAAGAAGTAAGCATGACACATATTCTACAACCAAATACAACAGCCTTGACTAACCACCTACCCCAACCCAGCCATACAACCGCAACCATGCCAAACAACACGACCACCACCGACACATGCATCGTCTGCAACGGAAAAGGCCAAACCATGGAAGTATGCAACGAGTGCAAGGGCCAGAACGGATGCAGTTTCTGTTCGGGGACGAAATACGTCTACATTGACTGCTCTGTGTGCAACAAGACGGGGAAGTCGAATTTTGTTTAGCTGTGGAGACGGGTACAGAGGACTTTCTTTGGGGAGGGGGATGAAGGCTAGGTTATATTATTGGAGAGAAGGAGTTGGGAATCAGTTCGGTGCTGGATCGTTTGAGGGAGGGCTTGGAAGAGACCAAAGGTAATACTCTTACTAGTGGCGAGATCGACTCTGTCCTGCTATGGTAGCTTTGGGTACCTTTAATGGAAGATACATACACCGAGAATGATTTGACAAGAATCCATGAACCTGACTGAGTTGGGCGTGGTCTGACCCAAGCCCTAAGTGAGTTAGTTGCCATGCATACGTACTTGATTTTTACAACAATCAATTGCTTAATCTTTCATGTTTAATACCCACTGCCCTTTACTCACTGACTGAATTTGAGCAGTCTGAGCCACTGGGCAAGTAAGCAGGCTGATAGGGATGACAGTTGCGCTAATGCAGGGTGCTTATTGCTTACAGCCAACTCACAGTCCGCGTTATTCTAATAACATTAGGCTGAAGATCCTGTAAAGGCCAAGAACGGACTAGGAACAGCAGGGAGACTACAAACAGGATGGAGTACTGGACAGACAAGTGGCGTCATGAATAACCAGGTTATCTACGCTTGTCGGAAACCATGGGATCCATAATTGTCAGCTATCCACGTAGGATAGTTGCAAATATTGCCGTCAGGTACTCCGTAAGCTCAATTCCGAGTCTGAGTTAGGGCTCATGTAGGAATCGAGTAGGATCGACCCGCTGTTTCTTACCGCATCTCTGATCTCGCTGAGTTTTTTCGAGTTCTCTCTACGAGCAAAAGCGCCAGGTCCATAGCAGGAGAGCAAAGAGAAGACTCAGACAATGAATCCTCCTTACTTTATCAGTAAGGTTGGGAGTGTACTCCGTAGATAAACCTGGGCCCACATCAGCAACTTGCAGCGCCAAGTGCCGATCTTGCAACAGCGTATGTTGTCCACCTCTATGGCGCAGTCAATCGGAATGACCATATGGAGTCATTACTTTAGGCAACACTGAGTGTCACCAATTATGCATGGTTTCGTTGGCTATAAAGCAATGAATCCCCGAGATGGATGCTTCTATCTTCAAACCTTGACGCTTCCTACGTGCAGACAAAGCAGCAACCAATACCATCATGAGGATTACAGGAAGTGGCATGGCCGCAGTTGGCATGATGGCCATCCTCAACACCATATGTACAGCACAGAACATGTCATACGGCGCCGACAACTTCTACCGCAGCCACAACGTGACAATCCAGCCGATCACCTTTCCCACCCACAACCAAATGGCCATCGCCGGCAACCTCTTCGTGAACAAGTGCCTCAATTCCAGCAGCGCCGCCACTCCAGCCATTGTCGTGGGCCATCCCATGGGCGCAGTGAAGGAGCAAAGCGCAAACCTCTACGCCGCGAAACTAGCCGAGCAGGGCTTCGTCACCGTCTCGCTGGATCTCCCTTCCTATGGTGGCAGTGAGGGCGAGCCGCTCAACTCAGTATCCCCGGACCTGTACGCCGAGGCATTCAGCGCCGCCGTCGACTATCTCGGCACGCAGAATATCGTCAACCGCTCGCGCATCGGCGCCCTAGGTATTTGCGGCAGTGGCTCCTTCGTCATCAGCGCAGCCAAGATCGACCCGCGCATGAAGGCCATCGCCACAGCGAGCATGTATGACATGGGCGCCGTCAACCGCAACGGGCTGCAGCATTCACAAAGCATCGACCAGCGCAAGGCGATCATCGCCGGTGAGGCACAGCAGCGCTGGGTTGAAGCGGACGGCGGAGACGTGGACTACATTGTAGGCACGCCGAACAACCTCACGGCAGAGTCCTCTGCAGTCGACCGCGAGTTCTACGACTTCTACCGCACCAGCCGTGGCGCCTTTACACCCGTGGGCTCGATGCCAGAACTCACAACGAGCCGTTCTCGCATAAGCAACATGCGGTTCATGAACTTCTACCCATTTAACGATATCGAGATGATTTCGCCAAGGCCTTTGCTGTTCATCTCGGGTGACCAGGCGCACTCGCGCGAGTTCAGCGAGGATGCGTATGCGCGTGCGGCGGAACCTAAGGAGTTGTACTGGGTGTCTGGTGCAGGGCATGTCGATCTGTATGATCGCGTGGGTCTCATTCCATTCGACAAGCTCACCCGTTTCTTCTGGGAGAACCTTTAGATGAATGCAGTGGAGGGTTCTGCTAGATATAGATCTCTTTATCAGACTTAGGAGGAAGATGATGGGTGTGCGTGGTTATGGAATATATGGAACACCGTATTCTCAATCGCTGGCTCAGCCCTGAGTACTGTAACCATCCTACCAAGCACTACAGATCCCTTGAACTGTAGAGGGTGAATGAATATATACCCCATTGTCTCCATTTGCCGTCATCAAAGCTCGTGTTGGTTGAGGTGGCGGTTGTACCCTAGGTGTGAATCCACCACATAAGGTACTAGACCCGGACGAGGACCGTCTAACATGGTTGCTGGAGTTACGTGGGCGCGATATTAAAGATGTGTCTACCTACTGCTACAGACAGGAAGCTGTGCCGATGCTTTGGGTGATCTGGCTGATAGCCGAGGGAACACCCACGCTGCTAGCTGGAGACGACGAGCAGGAAGTCCAGGAATGAATGCGTATCAGAGCAAGTATTCTAGCTAAAAAGTCTAGACAAACTCCAAGTCAAACATGCTAAGACATCACTCTAACAACAAAGTGTAGAAACGCCGCAAATGGATATCGTGACACTCTCCGGTTCATAAGCAACACTCTATAACCATCCTCTAATCAAAGAGCTTCTTCATGAAATTGTGCGCTAATTCGACACCGGCGCTAGCAAAGTTAGTAATACTCGCAAAACTGAGGGAGGGGACGTACAATGTGGCAGCATTGGCGGGAACAGCACGTGCTAACGCCGGTCCGAAACCGGGGAAGAACGCCTTGTAACCTCCAGCCGCGTAGACAGAGCGGATGGTACCGCCAATTGTAGGCTTTCCAGGTGCACTCTGCAATCGGGACTTGATTGTGTCGACAGGGAAGACGGGAATCCACATGGCAATACCGGCAGCACCACCAGCGGCAAGAACAGCGGGCAAGGACAAGTCACCGGTGACGTTGCCGTTGGCGTCCTTGGGTGTGAGCGAGCGCTTGATGTATTCGTATGCAGCAAAGTAAGCGGCGGAGCCGGGTCCGTCACGGGCCAGCGTCATGGCGCTTCCCCGGAATACACTTCGCATTCCACCCTCCTTGTATAGTTGTCGGACGACATCGATACCACCGGAGTATTTGGGCTTCTGCCCGGGCGGCGGCGGGTTCTGGCCTTGAATCTGGAGGAGGACTTTTACGCGCTCAAACGGGGCTGTAATGAGGGTCATGGGGATGGCGGAGAAGAAACCAGCGGCGGAGATCTGGCCGATGGAGTATTGAGGGGTGTTGTTTTCGACCTTGACTTCGGATAGACTGCTGACGAGTGTCTTTCCTAGATCGTAACCCTGTAACAGTTAATTTTGCCCTAGTTATCTGTCGCGGAAGACATACCCAGAAACTGACGGCGACTGGAAATGTTAGTTTGGCCAGAGAAAGAAGGTTGAGATGACTTACACATGGGCGTGACGCCGACCAACGGAGCAGAAACACCAGCATAGAGACCCTGGACCTGTCAATTCCGCTCATGAAAGCCTTATAACCATTGTACTCAACCTACCCTTGCAAGACCCTCCCGAGCCACTGTCTTCTTCACAACATCGATCGCCCCGGAATAAACGCCCTGAGCGGCCGTCTGCATTCGCACCTTGACCAGGTCAAAAGGGTGACCGACAACGACAGCGCACACTCCACCAGCACCGCCAGCAGCGAAGGATCGGAGTTGAGCAGCAGTCTGGTTCACGGCCTTGGCCTCGGCGGCCTTGACGGACTCCTGGACGGCGTCGGAGGTGGGGGATTCGGACGCGGACATTATGCGGGGAACTGGCAGTGGTAGAAGTCGGAGTCGCGTGCAATGGAGGGAGAGGGGTGATATGCGGATATGGCGGAGGAAGTTATAGTAATGTCAGAAGAAGCTGGGCTGTCCAAGCGAGGAATTCGAACACAGAAGAAATAAGAGTGACCCCAGACTGAGCCGGAAGCCGAAGCTGGGAACGGCAGCACTCCGACCGACTGTGCCTCGGCTCGGCTCGCACCAATGTTGTTCCGCTGTCGAAGCCCCGTCCGCAGTGGATCTCGTCCATGTCAGTCACAAGCACGCTGTTGAATGATCATCAGATGCTCTGTTCTTCTACTCTGTTCTTCTACTGCGTACTCCGTACATCTACTCGTAAATCTATCAATCTCGCTGTGATTCATTGTCCAGCTGACAGAAACTGTTACTTTCCTACCTGAAGCCGGACGAGCGGAGCTGCTGACAGACCTGTCCCTTTGATCCGTCGCCAGCCTTGCAGAGGTTCAGCCCCGGACGACGGACGACGGGATATCATCCACATGCCGCCGCTACAGCAGTCCGCCATCAACCAGGAACCAAAGCATCAAAATGCCAAGACAATCACATGAATGTTCAAAATTCAAATGTATTTGATCGAAGCTCCGGGCTATACAATCTTATCAATCCTATATACAGAGAAATATCCCATCCGACAAGTTGGTTCTATGCCCACGTCGGTGATCCAAGTACGCCCGCTTCAAATCAATTCGAGTTGTTTATTTGCACTTGCCCTGGTTGGCGTTGACATCTTGCTATAAGGGGGTTAGCAACTGAACCACAATATAGATTCGGATGACTTACGATGCAGAGGCCGGACTGGCAGATACCGCCCTTTCCGGACTTCTCGCAAGTGGCACCAGAGGGAAGCTGTGCTGTTAGCTTTATCTCTTCAAGACTGATATAAGGTAACTCACCTTGCCGCCGCCCTGGCCTCCAGGGATAGCCATGGCAGTGCCGATGAGGGCGAGAGTAGCGAGCCAAGAGAAGTTCATTGTGATTGTGGTGGTTGTTGATGGAGTGTACAGAGTATTGAAGATTTGAATGCTTTGAGATGATAGTTCGACGACAACGCCGTCAAGTCAAGCATATTTATACCTTTCTCTCCCCCCGACGCGCAAGTCCCATCCATGGTCGATGCTGAAGCGGACCTCTTACGCAAGACCCCATTACTTACTTCCCCTGGCGATGATTGTCCCCTTGTGACCGGTTCTCGCGACAATCACCGCAAGGCAACCAAAACCTACCCATTGAAATCGGCGCCGTATGTTTGGAGCCCCAGTACCGAAACGTCTCCCTATGACGTGCATGGACGGAGTATCGTCAGGAGGTGGATATCAACATCTCCACCAATTCAGCGCCGTCGGGACTCAACCTGTAGTCAACAGCATTTCGTTGGTTCTCGGTACTATCACCCCCATACCAACTCGAGTCTCGAAAGTTCGAGACTCAAAACATCAAGTGTTTACTCCTACAAGGCGCCGGGACGGTCGGAAGCACGTTACTATACTCGTCGCAGGTACCCCATCCCCCATGATGATCGCCCTTGGCGCCCGTTTATCAAAATTTGAGCGCGTCAGCCCTCCAAGGCTATCCCAAAGTCACTGACTACTCCGTACTCTGTAGTACTCCGTACTCCGTACCTCCCGAGTGCATATTACGGAGTACAGATTGGCTATTAGAATTTGGCGTCATAATTCAATTGTGTGTTCCAGCTCGTCGCAGCCCTCCACCTAGCCCTACCAGTATCAGTCTCGGCCCGCGACAATTCGACAAAATCAACACTACATCAGCTTCAGCTTCGGGTACATGCCTCCAACAGGTACTCCGTATACATCTCCTCCGTATCCGGTGCTCAGATACACCGCCGGCACATGGGCGGTACCGATTGCGCAACCGCGATCGTTGCATAGTGTCTAATAGTTCGTGGGTATAGTATGCTTTAGCACGGCTTTAAAGCAGAAGGTTGCGCACTATGTACTATCCTCAGACACGTGCCGGAACTCTCTTACAAGTACCCTGTCTCTATTTGCTACTGTTCACGGTCTTGTCCTTTGATGTCATTGGCGACTCACGATTAACAGTTCATACTCGACCAAAAGCTTGGCGAGGTCTATTCAAACAGATTTTACTTACGAAACCCTTTTTCCCTGCTCCATAATCTTCATATTCATCATCATCCATCTGCAACACGTTAGTTCAATTCAATCCAATTCAAGTTCATTAACATGTTGAATCCCGACCTCGTGATTTAGCTAAGGTACTTCGTCGACGAAAGCAAGATCTTGAAGCCAACAACGCCATTTACTCTGTAGATACTGTAGCAATACCACACAAGTGAAAATGCTAATGATTGAAGCCTTAACCTTCACTAGCTCATTATCTCCTTGTACTCTGTATATATATTCAACCCCTACCCTGTTCATATTTTATACCCTTCCTAGTACGTCATTGTAGCCCCGAGAGCGCGCGCTAGGCCTCCCAATAATCGTCTTCAGCGCCTTATTTCTATGGCTAGTAGACTTCCTCGTTCTGCGAAGGTTTTTTCTCCGCACTCCGTACATATCTGGCAACCTAGTCCAAGGAACAAACTGATTACCAACCGCAAAGTCTTCAAAAGACCACGCAAAGTACCGCTGCAGGGTCGAGTCGAACGGAGCCAGAATTGAAATCGGCCTCTAGTTACTGAGTAGCTTGGTAGGTAGGTAGGTAGTTGAATCTGGATTCTCGTCTTCAAGAACTAGCCGAGTAGATTCAGATCTAAGCCTCCTCACTCCTTGACTATGTATATGTACTCCGTACCTGCGCCAGCTCAATCACCGGTCTACGCATTGGAAAGGCACGCAATTACGGGAGACGGAGGAGTACCGATAACGGATCTTGCCACCTCGTTTATTTCCCCTTTCTCGTTCCTGAAGTACTGAGTAGTCATCCTCGGCCTGGCAACAGTAGCACTCCAGACAAGACAAGCTTCAGTACTCCCCACTCACCAGAACTTGGCTCCCCACGGAGTAGTTATAGCAAGGGATCTACTCCGTACCTACTCTGTACATCCAGACTAAGCTTCTATATCTACTCCGTGAGTAAGCCATAGAGACTCCGTGCTCTCCAGATGACGAATATTAATATGCCGACTCCCGAGGTTACGGACCGGCTATCCACATTCCAGGGTTCGTTCCAATGGGATGATGTGGGGGGTCCCAATATATATTTTTACGGAGTACTCCGTAGAAAGTCGTGGTTCATTCCTCGGGTAAGATCGTCGTGAGATTGGATCGTCTCTTTTGTATGAAAAGCTTTGCAGTGGCTACGCTAGCGGTCCAGACTCCAGACCCCAAGCCGGTCGATTGACCCAATTCTTGGAGTAAATTCAACCGAGAAGTGATCAAATTTTGGGCAAAAAGTCAATTACCATTAATTAATCGATCCCTAGACTACGAACGCTACAGTTCATCGCCAGATGAATAGCTGTTTGGCAATCGACTCCGGACGAATTATATACTGAGCTCGTTCTGCTATTACGCTTGGAATAATTGTAAAGATCGTATCAGGTGAATTAATTATCGAGTAGGTATGTACTAGGGCCATACAACAACAGTCATAAATATACATTAGGGCCCAATAGTAGTCGTGATCGCCATACATCATTAGCGTCGCAGTATCCAGAGCTTAGAGCAATGGAACGTCCATCAATGGGCATCGCTTAGAGGGCGAGGATGGCCGCGAGACCAAGGGCACCAGCGGCGCCAGTAGGGAAGGCCAGACGGGGAGCGGCACCGGTAGGGGCGTCAGTGGACTGAGCATCACCAGAGTCAGAGTCGGAGCCGCCAGTGTTCTGAGCGCTTCCGCTGCCGTTGCCATCGCTGTCGCTGTCACTGTCACTGTCGCCGTTACCGCTGCCAGAGGTGCTGGAGGCGTTGGAGTCAGAGTCAGAGTCACCGCCGCTCGAGGTCGAGGTCGAGGTGGCGAGAGTGGTGGTGGGCGAGCCAGAGCCGCTGGGGGACTGTAACTGTTAGACAAAGCTTGACATTTAGAAATTGGAGGGCCATACCTCAGTGGGAGAAGGAGAGCCAGTAGAAGAAGCACCGCTCGAGCCAGCACCGCTGGTGCTGCCAGCGCCAGAGCCACCAGTGGAAGTAGCATCAGCACCAGTGGTAGAAGAATCGCCGTCGCTGGAGCTGCTGTTACCACCGTTACCACCGGCGCCACCAGCACCGTTGGAGTCATCATCACCATCGTTGCCATCGTTGCCATCAGAGTCGTTGTCATTGTCATCATCACCGGAGCCAGAGCCAGAGCCACCAGCACCGCCGGTAGAAGAGGAGCTACCAGAGCTAGTGGTAGAGCTGGAGCCGCCAGAGGCAGAGCCGCCTAAATCGTTAGCCAAGTCAAGCAATGTAAGAAGGTAGAACCTACTAGGGCACTGGGCGAGGACGGCGTTGACAACGTCAGAGGCATTGTCCTCAGGGCAAGCCTGAGTAGTGCAGTCGCGGATACCGAAGCGGTAGTTCTCGCTGTCGCAGAGACAGGCCTGGTCGCCCTTGTCGCAGCCAAGCTCCTGGGCCTTGTCGAGCATGTTGTTCAGGCACATTTGCTAGACGGGTTAGCACGCGATCGACGCGACAGTGACTTCAGAGCTGAGACATACAGCACACTTGCCGACGGAGACGTTGGCTCCAGCCAGACCGACAGAGGCCAGAAGGGCCAAGGGAAGGGTGAAGGACTTCATAGTGAGATGGGCTAAGGAGGATGAGAGAAGTAGCAGATACTGAGATCAATGGATCGTGAGAATAAAGAGATGAGAGCAGAAGAAGTGCGATGGTCGGGAGGCAGGTCTTTAAGTGCAGGCAGCACAGGCCAACAACAACGCGGTCGTCCCTGCCACCACAAGTCCACCACAAGTCCACAACCGAGCTGCGCTCCCCTTTCCTGCTCCGTAAGACTGACTAACTTTATTGCTTTTCCCTGTTACCCAAGCTTCGGAGGCGATTGGCAATTATGATTGGGCCGCTGCATGCCAATGGCCTTTCGGCCGGCGCGCAGATGCTCGGTCAACGTGGACGGGGTCCACTCGAGCTTGTGGCAAAAGCAGAGCATCTCTGATCTAGCGACCCTAGCGACCCTCGAGTGGGGCCCAGAGGCCAGCTGTCCGAGATTTCAATGCGAGCTAGCACAGACAGGGAAGTTTGTGCTGATCGCTATTCCCTGTCCGGAACAGGGCCAGATTATCACGATTGGCGGTGCACAGATCGGGCTACGTCATGGACCATGCCCAATGCCTTGATCGGAGATTCCGTAGATGATGGTGCCTATGATGAAATCGGTATCTAGGGGAAGTACCTGAGAAGGAGTACCTATCCGTATAGAGTACGGAGACTCTCCGTACTCTGTTACCTGATAGTACACCGTACTCTGGATACTCAGCCACAGCACAACCACAGCCACAGTGCGAGACCGCCACAATTGATCGGCGTGGCTGGATCGGCACACTAGCAAAAACTATTGCCCAGCAACCATGGTCACCGATATTGGATTCCTTTTCCTTCACATGGCTGAATCGCTCGCTTTGACCCGACTTCCGGCTAGATCTGGACCAGGCACGGCGACTCCGTGCAGGACTGCATGAGAGGGCATTTCCACGAGCAGTCAAGCTTTGAAGCTGTCGAACCCACGATGCCATTGAGATATTTTTCTAGTATAACCTTGATTCGGCACTCAGCCAAAAGCTGACAGATCCGTGTATGAATCAATAGTCACCATCTGAATGACTTTGAGCGAGTGGGATACTCCGTATCTCCAGAGTAGTCCATAATTCATCTCCCACGCCTGACTCGACTTCCTTGGTAGAATCACCCCAAACTTTACGCCTGCCACAGCCTTCAAGAGCCCGCAATTGGCGCCGTAAACCTATCAACCCTGTCGATACAGACCATGGTCCACTAGAATCCCTGCATGCACCAGACCCTCCTCGCGACGAACTCGATCTTCTCATCGTAAATCTCGATATCCCGTTCTGCAGGGCCAATCGGAGCGCGAAGGAAAACCCTCTCGAACTCCAGCACCAGCGGACCTCCAGTGATACTCATCTGGCCACTGCATGTCCTCTTGATAACAACCCTTTGCTGACAGCGCCCAGCCCCGTCACCCATAATCTCCCACCTCTCAATAACAACGCAAGGCTCATCTTCAGCAATCCAAATCGTCAGAATAGTCTTGACCTCTTCCTCAGCCCCCCTTCTCACCCCCCTTAGCCAGTACCGTAAATCCGCCTGTAATTTCGACCCTGTCCCACTGTACGCGACTTCCAGAACAACCGTGGGCCACTTCTCCAATCTGGCCCTGGGCAAGCTGATAGGCCGCCACGACCTATCGGGTTCCTTTGCGCCGATCGTGGCGAACCGCGTCGCGGAACCAAGCGCTACGAGAGATCGCTCCATTCCGATAGGAAATAGAGCCTCGTGGAATACCTGGTCAAAGTGGTTTGCTGCGACTTTGTGCGTTTCGGTCTTGACTAGGTTGATTAGAAGGAGTTTGGCTGTTTTATCGTACGCGCACCAGCGTGAGAAGGGGGGTTCTTCTGCGTTGAGGAACTCGGTGGTGAAGATTTGGTTGTTCACGGAGCTGACTAGGAACCATTCGAGAGTGTTGTTGGCGGTGCGAAATGCGTGGTGGAAGTCATTTTGGAACTGTGCCCGGTCGCGGTAGGGGTAGCGCGGGAATACTTGAGATAGACTGTCTAGAAATCCACTGCTCATTTTGTCTGAACTTGACTGTACTAAATGCCATTTGGATGTAAAGGACTGTTGTTGAGGTCTGCGAGCTGTTAATTGAAGCATCACTGGTTTAAGCTCAGGATGTCTAGTGGTGACATCAGGAAAGCTAGGCGAAAGTATATATCTGCCATGATGAGGATCCCACTGATATTCTGAACTATAAATGGGGATTGTTTTCTATGATGTTAACAAGTTCACCAGATCTATATATTGGTATACTCCCTAACAGGCGAACCCCACTCCAATGTATACATACTCCACTCGCTGAGTTGGCCGTGCTTTCTGTCTTCCACGCAGGTTACCCCAATGTCATATTACAACATCCATGCAGCATAATATAATGCATTAGGGCCGTGCTCAGTGGAATACATCATCAACTGACTAGACTCCACGTGAGGCATCAAGCCATCATGTCCCCGCATTCAAATGCCTAATATCCGTCCCCAACATCCATCATAAACTGACATCCATCAAACTGAACTGGAACAAAAAAGCCAACTGACAGAATGTCCGCCATCCAAGCAGCCCTCGCCTCAGGCGCAATCCCAAACCACATCCTGAACGTCGCCCCTCCAGGAACAAAAATGCACCTACTGGAACTCGGCTGGCTCGCCTGCGACGAAGGGTTTGTCGTGCGCGGGGGCAACACCAGCCGGAAAACCACGGAGGGGGAATCCTTCGTGAACAAGCGGCGCAGACTGCCAATGTACGCTGTGCTGATTGACCACCCCCATGAAGGGCTGATTCTCTGGGAGACGGGGGCGGGGGATAACTATCCGACTGTGAGCGGGCCTGTAGTGAGTGATGTTTTCGCACGGGTGGAGTATAACGACGAGCATCGGCTTGAGAATGCGATCAAGGCGACGGGGAACAGGATTGAGGATGTGAAAAAGGTGGTTATCGGCCATTTGCATGCGGACCATGCTGGGGGGCTGGAGTGTTTTGTTGGCAGGCCGGAGGTGGAGATCTGGGTGCATGATGAGGAGCTGCGGGGTGCGTTTTGGAGTGTTGCGACGGGGGCAGACGATGGGGTCTATCGGCCGGATTATTTGCAGTTCAGCTTGAATTGGAAGACGTTTGATGAGCGGACGGTGGAATTTTGTCAGGGCATTACGCTGCATCATTTGCCGGGGCATACTGAGGGTATCACCATCTACGAGAACAACATGATAGAGGCTAATGGTTAGGGCTTTGCGGAATGCAAGTCAACCTCCAGGATAGCGGGACCTTCGTCTTCATCAGTGACCACTGCCATGTTATTGAGAATGTAAGTATCTCTCATTTCGAAATCAGTCTAACTCGTCCAGTGGAGAGACAGTATTCCCCAAGGCTGGCTGGCTCGCAACCATCCTGCCTGGTTTCAGAGCACGCAGCGGTTGAAGAGACTGGAGGCGAGTGCCAAAGCCCGCGTTATCCCCGGCCACGATGAGAGCATCTTCAATAAACTAATGGAGGAAGGAGGATGCTGGACTTGATAAGTGTAACTAGGACTTCATATGTAACTAGGACTTCATATGTAACTAGGACTTCATATGTAACTAGGACTTCATATGTAATGTGGCTAGTAACCAGTCGAGTTAGTCCACCTCTTCCTCAGCGCATGCGCCGCAGCCTTTGGCCTCCTGTCTCTAGTAAATACACCCTTCTTATTGCCATCGACTCGCTGAATAGACTCCTTGGTCTGGAAGTCCGCAAAATGCCACACCTGCTCCCCAACCACGGACTCAATCTTATCAAACACCCGATGGTACATCTCCAGCATCTCCACCTGGAATTCCTCGCTCCAGATGAGTCCAAACACCGAATGCAGCCCAGAAATCGTATCAGCCCCATACTCCGTAATCACAATCGGCTTGTTATACTTCTCCTGCCACCCGCGAAGCTCATGCTCAAGGTTCGCCTCCGCCTCATCCAGATCCCCCGTCTGCTCATACCACCCAAAATACCGATTAAGGCACAGCACATCAAACATATCCGCAATCCGATCCGTCTTGTACGTCGCAGACATTACATTCGCAAACGTGATCGGCCGCCCAGCAGGATCAATCTCCTTTGCCAGCTTCGCCAACGGCGCAAAGTACTCCCTCGCGCCGGCCTCGTTACTCGCAGGCTCATTGGCAATACTCCACATCACCACGCTCGGGTGGTTCTTATCACGCGCGACAAGCTCCCGAATTGCCTGCGCATGCGCCTTGCGCGTGTTATTGTTGATTCCCTCCGGCGTGAACGTCGCGGGGGCATCATCCGAGCTGACGCCCGCTCCGATGGAGTAAGAAAGACCCACGGCAGGCGACTCATCGATAACGACGATGCCCTGGCGGTCCGCAAAGGCCATAACTTCTTCGGCGTAGGGGTAGTGCGATGTCCGGAACGAGTTCGCGCCGATCCAGTGCATGAGCTGGAAGTCGTGCACGAGGTATGCATTGTCGTGGCCCTTGCCGCGGATGGCGCTGTCCTCGTGTTTGCCGAAGCCCCTGAAGTAGAAGGGCTTGTCGTTGATGAGGATTTGATTGTCTTTGACTTTCACGGTGCGGATCCCGATGGGGAGGATATATGTGTCGATGACGGCTGAGCTGGATGCGTCGACAATACTCACGATAAAGTCGTAGAGGTACGCCGCGCCAGGCTGCCATAGCTTCACGCTGGGGATTCTCGCAATACCTCGCGCACCAGACGCAGTCGCAACCTCCTTCCCATCCTCATCCTTGATAGAAATCCGTATTGACCCCGTCGTCCCATTCGACGCCTTGACCGTATAATTCACCAGCCCCGTCTCCCCCTCAACATCAGGGACAACAGTAACATCGCGAATAAACTGTTCCTTGGGTACAGAATACAACCAAATCGACCTCGCCAGCCCAGCATAGTTATAGAAATCATGCTGGTACTCCTGCACAGTCCGGCCCGTATACTCCGTCACCTCGATACTCCCCGGCGGAATCGTCTCATGCGTAAGCACATTATCCACACCGATCGTCAGCCGGAACGTCTCGCCGGGCTTGACCACCTCCGTGATATCCGCCTCGAAGGGCGTGTACCCACCAACATGCTCCACAACAAGCTTGTCATTCACGTAGACTCTCCCATGGTGCGTCGCGGAGTCAAGACGGATGAAGTACCGACTGTCCTTCCATGACTTCGGGACGAGGGCCTCACGCTGGTAGTATACCCAGCCGACGTGCTCGTGGATAGAGCGGTTCGTGAAGATATCATTGTAGGAGGCTGGCACGGGACACTCGAGGTCTCTTGGGAGGGGAGACGTCCAGGGTGTTGCGGTGGAGTTTTCCTCTCCGAGGGCAAACCTCCATAGACCGTCAAGGGAGAAGAGGTCTCTTGTTGTGGTTTGTTGGGGTTTGAGTTGGATGTCAAGAGGCCATTGCGACGAGGAGGAGGAAGAAGAGGAGGAGTCTCCACGAGCGTGGTGAGCTGATGGGATAGCAAAAGTGCTAGGGAGAAGTGAGAGCAGCGCCAATCTTTCAAGGAGCTTCATCTCGCTGTCTTTTTGAAGTGGACTGCCTATGACTATTTTCTGTATACTCCTTCAAAGTCGAGTTTATATCTCCCTGCGGCTATTGCTCCGCTTATCGGCTACTGAAACATTGGGGAAGTATATACAACACCAAATTGGCCAAAGACTATCTACTATATCCTAACCAATAGACGCCACATTGAAAGCACCACAGACCGTCTACCCCACGGGGGCGGGTCCGGGGTCCCATGAAGAACAGGCAAAGGTGGAGAGCCGGAGTTGGAGACTGCTGCTGCAACAAGAAACCTCAGTTGCCGGTTGTCTGTTACTGGTGGACATGCTATACGCCTTGGAATATTATCTTGCTAGTCTCCAATACCGCAGGAAGCACGGACATTGTTTGTATTATGTCAGTTGCCATTGTATTGGTCAAGCTATATAGCAGTGCACTACGAGGTATTCTCCAACGGGTGAAAGGATTGGAATATTCTAAATCCAACCTCGGCTATCTCCAGATGATTCGCTTCAGCTCGGATATCCCGACTCTAACTACCGACTCCCATAGCACTCGGCAAAGCCAGATTGCTAAAGTATACCGTATGTGTCTTGATTAAGTGTCTCCCCGCATTTGGACGGATATTCTTCGGCAGTTCTCTGGGGGAGTTCGGTTTGTCATAGTATTTAGGACATGATGTCATCCGGAGTTAGGGCACGAGGGAATATTCGCAGCTCTGTTGCAATCCAAGTAATTTTATTTCTGGGTGACGCGTTGAGGTCCTGCCTGGATAGACAATCTGGGCCTCTCAAACGCTCAAGGGCAGCGAGCGTCAGATTCTGAGTGCTTCTCCGCGAGGAACGTCTTACTCAGTAGAAGCTGATCAGACACAGAGATTGCATCTAGCGGCAAAGAACGTGCGTGTATCGTATAGCATCTAACCCAACATCCAATAGCCGTGGTTCAACTACCGTGTTACTCTTCCAAGCACATGAACCACACAGGCATATCACACTCTCTTCCACCACTCCGGCGCATCCAACCCAAAGCCTTCTCCATTCTCACCCCCAAGCGCAACCGCAGACCCATACAGCTCCGCCATAAAGGCCTCATTGCCAAAACGCCCCGGTATGAACCAATCGATGATGTAACACGTGTGAGTCCTTTTCAAGGCATCCTTCATCAGCCCTCGAAGGGTCTCGTCGTCCTTGGCCGCTAGGGCTTGTTTGACAAGGGACGGAGACCCATTATGCTCCGTAGCACTGCTGTGCTCAAATTCGCCCGTGCCTGTCTGGCTACCGCCGAAAACCCTGTCTAGGAGTGCCTGCTTTTCAGGGGAGGGGTGCGTAAATGAAAACGTCGTGACGGTCTTGACTTCTTTGGCGGAGACCTGGTTGATGTCGAGGTCGTACCTCAGGCACGGGAGCATCATGTTTCTGGGTGCATGAGCAAGACGGCGTTTGATCTGCGGTAGCTCGAGGAAGCAGCTGGCTGGGTAGGTCAGGAGGACGAAGCGCTTGAGCTGGCGGAGCGGGGCGTCCGTTAGGGTGTGTATTTGTTGTTCTTGCTCGTCTTCTTCTTGCTTGTTCTCCTCGTTGTCACCCTCTTGCTTGTTCTGCTCGTCTTCACCCGCCTGCCTGCTCTCCCCGTCTTCGCCGAATTCACCTTCGTCCGCATCAAGCTCATCGTAATACTCAGTATCCAAATCGGAATCGTACACTTCCTACTTATCGACTGGCTGATCACCGCACGTAAAGTCCAGACGGGGGATATACTCATCACCGTCCTCAGAATCAGATTCCTCCGGCTCATCGTCTATCTCAGCCCAGCGTGCCCAGTCAATCTCCCCACTGCCAAAGTCGTGCTCGTGGTATCGGTACTCAAGGCTTTGGGACATGAATGGATTGAATGCCATGTTAACCCGACGTTGATCTGTCTGCGATCGCGGCTTTGGGATCGTCGGCCGTCCTGTGTTGCGTCGGTCTTGAGAAGTGGATATGTAGACTGCAGTGAAAGACGATCTAATACTAGAGATAGTGACAACTGAGGCTCTTACCTATATCCTAGGTCGCTAATAAACGCCTTCGCCTTGTTTAAAGGTAGCTTGATTCAAGTTAACCTGGTAAAAGAATTATTCCACAGACTTGCGGTAGTTGCCATGTCAACCACCTGCTAAGTCTATCTAGAGTAAGTGAATGAATTTGCAAAGGTATAACTTTCTGCTGACTGACCATTCGCACAAAGTCACTGATAGAACTTCCCCTGCTCAGGTTGATCTACCTCCTCAGAAGTAAAAGCCGTGTCCTATCTCACCTCACCGGAACAGAACTCCACTGGACCGGTAGATACACCATGCCTTCATCAGGCTGGGACTGCTGATCATCCTCAAAATTGGGATCATATTTCGGGTGACAGGCAGCCGCAATCGCCAATCTGCAGCTCCCAGCAACAACGATACCAGACGGTAACTTCCTGCAGTCCATACCAACAAGACAGAGAAACATAAGCATACGGCTGAGATGACACTGGCGATTGCCACAGGATTATATCCGCAGGTCATCACATCAGAGGGGGGATCTCTGATCCAGTCCCCGGCACTGTAAGCCTCGACGCCAACAAGAAAGATACTCTGAGATATAAGCCAGTGGGTAATAGCAGACGAAGCCATGAGATGGAGAGTATAGCGGTAGGGCAATGAGAGGAAATAGCCGCCTCGTTGGGCGGACTGCGGGTTCCAGGAAACGCGTAGTCCCTGTCGTGAGAGAGCATACCGGCTCCATTCTGCAGCGAGTGTCATAGCCGTCACAGCACTGGTGAAGGCAAAGTAGATAATTGAGAAGATCAGCTGCGGCACGTTTGCGATGATGGTGTTGAAAATCAGGCACTGGAGCCAGACATCCTTTGAAATGAGGGTTTGACCGTTGAGGGAGCCTAATTCCATGTTCCACGCTCCAGGACCGGCGGCTTGTACGCCAAAATAGAGGAGTAATATTGATAGGAAGAAATGACAGTTATTTGCATTGGTGAAAGAGGATTGTTGCCCCTTCTCGCCAGTGCCATTGCATCTCATATGCGCCAAGAAGGTCAGGGCAATGTTGAGGTGCGCATTGATTGCATTTCTCCGTAGATCGTTGTCAAGCTGGCAACTGGTGGTGCTCAAGTACATATCACCCGGGCCCGAGGAGCCGCTTAATTGTTTTCTACACTCTATCGATCTTTGCGTGCGGCTGAGGTTGGAGGCCAATGGAACGCACGCTTTGACGCCTCAAAGATCAGGCAGCATGAATACAGGCGTGGTGAGATTGGGGGCCAAACGCAGGCTTCCACCATAAATCCTCTGTGCATCCTGTAAGATGCCGATCTTTTCAGTTTGAATGATAGCCGCATTAACATCTTGGTTGGCACCCAGAATGTCCGACCCATTAGCCCTGATCTCCTCGAACCGCTTTCATCGTCGCGTCAACCTTCACACAAAGTATGGATCGCTCACGGTCTCTTTCGCGGAGATCGGCTGCGCCACAGGCCCCGCGCTGCTGTTCATGCCGGGGATGTTTGCGTCGCGATACCTTGGCATCCCGATGGATGTAATGGCAGAACGAGCGGGCGTACGCATGATTGTCGTCGATCGTCCGGGGATGGGTGCTTCGACGAATGTACCAGTTGCGCAACGCATTGATGCGTGGGTTGATATTGTGCCGCGGCTGTTGGATCATCTGGGCATCCCGCATGTCTCTTTGGTTTCTCATAGTGCCGGTACCACTTACTTGTTGAATACTTGGGCGCGGTGTCGTGAGCGTGTAAACCCTCTTATCATTCTATTAGGTATCCGTCCCATGTCACTGTCTTTGACACAGAAGTTGGAGGGCTAATCATGACCCAGCTCCGTGGGTTGATCCTGCCCACTCCCATGTCACATCAATGCAAATGGCGCAGTATCTTCCAAGAAGCGCATTCGGCCTCTGGCACCATATCGCGCATTTTTTCGTCACTCAAGCGGGCCCAGTCCTGGCATCAAGCGGCGCCGTTGTTCGTCAAATGTCATCATTTAGCATCAACCGAACGGAAGAAGACCTCTCCGCAAATTGGCTTCAGCTCGAGCGAGATTATGGCGTTGCGCATGAGGAGCAAGCCGAGATAGTTCGTCTTGTCATACGCTTCATGTTCGACGAGAGTACCGTCGGGGCAGACAGTGAAGTGTTGGTTTGTCTTCGAAAGGCGGAAGGCAGGAGTTGGGGGGTCTGCGATGATTATGAAGAATTTGCGCAGATGATAGCTGCTCGGGAGCAAACACTAGGTGGTCAAGTCAGTGTCAAGGCATATTTCGCTGCTAAAGATGCGTTGGTCGGGAGCAAAGGCCAGAAGTACTTCGAAGAGTGTTGGAGGGCAGCAGGTGGTGAAGGCGTCAACTTTGTCTCGACAACGAGAGAAGAGACAGATCACGATACACTCGTGCAGTCAGTGGCAGTATGGGAAGAGATATTCTCTCTAGTGCAATAGCTTTCAATCAAGCCTCTCGAGTCGTCTCGTTTGTTGTCACGCACAGAGACCTCAGGCATTAAGGCAGCACGTCTCACGGGATTGGGTAATCCAGTCGTTCAGCATCGCGATCGCGTCAAGCAACCGTCTTTGAATATCAGCAATAATTGTTATTAATCATCAAAAGACCGTTTCCAGGGCAATCTGGGTTGTGCCTCCCATATCGGGATTGTCAAAACTATGGAGCTAGGCCGCGCCTTCCCAGTCTGTGGACGCTGATTCCCTTGGCTGGGGAAAGTGCGATGACCCCCTAGCTCCTGCCTTTTGTATATGCCTCCCATGGATCTAATATAGCATCACAAATGCATAGCTTGATTCCTACTAGCGAACAGCTGGCAAATGTCTATAGCTGAACGGCCATTTGGATAAATTGGGGCATTCTGAGATATTGAATCATATAATCATATACCCCTTTGATAACCCTACTCAGATACTCTTTACCTCAACAGTCGATACATAGGGCTTTTAACGTATGAGTCTCGAATGTTGAATAGGGAATGCAACAGCTGCCACGATAGCAGACAGGCCAACAACCCAGAACGTCCCAAAGACCGTCGGCTCTGTATTGCCGAACTATCAGATTCCTTCTCTGAGTCTTTGCTTTGTGGGCGAAGATTGGGTGATGTGTCGGGGGGTATGCGATTGCGATGGTGTAGATGAACTGGAGGATTAGGGAACCGGCTAGGTATTGGCAACGGTGTTTCCGGGTCGTCATTTTAACACGTACTGTGACGATTCTTTGTCCGAACTTGTACGGTGGCATCTGTCGTTATCGTCTGATGGAGTAGGTGTATATTTTACAGTTGAGTGTCTATCGCAAACAATTTGTTAGACTGTCCCGCGCGAATGCGGTCGGAAGGAAGTAGGCGAAACCCACTGTCTACTCTCGGTAGCAATCAATTGTAGGAGTCGGTCCATGATGGCAATAGCTTCGAGACTGGGCATGGGGCACCTCGAGCCAAACCAGCGCAGATGAGCCAGTGGCCGTATAGTCGGAGTTCGGCACCTCCATTGTAGAGGGTGCTCCGAACTTAGGGCTACAAAGGAGGAAGGAATGAATGCCCAATGAACGGAGTACGCCCGTGCCGATCCACTTTCCACAGAACAATGCGGATATCTGTTAAATAACCATGACAGGTGTATCTGCGAATTTTGGGCCTATCAACGCGAGCGACGTAGCAGGTCAGGTCGCCTAAAAGAATGTCGCTGAACACAACAGGTAACTTAGGGTTATGCGCTGCGGCAAAAGCAATTAGTGAGGGACCAAAATCAAGTCCTGATGCCCCACCAGCTTCAGCTTCGTGACGCTCTGCTGGGGTCAATGATTGCAACAAAGAAATAGAGGACCCTGCTTTGACTCAGCGTGTTCATCATTGAGTAAACTAATCCAGCTGCAGACAGAGGATTTAATAATCCTCACACGTGTCATAGAACGAACGAACAAGCCTGCTATCTCCCGACTCCCACAGAGGGTTTCTTGTTGCCCCATTGTCCGGCTCACTGATGTATCCCTCTGAAGTCCCCGATTGTCGTTGTATGGTTTTGTTCCGATGTCTGAAACGTCAAAAACATCATGCAATCAGTCAAAATAGCCTATATAGCCTGTCGGACTTGAGGCTCCGCGCTAAGTCACGCTCGCCGTATCCCGATGGCCTTGATGCTCCAATGGCCAGCAAATGCGGAGGGTAAAACGTCTTCTCGCAAAGATCCACAGTATCATTCGCCTTGGTCTCAGTATATTTATATATTCACTTCTTCACAGCATGGGAGTGTGGTTCCAGTTGGTGTACAGGTCGTATTAAAATCCGGGTATTCGGCTCGAATATTGGACATCTGTTCCACGTCAAACGGTTAGCCAGCTCTCATCAACATAGTAAGGTCGAGATTGGAATGACAAAAAATCAAGAGACACTTTGCCTTTGCCGCGCCGGCGTTCTGATGTGTGCCATAACTCTGTAGCTTGTCAAGTTCGGTTGGAAAAGATTTCCTCGTCGAGTACTGGGAAGACAACGTTTCCAAGGCCTGATATTAGCCAAGAACCTGTGACTATCAGTCTGCACTTAGTATCTGGCCTTGTTCAATGCCCAAAAGGCCAAGTCATAAGCTCTTTGATATAATGATCAGATGATGGTGCTGGGCTTAGTCCTTTGGTGAAGAGAGTGCCTGGTGTTGTGCCTGCACGTGACGCAACATCAACACAACAACATTTGATACTCTTCCATTTGTTTATCGGTTCTAGCTCGTTTGTTTGAGCATCATTGAGCCTTTATGGCTAGCATATCTGTCTGATCTACACAGCCCCCAAGCACCGATTTCCGCTGTCCAATCGATGCACGAGGTAAAGCGCTGTCCGCCTTAGCTGTCATGAAGACAAAAGCTGACTATTCTTGAGCCCAGATACAGTTCTCCTACCGGTTTGTCAAAGAAATGCTCAATGGCAAGGCAGCCACCGGTCTGGAAGTCGAGCATATCTGATGACAGTCTAACCTCCGAAACATCCATACCCGCGAGCAGAAGAACGCACTGTTGAGACCGCATTGATTCCTACAAAGTACAATATACAAGGCCAATATTTGACAAAGGACGGACTCCTGAGTGCACTGGGACTACATAAAAGGCTATGTGTTCCATGAACCTGGTGCACCAGGGATATTCAAGTACTGGAGAGTGAGGTCGACTAAGGTTTTGGACCTGTTTACTGTTGCTTAATATGATGTTTGCCGTTGAATTGAGATGGCTCAGATGGTCTTGTCTTTGTAAAGGTCTCTATAAATGGTAAACACCTTGTCCTCAATTTACGTAGGCCTGTTCGTCATGCCATATCAGTCCTACGACGTTACTGCTCGCCTACCTCTTCCCACCCCGTATTGGAGCTTCTTCAACGTGATCCCCACGTCCCCAGAGAGTGTCAGGAAGGAATGTTCCGTTATCCAGCTGTGGGGAGACCCCGATTGGATCTCGCACTACAGCCTCATCAGATCAACATCTGGATCACCCCCGCTGGCCTAGACGCGACTTTCTGATCAGACGACGTCGATCTTTCATCTCAATCAAGATTCAGCACCACAGCTGGAGTCACCTAAGTGAGACCTGGTGCCTGGCTGTTTATCTGCGCTTGATGGTGGTGGGGACATGGCTTGATCTTGTGCGGCCATTGGCCCTGTACCTGAACAACTTCACTTTCCTTTGAGGCTTTTTTGTCAGGACTGCATGAAGATGTCTTCTCTCTTAGAGGTTCTTTCAAATTCACTCTGTTTCCCCTCGCACATTCGAAGCTACTTGTGTCTCTCGTTAAGCGAGAAACCTGGGATATAAATTCTGGTGTTTCGTTTCTGAAGCTCTCGCTTCCCTCTGCCAACACCCTCCTCTCTTCTCTTCCTTCGTCCAATCTTTCCATCTTCAAGCCCTTGACAGACCACACTGATAACCTCTACCCAACCAACCACTCTTCAACGTCACCATGCGTTTCAGCTTGACCGGAATCGTCCTGGCCCTCGCTGCCGTGGCCTCGGCCGAGGTGAGTCTTCCATCCCAGCCAGGGACACGAATCCATCTAACCTGATCTCTTTCCTTCTAGGATTCTATCAACTGCTGGGGAAAAGCCACTCACCCTCCTGAGAATGAAGTCCACAACGCGATCGCTACTATGCGTTACGCCATCGACCACCCCGTCACCGGACCCAACGGCGTCATCAAGCCTTCCATTCGTGCTGATAAGCGCTCTTGCGCCAGTGTTTGGTGTTACCAGAAGACTAGCATCCGCTACTGCAACGACGTAAGTATCCTCGCCTTCCTGCTCAACTTCAAGATGCATCGCTAACATGTCTGCCCTCTCTAGTCCGAGCAGCCTCGTACCATGGGTCTCCGCGAGATTGCCGATGGTTGCCAGGCGATCGTCAACAAGTGCCACACTGTTTTCCATGACATCGTCGTTGCCGGAGGTGTCATCGACCACTCTGACCACTGGTCGGTGGTGATTCAAACCGACGACGAATGCTAGGTTCAGAGTTGGTTTGATCTCGCTTTACGATCTACCGACGTTACGATTTAACGATGGCGATATGAGCTGATGATCTCGATGCCTTGTAAGGGAGTGCTGATAGCTTCAACACGTCTTCGCTCCCTTCTGTCTTTTCTTTCCTTTGTCTTGGGGGCTGGCTTGACCAACATGGACCCCGGCTTTCAACAGCCCACTACTCTGTAGTTAACAGAATGAACTGAATTGTTTTTACTTCTCTTCATAGTAGATTGTAGCTTGTATCTCTGGTAGTGAGACTGATAGCATAATTGTAGCTGTACTTGTCTTTTCCTTGGAATATATAGAGCCTTGTGTTCTGTGTGTCGTGTTGTCTACAATCTCACCTCCCGCTGGCAATATTGGCAAGGACTTTCGTCGAATACTCCTCATAAGATTCTCAGACCTCGGAAGCTGATATTGGGATTATACGCAGAAATATTCCCTTGGAAGATTCATTTCTCTGTGTTCGAGTCAAATATATCTCTTGTCGAAAGCCTTCATCCCGAGTCAGCGACAACCGACCTGTCCTGAACCAGATAACACGTACATTCTTATCAAGCCTTTCCTTCGTTTATTTATTACCGAAGAGATTGCCCCACATATATAATAATTCAAGGTCTGGCCCTTCAATTGCTGCCAGTGAATGCGGTTGAAACGCTTTCCATCAACCACACCGCAACAACACCAAGACATCGAGCCATTACTTCCAAGAACCTCCTAAGTATCTCATCTCGCCACTTGACACTCCACTAATTGGTATCTTATCTCTAGGCTGCGCTAATGTATCATCGAAACGATTCTCCGAAAAAGCCCGAGAATCCTGCTGTCATGCCCACGTTCCAGGACCACGACGACCAGGAAAAGTACGACGAGATTTACACCCAAAATTCAGCCATGGAGTGCACGATAAAACCCAATTGCCAATACTTTGAACTCTTCGTCCTTGAGAAATCCAGGGGATATAGGTAATATGAGTCATTCGCGCTAGTATCCTAGTATCCGCGGTCCGTCTTCTCCTGAATAAACAAATCAACAAGAAAGACCTATATTCTCTATTTTGGCCGTGAATTGGCTCTAGAGAACCTGAAAGAATACTATATGGAATGTTCGCGGACTGCAGAGCCCTAGATCAGGCGTGATTCCCCGTGGGGTTATTTACTGCTGGGGCTGGTTCATTCACTCGGCTTTCATCCTTGAATCTGTAGATAGAAATTGTGCACTGTCGGAAGTGCTAGCGTATATCCTACTCCGTAATTATGCATATGCTATCCACTTCTGCAGGGCTCCATGACTTGGCCGTCTAGTGACATTTGGTTTAGCCCCGGTACTTGGAGTAGGTCCAGTAGCTACAAACCTGCTTGGAAAGGATATGACAATATCAGCGGCAAGTAAGAGCCGAGTTCTTCAAGAGCCAATGGTGTGGCTAGACCGTCCTGGATAGATTGCAGTGGAATCAGCGCAAATATGACATGATCCACCCCCCCACAATCTGTCTTCTCTCTTCATTTTATCCATGATCATGTCCCGAATATTCGGGTCCTACGTTCTTCTACGGTTCATTGCTTATTCCTATACTGGGGAACCATCGTACAACGACCCGCACGATGTCCGCTTTGCTTGAGCACGATCCAAGCAACATGGCAGCGACCCAGCTGTCAGTCGACGTCAACTCAGACTATGGCCCCGTCTCCAAAGCCGAACTCGAGCAGATCCTCTCAGACTTCCTGAAAGCCATCAACTTCCGCATGCCCGATTACACCTACGACTACACCCTCGAAGAGCCTGTCATGGCACATTTCAAAACCAAGGACTGGCCAGCACCACAGCGCGACCGAGCCCTCAAGATGGCCAAATGGATCTCAACCGGCGTCGGCATGTGTTATCCCTTTGCGAGCCGCGACTCGCGCATCTCGTTCGGAATCCACAGCACCTACCTGCTCCTCATCGATGACATCGGCCACCAGCTCCCGACCGCTCTCGCGACATTCGGCTCGAATCTCGCAGCTGGGAAAACCCAAGACTCACCTGTTCTTCAATCCTTTGCTGAGTGGCTCACCGAGGGAGATAAGTACATGGGCCCCTTCGCCAACGCAATGAACATCAAATGCGCCATCGAATTCGTGCACGGGTGCCTCCTCGAAAACACATACAACGACAATATGCAGATCCCAAGACACGCCGTCAACTTCCCCGCGTACCTCCGTGCAAAGACCGGGTTCACGGAGCCGTATGCGTTCTTCTGCTACCCGCAGGACCTGTATCCCGAGGATAAGTACCTGCAGATATACCTCCCTGCGATGCAGGACCTGTGCGAGTATGTCAACTACTGCAACGACATTCTTTCGTTCTACAAGGAGTCTGTTGTGGGCGAGGAGCGACTGAACTATGTTTGTAACTATGCGTCGGCGCATGGGGTTTCACTTGTTGAAGCGCTGCGTCAGATATCGGCGAGTGTTGTTCGTAATGTGCAAAATATTCGACTGATTCTGGCTGACCACGAGGATGTGCTGGGGGACACTGAGACTTTTATTCAGGGATATGCTGCTTGGTATCTTTTGCAGAACAGATATCGTCTACATGAGTTGCAGATAGAGTACTAGAAGAGGACGAATCGGTGGTAGACTGATGTATTTACTTCCTAGCAATTTTTAGTGCAAAGATTTATTCTGGCTTTCTAAATCAGTAATAGTGTCGCCTAGCTTCTCCAATTATAAAATTTGTGAAATAAACCGACCTTCAAGTCCTACTCACTGGCCTTGAATCCCCGCCATCACGATATCTGCATCAAGCAGTCATTGTTCATAAACATCTTCTTCGCCTGCTTGCGCACTACTCGACAGACATCAATGTGCCAAGAATCGGTTTATGGTTTCTTTGTTCAACTTTCATCCCACCCCTGACTCGTTCTTTGATCCTCTCTTCCCCTCCTCAACCTCTTCCCACAATAAACACCACCATGCTTGTCCTCATACCCCCGACAATCATAACATTGCTTGTGTTTGAATACTTTCGGCGCTCTCTTCTCAAGCGACGGCAGCGTCCTCTTCCCCCGGGCCCACCTTCGAAATTCATAATCGGTAATCTCCACGACCTCCCAGGAAAAGACGAGCTGCCGCATGTTCACTTTGCCAAACACAAGGATCTTTACGGTATGGGAACTCCTTCTCTAATGCCAGAGATCGCAATTCTAATGATAGGTCATAGGCCCAATTAGTTCCCTCACTATCTTCGGAATAAACATCATCATTGTCAACGACGCAAACGTCGCCAATGAATTGCTTAACAAACACTCTGTTCAGACTTCAGGAAGGCCTCATGGCGAGTTCGCCTGTGAAATGTAAGCCCCTCTCCCGGAGAGATAAGAACGTGTCTAAGAAAGCTACCTTATTGCAGGGTCAACCTCAAGCAGTTCATGTCTCTAACACCCGACAATGCATTCTTCCGAGACCAGCGCAAAGCAATGCACCGCGAGATCGGAACAAAGGCAGGCGTCTCGAAGTCATATCACTTGCAGGAAGTCGAAGTCGCGAGGTTCTTGCTGCGTGTTCTCAAACAGCCGGAGGGATTGGTGGGGCATATGCGGACGTACGTACTTGAATTCAACAATGGTATTGATATCTAACCAATTTTGTGTAGGGAGGCTGGTGCTATGATTCTGAAGCTGGCATACGGGTATACCGTTGAACCTCACGGAACTGATCCCCTCGTTGAGCTAGCAGAGTTGGTGGTCAGTCGGTTCTTCTTCGCTATGATGCCGGGTGCTTGGTTTGTGGACATTTTACCATTCTGTAAGTTTCGCTTTCTCATGAGAGTTCATGGAATTAAGTCTGACCCTTCATCTAGTGAAATACCTCCCAGATTGGTTCCCCGGCACTGGGTTCAAACGAACGGCGAAAGAATGGAGAGCTGCCGCCGACGCCTTCGCCACGAAACCGTTCGAATTTGTCAAGCGGAACATTGCAAGCGAAGAGTATAATCCTTCTTATACTTCTAGCCTTCTCTTATCCAAAGATGCGAGAAGAGATCCACGCCAGGGACGGATTATCAAGTGGAGTGCTGCGGCGATGTATGCTGGTGGAGCGGACACGGTATTTCTTTCTAAAGATATATCGCTTAAGATACTGACTGCGACAGACTGTCGCGTCAATGGAATGCTTCTTTCTCGCAATGGTTTTATACCCCGAAGTCCAGCGCAAAGCCCAAGAGGAACTCGACCGCGTTGTCGGGGACCGACTTCCACGTTTCGACGACCGCACAAACCTCCCTTATATCGGGGCGCTTGTCAAGGAAGTCCTACGCTGGTATCCAGTCGCCGTAATTGGGATTCCACACGTCGCTACCGAGGACGACGTCTGTGGAGAGTATCGAATTCCTAAGGGTGCTCAAATCATTTCTAACATCTGGTACCGTTAACCATGTCCGCTCTAAAGCCAGCGTCCAAGTCAACGCTAATCTGATCTGTCTAGGGCGATCATGCACGATCCAAACCTCTACGCCGACCCAAAGACGTTCAACCCAGACCGATTCCTCGCTCACGACAACCACGTCCCCGAACAAGACCCGTCCGCATTTGCCTTTGGATTCGGACGCCGGATCTGTCCCGGTCGTGTCCTCGCAGACGCAAACCTATATCTCAACATCGCAAGCTTCTTAGCAGTATACAAGATCGGCCCTGCGATAAGAGACGGCAAGCCCGTGCCTGTCACTGCTGAGTTCGTACCGAATCTAATTAGCCACCCGACGCCATTCGAATTTACGGTTGAGCCGCGAAGTCCGGCACATGAGCAGCGCATACGGGAGTTGGAGGTCAAGTATCCGTGGGAGGAGAGTCATGCGAAGGAGCTTTAGTGGTGATGATTTATCTGTGTCTTCCTTGCTCTTCTGCACTTGTGAACGATTCATGAACGATCTATCTAGTGAGCTAGTGATGGTAGGGCTTTGGAAAGAGATTTGTATCTAGCAGACACTATGTGTGAGTATTCAGAGCAGTCATTCCTTCCTCATTCAATGCAGTTCCAGTTTTACAGTCGCTCCTTCCTTGATCTGTTGTCTCAACCTCGACGGAAGGAGCGAAGGACCTGCCTTGCTTGTTTCTTCCCATTCTGACCACTCCATCCCACCTTAGAGGTGTTCTCTTTCAGCAGACTTTCATACTTCGTTTCCTTCCAACCGGATACTGTTTCTGACTTGGCACGAAACATCGTATTCTCATAACTCCATGGCAGAATAGTAAGGCTCGGGCCGGTCATCTATTCAGCTAAACATGACTAGCTTGTCCTTGACAACACAACAAGCTAGCAAATTTCAGCCTCCAGTAACCTAACGAACACTCAACGTTAGGGCTGCGAGTCTAAATAGAACAAGGTTATCTCGCAACCGAGATCCAGTGGACTCTGAGTTTGCCGAGCCGTGGGTCGTGCTCTTGGGATGCGAAGTATGACCTGTTCCTGGCAAGGTGGAGAGATGCCAGAGAATTTGCTGTATCAGAGTGAATAAAGTTCCGGGGTTCATAGCAGATAGATAAAACAGATGTCGGCCCTGAGTTCTTGGACCTACAGAGTAGCTGTGTACGTCTACAGGCATGTAAGAGTTGAGTCAAATGAATGGCTTCATGTTCCACCTAGATGACAACCACGTGGTGATCTATTCCAGATAAGCTTTCTCGGATCTGCCAGTTCTTCTGATATGTTTACTGAATGCTCTGTTTGTACCAGTTAAACATCGCAACTGTATTTGTCACTGGTCAATTTGACTTGCAAGGGACTACTCCGTATTACGCACTATCACCACGTGTTGAGGTCCACCGAAGCGGAAATTTTCATTGGCCATCCAGAACCGGAAGGATTCTGGAAAGCATCTTCATTTAATTACGGAGTAGATTGCGTTCGCCGGAAATGCTGCGCGATCCCTGCCGAAGAAGTCCCGGCCTGCCGATCTCTTAAAGCTGCTTATTATCTCTTCTTCTACCCCTCGCGCTGGTTACTCCTCCTCCACCGCATCACTATGAGCCTCTTCCGCGAGGCGTTATTGTCCGCCGCAGCCTTGGCTCTGCTGGGCGGTGCTCATGCCTGCGAGTGCATCCCCACTGCCAACGTCCAGCAGGGGACCATCAAGGGGTTTGTCCGGAACAACACCAACGTCTACCTAGGCATCCCCTTTGCGGAGAGCACAGCAGGCGAGAACCGCTGGAAAGCACCGCAGCCGCTCAGAGCCTTCGCGAATGGCAGCTTCGATGCGACCGCGTACGGACCGTCCTGCGCACAGGCAATGTCCGGGGATGCCATCACCCCCCAGAGCGAAGACTGTCTCAGCTTGAATATCTGGACCCCCGCGCAGGAGGGGGGCAGCAGCAGCAGCAGCAGCGGCCTGCCTGTTTTTGTTTATATTTACGGCGGGGCGATGGTGACGGGTGGGAGCAGTAATGCTCAGTGGCAGGGGTACAACTTTGCGCGCAATGATGTGGTTTATGTCAATTTCAACTATCGCGAGAGTCTGTACGCTTCGCCTAATGCGCCGGAGCTGGAGGGGGAGTCGCAGAATTATGGTATCTTGGATGTTGAGCTGGCGCTGCAGTGGGTTTATCATAATATCGAGGGTATGCTCTTCTATTCAGTCTATTGATTAAAGCTGACAGCAGCAGCATTTGGCGGCAACAAAGACCGCATCGTCCTCGGAGGCCACTCGTCTGGCGGCGTCCATACTGACCACTACCTCTGGAACCACCCCGATACCTTTCTCGCCGGAGCGATCGAGATGTCTGCAAACGCGCAGTCCGGTCCGGCTATCACTCCCCCCGGCGTCGGTCTCAAACAGGTCGTCCAGGATATGCTCGATGCAGGCGTGACGCTTGATTGCACTGCTGAAAACTACACCCTGGACTGCCTCCGCGCCGCGGACACGTATGACTTCCAGACCACCTACTTCAACTCAACCTCCAACACCTGGTTCTCGCCTGTCATCGACGGCTTCACCCGATTCTCCAGCTACGCCGACCGCTTCGCGCAGGGCCAATACCCAAAAGATCTCCCTATGATTGTCGGAAACTCTGACCGAGAGGGCGCCTTGTTTGGCGTTGTCTACAGTGCCGAAAACGACCCATTCACGACCTGGATCAAGAGCTTTGACGCGGACATTGCGTTCGTTCCGACCGACACTCTCCTCGACGCCTACGACGAAGCAGACTACGCGTCTGTGTCTGCCATGTCTGGTGCTTCATACGGCGACGCCCGCTTCCTCTGCGCAACTGATTACCTCCTCGACATCCGCGCAGCCGAACAACCGACCTGGATCTACCGCTGGTTCGGCAACTACTCGAACGTCCTCCCCGTCGCTGGTCTGGGCCCATCGCACGGGTCCGAAGTCCCTTTCTTCCACGGCGGGAACGAGTGCTTTGAAACGGTTGATGGCGTCACCACCGAGGAGCAGAACCTCGCGGACTTTATGCATGAGTGGTTCGTGAAATGGATCAAGGATCCTGCTGCGGGTCCGGGATGGGATCAGGCGGTTCCAACGAATGGACCGGTCGCGAGGGTCGGTGTTCCTGGCCAGGAGGAGCAGATTGTTATGGCGACGACGGGGGAGTATAATGAGCGGTGTCAGAGGGTGTATAGGCCGAATTATCCGAACTATCCCAAGGTGCTGAATCCGGTGGAGTTGGCTAGTTCATAATCTGACTATATCGTATATAAATATACCCTACATAGAATTGTTAATTATATTTACCACTGTACTGGTCTCGAGTACCAATCAGGCCTAAACTCTAGCGCAGATAAATTGTTAGATCGTAACTTTAAATCCGCCTCTACTTTTGAAACAGCAATCGATTCAAACTCCAAGAACCCCGTAAGCCACAAACCCTTACCAAGATCCTCTGTACCTTCTCGGGACTTCCGACTGGATTGGCTTACGGGTGTAGTATTCTTAGTACCGAGTATGTTCGAGTCAGTGTCTACTCTGGAATATGATCTCGAGTCCTTCAATGATTACGCACGCCATTCTCAACCAATGTTCCTTCAACGGACAGAGTAAAGCTACGAGTACCATCCATCGGGGCATTATCGGGTCGTCCATCGAATTCCACACGGTTTTTTTCGGGATTAAGGGAAACAGGACGGGAATGCAGCCCGGAGTGGAAAGTGTTCAGGGCGATCATTCCATGGTTTCACTGGGTGGGGAGCCGTGTTTGGCTGATCTGTGTCCACAGTTACCATTTTCTGGAAGCATTCTCTGTTTTCTTCGTCTAGGTCGGGTTGAATTGGTTGTTTATCACGTATCCTTGTGTCCGATCATCCCGTCTCCAGACAGTTCGCCTCACCACAGTAGGAGATTACTGGGTGGTCACGATCACAAGATCAATGCCAATTTTTAGGCACAGCCCTATTGTTTCGATTTTATGCTGGTGTAATCCGTAGAATCTGTTTACTGATTGACGCAATGCTCCAGTGTCATTGATTCAATCCCTGGTTCAGGCTTTGGGGCCAAGTGGATCTTTGCGACTTAAACTTTGGCTTATCTTCTTGATATAATGTCGCATCGTCTCGTCTGCTGGCTTTCCAGCACTGCGCATCATGGCTCGCCCGCAGGAAGGTCAAGTGGTATGTCTATCTGTACGGAGTGCTCGAGTATCACTGCTAATTATCGTAGGTGGCATGGTACGTCTGTACTGTCGTCGCCGTCCTCTTCCTCGTCGCGCGTCTTGCGGTGCGATGGCGCCTGATCAAGCGCTTCTATCTCGATGACTGGTTCGTCGCGGCGGCCACGGGCTGTCTGATTGCGGACTTGGGCATCCAGCACTACATGTTTAATCAGGGTATTTCCATTCCTATGGACATGCAGAGTCGTGGTCTAACAATCCAGGCATGAGCGATCCCAATGCTTCAATCGACCATGTCATCAATCAAATGAAGGTACTTCCAGATCCCTCTACATATAGTTCGTTAGATATAAAACTAACATATGAGTAGATGATTATTCCCGGCTCAACGCTCTATGTCACCTCCCTCTGGCTCATCAAAGCCAGCATGGTCATTTTCTACAAGCGCCTCGCAGACCGCACCCGATACCAGATTATCTATAACATCACTCTCGGTTTACTGGCCGCGACATGGCTCGTCCTCTTCTTCGATATCGTCTTCAAGTGCTTCCCGCCGAACCGGCAGTGGAAGGGCCTGACAGATCCGAGCCGTACGTCCACCTATTTCGCATCTTATAGATATTAGGGTGGCTAATATCAAACAGTGACATGCCCTGATATCCAGGTAACGATCAACTTCTGGCTTACCATTCTCTGTATGTTTGCTGAATCTAAATGGGGGATGTCTGCTAACATTCGTCTCCAGTCAACATCTTCAGCGACGTCTTCATCATCTGCCTCCCCATCACGCAAGTCGTGCGACTCAAAATGCCCCCGAAACAGAAATGGGGTGTCATTTCCGTCTTCCTTCTTGGTTTCCTTGTCGTCGTCGCAAGCAGTGCGTATCTCACTCTCACTCCTCCGTTCCAGCATCGCAGCCACTAATCAATCATCAGTCATCCGCGCAATCTTCTCCGCCCGAAACGAACAAATGATCACCTGCACCGTCTCCATGATCGAAACCTCCGTCGCAATCATCGCCGCATGCCTCCCCGTCCTCCGCACGCTCGTCTTCGCCTCCCACTCTCGCACAGGAACATACAGCAAACGCAAGACCTACGAGCTCTCCTCGTCCGGCCCATCAGGCGGCAATACCAACAACAGTGGCAGCGGCTACAGCAGTAAGGCAGGACGCACCACGGTTTCCATCTCGCGGAGTATCCCCGAGACGAGTTTTGGCTCGAGCTCCGAGACGAGGGTTGAGTCGCGCGGTGGGGAGCATGGTGGGGATGTACTCTCACGGCAGGATTCCGATGAGGTGCTTGTGAATGATATAGCGAGGGTTTCGGGGCCTGGGATTGCTGTTACGCAGGAGTATTCTGTGCATGAGGGGGTGGATCAGGGACTGGGGTATGCGGATGGGCAGGGGTATCATGCGCGATAGGTACCCAGTCCTAACAGTCATGAAGCTAGACGAGGGTGAACGTTTGGTTTGGGCTTCAGTGGAGTTTGGAGTCTCTCTTGCAAGAGGGAAATGATACCAGGAATGTTGTTTTACGTGTTATGCATTATATAGATATCCGAGCTACGAATAATTGAACTTGTATATAGCAATCCGGCCGGCTTTTCTATACGAGCTTTTGCGGGATTAATCGCCCGCTAATCACCTGTAGATACTTGTGCCTCACAAAGCCAGCTTGATGAGCAAACTATCACCTAATGACCATCAACCAAGAAGAAGAAAAATAAAATATTAGTTGTCCAGTGCATAATTCATAACAAACCCATCAGGCGACATGCCAAAGAACAGAGAATTTGGTTCACGGAAGTAGTATCCACAATCCATCAACATGGAATTCAGCAATGGGCAATAAACAAGCTAGCCTTCTGGATCAGGAGGGATTAATCCGTGCGCCTTTCACCTTGCCTGATGTCATAGTATGAATACTGTTAACTACAGAGTAAATTGGGGTGACAGCAAAAAGGCTACAGTTGTGTGTGGCCTTTGGAACTTGTGGCCTTTTCGCAGAGCATAGTATACCAAAAGTTGCTATTCATAATTTGGCTTTAGCGCCTGTGGTAATGCTTTACATCTAAATTAGGCAGCATGTACTTTACAATTTTCTTGAAGAAGATGTAAGTATCCCTGGTATCAGATTTCTTGTTACTAACTTGTTTGTCTTATAATGCCTAGGGGTGCAGCAAAACATGCAGCTACTATTAACTGGAATATATTTGTACACAAAGATAATCCCGGGGTTGATTCTACTCATGCAGAACTAATAAAGACAAAGATTAGGCTTGTATAACCCAGCTTCCTGAAGTTTATAACGCAGTAATAGCTCTGGACTACCCAGTACATAAGAGTCTGTTATGACGTACCCAAGCACAGGAGACAAATACTGATAGTACACCACGATGCTGCAAGGCTAAGGTATCAGAGCTTCCACCACCTCTCGTACATCTGATACATCTTCAAGACGTTTGCATAGTTCAATCAATCGGCGGAGCTTTGTCTCGGGTATAGGAACTGCAGAATATGGCACGCACTTCCAGAATTTTGCGACCAGGTCATCCCAAGTCATGCGATTATGGGTATGCCCTTTAACGTAAGGAGCGATCTGTCGGAAAGATTCCCCATCTTTCAGTTGAATTTCCACTGAGTAGCCCTCAAAATCTGAGATCGAGGGACCATGGGTGATGGAAATATTCTTCATCAGCTCTCGTTTGTCGGATCTAGATCTTTCTGAATCTTCAAAATCAGAAAGGAATACATTCCCAGCAATCGCCGCAGTTGCGATTGCATAAGGCGCGCTGAATAGACATTCAGGCGTTGTCTGTGGATTCCACTTGACGGCCGCTGGCTGTGTGGTCATTCTTGCCCCCTCACTCCCGATACATTTGATAGCGGCTATGTCTGTATAGTCGATGCCGTGCTTGGTCATGATTTCAACAGTGCCGGCGATAAAAGAATGGGTGAACTTGCAGGACGAGTAGGGTTTCATCGACAGCCCCTCGGCGTAACACCACCGCGTTCCCAACCCAGCCGTGAGTTTGCTTGGATCTACACCATCCCAGCCGATATGAGGAAGAAGTCCGCCAGGATTGCCCAAGAAGATGCCCTTGGGCCCGGTGACGCCTCTCCGAGCCAATACAACTGCTTTGATAGCAGTTTCTCCAGTGAAGCCATGCTGTACCCGAACCATTTGGGTTCCTTCGGCATATTTCTGCAATTCAGACAGGCTGTGTACGGAATAGCAGATCCCAAGTGCATTCCACGACTCTTCCACGGTCAGGCCAAGTAGTCGAGATACGGAGGCAGCGGAGCAGGGCGACCCATAGAACTCGCCTGGGATGCCACATGCAGAGTGCGGGCTTATATTGGCCGCGGCACTGGCTCGAACGCTGAATTCAGCTCCGGTTAAGTAGGCCGCAATGAATTCCCGGCCGCTGATCGGTTTATCTGAATGTCCCAATGCTGCAAGCAACGTGGGCACGTTCCACTCCGTGACGTGTCCTCTTTGCTCATGAACATCCCCCATGTCGATGCTGCGCGCCATGACGCCATTGGCAAAAGCCGCCGCTGGCGCAGGTACCTTGTTTCCGTAGATCAGGATGGAGCTCTGGGGTGCACCTCCCCACTCAATCATCTGCTCTACAATCTGCGGACACACCTGCCATGCGGAGCCCGCGATCATGACAGCAAGAGTATCGAAGATGGCCTGCTTAGCCAATTCGACAACTTCAGCTGGAATGGATTCGTAGGGAGTGTTGACAATCCATTGCACAAGTTTGCCTGCCGGATCCTCCGCAACAGGGACACTGGGCAGTTCAGATGATTTCCGAACGAGGCCGGTGTTTAGGCCGCCTCGTCAGTGCTCATATTAGACATCCAAGAGCAAATGATGATTGCACAGAGCCACTGTGAACTTAATCATGGACAATATAGCGTGCGGAGTCACATCCAGAAGATCATTCATAATTTTATGTCTCCATTTCTTTGCCCAATAGGATCGGCATCCCCATATTTCTACTATAATCCGAAGAAAGTTGGGGTTCTTAATAGGATGGAATAAACACAGACGCATAGGAATAGCTGTTGGCCCATTCACGGCGTGTTTCTTCTGCGGGGTAGAGTTGGTAGCTGACATTAGTGGCCAAAAGTCATCATAATAGTCGCAGTCTAGCATATGTAGTACTTCCAGTACTTCAACTTCGCCTATTGTTTATGGTTTTCTCTTATAACCAGCTCACAGGATTTTTTTATTCAACAATTAATGTGTTTCTGATGTCGGCCCCACTTAATATCATGCTGTGTTGAATATTTCCAATGACAATAACACAAACTTCTAAACAGAGTAGTTCTAATCTACTTCCCTATTATTCCGATAATGTCATCCAGAAAATTCCGAGAGGTATCTCTCACGGAATATATGCGGGAATCCAGCCATAAATATCGGCGGTTGAGGGTGCTCGGTTTTGGATTAATTCCGAATGATTTATTGTCAGTCATTCTGTGGGTGGTTAGCTACATAATACATCGCATGACTCTTTGACTTTGGGTGTAGCATGTCAGCCCTTAATGACGCCAATCATTGAGCAAGTCCATAACAGTCGACACAACGAGATGGAGGTGCAGGGAAGTTGCAGTCCAACAACAAAAGATCTACAGAGTATAATATTCCCATATCATTCAATCCAGATATAATGAACTGACCTTCCTCCTATAGCCAGAACATAAGTTGCAAAATTGTTTCAATCAAGGTGCCATTAGTCACAGATAGCTATTCCTAATGTGCAGCGGCGGATTTTGAGAGATGGTAGCTGTCTTAGCCTAAGGATAGAGCCCTAACATTGTAGAGGCTTGTATATCTGCAACCTGTAATAAGTTTTGAAGGATTCAAGTTCTGGTACATAGTTTTGCCGCTATAGCAGATTATTAAGAAATTTGATAAAGTGTCCCGCGGGTACGCATAGATATTGAAGGTTAGGAGTATACTTGAGGAGAACTTTGTATCAAGCCTTGTGAGTATATCAAGCAGAATTTCTTGTGGTAAAGGTTCTATTATCAATTTGATGTTGGGAAAGGATTTGTTGATTTGCTTGAACCCCAGTTACCATGAGCCTGCCTTTTATCTTGAGCGCTATATCGATACCGGTGAGGTTTATGAAGTATTCAGTATGTTTGGTGCGTGGATGATTCTTTGGCGGCCTCTCGTCCAATATTTACTAGATAGAATCCAGAATTTAAAGCCGAATGCCGTAGCTCTGCTATCTTGGTCAATATCACCTGAGGCTGAACGGCAGGATAGATCCGCAATATATATTAGCGTCAGCAGCTCTATCCGAGCAGCTTGCCGTGAGCACTAAAGGCAGCTTACGATTCCACCAATAGAAATAGAATTAGCTGAGAGGTCAAACCAAAAATCTAGCTCGTATTCCCAAAGCTGGTGGTAGATGTCTACCTACTGTAATGGACCTCGTTGCGGCAGTGTTACGACCCTTCAAAATCGACCAAGGATCACTCAAAGTCTAGAAGATCAGCTCCATTATCCTCGTATCTACTAAACACACGAAGTACCCTCTGAAACCTCTCCAAATAAACTAGTCAACTTTTTAAGTCCAGCACAGCCCGGAGATACGCACCGGGATTGCCCAACTCCGCCCCCGCACCACGGGATTCCGAACCCCGACCGGATTCTTATAACGCCCGACACTCGGATTCCTTTGCAACTCCCAAACCCGAGCAAAACGAGACATCGCTATCCCAAAATGAACACCTCCGACTGGGCTGCTGCAGCGTACGGGCGTGCGTGCGCTAGTTGCGTCCAAGCGAAATGCAAATGCGTTGTCGCTGAATCCGGCGCGGGGTGCGCGAGGTGTGTTATCTACCTGCATACAAGGTTCGATCCGCCGGATGACAAGCTGACGGGGGCGTCTAGATGCCGACGACTGAATCGGGAGTGTGTGCCAGCGAAACGGGTCCGGAAGATGAACCCTGCTCGCAAATCGGCTGCTGCAAAGACGGCGCAGCTGGAGAAGAGACTCGATGAGCTGACATCGCTGATTACCAGCCAGGCGGGGCAGATGGCAACAAGCGCTACAGGGACGTCCCCTTCGGACTCTGGCCTTGGGGGCTCGTCTCAAACTACCTCGCAGCTGGGTTCAACACATACGCCGCTGAGTACGAGTCGGCAGATTTCAAACGACAGCGGCGCACCGGACCAAGAGGTTCTAGACGAATTCCGGACGAAGAGACTCCCGTACCTGCCATTCACCTTCATTCCGGCTGGGACTTCTGCTGCGCAAATGAAAGTGGAGTACCCGTTCCTGTGGCGGGCGATGGCCACGCTCCAGTGCAAGGATACGGTTCGCCGGGCTGCTCTGCACCAAGAGCTTAAAGCGACGGCCGCCAAGGCGCTCTTGGTTGACTGTCAGCGGAGCCTGGATCTTCTTCTCGGCCTTATTGCCTATCTTGCATGGATCGGCTTTGAGTGTCAGCCGCGAAAGGTATCCCTCGGCCCGTATATGCAAATGGCCACTGGGTTGGTCATCGATCTAGCGCTGAACCGGCCGCCACCAAAAGCTCCTGATATTCCAGGCGCGCAGTTTATCAAGACAGGATCTAGCTGGTGCAGGCCGTGGGTTTCATTGGTCCGGACTAATGAGGAGCGGCGAGCAGTTCTTGGTTGCTTTCTCGTGTGTTCAGCGTGAGTCTTTTGACCTTAGTATGAACAGCTGCTTATAGTTATAGCGTATCGCATACCCTAGGCCGAACTGACTCGATGGGATTTACGCCGCATATGCAGGAATGCCTTGAAATCCTGGCAGAGTCACACGAAGCGCCTACTGATTCACTGTTGGTGCAGCTCGTCCGGTCACAGCTGGTGGTCGATAAAGTTACAAAAGATCTTGGCTATGGCATGGATGAAGCGAGCAGTTCAGACTACCGTCAAGCGCCGGTGGCATTCTATCTCAAGGGTCTCCAATCTGAGATTAAGGATATTCGGAACCATATCCCCAGCGACTGTTTTCAGAAAGGTGAGTTTCCCATTATACTTTTGAGCAATCCTAATAGACAGATGTCATTCTTCTTCACCTATACCATTCGGAAACAACCATCTACGAATCCGCCTTGTCCAAACCAACACCTGACCATGTTGATCTCACACGCCTCGAGCAACTCTATGCTTGCCTCACTGCAGTCCGCAATCGCTTTGACGTCCTTCTCCGTCTTCCACCAGTTGCATTCGCCCTTCAGCCCTCCACAATCCTCTTCCCGACCGCACATTCAATAATCACTCTTCTCCGCCTATCGACCATCGAATGCCCCGGCTGGGACGTGGTCGCTGTCCGGCAAACAGCCGACCTCATTTCGATAACACAAAGCGTAATTGACAAATTCGCCTCCGCCGCGGATGCAATTGGAATAATAAACCCCCCAGATAGCGAGCTTGCCGACGCCTTTACGCTGGCATCGAGAATAATGATCGGACTGCGGGCAGGATGGATGGTTAGACTGCCGGACCTCAACGTGCCTCCAGCAAACGAGGAGCTACCGGCAGATCCAGTACCTGCCTTGCAAGAAATCGATCAGCAGCTTGTCGACGACTGGCTTTCGTCGCAGAATCTCGCGTGGTTGGCAGAGTACCCGACAGCTGCTAGTGCATGGGGTTAGCCTAGATAATGGTCATATGCACAGAGTACTAGCCATCATAATATTATCACGATTCATGACTCAACGAGCTTTGGCCTCTTCAGAACTAGTGTCAAACAACGCAGATCAGATAATAAATTAACTACTCTGTAGACCAGCATGCATACGAGCTGAGTCATATCGGGATTGGCGAAGTCCGGTCGAGGCTGAATCCTTCGGGCTTAACACAACACCCGGAGCTTGGTAAACGCCGCAAGACAGTTTATTTGCATTTATATATCTGAAAAATGATTCCTTTTTTCTGCTGCAGACATCAACAGATCCAACCTGGAATACGAACAACAAAACAATGGCAATGGCGCGAACTTCTCTTGACATGCACCGACCAACGGACAAGGCAGACACGCACCTCGATGCCTCTTCGTCAAGACAACACTCTCTTTCTGCGATAGAAGAAGATGCTAAGGATACTGCAAAGCCCGAATCCGATACAAATGGCCAAGACTCGCCAGAAAAATCCCCGGAGGCGCCAGAGGAGTGGATCAGCGGGGTCCCGTTGTTCATGGTGATCGCTGGGATAACCCTAGTTATCTTCTTGATGCTGTTGGATGTGTCGATTGTTTCTACTGTACGGACCTTCAGGCTCTGGTCGACGTATACTAATATCGTAGGCTGTTCCGAAAATCACGAACCAATTCCATTCGCTTGAAGATGTCGCTTGGTATGGGAGTGCTTATACTCTAGCTAGGTTTGTCGCTCCCAAATTCACTGGACTTGACTGACGGACCCAGTTGCGCACTGCAGCCTCTGACCGGAAAGTTCTATACCCATTTCAAGTCAAAGGTATGCTTCTTGCTCGCGCAATAAAACACACTAACAGCCGAAGTGGGTATTTATCAGCTTCCTCGCCCTCTTCGAGGTCGGCTCATTGATATGCGGCGTCGCCAACTCGTCAAAAACGCTCATCGTTGGGCGCGCAATCGCCGGGATGGGCTCGTCGGGTCTGATCAACGGGGCGTTGACAATTCTCGCCGGTGCTGTTCCAATGCATAAGCGGCCTGGTATGCTACCTTTATACCTGGATCTTCTATGCTAATCAGACGCAGCCCTGATCGGCTTCATGATGGGCGTTTCTCAACTCGGACTTGTCCTCGGTCCTCTTGTCGGAGGGGCCTTGACTACATATACAACCTGGCGATGGTGTACGTCCTCCCCAAACTCCTGAAACCTGCTTGCGCAGCACTGATTGATGATTCACAGGCTTCTACATTAACCTCCCCATCGGCGGCCTCGTTTCCATCCTCCTCGTCGCCACACGCGTCCCCGAACAACGCAAAAAGGGCCGCGCCCTCGACATCCTGCCCACATTCCACAAAACATTCGACCTGCTGGGCTTCGCCCTCTTCGCTCCCGCGGCAATCATGCTTCTCCTCGCGCTGGAGTACGGCGGAAACGAATACCCATGGGACGACTCGCGGGTGATCGGCCTCTTCGTCGGCGCCGGAGCCACAGCAATCGTGTTCCTGTGCTGGGAATACTACAAGGGCAAAGACGCGATGATCCCATTCCACCTGTTTACCGTGCGGATCGCGTACGCGAGCTACGGCGCTGTCTGCGCGATGTTCGGTCTCACGATGATTCTCTCGTACTATCTCCCGATCTACTTCCAGGCTGTGACGGACGACTCGGCGCTCATGAGTGGTGTGAAGCTGCTGCCGAATATCCTCTCTCAGATGGTTGCGTCGATTGTGGCGGGTGTTTCGAGTACGTTCTCTCCAACTCTGAACACTTTGGATTCGCGATTACTCCGTGGGCATTGCTAACAGCACCAGTCCAAAAAATCGGCTTCTACACGCCCTTTTCCCTCGTCGGCTCAGCTTTGACCGCCATCGGCGGCGGACTCATGTCTATGCTCACGCCTACGACTTCCACGGCCGCCTGGGCAGGATACCAGGTTCTGATGGGACTAGGCCGAGGAATGGCCACTCAAGCCGTAAGTCCCTCTTACATTCCCCATCTTATATATACAAGCGCAGCAACTAATTTCCTGCAGCCCATGCTCGCCGTCCAGCACGGGATAAACCCCGACGACATCTCAACGGCAATGGCAATCCTCACCTTCTTCCAGACCTTCGGCGGGAGCGTATTCCTCGCCCTCGGCTCCGTGATCTTCAGCCAGGGCCTGAAGAGCCAAATCCCGCGGTTCGCGCCGGCCGTGGACCCGAACGATGTGGTTGCTGCGGGCGCGACGGGGTTCAGGGATATTATTGCGCCGGGGGAGGACCTGCAGGGTGTGTTGAAGGCGTATGCGCGGAGTATCGGGTGGGTGTTTTATCTTGTTGCCGCGTTGGCGGTCGCGCAGTGGGCGTTTAGTTGGGGGTTGGGGTTTGTGGATGTGCGGAAGAAGGAGGGAAGTAAGAAAGTGGATGAGAGGAAGGTGAAGGATGAGGAGAAGGGGGATGCTTGAGTGGTCTCTTTTATTATATTTATATTAATTTTTCTCTTTTGTATGATATCCATAGAATCTACACTCATAGACTTACACTACATCGCCTACTTGAAAATAAATAAAAAAAATAGAAATAGAAATAAAAGGTCTATCGGTGTATTCTCTATTCGCTCGAGTTTCTCATTTTCAACTACTACTCCGACTCTCCTCCCCCGTTGAGACCCCCGTCGAGGCCCCCGTTGACGCGCCCGCGCCCTCACGCGAAAACTCCCCCGCAAGCGCAGGCCCAAAGCCCGCCCACGCAACCTCCTCATACCCACTCAGGGGCCCCGCGCCGGCGCCCGTCCCCCCCGGACTCGCCCCCTTCGCGACCTCGACCAACCGGCCAAGAATCGCATACTCAAGCCGTAACTTGATACTATACGCGACAGGCTTGAAGCAGACCTGGAGGGCGAACAGGCCCGCGTACTGGAAGACGACGACGACGATATCCAGCCCTAAGATAATAATATTGATGACGAGGAGCTGGGTCAGGATGACGCGATGGGTATGCTGCGGGCGCAGGCGGAGGAGCTTTGTCGTTTCCCAGATGTAGATGGAGCTGAGGAGGACTTCCTGCAGGGCGAAGACGACGAGCTGGATGCGTTCGATGATGCTGTAGGCGTTTGAGAAGGTCGGTTGGACGGATAGGTCGTACGAGACGGTGCCGTAGATGAGGACGGTCGTGGGGATTTGGAGGATGAGTGCGTCGAAGATGATGAGGTACAGTAACCACCGTAGCATCCTAGGGTTCTGGAGGACGAGATGCAGGCGGGACCAGAGGACCATGCTGTGGCCGGTGGTGAGGCAGTACCAGCCGAGGAGGACGATGGTGATGGAGACGTAGTCCGTGACGTCCACGAAGAAGGTGAGGGTCCAGCCGAGGCAGTTTACGATGAGGCTGCATGATGAGATGAGCAGCGACCAGAAGTAGACGCCCTGGTATTTTTTGAATGTGGCGAGGGTGAGTATGATGAGCTCGATGGAGTTGTAGAGCGTTATGCTGGCGAATGCAGTCCATGCGTACTCCTCGGACCTGGTGAGGCGGTCGTGGATGGGGGAGGAGGACATTGAATTGTATTAAGAGTATACATGGGTGTTGTCGGGTGTTTTTTGTCCGACACTGGCGAGGTGGTGAGGTGGTGAGGAGTCTGACGGCTCAAGCGGCTCACGAGGAATCAGTCTTACAAGAAATATATGTATGATGAAGAGAGTTTGTATAGCCTTGGGTCGAGCCCGTTGCTGCCATGGTTCCGCGAGTCAACACGCCATCATGAGCTCACACTTAGGGCTGCTTACCACCGACAAGAAGAAGGAACCCGCCAACCAGCAGTAAGCTTATTTTACCTAGAAATCTGATACATGGATATAATCGGATTGAGCTTCCATATGAGCATCTGTCACTTTATTGTAGGGAGATGAGTAGACGTCGCCGTCATCTGGCTGTCAAGCCAAGCCGCCACCCATGGAACGAACCACAAGTCCCAACCGCCGTCTAGACCAACTTTCAGGCTTCAAGAAGCTCTTGAAAATGCCTAGACCATGTGGTTAGCTTTGCTTGTCTTGGCTTGACTTCATTCAGCCAATACTCCGTACTTTGTACTCCGCACGTGGCGAATATAGTGCAAAGCCCTGTTTACGAACAGAGGCTACCACGCCGATTGGACAATTCTACAAACAGAGCCCAAAAGCTAGTCAGGAGAAGTCGATCGGCCGTTGATTAATTCCTACTGGCGTAGATAAGGATGAGAGGATAATTCTTGCTATTGAAACAGTTATGAGCAAGGGTCCCACAACCAGAAAGGTTTAGAATTTTGAAACAAAAGAAATCAAAAAGAATGACGAGAATCCGAGGCCTCATAAGAAGCCATGCAAGGCTGTTTCTCAGGCATCGCCTCGATATTCTCCCTCGAGGTCCGCCCGCGGACCTTGTCACGAATGGAGTAGAAAGCAGCCACAGCGAGTCCAGCAATAATATATCCAACCACAAAAGCAAGAAACCCGGCAAACAAGCCGATAACCCCAGGGGTAAGGACCGGCCGAAGAAGTCTCAGATAGTTCCTCTGCGACCAGTCCTTCAAGTGCGAGTGGGAGTGCTTGCAGCGAGTTGGACGAGACCCCTTTCCTGCGCTCTTACACTTCCTCGACCCGGTATTGGCCTTGCGGGCGCGCTCGTATGTCTTGACCCGACCATGGTAGAATGTCTTCCATGCCCTGTAGTTCCACCAGCTCCACCGGTCATTTGTCTCTTCCTCCGGACTCGGGGAAAGGTGATGCTCCAACCACTCTTCGGATTCTTCGACCTGGACGAGATGGAGACTTGCATCACTGTCGCGAACGACTCCAACCGAAAGTGGATGCTCGATCGCCGATCGACCTTGCAGATCAACGAGGGTGAAGATCAGCGAGTAGAGGTCTCCGGGGATAGCCTCCGGCTGATGGGGCAGAGCTTGCATATCGAGTGTATATGCCAGAGTCACCTTGTCCTGGCGTTCTCCCCAGTGTCGCACTGCCTGGAATTGCATAGGTTCAGGGGAGGGGAAGACAATGTCGTCGTTGGCGAGCAGGGTGTCATTTCGGGTGGAGAAGGTTATTGTCTGCCGATTAGTTCTACTTTTCATGTGATAGATTAAGCGACATACCAGAAACGGTGTAGGGTCGATGTTTGGAAGACAATCGCTGTAGGAAAAGGCGCATTCCGCGGTCGTCAGGTTGAGAGTGTAGGGTTGACTCGCGATGGAATATGTACTGGAGGAGTAGGCGTCTACATTCTCCGCAAGAGCAAAACTGCCCAAGGAGAGCATAGCGATGCAGAGTAACGTTTCCATTATTTCTGTCTGTTGATGCACAAGGAGGGATGGAAAGAGACAGGAAGAGGCAGTCGCGCTATAAAGAGGACGCAGGGACACGGGCCAGCGCAGAAACCATCATTCTCCACTGGATTACTGGATGTCTTGCTATTCGTAGTTGCCTAGTTACCTGGCTGACAAGCTTGCGTGTTTCAGCATCGCAGCAGCATCATTGGCTCCTGTTCGAATCAAGGGTCGATGGCCCACCAGGTTATTAATGGCAGTGATGCGCTTCATCGGTGGAGACTGAAAGCTTAGCACTGAGTTTATCCGCAGACCCCGAGGGCAGTGCAATTCCCCATCTGGATTTCTGAACGTTGCTGCCTAGGAGTATAAATCCCGCAAGACCTATCAAGTCAAGTGAAGATAATGCCCCCATCTACCAGCATCGTCTGCCCAGTCACATAATCCGAGTCCTTGCTTGCCAAAAACCCCCCAACCAAACCTGCAACATCTCTCGGTCTGCTTGTCCGTCCCAGCGCAATAAATCGATCGGAATAAAGCCTCAGACTCTCGCCCTTGTCCCGTCCTTCCAACTTCCCCAGCCCTCCATCAATCGTCTCCCACATGTTCGTGTCCACTATCCCAGGCCCGTACGCATTCACTGTGATCTTGTGCTTCGCCATCTCCATCGCCATCGCTTGCGTTAGTCCCCTAACAGCCCATTTACTCGCCGAGTAGACCCCCAAGCTTGGAAATGGCTTATGCGCAACTATACTCGCCGCCCCGAGAATCTTGTATACATTCACCCCAGCCACAGTTTCAGGGTCCCCCTGCGAAATCATCTGCCGCGCAGCAGCAGTATAACAATTAAACAGCCCCTTGAAATTCACAGCCATCATCTTATCAATATCCTTCTCGTCGACGTCTAGCAGCGGTTTGACCTGCGAGATCCCCGCATTGGCAACCATGAGTGTTAACGGGCCTAGTTCCTTCACTGTTTCCTGCACTAGCGTTTCGACTTGCGACGACGAGGTCACGTCTGCTGGGATCCCGATGATCTTGGCCCCGGGGACTTTGCCGCGCAGCTCGCAGACGGTGATGTCGATGAGGCCGCGCGATAGAGGGGTGTCGTTGATGCAGATGTTGTATTTTTCTGCGGCGAGGCGGAGGGCAATCGACTTGCCGCTGTAAGTCAGGTCAGTTTAATTCATGCAGAGGGCGAGATGTTAGGGTTTGTTGCGGTAACTTGACATACATTCCGCGCGCTGCGCCAGTGATGATTGCTGTTCGGAGGGCCATGGTAACACTTGTCACTACTGATTCAAACTACCAAGGGAACGCGACGAGACAGAAACCGCGACATTTATTCAATCCAAAAGCGGGGTAAGGCTCGAGGACTACTGCACTCCGCATCTGCAGCCCGGAGTATCGCGAGGCTAGTTACGGAGGGAATTCCCGCACGGGCTTGGCGATGAGGGGTGAGAATCACATATATACAAACGTCAATTATCATCTACCTCACGAATCTCAAATCCGATCATCTCATTCGATGCAACTGTATACGCGTCCTGCAACTTGTTGGCCGCTTCAACCCCAGCAGCTGGAACGCGATACTCGAAGCGCTTTCCAGGGGCAGGCTTCCGGCCGTCTTCCAAGGGGTACGGGAACGGAAGATATTCTGGTAAGAGGCCTAGCTGGATCAACACGGTTGTTTGATCCCAGGCGATGTGTTCGTGGTAGAGGCGATCTCCGCGGATGTTGACCACAGAGGTGAACGGGATGCGGAGCGGTTTGCCGGTTGGTGGGATGCCGGGGAGGCTATATCGTCAGCTTACAGGTATCACAGTGTGGGGTTGATAGAACGTACAGCCAGTCAACTACTTTGTTGTGAGTGAGGCAAAAGATGAATTCATCGACGACCCGATCTACCCCGACAGTCCGGCTGATGAGCTCGAGCTTGGTGTCGTCGGGATTATTGAAGATGAAGTGATTCAAGTAGAACTTGCTCAGTTTGGCTCGTCCAATGCCGCCGGTCAACTGTAGACATTAATATTATATCCGCATTCAATACTCTGGGACATACCGTCGGAACGTGATTGACATACGGCTCCTGCACCATCGTCGCCATGGTCTTCTCCACAGACCGATCGGCAAACTCGTAAAATGTATGCTCATCCCAGATCTTCTCGAGATCAAAGTACGGTCCACCCAAGTGCGTCTTCAAGAATGTTAATGACCGGGTATGCGATACGCCGGCTGAAGAGTAGTTGAAGTCTTTATGGCCCGGGATGATGAAGCCGGATGAGGTTACTTCGGAATAGGTATACACTTTTGTTGACTCCAACGGCTGAGCTTCAGCTTTTGATGCGTCCAAGTGGATCATGGATGGGACATCAGGAATGTTCCAATCGTCGAAGAAGACGGCACCCGCGAATTTCTCTGGAGAGACCACCTGCCGCAAGACCCGGCCAAACTGCGGCGAGAAGTCGGCCTTGGATCCATATACTGTCTCAATTAGTACAATTCTATACACGGAACGACCACGTACCCAATAGACCAAACTTGTCTTTCTTATCACACTCCGCCAGAGACTCAAGAGCCTTCTCGGCGCATTGAACGAGCTCTAACACAGAACCTTCGTTCTCACTTGCCTCTGGCGCCAGTGAGATCCTGGCTACTGCAAAGCTCTCCTCTGCCCACTTTTGCACTGGAGACGGATCCAGACTGTGGTTGTTGGCCTGGCACTTTTCGAATTCCGCAGCGACGATAAGAACTAATCCCGGTCCAGTGCCACATCTGGATAGAGGTGGTTGCAAGATGACATTGGGTCCGGTTTGCACAGCGGGGGCAGATGGAAGACCGGTCGAGTCGGAAGTCATGGTGATTCAATATGTGATTGTGGATGTTGAGGTACCTGAACAGACGGGGAATATATGGTGGGTGTGCGGGTCGGATCTCGGGTCTCCAATTGCACAGCCTGGATATGTCTGATTACTTATCTCTTCTTACCCCATGAAGAAGTCATACGATGATGTCTTATCAAGACATCCATCACTTGATTATAGCTATTTGGTCCTTGATTAACAACATCTGTACTGTGAGAGGGGGAGGAAATGTGGGGATACTGCCTTGTTGCCTCAGGCTGTAAAGGCATGCACATGACGGTGGATCACGTGCTGATAGCTCCGATAGCTTCAAGCACCGTGTTTACCAAAGCGACAAGTCTTTCCCACTCTCCAATTGTACCCCTCTTTCTCTGGCCTAGATCGCTGGCTCTGCTTCACGCATCTTTGATAGATTGCGGCAGTTAATTAGCCCATCACAATGAACTCCGAAATCCAATCCGCCCTTTCTACCTTCGAAAGCCGACTAAATTCCCTCGTCACAAGCCTCACCACCTCCCCAACAGCATCCGGCGCACCGGCAGCAGCAGTGAACCTCCTTAGCGCAGACGACGCGCTCACCTCAACAGTCGACACTCTCAAACAACACCAAAGCAACTATGCACGCATTCTGCAGCTCCGCGCCGAAGCACAGACCTTGGAAGACCGGGTGAAGGATATCGTCCGTCTCGTCGTCCGGTACGAGAAGGACATTCGGGAAGCATGCGGCGACGATTCCGACAGCGAATATGACTCCGAATTGGACGATGACCAGGATATGGAGGACAAAACGGTCTCGCGGAAACGCCAGGAAGTCGACTACAAGCTTCTCCTCGATTTCGCGCGTCGCATCAGCAAATATAATCACGAGGCTGCGGCCGACGCGGCGGCAGGGAAAATGAAGCGTCCGATACCAGGACAGGATACGGAAATGACGGGAACAACTGCGAATGGTAACCAGGCTAGTCCGGACGCGGAACCCGTGGCTGCTGTGACGAAGGAAGCGACTTCTTGGCTGGACGAGTCGGCGAATATGACGCGCCAGGTGTACATGCTTCCGTACCCGACGGAAGATAGGATCCGGCTAGGTGTGATGGGACAAATACAACTTGCGGCTGCCGAAGGAAGGCCTGGGTTCGATCCGGATCAGGAAGTGGAGCGACTTATTCGTGAGGCTGAAGGTCTCGGTGTTGCAGATGCCGTCGCGCCTGCTGAGGCTGGAGAAGAGACAAAGAGGGTCAATGAGGCTGCTAAGGCTGCTGCGAATGCTGGATCTGCTGCTACCGGGATGAGTGCAGCGCCGCCACCGCCAAAGCCCAAGGCAACGTTGGACTTGGATTTGTATGATCCGGATGAGGATGATGATTGAACATGTCGACAGTACTATATCTCGCTCAACTTATTGGTTACATTACTAGATACCCCAGCACGATTTCGGTCAATCTTTTGGCCTCCGAGACTCAAACATCAAGCTTCAAAGGCCACTCGCCATCTTCAGCTCAAGCAACAAGGCTCAGTGGCATCTCAGTTGCCTGATTCATCGTAAACTACTTGGCTACGAGGAGTCTACTATGAACATGTTTCTAGGTCAATAAACAAATGGATTGGTCTATTAATACACATATCTTCAAAGAATGATTCAGTTAATCCCAAGAGTACCGCTTGCTGGCACGCTCTTGGTAATCAACGACTTGCGATTCCGGCGCCCTCTTCCTCTTCTTTGAGCACGTCTCACAAGCATCCAGTTCCTCCTGCAAGTCCTCGATTTTCATCTGAGCCCTGACAAGCAGGATCGACTCATTGGCTCTCAAACCCTCCAGCTCGCGAATCCGCCACGCCGTATCAATAACGTTCTTCTCCGCCTCGATCTTACCATCCCTGAGGACATCATTAATACGCTCAGTGGCGTTTCTTTCCTGGATCAGCTCCCTGTTCTTGCGCCGCAGGTAGTTGAGCCGGTCCGACAACTCGTGGTTCTTCTCCTCTTCGTACTCGAGCTTCCACGCGTCACGGGATCGCTGGAGCTCGAGTTCCCAGATTTGAGCTTTCGCTTTGAGGAGCTGGTCCTTGAGAGAGTTAGTGAAGATCAGGTCGACGGGGCTTTGGGTGTAGTTTTCGGATCGCTTATCGTTGCGCCAGAAGGGGCCTTCCCCCTTGAGATTTGCCATGTTTGTGTAGTTGTCGTCGTCCTCGTCAAAGTCCTCGTCGGACTCGTCGGAGAATGCGCTCTTCGGAGGCCTAATCGGACTGGATGGCGTGTCGTGCATCTCTTCATCGTCTATCATTGTCCCGGGGGATGGGCCCCTAGATACAGATACATTTGAAGACCCTGCCACCGGCAGAGTCTCTTCGAGTGATACCTGACTCCGTCTGGCACTACTACTCCCGCCGCGAGATACGGGGGGAGAGCTCAATGCAGAAGGACCCTTCGTCATAGGTTTCAAGAGGTCGTTCAAGTCCACCCCGTCGATTGACAAGCGCGGACTCAAAACCTCTGCGGCGCGGGCGTCGGTTTGCGGGATATCGTCTTTAACGGTGGGCGTGAACCAGTCGTCGAGTTGGCTGTCGAAGGGGGTGTATTCGGTGGTGGTGGACATGGTGGACATGGTTCTATGTGGTGATGTGGAATGAATCATCAAGCTGTTTTATTTCTCGATTGCTGTATTGTATATTGCTGCGAGACACCGTATAGATTTGAATTGACTCCTAATCTCGAGTCCAAGACGCGCTTTTTATCGCTCCCAAGTCTGAGCATTCTTTGACGCCGTACAAAGGCCTTGAAGGACTTTGTTCTTCACACTGGGCTTTCATCGTGTTTGAGATTACAATGCTAAACACCCTTGTGCTTTGTATGCGTCGCCAGCGTCAAGGGTGATTGTATCGAACGCGGCCCTTTGTGCATGTTGTATTGATATGCCATTTTATCATATCAAAGAACTTTTGGTAGTGGAATAAACAATTGATTCTTTGTTATTATGAAAGATAGCCTTCGGTTCTTCGACAGGTTTGAGAAGTACCTCGATGTGCATTCTAACTGTATAGAAAACAGTTAATTAGATATCTCAAAGTAGAACAATGCCCAGGTGATTGGACGACTCTAAGCGTACTGAAGCCAGACCCCCCTCGCTTCTTCCTTCCTAAAAGTCAAATAGTCGTCCCATCGGCAGTACAGCGCGGTACTTTTATTCAAATATGGTTCCTCCGTAGCTCGCACATACGATTATACCTGACAACCCAAGATCGCCACCCAGGTAGAGAGAGACCATCCTTAATTGCCGAAGATAATCAAGCTTTCTTTGTAAGAGCTTATTGAATCCAAACTCTCTCTCGGACATTTCATCCGCAGAGTCATGACATGAGTCGTACCAAACCCTGGCGCTTTGTGTAGAGATTGGTACTTCTCGCGAGCCAATCGCTTCAGGGGCCCGAAGCTCTACGATGAGAACGCGGAATCTTTTCCTCGGGGTTAGGCCGGTGGCTTTGACCTCTGAGTATAAGAATCGTGACGTGGTATGTATATAATGTAGTACAATAGTTAGATAGGGAAGGTGATGGTCTATGTTCAGATGTCCTAGAAAAGAAGATTTCAATTCTGACATGTACAGTCCCTAGACCATGCCAGCATTTGGCATGCTGATTGCAGCGTGTAGATAACCCTGCCGGGATATGGACTAGAGCATCTGCCGAAGGATCAACCTTAAACATGGAACGCTCATGGCAAAATGCGGGGATGGCAGCTTGGCCTGGGGAAATGGAGCCACTCGCCCAGTCTGGCTTAGGGCACGGCCGCATTCCGCTGATCTTGGGTGTCATAAAGGACAAGCCAGCCATCATCTGTCTTCCATTACCTCTGCTACCCATTGATGTGAAGCAGGTGCTAACATGGAGACGAATGATACTGTACGTTGAATCCAGTTTTGACAGTGACTAGCTAACAGATCCCAGGAGCGCAACCAGTATGTAGGACTGACCCATTCAGGAACAAACTAACAAAGCAGACTGGAGCACGAGCTCCATGTTGAGATCGTCCCCGGGACAGAGATCATGACAGATGTCGGATCGCACCATTTCGTCAAATCGTCCTCGCATCCAGACCGCGTGCTGGTCCCTCAGCCTTCGAGTGACCCTCATGATCCTCTCGTACGTTCTCCCCATATATACTGATCATTGGCTAAGTGGCAGAACTGGACGCGAGGCCGGAAAATGACAGCCATTGCAGTGGTGACCCTCGTCACCTTCAGCCAGGGTTTTGGTCCGCTCGCCCTCGCTCCAATGTTTCCGCAACTCATTGAATCCTTTGACTCGGATCTTGCATCCGTTGTCAAGTTCACTGGCGTTTGTATTCTGGTCCTCGGGTTCAGCAATTTCTTCTGGTACGTCCTCTCAACCACAAAGAACACTGTCATCTAACAAAGAAGGATCCCCATCCAAACAACATTCGGCCGTCGCCCCGTCCTCATCTTCTCGACCCTGATCTGCCTCGTCAGCAACATCTGGCGCGCCACCGCGAAGACCTACGGGAGCTACATGGGCGCCTGTGTGCTCAATGGATTCGGGGCCGGGCCCGCAGAGACATCACAGCCTGAGATTATCGCAGATATCCTGTTTCTGCACGAGCGAGGCGCGTTCAATACTCTCTATTTCACAGCGTACTTTGGCTCGCTCATGATCGGACCGATTATTGCTGGGCCGATGGCGGAGCATGCGGGCTGGAGGAACTTCTTCTGGCTCAACGTCGCCCTGCTGGGCGTTGCGTTGATCCTGACGGTGGTTTTGTTTCCAGAGACAAAGTGGCATCGCCCGCCGCCTATCGCTGTGTCTGAGGAGATCGACACGGAGTCGGAAGCGAAAGCAGACTCCGAAAAGCGTGATGAAGCCGAAGCGACTTTCCACGAGCATATCCCTGAGTCCAGTACCGCATCTCTCGTCGGGAAGGGAACGCCATCCAAGAAGCAGTTTAAGCTATGGCAGATCCCAGACAACGCATTCAAGACGTTGCTTCTTAGCTTCTGGATCCCATGGAAACTGCTCATCTTCCCCATCGTGGAGCTCGCGGCCTTCAACGTCTCCTGGTCCGCAAGCGTCTTCCTAACCCTAAACCTAACGCAGAGTCAAGCCTTTGCAGCACCGCCGTACAATTTCTCCAGCCAGACAATCGGCTTCTTCAACTTTGCGATTCTCATCGGTGCTCTTATTGGATTGGTCACGAACGGGCCACTGTCAGACTGGCTCTCGATGAGAGCGACAATCAAGAACCGCGGGATCCGTGAGCCGGAGATGAGACTGCCTGCTGTTATACCATACCTCGCCATCTCCATCCTCGGCAACTTCATCGTCGCGTTCGGATACGAGTATAAATGGGACTGGAGAGTAAGGCCCTCCAACCACTACCCATTGCACCCCTCTAACATTCTGTTAGGCAATCGTGATAATCGGATACACCTGCGCCGGGATCCAAGTCGCCGCCATCCCCGCCATCATCAGCACCTACGCCGTCGACAGCTACAAGCCCGTGGCGGGCTCGATCTTCGTCAGCATCACGGTGAACAAGAACCTGTGGGGGTACGGGTTCAGCGAGTTTATTACCGACTGGATTGAGCGCGACGGGTTCGTCAAGCCCATTATGCTGAACATGAGCCTCGCTGTGCTGTGGTGTCTCTGTGCGGGTCCGTTTTGGATCTGGGGGAAGAGGTTTAGGACTTGGACGAGGGGGAGCTCGGTGCATAAGATGTAAATAGTAGCTTGTTTGGTAGATGTAATGAACTGATGGTACAACGCACCGTGGTTATTCCTGAGGAGGCATAGTATTGTCCTCTTTATCCTTGTACGGCCAATTCCGCCAACAAATCTCCTCCTGGCCCTCCTCTGCTTGCTTCACCATTTCCATTCGAAACTGCCAATTGCTCTGCACTGCCCTCTCAAAATTGGCCGGCTCGGTCCCACCTTCTAAATCGATACTGAGATGTTCTCTCACCCGGGCCAGTAGCTGTTCGGACTCATTCCATTCCTGCGCTTCCGCCATCGCAGTCTCTCGTTCTTCATCACTGAACACAACTGGGCAAACCTCCGAGGAGAGCTTCCTCCATACCCCCGGCGTTGTGATTCCTACTAACGCAGCACGGAGGTTAATAATGTCTGCGTCCCAGGGATATCCCGTCTGGCGAAGCAGATACTGGAGCATTCCAAGATGAGGCAGTCTCAAAACATCCATATGTCGGGTATTATGTACGCCCGTAGCGGCTGTATAGTAGAGGTTCGCCTCCTGCAAGCGAAAAGCAGCTCTTGATTGTCTCTGCTCGTCGAGGCTCATCTCGTTGAAATCATCAGGCAGAGATGGGATCTGTAGACTTTGAGGCCGGGAGGAGTCGTGCTCGCAGAATACGGGATACCCTGCTTGTATGACCCGCGGGGATATCACGGTGTCCTGCCAGTCTATTATGCTGATGATTTTGGTGGACCCGGGTGCGAGTAGGATATTCCCCAGACTTAAATCGGGGTGTCTTAGTGTTGGGGCGCTAGCAGGGCCCGGTGGGGTTAGATGAAACGCCAGTTGTAGAAATTGCGAGAGTAGTGAGATATGCTCGGAGGGATGGATGTCATGAGTAGTTGGTAGAAGGAATGTCTGGCGCGGTTGAGGTTTTGCGTGCTGCTGAATGACAGCCATCTCTCGGCGCGCTGCAGATGTAATACAGTCCAGGGGTGAAAGCCCTACAGATATCAGCCATTGTGTTCTAAAGTCTAAGTCCAAGAGAAATACAGGGCCCACGGTCAATATCTGTATTACTTCGCTCGCCATGCCAGAACTGCCGGGCAGACACAGGGCCGACCACAAAATCATCCACGATTGGGACCTGGTTTTCCCCATCTAGGTCCTTCTTGTAATATAAACTTCCATTCGCAGGGAACTGGAAGTCAAATATCCTCCTCTCTATGTCTGCAATTTGCGTCATCATTTCTTTGACCTCGTCCGTGGTGAGGGCTAACCACCGCGAGGAAAGACTCTCCCCTTCAACCCGCTCCATGAGAATATACTCCGCTCCGACGGGATTATCTGAGGTCGCCGAATATGCCAGAACTTCCGGCACAGGCAGATCGAGCACAGTTCGCAAAAAGGCCATCGTCGCCACCTCGCTGGCAGTTTGACAATGGGGAGGCCCGGCAATGGGAGTGGGCATCCGCGCAATCACCTCGCGACCATTCCTCGCCCGCAGGAGAAACACTTTATTGAATCCCCCTTCAGCAAGCTTGGAAATATCAGGGCAAAACTCTTGGTGTATTGCCTCGCCGGCGATCCGTTGGAGCTCTCTTGGTCGAAACTTGACGAACCGTTCGTTCAGACGGTCTTTCTCGTTGAATCTAGCTGAGTTCAGTAGTTGATCGGAGGGCATCATGGGCTCAACTAACATCCATCGCCGTGATGTATTTCGGAAGAATTCCTCTTCGGCTGATCGACTCGTACATAAGTGGCGGGATGGAACGGATATGGCAAGCTTAGAACAGACGCTTAGTTTGTACAGACAGGGAATGTGTAAAACCTTTCTCGCAATGAAGCGTCTTTGAGATGTCGCCATGTTTGAATAGTGCAAGAAATCCAGCGGGTTAATTGGAAATGACAGTTAAGCTCCGGGAATGAGATGAGGTCAGCTTGAATCGGTGGTAGCAAAGTTGGACCAGGGCCGGTAACCAGTAAAGCGTAAATCTGCATCGTCAAACCATAACAGTCAGCGAGACTCTGCAATTTATCATCTGAGAGTACACCTAGACATCCCGTTAGCCACCAAAGTGTAGACACCTTATTGGCAGCTTACCAAATGTATTCTCACATCCAGTGTGCCTCTCCGGAAGTTGCTTCTAGTGTGACCGAAACAAAGCCATTGATAGCCTGTCTATGTTTCTAAACCTTTCATGCTGAATCTGACAATAGAATAATAGATGCCGAAACACACAATGAGACAAAAGCCGATAATCAATCCTGTTGTCTCAGTCAATGCTGAAAGAAAACCAGAGCTTCGTACAACTCGGCAAGCATAAAAGGGGCCAACCTTCCCTCCAAGCCCTAATCCAACTACAACCAAATCAGAATCATCAGTGATATCAACAAATCGCTACAACAGCTCTAACCAAACCACTTACCCAAGTTCATACTAGAAAACTGCAATCATCACCATTTATATCAACAAGATGGCCCCTCTCCGTGAAAGATACGTTCCCCCCTACATCTCCCGAACAACAAGGTCACTCACCGAAGGCCCTACAGCCGCAGACGACATGAGCATTGCAAGCTCGAATAGCCTCGTACCGGGACAGACCCGACGCCGCGTCCCGGCCGGCTACGTACCCACCTACCGAATGCCTGCCTATGCTCGCCCTGTCACAAGGTATCAGACGCAGATTTACGAAACTGAGCGGTATGTTCCGCCTATATCGTCCGAGGAATCATCTGCCGGTTCTAGTGAGTCCGAGTCCGAGTCCGGGTTCGGTGTGGACGTCGAGATTATTGACTTGACGGACTCGTCTGAGGAATCAACTCAAAGCTCTAGCCAAGATGATACTGACTCTGAGAGTGAGAGAACTGACTATTTACAGAACAAGGCAAAATCCTCAATCGGCTTCTTGACGAACCGTGAAGTGACATCTGTCGGCAAGTCCAACATGCAGGAAGCCGGGTCGTCTGAGGAGATTTCTCGGACTGCCATCAGCTTCCTGCTCAACCGCCAACTAACCCCCGAGCTGCAGGATTCAATGCAAGATTCTCAGCATGAAAATACCATTGAGCAGACTAACTCCTCCCAGAACGAGCAGACTACAATCAACTTGCTTCTGAACAGCGAAATCACACCGATGGACGACTCTGACTCCGACTCTGACACCGAAGACATCCCACTGATGGAGCTCCGACAAAGGTCCCAAACCTCAAGCCCCGATACCGATGTTGACCCCGACATCATCGAGCATCCATACATCGCCCCGACCACAGACGGAATGAGCGAACTGGATATCGCGAGCGAAGAAATCCGCGTCCTGCAACACATCAGACACCACTCCACAGAAGAGCTGCGAAATGCAAAATGCACAATCAGGAACCTCCGCCGAGCACACGATAAGCGAGGCCGTCAGTTATCAGACACAGAGGCCGCGAAGGTCAAGCTGGCAGAGAGGCTTGTTGCCGAAAAGTTGCAGAAAGCACTGCTGAGGAAAAAGATTGACATCCTGCGTGCTCGTAGAGCGGACAGACAGTCTCGGTTGCTTGACAATCTTGAAGGTAAATTGGAGGCGGACCTGGCCGCTGCTCGACAGGATATTGAGCGACTGAGGGAGAAGGAACAGACTTTGACTAATAGTAGTACGCTTGCTTGGGATGGAATGAGGGAACTGGAGAAGACTGTTGCTGAGTGTCGGCGAGACTCTGCGATTCTGGAGGAGGAGCTGGCGATGCTGAGGTCCCGCGAGAGGGCTGGCCAGCGGTCTCTTCGTGAGGCGAGGAACAGCATTACCAGTTTGAAGGCTGAGGTGACTCGCCTGAGAAGGATGTCGGGGATTCCAGAAGATATACAGTAATCAAGAATACTTTTGAGTTAATGCATATTGACATTGTTGTATAACCTGCGTAAAGCACGTAGCATTGATACTAATCAAACTATAGCATCTGCCCAGCCATTCATTGCATGCTAGAGGTTGAAGAAGGTAAGAAACTAGGAATTAGTAGCAATGCTTCTGTATGGCGGAATAAGAAGGTGCAGCTGCCCAATTCTGTAAGAAGGAAGGTACTATACCTGAACATCAATCCATTCGTGTCTGTATCCTAACTTGCTGACAATTATTCTTATTCTTTAGCTCAGACGCACCTCATACATCAAAAGAAACAAGAAACAAACGACCAGGGCCTGAGTATCAGCACCAAGAAATACAGGAATGGCCGCACAACGAAAAAGGCGCGCCGCTCCTCGAGACCACGGCTGGAATCCGGTAAACCGCCCAAAGAGCCCCGTAATGAGGAGCAAATCGAGATCACACACTGCAAGAGACGCCTCACCGACAGGCCGCCGCATTCCCGCCGCTTCCCAACCACCCACCCCCCGAGTTCCTATCTGGGCTAGACGGCCAGAACAGCGTGAGAAGACAGCACAGCGTGCTGAACCATATGTCACACCTGAGATACCGGCATCGCGTTGCAGTGAGTCTATTCAAGAAGACCAACCAGCATATCCGCCACCACAAGAGACCACAAATAATCAACCCAGCATCGATCTACCTCCTCCAAATCCACGCATGCCTGCCTTTTCGGGAGATGGACCCGAGCTTCACCGGGCTAAGAGGGATCTTGGGCGCCAGGTGAGAATTGCGTGTGCGCTAAAGGCCCAGCTTGACATTGCGCTGCGGGTGAACTCGGCTCTCGAGGAGGCCGGCAAGACGAGGGAGTGTAAGCTATTTGAGAAAGAGGGGGAGAACCGACGGCTCGGCGCAGCACTGTACGAGGAGCAGACCTATGGGAATATGTTGAATGAGGAGCTGTTGGTGCTCAAAGCCAGAGGAACGGACATGGAACCCAAGCAACTTTACCAATTGAGGACAACATGGGGAAGAGAACTGTGGGCAGCTAGATTGGAGATCGCCAAGCTTGAGAACAGAATTGTCGAACATGTCGAAAACAACGCTCGACTGAGTCGACACAAGCAGAAGCTTCAGGACAGAATTGATTATCAGGCACAAGAGATATTGGTCATGAAGGAGCAGCTTGCCAGGGAGATGGACGAAAACTCATCCCTGAGAGACCAACTGGCGCGCTCAACGCCCTCTTGTGAACTTCCTGCTCTTGTTAGTAAATGAAGATGGAATCATATCTTGTTTTGATAGATGCGCCGCCTAGAGTAGAATGTATCATATCAGAGCCTAAGAAAGAAATACCATGCTTTCAAGCATCCTTCCAGCATGCACTACGCACAATAAACTATGGTCAAAGAATGATGCTTTGTCAAATATGGGACCTTTGTATAGAGACAATGGCCTTATATGCCGTACAATGAACAAAGAACACAAGAACTCTTGAGATATAAATACAGGTATGTCCGTGAGCACCATCAGGTCAGAGTCAACATCGAAACCCAGTTATCACCGCCAGCCCAGCAGGAAGTCTCAGACCTTTGATGTCTCACAGCGGATCCAAAATGGCTAGCCATACTCAATCTACAAGCCCTAACCTCGCTATGCCGCAACAGGAACATCCGAATCAGAGTCAACCCGTTAACGAAGTCACCATGACTGACCAGCCCGCTACTGGTGAGTCCACCAATACCGACCTCGGACATCTTCTCCTCTCAGATCAGGACATGATTGACATACTGAATTCCTTCCAGGACCCTGACGCTGATGACCCCATGTTCAATGACCCGATATTCAATCCGTTTGATCCTTCCACGGCTGAGGTATCTGGGACTGTCAACAACAATCTCGTGACAGAGGGTGAGGCGGCGCAGGAACAGAATCAAGGCCAGGTGAGTTCTATTCCACGCCAGTCGCTGACAGATATTACGCAGGGATCTACAGGAAGTACTATCAATTGGAGGCCTGATACCATTAGCAACATTCCGTCTTCATCGAGTCAGAGCCGGGCTCAGCCTGCACCGAGATCTATCCCAGCCCAGTCGCAGCCCCGATCCCAGCCCCAGGCACCTACTAGCGCAGGCACACGCACACAAAGCAATCTGACTCCTGCAGCACAAGCTGCACTAGCCCACATGATCACCCCATCTATTCAACGACGGCAGCGACGCCGCCCACTCCAGCCCGGAGAACTCCCCTACATCGAAGATGTATACAACGACAGCTCCCGGTCACCAACGCTTCCCCAGGGCCCAGCCGACATGGAGTCGACCCCTACGCGCAATGTCGTTTGGACGCCGCACCAACGCGCCCAGTTCCAGCGGCGCGCAGTGCAGCACGCGCGTAACCCCGCAGGGGAACGCCAGACGGTGCGGGCCCGAGTCCATGAGTTGGCAGATCGCCCCGCGGGTCACCGCGCCCCGGGGCCTCCTGCTGGTGATGCAGTCGCGGGTACCGCCACTAGGGAATTGCAATCCCAACGCCAGACCCCAGGACAGGTTCAAGCACCCACGTCTAATCCTGCGCGTAGACCGTCAGCTGGAGGTATCGTGGAGGCACAGCTGCGGCAGGAGCTCGCGATTGCGAAAAAGGAGATTAAAGACTTGAGTTCCGCGCTGCGAATGTATCAGCGGATTCTGCTGGGTGCGCAGCGCAAGGTGTATGTTCTTACGGAGGAGGTGCAAAATGGTCGCGAGCAGCTCCAGATTGCGCGGGAGTGGATCCGTGATAATGCGCCGGTGAGAGATGGGAGTTGATCAGGTTCTTTGTTTGAAGTGGCTTGCTGTGGTAGTTTTTAGATTATTAGTTTATGGAAGTATAACTGTTTTTGCTTGGATTTTGACTAGATTGGGGTTGTGACGTTGTTAAGCCGGTCTGGATATGTAGCCCTAACTGATAGCATCTGTCTGTAGTTCAAGTAGGTTTGAAGGTGCTTGACCCGCTGGAATGACTGTCCGTTCTCTCTGGGAAAGCCTGGCTGTTACTTTCTTTTTCGCAACTAGAATGGTAACTCTTAACGCAGTAGGCCACTGTTTTAACCTTTCTATGTGCTCTTCAATGCTATTCTACACCTGCTAAGTGTTCCGGTCTGCCATCCTCACTAATATCAAGATTAGACTTGGCATGTATAAAGTCTTACACCTTGACAGTATCTCTAATAGGTCCATTTCCGGGCAAACGCGGGGCTGATATATGCAGCACGTTTCATCAGATCATTGGTCCTTTACTTCAGCGAAGACAGCCTTGTCCACTTGTTGTCCGCTTGGCGTGCTGCGCCCCCAGCTGTTGTCTGACGATAAGCCGCATCTGCGTGCGCCTAAAATCCCAACCTCCTCTCTGCTCCAGGTCGACGACCTTTGACAGTTTAATTCCTATCCAGAACACCTGACTTCCCATCATGGCAGACCCGTTTTCAGCGGCAGGAAGCGCAGTTGGGGTGATTTCGCTCGGCTTGACAGTTTCTCAGGGCTTTCTGGCATACTACCGGCCGTACAAATCATTCCATGAAGAAATCGAGACTGTCACGACCCGAATGGAAGCTCTAAATCGCATATTGGGGGTTATACAGACTCTAACGACAGAAGTAAACCTGCTAAACTGCCCCTCGGTGGCTCAGTCTACACAAATCGCAACCGATACCATCTTATCCTGCAAAAATGTGCTGCAGAAATTGCAGGCAGTGCTGAACAGGCTGTGCGCCAGCACGCCCCAGGGGAGATTGCCGATTGCTGAACTGAAAGCGCACGTAAATCGATTATTATATCCCTTTCGGCGGGAAACACTGATGTCGGTTATCGAGAACGTGTCGTGGTTGCAGGACAACTTGAACACTTCCCTTCAAATGCTGCAGATGTAATTTCATCAGCTCTAGACCTGTTGCGAGATAGCTGACTCTGAATAGTTCCCTAACGATTGTTGGCCATGCTGGGATGCAGTCGATGCTGAAAAAGTCGACATCTATAGCTTTGGATATAAACTGTATGGGGCGGGCCATTCAACAGCTAGATCAAGATAGCGAAAGCATAAATCATGGCCTTGTCAGAATTGAGGGGCGTCTGGACCAAATGGTATGATTCAAACTGTCTGTCCAAAGATATGTGAATTGAAAAAATATGTGTTTCCAGGAATGTCGCACCATGGCTCCCTCGACACCGCTGATCGCAAACTCTCATCCTCTCCAATCACTTGCCAGCATGCAGGAGAATTGCGATGTGGCCATAGCAGGTTCTTCAGCGCAAGGTACCTCTCATGAAGGCCGGTCACGACGGAGACATCAATGCACTTGCCGTTTACGACCACCTGGTTCGACAGCATATATTGGATGGAGATATGTGCTATTCCATCATAACGGCTGTTTACTCCATGCGCCTGGAAGGAGGACAACAAACCTTCTCATTAAGCGAACATTTTTCAATCGCCTATTGAGATTCTCGGTGTTGGCATCCCTTCAGATCACCACTGGGGCTGGGGGATTCGCAATCAGCCCTAAACTTGAATTCCGCCCAGTTGTACCGGACGATTCGCCGGCATTTATCCTATTACGGAGTGTCAAGCTAAGATTCAGACAAGGCTCTAGGGGGTCTCTTATTCAAGATGCCAATAGGAGGTTATTTGAGTTATTTCGTGAGGGCAAAGCATCCCCATCAGATACCTTAGCAAACGGACGTACTATCTTGCATGTAAGTAGCAATCTCAACTTGTCTAATTATCATTGTAGCAACACCGCGTTCCTACTCTGCAAGCGCACTATGTTGGTGAATTTTGTCTTCAGTACTAATATCATATATTAGATCGTTACCAGTTGGCAGTTCTATACGTGCCAGTGGGACGCTGCTCTATTGGAGGACTGGCACAGGTTAATCAGTGAGCTTCTAGATACAGGTCTATCACCAAGTCAAATTGATTACATGGGCAGAACTCCGGCGGATGATATGATACTCCTCTATGAAGCGTATCCGGATGGCCACGGAGGGCCTGTTAGGGAGAGTGCAACTATTGCAATTTGTGCCGACTTATTGAAAGCTGGTGGACATATGACAAACAACGCCCTCGGCTGGCGGCATCATCAGGAGCCTCTTGGTCCGCTTTATTACGTGCCTCCGCTTCGTCCTTTTGAAGAACACGCCGTCCGCCTTGTCTGGTTACTCGACGATAGCCGAGAACTTCAAGGTAAACCTATCCGTGCGGGGAGAGATTAACAACAGCTAAGTATTATACAGATATAGATCTTCCAGACGAGCTAGTACCGCTGATAACGAGGTCTAAAGACCAACTTCTCTTGCTGCTCAAGAAGGGATATAACATGCAACGATGGGTTGATTCCTACGTACAATGGCCTACTGGTCTTTATCTGTTATTACAGGCCGGGTACAAAGCCGTTTATCAACCGTTCAGACGTGCTTGTGAGGCAAATTGTATAGAAAGCCTCCGGATTCTAATCAGCAATCGAAATTTTATACTGGGACCCGCGGAGCTTAGAGTTGCCAGTGAGCATTATAACAAGGATATAGTGCAACTAACGCTTCAAGCTCTAGTTGACCGCAGAAAGCGGTTGCAGAGTCTTGCAACAGCTTTTCTGCCAAGTGAGGTACTGGCTGAACTACAAATTCGGCCTGGCTGTATTCTCAACCTCAAGGCTGCCAAAGCCTACAAGTTGCTCAAGCTCTACTCCATAAAAGTGGACGACATCGAACAGGAATCTGAGTGGTCAGTTTATGACGCGGTCGCCAACAATCTCAGCATTGCTGATTGGCTATGGCATGCCGGGTTTCAGGATGTGGACGAACTCGACGACTGCGGACAAACTGGCTTGATGAGACTCCAGTGGTCTGGACTGACCATACTGGGTTCGAGACTGAGTCCCAGGCCTGTATTGGAGACAGCACTCTGGATGATCTCCAAGGGCGCTGACGTTCATCGCAAGAAATCAAGTTCGCCAGCTCTGCACTTCCTGGGACGCGCGATTGGTTACTCGACATTTATTATGAAGGATGATGAAGACGATAGAGCCAAACTTTCCTATTTAGATAAAGAGTGTTGGGCCCTTTTTCGCAGCATACTTTGTGATGATACCAGGGATAGCTGTGACTGTGCCTGTTCTGTCGACGGATGCTGCGGACTCACAAGAGTACTAGATGGGCTTCTCCGCTGGATACATAAGACACAAACACAAAGCCCCATTCAACGCTTTTCGGTCACGATACATGCTGCAGCCAGTTTCCTGGAGTCAAACTCTCGAGACTCGTTCTACAATCAGCTAGCACCTGGTGTGGTCCGTTTCCTCACTTTTCACATGCTGGATCTCACCCACACCTGCAGCCATAGCCACAGGGAGATTGAACCAGAAGAGGCGGCTGAAATCCACGATGAGCAGAGGTATCTGATTTCGACGCTGGAAAGGCTTGTGAATGAGCTCACCGTCGAATTTGAGAAATCTACAGAGCCTCTGCCAGAATTTCTGACCGGATACTGTTGGAAGCGAATAAACGAGGCCGTCTCAGCGCGCGATATGCCGACCCAGCAGGAGCTGGACGAGCTTTATCAAACAGGAGTGGTATTCTGGGGATACAATGATGCAATGTTTTAGGACACTTGGTTATTAGGTTATCTCAAAATACACAGGCTACTTAGAAACCTTTCAACACACAATGACACCTGCCCACAAAGCCCTCGTTCTACACACAAGAGACGTCCCTCTCACTCTTGGAACGCAGACATGTCTTCATCACAAAGTGCGGCATTGCCTATTTGCTCTAGAACAAGTACAAAGTCCTTTATATAAAAAGGATCGTCTCCATCGTCCTTCTCATAAAGAAGGGGAACAAAGGACTGAAGGTATAAATAGGACTTGACCCATCCACATTGTCTCTCCACGGATATTGTACAACCCTTCATGTCCTCCAGTCTGACCAGCAACATGACATCCCAAGTCCAACCCACTATGTTTCCAACCACGGACTCTACCTTCGACGAGGACCTCAACCGTCTCCTCAGCACACCAGGCCTCTCCAATGAAGCCATTGACGACTTCATCAACTCTTTGCCAGGTACGTCACTCAACGACCCAGTCCTCTCAGACGAAGCCATCGCCGAGTTCATGAATTCCATGCCTGCTTTGTCCCTCGAAGACCCCGTGCCCATGGACGGACCCACCCAAGACCCTGCTAGTGCTCCTACGCAGCAAAATCCAAGCCCACCAATCGAGACCATCGACTTGACAGACGACGGCGACGACGACGATGGGACTCACACACCTAATTCCCAAAGTCAGACCATGTCGCCGGTAAGTCCTCTCGTAACCCGCGCCTGGGTGCCCGCTACTATCACGTCCAACCAGCCGCGGTCTACACCTGCACCCGGGCCCGTCCGCCGTCCTAGCCAAGGACACGCTCACGCTCGCCGGTCCCAACATTCGAGTCCTTATCCCGAGCGTACAAGACGACCGAGCAGGCCGGGGACCGAGCCTATGCCTATGCCTATGACTATTGACTTGACGGCACAGTCCGGCTCCTCGAACCAGACGCAGCACCGACAATCTTTCCAACGAGCTCACCCTCGTCAAGCCTCAATACCTGGCCCCTCTCGTCCCCGCCTCGACAGCGACGCCGCGCGCCACCTATGGGAAAGTGAGCGCCGGCAAACAATCCTCATGCATGAGTTGCACATGGCGACGCAGAGACTCAAGCGACTGATCACGAATGAGATGGTCCTTGCTGATGCGCAGCAGAGAATTCTTAGGCTTGTCTCCGATGTGCGGCGGGAGAGGGAGGCGCTTGCGCGTGCGAGGGAGAGGATTCGGGTGTTGGAGGGTGGGAATCAGCGGGGTGGTAGGTGATTTGTTTTTTATTCTTTTAGTAACTAGTTGTCTTTGAATTATATAAGTCTTTGTTGTGAATCTCTCATCTGATGTGTACAAAAGCTATACAGTGTTAAAAGCTGAATGTTAGCCCTAAGTTTGAGCAGGGGCGCCAGCTTTGGTGTAAGTGCATTTATTTTGGAGTTGAATTTGAAAGACTTCTCTCTCTATTTCTAATAGGAGTCCGATTATTTGACCTGCCATACTGTGTCTCCTAAATAGGTAGCCAAAATATCAAGTAACCAAGTTTGCGCTCAACGGGTCACAGTAAGTATACATCAATGGTAGACAACTACTGGAATATCGGGATATTTCATGCAATGGCCCATCTTTAAGGAATCATCACCTATCTACGCTTGAAGATCTGGGTTGGAAGTGGTACTACATGATGAAGCTCATAGAGCGTCTAAAGTCTGTTCTGGGTTAGCAGATAATTGTCCTTGAATCCTACTAGTCGCCAGAGCATAATCTGAGAATGATGAAAGGGCACTGCCATCTCCTTTTCACAATGAGTACTTCTAGGAAGAATGATAGAAAGACAACGCGCTTTGTTGGGTGGTTCAAGGGCTTTGTCTGTATCAACAATGCACAAAGCCTCCCCAGGCATATATACCAGGCAAGCCATCCCGCATCTACAACGACAGTCTAAGACATTCCATCAGCGCTCAACCCTTTCGCACCGAAGACTATCTCGTGTTTCCAGGCCCAGTCCTTACAGACAGATTCCTTGACGATAAAATTGAACATCTCGTCAAGATGTCATCTCCATCAGCAGCAGGCTCGTCACAACAGGTGAGTACCCCCGAAGTTCCCCCGCGGCGCCGCCAGATCTCGGTAAGTGATCTGTTGAACTATGACGAGGATGATACCAGTCAGCGATACCGGGCCCAATCCTCTCCTCAAGAACAGGATCCTACCCCTAGCCGCCAGCGTGCAGCCGCAGTTCACGGCGGTAGGTCGAAGCCTATGACAATTGACTTGACTGCAGAAACGAATACGCAACCCACCAGCACCGGCACGGTCTACTGGACTCCAGCCTCCCGAGCGAGCAATGGACCTTCTAACTCAGATGCCCAGGCACAGTCCGCCCATGAGCAATGGGAGAGACAACGCCACGAGACAATCCTCATGCACGAGCTGCACATGGCACGTCAGCGGATGAAGCGGCTTGGTATGGATGTTCCTGATCCGGACGATGAGAGCCTGACTGCAATACAGAAGCAAATTAGTAGAGCTATTGAGCTGCATCGTTGTCGGCAGGAGGAGCGTTGTGCTCAGGAGGAGCTTCGTGATTTGCGGAAACGGATTCAGGAGCTGGAGAAGAAGCCTTGACAGTGAGGATTCTGCAGTTAGATTTACCTAGGCTTTGTTAGTTTGTGGCTTTGGAATATACTTGCTTTCACGATATGTATTAACTGAGTGTAAAATCGGCGTACTGGTCAAGTTTTGCGGGTTTCAAAGATTAGTCTTTACTTGAAGTCTCCTCAGTATTGTAGACATCAAATAGATTTGGCTGTTGTGGTTAGTGGATTCAGCTTAAAGAATTCCCATTAGTATGATCAGACATTATGAGATACGGAAATGCAGTGTTCCCTTTGTTCTCCCCTATTCCATGGACCCTTCTCCATTCCATATCGTTACTTCTCTATCCTGCACCCACTACCGACAAATGGACTGGAACTTCTACCTTGATAGACATCTAGCCAACTATATTGATGTCGGCATGATTTAGCGCTGGAAGTTAACAGGCCCAAACGATGTCATTCATTGTGTGACCGATACAAAGAGATGCTATTCAGAAGGACTACTCACAGACTGCTGAAACTGCTGAAATAGCGCCGAAGAGAGAGCCCCTTTATGATTGACAATCGCATCTACCTTTGTGCAGATCAATGGTCTTTGTTCGAATATGAACAACTGAACAAGGATAGAGACATAAATACCGGCACCCTTCCCATCACCAGTCTATCAAACAAATCCGAGCTGCCTGTACACTCAAACAACTCAAATGTCCTCCAATTCCACCAGCAAGATGGCCCAGCAGACCCAATTCACCAACATGAAAACCCCCGCCCCTCCCCAATTCATCGACAACGGAACACTCGAGGACCTCCTCTCAGAAGAAGGCATCGCCGCCTTCCTCGCCTCTCTCACAAGCCTCCCTCTAGACCCCGCTCCCACCCCGGGCTACGTCCACCCCCTCTCCTCCAAAGAGGCTTTTGACGCCGCCGTCAAAGCCGTACCGTTGGTGGACCCCGAGCAGTTTTGGGCGATGGATACAGCTAAGCGTGAAATGAAGATGAAGAAGCTACAGGCGAGTACTCCTATCCAGAAGCCGCTGACGTTGAACACACAGGTCCAGGTGCAGAATACGACACCGAAATCCGAGATCCCCGTTATTGATCTGACTGCTGATGAGGAGGCCCCTCTCGGGCAGATCTCAGCCAAGGCGAAGGGTAAGATGCCAGAACGTGTTGATGCTGACATTACTGCAGGGCAAGACTCAGCGTCTGCTCTTCTGGACGAGTGGGAGGGCAAGTGCCAAAAGGCAGTCCTCATGCATGAGCTATACCTAACAACGGAGCGGGCTAAGGAGCTGAATACTGGCAGGTCTGGAGACAAGGAAGATATTCCGGCTCTCCTGAAGCGTATCACGGCACTTGTGACAGAGCTCCGTAAGGCGAGAGAGGCGCCTTGTCGTGCAGAGGAAAGAATTGTGCAGCTGGAGATTGCGTGCAGGAGGTGAGTTTGTGGGTTGTTTTACAGACTTGGAGTCCTTTCCCAGTGCTTTGAGAATCAAATATATATTACATATGATTTGCTTGTCTTGAAGATGCCAGGGAGATGGAGTGGAAATCAGCCCTAACTGAAGTATCTTACCCGTAAATATAATCATCTTCCCACTGAAGTAGAGCCCAGAGACTTTGTACCAGCCCAATATAGTGGAAAGTCCCACTCTCATATCTGATAAATGGTTACATTGATGATCCGGCAATGTTTGACAGGGATGAAGAAGCGCAAGACAAAGATGCGTTTGCATCTTTTCAATTCAGGGGGACAGGCAATATTTATACAACCTACAGAGACTGCCATCTATCTTCTGTATTTCCCTCTGCATCTCTCTTTCCACATCAACTCCCTCCAGCGTACCTCCAACCAGACCTAGCTTCATGCTCTACGTATCGAAATGCCTCCTACAACCACTTACTGCACTCGATGCGGCGGCCTCGCAGGTGCTCTTTGCATCACCAACCACCAGGCAGACCTGCGGCCTATACCCCCCCGTCCAAGAATGACCGCCAGAGACGAAGAACCACATGGTCGGATTATTCCCAGGGCCTTCCAGGAAGCTGCTCCTCAGTCACAGCCTGCCCATTCCCAAGCCCAAGCCCAGCACCATGTCGAGCGCCAGGACGCCCCAGCATCGTTTATTCCCGGGGGCTCACCACAGGCCCAAACTGAATTCAACCTACCGTACCGCTTAGCTTGTCCATCGCCTTCCATAACCGCGGGCTCATCACAGATTCAAAATGAATTCAATCTCCCGTATCGCCCAGCTTTTCCATCTCCTTCCTCTAGCCATCCAGTACCAGAGGATGCTCTTCCAGCCACGACGGGGCCGCAAGAAAACAATAGAATACTCGAAATAATTTCAAACGGTATACTATCCCAGGAGCTTACCACCGTGGAAGCAATCATCGCCTCAGCAAAGGAAAAGCTCCAATATCCAACGCCCATCGAGGCACTCTTGGCGCAGGACGCATGGAGGGATGTCTATTCCATACTCTACGAAGTGTACACCATGCAAGATGGCGCTTGTTTCACCCTATACGAATGGGTGGATGAGCTTCTGGGGGTAATTTCTAGCGGGAATCTTCCTGGTGATGAGCAGTCTCTCTGGGATGCGGTAGATCGCATACTTGCCTTGATAGCTAGGATTAATGAGACAAATCCCTTTGTGCGGCGGATGAATAGGGAGTATAGCTCGCACATGGGGGCAAAGCAGAGGGCTCTTCGGGCGTACAGGGAACGTACTCGTCGGTAGGGATGAAGGGCATGTATGGAGGTTTAGACAAGACTTAAGATCTTAAGATCTCATGACACTTGCATTCATCACCTGAGCTTTATTCTGGAATTGCAGATGATGAAATATCCAGTTTTCCTACTGTAGTCGGGCCTTTCGTAGACCTTCACCGATGTAGAGCACTTTACTGTCTATCGCATTTGTACACTAGCTTGCAAGATGGAATCCAATCCGGTGTCATGTTATCGGGGTAACAGTGAAGCGTAAACTCTTTTATTATAAACAAAGTGCATTCAAATGCTTGTTTGGCAGACCTGGGCCGTCTAATGCACTTGGAGGCATGAATATGGACAGAATACGTCCTCCTCTCCATCGCACCTTCTGTACCAGACACAAATCCACAGACAATCACCTATTTACTAACCTACCGTCCTTCATATACCTCCATACTCTATCTACACTCTTAATATCGTTAGTCCTTACACCCAGATCGTACGAATCACGACATAGCCCAGCCAAGCAGAGCTGTCGAACCGAGCGACATACCTGAGCAGTCTTAGCCCACCAACAATCAGTGCTCTTTCAGCAGGAGTCAGCAACACCGCATACAAACTTCCATCCGCCACTTAAACATCCCCGATCTGCGCCGATATCTCCTCCGATGGCCGAACATCCTCAAGATCAAAGCGCATCCAATGGAGTACCAAATGGAGCAACGAATGGGGTACCGAGCGGAGCAGATCCGTCAGACGAGCTCCAGTGGCCTCAGGAGGTCCAAGAACGACTGACCGCAATCAAAAACAGGGTGCTGAACGCTGATAATATCCGCGAACTCCTCGAGGGTCAGCTCCCTGATGATCTCGAATTCCTATCCTGGTTCTTGAAATCCGTCCGCAGGCACCTCAAGGCCGGATTCACGGGGAGGTTGCTGGAGAGACAGGAGCATGCAGCAGTGTTTTTCAAGCTGAACGAGCTTGCCGGCATTCAGACATGGATGTATGCGAGGGTTATCAATTGGGCTACTCTGCTGCATGCCCGCATGAGACTTGGATATATCTTGGGGGAAGAGTTGCCGGATGGTGCAGAGGAGTTCATTGGTTCTATGGCCGTGATGTCGGAGATGGTCGTTCTCCATCATGCTTTGATGAGGGATGTGATGGTTCTTCGACGTTATTTGCACAGAATGGAGTCTTCTGGCGCGTCTAATGGTGTCTGATCATTCTGTCTATATCTTTGACGTTTGTAGTTTAGTTTAGCTAGCTCTCATAGCTGATGTGAGAATACTGAAACGCTCTCTTATACTCATCTCTTTAACAGGTCAAATAGTAAATACTTGGATTGACTCTATCAGCACCTCAAAAATTTAGCACTCCTTCGCCCCTTGAGAATCAGAAACTGAATTGCAGCAGCAGGCATGCACATCAACGCAATTGCACTATATCACGATGCCTCCCGCTGGCCTTTAAGCAATTTGTTAGTAGAATCTCCGGAGACGACGAAGGTCGAGCTTCCGTATAGGCGGGGCGGCACAAAGGCAGATTGCTCCTCCAACTCGGTGGCCGATTATGCCGACTTCAGCAAGCACAATGACTGGCAGGGCTATGCAGCAGCCACTGCTGCTTCCAGTGAAAAAGCCTTTCTCAAACTTTGGCCATGGTTTAAAGCAATACAACTAATGCTGGAGTCCTACATTCATCTCTCTAAACAGGTCAAATGCTTACTAGTATTCATTCTATCAACATCAACAATCAGTCACTCCTCTACCAGCCCCCTAAGGATCAGAGTCTGGATCTGGCCATTAATACGCACCAACCTGTTTATCCACTCCTTCACAGGCTTCAAATCCAATAACCCGTCCGTCTTCCTCTTCTCCAGCCACTCTATCTTCCCCCACCCAGAAGCAATAGCCCGGTTCCACGCCCGCTCACGCTCCGGCTCAAGCCTAAACGCCTTTTTCGCCTTCTCCAAATCCCTCAGAGTATTCCTAGCCCAGAGCTGGATCTCACTAATCTGGTCTACATACTTCTGCTTCGCCGTCTCAGTACCAGGGACATCGCCCGCCTCTAAGCGCACATTGTCCAGGAACATCGCGACGCGGGAACGGCCACTTAAGGGGCGGCAGGTGTGGTGGATAGGATTATTCTCGTAGCCGATTTCAATTCGAACCTTGCTTTGGTTTGTCTCCGCGGTGGTGAATGGACCTGGTGATGGGAAGTCGATGTCCTTGAAGATGTCGTTGAGCTCCTGCTCTGCTAGGATCAGGGTCTGGGCGTCGGCTGAGGAGATTTCTTGCTCCCAGGGGAGATCCTCTGCTGGGAGGAGACTGCAGGCGGAGGTGAAGAGGTCTTCTGCGGGGATTGACTCACTTGTGCTGTTGTTGAGGTTATTAACGGGGTGCAGTGAGAAACACTCTGGCTCAGGGGTAGTCTGGCAGATCTGGCAGAAGAGTTGTTCAGTTGCCATGTTTGTGGATGTGGTCATACAAGTCCCGGACAACTTACCTTGTTAATGGGTAAAGGGTTTGCTGATGGTGATGGCTTGTCTGCCTACCATCGTGGTATCTGGGACTTTATATGAGCCCTAATTGGCGTTCTTTGGGTATGGAGAATTGGCAATCCATTACCTTGTTTCGACACAAAGGGTTTGTTCGGGTTTGGTTTCGCTATCTATTATATCTCTGCACATAATGGCATATAACCTACTTTGTTATTTCAGTAACCGATGAAAGAAGCATTATGTCACAAACAACCCATTCTGTCTCAGCAACAAAGGCTAGGTATATAGGGCCTTTGGGGATCAGGTGCAAAGCCTTCAAAGCCAGTATATATTCCCTTTCCCCGCAACCTTGAAAGCGTTCAGCTACCAAAGCCCAAAATCTCCTTCGAACCAACCCTCTGACCGGGTTAGAACTCTATTCGAATCAAAAATGACTACGTCAAGCTCTCTCAATCTTCATTGTCTCCTCTGCGACGGGGTCTACCTCCCTGACGGAAACAGCGTCTGCCTTCTGTGCGGATACATCTGCGACCTCATCAACTTGAGCTATCTCCCTCAAACCACGCCCGATACCTATTCAGACTCATACAGCAAAGACTCAGAAATGGAAGACATCGTCGATGGCACTACCAGAGGACAGCATTCTTTCTTGGCATATGTACCTCCTTCTTGGATGATTCCGCATATTGATGTTGATGATGACTTTATCATGGAAAGTAGGACATGTGATGCTGCGGAGCTATTCATTTTGGAGGCGGATGGAATGGATATTGACAGTGTGAGCGGGAACCCACTGATGCAAGGCCATCAAGAGGTGTCTTTAGATATGGATGTTGTAATGCAGATTGATGAGTGACGGGACTATTGTTTTACTGGATGCGGATCGAATCCACATAGCGATGGCGCAGCTTTGGGATTCTTTCAAGATGTAAAGTAACTAGCCGTGATCAGGTCAACATTCTTGAATTTGATGGGGTATACTTCTAACTGTATCAACAAAGCATCATGTACCTTAATGTCAGATCCATGGAACAAATGTCGACTGGAAACAAGCCCGTATACTGATCAGCGTGATGGCGATACGAACCACCTTCTTTCATTCTTTCAGTAAAAGGATTCACCCTTTGACTGCTCATTCAATAGTCTATGTTCTCTCTTCTTTGAACAATAGTTCATTCAACAAAGGCAATGTACAAAGCTATTTGTTCCTTGGTTCAGATAATGGAGTTCAGTAGGCATAAATAAGACTCATTCCCTGAATCTACAGTGATATGTATTGCCGAGATACCACCAACAAACCACAATTCCATTCAAACAGCAACATGTCTTCCAACGCAACAGCCTCAACCTCCAACTCCTCCCAACCCTCCTCGACCTCCTCCTTCACTTGTCCAACCTGCTCGGGAACTAACCGAGCCAGCTGCCGACAGGAAAACCACATTGTGAAATGCCACCAATGCCGCACCGAGTACTCCCCCTTCCAGTTTGACTGGTGTGTGAAATGTAGAGGCATGCCCTCCGGACCGCAGACGTCATCGTCGAGAAGTAAAGACCCTGATTTCGGGGAGAGCGAGGAGCGCAAGAAGAAGAAGGCGGTGCTGAAGGGGAGCTTGTTTATGCGGCTGGTTGATTCTACGGATGGGCTTTGAGTATTAGTTTTAATTGATATTATTTGTTTTATAATTGTATAAGTCCCTGATTTATACTTGCAGCGGAGAAAGCGTCCGTCTCGGAGTGGGGCCGAGGGCGAGAACCAACCGGAGAAAAAAAGCGGAATAATCAGAAAAGAATAAGAATAGATCAACATTCCCCGCGAAATTGAATGTCTTCCTCTTCTGTAAACCACACCATGAGCATCTCAACAAAAGCCTATGTCGTCGCTGAAAAGGGCGCCCCTTTTGTCCTCCAAGATGTCCTTCTCGACCATCTCAGGCCAGACGAACTCCTCGTCGAGATGAAATACACGGGGCTATGTCACACTGTACGTCTTCTTCTTCCCTCACTATACAAGTATATTGACGATAAAGGACCTCGTCGTACAAGAAGGCCTCATGCCCCTAGGCAGCTTCCCCGCAGTCCTAGGCCACGAAGGCACAGGCGTAATCAAAGCCATCGGGTCCAACGTCGCCAACAAGGCCCTCAAAGAAGGCGACCAGGTCTTCCTCAGTTTCAGGTCCTGCGAGGAGTGCAGGGCCTGTGTGGCAGGAGACTGCGGCGCATGCGTGCACGGCACAGACTACAGCTTTGTGCGATCGCGACTGGACACGTCTCAGCCTTCGCCAGTCTCCTTACCTGACGGGACGCCCGTGCATGGCCAGTTCTTTGGCCAGTCGTCGCTGAGTAGGCTGGCGATTGTTTCGGAGAGGAGTGTCGTCAAGTCGCCTTTACCATTTGATGGGACGAAGCTTGGACCGCTCGCGCCGCTGGGGTGCGGGTATCTTACGGGTGCTGGGACGGTTTGTAATGCGCTGCGGCCGGAGAAGGATTCGAGTGTGGTGATTCTGGGGACTGGGGCTGTTGGGCTTGCGGCGCTGATGGCTGCGAAGGCGACGGGGGTGGAGAAGGTCATGGCGGTTGATATTGTGGATGAGAAGCTGGCTCTTGCGCAAGAGCTTGGGGCGAGCTATGTTCTTAACACGCGCAAGAAGCCTGATCTGAAAGCTGGGATTGTTGAAGCGTTTCCTGGCGGTGCGGACTTTATTATTGATACGACGGGTGTTGGGGCCGTGTTGCAGGCTGGGCTGGGTGCGTTGGGCCATGGGGGGACGTTTGCCTTTGTTGGGGCCATGCCGCCGGATACGGAGCTTCAGGTCAATGCTTTGGACATCTTGACCGGGTCTAAGAAGATTATTGGCGTGATTGAGGGGTGGTCGGATCCGCAGAAGGTATGTTTGACTTTTGAGAGACGCACGACGCTGACGAGTGCAGGTCATTCCGCAGCTCATTCAGTGGTATCAAGAAGGCAAATTCCCGGTGGATAAACTGGCCAAGGTGTATCCAGCTGGGGAACTGCCTAGGGCGTTGGACGACTTGAAGGCTGGGAAGGTAAGTCATTCTCTTTGTGATGGACAAAGCTAATTTCTAGGTCATCAAACCGGTTCTGTCATGGGATGAGCTCTAAGACCATGCCAGTAAACATAGTGGATCTCTTATGCGCATATCTACTACTAGAATACCAATTCTCAGGCAGCAATTCAAAGTTTCCAACAGGGATTACACCTGGAACCTTGTGAATATAGCCCTAATCTTACGCAATTCAGGCCTCAAATCAGTATTCTGACACCGGATATACCTAGCCTTAAGCGAGACTATCTTATCCTTGTGTGCCAGTCATGGGTGTAATGCCACATCCGAACCATGTATTGAATCCATTAACTCATTACAGTAGGCAGTACACTATACATTGGGGTGAAATAAGTATGTGCATGCTTGTTTCTATTTCCAGAAAATCCTCCCCTCAAACAACCTCCTCGCAGTGCGAAACACCGTCGCATAGTCCAAACCCCCATCTTCCCCAAACGTAGCCCCAACAAGAACACTCCCACTCGCATGCGCAATAGTAATCCCAGTTGGATCAACAGGGCTCTGACTAGTAACCTCCTTCACTGTACTCCCAGACAACCTTGCAGCCGTCGCCAACGCCAACGCCACTGTGATCGGAACAGCCTTGTGGGGTTGTCCCACAGACAAAGCGCGAACAACGAGATCTGCTTTAGTCCCTTCACTTGGCGTAGATACCATCCCAATCTTAGGAACGCTCCCTGGTACCCCTTCCGGCGTATCAGCAAGACCCATCTTCGCACCAGCCTGCCGCCGAATCGAATCAAGTCTCTCCAGCAGCCCCGGCGTACTCGAAATCTCATCCGGCGTCAGCGTCCCAGAAACACCGAGGTCCTCCGCCCTAACAAAAACACACGGATTCGCCACATCAATGCACGTCGCCTCAACACCATCAAACGTATCCCTCACAGCCCCCGTAGGAAGCATCTTCCCCGTCCTCGATCCAGCGGGGTTAATAAAATCCAGCTGAATCGGCGCCGCACTCCCAGCAACACCATCAATAGCAAGGTCCCCGCTCGCAGCAGCCTCCCCCTCAACAACAGGGAACGTCGCATGGATGATCTTCCCAGTATTCGTATTATGGATCCTCACAACCGCGGATCTCGCCTCCGGTGGTGCCTTGAAAACCCCGGAGTCAACTGCGTACGGTCCCACTGCACTGACCATATTCCCGCAATTGCTTGAATAGTCCACATCCGTGTCCCTGATCCCCTGAGCCGCAAATGTATAATCAACATCTGCATCGGGATGCGTCGGGGAGCCAACAACGCATACTTTTGAAAGGCTGGAGATCCCGCCACCCATCCCATCGAGCTGGCGCCCATACGGATCCGGACTGCCGATTACACCCCGGAAAATGGAATCCCAGGCCTGGCGGTCTTGGGGGAGGTCATCCCGGTTGAAGAAGACGGCGCGAGAGGTGCCCCCGCGGTAGTATGCTGCAGGGAGGGAGGATTGGCTGGATACCAGTCTCTTGCCGGGTAAATGTACATGTTTGCAAAGAGAAGCCTGAAGTGGCCGGCTCAAGGCGCGATTCATTTTGTATTGTGTTGTGAGTAGTGTAGGTGTCGTGAGTCGGGATGTCCCCGATGTCGTCGCGTCGGCTGTAAGGATGCACGTGACTCCGAATAGCGCCGAGTTAGCAATTAGGGTTACGCTGCGTAAGACTTTCTAATAGTAAGATACGTTATGATGATTTTCGAGTTTCTAGACGGAAATTATTTGTGTTTTAAAGCAATGGATTTGGTCTTAGGATGGGTATACCTCGACAGGACATCGGGATCTATCCGCGCTTCGGCTCATCCGTGGAGATCTCCAAGGACCTACTTAATATAGAGAGTGGAGTCTAGACAAATTATGGATAGAGTAGCACAGACATTGGAGTGAGATCCATTCAATGACATAGATATGATTATGACATCCCTGTCTATGCCTGAAGTTGAAAAGTGTGTCCGACAGCCTGTCGGGACTGGTAAGAAACACCATTTCTCGCACCGTTACGAAGACATTGAATACCTCCCGTTCATGATGTAATCCTCATCAAAGCCTGCACAGGGATTTTGTGATAGGAGCTCAATATAGGATTTGAATCTTCACCGCACACGGCAAGGAGTGTGGGTTGCCAGGTTGGCTATAATACTGGCTGTGGGAAATGCCAGTCACTTATAGGGCTTGGCGTGTCTTTCTATCAGGCGCGGCGCCAGCAGGGGCGAGCAGGTTCCTTTTGAGATCGACTGAAGATTTCGGTAAGCCGTTCACTGACAAGTCGAACAGAGTAGCAGAACACAACTCGGGAGTATCGTTCTCGATCGCTGATGAAGCTCGTCTTCGCGTCTTGTTGGTCCAAGGCAGTTCTGCCTTCAAGCACTACAACATCAACGCGGCCATCACCTCTGAAGCCTCTGCACCTGTGAAGCAGTCGACCAGCCCAAATCCGCTTCAATACCGCGCAACAAGTCAATGACGATCTGCCGCTCTTCTGGCTTCTCCATACACTGCCCGACCGCATACAGCATAGTAATCATTTGCACGCGGGCACCACTCTGCGGCCTACCGAGGGCAATGCCGCATATTTCTCGGCAGCGGTGGTCGACTTCTTTCGTGAGCTCTCGGTAGCCCTGGAGGCGGTCGAAGGCAGTGCTCAGCCCTGAGATGTCGTCTGCGGGGCGGTTCAGTGAGAGAGCGAGCCGGCCAAAGTGGTATTGCTGCATAGCGGCCGCGCATGATGGGAGACTGTAGAATATTTCAGGGAAGGATATCGGGATATTCGTAGTCGGTGGCTTTGGTCTGTCCAGTCGCAGACAGGGTCTGAATGTTTCGGGAACACGCTCAACCCAGTACTGGAACTGCAGGGAAATGTCGAGCCACGTCGCAGTCGTAGGCTGGGGTTCCGGCGAGCTACGAACTGATCGACTCGGGGTGGGAATTTCAGGCGATGAGTGGCCGATAAAATGGTCAATTTGGGATTTCTTGGAGGCCGCCAGGTAGTTTGTGAGTTTATTCATAAGCCGCGTCAGTCTGTTTGCTGCAATGTCCTCTGATGGAAACATTTGCATCCGCGGCGTTGTCTCTGAAGAGTGACTTTCTTGTTCCTCATCGGACAGTCCTGCTGCCCGCCACAAAGCAGAATCGTCCGGATGCAGGTGTGTTGGTAACCTGTTGTAATAGGAGGCGAGATAATCCAGTTTTGCAAAATTCCAGAATGCAGCAGTGACACCGGGTGGGAACTCTGCATCACCATAGCTTCGCTCCGATAAGTCAATTAGTTGACTAAAAAGTGGCTTCACGCCTGTAAGGGAACTGCGAGAGTTAGTACTGCACTCAAATCAGAAGGACAGCGTACGATTGCCATTTTTCGCTGGGTTCATCGAGAACTTTGTAGAATGTGAGAATGGTCGCGGTTGCGAGCAAGTTCTCTGTTTTCCTCCAGATTGGTTCACTTGCTACCTGCGGTTGTTCCTTGGCCAACTTTAGCTGTAGATTCAGCCACCGGTTGAGTATGGAGATCGGTAGCTCGAGGATATCAGACGTCGAAATAGCAGCGTAGTCGGAGACTGATGAGCTCATGCGCGAAACAGACAGGTAGTAATAGTTGGCCGCTTTCAACGTCCAGTCGACCTGCTGCTCGTTTGGGTATGATTCCATAGTTGAAGGCGAGGTGAAGATGCCACTTGTCGATGTTGACCTCAAGCCTTTCATCTTTCCGAGGTGCTTTGCAGAAATCGCTGCAATTGCGAACCGTAACGATTCCTCGTCCATGGCGCGCACTGGGACACAAGCAGAAAAGAACTTGCCTGCGTCTGAAACATCGAACCTAACAAAATCAGTGCCTATCAATGGAGCAGTATGGGAACATACCAAGCAGCTAGAACATCGCAGTAATGCCGTACCAAGAACGAGGCCTCGTGCTCCGTGCCGGTCATCAGATCGGAAAATATATCTTGAAACTCTTCCTGCTCATCACGCTGAGACGAACTCTCAAATCGCCTTTCCTCTTGAGCCGATGGCTGGACGAATGATTGAGGAGCGGGCCCATGCTCAGCAGGCATGCCTTGAGCCCCCGTGAGCTGAAAAGAGTTTCGACGTGATACAAGCTCTGTTCTAGCATTTGCATTGGTGTGGTTAAGGGCATTGTTCATGTCATGGCTGACATTGCTTGGGGTTGAACGGCCACTATCCAGTTGCATAGGTCCATAAGTAGACGGCTGGTGATTGCTGGCCTCGGCTGAATGTGGCTGGCGAGGTTGAGTCTCAGGATGGTCATTGTCATCTCCCGTCCCTGGCTCGAGAATCTGGTAATTCACCACCTATTAACGTTAGACGAACATTCTACATCAAACATACATGCGTACCTCTGGTGTATTTCGCCCACTACTAGGTCTAGAGACATGCTCTTGATAAGGAGCATATCGGCGTCTCACCGATGGCCCTTGATCAATGAACTTTCGCATCTGTACATACCCCGGACACTCAACCCCGGAGTCTGTACATCGCCGACAATGTGGGCGAGTCTCATCGCACTATCTACTAGTTAGTACAGCAGCAATAGTAGGCAAGGTGACCAACCTTGACGTGTCTCTTTTTGCAGCGCTCGCAAGCCTTATTTGAAGGTACACCAGGCATTGCCGCGCAGGAAGGACAGTCCCTTTTGTCATCTGAACCTCACGATGAGTAAAACAACATTTTGGTCGCCTTCAACCTGCCGTCTGGACACGATGAAACGGCTCGGAAGTCCGGCACCGCCTTCGGAGATAACTCGGCCGGATCAGTGTTGTTCCGTTCTCTTCTTCAGCGACAATCCCGTGATCTCTTTCGTCAACAGTAACACCAGCGACCACAATGCTGCGAAAACCATCAGAATCAGGATTGGCCAATCGAGGGGCCTTTCCTGCCGGTCAGAGTAGGTCTGGCTTCGTGGGAGAATCCAGCAGCGGTGGAGCGTCGCCTGCTGACAATCCGTCCGGTCTTGGGCCCATCGACCAAATATATAACCAATGGATTGGTATGCTGGGACTTTGTCAGATTCAGCTGTATAGTATATACATCAAGACTAATGTGTTCAGAATCTGGAAAGCCCCACAATATCGTTTGCTCAAAATGCCATGGTCCGAAGAACCTTGTTCATTGCACCACCTGCGCCAGATCATACCATACATCGTGCCTACCAAGCACCGGATCCTGGATGCAGTCAGCGTTTTACTGCCCAGCATGTCGCGCGGGACGTTGGAATGGCTCGCAAGTATCCGGATCACTAGCATCTCCACAGCACCGTCAGCTAGGTACGCCCGTTGTACGTAGCCCAGAACAATCCATCCCTGCTTCGCTCCCACGGGACAGAGGAAGGGCGTCGGGCCAACCAGAACCGCATTCAACTACACCTTCAGGGACGTCTCATTACTATGTATCGGCCCCGGATCCATTCGACCCTGGTCTAGTGACCCGAGCCCAGGACTTTCTCCGGACTCACGGCGGCTTCCCAGAATCCGAGGATTTCTCACCACACCTCCTCCTGAGCCTGGGATCTATAATGTCAGAGCTACAATCTCATCGCGAACAGGTCAAAGAGCTCATGTCGGAAAATGCACATTTGCGACAGGATAACGCGAACATTAGGGCATATCTAGATTCTAGCCTGGAGTTAGGCAGACCGTGGACGCGACCTGTCAACAATATAGAATCCATACCACGACCATCAAATGATACAGCAGGAAAATCGTGGGATCGAATTGTGATGGATCTCATTTGAAGTTGTCATTTCCACTACCTTCAAGGCTATCTCCAACGCCAACCACAGATGATCATTATTTGTCTCCGCTGACAATCCCAAGAGATATTGGACGCCAGATTCTAATATCGACCATAAATATGCCGATCTGCATCTCGGTTACTGTCCTTGCCTAGAGTGCGACTTTCCACCAATTGCAGGTGGAGTTTAGGCTACTCCAGATTGATCGTCCACCATGCCTGCTCACGGACCACTGCAGACGGTCCCCTCATTCTCCTCCCCCGATGTAACGTGTGTTCTACATGTGGGGGATTTCTTGACTCGCATCATTGTTGGCTTGGTGGGGAATGTTATGATTCCTTTTCCTTGGAATGTGACCTCGATCGTAACTAACCTCTGGAGCCAACTCTGGAATCCATCACTACGTACTGAACCGATATCTCAAGCTCATCCATAATGATATGGTACTCAGACGGTAAATTCAAAGCGGCCGCCGCTGGGCTGTTGCTTTTTGTATCACCAACGCGCGCCCAAGATGATGTACTGGGATTCATTGATCCTGTGATCGGCACGGCGAATGGAGGTATGATAGCTTGAAGAAGATGAAATGGTCAATTTCTGATTTCTTTAGGACATTCATTTGCCGGGGCGACCTTGCCTTTTGGTATGTCTATCACTCAAGCGCGATACAATCATTAACAGCATAGGTATGGTCAAGGCTGTCGCCGATACAGCGGGTGAGAACCAGGGCGGCTTTGCTTTTGACACAACCCATGTAACTGGATTTTCCCATACCCATGATTCTGGGACTGGTGGTGTAAGTCTCTCGACAAGCATTGACTGCTGGCACTGATAGTTTAGTCTGCTTCAATGGGAAACTTTCCTCTGTTTGTTCACCCGAGCTGCCCAGATGACGACCTTAAGAAATGCAATTGGACGTCATCAGACAGAGCATCGGTCTGGAAGCGAGACTCTCCTCAAGCGCGACCTGGATATTTTGGAATATCCCTTGAGAATGGGGTAGATGCTGAGATGACCGTGACGAACCGATCTGCTTTGTACAGGTTTACCTTTCCTGAAGCATCCCAGCCTCACAGCCCAGTGATTCTTCTCGATGTCATCGACCTTCCCCAGTCACGAAACAATGGAACAGCCTCAGTTGATCCAAAGACAGGCCGGTTAACTGGCAGTGGAAATTTCAATCCTAGTTTCGGAACTGGCAATTACAATCAATACGCCTGTGTGGATTTCCAGGGGGCCGACATCCGTGACACCGGCTCGTGGATTAACAGGACTGTGGAAATCGGCCAGACGACCGTGTCTGTCAACTCATCACGCCCAGCGAGCCAATTCTCCGCAGGGACATTTGTTAGGTTCGACTCTGTTCCCGCCGACGCCGTGCTTACTGCGCGGGTCGGGGTTAGCTTCATAAGCGTGGATCAAGCCTGCTCCAACGCGGAAAAGGAACAGCCAGATTTCGACTTTGACGGGACGGCAGCCTCTGCCGAGTCTGCATGGCGCGGAAAAATGGATGTCATCAGTGTAGATGCAGAAGGTGTCTCGGACGAACTTCAGACTGTCTTCTGGAGCGGCGCGTATCGCGCGATGATCAGTCCGCAGGACTATACCGGGGAGAATCCTCTTTGGGATAGTGACGAGCCGTACTATGATAGTTTCTACTGGTGAGTGGTACATGGTTTTTGAGAGCCAAAGAGTCAACTAACAATGCAGTATCTGGGATTCATTCCGTGGAATACATCAGCTGCTTACCCTGGTCGATCCAATCTCGCAATCTAGAATGATACGGACTCTGGTGGATGTGTATCGCCATGAAGGGTACTTACCGGACTGCCGCATGTCTCTCTGCAAGGGGTCTACGCAGGGTGGTTCGAATGCCGACGTGTTGATCGCGGAGGCATATCTGAAAGGGGTTATTGATGTCGACTGGGACACGGCCTATGAAGCGATTGTGAAAGACGCAGAGGTTGAGCCTCAGAACTGGAATTTCGAAGGGCGAGGGGGTCTCGACAGTTGGAAGAATCTTGGATACATTCCGAAGAATGATACTGACCCTGGCACTGAGGGTCTCCGAACGCGCAGTGTGTCGCGGACTGTCGAATACGCATACAATGACTTTTGCATCGCCTTGCTGGCAGATGAGCTGGGCCACACGAGTGATCGGGATAAGTACCTCGAGCGGGCGCGCAACTGGCGAAATGTTTACAAGGAAGATCAATCGTCGTCGATTGATGGGGTCGATACCAACTACACTGGCTTCCTGCAGCCTCGTCTTGCGGACGGAAGCTGGGCGTACCAGGATCCGATCTTCTGCAGCCCTCTTCTGGAGTTTGATGCTTGCTATCTGAATGCGAACGGCCATGAAACCTACGAAGGGAGTTGCTGGCTTTATACGTTGTATGTCCTGTCCTTCTCTGCACCCTTTCAACCATTTTACTGACTCTCCAGCTTCGTACCGCAAGATATGGCCGCGCTGGTCAAAACACTCGGTGGACGCGACGAGTTCGTCTCTCGCCTCTCGTTTCTGCACGACTCTGGCATTCTCTATCTTGGCGACGAGCAGGCTTTCCTAACAGTATTCCAATTCCACTACGCCGGTCGCCCAGCTCTCTCAGCCAAACGTGCGCACTCGTACATCCCATCGCAATTCAATACAACGGTCGGCGGGATCCCAGGCAACGACGACAGCGGCGCAATGGGCTCATTTGCCGTGCTCAGCATGCTCGGCCTCTTCCCAGTCCACGGACAAGACGTCTACCTGATTACACCGCCATTCTTTAGAGAAGTCAGCATTCGCAATGCTGTGACCGGAAATACCGCGACGATCCGGAACAAGAACTTCGATCCGACCTACGAGGCTATCTATATCCAGAGTGTGACGCGGGATGGGAAGCCGTGGACGAAGAACTGGATCGGACATGATTTCTTTGCGGAGGGGGGTGTACTTGAGTTGGAACTGGGAGAGAGGGAGAGTGCTTGGGGGACGCGAGTCGAGGACTTGCCGCCAAGCATGTCGGAGTACGAGTTTTAATCTTGGATTTTACTCCGTATGTATTTACCCCGAGTAGTCTAGGCACTCTGCCAGGTCCTCTTTGCTAGGCTCTTCGCTAGGCTAGGCTCTGACGTAGCTGCGGAGCACCTCCGGTGGGGTACAGACGGTACAAGATGGAGACTCCCCGCATTCGGTATCTTCAAATCTTTACTTCAAGTCTTTACAGCTCTCACTTTCATCTGCAATTCAGCGTTACTCCATATACCCATCTAGAATGGCATTCGCACGTAGACTCGCAATCCTGCCCGGCGGCCTCGGTACGCTGTCCCCCTCCCTCCGAAACAAATCTAACAGCAACAACAACAACAGGCGGCCTAGGCTCCTCCATCGGCAAACGTCTCCGCGCAGAAGGCGCCAAATTAGCGATCCTTTACGCCCCCTTCGAAGCCGACCGCCGCGACGAGCTCCTCCACGCGGGGTACCACGACTCCCCCAAAGCCACCACTGCGACCGACATCCGCACCTACGCATGCGACATTACATCCCCCGCGTCCGTGCAGGAGGCATTCACATCGCTCACAAAAGAAATGATATCCCCGGACCTCCCGCCGAATGAGAGGGCAGTCCCGAGTATATTGATTAACACGGCGGGATATGTCTCCCTGAGCGATATGCATCTCACCCCGCCCGAGGAAACGCTCAAGCATTTGACGACGAATGTCTACGGGCCGATGCTGTGCGCGCAGGCGTTTGCGAATCTCTACTTTGACTATACAAAAACCCAAGCTGCGAAATCAAGTGGAAATGAAGCTATAGTGCCCGGGCGCATCGTCAATCTCGCCTCGAAAGCAGCGCACGTTGCGCTCCATCAACACGGCGCGTACTGTGCTTCGAAGGCGGCTGTTTTGGGTCTGACGAGATGCATGGCGAGTGAGTGGGGACCGAGGGGGATCACGGCGAATACGGTGTCCCCGACGGTTGCGTGGACGGAGTTGGGGAGGAAGGCCTGGGGCGCGGAGAGGGTCAAGGAGGAGCTGTTTAGCAAGATTCCGGTGGGGAGGGCGGCGTTGCCGGAGGAGGTTGCTGAGGCGGTTGCATTTCTTTGCCGGGTGAGTTTACATTTTCCCTTTATTTTGCAGGACTGGGGAGCTAATGAGGTACTGTTCTGTAGGACTCGAGTGGGATGATCAACGGGACGGATATCAAGGTTGATGGGGGCTACACCATTCGATAGATTATGCATACCAAGCCTCTAAGCAAATCCGGTTAGACATTTTATTAAATCACAAGGTTCCGATCTCATCTCATCTCATCTTACATTTGATACCCACTCAAAATGGATGAAGTGTTCAACGACCCCGCCATCCTCGACGAATACAAATATAACCCTAAGCCCGGTGGCCCAGCAGATCAAAAAAGCGTAGGCACCGTCCCTGTTTTAGACTGGATCGACGGCTTCAAAACCCCCTACGCCAAGGTCCTCCCTGTCGAGGAACTTGCCGAGTCGAAGCCTTTGCTGAGGATTATGTATGTTCTTCTGAATGAGACGGGCATAATGTGCTGATGGACAGCCTTCCCAAACGCACGTTTGGCCATGACGCCCTGTGCATCCTCGCGAAGCAGTTCTCCATCCCAGCTGGCTTTCTTGAAAGCGATACCCGCTCAGCAACTCATTCATTTGGCTCGCTAGACACAAGCGATGGATATAGATGTATTCCCCTTGAACATCCTACTTCACACAGCTGACGATGCCAGGCTGCTGGTTCTCATACATCTACAAAACAATCAACATAACCTCACCCTCCACCCCAGACACCTCCCCCATAATCTCAGACCCCCGACCCAGCCGCCTAGCCGAAAGCACCGAGAGCAAGCACAGCGACTTTAGCTGGACCGAAGCGCGGTTCTTCCTGCGCTGGTCTCTCGAAGAAGGGGGCTGGCCGAACGTGACCCTGATTTGTTTCGGGGAGCATAAGCTGCGGACCCGGTTCTCGCGGATCTCGTACAGGGCTGTTGAGGAAGGGATTGTGCGCGATCCGTTGAGTTTGTTTGTGGTTATACTGCATGATCTCTCGGGGAGGATGGATTATATGGGGTGGGAGGTCGCGGGGGTGTTTTCGGGGATTGAGAGTGTATTTCTGCCGTTCTTTATGGATATAATATACTGATTGTGTGTCTAGAAAGCGCTGGGTCTTAAAAGAGATAGGGAGTCTTTTACGGGGTTGCATAATATTGCGAAACATATTATATACCTGCAAGAAAGCTCCGATGCGGCACTGGAAACGGTCAAGAATCTGCGGGTGCACCACGAAGATCTCTCTAGAAAAGGAACTCAGGAGGAACGAGCTGCTGGGAAGATCACGAGACGGACTATTGCACAGGTCGAGGCTGAATTTCAAGCTCTGAAGCTCCGGATAAGGAGTCTGGATCGGAGAATGCAGAATGTTATTGCTTTGGTGAGCATCCTATTCTCTTAGAGTAAACTTGCTAACTATGATCTAGTCCTTCCACCTCGTCACGCAAGAAGGAAACGAGTATATGCAGTCTGACAGCAGTACAATGGCAACAATTGCGCTTGTCACGTTGATATTCTTGCCTATTACTACTGTCTCTGTAAGTATTATCCCTCATATCGTCGTACAGAGCTAAGTAGACAGACAATCTTCGGCAGCCAGTTCTTCAACACTTCATCAGATAATACCTCCATCACAGTCTCCAAAGACTTCTGGATCTTCTGGGTTATATCTATTCCCCTAACCCTGGCTGTTCTGGTAGGTTGGACTATTTGGCAGAGAGATGGGCTGGTGAAGAGTCATTTTGCGTGGAAGGAGACGGTGAGGTCGTTTGTACCGAGGGAGAAGAAACCCGATGTGGAAGTGAATACAGTTGGACTTGATAATTTGAGGAGGATGGGGAGTTGGAGGAGTTGATAACGATTGTATCAACTTATCTCTACGTCTAGCAAGATTCTTCGAAGAGCAAGTACAGTAGATGTTTGTGGGTAGTCCATTAAAAGCCTATACAATTAAACCCCCGAATCGTACTGCTGGACATCAAACTCCTCATCATACCCATTCCAAGTATTACACACCTTCTGTACCTTGTCCCTATTAATTATATCCTTGATCTCATCATATCTCTCCACAAACTGCAGCGCAAACCCTTCCGTGGTATGCCACCCAATATGGCAATGCATGAGCCACGCCCCCGGATTATCCGTCTCCCACGCCATAACGAGATACCCATTAGCCGCCAGAACAGCAGTATCGCGTCTCGGCGGATTCTGCGTCTTGATGACACCATCCCAGGGATTCGTCCCCTGGGCGAGAATGAAAAAGTCGTGTCCGTGTAAATGGATCGGATGCGTGACGGGACTCGTCGTGTTGACGACCAGATACACCCACTCGTTTTTATTCGGCAGCTCGATCACCGCGCTCGAGTTACTGAACGTGTCTTCGCCATTGGTAATCTGCAGCAGGGTCGGGTTCTCCCAAAAGACTTCCATCGTCGTGCTGTTCAGGAACCAGCGAAACAGGTTATCTTTGTTGCGCCCGACGGTTGCAAAGGTATTGTCCTGCCAGTCGGCGGCGTCGACATTGCGCGCGATATGTGGAATTAAGGTGTCCATGGGCTGGTCGAAGCATTCGTCTTTGAACCACCAGGCGCTTGTCTCGGGGGTCGTTGCCTCGTCGCTGTAGTGGAATATCCCGCGGATGTTTTCCACGTCTTCGATGTCGCTGCAGCCGCTCTGGGGGATTGTGCGCAGCCAGAAGGAGTCTGCCACGGAGGCTTGATCGGTCTTGACGATTACATCGTAGCGTTGGCCTTGCTTGTTAGCATGCATTTCAAGTGTTGGATAGAGGGAAATACCCATGGCAATGCTGATAGACGTGACATCAAACGGCTCAACAGGCACCAGATCCATCGCAATGACCGTCAGTGTATGGTTATCAATCATAAACCTGTAATCCGTATCAATCGCCCCATTGATCAGTCTCAGTCTATACGACGAGTCCTTCTCAACCTTGAGCTTGAACTTCTCCCCCGTCTCCTCCCCATCATGCCTATACGTATTCGTCCCATTAATCAGACTGTTATTCAGCGTCATCGGCCCAACCATCTGATGATACCACCACAGCTCCTCCGCCGTCTGATGCGGCCAATCATTCAAAAAGATCGTGCCGACATCATGCTCATAGTTCGCCGTCGCCGGCCCATTAATCACCAGCGCCCCCGCTGCCCCTTCCCACGCCTGCAGCGCAATATGCGAATGATACCACGAGGTCCCGTACTGCTGCGCGCGCCAACGATACGAAAACTCATGGCCCGGTGTAATCGGGCACTGCGTAATGGACACAACGCCGTCATTGTCGTTTGTATTCTGCTGTCTGATTCCGTGCCAGTGAACAGTCGACCCGTTGATGGACTCGTGCAGCTTGTTCTTCACGTGGATTACGACCTCGTCGCCCCAGTCTGCGTAGATCGTGGGGCCGGGGATTGTTCCGTTGAAGGCCACTGCTGGGCGGGAGATCCCGTCGGGGGCAGCCGTGATTTCGTCGAGGGTGAGCCAGTATTCGCGGGTGATGCCGGTGTCGGGGGTGACTTCGTGGTAGTTTGTGTCGATGGAGTGGGAGCACCATTTGTTGCGGGTGTTGGGGGTGTTTCCTGCACAGGGAGTGCCGGTGGGGGTTGCTGTGCTTGTGCTTGTGTGTGTTCTTGTCCTGGTAGAGGTTGAATGGTGATGTCCACCTTCATGTCCACCGTGACCACCTCCATTACCACCTCCACCTCCGTGTCCACCTGCTACAGTAACAGACTCGGAGTCATCCTGTCTCTTGTTCAAGATAGCAAGGTCCGAGGTCCCATAGAGGAGTGAGCGTTCTTCAGGGCTAAAATCATGATTGAAGATCCAAGTGGCCGAGGCAGAAAAGGCATATACAAGAAGGAGAAAAGAAGACAGCAGCATCGTGTAGCGAGTGAACACGATACAAGACAAGGGAAGTTGATGATGAACTGGCAAAGAGAACGTAGACGTCAGACAGGACTTTATATCCGGCTTCACCAGACCAGACTCAGTGTGAATCACACCAAGACAGCCCTCGTATACTCCATACCCCGATCCAATACCAACCCAACCTCGCTAAGCACTCCTTCTGGCGAGTCAAGTGTCCAAAATTGCCAACCAATGCGCTGCGGCCTCAGGTATAGCCTTCTCACATCCATGGAATCGTACATAGGCGCTCTTTAGATACGGACGCCACCAACGCTGTCTCAGCCTGGAGGATACAATGCCTGTCCTCCGAATTCACCCTACATGAAGCACACCGCAGGTTGGAGGCAGATACGTAGTCCAGCTCACCTGATCCTGCCCCATTCAGGCGTCCGTGATATACCATGTAGGGTCAGATCTTTAGTATGACTATGACTCTACCAGCCATCTACCTCCCAACCACACCCGGGCAGTCCAGATCCCGTACCAGCCGCACATCACCAGCGTGGGCGGCCCTATCCAGCCATCCGGGCGATCCGAATTCATGTCCCAGATAGAAAACCCGGGATCGGGGATCCAATTAGGCGGCGATAAGGTTCGCGTATCTGGCCGATACATAGATTGGATGGGGCTGAATTCGGCGCTGGGCGTGAACTTGGCCTGCATGTCTCACTCAGTCGGGGCTCGTATGATGCAGAGCAGGAACGCATGGGCCGATATCATCCAGAGATAGAACACAAGCGAATACAAGTGTTGGTAGGTAGTGAACCTCATGCATGTCAGCGGGCGATGACCGGAGTATCTACCGACCAAACTCCGGAGTTCGTGTGCATGCAGTGGGTGTTGCGAACAGGACTGGAGCAAGCTCGCGTGGTTCATTGTGGATTTCAGTATGCAGAGGTACTCATTGGTCATGTATTGGGTGAAAAAGCAAGTGTTCGTGTCGGCTGGTGCATGGATCCAGTTCGATGGCGGGTCTGCCGAGTCGTGATGGTGGAGATGAGCGCCTCCGATCTATTTTGGATGCAGAATGTGTGATTGGCGCCTATCGATCCAGGTTGATGTGATTCAGGTGGATACGGGGTGATGCTGAGACAGCTGGGGTTGAGTCTGGGCTGGCATCATATATCGTAAACAATCCTGCAGCTCAATCTGCGCGTTCTTCCTCCATAAGTCTTCCAAAGCCCTCATCTCTCTTCATCATCCTCATACCTTTCCATCACCATGCTCAAGTCTCTCTTCTTTGCACTATCCTGTGCCCTAGCTACCCAGGCTTCTCCCCTCAATGCCCGTCAAGGCCCTGCCGTGGCATCTGAGTTCCGGCTGTATGCTTATGGCGAGGGCCTGGGTGGTCTGCGCGTCTTCTACGCAGATGGTATACTTCAAAGACCCAGTTTGAATGGATGCTAACATACCCAGGGCAAGCCCAAATCGGCGACATAGCGCGCTCAACCGCGAAAGAAAAGTCCGAAGTCTACTGTAAGCCCTCATCCTTCCTCAAAATCGCCCAACTAACTGTCTAGTCACCGTCTCCAAAACCAACCCCAACAGCTGGATCGCACACACGAGCAGCTCCGGGACAGACGCAGAATTCACCACCGCATCCGCCAACTCGACCATCCTCTCGCTGCCCACGGACGGGGGCTCCGACCAAAACGTCGTGTTCAGGCCAAACACCGCGACGTTTGCTGCATCTCAGGAAGCCAAGGTGTTTACCACTTATGGCGAATATGTCCTGATCGACTGGGAGACGGCAAACTTTTTCGCGGAGGCTACTGACGTGGGGGGTGTCTATTCGCTGCTGTGGAATAATGCAGGCTCGAACAATATTCCTGTGGCTTTGAGGACGAGGGCGCCGAGTACAGAGGCTATTTTCTAGTGATCCTGTTTTGGGGTGGTGTTGAGGAGATACGCGTTACGTGTTGATAGTGCAGTGGATGATTGATGCCTTCTATGTTCTCAATTGTAATTCTGGTATTTGGAAGCAGACGGCCCCTACGTTGACTCTCTTTGCTTTTCCCAGACACAATTTGGTGTTGGGTGCTTAGGGCAAGTGACTAATTCAGCTGCATGTACTTTGACCTCACATCCGGGCAAGCCGGGCGATTGGTTGAGACTCCTTCAACAGCAGAGCACTCGCAGTACTCTGCCTACAAATCCTGGTACATCATGTTGAGCTCAGCCATGTCAGATCCCAAAGCAGGCATAAGACACTGTGCCAACATGCGCTGTGCACTGGGGCGATTAAGCGCTTGCGTGACACGATCAACGCCTTATCGAGATCTCTTCAAAGTAAAATAGTGGCCTAGCAAGGATGGCGTATCTGGCTCCCAGCCCTAAGCACTCTGAATCAACATGGCTGTGTCGTCTTCACATGATCTTATGCTGCCATAAAACGACTTTTATACATGAGGCTGCCTTAGCATTGAAATTCCATTGTCTAATTGATGGAATTTCTCATCCTTCGCCCACAACGCCATTAGGGCTATGCTTCCGACATTCTTGCTGTCACCCAAGTAAGCTTATCTTGCCGACCTCCGCAGCATCTTCGGCTCGACTACGTAGTGAACAATGCGGTTCCAGCCGGGTCCCGAGGTCTAAGCTATCGTTTGCCTAGACCTCCCTTCAGCCGAAGGATCTATTATACATTTACAAACATGTCGGTGAGTCCGGACACAAGACAAGAGGTGAGTCATGCGCTTGGAGCGCTTATCATTGGAAGGACTGCGGGCCTCGAGCTCCAAATGGATACCCGATAGACATCCGGAACGTGTCGGCATGTTGTGGTGAGGCCTGTGCCCGTGTTAGAGCCGCATCTAGACTCGGTTGGTACGAAAAGCAGGCAGCTGAAGCTCTATAGTAGGGAGGTTTAAGTTCACATGAATTAAGACACAGCTGACAGGTAGGGTATGTACATGGTATACTTGAGGCAGGTAACGATCTGTAGGCAACCAGGTTGTGAAGCAGTACTACTATTTCTTGCTACTGTATGTGTTCAGCATGAAGTCAAATACATACCCATATAGGCCAAAATGTTAATTCATCATCAACTCCTATGTCAGTACGACTCACCTCATCTCATCCGGATCCACAATCGACCCCCCGTCACTCCCAGGCCCAGAGGAAGAGCTCCTCCGCAAATCAGCCTCTGTTAAGCAGTCCAGATTCCTGCTATACACCTGCAGCCGCTGGCCCAGGGTCCCGCGGACCTGGTATCCTTTATCTGTGGGAAGGGTATAGAGTACTTCCAGATTCAACCCGCCCTGGATTCTGCGCCAGTTCCGGCGTAGTTTTCGGGCGTCGTTTGGATCCGGTTTCTCGCTTTCGAAAATCTGCAGGCCTAAATAACGTATTAGTGTTCTATATTGCAAGTAAAGGGGAGAGGGGGTACTTACATTCATCCAACGCCAAATGCAGCTCCGCAAGACTCTCGATCACGACTTTCCTCTCATCAGGCGTGACTTTGGCATCGAGGGATGCCTCACCTTCGTCAAAGATCCCAAAGTCGTCAGACTTCCACTCAAACGTGAAGATCTGCTCTTCGATTTCGCCGCGCGAGACGCCCTCGTTGAGGAGTTGGGGCGGGCATGTTGGTTCTGCGGTGACGTCGCGTAGGTCTTGCAGGGTGTCTTTGATGAGGCTGGCGACCTGGAGGATTGTTAGTGATTCGGGAGTCATTTTGTGGGTTGGTTAGAGCTTGCTGTTGCTGTTGATCTTGGTGTTGAATTATTTATGGATTGCTCATACTGGATATGTAGGCTTACTTATAGGTGTGTTGTTTGAGTCTGAAACAGATGGACTATTGTCTGCTGTCCCTTGTTGTATGCTCTTGTTGTGCTGAAGCACTTGCTTTATCAGAATAATAGAACTGTCGAGCCATTGTCACTCAAACAAGCTTTTTACTCTTCGCCTTTATAAACAAGACAAGCAGACAGACAGGAACAATAAGCATAAAGAGGACAAAGGTGTCTAGGACATGCAGTTAATGCGGCTGGTTTGAGAGTACTCCAAGTTAGGGCTTTGTACGTGCTCTTCTCCAAATCATAGCTCTTCATGTTCTACCAAGGCCTGCTACATTGTTTACAGTCCTAAATCACATTTAGAATATTCCGTAGACTGTTCCTGAATATCATCATGACCTTGCATTGACGTCTCCGATCGATCAGATCCGTCATGACGTCAACTCCATACAACATTCATTGACTTCTACAGAGTAGAGATATTAAGAACACTTATGTACAGATATAGAGTCCCTCTTTATCGCCATCTACTCCCCCTATCAAGCATCCAATCCCGCACCATGGTAAAAGACAGCAACACCGTCATCAAGTACGCCTGCCCCCCAAAGCCTAGTCACATACTAAGATAATAGCGAATTCAACGGCCTCGTCAACATGAGCGCCAACGAGCTCCGCGACTGGCTAAAGGAAGAGTCGTCCGAGTCGTCGGGCTGGAAGAACGAGTCTGGTGGCGAGACAATCGGGCATGAGAGGTATGTCATACCATTCCATACCGTACCCATATCTATACCTTGTAGGTGCAAGTGGTTAATATTGTAGCGGCCGCAAAATTGTCTCGATCCTAGAACATAACCCCGACAAAGACCCTAGTGGGTACAATGACGAGGACATCGACCATATGCGCCGGGTGGTGGCGTACTGCAAGCGGCATCTTGCGCAGGAGGACAAGGCGAAGCAGGACACAGAGAGCAAGAGTTATCGCAGTTTGAAGAACTGGGGGCACGATGCGCAGAAGGAATAACTTATACAATAGAAATACATTAGTTGATACAGTTATTAATTATTTGTGCTCCTCCCTCCACGTCACGTCCGTGGTAATCTGGATGCCCATTCCATCCCCCTTTCCATCCCCTTGCTGCTTGTACTGACATGTCTTTCACGACTGTCTCCTCTATCACTGCCTTTCATCTCACTCGCAACCTCCCTCTCATACAAATCGTCCATCTCGACATGCCCCGCCGTCGTAACCAGCAACGCCTCATCATCCGGCCTGAGCCCCAACGAGGTAAACCCCTTCTTAAACGTACTCGAAGCTCCAGACTTCCCAGTCAGATGTCTAAACGCACCCTTTTCCGGTCCTCGGCTCTTCCGCTTAATGCTCAAGCTCGCTCCTTGCGGCGTACTATTCGGTCCGCCGCCATTCCTAGCCGAGGAAGATAGTTTGAGCCGCTTCAGGACGCGGCGCAGGACGGGCTGTAGGGTGGGCAGGCAGGCGCAGAGAATGCCGATGCAGGGCTCGACGGAGGACCAGACGTACACGTCACCCATGATCCAGGTGACGTCGGGGTTTGATTTAAGGGGGACCATGGAGGCAATGCGGACAAAGGAGGCGACCCAGACGCTGAGCTTGTTAGCATGATATGCATAAAGTTTGAATAGGCAGACGTACAAACTCCCCAAGAGGAAAATAGCACAGATGAATGCCTTTTTCAGCGGCTTCATCTGCAGTCTCCAGATTAGCGGAATCGGCAGGATGAGAATCAGTATGTCGGTAAAGACGTTCGCCGACGCATTGCCGAGGTAGAACGGGTAAAGGTCAAACACGCAGTGGCCGCTCTCGGGCCTGGTGTATTGCGTCCAGTAGTACGAGGGCGGGCGGCAGCATGCTGAGAAGGCGATGGTGCAGCTGATGAAGTAGCCGATGGTCATGAAGCCGCAGATCCACATCATGGGGGTAGTGCCGAAGATGCGGCGGTAGAAGAAGAGAATGGACAGCTTGATGAGCGGGATGGCCCAGACGTAGATGAGGACGTAGGCAAAGTGTGTCTGGATTGCATGATATTAGTATGAAAATAGAGGGTCTTTGGGACTAGGTACCTGGTTGACTCTGGTGATACGATCCATTGACACAGCCCAGACGTGTTTTCCGAGTCCGTATCGTCCGCCTGGCTGTCAGCTTGCCCTATGTAAGAGAGCAGGACAACATACCAACGATTGTGCACACCAGAATCGCATGCGTCGGCACCAGCGAGGCAACAATGAGCCAGTCGTCTGCTTCGAGCCGGATCTTTTGCACTCTTGTGCGTGCAAACAGACGCATGCCCACAGCCACGGTAGCCATTGCTGTCAGGGCTATCGTGATTGCATTGTTCCTGGCTGTACGACTCTCAGAGAGATCCAAGCCCGCAGGCGGCTCACCAAAAGGACTCGCCATCTGGAATGCTGTCAGGTAGAGCAAAGTATAACTCAGTGGAAGGACTGAATCTAATACACAGGAACCTCATCCTTTTCTGCGGTCAGCTCAACCACGCCCGGAGTATACGGAGTACTAATTCCTACACTAAAGCACGTCTACGTCTACGGAATAAGCCGTCCCGGCAAGCTTATGCAGGGGCCGATTCCCGATCCATAGCTCCTCTCGCATTTCCTGGACTGAGCAGGGTTCGCCATGCAACGACGGGCATAATCAGGGCTAGCTGACGGTTACATCAAGCGCAGATCCCGGTCTCAGGCTTGATCGGGGAAATGCACAGGCCTCGAGTGGAGACTCATATTGCAGAGTTCCATCCCGTCCGGGGCCGTTCCGCGGGGGCCATGCTGTTGTCATCTATGCACCGGGACTCCATGCAATGCACGTCGATGGTAGGTGGTTGGTATATCCTGAAGAATGCATGTCATTGTAAATGTACCGTTCTAGACTCGCTATGAATTAATCAACTACCAACTCAAGTTCTTGGCAGTCAGCCAGTGGCAAGGAGGGTCAGAAGTACGACACCATCAACCCTAACGGCCGCTAACACCACCGATCAGGTCCACTATTTTGTATCCAGCCATTCACATTTTATATGTCAAGCAGGGGCATTTGATTCTCCGGAGTTGAGCCATTCCAGCCTGCGCTAGTCAGCAATCGAACAATCAGTTGGTCTGGGGGCCAGCAGTTGGAGATTGATTCCGTACTTACTCCGTCCTCTGCAGGTCTCTAAACTACGCGTATCCCCAACTCCAACTCTTCAACTCTCCTCTTTCATCTCACAAAGAAAGCCGCAACAATGGGCTCCATCGACAATGGCATTGATCAGGCCTGGACGATCGACCCCGCCGTCTTTGCATTCACCCCCCGCAAGCTGCGCGTCGTGTGCATCGGCGCGGGCATTTCAGGCCTGACAGTCGCATATAAGCTCAAGCACGAACGGCCGCTCGAATATGTCGACCTGGCGATTTACGAGAAGAATCATGAAGTTGGAGGGACGTGGTTCGAGAATGTTTATCCGGGGGTTGGATGGTGTGTCTTTTTTCCTTACGCTGTAAAGGTGAAGAGAAGCTAATCATGATTTAGTGATATCCCCATTCGTATGTCTTTACTCAAACTACTAGATACAGGGTATAACATTGACAAGAATAGACAGCTACTGCTTCTACTTCAACCCAAACCCCGACTTCAGCGAGTGCTATGCCAAAGGCCCCGAGATCCAGCAATACATTGTCGACACGGCAGACAAGTTCGGGCTGCGCGAGAAGATCCACTTCGAGACAAAGGTCGTCAGTTCGATTTGGGATGAGGATAAGGGAAAGTGGCGGTTGAAGGTGCAGCGCGGGGACGAAGTCTTGGAAGATGAAGCTGATGTGCTGCTTAATGGGAGTGGGATTCTAAAGTACGTTTCAATGGACTAGGAGATGGATCATTACTGATCAAGTCGATAGTAACTCAACTCTGCCCAATATCGAGGGCCTAGATACATTCCGTGGAAAGTTGCTGCATACAGCGAAGTGGTTCGTCAGCCTTTCCATTATACTATAACTGCTAATAAGAAGGGACCCCTCGTACAACTGGACAGACAAGAAGATCGCCGTGATCGGAAACGGTTCTTCAGCTCTGCAAGTTGTCCCAGCACTGCAGCCCAAAGCCAACAAGCTGGTCAACTTTGTCCGGCACGCAACCTGGGTCTCGACGAACCTGGCAGGCAACATCACCAAGGACCAGCAGGGTACAAACTTCAAGTACACCGAGGAAGAAAAGCAGCTGTACCGAAACGACCCAAAGGCGTTTCTGGAGTACAGGAAATATATAGAGTCTGCGTATGTCTCTCATGCCCATTGACATCGGGATAGATGCTGACATGATATAGAGTCAACAGCGTCTACACACTCATGCTGTCCGGCTCACCCGAGAACGAATTCCTATACAACCTCGTCAACGGAGCCATGCGGTCTCGACTCGCAAAAAGCCCACACCTCATCGACAAGCTCATCCCCTCGTACGAAATCGGCTGCCGCAGACTCAGCCCTGGCGACGGCTACCTGGAAGCAATGCAAGAGCCCAACGCGCGCTTCTGCTTCGAGCCAATCATCAAAATCACACCTGCCGGCATCCTCACCGAAGCCGGGGAAGAAGAATTTGATCTAATTGTCTGCGCGACGGGGTACAACACGACTTTTATCCCTCCCTGGGAACTAGTCGGTCGAGGGGGCCGCACGCTCAGCGAAGAGTGGAAGGATATCCCCCAGGCGTACTTCTCCATGTGCGCGGCTGGAATGCCCAACTACTTTGTCTTTTCTGGGCCGAATAGTCCGATTGGGCATGGGTCTGTGCCCGCCATGTTGGGCTGGAGTGCGGATTATATGCTGGATTGGGTGGAGAAGATGGCCGCGGAGGATATCAAGTACTTACCCGTCCTCTTTGTCTGAGAATGTAAGCTAATTTAGCAGGTCTGTCGTCGTCAAAGATGATATTGTCCGCGACTTCAATCGGTACGCGGCGGAGAATCTGAAGCGGTGCGTGTGGTCCAAGGGCTGCACGGCGTGGTACAGCAAGAAGAACAAGCCCGGCGAGAATAACACCGTGACGGCGATGTATCCAGGCAGTGCACTTCATTACAAGGGTATGTTTCTTGCTACTAGCAGCTGGACATGCTAATGAATTGATAGAGTACATCAAGACCATCCGCGGCGAGCACTTTGACATCCAGTACAACACGGTGAATCCGTTCAAGTACCTGGCAAACGGCGAGCTGGAGATGGAGAGGAACGGGGGAGATCTTGCTTATTATCTGCAGTAATCAAGTATTCAATATTCAATGGTAATGGTATCACAAATCACGCAGAGCCTCCATATCAAACTCCTAGAAAAGAATCACCGATAACAAACCTCACTGTCCCCCGTCCTGGCCAACGCCTTGCCACACCTCCTGACCTGCTTATAGACCAGCTCTTTGCCCAGATAATCCTGCGTCGCATCTACAATCACCTCTATCTCGCCCACAGCATCGAGCCCAATCTCCGCCAATCCATTCGGGACATCAAACCGGAACAGCCTCCCATCGTCATCAAGCTCGCTATGCTCCTGGATAAATTTATTCGTTTCCACCTCGGGGTCAATAAACGCCGCCTCAGCCGTCTTGTTGAATCCAAATACACCACCACTACTATTCCTCGCACGCTTTATACTCGGTAGCCCTGTTCCTATCGATACCAGACACCGCAGCTGCGACTCTAGCGTTGTCAAGCGCCAGACGTTCTTTGCTTCGATCCAGACTTCCCGGATAGGGTTATTTGCTTGGCTTGTTGCGTCTGTGAAGCGGCGGCGCGTGGGTGTTGATCCCAAGGGGACAGGGTCGAAGAGAGAGGCATTCGCGAACGACGCAGCGCCCGCTTCCCACGTCTTTGTACTCTTGTATAGCTCGTTCGGGCAGTACTTGCTCGGGTAGGAGGACAGCGGGACGAGCTTGTGTGTTGAGGCGTCGGTTGCAAAGGCCACCCTGCACAGTATCAGTACATCTAGGAGATTCCTAGGGCTAGTGCAATGGACCGAGGACGTACACGCGACAACTCAAATCCACATCCTGCAGCAGAATATCCCGGTCCTCGTGCCCGAGTTCCTTGAGAATACTCTTCAGCGCATACTCGATCCTCTTCGCCTCGTGCTTGGGCTTCTTCCCTGACCGGGTCAACTCCGTGAGCGACAGGCGCTTCTTCCCTTTTCCAAAGACATGCTTGCATAGTCTCGTGTATCCGATGATGCACTGGTCGATATCCATTTTCAGCCGGCCGAGCATTATCGCAAGTAACCTGCAACACCGCAGTCAGTATACCCTGGCGCAGGCGATAGAAAAAGCATGTATTATCATAGACCTACCCACCACTACCTGATCCTCCGATCAAATCGAAAAAGTCGCACGGCTTCGGCGGGTTCTCGCGATCAATCGACTCCATGATGCTCTTGAGGATATGTAGCGTGGACAGGGCGCGCACGCCCCCGCCATCGAGGGAGAGGATGTTGAGTTCGTGCGACGCCATTCCCAATCCCTTTTCCTGTTTAGGTAGGTGAAGTACGATAATTCAGACCGGGATTGCATCGCTTTATACGAGCCATGGCCACGAGGTGTACTCCATAGCTGTGCTGTCGATCTGGGTTGATGCGATGCGGTGAGGTGGCACAGCCACGTCAATCGACGGAGTCAAGACTGCTTTAAAGGATGATTCGTGCCTAACCCGGCTTGCGCTTTGCTTTTAATTGGCTGGCTTGGAGTTGATGCAGGCTATTAATACTCCAATTGTCGGTCTTATCGTGAAGAATGCAGAATGCAGGTGCCTACTCCATATTGATCATGCATTCGCATTCGCAGCCCAGTCCAGTTTCAGTCGCGTAGCCTTATCCTACAAATGCTTGACTCTAAGTTTATTAGGCAGTGTTTCTTGTAGACTCTCCAAAAGCCCTCATCAATTCGCTTTCCCGAGAGTATACTCAGTATGCTGCCTGAGCCTGTCAATCAAGGTACTCGGTATGGTGAAGTGTCGAAGAAGCTAACTCGTCTAGCATTGAATCTAACATCATTATCATGGCCTCGTGCATTCTAACGCTGGGTCCCTTGTGGGAAATGCTCCGGGGGGAGCGGTCCTGGAGCTCGCGTAACGGCTCATACAACTACAAGAGAAGCGGCAACAAGCTGCCTTCCACCGGCGACCAGTACGTTAAGAAGTCTGCGTTGAGCTCCGTCAGGGATAAGGATGCGGACCTCTTCACGACGTAAATCGGAACGATGAGGGAGGGCAGCCAGGAGAATACTTGGAGACAATTACAATGCAAAGAGTACTGCCCGACCAGTAGGGTCGATTTAGAGGACAGATCAGGTCGTTGTTGAGTATGAAATGCGGGCGATGGACGGGGAGGGGAGGCCTTCTTGGTAATGCATGTGTATTAGTTCAATCCAACTCGAATTATCCAGATCGTGCTATAGATATATACTGGTGCTAACTCCGACAAAGCTTAATCCTGTGGGTATGGCATGGTCTACCTAACCAGCAGCTTCTTGCACTCAACAGGCTCGGTCAAAGCAGATTGGAGACTACCATGAGGCAGATGCGCCTTCTTGATGGGTCTTGGCGTGACCTGGACAAATGAAGTAGCCTCACAACAAACAACCATGCGAGCCTTGTATCTGGACTGCCCTCAAGTGAATATCAATGCCGCCCAAACTCGCCTTTGCTGCCAGGGGGTACGGGGGTAGCTTTTTAAGGCCCCCCCGCCAGATTGCTCCCGCCGCATACCACCCACCTTATTATATCCAAGTCCGTACAGAATTGCAGTACTCCGTAGTTTCGGATGACGGTGAATTACTGGCTCCAATTTCTCATGCCTATTTGGGAAAGGTCTACATGTGCAGCTTGGCATCGCGTACGCAGGGCTGTTGTTGACACTGTCGTGGTCTTTTGGCCTTACCTGTGGACGTGTGAACAGGATGTCACATTAGCAGGTGGACAACCCCGGCCCGTTGGACCTCTTTCTCGCCGAGCCGGTCTCTATTCGAGTCCTCACTAAGACAAAGGCCTCGGCATGTTACGATTTCCCTTGTTGAGCCGCTTGTTTAGATGATGATGGCTGGTACTATATCTTGACTTACGCCAATCGCCAGGGTAGCTTTTTGCAGACCATTTCTTGGAGTGCCACGGCGTTCGGCTCCAAATCAGTCTAGATTCCATCTCAGTTATGTTGGATGAGGGTACACCAAATGATTATCTACACACCAGGCATATTAAACATTTCGTAAGCCTCACCGGCATCAATATGTCACTCATCAGGTCTTCGTCTGAAGCAGCATGTGGTCACTTGGTCTACTTCTATTCTGGCTTCGCCTTAGCAAGGCACTTAACCAGGTGGCGGTTGTGCCGAGTTAGAAAGTGGCGCCTTTTGATCTGAGTGTTTACGCACAAAGTGGTGTACTCTCTACCCTGCGCACTCTGTATCATTGTAGCATAAACGCTGTCTGCACCACAGCCAGCTACTCTACCAGATCTCTGGAAGCTATAAATGACTAAACAGAAATACAGTTTCCATAGTAAACGGCAAACACGCTATCTGTCAATGTACACACTGCAGTATGCTACAGGCAGTCAACCGTGTTTAAAAGGCTATTCCCAAAGTAGAGACACGGGTACCAGAGGAAGTGAAAATGCTATTTTCTGCGGAGTATTCTGCGAAGCATGTTCCTCTTGCCGGGCCGTCCTTACTCAGAGCTTTGGGGGATGTTGCTCCCCAACACCTGGACTGGGTGGCTGTCTTGGTACGTAGGATAGAATATATCTCATTCAACACTGAAGCTAGCAAGGGACGAGAGGGCCCTAGCCGCAGCAGATGTTTTAGGATGTTCAGGGCCTAGTGCCTTCTCATAGCCTGCTAGGGCATGTTGATACATCTCTTCTGCCTCTTTCAGCCTGCCCTGAGCCTTGTAGATGTTCCCAAGATTGTTAACTGTACTCAGGGTGGATGTATGGTCAGGACCCAGTGCCTTCTCCTTGCCTGCCAGGGCATGCTGATACATCTGCTCTGCCTCTTTCAGCTTGCCCTGAGCCTTGTAGAGACTCCCAAGATTGTTAACTGTGGCCAGGGTGGATGTATGGTTAGGACCCAGTGCCTTCTTATAGCCTTCCAGGGCATGCTGATACATCTGCTCTGCCTCTTTCAGCTTGCCCTGAGCCTTGTAGAGACTCCCAAGATTGTTAACTGTGTACANNNCCAGGGCATGCTGATACATCTGCTCTGCCTCTTTCAGCTTGCCCTGAGCCTTGTAGAGACTCCCAAGATTGTTAACTGTGTCCAGGGTGGATGTGGGGTTAGGACCCAGTGCCTTCTTATAGCCTGCCAGGGCGTGCTGATATCTCTCCTCTGCCTCTTTCAGCTTGCCCTGCATAGAGTAGAGATTCCCAAGATTGTTAACTGTGGCTAGTGTGGTTGTGTGGTTAGGACCCAGTACCTTCTTATAGCCTTCCAGGGCATGCTGATACATCTGCTCTGCCTCTTTCAGCTTGCCCTGCTTAGAGTAGAGATTCCCAAGATTATTAACTGTGTTCAGGGTGGATGTATGAACAGGACCCAGTGCCTTCTTATAGCCTGCTAGGGCACGCTGATACATCACCTCTACCTCTTTTAGCTTGCCCTGCTTATAGTAGAGAAGACCAAGATTGTTAACTGTGTCCAGGGTGGACGGGTGGTTAGAACTCAGTGCCTTCTCCCTGCCTTCCAGCACCTTCTGACACATCCTCTCAGCCGCTACAAATTGAAGTTGCTCGTGGAGTAAACTTGCAATCAGACTGATATCTGCCAGTTGACTTTCTTTGACATCATCCAGGATTCCGGCCTGGAAAAAGCGCGGATGTATGAGCCGTGTTGCATGCACCACTACCCCAGAAAAAGAAGGGTGTCCAAGAAACTTGGTACTGTTGCTTGGAATGGATCCAGCAACACAATTAAATGCATACCAATACTTTTCTGTATTGATAGTCATATTCAGCACAGTTAAAGTCCAGTCATGCACGCACGTGTGCATACTCCAGAAGCTTGACTGTGTGTGAACCTCCAAGAAACAGTAATCAGCCAGGGTCTTCATCACGCCGTCAAGGCTAATTCGGTTGTGGACCACCTCACGCAGCCACTCAGGGCTACTATCACTAAGTCCCGCATTGAAAAGCTCATACCATAAGCTCTCGTTGCCAAAGTAGGCAAGCATTCCCAGTAGCTCAGCTGCTTCAGGATCATAAGCCTGAAGACGGGTGTAGGACAGATCCCATGTGGTGAAGAGCGTGCGGTTCTGGTACTCCTTGAGCTGGGTTGACCGGTGCGGATCAATGATCCAGCGCTTTTCATACTCCTCAAGATAGTCTGCGAAAGCCAGAGTGCTATGCCGAAGGAACGCCCCCGCTGTGGCCAGCGCTAATGGAAGACCGGCCAGTCGTTCTGCCAGGAGTCTTGCATGAGGATCTAGCCAGAGCAGTTAGCAGTGTGATAATTGTTTGGAGGTTTTATCCTATACCAAGGTGAGTGTTCACACGCTCCGAGCGGCGATGTAATATTTCGAGGCCATCTATGTGTTTGAGAGGCTGTACCATGATCCTCTTTCCGGCGACCAGATTGGGCTGGCGGCTGGTGATAAGCAGGACCCCATGAGAAGCAGGCGGATAATACTGTTCAATATCATATTCACGCGGATCATCATAGTTATCAAGAATTAAGAGCCACTGATGGTTTTTGGGGTCTGATAGCCATTGACAAACATGGATCACTGCTTCCTTATCCTTCAGCTGATCAGGCTGCTGCAGCTTGAAGATCTGCTTTGCAATTGATAGAAAACTTTTTCTCAGGGCAGCCTCGGATTCTGCATTCAGCCAGAAAACTGAAGTATAGGAGTTTTGATGGCATTTAGCGTACTTAATGGCAAGTTGGGTCTTGCCAATGCCGCCTATGCCACCCAGAACCAGCCGCTGTTGCTCTGGGGATTTGCAGGCAGGCTGTAAAGTGTCCATAATTGCTTTTAGCTCTTTCTGTCGACCGATAAAGAGTTCTGTATCAATAAAAGGCGCTCGGCCGAGACATATGCCAGCTGGCTCGTGGAAGCTGAAATCTTCGGGTGCCTCGACCACTACCAAGATCCGTTAGAAGTATGCTTTGGAATGGACATTTAGTGTCACAAAAAGGGAAGGGATAAGAAAGGTCAGAGAGATGCATTAATATTCAATCGTCGAATTGTAGATATGGGATGTTTGCGGCTGTGTAGCTACCCGATATACACTTCTGTGTTCAAATAACCAAAACAAAACATCAAGAAAGAGAGCCATTATTGCTCATCCTTACCGAAATGTTGATGCTCCGCATTGTATTGCTTCCCACTATCGTTGATCACATTATATGCCCCATGGCCCCTGTGGACGTAGTTATTCTGCGGTCCTCCATGGCTCACAAAATTCATGCTAGATGGATCATCCCCGGGCACGGAAGGTTCAAGAGAATCCAACTCTTGAAGGATTTGTTCAAGTTGGTTATTCTGTTGGTAATCGGCTGATTTGACCGCATGATGGTTGACAACGATCTGGACATCCTCTGTGATTGCTCTCATCAGCTCTTCTACCTTGCTTCCTTTGCCTAGTCTGCGGACAACTGCCGCATATCGTGTTGGCCATGAGTCACCCTGATCGGGTGTGATTTTTGCAAAGATTTTCTTCAAATTATTAGCCTTTATTTCGCAGGTGTCAAGGGTCTTCTCTAGCGCTTCGGCCACATCTTCAGGTATTGTATCTCTTCTTGGCAGAAGGTGGGCCTGACATTGCTCCAGAGTATTGCGAATAATGGGTAGTTGGCGTCCAACTGTTTCAATCGTCTCAGAGAGCTTGAGGTCTTTCTGGGTCCGCTTGAACAGGTCAATCGAGGTGTCAAGAAGGCCGATCACTGCAGATATTCCACCAATCACTTCCATATTGAGGAACTCAGGTGCAGTTGAAGATATTGTCTACACTAAGTGTAGGTTAATAAAGAGCACAACGGTGATAGCGAGAGATTCCGCCGTATTTTGACTCTGGAGGTTTTGGTGAGATTTTAGCGCGGGGTGGTCGGCGCCTACGCCGTGCTAATTGAAGACAAGGCTCTGGGGTCATGCGGATGAGAGATTGATTGTCACTGGTTTATTTAAAGGAGGGAACAAGTTGCTTGCTTGACCAGTATTTGATCGCTTATATATCGTACGATAGGAAGTTGGCATTATAGGAAAGCAGTCTTATTGACATCGTGCAGCACCAACTCTGGAGCCTCGCCCTATCTGTTCACTGGCGACATGTCCGGGCCCGGTGCCCAGCCTTCCCGCACTTGAAGCAGAGGCCTTTTCTGAAGGACTTCTTTGCATATATTTTGGATCGGTAGCGCTTTAAACCTGTTTGGTTTCGTTCTCTGTTTGCTATGGCTTCCATCCGGATCGCCTCTGTTACGGCAGCGTTAAAGGTGGTTGGAGGGTTGTGCATCTTGAGAATTCGGTGCTTGATATCATCGTGGAGGGTTTCAATATAGAGATCAGCAATGAACTCCGGTCGGGAGAAGCCATGAGATATCTCATAGAAACGACTACACTAAGTGCTCACGTCCAAATCCCCCTGTTGTTCAGTCAGGATTCGGCATATAGCATGCCTCACCCGGTCCCGATCTGAATTAACCCAGAGACGAAGGCATTCTGTGAAGTTGGAGTATCAAGGTTCTCTCCCGGGAGGGTATCCGACCACCTGGGCTTGCCACTGCCGGTGGGCATCTTTGCAGATATGGATGACTCCCCAGTATATCTTCCTGGCATCGGTATTGAACCGTCGCGGTGCGACGCTGAAGCAGTCTTTCAGGTCGTACAGGAAAGCCTCCAGCTTGACAGGGCACTTGTCAAGTAGAGATATCGCCAGGTTGTAACTTCATATCCCCAGGGATAGTATAACTGCTGCGGAAAAGGGCCTATACGGCCTCCGCCAAATCATTGGCGACGGTGCGGTGGTCACTGTCTTGAGAGTCGGCGATAGGAGTTCCAGGGACCGATCCGCGAGACGTCCAGCGCTGCGAGGGTTCTCCGGGGGAGGAGCGAGTCGAGACCATAATGACGATACAGTTGTTCTAGGACAATATCTCCAGTTAATATACGGAGTAACTGGGGCGAAGCTTGACAATACCCCACGGGCTGGAGGAACTCGGAGCCTGGCGTCACTTTGTAATCTAGGGGATACAGTGCCCCGCAACATACAATTGTTATTGGCTGTAATCAATTATTAGACTAGTTATCCGAGATCTGGTAGCTTCTTCTTGCCTGTTGAAGTCATTCTTTATTCCCTCTATCCGCACGCACTATTTCCTACAGAGTAATGGCCGCCACCAAACATTCTCGTAGCTTTATGACCCAATACTCGGTCGTTTTACCGAAAGGACAGGCGTATGACTCTTCCGGCAACCCTATACCTGTGTGCAACCCTGATCAATCTGCTGTGGTAATAAAAGGGGAGGATCTCCCTGCTGATCTCAGCTCATTTTGGTATCAGAGAGTAGTTATCTATAGTATTTATGGTTCACTTAAATTTGTAATAAGCCTGGAAATTCTTGAGCTATGCTCTGGTGATGATAATCAGGCCTATTAATTTTCCCATACCTATAATACTTGCCTGATAATAAGTGATGTAATCCCTGATATACAAAATCCTGCCATTTAGCCATAAGGAAATCATGAAGGATCGCGACATAACTCCGCCGGACTTTCGCGACTTCAAGGACTTTGGTGAACTTGACGGACACTACCCAGGTTCGGATGTTGGTCTTTTGTATGGCGATGAAGAACTCTGATCCAAGCTTTAACGCAGTATACAGCCCATGGATCATCGTCTCGCCTTTTGAAGCACAAACGGCCCGGTCGTGACTTGGTCCGATAGACCAGAGCCGGTTGGGTACTCAAACGACGACGGTTTCCATTGGAAATGGCCACATCGACCGGCCCTGTTTCGTTGACATCTCCCCAGATGCCTTCACCTCCTTCAGATACAAGTCCAACAGCTCCCTATTCTGTCTTTTCCTCATTTCGAAATCAACCTGTGGAGCCACCCACCCCTCTGCATCAGTATCTAGAGCCTGCATCACAGCCTGCTGCAGGTCATTCCACTCCCGATAGTCAGCAAACTCCTGTTCATGCATGCTGATTTCCTCTTTACTGAATGAATACGGACAATCTCCGGTGAAACCAAGATCTGCCCAATTTTGAAAGATTTCGATGAGACATTCGCGCAAAGGGACAGCGCCACTTGCAACGTCAGAAGCCTCCCCTGCGCGAATGAAGAGCTCGCGGAACACCCGGGGGATATTCATTGCCTTATTCGCAATCTTATTTTGCAATATTGTGGACACTTCATAAGCCTTTGCTGCCTTGGCCTGTTCCCACTCTTGTCGCGCAGCAGCTTTCTCGTTGTCTTTGTATGTCTCAAAATCGACAGGCAGTTGGGGCTGAACAATGCCTTGTGGGTAATTGTGCGGTGGCTTCAGGAATACTGGCCACTGGGCTTGAAGAAATAAGGGGAGAATAGATTGAGACTGGACGTCAATAAGAGTGGTGATTCGAGAATTGTCAGCAGGGTCGACAAAGATATTCCCCATGTGCAGGTCTGTATGCCATAGCGTTGGCTGGGAAACTTGAGCTAGGACTGGATTCAAATCCAGCCGCTTCATGACGCCGGTGACCATTTCCAAGAGCGCGCATGTAGGGCTTGGTTTCTTGTGCTCTGGACGAGACTTGATTCGAGAGATCTCGCGGTTTGCAATCGCAACCCCAAGGTCGGACAGGGCATCCCCTACAAATTTGTGAGACCTGATAGAGTGTGCGCTTGGGCTACTTACAAGGCCCTTGAAAAGACGTAGGTTCAGCAAAAGAGCGCTCGGGTGAGGGCCCAACGCAAAACAGGCTGTCTTGAAGTTCTCGACAACGTTCAAAGCGCCCTGAATCAGATCGTAGAAACAGTCCACCATATGCAGGAAATCGCATTGCCAGAAGCTGAGCCTCGAGCTGCGTCAACTGCTTAATGAGCTCCAACTTCTCGATATCTAGCATCTTCCCCCGACGTTCGAACAGCGGAACTCCAGGGGCCTTTTCCATAACGATATATTCAGCACCAACAGGGTTGAAGCTGTCAGAATACCAAGAGAAGACACGAGGAACAGGTATAGTAGTATATCTCTTCACTGCCATGTATTCATCCATCAGCATCCAAGAGTATTGGTGAGAAAGGCACTTACAGTACTCCAAAACACCTACCTCAGACGCAGTTGTGACAAAAGCAGGACCAGCAATGCGGCAAGGGATTTTTGCAATGACTTTATGTCCATCTTTTTTGGTCATCAAGAGAGCCTTGCTAAATCCACCTTCGAGCTTCTCGATTGTTGTAATGGAGGAGGTAGTGTCGCCGGCAGCAGCAGCTACATCACAGAGCGCCTGGAGGTTGAATTTCACGTAACGCCGATCAAATTGGTTCTTTTCGTCAGCAAGAAAACGACCATTAGTATAATGAAAGAGTTCTTCGTGGGTGATTGGTTTTCCTGTCCGGGTGTTAATGACGGTCTGCAAAATAGATAGATGGCTACGAACCTCGACACCAGATTGACATATACGCAGCTCTAGGTTTCCGCCTATATTTTCTCTGTAACTCCCCGCTGCCCTTGAGAGCGACTGCATGACTCATCATAGGGGGGCCAGGCGAGGACAGATTGAGAGATCAGTCAAAAGCTCCTCGTCAAGGCGCGTACTGTCAGCCACGTGATGTTGTGCATTGCTTATCTCGACCAGTGCCTATTAATCCTTCATCGTAAGAACGTCTACCAGCTGCGTTGCATATGATGATTTACGAGAAGCAGAGACCAAGTCGCCGTTCATTTCGCTATAAATAATTGGGACCCAGTAGGACAATCCGTGCCTCTCGGGAAGTGATATAGCATTATACTCAGCTTTGAGCCATGCTATCTAAGGGGAAATGCGGACTGCGTTTGCAAGATGAGAAGTCCTCTCTGCATCGTTGCTCATCCTTGATATTCCCAAGTTTTTGGTTTCCAGACTCATTGGTGAGTTTGGGGCTGGGAGGCCTTGGTTGACTCAACCGGTACCGTCGGTTCTGTACAGGTCGTGCACATATTCGCAGAATCAGCTCCAGTCTCAATCTCAGCCGCAGCTTCTTGCTCCTGTTCTGCGGCTGGTCCTGTTGGCTGTGATGAGCTTGGGACAGCTGTCTCCTCCGGTCTTGACGGTGTTGATTCTGGCTCATGAAGCACAGCATCCCCTTGCACAGGAGTCACTATCGCACCGCTTGTTTCCATGTCAAAAACCTCCCCAAGCACCTTCATTAACCTATTCACCCCTTTCGTCCCCTCCTCATTCTCAGTAACCTCCACCTCCCCCTTCAAGATCCCCCTCGCAGTCGCCTTCTTCCCATAAAACCTTCTATTCGCCCACCTCCTCTCAACCAGAACGCCCGACTCAAAGCTCACGCCCCCAAAAAGCCCCTTCGTCTTCGCAAAGCTCATCATACCACCAACCCCATTCGAACTAACACCCCCCGCAATCTCAGCATTCCTCCCCAGAGGCCCAAACGCAATGCTGAAGTTTCCGGCAATAGTCAAGGACCCGAGCTTCGAGAATGTTTCGAGCGAGGATACAGAGTTGAAAATGAAAACAAAGTCCGTAAGTTCGAAGCCTGCTTGCCCTCCGAAGCCAAGGCCGAAGGTGCTTATTGCGGAGGGCGGGGACCATCTTGCTCTTGAAGCTGTTGGAGCGGCGGCTTCAGGGTCTGTATTTTCAGTAGTGCTAGGTTCAGGTTCAGCGTCGGGCAATCGAGCGATCAGAATCCCTGATCCGAAGCGTACGGAGCCCAAGATCCCGGCTTTCGTTACGGTGAGGATTGCGACGCCCTACCGCGACAGTAAGCAAGCGCGACGGGGAATAGCAACAAAGTAGAAATTCGGCAAGTCATAGACACCTTTGCTTCTCGCAAAATGCGCTCAGGTAATTCGCGTCCTGGACTTCCGCGCCATGAGCCATTGATAAACGAGTCGAGGATCTGAGTTGCTTTCTTGCATTCGCCTGTGGTAATTAGTGGGTGATAACTGGAAGCACTGAAATTGTTTAGGGACATACTGCCCAGTGAGGCGGGCAGCGGGTTGTGCATGCCTTTGGGCATGATGCTGCTATCAGAAAGTCATGAGGATTATAGAATAAGTTTGGGAGAGGTTGAAGAAAAAAAGTAAAGAAAGGGGCAGAATTCAAGGAACAGTCTCAAGCTAGGCCGTTTTGGATACTCAAGACTAACAATTCAAAACATGCATTTACAGATGAAATGCTATCCCATGCAAATATAACCTAACGCCAATCCCCAATTTAACAACGCCAATGAGTGCCAATCATAAAGCCAAGTGCGCGCTACATTCCAAAAGTCCAACCACCATTCAAGCGCAGACGCTGTCGCTCAGAAATATCTCTGCGAATCTCCTCCTGCGTAAGCCCGTCAGGACCTGCCCAGTTTGCACTACTCGTCCGCTCTCGGAACTTCTTGACCCTCTTATCCGCCTTGAATGTCTCCTCCAACGAGAACGGCGCTATCGGTCCGAAGATGTTGTCAACCTCCATACCTTCCTGATCTCGCAGAAGCATCTCAAGCTCCTTCGGCTGGGCCCAGTTAGGTACCGGAAGCATCTCAGCCTCAGAGTCTTCATCTTCACTGTCAGTGGCAATCTCAGGGAGGTTGATGTTCTCGCCATTGGGGTAGTTGGGCGATGGCTTGGGCGCTTTGCTAGAGCTCGCACCAGGAGTACGGTGCGGTTGTGATGGACCAGCGTGGGAAGCCTCTGCAAAAGGAATCTTGCCGCTGGCGTATTTGGCCATGTCCATAGGATGACCCGGTCTTTGGGGTTGAGCTGTCTTGAAGATCGACGATCCAGGCTGCGGCGCGGCAGGGTTTCCATACATGGAGGGTTTCTTGGTGGGTTCCTAAACAGTCAGCATGCGAATGAACGCAAGAAAGCGTTGACATACCTTGCGGATATTTGACTGTCGGATCGGTGGCGCCATCGTTGGTCGCATGGACGTGCGGTTCTCTTCGTCGTCGGTCCGTCGCCGCTTTGTTTCTCCAGTAGGCTGCATTGCACCAGGCTTTGCGGTTGTAAGACGATGATTCTCCTCCTCCATTCCTCGCTTTGGTGGTTTTGCCGGATTCGGGGCCGGTGGGTTGATTGTTCGACCAAGCACAGAGCCCAGTCGCGAGGCGGGACGAGGGGGACCAGCATCGCGCTGCGTCTGCGGAGCTGCCTTTTCCACCGGGGTCTATAGAATTAGCATGAATCAGTCAAAGGGCAAAATAACGTACCATCTCAGGCTGCTGACTACCCTGCCTCTCAAGTCTTCGTGCATTTTCCAATCTCCGTTTTTCGATCGCCTCCATTTGAGCCGATTTCTTGGGATCTTCTGCTTGTCGGCGTTCCTCAGTTCGACTCTGCTGGGCTGCCCGCTTGCGCTCCATTTCACGTCGTTGTTCCTCCCTTCGCCGTGCCTCGCGCTCCTCCTGCTCTCGCTTCCTTTCACTCGCAAGTTGGGCTTTTCGCTGCGTCTGGCTCGACGTGGAGCTCTTGAAGCTACTGTTCGATGAGGCCGTGTGGAGTGATTGGTTGCTGGCTTTCTTCTTCAATGAGGGAACTTTTGACGCGGACGGGGGTGGCACCGGGATGCTCGACTCAGCACTGGAGGCCATGGACGAAGTCAGACCCATCGGACGGGACAGTGCACTTCCAACACGAATAGAAACTGGTTGGGGCTTGGGCTTTTGCTGCGGTTCACGCGTAGGCTTCGTCGGGCGACGGTCATTTGGTCTCGCTTGCTGTGCAACAGGTTGAGCGGCAGCTTTGGCCCCTTCAACAGCGGGCTCGGGCTCTTTTTGTTTCTGTTGAGGTGCTCTAATAGGACTTGAGGGCATGGTAGAGGAGGCGGCGGCACTTCGCGCTTCTGATTCCGTGTGCGCCCGTTCTCGTGTCGTCTTTTGCGCTGTTCGAACCTTCTCCTGTTGTCGTGCCTTCTCCGCGAGCTCATCATCGCGCTTGCGCTCATCAATCTCCTGTTGCTTGCGCTTCTCTTCCTTCTCTGTGGAGCTCCGAGTTCGGCGTCCTTCTTGTCGAGGGGGACTGAAAACTGAAAGCGGTCGTTGGTTGGTTCGGGAGGTATCTGTGTTGGTTCGCTGTAGTTGCGCCTTGGGTTCGTCTGGTGAAGAGGCCTCCATTCGCGCAGCTGCCGATGTGCCTCCAGAGCTGGTGAAAAGCCCTTTGGCGGAGCGTACAATAGACTGAAGACGTGACTTGGACGCGCTCAAAGGACCATCCTGGCGTGGGGAACCGATCGGAGTTGTTGTCATCTTAGCGTCAATATTGATAGACGCGCTCTTTTGGTGACCAAATCGTTGAGGTGAGGAGTACATCGGGGTGGCAGATTTAGGACGATTGGTCTCCGATGTCTGTCGAGTGAGGGTGTTGGTCGGTTCCAGATTCCTGCTCCGGAGGGGGGAGGATGGTTCCTCAGGCGCATCGCTTGTTGGAGGGTTGGAAGATTTGGGCTTGCTGGAGGTTGCGTGATCTCGAGGGTTTGCCTGGAACGGAGAGCTCATCGGCTTGATCCAGTCGTCTTCCGAGGGCGCCGCGGGTTGCGAGGGGGTCTGATCGCGTTGCTTAGCACTAGAGTGCTGTTTGTCCTCAGGTTGCGCTGCGGGCAACTCGGGATATGTCACCTGCGCTGATGGCAAACCTGCAGCAGCAGGGATGGACTTGGTCGGTCGCGATGGCTGCATCTTTCCAAGCATGCTAATCTTCTCGTGTAGTCGCTGGGTAGATGATTTGTTGTGCAGCTTGGTCGCCTTCGCATCTACATCCGACTCCTCGTTCGTAGATTCCTTGGGCTCGTCGACATCCATCTTATCGGCTTGTGACTGGTTTTCGTCCTGGGCGGCCTGGGTCATTCGGTGTCCAGTCTGTTTGCCAAAGTAGCTCGAGCCTGTCGCAGTGGGCTTGATAGCGTCAAGGTTGCTGGTTCTTGAGAGCCTAGAGCCAAGAGTCTTGGTTCCGAGAGGCTCTCGAGCAGGAAGGGATGCAAAGCTAAGGCTGCTCTTGCGGATGGGTGGCCTTGCGGGAGATTCGTTCTCTGAAGCTGACTCGACATCATCCAGGTTATCGATTGCCATTTCGTCCTTCTCAGGTTCACGGTTTTCATCTTTGGCGAGCTCCTTGTGCTCTTTGGGTGGAGGTTGGGCGTTGGTAGCTTTGAACACTGGCTCCACCCGTTTGCCTAGCGAACTTTTCTTTTCCTCCTGTTCGACCGGCTCGGATTCAGGGTTGGCGGCGGGTTGATCGCCCATAGGTATGTCTTCTTTACTCTCGGGTTCTTTCTCAGCCTTCTTCGTGGGCTCGGCTGTCGGTGTCGGCTCTTTGCGCGTTTGTTTAGGTGAGTCAACGTTCATGGGCTCAACGGTTTCGCCGCGCTGGCGCTCCTCGCGAGCGGAGTGGAATGAGGCATCTGTTGTACGGCGGTCAATGGAAGAACGACGCGGTTCACTCGTCGGCACTGGCTCAGTGTCGAACGGCTCAGTAGCTTGAGTATCGGGCGCGACCTGGGTGAGAACCATTTCGTCATCATCCTCGTCATCTTGCATTCCATGGTATCCAGAGTCTGTGTTGTATTGTGAGAAGGAGTTGATGTTTTGGGTCAAGTCGGGGTATTGAGGTTGGCGTGGGTTTGTCGTTTTGCCCTTAGTTCGCGGCGCGGGAGAAGACACCGAAGGAGCAGTAGCTTTGGTAGGTGAGCGCTGAGCCGCGAGACCGGGTGAAAATTTGGTATCGGCGTGGTTCTTCTTGACCGAAGAGAATATCTCGCTCAATGGCTGTCGCGGTTAATCAGAGCTACAAACCAACAAGGGGTTACTAACCACTCTGCTCTCCGCATCACGCTTCCGCAATGTACCAGGAGTCTTGCCTCGTAGCTTTCCGGGTGTTTTGAAAACTTCTGCGAAGTTACTGCGAGTGTGTCAGCAAGTCAACCTTACTTGCCGATCGGTCTTCGCTACGCACAGTTGGTTGCTCGAGAAGACCTCTGCCATGTGCTCATCCAACCATTCCATCTCATAGCGCACAGGAAACTCGATTTCTTCCATCTCCTGGTCGACGAGCTGCGTGCAGTTTTCCTTTTCGGTGGAAATCCAGGCTGCAGAGCCGACCGGCTTCTGCGCCCTCGCGCCCGCTGCGGCCATGACGATGTAAACAAAGGCAGGTCGAGCTGCAGTCGAGTCGAGCGTGGGAGAAGGTGGAAGATAATTAGCTTAGGGTAAACACACCCATCTAATGAAGCTGTTATCAATTATAAATCATCGAATATTGGCGTAGGGCGGTTGTCGTAGGTGGTTGCCTCGAAGTTGTGGTTGCGGGCGACAACCATCAAAACATCGGCTACGCGTTCCTCCCGCCAACTCACGTGACTAATATGCCTTAACGGTCAGGCATAAACTGACTCTGCTTCCATCTTTGAAGCTTTTGGCAGGCGCCTGCTACAGAGGTCGATGCATAGCAAGGGAATGGTGTACTGTCAAGCGGATACGTCAATAACAGCGGTTAGATATTAAATATATGCGTCCCAAAGTCTTTCGAACTATCTATACGTTGATTTATGCGTATAGATTCATGTTATACCTCAAGCACAAAATATATATAGTGACAACTCTGACCAACTTTGCAACATAACTCTCGAATTCCGGTCATAATATGATCGTAGTGATATCCCTAGACCATTAGGGTACATTACTAATTCGAATAGTTCCTGGCAAGCGTCGCATCGGATAGGCTTTGCTATAACAACTCTGTTTACTATGCAGAACAGAGCTTAAAACACCACAAACTTTGGTTAAAAGATTTGCTCAGAACGACTTGGAGAGAATCGACAGTCACAGCATCTAGCCTAGAACAGCTATAAGCAGAGCTGATCCATAGCTAAGACTTTGCAAAGATGATGGAGAATGAGGTCAATGTGCTATCACATGCCGATTGGTCTAGGCCGACTGACGTGAGATCGAGTCAGGCTCACTCTAATTCAAACCATCATTCTTTTAGATAGACTATCTCAGCATAATACGCGATAGATAACGGGAAAAATAGAAGAAGCATAATAATGTTCTGTAGGAATAATGTCGCTGCCATGCTCATAACTGTCTCTCTTTGCGCGAGTGGGACATGAATTAGAGTCGGAGCTCAAGGAAGCACAGCACACGACTCTCGCTTGTCAATTGCATCACCCGGACCTCCTATCTTCCTTACTTTTCTTTTCTTGTCCTGCTTCCCCTCTTCACCTTCTCACTTCCTCCTTCATCATTCCGATACTCTCCGTTCGCAGAACTGAATACTCACTTCGCTTTTCATCAACAGACTCCTGAGTTCTCACCCCCGAGAGCTTGATTAAAGCTTCCGCACAGACCCAAAACATGGCCGACAACGGTGAAGTCAGGTATCCTGACACAGGAGCCAGTAAGGTGAGGACGTTTGGTTTTCAAGAAAGGGCCCTCTTGAATTGAAGCTGATTACATTCTCAACCAGTAAACAATTTCCTTGAGAGTCCGAACGCTTCCGAACGTTGCACAAACTGATTGTTTTTGTTTTCAGACACCACTGATCCGATCACGAACGGTACTTGAGCTACGCTCTACAACTTCCAGTCTGGTACTGACGCTGCTAGGGCCGGTCGCTGACAGCATCAAAACCGAGGCCTCTCGCGCCGGACAAGAATTCCGCGACCTGAAGAGCTCAAAAGTGGTCCCTTCGACTACCACGGCTACTGGCCAGCCCTTGACCTGTGCGTGACGCAATAAGATAGGCAAATGGCTTCGCTAATTGTGACTAGACTACCACTCTCTGCTATACAGCCTCTTGAGCGTAAGTGACCGACCCTGATTTACCATTGAACAATGCTGACTGTGACTGCGACTACAGTGGGAACAGCCTCGTGCCACGGCTATTTCTTTTGCCAGCGTCGTTGCCTTCATTTTCGCCGCCCGTTATCTTCCGCTCCTACGATGGGTCTTCAAGTTCCTTTACGTCGTTCTCGGATGTAAGCTTGACCAGGGAATGAGTGAAAGAAACAATGTTAATCGGAAATAGTTACCGCTTTGTTCGAAATTGTCGGAAAACTCGTCTTCCAGCAGGGTATCGCTAGCTCGTTTCGCCCTCGCAAATACTATACTCTGCCGAAGGAAACCGTTGAGGCTGTTCTGGAAGACTTTGAGCAGCTCGTCGGCTTTGTCCTGATTGAGTTCCAGCGCATTCTTTTCGCGGAGAACATCGTTCACACCGTCGCCGTAAGTCGAGTGCTGGCTGGATGTATAAAATCAGCTGATTTAACAAATTTAGGCCTTCTCCGCGTCGTTCTCCGCTTATTGGCTTATCAAGATTCTTCCCTTCTGGGGACTGTCACTGTTGGCCGTCACGATCGCGTACCTTGGCCCGCTTGTCTACATCAACAACCGAGAACTTATCGATGCTCAGATTGAGCAAGCACAACAGATGGTCAACAGCCAGGCGAAGGAGCTGAAGGGACTAGCTGAGGAGCGCACATACCATGCTACGGGTGTTGTGAAGCAGTACGTCGGAGAGTACAGCAACAAGGCCCAGGAGTACATTGGCAGCCGCCGCTCTGCTTCCCCCGAGGTTGCCAAGGCACCTGCCACGGTCGTAAAGCGAGAGCCTGAACCCGAGGCTGCCATCAAGACCTCTGACTTCCCCGAGGCACCAAAGGATGAGCCCGTTGCGCAGTCCATTGAGCAGACAATCGAAGAGAGTCAACCTGAGAAGCAGCCTCTCCTTGCCGCCTAATGCCATTATGACCCAACGGTCTTCACTTGAGCCGAACTTCATGATTACCCGGGTCGTAACCAATGACCCTCCGCCTGCTTGGCTTCGGCTTTAGGAAACCCAAGACCCCGTCTTGTGCGCCGGGCAGTGATAAGGCTTTTTCCTGTGGAAAGGGCCTCAGATGACTTGGCCTGTACGATGACGAGATGGTATGAATTTTGTATTCTTCCCAGCCGCTTTGCTTTTCCACTCAAAATAAGCATTTCCATTTTCATCTTCTTTTCACCTTTTCCGTTGTGCTATCTTCTTTACTCATTGTGTTTGTCTTATCTTCATAGTATAGAGTCGATCAATTCCCAAGTGTTCAACCTGCTGTACCTTGTACCCAGTAGCAGGAAGGTCGACTTGACAAAAGTCCCTGATCCCTGAGTAGAGGTCTCGAAGACCTTTGCTGTCCTACGTAAAGGCCGTTTCTCGCTGCGAGTAAGGTCCGTTTCACGGGTGGCATTGCACAACCGTCGGCGATGACCCACGTCTTTATCTTGTGTGATGGGTCTAGGTTCAAGCAATGAGGCAGGCAAATGATCGAGCATAGGATCCGAGCGCTGGATCGTCGGCCGAATCTCTTACCCCAGATCGGTCGCTGTCGTACAGGTGCTCCCGGGATGTTTTATGATGCCGTTGAGAAACAGGGTTCTCCTGGCAAAAGTCACCGGGGGCTCTCCAGGCGTTCAGTCCTGCAATTCAAAGTCACAATTTGTTTGTTGTGTTTGCCTTGGTCTCCTTCCCCGTCCTCATTCTCCATCTCCCAGACGGTCGAGATCTCCAGGCGCTTCCTGTAATGCAGCAGAGCCATCCCCTTGCGTCCTGCAGTTGCAATCCATTGCTGCACCCCATATGATCAGCCTTGCGCCCGACCACGCCGCTGCTCGAGGGCTCTATCTGCCATAATGAATTCCTACTAGGACACAGCCACTGACGTGATCCCGCTGTTCCTAGACCTAGAATATGTCTGATTCGTCACTTGGCTGTTGCTGGCTGGTGTTTCGGGCCCCTTTTTGCCTACATTCTTTCACTTCTTTAAATCCGCTGTTTCTCAATTAAATTCGATGGAGAGACCAAGTTTCAGACCCGCAAAGTCATACCAGCCAGCTGCAAGGCATTTTGGGGACTTATATCCCTAAGGTAAGCTGCATGATAAAGGACAAATACTCCAGACAGCATCCAAAGCTGAAGTATATCAGCCTATGAAAGCAAACAAACACTGCCTCTAGGCTCCACTATTCGTCGCCACGCTGCAGCGAAGCCTGCGTGGAAGGTTCTCTTTGACTGTATCCTCCACTTGGAATGCCCTTCCGGCTCCACTGTATCTTCATCGACAACTGCGCCATGAACGGCCTGGCTTGATCCAAAACGTTTTTCCAGCGGATTTGAGCAACATGGCTACGCGGGTGTGACGCTGGCGCGAGTGAGGCTTGGCCTGCCCTTCCATGCGTTGCTGTCGCCTGACAACAGTAGAGGCAGCCCATGGTAGATCCAATGCCCTTTGAATGTATCATGAATGTAACGAACTACACCTCCCTTTGAATAACTGAGCGGGCGAACTCTTGACTTTGTGGTGTCAACTCCTGGGCGTGTCGATCGCAACCAGGGCTGAAACTCCTACAGAGACATGGCGTTTTCTTCCCATTTGGAAGTGCCTCTTGGTATTTCCAAGTCATGGATCCACTTCATCAACGCCGCTGTCTTACAGAACGCTCCTGGCATTTCCCTAGCGGTAGAGCTGGTTCAGGTGGGCCCGTTGGTTGGTAGCAACCGCGGCTTGCCGTGGTACAAGAGAAGGTGTCATGCAGCCTTCCGCGGACTCAGGCCTCTTTTATACCATTTTGCTCACCAGCGCCGTTTCTAGCCCGTTTGCCTATTGGCCGATGGTCTCTGAAGGCTATCTTCCGGTTGCTCCAGCGGCTCCCCCCACCTGATGGTCGAGTTCGTTGACAGCACAGGACCGTCGGCGTTGATCCCGTCTCCAAGCAGTCAGTATCTCTGTATTCCATGGCTAGGGAACGGAATGGACCATGCATGACTATGACAGAAGGCAGGTGATTTGCTTGGTCCTATTCTTAGATTTCAACCTCCCCTTCACTCATACAGCTTACTGCCCACCAGACCCTGTTTGTAGGGAGCTGAGTATCTGGTTCAGACAGTCGTAAGCCGGGTTTCAATTTACGGTCAAATGTGCAGGACCTCCACAGGGTTGCAGAAGGCCCTGAAACGTGATCTACCATGTCTTCTTCTCGCTGAGCGTGCGCCAGACTAGCCTTGGGTAGCTGCAGACGGGGAGTGAAACAGCTGAAGCCTCGACAAGTTGCGTGCTATAAGCGGCATTCCTGGGCTCTCAAGCTAGTGGGAGCGAAATATACACGCCCTGGGGGACAGGTTCGTCGATTACGGCCGTTGATCGAGCGCTAAATGAGGAACGTTGCAAAACAGGGTACCCAGGTGTCCCTTGGGGGAGTACTCACTATACTCAAACTGGGGTTGAAGTAGGGCAGATCGCCGACCCTTTCTGGTTCCTTCTTGACGGGTGCCTCGTGATGCCCTTCTGGCTCTGAGATCCCAAGATCGTAAGAACCGGTGAGGTTATTTCCATGCCGAACAGTCTTCTTCCCATCCAAGACATCCACCCAACCTGTGTCTAGAACTGGAGTCTGATTCACATACTGGGTTCACCGCTGCCCTCCCTCCACCACTGCGACCAAAGGAGCTTGCGCTTTGCATTTTTCTACTTCAAATCGGTCAAACAGAGTGCGGAGGAGAGAGCCATCTGGACAGCTTTTGATCAGATGCCGTCACTGCCACTTGCCCACTCGTGGACAGTCTTGGACTCTGCAAACCCATCAACAAAAGGGAGATTGCACCTGGCCTTTGCCTTTGATGCTTCTTCCCTTTCTACCTTCTCTTGGTCTCTTTCTAGTTCCATGGTCGCTTCGCCTTTTGTCGGCTTCAGACACATCCGTGCAGTGCTATAGCCCTTTTTTGTCTCCCTCACTCATTACAATCCACCGGGTTTGAGACATCGCCAGACCTTCTAGAATCCTTTATTTCAGTGTCTTGGAGCCAGACAAGGGCGGTCAAACCGATCAGAGTTCTGGATCAGCAAGCCAGATAAATCAGAGCCTGAGTCTTGACTCCCGACTGTCGTGGCCCTCCTAGGGTCTATCTCTCTTGCAGGACAATCTCACCGACAGAACAGACACTCTCATCCGTCTGGGACAAGCCCTCGTTTATAAGTCAAGATGGCGTCCATACCGTTTCTCCTCAATCCTGCACCCGAACCCATCAGACCGAATCACTACCCCTTTCCTACTCCATCGCCAACAAACTCAACGAGCACAGTCATGCTGCGCTCCCCGCGTCACAAGAAACAGAAGATGGCCAAGGACGCCCCCATCTTCCAGCGCGGCAAACCGAGAGGAGATGTCAACTATCCCCCTCAAGAAGTGCGACGGTTTGCAAATGAGCTTCGTGAATTTCGCGTCCACCCTTGTGGAAACATTGCCGACTATCCACGCCATATCCCGTACAACAGCGACAAGAAAACGTTTCAGGAACGGACTGGGCGGGAGAGCTTTGAGGGTATGCTATCAGAAGCTTCTTTAGGTACCCGGCTAATATCTTCAGTCTTCCAATATACCTTTCAGCTTCCGGGCGAAGAGACCAAGTGGACTGTGATGTGGGATTACAACATCGGCCTTGTTCGAACAACATCTCTCTTCAAATGCAACGAATACTCCAAGGTAGATAGGAGTCTGAGATTTTGCGAAACCACTGCTGACTGGTTGTAGACAACACCAGCAAAGATGCTGAACCAGAATCCCGGACTTCGTGACATCTGCCATAGCATCACAGGCGGTGCTCTCGCGGCACAAGGTAAGATTCGTGATCCAGCGACCGAAGCGTGGAAGCATCTAACATATTCAGGCTATTGGATGCCATACGAAGCCGCCAAAGCAGTAGCAGCAACCTTCTGTTGGAGAATCCGGTTCGCACTCATTCCTCTCTTCGGCGAGGACTTCCCGGACTCCTGCATCTCCCCCGACGATCGCTCTCGCTTCGGCAGGATGGTCATCGACCCGTCCGTCGTCCAGCTTGCAACGCAGAAAGCAAACGACTACCGCATGCTCGAGCTTCAGTACTCATCTCTAAAGTCCCTCCGAGCAAGCCACCACAATGATGGCCGTCCGAGCTCCGCACCTGGCAGCGACCAAACCAGGGAGAGGGAGAACCTAGCCCTAGGCCGTCACCTCTTCCTCCTCAAGAACCAGCGCAGCAGAACCTCAATCCCCACGGATACGTCGTCGGTCGGCTACGGCTCGTCTCCAGAGATGGAATACTACAGCAGCGCTCCCGAACCGTACTGCATTTCCCCTGTGAGTCCCGACCGAAACTCGTTTACGCCTGTGAATGCGCCCCGCAGCGTCGACATATACCCTCCTCCGTCAAACTACCTTCCATCTCCTCATGAAGTGCTAGCCTCGATGTCCTCTTCAGCATCGGTCTCTTCATCATCGACGTCAAGGGCCAGGTCCAAAGCGAAGGGAAGAGCCTTCGCAAGAGCCAGAGCAGGTTCAAGAGTAACCCCCAGTTCCGTGCCGTCCACGTACACATCCGCATCTACTACGGCCATTCCCAGCAGAAGCACCAGCAGGACTAGATTCCCGGCCTCAGTGCTTCCTTCGCCCGTCGACGGAAGCGATATGGACGCCGACGCAGAAACAGATCTCGATAACGATGGTGATCTTGATTACGAAACCGGCTCGTCCGATACATCGTCCACTTCATCAACTGCCTCATCTTCTGCTACGGCAAGTAGCATGGGTATCGGTTCTGCAGCGAACGGTCCGTGTCCATCGTACCGTGATGCTAGACCTCAACAAGCTTTAGGTAGGGGTATCAGCATTCCTGATTCCCCGGGCCCAACCACAGCACTATCAGTCGGTCAGAAACGAACTAGGCACGGGGGTGTCGATGAGTACCCCCGACGACGAGAGTACGCACGTGCGCATCCGTATAGCAACGCTAGACCATCCGGCCGGCAAGCCCACGCCCAGAGCTCCTCTGACTCCAGACTCATGTGCGAGATGACGGCTGCGCATGCGCTGATCAGTCTTATGCAGGAAGCAATTGACAGTGATGCTGATACTAGTGCGGGTGGGGGTGCCGCCAGAAAGGGACACATCAAGCCTTTGAAGGAAGATGTCAGCACGAAGGGCAGTGCTCACCATGCTGGTCACAGTCATAGTCCTGCTCACAAGAACAGCAATATCAGCCGCAACATGTTGATCTCCTCCGGATATGATCAGAAGCGAGTACGCCGTGCGTCTGCTTGATTCGTTTCTCTCCAACCCTTTCTCTTACCCTACCTACATTGTCTCTCTGAACGTTTTGAGTCGGCTAGATCGACCTTAGCTTGTCCTCCTCAACCTTACCCTACCTACCCTTCTCACCTTTTCATACTTGACTTTCCTTGCTTAATGAATGAAACGCATTACAACAAATAGACCGCGGCGTTTGATTTTGCTTCTCGCTCTTGCTTTCTTCGTTTTACTTTACATGCATGCAGTATTCGTCCATTCCATTGATGAAGGGATCTGCTGGGCTTGTCATGTGCTTCGTTATATTATGTTTGTCCTGCATCTGGCTGTCTCGTCTTCGCATTCAGGTAGAATGGTGGTGGTTATTTCTTCTTTGATATTGGATGTAGAGTCTGTCTGTGAAATGACTCGACTATAAATGTACGTACTGGAGGTATTTCTTCCTCTCTTCACTGAATAAGAGCTATCATGCCATCATTATACTTTCATCCTCTTCCCTACCGGCTCTGTCCAAGGGCTCTTGGTGCTTTACGCCTGCTGTTTATGTGCCTCAAGAGGTGGATAGCTGAAGGCACTTTGAATGATCCCTTGGGTGGTGGAGACCTCCTGGAACCTTCTTCCTCTCAATATGCCGGCGAGGGCTGCGCTGAATGACATCACCTGAGATCATCATGCCCTCTGAAGCTCAAAGATCGGACTTGGACTCTTGGTAACTAAGTTTATCTGGCAATTGAGATTGGTGCGATCTGGTGGGTAGCTCAGATGGACACTGCACATTTGCCGATCTCGCTGAAGTTTTCCTTCCATACGGAGTACCTGGGCTCTGGACTCTATACAGGCCGGGCATGATGGTCAGTTAGGTCAGTTTAAGAAAGGGCACGATGTTATAGCTACTTGATGATACATCTGATGCCTGCCCGTCATAAATCAGCTTTACGGGCTGGGCTACTCAAAACGAGTCCATATACCACCAAGAGCTTATACTGACCTCCTGCGTACACTCTGCAGATCTATGAGCTTCACGAACCATTCTGCTCTGTATCGATCTTCCAAGCCAAAAGACCCGCTGCCAGTTCGCCTACCAAGTTCTAGACAGGCAACCCCCTCTTCCAGAACCCCTTCTGTACATATCTCAAATTCAGAGTCTTCTTCAACCACCATACGTCTCCACCTTTCTCTCTTCACCCTCTGCGCGTTCTCAGCTTTTGCTGTCACCGCAGAGCCGGTCCTAGACTCAGTTAGCGGGCCTGACGAATCTGCTGCTTGATTATTCCAGTACTGGCTTCGAGGCATAGGGAGCTTGACGAGTTCGATGGATTCCAATGTGAGGGATGGAGACTTGTGTAAATAGGGCATGGGAATCTGAAGCTGGGGTCCAATATAGCAGCTGAGCACTCATCTTTAGGTCATTCAGCGAACGCAATTTGCGCCTGACTACGAGCCAGTATTAGATATTACTATGAGATGAAAGTACTCGGCATGAACAGAGTAAATAATGGGAGAAATGAATTAAATGACCCGAATGACGCGAACTATGCTTGCAAAGCTGGAATAATAGACATAACAGAATAGAATCAGAATCAGAATAGAATGGCAAGCAGCAGACGGTCAACGTCTTGAAACTCCTTGGTATGGTTCAACCGGAAATCACTTGCTTATTCAGACATGTCAAACGAATCGTCCTGAGCGTCGCCTGCATCGTCGCTATCCTCATCCTCAATAACGTAGCTCTTCTTGGTGTTTGTGCGACGAGACGGTCGGCTTGAGGTAGTGCGTGCATTGCTGCGTGCGGGAGCCTCGTCTCTAGGACCAGCTGGTGAATCAAGGATGTCGTTGGCCATGGCGTCGATGTCGTCGTCTGAATCATCCAGGATAGTCTTCTTCTTAGGGGCCGCCTTCGCTTGCTTGGAAGCATACGCCTTTGCAGCTGGTGAGATGGTGGTCTGTTTCAGAGAAGAACTAGCGGCTGTGGCATCCTTCTTCGGTCGACCGCGACCTTTGCCTGTGGCTGTTTTCGGCGCTGCCTTTGCAGCGGCCTTGCCCTTGGCAGGCTTGGCTGGTTCCTCGTCTTCATCATTCTCCAAGTCGATGCTGTCGGACGCCTTTTCCTTAGGCTTGACCTGGAGGGAGCGGCGCGGGGAGTTCTGGGGGATGAGCTTGCTGTAATCGGTTTCATCCGCGTCGAATTCATTCGAGAATTTGGAGGTCTTCGCGCTGGTAGGCAGACCGGTGCTACTGCCAGGCCGTGACAATTCCGAGAAAAGCTGACGAGAATCTGATTTAGACCCACCGTTCGCGCCTCCGATGCCCTTGACCATCTTGCTCACGTCGCCGAGCAGATCATCACCATTGTCGCTCTCGGAGTCACTCAAAGCGTACTTCGGAGCAGCCTTGCGACCTGTACGGCTTGCTGCAGGAGCTGTCTTGGCGGCTTCGGCCTTGGTGATTTCCATGAAATCATCATCCTCAAGGTCATCATCGTCGTCATCCTTCGGCTTCGATTTGGCTGCGGCTGCAGGTCGGCCTCTCTTCGGCGGTGCCTTGGGCTTACTGCTCTCGTCATCTTCTTCTTTGGGCTTGGGAGCCGCCTTGGGAGCTGCCCGACTCTTCTTAGGGACGATTTCAACGTCAGAGTCCTCCATATCAACATCGCCGTCTTCGTCCTTGGGCTTTGGTGAGACTTTGTTGGCGCCCCTGCTCTTCTTTGGTAAGACTTCTTCTGCGAAGTCGAAATCGTCGTCTGACTCGCTGTCCGAGGCGGCTGCTGCGTTTTTAGAAGCCTTGTTGAGGAAGCTCATGATTCCGCCTGTCGGCTCAGTCTTCTTCCCAGCAGTTTTCTTCTTAGACTTCGAGGCAACAAAGTCTTCATCAGAGTCATCACCAACTGCCTTGCGCTTTTTCCCGCCTGCGGCTGCGCGGCCAGCCGTCGCAAGCTTCGTCGAAGTTCGGCGACCTTTGCTTGCATGGCCTCGGCGACGGCGATCTGCATCCGCGAGTTGGTAGCGCCACTCATTGATGAAGTCGTCAAGATCGCGGTGCCAGATATCTTCCTTTGACAGTTTGATCAACTCATCAATCTCGACTTCCTTGTCCCCAATCTGGCGGCGCAGCCTTTCAACACGCTCTTGAGTCAAGGACCAAATCGCCATTCCCAAAAGGTAATCATATGCGTGAGAAAGACCTTGCGCGTCGCTCTCATCCTCGCCTTCATCCTCTGACGCTTCGACGACTTTCTCGGTTTCGCCAGCCTTGGCGGCATCGGCCACCTTGGGGAATGCCTTGAAGCCCTTGTCCTTCAATTCCATAACAAGCACATTCTTTTTCTTCTTGGATACGACCAGCTCGCCATCAATGATCATCTGCACAAACCTGGCTTGATTGGTCAATTTCTCAAGCTCCAGTTGCAGTTGCCCCAGTTGGTATTGCTGCAACAATGTCAGTACGCATTATATGGACCATGGAACAGGGAACTCACCTTGCGCCGTTCGTAAAACTTGAGCCGAAGAATGAAGAACTCCTTCAGGATGTCCTCGACGCTGTTGTATTTGGTGATACGGCCCTCGGGGTCGAAGGCAACCATGTTTGAGGTTGCGATAGTCTTGCTGAGTTTGAACTTGTCCTCCAGGAACTCCTGAGTCAAAGGCACCTTGACATTCTTCTGGTCCAACTGAAGTACGAGATGAACGTCAGAGTTGGTGTTGTAATCCTTGTAGTCCTTGATCAAGGAAGGAGTCTTCTCTGCTTTGATCATTTCTTCGAGTTTGCCAATGAAGTCCTGAGTCCATGTGCGGATAGGAAGCTCAGTGACTTCCAGCTCCTTGTCAGAGATTTGCTTGATCGATCCGCTAAACTTGTATTTGTCGGGCCCCATCTGAGTGATTTCGCCCTTGAACCCCTTGAACCACGGTTGCATAGGCTTAATTTCTTCGCCATTCATCATCCGCCTCAGGTTATCCACGATGTCCTCGGGATTGTAGTTGGGAATCGTGGAACTCCAACCTGTACCGATACCATCCGCACCGTTGATAAGAACCATGGGGACAACTGGGATGTAGACTTCCGGCTCGATAATTTTGCCATCATCCTCGCAGTGGGTAAGAATAGGGTCGTCGTGCGGATGGTAAACACGTCGAGCAAATGGTGAAAGTCGAGTGTGAATGTAACGAGCACCAGAGGCATCAGAACCACCTTTCAAGCGACTACCAAAGTTACCACTAGGCTCCAGGGTGTTGACGTTGTTTGAACCGACAAAGTCCTGGGCCAGACCGATGATAGTCTGATGCATAGATGCGTCTCCGTGGTGGTAGGCAGTCAAACTGAACACCTGGCCAGTGAGGTCGAGCACTTTAACATCCTTTTTGATGTTGCGCTTCAGAACCGTGTACATCACCTTCCGCTGACCAGGTTTCATTCCATCAACCACCGACGGGATGGATCGGACGTTGTCAGCCATACTGAATTGAATGAGTTCCTTGTTTACGAAATCAGTGTATGAAATCTTTTCGACCGAGTGATCCATAAAAGTGCCTGGCTTGAACTGACGTAGCCATTCCTTGCGTTCTTCGACCTTCTTCTTGGAGAAGGCAAGCTCGATCAATTCAACCTCATTGTCCTGCATGGTATGAAACTCTTTCAAGTGCCGATCGAGATCACGGAAGTAGTCCTGGGCCTCCTCCGTGCTGCTAGTACCCAATCCCTTGTAGTATTTGTGGTCCCAACCGCGCTCGTGGCCGTGTTTCTCGCGCCACGCCTCGTACTCTTGCAGGGTGAAAAAGGACACTTGCTTGGTCGGGTTCTTGATGTCACCCTTCCAGACCTTGACAATGGGAGTGATGAACTCAATCAAGAACTCGGGAATCTTGAGTAGACTGGGGAATTGAGCTTGCAGAAAGTTAATGAGCAAACCCTTGATATGACTTCCATCGTGATCCTGATCTGTCATGATCATCAAATGACCATAGCGGAGGCCGTGGGTATCAGTGTATTCTTTCTTGTGCTGCAAGCCCATGAAGTTCTTAATGCTCTGAATCTCTTCATTTTTCGAGATCTGATCGAAGGATGCATCGCGCACATTGAGCAATTTTCCACGCAGAGGGTATACACCAAAGAGATCTGCACCAACCACACCACGACCAGCCATGGCGAGACCTTTGGCAGACTCTCCTTCTGTTAAAATGAGCGTGCACTTGTAGCCATCTTTGGTACCCGCCTTGTTCGCGTCTGTCAACTTCGGGTTGTTCATACGGCTCCGCCTACCCACGTCTTTCTTGCTAAGTTGCAGATCGGCCCTTTGATCAGCAAACCGCTTGAGAACATCGACGATACCGCACTTGGCCACTTTTGAAAGGAAGGTTTCATCAAGCACGGCCTTGCTTCCGAATGCCTGCTTTTTCGTGGCCAACGATCCCTTCGCTTGGGTATCCCATTTTGGGTTGACGATCTTGCAGTTGACAAACAGGAAACAGTAGTTCCGAATTTGCGCTGGCTTCAGTACAGATGTTGTGCCCTTCTTATTTTTCTTGACCGTTTCCTCCAGGGTTTTGCAAATCTGGTCGGCAATGTCGGTGACGTGATTACCTCCTAGCCATGTATTGATAGAGTTGACAAACGCGTGGTGCCTGAACGTGCCGTCAGAAATAGCGAAGCCAATTTCCCAACGCTCATGAGGAACGGTATAGATGATCGGATCGCTCTTGGAATCATCCTCACCACGCATTCGACGCACGGCTTTAGAGAACATTTCCATGTACTTCTTGAAATTCCGGACAGGGATTTTCTTTCCATTCAGCTTAACTGTGACCCCGGAGGTAGCAGCCACGTCATAGCAACGCCGGGTGATGAGGGCTTCCAGGTCATCATCGAATCCGTCATATTGGAACCTAGGCCAGTCGGGCTTGAAGGTGACCTTGGTGAAGTCTTCGCCCTTTCCCGCGGTGATCTTCGCCTCGCCAGCGTCATGCATGTTGTTCTTCCATGTCTGACGGTATCGTTTTTTGACGGCCTCATCCTGGGTTTCGATGGTAAATTCGGTAGAGAAGATATTACACAACTTAGCTCCCAGACCGTGACTACCTCCGGTGACTCGCTCTTCACTATCATCATAGTTCGTACCCGTGTTGAGCACACCGAAAATCATCTCTGGGATGTATGCCCCCGACTTTGCGTGCCGTACGATTGGAATACCCGTGCCATTGTTCCAGACACTAATTTCCCCAGATTCTCGGTTGAAGGTGACCCGAATTTCGTCCATGCTCTCACAGTTGGTCTTGTGATCCGCCGCATTGACAATGATTTCGTCGAAGATTTTGTAAAGCGCGGGAGAGAATGAAATCGTGCGATGCTCCATGCCTTCAATGGCCGAGTTATACACCCACATTTGGTTGTTTTCCCTTTCAGGCGAGCCTACCCACATGTGGGCGCGATGGAGAATGTGTTCGATTTGTTCCAACTATGCGACGGCCATTAGCTCATGATCTCCTCTTTATCTCGTCTACTTACTGTCTCCGTCTTGTCTATCATCCTTTGTCTGGCGTCCATCTTTTGCGGTGCTGTTGTGCCAGCTGATTCTTCATTTAAGACATCTGCGAGTGGCGTCTTCGTCACGTCACCTTTTTTTGTAGCTGCCGCTGCCTTGGCCTTTTTGGGTGGTGTTTGCGAAAGCGAGGAATCGTCGCCGAAAGGGTCATCTTGCTCGGACATGTCGTTCTCGTCGTCGGCTTTGGCCTTCTTCTTGCCCTTCGCCGCGGGTTTGGCGGCTGCCTTTGTTTGAGTCTTCTTCGGTGCTGCCTTCTTCGCAGGCTTTGCCTTGGGCTTCTATAAGGTGGAGGCTAAATTAGCAGGTATTTCGCATGGCTGCGGGGAGGTGAGCCTACGGGAGCCTCTTCAGGCACGAAGTCAGAAGAGCTAGCGTCGTCCTCAAAGACGGACTCCGCCATCGAGTCGTCACTCATTCTGGCTCAAGAAAATTGCAAGATGTTTGAGAAAAAAAGATCAAATGAAAAGTCAAGTTGAATCGAGTGGCAACGAGTGGCAGAAAAGAGGACGCGAAGAAAAGGTAACAAAGGTGCCTTCTCCCACGCGAGTCCTTTCAAGACGGGGATAGATACAGAGTGAAAGAACAACGCCTCCTCCACGATCCCCGCTGAGTGTTGTGTTTGATGCTTTGTTGTCGACGCGCTGGTTCAAACTTGCGCCCGGCGAGTCCCTGATAACGGTTTCTAGCCGGATCATCGGTTGTGCCGATCCGAGACCTGAATCGGGAAAACTCAAAACACACCAGCCGAAAAGAGAAGGCGCGACTAAACACGCGCGTGCGGGGTCTTCTATTCTTAGCACTCATGGAAGTCTAAATCGGATTTGATAGCGATAGCAAGTGAAGAGTGACTGAGCAAAGTCTCTCTGAAGCTTTTGACTCAACACTTTGAAGAGTTGTTGGATACCAAGGATCCAAGTTGGGGTTCGAAGCGGACCGATCTCTGAGGCAACAAAGAGCTTTCAACAACTTCAACAAAGCGTTGCTGGAAATAGATCAGACCAAGCATTGAGTATTCACAGCTCACTTGCATCTTACCTTATTCATGAAATTGTCTGTTCTCTAGTCAGCTTCTTAGACTCACAGTACCTATGTACTTAGCTGCTTAAACGTCATTGACGGATTCATCCGCTCATACAGAGGCTGGATCAAGATATATATACTCCATATCATTCAGGACCAATCCCTAGAGTGACATCTCACAAACCAGAATACCGACCTCATGTGTAAATTCTGCGGTCAACAGAAAAACTCTATTCTTCTTGTAATACTTGGACAAGTCTATTAACTGGCTACATATTGTTCTGCTGGATATAGACCCTGAACAGTGAACAGCGGGTTTGTCCCTCTTCGACGCTGGTAATAAGTACATAATTGTATTGCATGATACACCAAGTATTGTAATATTTATTCTGTCCAATTATTGAGCTTCGGACATTTACTCAACAAATCAACTGCCCCAGTCATACCCCTTCATAAGGCTAAAACAGTTATGCGACGTATTAGTACCCGCAGTATAAGGGCTCTGCTATAGAGTTGTTCGTCGAATAAGATACGGAGTAACTGACATCCTGAGGAGTTTGCTTGTTACTTTATGCCGACGCAGAGTGCAGTGTAACTATCGGAGGTTCCAGGCTGACCGGTTCCTGAGCGCTCGGAGAGTTCAAGATCCAAGTTTCAAGTTCCATGGTTCCGTTGTTGTTGTTATGCGGAGATACAGGCTTCAGGAGGTCAGCTACAACAACAACTCTCCCGTCAAATCTCTTTATCGTCTTAAGATTATGGATATCAACTAATTGCTATCAACTCCTAACACCAATATTATTGCTCACCTGATTCCTGACTGTATTGGAGGATCGACGGGGCGAGACCTGGTGGAGTCCAATCAGACCTTCCCCCCCTGAACGGAAGCCCACTTGGAGCACTAAACCATCAACCATCTGGATTCAAACTCTCGCCGTTTCTCCTTGACTCTGCTGTTCTTCGAACTTGAAATTGCCATCTCTGCGTCGAGCGATGCCGCTGTCTGCCGCCCTTCTTCCTTCGACAGTTCTCCCAGTTTGAATCCTTTGTCGCGTTCTCCAGCTTTGACCCCTCCGATTCGCGTTTCACCCCTCGGTCCGTTCCAGAGCTCGCAAGGAATGTGCCATTGAATCACAGGCGAATCTCAGCCAATATCATCGATAATGGAACACTCCGAGCAAATTCCATCGCGTCCTACTTCGGACTCAGCTGTCTGTATCGACACCATCCGCGCCGACTCCGTCCGCGATGCAAAGCAGACCGACTCGATGGTGACGGTGCCTCTCACATCCAATTCTGAAGACACACAACCGGACTGGCGAACGCTTGATATCCCACAAACTCCCGTCGACGCCACGACGCATTCCGACAGCGAATCGAGTCCGAGGACAACTCCCACTTCCGCAAAACCAGACCTAGGATCAGAGCTCGCTCGGACACGAATTAGTGAAGAAAATGATCGGACTGAGGTGCTCGAAAGCGACGCTGTGGACTGGGAGGAGCTGGAAAAAACAGAAGAACAAGAACCCCGCATGGAAGGATCTGATGAGGTATGTCAACATACATGAGGAATGAATAAAACCTGACGTTGTAGACAACTGCTCTTCTGCTAGCCCGCTTGGAACAAGAGAACAACGCTTTGGCCACCAACCCAAAATCCGGCCTGGCCAAGGTCAGTTCCGAACAGAAACAGCAGCGTGTATCTCGATCGCAATCCCTCCACCAGATCAAACGGTTGATTGACGAGGACCCTCGATCCTCACTCCGCTACTCACAAATCGCGCCTCCACCGATGACCGAGCTGGAATTCTGGGCAGCCTTAGTCGCGGACTATCCACAAACTGTCCAGCGACTACCAACTTTGACGTCAAATAAGATAAGAGGCGGGGTCCCACCCCCCTTGCGTGGAGTGGTCTGGCCAAGCTTGTCAGGAGCAAGGGACCCCTCACTATTGACGGAATATCAAAAACTCTGTGGCGAGAGCAGTCCATATGAGGGACTGATTGGGAAAGACATCGGGCGTAGCTTTCCCAATGTTGAAATGTTCCGCGACCCAAATGGCGAAGGACAGCAGATGCTTGCGCGCGTGCTCAAGTGCTTCAGTCTGTATGACACGAAGATAGGGTACTGCCAAGGGTTGGGCTTTGTTGTTGGGCCTTTGTTGATGCACATGTCGGATGCAGAGGCATTCTGTGTGCTTGTCAGGTACGTCCAGTGCATATGACAAAGAATGATTGGCTAATTTTTAGACTCATGGACCATTATGATCTGCGGACTTGTTACCTTCCAGACCTGTCGGGTCTGCATCTCCGCGTATACCAGTTCCAGAACCTCCTCTCCCGCCACAAACCCGCCCTTTTCCAACACCTGGAAACACTCAATGTCGAGCCCGTCTATGTCTCACAATGGTTTCTATCATTTTTCGCCGTTTCCTGCCCCCTCCCAATGCTCCTTCGGATCTTCGACGTGATTTTCTTAGAGGGGGCTTGCGAGACCTTGATGCGAGTTGCCCTTTCGCTGATGCAGCGCAACGAGAAGAAAATCCTTAGCTGCTCGGAGTTTGAAGATGTCATGCAGCTACTGTTGTCCAGAAGTCTCTGGGATACGTAAGTCTCTTGATCATAATCGTGATGATTACTGACCTGTCAGGTACGCTTTCGACGCGGACGACTTTGTGAACGACTTTGTTTCGTTGACCTCTCTCGTCACGAAAGAAAGCCTCCAAGCTTTGGAGGCCAAATACAACCAGGCCCAAGGAGTTCCCACCGGCATCTCTTTACCCTCGATGCAGGCTGCCGCCTCGCGATTCCTAGGCCGCTTCTGGGCTGGGTCCGGTCCACACAGCTCTGTCAAATCAATCAACCTCAACGCGACCAGTAATACGAATAACCTCCGCCGGTCGACTTCAAAACAGAGTATGACATCGACACTCAATTCAGTGGAGTCGACGTCTGATGCTAGTACCGCGCCAACTGAGCTGTCTGTCGAAGCACAGAAAGCGCGGACAAAATCCGCCATGTCCCAGAACAAGGACCGCGACCTGCATACCCAGATTGAAGATCTTCTCATGGCGCTTAGCGACCTACAGCGACAACAAGCAGATCTGTCTCGCGAATTGCAGCAAGAAAGAGAAGAGCGCGAGGAAGACCAAGCACTCGCCGTGTCAATGCTCGAGCATATTAAAGAGACCAGCGCCGACTCCGCGCCCGCAGAACTCCTCGCCAAAGCAGAAGAACGGTTTGCTACCGCAGAAGAAAACAAACATACCTCTATCGACCAGACGAAGCACCAACTCCGCGACGATCTCGACCGATGGAAGAACATGTACTCCGAAGAAGCGGGGCGATGCTTAGATCTCACCCGACGCATCGACGAACACGAGCAAGAGGGTGCCTCACTACGCGAACAACTCCGTGAAGCACGCGGCCGCATCCAAGATGGATATCGCGATCGCCAGCGGCTCGAACGTACAGTCCGCGAACTTCGCGCCATAAAAACACCTGAAACACCACCCGAGCCCTTCGGCTCGCCTACCAGTGACAAGGGCGAGTCGCCCTCCGGTCTCCGCGAACTCAAACTCGGCCGTACCGCTTCGCAGAAGAGCACTAAGGCCACGACATTCAACAAACGATCCAGCAGTCTGGGTCTACAGTCTGTCCTTGCGACAGAGAACCACCGACCTCCAGGTGATGAGGCTCTTTTACTAGAGCTGGTGAACGCAAAGACAGCAGAGGCTGTCGCTAAACAAGAGCTAGAAGAAGTCAAGGCGAAGTTAGATTCGCTGAGGAAGATGGTCGGTGGTGGGAAGGGGTTGGCACGGACGTCAACGACAGAAAACCGCAACTCTCTGCTTGGGTTGCCAACAACGCCGGGTATAACAAAGTCTCACACTGAAGCTCCTGCCTCTACGACGTCGAGTGGTGGTGGGTTCTTTAGTGGATGGGGGAGATAGAATACACCAGATCTTGGATAGATGTTAGACTGTATATACACTGTACATATACTATAGATCAAGTCAAATGCAGGATATAACAATATTCAAACACTGCAACTCCTCATAACCACTCGAAACCCCTTCCATCATTCAACGAACCACAAAACACGCAACCAACTTAAGCCCTCAGCGCAGCCCAAGCCTGCAACGCCCCCATAAGCGCAACAACAACCCCGTTCTGCGTAACGCCACGCTTGAAATACCACCCGGAACTACCCCACATCACAGCCGTCATAATCACCGCAATGGCCTTATTGATCGGGTTTTGCAACTGCTCTGGCGACTGCGACCAGTTGTAGTTGAGCAACGCTACCCATACATGTCAGCACGCATCATACCATATTAGCGCACATCAATCCATGGAGACTGGACAGGTAGATAGAGTGAAAAGTAAAAAAAAGGGTGAAGTATACCATTAACAAGGAAAAACACACTCCCCTGATACCACCCAGCCCTGGCGCATGTATCCGCGTTTGACGGCAAGGCGCGGAACTGCGGCGAGGACTGCCAGTCTTTTGCGCTGAGGGTGTGGCCCAGGGAGACGATGAGCCAGGCGGCGCTGGTTGTTTGGAGGGCGGAGGGCATTTTCAATGGATTGTGATGTGGATGTTGAGTATGGAATAACTGGGTGGAGTTGGAGAAAGATGAGAGATAAGTTGTACTTTGTAGTTTAAAGCGACTGCCTCGGCTCACATGACTTGTTTATGCGGGGAAGAAGCGGAGTATAAAGTAGTGCAGCATAACTTCATGTTCTCTCCAAATAATACCAAGTTTATTATAAACCCAGAAGCCTATTTAGTTAAAAGAGCTAATATCTCATGTCCTTGCGGAAGATGCTCCTCAGCTCTTGACCGCGGCGTCTTCCCCTCCTTATCCTCCCTCGTCGGACTCGCCCCATGAGAAAGCAAGACCTCGACTGTATGTCTTAGTTCCCCGAACAGCTTGGGAGCTTCTTCAAACACCAGCTGAGGATCCAGTGCATAAGAAAGTGGTGTCCGGCCCATATCGTCAGGACTGTCTGTTTCCGCGCCGTGTACGAGGAGCATTTCGACTGTACTCCCAAGGTGTAGCTGTGCCGCGAGAAACGTGGGTGTTCTGCCCTGGTTATCTTTGATATCAACTGCAGCACCTTTATCAAGCAGTATCTGAGCGAGAGATTCGGATATTCGTTTATGTTCCGCCGAAGGTCGGACATGGAAACAGGACGAGATTGCATGGTGGAGTGCCGTGCGGCCATCTTTGTCTTGACTGTTGACGTCCACATCATTCGCATCTAGAAGAAGCTTGACAGTCTGATGAATGTCCTTCTGATGGATGCCCTCGCAGTCGCACAATCTGTGAGCAAATAAAGCGGCATGCGATAGCGCAGTGCGACCAGCTTCGTCTCTGACATTCGGATTAGCGTTGTACGTCTCAAGCAGAAGCTCGACGACAGCCGCACTCTTGAACACCGCGCCTGCAGCTAGGGAGATTAACGGTTGGCCTTCAATGTACTTCGCTTCGACGTCCACTCCCTCCACAGTGAGCAGGATGCGAACGACCCTCTCTCTCCCCAAGCCCACTGCTGGGGCGAGGGCAAGCTGCGCTGCTGCTGTCTTCAGGTCATCTGGCAGGGATTGATTCAACAATAAATTGACCATATCCACTTCTCCACCATCAGCAGCATCGTACAGAATCCTGCTATAATTCTGTGCCACGTACTTTGGCCCAACAGCCTCCAAAAGTAGCTTGAAAATCGCAGAATGGCCACCTATTGCAGCGCATCGGAGGGGCATCATATCACGACAGATGAAATGGTACGGGTTTGCTCCTCGCTCTAGTAAAAGCTTCGTCATTGTTTCGTGGCCACATTCTGATGCGATCCCGAGAGGGGTGTTGTTCGATTTTGTGAGACCCTCTATGTCGGCGCCGGCATTGGCGAGGATAGTGAATACTTCTTGGCAGTTTTCTTCTACGGCTACATGGAGCGGTGTTCTGCCTTCTAGTGTTTCCCTAGCTTCAATGAATGCGCCTTGGTCTAGGAGGGTTTGGACGAGGTCTGGGAAGCCGTATGATGATGCGAGCCAGAGGGGTGTATGGCCTTGTTCAGTCATCGCGTTGACATTCCCACCTTCGTCTTCGGTAATCATGGTACTTGTTGCCTGGACGAGCCCAGCGCATGCGGCGAGATGCACACCTCTCACAGCCTGGAAATCTCCGGTGAGCTCATGCCACTGCTCATCTGTATAATAAGGCTGGGGCCCCGTAATTATAACCTGGAAGCAAGCGTTCACATTCCCGGTCTTCCTCAGCAGTTCCATAACAAGATCTGATTCAACTTCACTATCTGTCTGGCGAACATGATATCCCCAGTTCTCACCCGCATATTCGAACAGCGGGAAGTCCTCTAACCGGGCGCTATATTCCTGGAAAGTTGGCGCAAGACCACTCCCAAACGCATCTAAAGAAAGATAATATATGCATTTTCGTGCAATCTCATCCTTTGCCCCGGGAATAATCTTCTCCTGATATCGCTCGAAGTACTCCTGCGCCGTATAATGAACCAACCTGACGACATTTTGCTCCTCATCAACAGTGACAAGACCACCACAGACAGCAATTACGTCCTCAATCTCAGGAACATTATCTTCGTCAAGATAAGTCTGCCCATCTTCAATAGCAAGGGCATGTTGGAGTTCCCGCGTATCAAGGGACCGTGTCGCGCAACAGATCCAAGAGATAACGTCCTTCGCTGTCTGGACCTCATCAGGGAGTTGGGCCCCAATCCGTGTCCAAGCTTCTGAGTATGCGGCGTCTAGACCCGTAGGGAGGGTCTTCAAGCTCTCGCGGATTTGTTTCACTGATCGTTTCCCTTGGATACTGTCGATGTGTAGGCGGGCGAGTAGAAACCTACTTTGTGAGCTTTTGTCACAATTAGAAACAGTGTAGGATTGACTTACATCCCATCCATAGACTCTGTAATAGCAGCAATGACCTCCTTCTGTAGATCCTCTCTCTGCTGCACAACCCTCGGCAAGCTGGCCAGATGACCCTTCAGAAACCGCTCGACGTCCGGCGCCGTAGCACGAATCCGAAGACTCAACTTTCCTCCAAACAGCGCCGTGACATCTGGATTGTCTCTTGCTGTGGCAAAAAGTCCCAGATTTCGGACTTTCTGGAGCCTGAATAGTTCATCCAGGAGCCTTTTTCTCTGCACCACAGGAACCTGACACTCATCTAGCGCATCCAGTACAATAAAAGACCTGGGAAACACTGCTAACACAGAAGCTAGAAGATCAAGGCACTCGTTGACTGTGATCGCCGCCCCGGCACCCAAGTGCTGCTTATAGATGGTCTCCAATTTCTCCGGAATAACAGGTAACTTCTGGACGAATTGCCGTAGAAGGGCACCAAATATCCCAAGTAGACTTGTGTTCTCGCGAAAATTGCAGTAGAAGAATGCCAATGCTCCAGACCCCTCTTGAACACAGCGCTGGATCTCATTGATCACAATCGACGCCAGGAACGTCTTTCCTGCACCTGGAAGACCGGGGCAAAAGAGCGTTCGTTTACCCTGAGCTGTATTTTCATTCTGCGTGAGCCATTTCTTGTATATCTCCGACTCTAGCAACCAGGTTCCTGTTCCTGGTTGGACTCGACTGTGGATATCGACTTGCTTGTCCGCGTGAGTTGTTGGCGAGAGCCACGTTAAAATATCTTGTCTGTGCTTGCTGTCTTGAGTCGTGAGGAGTTGCGTTACACCTGCCTGTGTGGTGATTGCGATGTCTTTTGTTTGTTGGGTTAGTTGGCTATACAACCCATTAGCGACCAAAATATAGAGGATAGGAATGAGAGTGGCGGACCGGTTAACATCTGCAAGAAACAGCTCAAACGCATTAACATTTGAATCAATCCTCCTCCTGAACGAATCGATTTCGCTCTGGTCGAAAGTGAGTCTTCCCCAGACGCGCTTGCCTGCTCTTCTCAACCCGCGATGAGCTTGACGATCGCCATTCTCATTCGAATTTGTATCACGCCCGTCATGTGGTGGGACAAAATCCTGGTATTTTGCGAGCGTGTTGATAAGATTCTGTAATACATCTTGACATCCTTGCGAGATCTCATTGAGTGTTGTTTGTTGCTGAGCTGAGAGACTCGCGGCCGGATCGCTGTCGTCGATATCGCGGAGGACGTTGGAGAGGCGTTTTACGCTGTTCCCTCGTTAGCTCCTGCCTCCATAAAGCCAATGCAGAGGAATCTAGAGGCTGGGGCTCACTCGTCGGCAACAGCAACCAGCTGCTTCGGTGCATCAACAAATCGCTTGCGCGCTTCATTTGCGATTTTGAGAACCGCCAAAAAGTCGCCGACGCCGAATCCGAAACTCATGCTGCTTTGGGTTTTCCCCTTGGGAAACTGACGGACGAGACATCTTTATATGAAGGTGCAAGGCTGTGTTGCTCAGCTAGTGGTGGGGTTAGCTGCCAGGCTGCATGAGGCTGCTCGCTAGGTTGTTGGAGCATAGCCGCGCAGCCACAATGGCTACAGAGAGCGATTGGGTCAGAGCAGTTGGCGTTGATGGACGTTGACAGTTAGAAGATGTGGAGGTTAAAAAAATAAACTGCAAAAAGAAGTGCATCATCCGTGAATCGAACACGGGCCTCATCGATGGCAACGATGAATTCTACCACTAGACCAATGATGCTTCTTGTTGAAAAAGCCTCTTAATTTTGGCTACACAAGCTAAATTAATATCTCGACCAGTCCTCCAGGCTTTGATGTCCCAGATCTTCTGCTACATTTTCATTCATGATGGACTTATTTTCAAGTAATGAATCTTATTTTACATCATCTGCTAGAATACAAGAATAAATAAAAGGAATATTTGTCGTCTTGTATATCTGCAACTTAACCTCCGACAAGGCTTACTACGTACAATATATATATCATGAACCTCAAGTACATCCGACAACAAATTGGTATCGCCCGATGCTGAATCTCTATATATGGAACGACAAGATTGAATTATGACCGGAGCCAAATATAAGTCACAAGTAAGCATCCAGATGCAGTTTAATTTGGCTTTTTCGCTGTCATATCTTAGCCTATCCTATGCCCAACCTGTCTCTATTGCACCGAGCTCTAACTATTTCCCTCGCTTGTCAAGATATTCAAATACCTCGATATTTGAATATATCCCTTATCATCCTTTAGTCTGGATACCCATTGATCCCCCGGTTCGGCGCTTTATGAGACGAATTTGTCATCATGATTTATAATCACTCCATATCTCAACAGATACATTTCCTGTCTTGTTTCACACCTTGTCTACATTGACTTGCAGTCTCACATCAGCATACAAACAATGTTTCCCAAGAAGGTCCTCGTCACCGGCGCAAACGGCTACATCGGCAATGCTGTCGCACGCGCCTTTTCCCGCGCCGGGTGGATAACATACGGCCTTGTCCGCTCAAAAGCCGCAGCCAAAGCCCTGCAATTGGAAGAAATCATCCCAGTGCTAGGCCAAATCGATGATATAAACTCGCATCAGTCTATCCTGGAGCAGCTACCTGGGACACTAGACACAATTGTGTCAACGACGGAGAATCTAGAGAACTATATCCAGCATCATCAGAACACCATTCACCTGCAGAGAACAATCGCTTTATCAAGCAAGGAAAACGCAAAGGGAGCACAACCCCTAGTTATAATCTCTTCAGGATGCAAAGACTACGGCCCGGGCCCGCACTACGCCGGCGACAAGGACCTGAGCCCACACACCGAAGAAAGCCCACTGAATCCACCAGCCCTGCTCGCAAACCGCACGAAGCTCTCGCTTGAGGCATTGAAAAGCAACGACGATGCCTTTGCAGCCGTAGTTGTCCGGCCTACGAATGTATATGGGCGCTCGGCGAGCTACTACGGCGGATTCTTCAACGTCGCGTCCCGTGCAGCGCAACTCAAGCAGCCGCTGTATATCCCCGTTCCGGCTGCCTCTATCTGCCATGCTCTGCATGTAGATGATTGCGGGGACGCGTACGTGGCGCTTGCAAGTCATTATGGGAAGCGGCCGGAGGAGATCCAAGGCGAGGTGTTTAATATTTCTGCGCGGGCGTACGAGACCGTCGACGAGATTTCAAAGGCGTTGGTGAATGAGTATAGTCTTCCTGGCGTGGAGTACATTGAACCTGGCACTGAGGGTCAATATACTGAGAATACGTGGCCGCCTGTTCTCATTGACTTTCCGCAGTGGACTGGCTCGGACAAGATTAGGCGGGTTACTGGGTGGGAGGATGTAAGGCCTTTATTTACGGAGTCATTGCATCTCTACCGGCTTTCGTATGAGGCTGCTGTTGAGGAGAAGCATGAGAATGTAGGCAAGATCAAGGAGCGAGAGGAAGCTTTTAGAAAGGGAATCTGATGATGTCGTTGCGTAGGTAGTCAATTCCATCCAACAACTTAGTATCCCAGGGTATAGCAAGATTGATCTAGATAAAATCATTCAGCAACCGCGTAGATTACCATATAATGGACACTGGCTCGGACTAGACAATACCGCACCTCGCCTCCCCACGTTCTGTGACGACGGACAGAGTAAGCAATACGTATGCATATCTGTAACCCTAACCTGCAGAGGGCAAATGAAAGAACATAAGCCAGCCGCTGGTCAAGAACCTGGATATCTTGATCACGGGCTTGTATCTGCAACACTGCAGCACCACGCTTCACAAACTCCGCCTCAACCTCTTGATGAAACTCCAAGGTCACAAGGGTATCGAACTCCGCCGTTGTCTGACGACCAAACATAGTTGTCGCAACGCGTCTCTAGTCAATGCACGGTTTCCCTCGCTAATCTGACAGGACACCCGGGCTGAAAGGCGGGGCAATGTAGGGTTCAATTAGGACCGATACATGGGAGTTCGACAACTTCGGATTGATACAGGGAGGCACCTATCTATCTGTACCACTCGATGGCATCAACGGCACCACCACATCAAGCAGTTTTTCAGAAACACCGCACGGCAACTGAGAAGCCGGGTTCCCGGGCCGGATGTCGGTCACCGAGCCCGATACTGGCGTCATTTTTGCCGCTCCCGACTTGAATGTGCTGACGATGGCTGGCGTCAAAATGGTCGTGTTGAATGCTGAGAGGAGGACAGAGACGAAGACTATGCTTGTGGTGGTGCGACGCGGCTGCTCGGAGGAGGCATCATTCGGGATGATTGACGGGTTGGATCCGGACGGTTCGGAGGAAGAAAAAGAAAGATGAAGAGAGGGAAATCTTACCTGATTCTGTCTGTTGCCACGAGATCTGCATGCATATGCGTCAGTAGTACCATATTAACTGTTTGCAGTTCGTTAACAATATTACGCACTAGGCTGCCGTCTAGTACAACGTTTATGCTGAAGGCTACATCATGGAGTCTCAATACGATAAGCGCCCGAGTTACTACTATATCTCACCGAGCGATGAAGTCCGTAGAGTGGATAGTAATGCGAACGACTATACATTGATTATACTCAAGCAGTAGCTCCAGATGACGCGAGCAGATGGCGTACACTACGGAGTACATCTGCATTGAATGGCTTGCAGAATGGTATCATAGAATAAGCAGTCATAAACGGACTGCATAGATCCAATCAGCTTCCAGATCCTGATTTCCGGCAGTTGCAGATTGAAAGAACAATATCAACATCATTCATTGTTCGTGTGGACCTCAACCAGCGTTTTCAATTCTTTGTGCACGCTGAGCTTCATCCCAACCACTCAAGTCAGGTATAAAGGCCACTGCTTGCATCAGAACGGTGTTTCTGTACTCCGGACGACCACGCCATTTGCCCCCTGAGCTCCGATCGCCTTCGTCGGTTTCTCGGAGTATTGCATTGGGCCCGACTCCGCTGCTTAAGGTTGAGGATCGTCATGGGCCGGTCAACGCCAAAGCCTAGGGTATATACCTATATAAGGCCAATCCTGTACAGCGCCTTTTCAATCGCAACAGCCTACTACATTCAGATAAATTCAGACGCCACAATGAGGCTCCTCTCTCGAATATCCCTCCCGCTCGCCCTCTTCATCGGTAATGTCCTCGGTCAAAACTCGACAATCATAGTCCCCGACCACGCCGTCAACGAAACCTCCAATGTCCAATTCATATCCAGCTCCGGCCTCGATGGACCCAAAGTCGTCCCCGTGAATGCAACAACCTGGGACTGGTGGTACTTTGACGCCGTCCAGGTCCCGGACCCGGAGAGGCCGGACGAGCGCGCCTCTGTCGTCGTCACGTTCTACACAGCCCAGCACACGGGCTTCGACATGTTGACCTTATACGAGACGCAGGGCTTCACGAGCTTAACCCTGGCTGAGGTGGCGATCTCCTGGCCGAACGGGACGCTGGGGTCATACTTTTTCAACGCTACCGAGGCGAGAATCACCACTGCAGGCGACGGTGCCAGTGGTGTCTGGCTGGAATCTGAAGAATCGGCGAGGTTTATTGGCACGCCGGACATGTCGAGGTATCGGCTGGAGTTGAACTCGAGTGTTATCGAGGGGAGCATTGAGCTTCAGTCGGTGAGTATCCAGCTCACGATATGGAACAAGACCCTGATACTTTGATAAAGACAGCACCAGCGCACTATCCCTGCGGCCCCAACGAAGAAAACCAGACAATGGAGGTGGCGCCGCATATTGGCTGGTCGAACGCCATCCCCGACGGGACCAGCGACGTCAAGCTGCGCGTGGAAGGCGAAGACCTTTCCTTCACTGGCATCGCATACCACGACAAGGTACCTAGCCTGTTTTATACCATATTCACATCTAACAATATCACAGAACTGGTCCGACCGCAACTTCGTCAGCGAAGTCGGCGTCTGGTACTGGGGCCACGCACACGTCGGGAACTACAGCATCGTCTGGTTCGACTACCTGTCGCCAGCGCCAGAACTAGAGCGTCATGTCTCCGCGTACGTCGCGCGCGATAACCATATTCTGACAGCGCAGTGCTCTGGTATCTCGGCGCGGCCGTACGGTGAGAACTCGACGTACCCGCCTCACAGAGGGGACGGGCTGCCCGAGGGCTTCGATGTTAATGTCGATATCCCGGGTGAGGATGCACTGCATGTAAGGGTCCAGGCGCAGACTAAGGTTACTGCGGGGGCTGGGTCGATGTATGCGCGGTGGATTGGGCCAGCGTGGGCGGTTGTTGATGGGAGGAATGTTTCTGGCGATGCGCTGTTTGAGCAGTTTCATTTTATGTCTTAGATGGATTGGAACAGGACAAATGTATGAGTGATTATATGGGTGTATGCGATATGACTAGAATGAGATTGTGAATTGATTTGTTGACAGTTAGGGCTTGTCTATGCATCGTGCATTCTTTGCCAATCATTTACCACCAGCGCTGCAACTTAGCCACAGCCTCAATCCAGAAAGTCGCTATAAAGACGAATTCAAGTATAAAGCCCAGTGCTCATCTCCCTCGATATCAACCGTCTGCTCTCTTGCAACAAATCCAACCCGTTCATACAACCTCTTCGCACCCGTATTAGAACATGCAACCAGCACAACTAGCGTTGCATCTAGGCTCTTGTCTCTTGCTTCTTTAGCAACAACTGCTAGGGCTTTCTCCAGTAATCCCCCCCCAGCTCCTCCGCCGCGGGCTTGAGCAAGGACGTACATCCCCACAAGAATATAAACAACCCTCTCTCCAGGCCGGATAAGCTCTGCTTCTTCAGCAGCAGCCTTGAAATCAATGCCGTTGAACAACTCCCAAGGCCTGCTATTCCCATCTGGATAGACAACCGGTCCGAGGAGAGTAAGCTGGCCTAGCCAGGGGTATTTCATCAGGACCTCCACATCGCTGGAGCCCGATTCACCTGACAAGTCCAGGTCCTCAGCTTGAATATTCGAAGTACAGTCTAGAAAAATAAAAATCCTCGCAAGCGGATTCAGTACCCTCCCTTTCCAGGCCTCATCACTGAACTGGATCTCGCGGGCGTAGGTCGATGTGAATGCCGCCGGGTCTGTTTGGAGAGCTGTAAGACGTAGGGATTTGTATTTCGATATAATTTGGAAGAGAGTTTCTGTCGAGGAATACTCTCTTGGGAGGGTGATTGTGTTTCGTGGGGGTTCTGGCTTGAGGGACATGTTGAGGTGGAGTGAGTCAGAGTAAAGTCGATGGGCGAATACGAGACGGGGACATGGGTATTTATACTTAAAGAGCACTGACATGCTCATCTAGCGAGCTCTAATATCTAAATTAGGACTCGTTGAACACCCCTAAACCTCAACCGCATCAACAGCCTCCCACAACCCACATAACCTCTCATACGGCTTCCTCAGCGGCCAAGCATGCATCTCCTTCGTGCGGTCAATAATCCCTCTCAAAGCATCCCGTTCCGTCTCCTCGGTAAAGTACTCGCCATACAACATAATCGCAATCACGGCGTTGACGAGCGCAGGCATCCGGCGCGAGAAATTGTCGACGGCGATGCCGCATAGTTTGAGGACTATCGACCGGACTTGCGATTCGGCTTTGCGGTGGGCGGCACGGGGGGTTCTGCTTTTACTATAGACAGGTTAGAAATCATGTGAAGTGTAGAAAAGGGTTCAAGAGAGTACAGTAGTCGCGGATTCTCAGCAATAAGAATCATACGCGATATTTCGAGGTGCTGGACACCTGTGACCTGAGCGTCGGTGGTAAACCACACCGTTGGAAAGATCTCGCCTTTGGATTTATCGGCTGGTTTGGAGAGAATGGGGAGGAAGTGTGTTGCATAGGCGGCCATCAGCTGGTTCTGATGCTCCCTTAACCGTTCTACATTCATCAACATCAAGCTCTTGCTCATGGAAAAAGGATAACTACCGTATTCACCATCCGACTTCTCCCCCCAGCACCACTTCGTTACCTCGCCCGCATGCATGATCATCATATTCGCAGGGGTAGCATTGCGCCAGTCCTCCGGCGTGAACGAGACCTGCGGCGCGCGCTTTCTCGTCAGGGCATAGTACACTTCCTGGCGAATAGCAATCCAGTACGCAGCGACAGCAAGCGAAGATCTAGCCAGCGGCGAAGAAATCATCGAGTAGATGATTGTCTGGGTGATAGCGAGGAAATTCACTCTATGCGGCCGTTCCTCTCCTTCAGTGCTTCCAACAGCATCAGTACCCTCTTCCATCTCTTCTTCCATCTCCTCGTACTGGCGCAGGATGATCGCTGCTGCCATTAAGGTCTCCTGATCGTGAGGGTCTTGGACGGTGTGGAAGGATAGTAATCCAGGGATACATTTGAGCATGTACTCTACAGCCGAGGAGGTCGTCAGGTCAGGCAATAACTGTCCGTGAAAGATAATCCCTTGACTGGCTCTATACTGCGGCAGACGACTCAGATGACGCGAGGATACAGCAAAGATGGCATTGCGCAGGGTGGGACTGGTATGTGCGCGCAGGGGAACGACGAGCCGGAAGTGGCTTTGGCTATCGCAGTGGTCGAACTATTCCGATGTTATGAATTTGGTCGAGGCAATTAGGCCAGAAACGTACCCAGGGCGAGAGCTCCTCGATGAAATACCGTAAAAGACAAGCCTCTTCAATGTTAGCTAGGGGCTGGTAGTCTGTAGTTGAGTCTGGGGTTAAAACTGGCGCTTCGATATGCGTCGAGCCAAACGGGCTCGAATGTGTTTCTGATAATGAATGATCATGCTGAATTCCCACTGCCGCAGAGACAAGAGTATCCAGAGCACTATCAACATGCTGGGAAGCATGAGGCGGCGCACTCAAGGCAGGGACAAGCCCTGAGTCCGGCTGAGAATGCTGCCTCTGAACCAGTGCCTCAGCATCAGATACAATGCTATCAGGAGCTTCATTGCTGGCGCCCTCATTCGACTCTGCTGCATTAGTCCACTTCCTCGGCTCGCTATTCACCCAGGGCTGATTGACAGCAAAAGTCTCGGTTGTACCCTTCGACCCACGACGGAAGACGGCTTTTCGCTCTACAGGAACGCATTCTAGATTTCTGGTATTGCATCGCCCACACTTTGGTCTCTGCTTGTCGCCTTGCTGGGTTAGCGGCTGCAGGTCAAAAAGAGGTGGAATCACATTTTATGTGTCTTCCTGTAAGGCGTTAGCGACGGCTATTAGAGCAAATGGGGGTCCGTACTGCGACAGTTCCAGCAGGGGAGATTCGGCGGCGCCATGCTTGACTGTTGAGGAAGATGGCGAGGTGCTGAGGGTTGGAGCGGCGCACATTGCCCGAAGCGGGAATCGCGGGGTACAGTGGAGACGTGGAGGACGGAGTAACGGGTCCACCAGCACGATTTACGGTTCATTCAATTACACACGAATAGATTGGCGAGCTATCTACATGTTCATCAGACGCCTGGCTTCATCTAGCGGGATAGGCAGTGTCTGTTGTGTCTTGCTGCGGATGTTGCAAGTAACGGAAACGAATTTATGGAGAAGATGGCAAAGGACTTGTGAGTGCCATGTCAGTAAGGCTCAAGGAGGCCAGCTCTGGCGAGACCGCAGCTTACTTTTTGACTGTCTGAGCACTAGACGAACCAGAAAGAGAACCAAACTCGGAACTAGAAGAGCCGACAAACTCCTTAGAGGAGTTTTGACTGGGAGTGATGCTAAAAAGACCACCGCTGAATGGAAACGGATCCGGTCTGCTCGCAAAAAGACTGGGAGGAGCAGTCTGCGACGAGCTGCCAAATAGCCCAGTGGCAGGCTCGTTCGGAGCAGTGCTTGCAGGTTTGCCAAAGCGGCCGCTCTCATTATTAGACGTCTCACTGGGACTGTGTCCAAAAAGGCCAGTTTTCTGGGGAGACTTGCTAAACAGCCCAGATGAAGGTTGTTTTGGGGTCATGTTTGAAGATGCACCAAAGAGACCAGCAGATCCAGACTTGTTATTAGGCTCACTCCAGAATGTATTAAATGACTGCGAGGAATTGGCAGACGGCCCGGAGGAAGGTTTCTTGGGTGTGCTGTCTCGAGGTGAAGCTGCAGCCCCAGAATCACCACTAGGGTTACCCCCGGGTGGGCGACCTTTAACAGGCTGTGGGGGACTATCAGGGCCGTTTGATGGATTGTGAGGCGGTCTTTTGTTTCCAACATTGCCAAATCTTGAATGGATACCCGGAGAACCGTTGACTGGCAATGTCACAGGACGAAAGACCTTGAAGGTTTGCACGCCAGCTCGCAGCTTTTCCAACTCTTTTGTGAGACGGGCCCGCTCTTCGCTGACGTAGGATGGCTCCGCGGCAAGTTGACAGATCTGAGTCTCTTCCATGTTGTTGACAGTTTGGCTGGTGAAGATGCGCTGGACAGGATCCAGAAGACAATTCTCGATGCCCAGGGTAGCGACGTTGTCAATAAAGGTCAGGATGGCAATCTATAAAGTCAGTCTACCAGTACCTAAGGAGGGCAAAGTGTCCTACATCATAATATGCCTCCATCTGGTCTATAATGTCCCCAGCGGCAAATTCGTCTTTGGACGCTTCTGAAGCTTTAAGCGTCTTGTAAATCTCGTAGATTGAGAAATCAGCCGAGGGATCCTCTCCATTTGCGGCTAGCTGGAGCTCAATTTGTGCCACCAAGCGGACACTTCGCGTTATTCGTATCCGATTGAGAAAGCTCTTGCTTAGAGGTAACGGATGGCCTCGTTTGAGATGCGTCGTGAGCTCCCCCAGTTTCTTGAGCAAATCCTGTTGCAACTTGTCCAGATACGGCTCAACAATCAAGCATGCTAGCAGATTGCAAGTGTGGCTATCAGTCAAGGACCGCAAGACAAGAAAGACAAAAGCCCTGACGCCGTCCCAAGCCCTAAGCAAATGCGCCTTTGCAAGCCCTTCCCAGGGCTGAGACTGGTCGCGGAACAAACTTCCCACGAGAAAATGATTTGCACTTCCAGGAAGTTCAATGCCCCGACTTTGACGAGCTCGCTCACTGACCTCCTTGATCAACAGGTTGCGGGTTATTCTCTTGGGTACCCAGCCGTCCATATAAGGATTTCCAGTCGAGACAGATGAATCTGGGGGTAAATTGGTATAGACTGTTCGTCTGCTCCCTCGGACACTCATTGCTTCAGCAAAGTATTCATTCAACTGCCGAATATGTGCTCGAAGGTGTTTATGCTCGCCTTCAAGCTTGAAGAAGTCATCGGCATACATCCCATTCAAAGCCTGGCCGGCGATCCGCTCAAAGTTGCTGCCGATACCCAAAAGGAAGCCTCGCTGCTGTTGCAAGGTCGATCTTGAAGGGCCCAGTTTCTGCAGCCTCTGCTCGCGATCTGCAACCTGTTCCTCGATGTCGGATATCAGCCCCGGAAGGTTGCGCTGGATATGCTTCATCAAAAGACCGCTGAGGCGTCGGCGCAGGCTCTCAATGCCAACACACTCACGAGATATTGTTTGCCATTTCCCACTGGCGAAGAAAGCTCTTTCCTGCTCGTCGCGATCTTGGTCAGAGACACTGCGAGTCTCAAACGAGCGGTTGCGGAGAGCGTGCCATCCAAACTGCAGCTTGATTCTTTCGTTTCGCAAGAACTGCAGATACGACTCTTCCTCTTCAGAACCAGCCTCGAGGATATCAGGCTGGGTGATAACTCCCAAAGTCCGCTCACGGTTCTTGTCAAATGTCTCTGCCATGTTCAGAACAGTTTGCAAGTGGTAGTCCGTCTTTGCGCTGATCACCGCCAGAATGATACTCCTGGAGTTTTTCATATACTTTTCAGTCAGACTGCGGACTATGCCAATTACTTCGCTTCCTTGCTCCTGGCTTGTCGAGTGATATAAACCGGGCAAGTCCACCAAGGTCAATTCGGGCTTGTCTGGTCCTGAAACCTCGACCTTGAGAACATCGTCGCTGAAGCCAGAGTTGACAGAGTCTGCGAGTCCCATATGACCCTTAGCCTTTTCAATCAACTCCGGAAGATCGTCTCCATTCGAGAAGCCCTCGTGCCTGAAGCTTCGAATTCTTCCAATCTCCTCCTGACCGACCCGCGACGGCCCCGGTTGAATCGAGATTTTGACGCGTGGATTCTGACTGCGCCGGAGGATAACTTCTGTTGCGAACCGCGTGCAGACATTGCTTTTTGCTGGAAATCGCACTCTCGAAATGGCTTCCAGGACCGAACTCTTGCCGCTGGACTGGTTCCCGCAGACGATCAGTTGGGGCAGCTCGACGAGATTCCCAACGCCAATGCTGCGGAGCTCGTCGATCTTGTCGAGAAGCCGTGATTGTTCTTGTTGCAGCTCGTGGAGAGCTTGCTCTTGGCTCTGGGAAGACATGGCCATTCAGTGCCTGCGAGGTAAGAATGGGGAAATTTGGGATAGGGGTGCTCTTGCTCTGATCTAGAGGCAGTCGGTGCACTAAGTCTGCGGCGCAGCGACTTGCATTGTTAGTCTGTTTTATCAAACAACCTTCACTATTGGTCAAAATGAAGTTTAGCCTGGCTTCGAAGCTCTAAACGATCCCTCATAAGTATGTAATTTCTTTGGTCTCCTAGGCGCGACAAGGATTCTTATTCACAACATGTCAACATACCCCAAACATGGCCCTTACTGTGTAGACAGTACACAAATTCATATTACACCTTCCGCTTCAAATCTATATTGAAGCAGACTTCCTGATTTGAATGGATCCTGACTGGAGTAGGTAATGACTACCAGGGCATGGCATTACGCAGGCTGAAATTGCGTGGATCGTTGTGTTCAAAGTATGTTGTTTACTGATAGAGCTATCCAGCCATCATTCAGAAGTCGCTAGGGGGTAGGCGGACCTTGACGCGGGGCCTGTTATGCTCCATGTGAATAGTGCTCAAGGAGATACGGCATGGTATAGGGACAATTCCCACGCTCTGCCGATGCGCCCAAAAAGGAATCTGAAAGAAATCAGAGCAAGACCCAGGAGGAGCTCAGTACTGGAACTTACCTTTTGACTATCTGAGCACTAGAGGAGCCGACGAACTCCTCAGAGGAGTTCTGACTGGGAGTGCTGCTAAAGGGACTGCTGCCGAATGGAGACGAATCAGGTCTGCTTGCAAAGAGACTGGGAGAAGCAGTGCTTGTAGGGTTGCTAGACTGAAGCTGCTCGTCACTTTGCAGTCACTTTTGCTTTCTTCGCTGGTATCTGAAAGAATCACTGTTGAGTGACGCCCCTTGATGCTTGCTAATTCAGAGGCACTCGACATGAAGCGCCCTACAATGGTGATGTTCTACTCCATCTGGGTGAAATGCTGCAATGTAAGCGGCCTTATCCTGGAGGTTCATCCCAAGAACCAACACGCGTGACGCTCATCATTTGTTAGACTTCCAGCCTGGTTCCCTGCTTCTTGACTGTTCCCTATGACTCAAACTGTCGTTCCTTCTTTTAGTCGAACTCGTCACCAAGGTTTGTCCTTATCGGGTATCTAGATGAAGGCTGAGAGGGAGACGACAAAAACAGACATCCTAAATTTAGCAATGTGAATTTTATTTCCTGCTAGTCAGCAACGTATTTATTTCCAACCAAGATAACATGTCTGTTGATAGAATTCTCACCATACTTGTGACAAATTTCAAAACCATTGCTGGTCAATAGCCAAGTAACACGGCTCAACCAGTGGGCTATCCCCACCAACTGGAGAAGGCTTAGCTGCCGGGGCTCAGTTTCCTTGCTAGCCAGAGACGGTGGGCGCGCTTCGGCAAGCCGCTGACTTTGGCGTCCCGTTAGTTGGAGTATTAATTATAGCTTCTCCTTCCGTGACCCCTTTGTTGACAAGCAAATTTCAGCGCAGGCCAAATCTTAGCCTTCTTAGCCGGATTTTGCTGGCCTTGTATACTTCAATATTTCATCATGTTGACGAGTGCGCCGACAGATCCCACGAGATGGCGTCTCATTGTGGATGAGGGTGTCCACCAATGGCGATACCTTGGCGAGGTCGACTCAGCACGACAACCACAGTCCACCGCAGAGAAATACTTTCTGGGATTACCCACGGTGCGGCAACTGTGATCTGTAACTACGCCAATTCCGTGTTGGCTGACTTGTCTAGGGATTGCCATCGCTCCAAACCCCGCGCAGCTTCCAGCAATCTGCTTGCAATGGCTTCCGATTCTATCAGAATCTCCAGCTGAATGACGGTCACTGGGGGTGTGGATATGGTGGTCCCAGCTTTTTACTTGCTGGTATAGTAATAGCAATGTACATCACGGAGACCGAAATACCTCCACAATGGAAGGCCGAGATTATTCGCTATCTCTCGAACACCGTCAACGAAGATGGTGGCTGGGGATTACATTCTGCTGGTGCCTCGACTGTCTTTGCAACGACTCTCTATTATGTTACGTTGCGAATCTTGGGCCTCGAGCCGAGCCACTCGCTCACCAGCAAGGCGCGCGCCCGTCTACATGCCCTAGGTAAGCGCATCCATGTGTGTATATGAACGGACCAGGCTCATCATATGGGTAGGCGGCGCAGTCGGAATTCCGCAGTGGGGGAAGATCTGGATGGCACTGTTGAATCTTTATAGTTGGGGCGGAATTAACCCCATCCCCCCTGAACTCTGGTATGATAATCCCTTCAATATCACATTGATAACGCTGATCATGATCCAGGTTACTTCCCGATTGGATCCCGTTCCATCCGTGGCGTTGGTGGGTTCAATGCCGTGTGGTCTACCTCCCTGTTTCATACCTCTACGCAAACAAGGTTACGATGCCTTTGAATCCTCTCATTGCTAGCCTCCGCCAGGAAATCTATACCCAGGCATATGACGATATTCGCTTTGAGAAATACCGCGATACCGTGGCTGCCACCGACTTGAAGAAACCAATTTCCGGTCTCCTTCGCGCTGCTAATATGTGCTTGCGTTTCTGGGAGCGATACATTCGGCCAGACTGTATTGCTCAGTGGGCCAACGAGCGGGTATATGCCTTGATCCAACGGGAAGACGAGAATACATCCTATAATTGTTTGGCCCCGGTCAACAAAGCTTTCCATATGGTGAGCGTTTGGTATTCAGACGGTGCTAATAGTTCGCGCATGCGTCGTCACCGCGAGAAGATCCCGAGCTATATGTGGGTTGGCGAAAAGGGGATGACCTGCAGTGGGACGAATGGAGTTCAGGTCTGGGATACAGCGTTCAGCATTCAAGCTATGGTCGAGGCTGGAACTGCTATGCTGCCAGATTTTCGCCCGACACTCAAACACGCCTTGGAGTACTTGGACATCTCTCAATTAAGGGAAGACTTGGCCGACGCATATCGTCAGCCACGGAAAGGTGGCTGGCCTTTCAGCACACGGGACAATGGGTATATTGTATCAGATTGTTCAGCGGAAGCGCTCAAGGCCGTATTGATGCTTCAAGAAGAGTGGTAGGTCTGATCACTTCACTTTGAGAGAAGCTTTCCTTCTAATTCATGTCAGCCACTATGACAAGATAATCTCCGATGACCGTCTGCGGGACTGTGTCGACAGTCTACTGCTGATGCAGAATCCCGATGGTGGATTTAGCAGTTACGAACCGACTCGATCCAGTACTTTGCTCGAATATCTCAATGCGTCGGAGGTTTTTGACCGTATCATGGTTGAGTATTCATACCCCGAGTGCACTACGGCAGTAGTCACAGCCTTGTCACTTTTCTCTCGTTACTTCCCCAGCTATCGGCCTACGGAAATCAATGGAGTCATTGAGCGCGCAGTGAGATATGTTACAGAAGCACAACGGCCTGATGGAAGCTGGTATGGATCATGGGGGGTGTGTTTCACCTATGCGTCGTTCTTTGCCATGCAATGTCTGGAAGTGGTCAACCAGACATGGCAAACTAGCAGTGAAGTCCGCAAGTGCTGCAAATTCCTGCTCAGCAAGCAAAAGGAAGATGGGGGTTGGGGGGAACATTATACCTCGTGTGAGCAAGAAGAGTATATTGATCATGAGCAAAGCCAGGTTGTAAACACTGCCTGGGCTTGCTTGGCCCTAATGCACGCACGATATCCATACAAAGAGGATATTGAGAAGGGACTTAAGGTACAGATAGCCCTGCCTACGCATTCCGTCGGATGAAATTCTGACGGATATTCTATAGTTCATCATGAGCCGGCAGCAGAGAAATGGCGAGTGGTGCCAGGAAGATGTGGAAGGCGTTTTCAACAATACATGGTGAGTAAAGGACATTGCCATTGCAACTTAGCAGAGGCTGATTCTCTGCAATACAGTATGATAGGTTACCCCAACTACAAGCTCTATTTTACTGCATGGGCCCTGGGGAGATATGATAACGTGTACCTCCCCATGCTCGCAAGGGAAAGATATGAATAGTTGTTTTGCTTCTGTTACGGCCCAGATATCTGAAAGAAGTGAATTATCTCAACATACTGGTTTACATGGGATTCTGGGAATTGTACAACTACCAGCTTAATCTTACAAAAAAAAAAGCTCTGCAATATCAAGAACCACAGGATACAATAGAGACGTGGAGGACGGAGTAGGTCCATCAGCATTACGTTTCATTCAATTATACACGAATAATTCGAGGAGCTACAGAGTAAAGTCTGTGTGCATCACTATGGATGCACTGTTCATGGCTTCTGAACTATCTACATGTTCACCAGACACCTGGCTTGGGCTAGACGAGTGACCGTAGATTTGACAGAATCGAAATAACAAAGCTACTTACTCTCCCACCTCGCGATCTGCACTCCAATGAGCATACTTGCGCATGACCGGCCAGTTCCAGGTCTTCTGGCGAATCTGCTTCCCCCACAAAGAGAACGGAATAACGAAGAGGATTATCGCGCCTGAGATGGCTGCCATTTCGCCGAACGCGGGTGCGTAGCCGTATTTGTTGATCCAAGGGTTCGTGTAGAAAGAGAGGAGGAAACCGAAAGCAGCTGTGCATTGTGAGAATGGCGCAAAACAAGCATGGGACTAGGGTTTTACCTTTGAAAGCTAGGATTGCTACAGTCACCTCACCCATCGCTGGCCGGTAGCAGTCGATACAGTACACCATGGCAATGTTGGTAGCCTGCACAATTGCAAAATTCAAGAGACCCAGGCCAAGAACGGGGACCATCCAATGGCAGTTATTCTGGATGCCCACACCGTAGAGGACCAGGGAAACCGGCGCACATATCCCCCCGATGGCGATTGCTGGGAGTCGCATTTCCGGCTCACGCATTCCACCATTGCGCCGAGTGAACCAGTCCGCAGTCCAGTCCGAGACGTGGCCGCCAAACACGATGCCTAGGAAAGATCCGACGAGTGCGGAAACGAAACAAAGCCCGGATTGCCATGCTTCGAACCCGTAGTACGTAGAGAATGCAGTTGCATAGTTCGATGTAATCGCAACGAGGAAACCGACGGTGACGGAACACACCAGGGTCGACCACAGGACCGGGGGAAGGATGATCAGGACAATCGGCCGAATGAAAATCTGAACGAGCGACTCTTTTGTAAATGTTCCATGAAACAGATTGAGCGAGCTCAGGTAGGACCGCTTGCGCGGGACAGCCCCGTCCAGCCCCAATTCAACCTGCTCGACGTTCGCAACCTCTGGGTCTCCCTTCGCGGTATCAACATCGGCCACGGACACCAGGCTGCGATCATAGGTTGTTTCTGGAAAGGTGAAGATGACCAGCAGTGTGAGCGAGCCGAGCAGCGCTGCAGCAACGTAATAGATGACGCGCCAGTGATTGTGGATAGTGATCAGACCATCGATGATAATGCCAGCTGCAACCCCCGTAGCCAGTGCTGCAGTGTAAACGGCCATCATAGTCCCGCGCTCATGGAGAAAGAAAATGTCCCCGATCGTGAGAGGCCCAAGGCACTCGCCAGCCCCGGAAGCCAGGCCTAGCACAATACGGCCGGCCAAGGTAACCCCGTACGACTTTGCGAAGCCGCACCATATGGCCGTGCAAAAGTAGAGAACGTAGGAGACGACGTATATCGGACGCCGGCCATACTTGACGATCAGCGGCATCCAGAACAACATGCCAATTCCCTGGCAGAGCGCGGCCGAGGTGAAAAAGTACGAGACTTTTGAGATGTTATCCGAGAAGTCAGGGCCCTTCGGCCCCAGAAGGTCAATGGTAGTCTCTGTAATGGCGACCGTGGGACCGGCTGCGAGGAAGTTGCTGAAGAAAACAGCCAAGCAGGAGACAATCGCTAGGTAGTATCGAAACGGTCTCGACCTGGACACAGGAAGCGAATTAGACACAAGAATCGCATTAGTCACAAGCCTGCTCTCGTACCAGGTCAGAGGATCGTTCGGATCCGTCGTCGGCGTTGGGATCAGGATGACTGCGTCCGTCTCATGGTGTCTGAGGCGCAAAGTCCCCAGATTGTGCCCTTGGTCTTTGGCACTGATGCTATCTTTGACGGGGTGCAAGGCAGGTCCTGAAAGAAGCACCGTTAGCTATAAAGCCGAAGGCTAATGTGGAATAGACGGGTTTCTATGCTCCGATGGAGGTGTTAAAAAAATGAACAAGAGTTACTACTGCCATGAGCCTGTTCTGCAACCTCCCACTCATGCACATTGCCCAGTCCCTCAGCTCCTGAGATGTCTCCCTTGTCAAGATATCCGCAAATCCTGCCGGTGGGATCCCATTTCTTGCGAATTTCCATCAGCCGCGCCCCGTTACTCTGAGACCAATATCTAGTTTGCCTTTCCTGGAAGTCCGAGTCACCTAGGTACGCTCCAACAGAGGCTCGTTGGACACGCTGCATTACACCCCTGAGCCATCCCTGGCATCGCGCATCGTCCTTCTCATCTTCCCAAACCGCATAGATGGCGAGGTAGTGATCAGACTGCATGCTCAGCGCCATATCAGGGAGTTCCCGTCGACTGCACGGGTTCATCGCATACCACAGCGTGAACGCCCTGCGGTGGGGCAAGGTCGTGAAGCTCTCCTCGAGCACATTGGCCAGATCGACATCGTCCTTGATGTAGGCGTTGTCGACCGCATAGCGGTGCCCTTCCGGGTTCTGCTTGGCCTGTGAGATATATTGAGCTGCCAAACTGTCCTCTTGACATTCCCATTGATGATAGGCGCCCTCTGGATGAGACGCGTGGGCTGGGGCGAGGGCAGCTTGGGCCTCTTCGAGGGTGTGCTTCAGGGTCACAAAAAGGATGAAGAGGCAGATCTCGTCGCGACCTTCCGGATAGAGACTAACAGCGACGATTTCCGTGTCCTGGTCAAATTGTGGAGTGATCCCGACAATCCATCTGAATGCTTCGTGGTATTTGCTTAAAGGGTACAGGTACGCGGACGACCGAAACCCGGCTTTGGGGTATTTGATCAAGTCGAGGTGAAATTTGGTGACAACAGCTGGGAACCCTATGATGTATTAGATTAGTTTTCTATCTGGGGCACATCATACCAGGGCCAGCACCACGGGCAGCCCAGTACAGTTCTTGGTTCTGCTCTTGGTTGCAGTGCAGCGCCTCCCCCTCTGCTGTTACCACATCCACGGCCCTGACTCTCTCGCAGGCCCAGCCCCAGCCCTACATAGTCTCAGCCTTGCTTGAAAACCGCCAATTGGAGAACAGTGGGTCATACCCTACAATTCCACCCCATCCCCCCCTGCAGCAGGAACCCACCGAGTCCGACATCCGGACAATGCCCGCCGGGAAACATTAATCCAAAATCCGCCGTCAACACGCCATTAAGCTCTCTGCCCGTGACGCTCGGTGTCACCTGCGCAATCTGGTTTTCGGCATCCACTGTCCACTGCTTGAAGTTGCCCAAGTCAATGAGGATGGCGTCCTCGCGAACACTCCAGGCCGCCCAGGAATGACCCCCCGAGCGCACGGACACGCGGCAGTTCTGCTCCTTGGCGATCTTCACGGCCGCAATAATGTCCTCTACACTCGTCGCATTGACTACTGCGCGCGGGTATCGTTGCGGACGGCGGTGGTTGAAAACGCGGCCTACACGAGCATCTTCGTAAGCCGCTGGGTCGGCCGAGGCGCGCCAGACAATCTGCATTGTAGAGGATAAGGAAATGTTAAGAAAGGGCGTTTGGCATCTGTGCTCGGTGATGTGTTTTCCCCCTGGTTAAATGTGTCCGAGGTGGAGCCGAATGGACAAGAGTAGAGCCCGATCATCCCCTCTGTCTTCTCGGAAGGAGGGCAGCATCACCCGATGGGTTCTGCCATCTTGCTGCGATCCCCAGATTTATGTCCATGCTAGAGGTGGATAGCAGATGATCGGTCAGGGAATAGCTTCAACCCAAAACAAGGATATAAGGATTCTGCTTGAAATCAGAGATATAAAAGGACTGGTAAAAGTCTTGAATTTCATGAATACATGCTTAATGGCAAAGAGATATTTAAGAACATCAAGAGCGGCTTTGCAGGAATAAACCATTCAATACACATAACTAAAGTAGGCACTTCTAGTCGATAAACAGACCTCCCGACGCAATGAGATGGACTCCATTGATCCAGCGAGCCCGCTCCTCGCAGAGGAATGCAACCGCGTAAGCAATCTCCTCCGTTTCCGCCATCCGCGCCCCAACTGGCGTCTGGTCAATGATCGGCTGCAAGACCTTCATTTGTTCCTCACCAGCTGTTGCGAATCCTTCGGTCCTTGTTGGTCCCGGACTGACTGAATTGACTGTGCACCCGTACTTGGGCGGGAGCTCTTTCGCCCTAGCCTCTAGTCAATACAAACAGAAAACTGTAAAAGACCCAAAGTCCTACCAGCACTTTGTAAATGAGTCGACCATCCCTTTAGTCCCCGCATAGATTGTCTGGTTTGGCGGCGGCCCGCGAGCAGAGATACTGGCAATGTTGACGATGCGCCCACTCCCCCTTGTGAGGTGTGGGAGCACAACTTGGGTCATGAGAAATGTACCCCGGCCATTAACATTGACAAGGAGGTCCCAGTCCTCAATTGTTTGGTCTTCAAAGGGCTTGTTGACTGCAAGTCCGACACAGTTGACGAGAATATCTATACGATTCCACTTGGCCACCGCGGCCTCGGCGAGTTTTGCTGGTGTCTCAACCTTGGACATATCCCCGAGTACAGTGATGGCTGGAGCTGGAAGGGATGAAGCGAGGGAATCGGCCTCCAGTTTGAGGGAGTCAAATGGATAGCTGATTACCGTGCTGGCCCCACGAGATGAGAGCTCTCGCACTATGGCGGCGCCAATCCCCGAGGAGGATCCGGTAACAATGGCTACCTTGCCAGAGAGTGTTTGCTCAACCATGATACAGACGGGGGGAGTGATATTGGAGTTGACTTGTGTTCTGATCACCTCGACGTGCTGAATTTGTATACTCGTACTCCAGGTTAAAGAGCAACACCGTGATCTGCAAGTTCGGAAAGTGGCCCTCTTCCCGGGTCTGCTGTATGAGTCGAGGCCACAGCTACCGGGCATGTCATCTACTAGCAGGGGTCCCCTGTTCTTACCCCATATCATGTTGTTGAGGCAGACTTACAGACATCGCCAATGCATTTCATTGACGCTATTCAAGACTAGTTTTCAATCAATCAAGCAGCGCCCCTTACATCCACTCTACTCAGTCTTCAAATGCACTCTGCGAAGCAAAAACGCGCAAGCCAAAATGATACCTGCCGTGGGCACTGCTATAAGGAAAACCGTGTTCAGTGCTTCAATGTAAGCCGTGACCACAGTGTCCCGGAGCTCGCCGGTGGGCTCCCACGCGGCTTCGACACTGGCCTTGACGGCGACAATCACGGAGCGGTCCACTCCCTTTCCAGTCAGTTTCGCGCCCAGCTATCCGCTTGGATCGCGATAAAGACGATGTTTTGGGTGAAGTCGACCCCTATCAGGTAGACGATCTGGAAACCGACAAGTTGGGCCTTGCTGGTGATTGCTGAGATCATATAGAGGAGACCGCCGCCGACGCAGAGAAACACGGGGGACACAACGCTCCAGTACCAGTAACTTTTGGTGATGGTCATGATGAAGCCTTCCAAACTCTGCCCGACGTTGACGGCCAAGATGAAGGGGACCAACATGATCCCAGCATCGAGCGAGGACATGTTGCGGCCCGCCTCGTAGAAGACAGGCATGTGCGTCGCACAGAAGCGCGTCGACAAATCGATTCTATACGGAATACCAGCTGGAAGACTTGGGGCGGTGCACGATAGTCGCCTGTAATGACGGGGCCTTTACATCATAGTGGTGTATCATGAAAACCCGAGCTGACTTCTGAATGGACTATGGACACTTCTTCACTACCTAAACCCGATATTGAAAACACTCTAATATTGTTTTTCAAGTAAACATGTCCTCCGATATGATGAAAGCTGTCGTTGTCGAACATTACGGTCAAGTTGAGAATCTCGTACCCCGAACAGTCCCCAGCCCAGGGGAACCAAAGGGTCGCGATTTGTTAATACAGTATGCATCTGCAAGACAGTATAATCTATTCATACTCGGCTAACATAAATTTAGAGTCGAAGCCTGCTCAGTGAACCCCATCGACGTCAAAGTCCGCGCTGGCAAGTACGATGATTATCCAGGTATGCATCTCCTCTCCACAACCAACCCAGTTAGGAAGAGATAAAATTGATAATATATAGACTACTACGCCCGCGTCCCAGGCCAGTACCAAATCTGCGGGTACGACGGCGCCGGCACAGTCCTCAAGACCGGCCCGGACTGCACACTCTTCCATCCAGGCGACGAGGTCTTCTACTCCGGCAGCCCCGTCCGGCAGGGCTCCAACGCGGAGGTCCAACTCGTAGACGAGCGCTCTGTCGCGCATAAGCCGCGCTCGCTGGATATGGGCGAGGCGGCTGCGATGCCGCTGACGTATGTCACTGCGTACCAGGCGCTTGTGCAGCAGTTGAAGATTGAAAAGGGGGAGAAGGCCGCGGTGTTTATTATTAATGGGGCTGGGGGTGTCGGAGCAGTGGCGAGCCAGATTGCGAGGTCGGTGCTTGAGTTGCCGGTTGTGATTACGACTGCGTCGAGGGATGAGAGTGTAAACTTTACCAAGAAGATGGGGGCGACGCATGTTTTGAACCATAGGGAGGATCTGGTAAAGCAGGTGGAGGATTTGAAGCTGGATGTACCGGTCAAGTATGCATTGATCGTACTAATAGGTGGATGATGGCTGATCATATCGCAGGTACATCTTCATCACGCATACGACAGACGAGTATATGGATACCTGTGCTAAGGTCTGTGCTCCGTTCGGCAAAGTCTGCTCCATCGTGCAAGGACAAGCCAAGATGTACGGGACGGAGTTTATGGCAAAGTCTCTGTCGTTTATATGGTGTCTGATTGGTACGAACCCTGTGTGTGGAGTCGATGTAGAATCCCATCATCGGATTCTGGAAGAGCTAAGTGGCTTTTTGGATTCGGGGAAGATAAAGTGCCATTTGACTAGGAAGTTGGGCTTGACACTTGATGGCATTCGTGAAGCACATCGGGCGACAGAGAAGGGAGGTAATATTGGCAAGACTGCTATTACGCGTGCTGATGCAGGTGGTGCTGAACTGTTCGTGTAGTTTGCAGCCTACAATAATGGCCATGCTTGTCCTAGAACCTGAAAGATATAGAATGTACCTATGAATATATGGAATAAAAAGGTGCGGGTATCGCTTATACAATACCATCCGTAGGATACATAGTGTCCGGCATTCGGGAGCCAGATCCCCTTGGGGGCCAATAGTGCTACTAAACTAGCACCTATCAAGCTTGACATGGTTGACAAAGGCAGTCAACGTCCGTTTGCAGCTCAAATATCAGAGGACCTCGTTGACTTGGCTTGTCGCTCAGCCCATGGCCTAGCCAATCGGGAGCAAAAAGCTGGACCTATTCATCTCTTTCCTGGTAGCAGTGCCGGGGTTGGGGGGGGGGGGGGGATATAGCGGGCAACGGTGTTGTTCAGATTGATAGACAGGCGTTGAATTGCTTCCTTCTTTCGAGAGTAAGAGAAGCAAAGTCAGAACGAGATGTAGTTGCGTATAGACCATTCGGATGTGCCCCTGAGGTATGAAGATTCGGTGATGGTATCAAAGGCAATGCTGGTGATCATTGCTACAACCAGGAGACCGATTCTCAGCGTGGGGTGTCTTCTACCAGCAACTGCTCTCCAGAAAGCACCAACTCAGAATAATTATCATGTTATCAATTGCCGAAGGGCGTCAAAGCTAATATTTAAGTTACCGACAGGAACAAAGGAATCAATAGCTGAAGACAGCCATTGGTCGAGTCTGTTGGAAGAGAACAAAGCAGGAGCTCGCTACCATACTCCGTAGTCTTTGGCGCGTTCGTCATAATTAATCACCTCTAAGTTCTACTGAAGCCTATATATCCCAGCTACTGTATATTTCCTACAAATAACTAGGCGTCCGTCCCTCGTTGTGATCTCGTGGCCGACCAAGTGGGCTCGCAGGATGCCCGACTTTCGCTATTTTCGCTATGACAAATACTCTCTCTCAGCGGCGGGCATCATTGTTTCAGTCTACTGCTTCCTCTACGTGTTCTCCGTTGGGTACTACCGCCGTGTCAGCTACCGAGATCCTACCTCGTTCTTCTTCGATGCGAATCGCGCGTATGAGCGACAGTATTCTGCGCAAAGGGTTGCGGAGGCGGAGACCTTTTTGGACAAAGCTCGTCATATGATACCCGGAGATCATGGTATTCCTGGCCAGGACCCCAGGCTGTGCGTTGGTATAGTCTCGGTGGCTCGGAGAGGGGAGCAATATGTCGGTTTGACCGTCGGGTCTCTGCTGGATGGCCTCAGTTCAACAGACAGGAATGAGATGCTCCTATATCTTCGTATTGGAAACACCAGTCCGAAGGACCACCCTCTAAATGGAGAGCAGTGGGTGCAAAAGGTACCTGATCGCCTGTTGACGTATTCAGAAGCGGACCCCGACTTTCAACAGCTGCAAGAATGGGAAGAAGGAGGATGGTACAGAAACAAAACTATATACGACTTTACGACTTTGATGAGGGAATGCTATGATTCTGGAGCTGAGTATGTTGCAATGCTTGAAGATGATACGTTGGCAGTCAAGGGCTGGTTCCCGGCTGCCATGCGTGCTCTTGAGACTGTAAAGGAACGCGCATCAGGGCGCGACTGGATATATCTACGTCTGTTCTATATCGACGGGCTTCTTGGCTGGAATGGTGAGGAATGGCCCAAGTACCTGTTTTGGTCATTTGTTGTTTGGGCTGTGATTACCGGGGCGATGCTGGCTGCGAAGAGAAAATTCAAGACCGAACTAAAGTCGATCCCGATGAACGCGATCTGGATAACGTCGTTTATTTTTATCCCCGCTGCCATTGTTCTTCACGTCCTGGCAGGCAGACAAACGATGTGGCCGATCTCGCCTGGGGTCCATGAGATGAACAAATACGGATGCTGCTCGCAGGGCCTGGTTTTTCCTCGATCTGTCATCCCGCGTTTCCTAGAAAAGACCGATCTGACTACGGACTGGCTGGTTGATATGATGGTTGAGAAGATTGCAGACAGCCAGGAATGGCTCCGGTATGCAGTTGTTCCGCCGTTATTGCAGCATATCGGGGCCACCAGCTCCAAGGGATATGGGTTTGATAACTCGGCCAGCACGATTTGGAACTTTCTATTTGAACGATACCCAGCCAGTGGGCATTCATAATTCATCTACATATCTAATGACTTTATCCAACGCCATCTATACCGTGTTTTGACTCCGTCATACTGGTTTCTGTGCATATACAACGTGACTACCAAGTTAGAAAGGTACCTAACTCCAGGAGAACTTACAAATCATGCATCATATGGACTGTCCTATCTTTTGCATCCTTCCTGACCAGCGTGAGGAAGACCTGCACCTCTTCAATTGTCCAGCCGAGGATATTCGTGAACGTGGCTGCACTGAACGCATCCAGCCCTTGCAGCATCTGGAGCATATTCAGCGCGCCAATGTCTTTCTATACCATATTAGTTATCGAAGCCAGTGACAAGATTGAAATACTTACCATATGCCTATCACGCGGCCACGTCCCAAGCGGCAGCTGAAAGACCCGATGATGCACATTCTCAAACCCAGCATCTTCCACAATCTTCTGCAAATCCTTCCCAATCGTAACAGGCCTGTTGATCTTCGCGCAAGCTTCTCTCAGCAGCTCATAGAACCGGTTGACATTATTCCCTTCCTTCAAAGAACCGTCTTCAGAGTAGTTTACTAGATGGAAGTCCTGGAATTCGACCCATCCGCCTGGCTTCAGCTGGGCGAGTGCCTGCCGTGCAAGCCTGGGCCAGTCCTCGATTGACCCACACATGTACCTGCTGTGAATGAAATCAAAGGGCGGTCTTGAGGGCCATTCTGATTCTACGTCATCGACTTCGAAAATTACATTCGGCGGGACCCTACTCGTTAGCGTATCTCACCCATTACTATTGAGGGACATACCATGGTGGTTGGATAGGGCTGAGGTCGTTTCCCATTACCTGTTCGTCAGCGAAATTTGTTGTATCTCGAGGGGAGGACATACCGCTTGAGCAGACTCGAACTCATCAGCTGGTCACATTAGCATACTCCGATAAATGCAATTCGAAGGCAAATACCAAAATCAATAGCCCAAATCCCCGTGCCTGTCCCGATATCAAGAACACGCAGCGGTCCGTCTTTGATAGGTGCTAAGAACAGTCTTCCATTCAGGACGAGTCTGAACATATTGTGCAGCAGGTCAAGACGGGCTTGTTCTTCTTCGTCGTTGGGGAATTTGTAGCCTGACAGTCAGTGCGACTTCTTGGAGGTAGTGCAGTAGACTTACTCCCCTCTTTGTATGCGTGATATCGGCGTCCATATTGCCAGTTATAATTCAGCACCGAGGATGTTATAGATGTCGCGTAGCTCTCACTGCTGCAGTCAGCACCCGTCGTCATAGTAGTTTATATCAGAGCTACATCTCAGAGCCATATGTCTCGTCGTCTTCCGGGAACTGCGAGATTAGCAATGCTTCTTCCAAATCGACCAACTTACATCCTCGTCCACCGGCACAGTGATCTGACTCTCGTCCAAGTCTGCCATCACGGTAACAGCAAGACAGCAAACACGACTTTGTAGAGATCAGATCGGAAACAACCTGCGGAGGCCTGGAGGAAAGATCTCGGATCGGAACCTGCGTCAGCCACGTCAGCGTCGCCTATCTTCGCAGTGGGCACCAGACTGGAGCCAGCGGGCTGGTCTCCTAATTAGCCCGTCTCACTATACTAGATGCAGCCCAAGTGTCTCCACGGTGATCCTTCCGGTGGCTTCCACGCGTATCAAAGCCGTTGAGCAATCGACGGTCCCATTGCGCTGATACCCGGACTTCCCGCGGCCGTTCAGAATAGGAGCACATGGTGGTGGCTCCGTTGATCCCTGCTGGGCTGGCCCGGTTGACGCTGTCACGGACCCCACCGCTGATTGAGTTGAGATTTTTGACTTTGCAGAGTCCGTGGTTGTTGAACGTTTGGGAACTCTATTCAGGAACTGCATTCGTCACATTATCGTGCTGTTTGATTGGATAGCCAATATTCAGGGTACTACAGACACCAAACAATGGCATCCTCAAGCCCAGACAACCAATCCCCAGACCTCACTGCGCTCGCCGCGCAAATCTCCTCCTCCGCATCCCTCATATCCAACTTCCTCCAGTCGCACAACCACCCCAACCCTTCCTTCTCCCCCTCCGCACCACCTGCCTTCCCCCCAGCCCCATCCCCAATCACCAACGCGCGCCAATCCCTCATCGAATCCGCCCAGACCCTGATCGACCTCCTCACGGGACCCGCAGAACACCTCCGCTGGCTCGCATGCCGGTACCACGACATGTCCAGCCTGCGCTGGATCTACCACTTCCAGATCGCGCCCGCGGTCCCACTCTCAGGGTCCATCCCCTACCACGCCGTCGCGCAAAAGACCGGCGTGGCCGAAGACCACCTGAAGCGCATGCTCCGGCACGCCATGACGAACCGGCTCTTCTGCGAGCCCGTCCCCGGTGAAGTCGCGCATACGGCATCCTCCGCATTACTAGTTACATCGCGCGCCCTGAACGACTGGGTCGGGTATACCACTGAAGAAACGTTCCCTGCGTCTGCGAAGGTCGTTGAAGCGCATGAGCGGTTCGGCGCGAGCGAGAGCCCGACGCAGACGGGGTATAATGTTGCGTTTGGGACGGAGCTGCCGATGTTTGTGCATATGGCGGGGGATCCGGAGAGGGAGCGGCGGTTTGCGAATACGATGGTTGAGATGACGAGTACGGAGGGGTATGGGATTCATCATTTGGTGAATGCGTATGCTTGGGAGGGGATTGGTGAGAGCAAGGTTGTTGATGTGGGTTGCCACCCTGGATAGATTCAGAGAGATGATGCTGATTGTGTAGGTCGGTGGCTCGACAGGCCATGCGTGCGTTGCCATTGCGGAAAAAGCGCCAGAGGCAACGTTCGTCGTGCAGGATCTCGCTGGGGTTATTGAGCAGGGGAGGAAGAGTCTTCCTGAGGGTTTGAAGGAGCGGATTACATTCCAGGAGCATGATTTCTTTACGACCCAGCCTGAGAGAGCGGACATTTACCTCCTTCGGTTTATATTGCATGACCACCCTGACTCTGTCGCTGTGAAGATCCTCAAGGCTCTTGTGCCTGCACTCCGCAATGGGTCTAGGGTTATCATCAGCGATGGAGTCCTTCCAGAGCCGAATACCCTGCCGAGGGGAGAGGAGAGAATTGCAAGGTATATCCCCCCAAATAGTATTCGATAACTGCTAAGACATTAGAATAATGGATCTCGAAATGATGACGACGTTTAATGCGCGGGAACGCCCGTTGGCAGACTGGGTGAAGCTGTGCTCTGATGCTGATCCGAGACTGAAGCTCAAGTCTGTGTCTAAGCCTGAGGGAAGTGTCATGTCCATATTGGAGTTTGTTTTTGAGGGAGGGAGGGAGGTTTCTCTTTAACTATTTCATGGTTTGTCGTCACAGATATGTTCCATAATCCCTGCTTTTCACCGATGCAACCAGATCAGTGTTTTACTAAATAAGCAGTATTACAGATTCTTTATAACCTCTTCCGAGCTGTTAAAGTTTGCACTGTCAGACGGTGGGAGGCCCGAACGCATTCCAGCCAATCATCTGGTCGCTCCCGATGAACCATTTTGCAAATTTCCAACTGCTGCGATTCTGGATGGATCTTGTCTATAACGGACTCTCGTACCTGAGCTAACCCCTTTTATTCCTGGCTAGCCACTGCGCCAATTTTCTTTCTCTCCTTCTTCCTAAATCCCAGCAAACCAGCACAATGTCGGCCAACCACTGCACAGGGGCCGTAACCTTCAACGAAGTCTATTCCAACGCATACAGCGAATGGCCCGACAACCTGCCGGGCGTCATCTGCAAAACCCCGCCCGTGGGCCCCGGTAGCGCCTCACGCTTCGCGCAATGCTGCTCCGGCCCCGTCTACAACATCACCGCACCAACAACCCCGGACGACCCAGCATACCCAGTGTCATGCGCAACACTGTGCCAGGTCGACCCCGCCCTGGACGCATCGAACAAGAACAACCCTTACGGGTGGTCTGATTTCTTCATGTGCCTCATTGATGGAGGGCGGCTCAACAGCGACGGGGAGACCGTCTGTGGCACGGTAACGGCGAAGAATGGGGAGAGTGCGCCGAGTACGTTCGCGTCGACGCCGACGTGGGCTGCTTGGACGAGTTATTATACTTCTGTCGTCTACTCGACGGATGATAGCGATCATACATCGTATATGGACCCGATTACGTTCTGGGAGGCGTCGTCGGATATTGTGCCGGGTGTTCATAGCACTGCGACGGGGGATGAGAGTTCTGCAGCTCATGCTGCGTCTACGGGTACAAGTGAGACGACTGCGACTTCTACTGCGACGTCGTCTGAAATGGCGGTGGAGAGCTCGACGGCTGAGGCTTCGCAGTCTCCGTCAACGACAACTGCGCCTACGTCCTCGTCCACTGTGGCGGAAGAGAGCACTACGCCAACATCGCGCGGTACAAGTCTTGTTGTAGACAGGCTCACTGCGGCGTTTGCAGTGCTTGGTATTCTCTGTGCTGTGTTATGATGAGTCTTCCTTGGTGGCATGTAACGGCTTTTTATGTATGGTATGAGTTCTAATATACATGTGTTAATACTGTCTTAAACTTTGGATGTATCCTATGGTGAATTAATAGTTTATCTAATACAGCAGAGGTTATAGTTCCTGTCTAGACTCCCAGAGGGCCTTCTAGGATATCATAATATTATATTACTGTATCTGCAGCTGCAGTCTACTGGCGACCGGGAATTACATTAGTGATAGTCTTGCAGTATATAATTCATCTAGCTATACGGATACCTGAACGATGACTTCCCCGGATGCAGACCTCAATAATGTTGACCTGGTCAATGGTGACCGGCAGCTGTAGAAGCTATTCCCCGCATGCGACGTATGGTTATCCGGGGATGCCCAGACCCTTAGATCGATCCGGGGAAGAGCATGTATATAGGCCCGTTTTGTAAGGATCTGGACTTGGATGTCACTCTTACGATCTCTGAATACTCTCAAACTCGATATACTGCATCTCATATGGCTCATTCTGGTCTCTGCCAGAGCTTCCATCATCCTTACTGACCCCAGCGACTATATCAATCTAGCCGCAGACGCAGAAGATAATGCCTTGCGCTCAGACTACGCCAATCCAGGCCCAGAGTATTTAATGCACAAGATCAACAGCACATACTACTACACCAACAGCACCGGCCACCTCTCCCACAAAACCCTAAGTGCCAGCACCAACGACACCAGCGTCATCGTCGGCGCCTCCTCCTCAACCTTGAAAATTTCACATTCAGTAATTGAAAAGACGGGTTATTCTACCAGCCTCAACCAAGCCAGTTTCTATGGCGTAAACTCCGCAATCGTCATCGCCAACGCCTCGACAGCGTTCATCTCCCACGCAAATATAACAACGCACAACGGCGCAGCAAATATCTTCGCCTACGGAGATAACACCACTGTATATGTGGAAAATACAGACCTGTATACATCCGGCCCCGTCGCGCACGGGCTCTACGCCGCAGGAAACGCAATCATCCACGGATCGAACATCAGAGCATTCACTGGCGGGAACAGATGCTCCGTCTTTTCGGGTGATAAGCCCGGCGGGGATCTATATATCAGGGACTCTGTAGCGCATACAACTGGAATCGGGAGTGCGATATTCTATACCGTGGGGGAGAGCCGTGGGGAGAATATCGTTGGCGTAGCGGAGAATTCCCCGGCGCTGTTTAGCGACGGGGCGCAGGAGTCGTATTTCAGGAATGTGGATTTCACGGCGGGGTTGTTAGCAGGGACTGTTTTGTTTTCGTCTGCTTCTGAAAGACGGTCTGGTGCGGTTGTTGAGTTTGAGGATTCAAAACTTACTGTTACCGGGGAGGAGATGCCGGGGTTATGGTTTGGGAATGTTGTTGCGTCGGCGAGCATTGTTGCAAGTGAGATTAGAACTGTCTCTGGAGTGCTTGTTATGGCGAATACGTCGCGGATTACGCCTGAGTTTGATCATTTTGCGGGCGTGGAGTATACATCTGCGATTGAGCCGGCGGTGGTGGATGTTACGGTTGAGGAGTCTGAGCTTGTGGGGGATATTGTTGCTTTCAATGGGAGTTCTATCTCTTGGACACTGAGGAACTATTCGACCTGGACAGGGGCGGCTGTGCTTGGTGGGGAGTATGGGTCTGCCGACTTTTTGGTTGATATTGATGAGACATCGACGTGGGTTTTGACGGGGGATGTTGAGTTGCAGGAGTTTAGGAATGGGGATGTGGATAATACGAACATCGTGGACTCTGGATACGATATCTATTATAATTCCTCTGCGGAAGGGAATGGCTGGCTGGAAGGGAGGTCTTTTAAGTTACAAAACGGAGGATATATTCGCCCAGGAATCGTCCGTGATAAACTAATATAAACTTTATATCGATCAATAACGTTCTATATATGAATGTCATACGTATCATGCCACTCAGACTTACTTTCAATCAAACCTAGACAACAGATATAAGTAGACTACTCATTCAGGCCATGATCAAACAACGAGAACATGACCGATCACCCCTCTCTCAGTGACAGCGACCTCGCCGTCCTCCAACACTATGACCCCTGCTACCAGCCCGTCTGCTACATCTGCACCTCGACCATGATCCGGTGCGGGTACGGCACTCCCAAGCCCAAGCAAGGGCTGCACCAGTCCCCAAGCTACCACGACAAGTCAATCTGGCGGCACGAGGCGTGGTTCCAGTACTTTCGGATGAGTCAGTGGCCCTCGAACGAGAGAGTTCCTCAACTAAGTATTGCATGCTGTCTAGTTCTCTTCCACCCAAAAAAGCCAATCTGCCACCTCTCGGGGACGTCGTACCTTACTAGTCAGGGCTACGGACGGACGCTGCAGGTCCCCTGGGACGAGGATACCCTCGCAGCCAGACCAACGCTGCAAGACCGGAAAAGGGACCTCTTTGCAACCGCCCTTTCGCTCAACTACGGTGGACAGGCTGTACCAGATAGACTCGCTGGGATTGTTATGCACCATAAGTGTTGGGAGATCCTAAAGGCGCATAGAGTCTGGGATATCTGCAAACAAGACATTGGGGTTATCTTGGAGCTGCTTCGTCTTCGCAGACTCAAGACATGGCCTATGGAGAGAAGCCAAGGTGGGTTCTATCCCCTGCAATCTATTGTTACGCACTATGGAGTTGGTAAGTCTTGAACCTTTTAATGTGAGTCAAACCTGATTATCTCACCCATCCAGATCTCTACGCCGAACCCCAGATACTGCGGTTGATTCACAGAGCCCGTCGCCGTATTAGCAAGAGATTCAAGATCCGAAAGACTGTCAAGAAGACATACTTCAGCCGTCTGCCTTTAGAAATCCTGCTTGAGATAGCGGACCCCGCCGGCGTCCAGGATGTTGAGCACCTCCAGCGTGCTATGCAAGTATATCTAGGCGATTATTTTTGGCGGTCCAGAATCCCACTGGAGCACCTCAGAGTCCTGCCATTGGTAGACGGTGAAGACCTAGACTGGCAGTTTCTCTGCGTGGGTCTCAAGCGTTTGGGGTCTGATTTCTGGAAGGAGCGCCTGGAGGGAAGACAGTCTCTGGACAAGAGCTTGGAGGAGCTAACCAGCTTGTTGAAGGTGTAGTTGATGGGGCTGATATGTCTCGAAGGCATTTGAATGGGCCTTTACAGCAATATGTCCAATAGGTTGGACTGATTGTCTATGCACTAAGCTCAACGGATCTAGTTGCTGGCTACAAAAGACGAATGTGGAAGGCGCGATCCAGGCTGGCTTCTTCAAAGTGGATTGTTTACAACCCTTAACCTTGCCTCCAATTCCCTTTGAACCACGTCCCTAAAAACCAAAAACGCAGGTATTCTAGCTCCTGGGTTGGGTTAGATTTGTCTGCTAACAGTTGCATAGTTACACTCCAAACAAAACAACCCAGCACCAAGCTCTAGAGCCGAAAACGTATTTCCCGCGACACCTATGAGGCCAACAGAAACGACAACTCCCTCGAGGACATGGTCGGTGCGATGTGAACACGATATCCCACGTTCCATTCCCTCCCGAGCGGGACTACAGCATAGCGCCCCAGCAAAGGGACGGGGATGGGTACACCGACTTTACCGTCTCTAAATGGTACAACAACCAGCTTGGTTTGCTGGTTCGAAATCTTTTTCTCGTCGAGACCAAAGACCGGCGGTGTCATAGAGAACGAGTGGATGCAGCCGCAGACCAGATGGACCGATATCTTCAAGGGATAAGGGAAGAGAGAGATGAGGGGAGGCGGGCTTGGGCTTGTCTACGCATTGTGGCCTCCGGGCGTATGGCGAGGTTCTGTCCTGCATAAGAGGATATACCGGCTTATCAAGGGAGATGGCAAGGAATACAATGTCCAGAACATATCGAGTTATGCTCGTCGGCTTACATTAAGAGTCAGAATTGATTAGTTTAGAGCAGTAGCCATGCCGAATATCACCTATAGCACCTATGATTGGCAGTGAACACTCGTATTGATTGCAAAGAACGCGAGAATAAGCTAGATATATCAGTATAAGACTACTTAACAACATCGAATCCCTCCTCCCACTTGTCCAACGCCTGGCGAATCTCAATTGCATACGCAGGAATCCCACCCGTGTAGCACACTGGCTCATACACCTTGCCTGGGATACTGCCACCCATGTATGTCGACCTGGTCGTCGGGAAGAGCGTGCGCTCGTTCAACTCGAGAATATGCCTCTTCCACTTCTCAGTTGCCTCGGTCTTGGGATTGATATACTTGACTCCATTGTCCTCGATCTTTGCAATGGCATCCGCGATCCAGCGCCCTTGCACAGCCACAGATGTAGGTCCGTTGCTGAGTAGGGTCGGACCGTGGGGACCGTAGATGTGGAACATGTTGGGATATCCGCTGACAGTCGTGCCCAGGTACGTCTTTGCGCCAGGGATCCATTCTTTCTCGAGTTCTGCGCCGTCGATGCTCTTCAGGCCGAGCTGGGTCATGACACCTGTCACCACGTCCTAGTGATCTGTTAGCTTGTCCTTTTTCCATAACAGGGACATACAAATCCAGTCGCAACGGCCACGACGTCCAACTCATGGTGCGTCCCGTCCTCAAGCAGGATACCTGTCTCAGTAAACTCCTTGATCGGGTTGTTCTTGATGTCGACTAGATGCACGCTCTCGCGGTTAAACTGCTCGTAGTAGCTATACTCGAGACAGGGCCGCTTGATGCCAAAATAGTGCGGCATGTCCCACGGCGCGAGCAACTCGCGGAGCTTAGGGTCTCCGATTCGAGCCCTCGTCTTCTTCGCCCAGAATCTGTACGACTCCTTGTTCGCTTCCGCGTTGAACAGGTTGTCTTTATACAGGGCCACCCAGTACCTGAACCCGCCGTCCTTCCAGACCTGCTCGTAGAACGCCTCGCGCTCCTCGGGGGTGTCGTCAAACGTATTCTTCTCGTTCCAGTCGTACAAGAAGCCAGCATAGTTTGCCTCGCGGTAGCGGAACAGCTCCGGGTAGAATTTCTTTGCGTTTTCCTGTTCCTCGACGGTCAGGTCGCGCCGGCGCATCGGGACAGCGAGGTTCGGCGTGCGCTGGAAGACTTTGAGATCGCCTGCTTCGGGGCCCCATGCTTGTGTGATTTGGACTCCTGAGGCGCCGGTGCCGATGATTGCGGCTCGCTTGTCCTTGACGTCGATTTTTTCTTCGGGCCAGAAGGACGAGTGGTGGATTGTGCCCTTGAATTTGTCCATGCCGGGCCAGGGGGGGATATATCGTTTAGCAGCCTGTTCGTTAGCGTCCATTCTCAAATTTCAGGGGGGTGATAGACATACAAAGCCAGTCCCAAGAACCAGATACTTCGCAGTGGTAACCCTCCCATCCGCCGTCTCAATCTTCCACTTGCCAAGCCCCGTATCAAACTGCCCCCCGACAACAACCGTATTAAACGCACAGTCCTTCTTGACGCCAATCACCTTGTCCACATGGTCAAAGTAGTCCCTGAGGTTCTGGTAGTTCGGGTAGTTGTTCGGCCAGTTCCATGTATTGTAGACCTCGGGCCAGCTGAATTCGTACTCGGGGACTTCGCTGTCCACGCCCGCGCCGGGGTAGCAGTTCCAGCGCCAGGTGCCGCCGGTGGAATTGCCGGCTTCGAAGATGACTGTTTTCAGGCCTTTGTCGCGGAGGGTTTTGAGCATGAATATGCCGGCTGCGACGTTAGTTAGTTCGACTGATGGAACAAGGACTTTAGAAAGTGTATATTGGGAAACTCACCAAATCCGGCACCCACAATCAAGGCATCGACATCGAGGTTCTCGGCATACGGACCGGTCTTGTCGGCGTGCGCGGTCGAGTAGTCTGTGAGCTCGGTGTTGAACTTCTTAGGGGTGGGAACCGTTTCGCCTAGGCTGCCCATTTTGATATAGTCTTAGTTCTGTTAGATGTTGTTTGTAGTTGATCTACTCAATGGCTTCTGGTAAGACTGTTGTATTTATATTGCTGTCTACTGCGGACCTGGTCTCTCTCAAACATCTACTCTCAAACATCTAGTATCACATCAGTATACAGAGTACAGAGTACAGAGATCCGCAGTCTAGCCTTTTCCATCAGCAACCCCGCTCAATCTAAGCTTCCCCGCGTTCCAAGCCTGCGCTGGCTCTCGCTCATTGGTGAACAGCTCGGAAGATCGCTCTGCTCCGCATTCGGTGCGCAACCGCACTGCGGGACCGCAACCCCTCTCGATTAGGGTTCGTTAGTGGTCGGAGGGAGGCTAGAAGGTTGGGTACAGTGCCCCTCAATGGGAATCACAGACTCGCCCCTGAACCTAGGTGAAGCTGAGTTTCCAGCCTCTCTTATTGATAAGACTCCCTGTACCTACTTAGCGGCACCCTCACCACTTGCTCTATACTCCATACACTTTCTCAACAGTTTACTACAGCATGCCCCTCACCAACGAAGTCACCGCGCGCCTGCGCTCCATCGTCGACAATGCCTGCGCCGGCGACAAACCCTCCATCCCCGGCGCAACAGTCGTCGTCGTCGACAAATCCGGCGAGGAGCTCTTCGCGCACTCCGCGGGAAAACGAGGGATCGGATCGTCCGAGCCAATGACCCTGGAGAATATCTTCTGGATTGCGTCCTGCACGAAGATGCTCGTCGGGGTGGGCGTCATGCAGCTCGTCGAGAAGGGGGTGCTGCATCTTGATGATGGGGAGGAGACCGAACGCTTATGCCCTGAATTGAAGGGGTTGAAGGTGTTGAAGGAGGATGGGAGTCTCGTGGCGAAGAATAAGGCGATTACGTTGAGGATGCTGCTCACGCATACCGCTGGGTTTGGGTATACATTTTTCAATGACCGGCTGAGGGAGTGGTCGTATCCTGCTGGAGTAGATGAGTTCTCGGGGAGGATTGAGGATGTCACGACCCCGTTGCTGTTCCAGCCGGGCGAGGGGTGGGAGTATGGAGTACGTATTTCACTCTTTTTAGAGGACTATGGCTAATAGTGTAGGTCGGGATTGACTGGGCGGGAATTGCCCTTGAGCGCGCAACGGGCCTGACGCTGAACGACTACCTCCAGAAACATGTCTTCCAGCCTCTCGGAATCAAGGACATGTCGATGCTTCCAAGCAAGGAAATGCGACAGCGCATGGCACACATGAACCACCGCAACGAGGATGGGTCATTCCGCCCGCGAGACCATCTCCTTCGACTTCCTCTAGTCATTGACCACGACAACAAGGACGAAGTAAAGAAACTCTTCTTCAGCGGCGGCGCAGGAATGTACGCAAAGCCGCAGGAGTACTGCAGTAAGCCGCCCACCTTACAAAGAAACAAACATACACTAATTCCTCTGTAGAGATTCTAGCAGTCCTTCTCAATAACGGAACATGCCCCAAAACAGGCGCAAAGCTCCTCTCCCCTTCAACAGTAGATGAAATGTTCAAGAACCAAATCCCCCAGCACCCCAACTACAGCCGGCAGAGCATCCCAGCCTCAAAGCCAGACCTGACGAATGCCATCCCAGAACTATACCCCGTCCCCGGCAACCCGCCTCAGGGATGGGGATTGACGTTCATGCTCAGTAACGGCGGGCCGACGGGCCGGTCGGCGCAGACTGCGCACTGGGCTGGGCTGGCGAATCTTTGGTGGTGGGCAGATCGCGAGAAGGGCGTTGCGGGCATGATCTGTACGCAGATTCTCCCGTTTGTGGATTTGCCTGTTCTGGGGCTTTGGGGGGATGTCGAGGGGACTGTTTATCAGGCTTTGGCGTAGAGTATATGGGGACTGGTCTATAGTTGCGTAATATCCATGTTCTTAATGAGTCATGCTAGCTACATAATTGAATCTGCAGGTCCATTGATTGTAGCCTCAGGGTGTTAATTCGTTCAAACCCACCAGATAGCCAGCCGCTCGGGGTGATTACAGGTTCACTCCGGAGCACAGCCAGATCACCCCGCTAATGCAGCAGCCAATGGCGAGCAACAAGCCCGCCCTTAGCACATATAGTTGGCATATTAAGGCCTGAGCGATCGGTGCGGGGAATCCGGGGCCCCATAACTTAATGGCAATCACGCTTCGTCTTTCATCATTCAGATCTCACATTCTTTCATGATTACATACGAGAAATCGAGTATCATGTCGGTTTATAGCCACCCCCAGCTCGGACAGCCCCCCAAGCCCCGACGGCAGAACCACTCGTGCGACCAGTGCCGGCGGTCCAAGCGAGCCTGCGATGCCCCGTGTCCAGATCTCACGGGGCGTCTCCCCAGTCAGAGACAGTCGTGTTCGTACTGTGCAAAGACGAAAAAGAGGTGTACTATGACCTGGGCGCGTTCAAGGGCCAAGTCTACGCCGAAGCCAAATAAAAGTATGCACTTGGATGGTCTTCTGCAGATGGACCTCCCGTGGATGGAGGCCGACAGCGCTATTGATATTGGGGCTGGGAATTGGGATGAACTTGAACAGCCTAGTATAATGCCGGATATGGCTCCCTGGAATCCGGAGGCTGGGTCGGTTTGTGATAGCAGTTTGATCCCGCTGAACTTCGCCATGGACGAGGGGGTGGATGAACAAGGCGATCAAGCTTGGGGTATGGACTCCCTTGCACGCTCAGCCGACTTTTCCATCCCAGCAATATCGAATGGATTCGACGTTGAATCGATAGGAAACTACAGCTCCTTTGCGTCTGCATCGCGCAGCAGCTCGCGACGACTAAGCGACTCCTCATCCTCTGGGACGCAACCGTTCATGGCGGGAAGCACTTCACAGTACTCAATATCGCCATTCTCCATTCAAGAGAAGATGATCAGAGACTCCAACACGCAATTAACCTCCGCAAACCTCCTGCAGATATACCACGACGTGCTCGAGCACAATCTGTCATGCTGGCTCAGCGAAACAACATGTCCCTACCAACCTCTTTCTCAAAAGGGCCCTAATGCCGCACCAGAATGGGGCGCATCATGGTCAAACAGGATCTACCAACGGACAATCAAACTCGACCGCGTCGCGCAGTCCCGCAAAATCCTACAAATGACCCGCTCCGAAGACAAAGCCGCAAGCAAAGCCCTGCATCTAGCGATAATGGCCTTCGCGACGCAGTGGGCGCAGGGGAGTCGTCGGTCTCGCGAGCGATACCCAGCGCAACCACCATTCGCCAGCTGTGACGATGGGCTAGAGACTGGCATTTCTAATGAATTCGACCGCGTCCTGCAGAACCATTTCTGGGACCAGGCGCAGCGGGCCCTGCGCCGTCTTTCGCATATCGAGTCGTATCGGGTTGCTTGCGCGGAGATTATCCTTGGGTTGATGCAGCGGCCGTGGACGGCTGACGGGGATCTTTTGGAGATGGATGAGCATGATGGTGTATTTTCGACACAGTCGGTGCTGGCGCAGGTGCGTGAGATTATTCGGCAGGATGGACCGCCGGTGTATATGGAGAGCGCGGCGCGGAAGATGCACGCGCTGAAGTACCGGTTCGATATGTGGGAGCGGACCCAGGAGAGCGCATCCCTTGACCCAGACGATCGAGGGACGATTGGGCTGCTGTATTGGCTGGCTATAATGTTCGACACTGTCTCGTCGTCCATGAACGAGCGGCCAGTTGTCGTTGTGGACGAGGAATGCCAGCATGAAGCGCACGAGACTGCCGGTACGGAGATGGATATAGCACCCGCAGGCACAAGATGGAACCTCGACCTCTTCGTCCCAGGAGGCCTTGACGACACGAACCGCACGCAATGGCCCTGTTCATACGAAACAGCCGCCGAAGACGTCACAAACTCAGCGCCCGTCAAGGTGCTCCTCTTCCGACACGTTTCATACCTCCAGAACGCGATCCGGAAGCGCGCACCCAAGTCCCAAGTCGAAGAAGTCATCCGCAGCACTCTAGCCCTATACCAATACTGGAACAAGACCCACGGGGCGTTCTTCGCAGAGATGGTCACCGAGTATACTTCCGTCCCGCAGCGCATCCAGGGCTGGTTCGTCTGCATCTCTGCACACTGGCACCTCGCGGCGTTGATGCTCGCCGACCTACTTGAATTCGTGGACGGGAACTGTCTAGGAACAGAAGACGCAATTGAAACTCGCAAGACGAGCCGAGTCGCGAATCGAATCCGTGAGCACAGCGTCGACGAACTAGCTGATCTAGCGCGCGTCGCGACACCGGAGACAGCGGACGCGGATATCGCGAGACCGCAGATGCCGGACTTTCATCATGCCGTGAACGAGGGGACGCTGTTGACGGAGCCGTGGACGATTATTCTGATCAGGGCGTTTTCCAAGGCCTGTGTCGTTCTGTTTGATCAGGCTGAAGAGGCGTTGCGCTGTGCTGCGGAGCTGGGTCTTCAGAGACCTGAGTTCCAGCACAGTCTTGAGAAAGCGGAGGATTGTATTCGGGGGATGTGGCTGCTGGGGAAAAAGTCGGATATGGCGAGGAGGATTGCACAGAGGCTTTCTAGGGCTTTGGCTGATTTGCGTGGACGGGCTTGATTTCTGTTCGGTGGATACGTGGATACTGTGTATGGTGGAATGTACCTTAATGATATTGTACGAATGTCAAACCTGAGCTTTTGATATGGAATTGCTGGGACTTGCTCACCGTAAATGTCATTGTGTAATGGCGCTTACCTTTAGATTCAGACTGGTAACACTATCACTTGAGTTGACTGTGCAACGGCTTCATCAGCATTTAGCGGTTTAAACTGTAGATAAGACCACTGAAACAGCAATCAATACCGCATTAGGCCATTCAAGACTAGGCAACTAGGCTACTCTTCATAACAATGCTAGAGCCCGGGAGAAGAAGTAAATAGTCCATGTCCGATAAGACGAGTCCCCTGCCTGTGCTCCGAAATACACCGTAGCCAGAAGCCTGCCATACCTATCTACTCCCTACTATTAGCCGAGACAAGGACCCGACGTAGCACAGTCAGAGCATTGTACAAGACGAAGATCACAGCATGAAAGTATACCGAGTATCGAGTTGAGACTCGACGGGCCGGATACCTATTCTCCGGGACAGCAGACTATTTCTTTCTCGAGTCCGCGCTATAATTTTAAGAACAGAATCACTCAACCTCTAAGCAATCAGTCATCATGATGGAAGAACTGGCTGGTCGCTGGGTGATTGTATTTCCTCCACCCTCCACCCTTCACCATAGACGGCCCGGCTGACGATTCAGGACAAAGCCCTAAGCACCGGCATCGACGCGATGCTGAAGCTGGTACCCTTCCTAACCCAATCCCTTTATACTCTATATATACTCACACCAATTCACTTCAAGCAAGGCATAAGCTGGATCCTCCGCAAAGGAGTCAGCCTCGCAACCGTGCACTTCGAAATCAGCACGTACGCGGACCCGGACCCGGACTCGAACGCAACGGTCATTGACATCCTGGGCATACCTACTGGTGGACTCCCGTCGACGAGGGAAATCCGAGTCTTGGACTGGCAGCCGAAGGAGCAGCAGGAGTTTTTGTTTGGGCGGTGTCAGCATAGGAGTCGGGTTGTGAGCGCTGCAAAGCTTGAGAGTGGGGATGGGGGAGGGGTATATCCTGAGATTGAGATGCAGACGCAGGTTAATGAGGACAAGGTTAAGAAGTTCCTCATAGGGGAGGTTCTTGAGGATGGGACGAAGACTGAGTGGGCTGGTGGGAAGGATGGGGGGAGCTGGATTCATACGGTGCTGAGGAATATGGACGACGGGGTTGGATGGACTTCAGAACAGGTATGTCACTTTATTGAATAGATGCAGACTGACAGAGTTAGGTCTGGGGCTTTGAAGTCATCAATGGCGAGCGATGCCATACGCGCAGAGTGGTTGTTGCGACGCCCAAGGGGGAGTATGTGATGGGCAGGCTGGTCTATAAACCAGCACCAAAGGATTGAACTGTAACCTAGATATATACTGAATTATCATCGTCATTCACAGGCAGTCATTTATAGTTTTGGACAGCTCACAGACGAGCTGAGTTGAGACGCTCCCCCTTCTCATCGAACTTGACCACCTCGCCAGACAACAGAGCATGCTGCAATGCCTGTCCAATCTTCATGACCTTGACTCCAGTCTCCAAGCCCAAAGGAACCGGCTTATCATTCAGGACCGCATCCGTAAACTCATTCGCCTCCAGTGCAAACGCATGCTCAAACCGCTGCCAATACTCCGGCTGCACCTCATGCCTCATCCCCAACTTATCCGCCAGCATCACATTATTATTCTTCGGAATCACATTCACCATGACCTTCCCCTGCGTCCCCGTAACCTCAGTAAGCACATCATGCCCATGTGCCTGCGTCCGCGAGCAATAAAAATACGCAATCTTCCCGCCCCAAAACTCCACCACGCCCACCGCATTATCCACGTCCCCGCTCGCCGCAAGCTCAGGGTGGTGCTGCAGCGTGCCCGTCGCCCAGCACGCCTTCGGGACCGGGTTCTCCATGTACCACAGCGTGAGGTCGATATCGTGGATGGCGCAGTCGACAAAGATCCCTCCGTTTTTGGTCGCGTAGCGAACGAAGAATCCGGTCTCGTCGAGCAGGTCGCACGTGTTAGAGCGGACAATGAAGGGTTTGCCAATCGCGCCGTTGGCGATCTTCTCCGCGGCGTCGCGGTACGATGCGTCGAAGCGGCGCGAGAATCCGGCCATGACTTTGAGGTGTGGTTTTGCAGCTGCGGCGTCGACGACGGATTGTGCCTGTTCTGTTAGTCCCTACTCATTGTCCATGTTTGGTGACCTACCTCGACAGGATCAGTGCTGAGAGGCTTCTCGCAAAGCACATGGAGGTCCTTGGCAATGGCCTTGAGGGATTGGCTTGCATGGACGTCGGTGCTGGTGGATACCCAGACGGCTTGGAGGCCTGGGGTCTCGATCATCTTGTCGTAGTCGTCGAAGACTTGGATGCCGAACTCTTTGTATTCGGGGTTGTTGTTTGCCCATTCGATTTCGTGGGCTTCGGTTGTGCATACGGCGACAACTCTGGCGCGGGGGACTCTATACAGCAGAGTGTGGACGTGGCGTTTGCCCTGTTTTGTTAGATATGATAATATGCAGGATAGGAATCGTACCATGCGGCCAAGGCCAACGACGGCGATGTTGAGAGGCATTGCGAGGATATCAGAGTAATCAATGAAGAAGGTAGCTGAGAAGATAATTTAGAAGATGAGTATGATGCTTTAGAGATTCAAGCAGTATTTATGTCTTTCTGGTTTTATCCTTGTGATCTACTTTGACCTTGAGAAGCGGCGTCTATTTCCTAATCCGGTAATTATAGATGTGGGGATACGTGGAGTCAGGGCCGGCTTGCCTTATTAAGTTATTTAGTTCGCTTCACGAAGCACATCCAGACCTGCTGGGAAAGGAAGGACGGCCCTGTTCTATCGTCTATAGTTTGGCCTGCACTCTCAAAGCCTCGCGAAAAAGACACCTGAGCCTGGTAATAACATCCTCCGAGATCTGATGGTGCAGCATGATCCGCTTCCCATCCAGCTGGACCCCGTGCTTCCTCCCCAGCTCATTCCATTGCTCTGCGTGTAATCCTGCTCTCTCCAAATTGACCCATACTTGATTCGTCTCGACTTCACGTAGTAACTCTCCTCCCAATTCTGTCCACATTGCACCCACTTGTTTCGACAGCGCATGCACTTCCACCAGCAAGCTGCGACTCCCCCACGGCCCATGCCCAAACTGCTCCTCTACAGCAAACCGGGCTGCTGCTGCCAGAGGGCCCGACTGTCTCATGGCGCCTCCTAAACTCTTACGCAGCCGACGCAGCTGGTGAATCAATTCGTTTGACCCAAGCACCATCGCACCAACCGGCGCACCGAGATTCTTGCAGAAATCAAGGCTGACTAGATCGCAGAGAGTGCAATACTCCGCCAGACTCCCTGCTCCCGCCGCAACAGCCTCCCATAGTCGAGCGCCGTCCATGTGCAAGCGAATATCATTCTCGCGAGCCCACTTGCTGATGCGCCGCAGCTCATCAACAGGAACGACACTTCCTCCTGCAGTGTTTTCAATACTGATAACCCGCGTCGGACACTTTTGGATATCATCGCTAATAATCGCCCGACTCTTGATATCCTCCAAGACCATATACCTCCCGTTTGCCGGCCGAACAGTCTGAACCGACGCCCCAGCCATTCCAATCCCACCACCCTCAAAGTGAATAACATGAGCCCTCGCATCAACCAAAACACCACAGGGCGGCTGCATCAACAGCGTCCGAACCGCCAACTGATTCGCCATCGTCCCTGAAATGACAAACGCGCCGGCCTCCAATCCGCACCGACCCGCGATCTCGGCCTGGAACTCTGCCGTCGTTTGATCCTCTTCGAAAACGTCGTCGCCTAGACTGGCGGTCGCCATTGCAGCGAGCATCCCGATCGTGGGCGTGGTGATTACGTCGCCTGGACATCAGCTATACTCTCTGACAAACAGTCATCCTTACTGCGAAAGTCTGCTGAGGACTTATGTGTTGTGCCCCATTCCATTTTGTGTACGTGCGGCGTTAGACCGGCTGGTAGAGAGTTGGCTGGGTCCATTTTGAGTGATGCCTCGTATCTCGACCAGGCTGCTGGACCAGTGCATTTATACCATCGATCCGTTGGTAGGGATACTCCGTACTCCGCTGCAGTTTGGCCCCTACATGAACCCCACCAATAAGCTGCATAGATCGAGATTTATTTCTTCAGCTGGAGGATCTGCTGTTGCGTCCAATTGCAGGGCCCGCAGTACACTACAGCTCAGGGACATAGCGTTACCTACTCCGTATAACAATTACAAAGCGCATCCTGCCAGTTTGAATTTGGTAACCATTTTAACTATTATGTAGGCTGAATGATCCTTCAGCGATTTCGACTCGGATACAAACGCGGTGTATTCCGTCAAAGTAGACAAGTCAGCTCTGGATGATCACGGATCGTCAGCGAGCTGAAAACGAAAAGCAAATATGCAAGTCAGACTGGCCCCTGCAGAAACCCTTGACTGGTCTTAGCTGCCTCTTCGTACGGCGTAGTCTGGTCCGCTCGAGCCTCCGGTGTGAATTTAAGAGGCTGTTACTAAGTCGGTCAACCCATTAACGTTTGTACAGGTAGGATAGTCCAACTATATAGTTGGCTCTCAGGCCAGCTTTCACTTTCCAAGTTGTACAGAGATTGACGATGCATCCTACGGTATTAATCGAGCAAAGTGAATTATCAGTGTCAGCAGCCTCAACGTCGAGCACACTCGCCAACGACCAACTGTCTCATCATGGCCTCGAGATAGACAGCGAGTCCGGCTACATTCGCTGGCGACGCGACAGCAAGGATCACCCGCGCAACTGGACAGCGGCGCGAAAGAGCTATGATACGTCGCTTGTCATGTTTCTGGAGTTTTACACGTGGGTGTTGCTCGTTATTCAAGTACAAGGCTGACACTGCATAGCACAGTTATCAGCACGACCGGGGTGCGTCAGCTATATCATTGAAAAATATAATATGCAGTATGCTAAGTTTACAGGCGTCTGCAGCTGAACTCGCGTTGCACGACTACAGCGCTAGCAAGGTGACTCTTCTGGTGGCGTTCAGCCTGATGTGAGCTCATACCGTACCCCTTACTTATGAAGTATAATACTAACGATTGCAGGTATCAGCTCGGCCAAGCAGTCGGCGGGCTTGTCATTCCACCAGCATCAGATCTGTTTGGCCGCCGCATGCCATATTTACTTTCGTGTGCCCTGTTCAGCATCGCGTGTCTTCTTGTCGCGGCCATTCCTCATATCAGCGCTGTCTTCATCGGCCGCTTTCTGTCTGGTCTTGCCTCTGCTGTTCCGTCTGTGGTTGTGAGTGGGACTGTCGAAGACCAGTTCACGACTGAGAAAAGAGTCTGGATAGTTCTGCTGTGGAATGCTGCTGCGACGGCGGGACTGGCTTTAGGGCCGGTGTATGCATCGTGCATTTCTATCTCTGCTAGCTGGTATGTCCCTCTATATGTATACTTCTCGCTAACGTAGCAGGCAATGGATTTTCTACAGCGCAGCGATTGTCACCGGCGCATGCAATGTCCTCTTGCTTGGGATACGAGAAAGCCGACCCAGCAAGCTCTTAGCAAACAAGATAGCGATACTTCGATCTGAATACCCAGACGCAGAAATCAAATACCACACGGCCGACCCCTTCCCAACTCTCCACGCCTTTATCGACATCGTATTCTTCCGCGCAACCGTCATGATGGCCACCGAGCCAATCCTAATGATGGTCTCCAGCATGAGCGCCATCTCCTGGGGTATCATATACATGTTCACCGAGTCTCTCACCACCGTATTCACATCATTAAACTTCTCGCCAAGAACAGCAACACTCCCATTCCTCGCCCTAATCCTCGGCGTCGCACTAGACGCCATCCCCCACATCTGGGAAGTACGCCGACTCCGCGCAAAAACCCGCCAAAAGATCCCTATCCAGCCCGAAGACAAAACCACGGGATTCACATACGGGACACTCGCCCTCGCAGCGGGGCTCTGGTGGTTTTACAGCACCACCCCGCCCGCCCTGAAAAACCCGGCGCATCCTCTCGTTCCAACCGCCGCGCTGGTCCTCATCGGCTTCGGCGTGAATGAAATCGCATATACATTGTCCGGGTATCTCACGGATACGTATACCGTGTATGCGGCGTCTGCGTTTGCGGGACTGGCCTTTGTACGGGCTCTTGTTGCTGGGATTGCACCGTTGGTTGGACATGTGGTGTTTACGGGCGAGCAGGGCGTTGTGCCGGGGTATATTGTTGCTGGGATCGGGACTGTTTTCTGTATTCTCCCCTGGGTTTTCTTCAAGACTGGGAAGGTGTTGAGGGAGAGGAGTGCCTTTGCGAGGTTTAGTTGTGAGGTTGAGAGGTTGACTAGGTTAAGTACGTAGCTTTTTATCTTCTTGCATAATGATAAGTTATTCAATTACTCAATAGTCCACGCTTCTTAACCCTAACCAAAAACCTCCCCTCCATCTCTCCAATCCCCGGACTGCGCACCTTGACTTCTTTTCTCGGCTCAACAGGCACAAAGTCAAACTGTTCCAGCAAGGTCGTCACACTCTTGAGAATATTTGTCATGGCGAGGTTCCGCCCAATGCACATTCTGTGCCCGACGCTGAAGGGAATCAAGAACCGTGCTTTTTCGGTACTGTATCTCTCGTCGAGCCATCTCTCTGGCTTGAAGACGGTGTGATCGGCGCCCCAGATCGAGGGGTTGTGGTGCAGGACGTAGTTTGAGATGCAGATGTTTGTCTACACCATATCAACATATATCTCCAGAAAGGTGAAAGGGGGGTGGAGGGAAAAGACATACACCCATCGGAACAGTCGTGCCCGCAATATCCAAACCCCCAGGATACCCAACTTTCCGCCATAACGGCATCGTAAAGACAGGGTTGATGCGGAAGTTTTCTCGCACGCAGGCCATTGTATACGGCAACGAAGCCTCGAGGCCGGAAATCGGATACGAAATCTGGTTCTCGTTCAACGGCCCAAGGACGGTTCTGATCTCAGCTTGCACTTTTGCCATGATTGATGGGTTCTGGATAAGATGCCAGAGAAGAAGAGTTAGTGTCCCTGCTGTGCTGTGGGATCCTGCCACCCTACAGATAAAATATTAGATATATCGCCCTCAAGAGTAAGGGACATAGACATACAGCACAGCAAACGCCTCCGAATTAATCTCCTCCTCAGATAGCCTTACCCCCGTCTCCGGATCCGTAGCGACAACCAGACTTCTCAATAAATCAGGTCTCTTGTCTTCTGCATGTGCCATTTTGAACCGCACACATCTAGCACAAATATCCTTGAGCCGGAACCGACTCTTCATGAGCCTCCGCATCCACGGCACAGGACTCCACCGCGACAATAACTTAGTGAGATCCTGGCACGGGAGCTCGCCAATAACACCAGCGAGGAGGAGATGGTCGTTAATCGCATCCAGTTCTTCTGCTTCGCCCGCTTGCTGCACGTTGAATGGTTTCCCGAAGGCCACGGAGCCAAGAATATCCAGGACGTATAGGGATAGGAGGTGCTTGAAGTCAAATACCTCGCCGCTTTTCGACAACAAGGTGAGCTTTTGGATGAGGATCTCCATCTGCCCTTCAATCAAGCCCTCGAGTTTCGTGACGCTCACTTGCGCGAAACCATGCGAGAGCTGCCGTCTGCGGAGGGCATGGACCTGCATCATCAGCAAAACATACACAACTAAACGAAAATAAGGTATTAAGAAAGAAATACATCCTCATCCCTCCCCCCAAACAGATTCGGCCGGAACGCCGTAAAAGCATCATAGAACTCTGTCTTGCCCATACTGCGCCCGCCCTTGTAGATCGGGCCAATGGCATCTTTGTCCCATGTGTGCAGGTGGTTTGGGCCGATGCGGATGACGGGGCCGTAGAGATTGTGCAGGTGCAGGAGCTTTTCGTGGATTGTGAGGTTGTACACGTAGTATGCTTTGTAGGTGTTGGTGAGACTAGCGAGGAGCGGGCCGGGGTAGTGGGAGAGAGGGTGGAGATGGCGCATGTAGATGGTATACACGAGAAAGAGGCATGTTGTTAAAAGTATGGGAAGTGTGTGTATGTACTCCATAATAGGAAGAGCCATGATAAATAAACCGGTGACCAAGAAATGCCCGAGACAGGGGTCGAGTATATGTAAAGCGCCACTCGGCCCTGCGGGTACTCCGTATTCTGCAGCGCAATATTCTGGGGGGTTTTCCTGCATTACTCCTACTGCCAGTCCTTGGGGATTCGTTCGGGCCGGTGCTGGTCCACTATTTGACTGCCGAGCGACTTACCGAGATCCCCGCATCGTCTATTAACCTGACTGCATTCAGCAGCTGAGCGGTACTGGACATATACCAAACCAACATGACTGAATCCACACACACCTTCAAACAAGCCGCCGGGCTCTCTCTCACCATCGACATCCGCAGACCCGATCCCGCCCAGGACAAGGGAATCGTGGTCCTGCACATCCACGGAGGATACCTCGTAAGCTAAGCCTTCCTTCCATCACTTTTATACAAAGTAAATAGATATTAACTAATTCAGGTCCTCGGCGAAAAAACAACCGGTCCGCCACACTGGCTGATCAACGCCTGCTTAGCACGTGGCTGGACATTCGCCACGCCCTCGTATAGACTCCTCCCAGAGGCATCGGGGCTCGAGACACTGTCCGACACCCTGGACGCAGTGAAATGGATTGCACAGAATGTCAGCACCAAAATTATAATCGCGGGGTCCAGTGCCGGCGGGTACTTGTCTCTCGCTACCGCCGCGCATCCGGAGTGTCCGCGGCCGCTGGCGGTGCTGAGTATTTACGGGATGCTTGACCCTGCGGGGAGAAGGTATATTCTTCCTGGTGAGCCTCTTAAAAATGCAGTTGAGGGGTTGGATGGTGTCGTTTCGGATATTCGAGACGCCATTAAGAATGGAAAGGTTATAGACGGGGCGTCGTTCACGATCAACCCGCCAAACGAGCCGCGGATGAGTTGGATCCGGGCGATGCATGAGGCTGCGCTGTATCCGGATATCCTGACGAGGGTTGATGGGCTGGCGAGGGGGATAGCTGAGAATGGGGTGGATGTTATTCCCAACGAGTATAGGGTTCTTTTCCCCGCGAGCTTTGGGCTGAAGAGGGGCTTTCCTCCGACGGTTTTCCTGCATGGGGATGCAGATGACTTGGTTAGGATTGAATTGAGTGAAAGTGTACAGGAGAAATTAGCCGGGCTTGGGGTTGATGTTGTGCTTGAGCGGGCTGAAGGGCAGGGCCATGGGTTTGATCATATGAACTTTGTTGACCTGGACAAAGGTATACATGGACAACTAACCGGAGGAACTATACAGTCCTTGAAGAGGGTCATCCATGAGCTAGAGAGACATACATCCGGAGTATAGATATACTTGAGACAACCTAAAGATTCCTACTCTATTTAACCCAGTCTAATCAAACCCAAAGCCTCCTCAAAATCAACTCTACCAGCGAATTCTTCTTTCCAAACTGCTCCTCCATCTCATGCAGCTGCTTGATCAAGTTCCCCTGCATCTCCCGCGCCAGAGAAAGTGTTGCCTCTAGAGCTCCTGCTCCCTCCATCTGCTGCAGGATATACTTCTTGACATGCAGCGGGAGGCCTTGGTCGTCTTGTCTATGCTTGAGAATTCCCTTGATGACTGCGCGTTCGGAAGAAGGGTTCATGAGGGTGTAGATCAGGGGCAGGGAGATCTTGCCCTCGTCGAGGTCCTCGCAGAAGCCTTTTTGGTCGGTGTACTACCTTGTTAGTATATGATAGTAAACAAGCATGTGGTCGTACCTCAGTAGAAACCAGATTCTGATGATCGTCGCGGACCTGGAAGTAGCGGCCAAGCTGGGTGACAAAGTGCGCTGCGTTGATGTGTTCGCTTCACAGTTAGATATGCTTCAATATACAGACAGGAGAGGTACCTTGGGATACTCGACTCGGCCTGCATAAGCTGAACGCAAAGTCGGAACATTGCGCCGGTTTCTATCACGTCAGTACACCCTATACTATGGGGTAGACTTACTATTGTCAATCATCATCATATAGTCATCAACCGTCGGACAATGGGCGTGGTACTTCCAGGACAGATCTAGAGCTTGGCCGCAGTGCATGTTCATCACCTCCCCTGACTTGTTAGCAGCCTGCCGCAAAACTTTGGTAATACCTACGAATGAATATGCCCGGCGCAGCAGGACTCTTCAGGTTCTGCACTTCATCAAAAGCACTGACAAAGGCGTAGTTTGCAGCGTTGATCGTCTGCGCAGGTCCAAAGAGGACATGCGTGCAGGGTCGTCCACGGCGGAGGGTCGAGTTGTCTTCGATATCGTCGAGCCTGCTGGTCAGTATGGTATATAATACTTAAGCGGTTGACATACATAAGTGACGAGTGGTGTAGCAGGCCAACAATCTTCTTGATCGAGTTGAGTGCACCCCGAGGAACCTGCAGCCAGAGATCCAGCGCATCGATGAACTTCTCCCTGATGTTCTTCGACGGCATCGAGGCGATGTATTTGTACGGAGCCAACACGGTCTATACTGTTAGACCAGGAGCACAGAGAAAAAGGAAGACATACTTCAGCAGGTGCTTTGACAAACCCCCCATCAGCACCCTCACACGCCTGGCGCTTGTTCGCTTTATTCACTCCATTCGTCGCAGGTTCAGCGCTGTTCGTCCGTTTCTCGCCGTTTTGGATCTGCGTTCCATTTGCTGCAGGCGCAGACTTCGGAACCCCATTCCTCTCAACCTTAGCCTTCCCCGGCTTCCAAAGAACATTCTCCCACGACCCAGTCTTGTACTTGAGCTTGCCATCGACGATCAAAATTTCCGGCTGCTTGAGGTCCTCCTTTCGCGGATACCGCGGACTGTAGCAACTCCAGTACTCGGACCCCGAGGCCGTAACCTGGACGGCATCAAAGTAGTCGTAGTACTTTTTCGGGAGAGGACCCTCAGCCTCCTCAAGCTCCTTGATCATCTCGAGGTGCTTTCTTTGCTGGCTGACGATCTCGTCGCGGACGCGCTGCTGCGCTTCGGCCTCGGAGCACCGGTGCTCTTGCATCATCACGCAGACGGCATTGGGGGGTAGATTTGGCTCGTTATTTTCAAAGTACTTGTTGACCTCCTTGGGCCAGCTCCAGTAGTCGTTAATCAAGAAGGTGGAGTGGTGGCCGAAGTTGACAATCGGGGCGAGCTTCTCTTTCTCCTCGTGGGTGAGCTTCAGGCCCATTCCGAAGCAGGCCATATCTTGAAAGACCCTACTTTGTTAGTATCTGAACCGTTGCAAAAGAAAGGGCGCATACTCGAGTCCGGAATTGCTCACTCGGAAGGGGAGATAGTCTGCAAAGGTCTTGATCTTTGAACTGTCAGGCAGACTCGTCGGCTCCAGAATCCGACTGTACGTCTCCATCAGATCGCTCGCCAGCGTGCGGTCAATTGCCATCATTTCGACCAGGAAGCGCGCCTGCATTCCTTTGGTCTTGGACGAGGAGGATGCCTTTCCGTCGTCCCCGATGTTGCTCCCAAAGAACTCTTGCAGGTCTTCATTGTACTGCCGTACCCTGTCCTGGCCGGCATCGTCATAATAATCTACAAATCAGCCCTGTCCCTAACATCAGAAAGGCAGCATACCATCATTCAAAAACGTCAACTCCGTAAACCGAGTCATGATCGACAGCCGGTCATCCAGACAGTGCGGGATGCAAAGAGCCGTGACATGCGTGGGCCCAATCCCAGGGATCTCCGCAATCGTGTGCGTGTTGATGTTCATGTTCATCTCGGCATTGTACTCTTCTGTCAGCCGGACCGCGTCCTCGTTGACGCTGAGGTAGTTGGCGTGGATGACCGTGGGGAATATCGACACTGCGCCGCCCCGGCGGACATCTTCCTCGGGGATGACTATTGCTTTGGATGTCATTATTTAACAGGGGTGATTAAATTTCCAGACGAAAGGAGTGAATCCGATTGAGCGATTCAATCAGTACCTGATGTAGCCGAGTCGACAAACGGACTGCCTGCAGATAAAGAGCGTGAAGAATAAGCAAGACTCGAAGAATAAGACGTGCAGCGGATCCAAGAGCCTTATATCTTGTCTATCACCGGCAATCCCTTCCTCGTCCTTGTCCTACTCGTCTCCTCGAATACAAACAATTCCACCCTGACCTGATCGGCAGGAGCAATAACATTAGACAAGGGCCAGATCCACTGGCCAGCAATCCAACACCCGATCCTCTCCTTCATCCAGATGCCGAGTTCTCAGGTCGGGAGGATCCTCGGACCACTTGCCATAGACTGCGGATGAGAACTGCAGACAAGGCAGAGACAGGTTGGTCCCCGATTGGTTACGCAGGCCTGGTAGCATTGGGCGTCTGTCACGCCTTCGGGAGGGAGCCTGTCCGTGCTACGGTTGTGCCTCTGTCGGGTTTGATTAGGTGGCGCAGATGGCACGAAGTGGTCTAGAGCGCTTTATTGCTGTTATTGGGCTGGTTGATTTAGCCTGGATGGTGGGATTCGAATCTGTTATAAAGTGGCGTCTACCTGGGACTCACATTGTCCAGTAGAAAGGAGTAGTCAGTAAACAGATAATAGAGAAGAAGTATACAGGTAGTGGATAGTAGACAGTAGACAGTAGACAGACAGCTCACCGCACCATCATCCTCTGCCAGTCTTCGAGCCCTCCTACCATAGGTGGCACTACTTATGACTGTGATACCTAAACACACCGTCTCGAGAACAAGCAGGAGATAAGCCTCTAAGCCAACGCTTCACTATTCTCGTAGTGTAATGCGGCCGGGGAGTTTGTTTCCATCGGGCCTGGCCAGCTGCCAGACCGTTAGCCGTTAGTCCAAACTAGAATTCGATCCCGGCCTGCATGCCTCGTCTTTGGTTGCTGATTGCTGGTTGCTGATTGTCCATCGTTGATTGTTATTGTTGCAGGCCGATGCTCGGGTTTTAACCTTTGTCGGGCTCCAGTGCTTTGAGTCTTGCGAAGGGCATTGGTGCTCATGTGGAACGTCGAGGAGTTATCGACCTCGAGGCAGTCAGCTTTGCTGCTATAGACGGCTTGCATAGTCTTCCCTGCCATATCCGACGTTCCTGGAAACATCCGAGATCCGAAGAGGGTGAGTTAACAGATTTATAAACCATTCTGCACACCAACTTGGCCAGCAAGAGCGCCATCATGAGCCCTATACCACATCTTGTCTCCCGGCTAGAGGGGACCCTCGGATCCATCACCGTTTCGACGGTCTTCCTTTCTATTGCCGCTTTGATTGTTGTCCAGTTCGTCTATCAGATTATCTACTACAGGTTCTTTCATCCCCTTCGTCACTACCCCGGACCGTTCTGGGCGGGGGTCACCAGAATATGGGGCGCTTATCACTATTTGATGTGTGATGAGGCGCAGGTCTATTGGAATGCCGTGCAGAAATATGGTACTCCCTATCATCATGATTCATAAGTGAAGAAAGACCCTAACTTACAGGCCCCGTCGTGCGCATCTCCCCCACAATGCTCCTCCTCGCAGACAGCATATACATCCCCATCATCTACCACCGCAAATGCACCAAAAGCCGCTGGTACATGGCCGACTGGTTCGCAACGCCAGGCAGTCTCATGATCAGAGATACCTCCAAGCACGCCCCCCACCGCCGGCTCGTGGGGGCTACCTACTCCCTCTCGAATCTACAGCGAATGGAGTCCCTAATTGACAGACACATCCTGCGCTGGATGGACAAGCTCGAGTCCGCATACGTATCGCAAGGCCAGCCCGTCGACCTTTCGAAATGGACCGCGTACTTGTCCTACGACACGATTACCGACGTCGGGTTCCGCAAGCCCCTCGGCTTCATTGACCAGGGCAGAGATGTCGACGGACTCATCCAGGGCTTTAATCTCGGCTCGCAGCTCTTTGGGGCTATGGGCCGCTGCTATCCGTTTTTCGAGTGGTTGCCGCGCACGCGTCTGGGGAAGAAGTATGTGACGATCAAGCCGGGAAACAAAATGGGGTTCGGGGTCGTCATGGACCGCGCGAGCGCGGTGCTCGAAGAGCGGACTAAAGCTCTGAAAGAAGGGAAAATTCCGAGGGCGCAGAAGGGCGAAGCGAATTATGACTTTTTGCAGGCGTACGCTCTTCTTTCTTTCTCCCTCTTATCGGAATTGACTAACGTGATAGATTCATGGACGCGCGCACCGCAGAAGGGGACTACTTCGATGCCGAGGCCATCCAAATGGAAATGTTTATCGTCCTGGGCGCAGGATCCGACGGGTTCAGCGGGTCGTGCTCAGCATTTCTCATCGAGACGCTCAAGGACGCACGTATCTTCAACCGTCTCATGGCTGAGATCAAGGACGCCGTTGAAGCAGGCCATCTCACGCAGCCCGTGCCCACGTACAACGAAGTCACGCAGCATCTGCCATACTTCATGGCCTGCATCCGCGAAGTCATGCGCCTGCATCCTGTTTCGTCGACTCTCCTCCCCAGAGAAATCACACCCACAGACCCGGACGTCTTCATCGGAGGGCGCAAGATCCCCCTGGGCACTGAACTCGCCTGCAACCCGTGGATCTCCCACCGAGATCAGGGAATATACGGCCCGGACGCCGAAGTATACAACCCAGACCGATGGCTCGATCCGGAAAAGGCCAAAATCTACGAAAAGTACAATCTCGCGTTTGGCGCCGGGTCGAGGGTTTGTCTGGGGAAGCACTTTGCCCTGATGATGATTTATAAGGCGCCTCTTGCTGTACGTTCCCTCTTTTCTTGCAGTTTGTCCTAGAGGTAGGCTTCTGACGTGAATAGCTCTATATGGCTTTTGAACCTGCACTCTGCCCCGATACAAAGCAAACTCCCTGGCCGAGTCGAGACCCGAAAGGCGCGCCGCTGCTCTGGAAGGATGTCTGGGTTAAGCTTAAGAGACGAGAGCCATGGACTGTGAAGAGTGATAAGAATCAGACGCTTGATGCAGTGGTTGAGAGCGTCAAGGAAGCAAGGAAGAAGCTTTTGTGATTTATATCCTGAGATGTTTCCTAACCACCATCTAAACGCCGGTATAGGTGATGTCTAGATACACTTCTACTATTATAGCTCTCCTACACGATTCTACTTTCATGACCTTTAGATATATTCGATATCCTATGGATTACCTAAAGTCTAGTCAATTCTGGCTCTCCAGTGCCCGGCAACACATAATCATTCATAAACATCATACCAGGCGGTCTCACATACGTCAAATACCAGTTATTCGCGTCTACCAGATCCTTATAGTGCGAGCAATACTCCCCAACACTCATATACATCCACCCGACATCCTCCTCATCGAATTCCATCTCGCCATCTTCAAACTCCGGATGGACCCCGTACCCCCGATCCCCGGGCTCACGATACCCCTGGAACCTGCAGAGAAGTTTCACCACAGGTCTCTCCATCCTATCCAGCGACTCAAGACAAACGTCATCAACTAACAGACAGAAGTTATACCGGGCCCCAAGCTGCATCTGAACTGCGCCCTCCTCATTTGTCCCCAGGACGGCATCGTCCCATATAATAGGATCTTTCAACACAGTAGGCAACTCCCCGGTAACCCACGCGTGGAAGTAGTCGCGGACATCATGGGCTGTAGCCCCGTCGTACTTGGCTGCGTCGTCCATGACAGTCAGTCGGTGGCTAGAGAGAAGGTCCGGTCTTTCATATATCTCCAGGCCTTCAGTGATCCCAATGTTAAGGGCGTTAAGCATGCGCTGCCACTGTGGGTTGTTGTCCTTGTAAGTGCACCGATACACCACAAACCCCCAGTGAGTATTTCCCTTCAAAGCTGTCCAGGGGCGGTCGGCAAGGGAGTCGTCTATCCTGGATAAATCCTCTCGTGGGTTCATAATGTTTTGAACTGCCGGAGGATGTCACGGCGCTGCAAGGAGGTGGATATGCGCCGGGGCTGTAAAAGGTGGAGCGTTTTGCTTTCCCATGGTGGCTGCAAAGGTCTCAGACGTGTGGCGGCTTGGAATGTCCGATAAGCGCAGGGAAGGCCCTTGGGAAGGGAAAGCATTGGGTAGACTGATGTGAAGAGAAAGAAAACTGGTGAAAGTTAACTTAGCCCCTTAGAGATAATACTATATGATCTCTATATATTTTGATGCATTGCCTGGTCTAGACCCCATAGTTAGCTTTCTTATCAGAGAAATTCTGACGGGTATTAACATACGGCACTGTCTTTCTTGACAAAAGCGGCCTGATAACTTGCAACCCTAAATATGCGCTGGACCAAGTACAAAGTCATCATATCTATTGCCAACTCCAACGAAAACTGATCGAGTGGGTTTATTCTATTCAAATCTATCAAGCTAATAGCCGTCTAAGAAGAGACTCTATGTTCTAGTATACAACCTCCAGTACTTTTAATCATTGACGCATCAAGGCAAACTGATAAATGCCAAAAAGACATTATACGTCGACTCGAGCAACACCCTCTCTTCTCTGGTATAGCTGCCATTAAACACCGGGACCGGCGTTGTCGTCGAGTTATCAATCATGTCCGAAAAGACTAGTTGGCTCAAATCGTGCACCCCCCTTGTCTCGGGCAGGTGGCCGTCGAGAAGATAATCTCTGATGCTCTGGATCAGACCCAGCGAGGCAAGACTAATAGTTGTATGGCCTGGTCCGCGACGATTCACGAGTTGCGAGGAGGTAGGGAGCCAGCGCTGTAGAGTTTCTGCAGAGTGGGAAGGGGTTGTTGGATCATGGAGGGCATTGACGATAAGCACAGAGGAGTTCCGTGCAGTCAGTGCAGCATTCGTCTCGTTGGTGTAGAGTCTCGACGCGCCAAAGTTCGGGACCAGAGGTCTCCTGTTGGGGAAGTTGCGGCAGAAAGCAAGCGTCGAGAGATCGGCGTTGAGCCAGGGGGTCTTTTCGCGGAAGGAGATTTCAATCACTCTGTGACCGATGGCTGGGAGGCTGTTGTTGTAGGAGGGCCCGTTGTCGGTACATTGTAGTGGCCAGCCTGCTAGCGAGCCGGTATCTGGATCAGATGCGTTGACGGACGGGGCAGCTGCATCTGTCAAGAGACCAGCAATGGGGTCGGCGTTGCCATTCTCAAGTTCTTGGACGGCTGCTATCACTGCGGGCCATGCCGGTGGAAGCTTGAGGAAGGAGTACATGAGGAAGCTGAAGATGCCGACGGTGATGGACATTGAGCCGTCCGAGGTAGCGGCGGGCTTTCTATACAGAGACTCCTGCAAGCTGGTGAGACGCATCGCCAGAGACGTACTGTTCTCGCCATCCTTGGTAAACGCACACCCATCCGGCCCAGCCTGACTGCACATGGTAACCAGATCGCCAATAGCATCATGCACAGACATCTCATCGTTGGGCAGCTGCTCGATGTACGGCCCAGAGTTATCCCCAGCATCAAAGACTCCATCGAAGATAACCCGCCCAACCCTCTCGGGAAACGTCTGCACAAACTCCGCCCCAAAGATCGTCCCATACGAGAACCCCCAGTAATTCACCGTCGTGTTCCTCCTCCCCTCAACCGCATCCGCAATGGCAGCCATATCGCGCGCAACATACGCCGCACTAGACGTATACAGCGCCGACGAGTTATGACTGACACACGCATCCGCCAAATTCCCCATCGCACTATCATACTCCTCCAACGCGGCATAGTAGTCCGGCCAGTAACTCTGGTTCCGGAACTGACTGTACTCGATTTCAGCAGCCGCAGGAAACGCAGCAGACGCTTTTGCCTCTTGGCCTGCATTCTGGAAACACTGCAGCAGCGGCCTCGCGCGGCTTACACCGCGGGGGTCCCACGAGATAATATCATAGTACCCGCTTGTGATATTCGAGAGGCCCTCGCCTGCGCCGTGGAGGAGGAAGTCGATTCCGGATGAGCCCGGACCGCCGGGGTTCGTGAGCAGGGAGCCCTTGCGTTGGGACCGGGGCACTGTTGCGTTGAATCTGGCGATTGGGACGTGCGCGATTCCGTGCAGAGGGTCAGCGTATTCGAGGGGGACGGCTAGCGTTGCGCAGTCGAGAGCTGGGTTTGCGGCGCATGGTGACCAGTGTAGAGACGCCGCAGCAGTAGCAGTAGCTATCTGCAGACATGCAAACAAGGAAAGCTTGGTACTGGTAGACCACTGGCTAGCCATCTCGAAGGATTCTTCTCGGCAGAGCTCACAGCATCAGCAGGAGAAAGGAATGCCGCGGTCTTGAATGGAATTTGGGCATTGGGGATCAGCATGGTAGTGTGGGACAGGATATACGTAACATTGGAAAGTGTTTCCCTTACGAGAACCGCCCGGTATAACTATTTAGCCTTCGTGATTCGTTTCCCGCTTTGTAAGCGCTGCAGGGGCGTCAATCATGTCTTGATTGAGGCTGCAGTGGATCGGGCTGTGCACTACTCGGTAGCAGATTGCGTTGATCAGCACCTTGCATGAACTTGTCATCACAGGCTTTCTTTTTCCGTGGGATGGATGATTGAATAATAGCATTGACCCAAAAACTAGAGAGTACTCCGTACTGTAGACTGGTCTGCATCACGAGTCTTTGACGCTGGCGGATCGATCAATCTTATCAATCGGATTGATAAGATGAAGATATTCGCGGACCCATACGGACTCCATTACGAAGTACGGAGACCCTTCGGAGTTCCGGAATTGAACTTAGTGCTTAGACATCGGATTTCGTATCCAGTGGAGCACAGATCGGTTCGTATACCAAGTACGAATAATACGAGTACTCTGTACAAGTCCTGGTGTTTATAGTCGGCCATTCGCTTGCCCTCTTGAAAGAAAGTTGAACGATAATATTGAATTTGCAGATTGAATGGTGTTGTGTATGTGCGTATTGACCCTTATTGCACGGTGCCCCACGATCGTCGGTGCCCCCAACCCTAACTCTCTTACAAATCCGGCGATTGTACGGAGGCTTCCGGTCTGCCGCGGTGTTTCAGCATAACTGTACAATATTTGGCTAGTGAACATATAACATTGTACAGGTGTAGAATAACTACGCTGTATAAACCAGCACCGCCTCATCCACTCCAGACTCATTAAACACCTTCGGCCACCAATCCCCCGTAAATGGCTGAATATCTCTCCCACAGACCGTCCCCTCGTCCGGCAGCGTCCCATTCCCAAAAAACGCCCTCGTCTTCTCCAACAAGCACGCACTCGGCGACGTCAGCGACGAGTGCCCATTCCCATCAACCGCCAGCACCACACTCCCCTCGAACCCAGCACTCACATTATACGCCGACTTCAGCGGCGTGTGCGAGTCGACTGTATTACCGACAAGCAGCAGCGGCGTCTTTGTGCTCGCTTCGAAGCTGCCTTTGTATGTCTCCTTTGGTTCAATCTGCCACCGTGCGCAGCGCATAAACGACCCGACTAGACTCCCCGCTGTAATGGAGCTGATATTCTGCAGCTTGTGAATGGTAGGCATGAATTCCTTCAATGAGTCCGTGCGGACTTGGTTATCTGCGCAGTAGATGCCCGCGAGGGAGAGCTCAACGCGGCGGACTGCCTCGACGACTTTCGGGGTCGTGCTCATCGTCTCTGAGGACTGGAAAATCGTCTCAATGTCTTGCGCGGAGCCGACCCCGAAGAGGAAGTAGTCCAGCGCGACTACGAACTGGGGCCAGCCTTGCATTGAGGTCAGGGTGGACTGGATGAAGCCGCTGAGGCCGGTGTTGTCGACGAGGATGGATCCGAGGGCGATGGGGTGTGCTGTCACGCGCTTGAGCAGGTTCCAGGTCATTGCTTCGAGGGTGGTAGCTGTTTTGTTGTGTGCTGCGAGAGGGCACAGCTTGGGGCCGGCGTCGATGCAGTAGGCGAAGATCTGGGAGAAGGCTTTGTCGGTGTCGGTCCATTCTTCGAAGTTGCTGCACAATTAGCACTGGCTTCACTTCAAAGAAGGGACGTACCCAGAGGCATGGTAGTACTCGTGCGGGTTCTGCACCCCGTCCAGCAATATCTTGTCCATCCGCTCCGGGAACATGGCAGCCACTGTTGCCCCGAGTGTTGTCCCATACGAGATGCCTGACCGTCAGCACTCCACCATGCACTCTCGAAAAGATAAGAAGCTCACCCCAATATCTCAACAGCCCGTCCTCCTCCAGCGCATCCACAATCTGAATCATATCCCTCGCCACAAACGCCGTGGTCAGCACTGGCCCGACCTTGGCCGCGTATGGATCATTCGCACATGTCGTCGCATCAATCTGCGCGCGCGCCCATAGCGTCCCGACCGCCGTGTCGGAGCTATTCGCAGAGACCATGCCTTTGAACATCTCGAAGCGCTCGAACGGGTTGTCCGTGCATTCAAACGGGATCGTCGAGTTCGTGCCGCGGGTGTCCCAGCCAACGATGTCGTATTCGCCGCCGGTCAGACTAAGCACACCGGTTAGTTGTATATAATAAACACTTGGAAGACGCACGGGATAAGAGTGCCTGCTTGGGCGATGGCTGCCTGTCGTCCAAGACCACCTGGTCCGCCTGGGTTCGTGAGGATAGATCCCTTCGACCCAAGCGGTGCAGGAACGCGGACGAGTTCAAGGGTCAGAGTCTCGTTTGAGTCAGGATCTGTATAGTCGAATGGAACATCCAGAGATGCGCATTGAATAGGTGATCCGCTTGGTAAGGTATACTGATGAGACTCGTCACATTGGCCCCAGTTGATCTTTGCAGCGGCGGCGCTGAACAGTGAAAAAGCAATTGTCGCAGGAAAAAGAGTACTGGTATGCATTTTGATGTTTATTGATAATCTACAACTACATAGAACCGTGAGGTTGTAGGCATATTTATACATGTTGACTGCTGTAGACCAAGACATGACGCACTCTGCAGCAGCGGCTGGTATCGCCGAATCTGGATAGACTGTCGATCACATTAGGCTGTACTTTAACAACGACTCTAATTAAAGTCTGGGGGAGGCGATGCCCAGATGTGAATGACGCATTTTGGCCCCATTCGCAGGGTTAAGAATACACCAGCCCAAGGCTTAGCAGTGTCAGCGAGCGAGCGCATGGAATCGCCGCATTGGGTAACGAGCTGACAATCTGCAGAGCACGGACTGCGCCTGGATTCACGCCCAGCTGTCGAAATCCTTAAGCTTGCGAGGCCAAGCATCGATCTGCAGGATTGATACTCGTCTGAGCTATCATAACGCATTTTACGCCAACAGCTATGGACAGCATATCCAATCGGGGTTGTACATATCACCAAGCAGACTTGATGTACACCAGACTCCAATATCAATACTCCCCAATCCTATCCAAACCCTCACTATCCGTTCCATTCCATCCCACAGCCTCAGCACCACCCCCAGTAAAAAACAAGCCCGCTTCTTCATCTCCCCGAAGCACATACTGCAACCACTTGACCGCCGCAACGCCAAACGCCCCGCCATTCTCCTCCTGATACGTCCCCGTGTGTCCGACGGGGTAATTCCCAATCCACTTTGGCACGCCACTGAGAGCTTCGTAGTCCCGATTTCCCTGCCAAATCAGCCAAATAACCCAAACACACACAGACAAATAAAAGAAAATGGGAGAGGGACATACATTCTCAAACGCAATATCCGTCGGCCCACCCAAGAAATAAAACACAGGCTTATGCACCTCAGTAATCGAATCCGGATCCTCTAGCGGCATCGTCCCATCCGTTGGCACATCCTGCGTATCTGGCGAAATAAACCCGGAATTAAAGATCCCGAGGAACCGCACCCGTTCGTCATCGCGGAGCTGGTACGCTTCAAGCCCGCCGCAGGATTGGCCTGCTACGGCTATACTGGCTGTGTTGATTGATGGGACGGCGAGGACATTTGAAGTTGGAGTTGAATCAGTCTGTTCAAAAGCCCAGGTGATAGCATCGCGCATGAGCTGGCTTGTTGTCGAGCCGTTGCTGTTCGGTGTCCCCGACGCGATGGCAATGAACCCGTGGGACGCAATTTCAATAAGGAAATTTGCGAATTTTGTGCCGTTGCTGCTGCAGGCGCCGTTGCCCCAGACGAGAAGGGGGAGCGGTTCGTTAAGAGGTGAGACGGGGAGGTAGACGGTGTGGTTTTGAAGCGAGGGGATTGTTGTCCATGTCTTTTCTGTTAGGGTGGTATTTTTATGATATTCGGGGGTTGGAGGCGTACTGCTGGGTAAGGACCTGTTCCGCCGATAGGGTGAGAGAGTCTGGTTTCTCTTGCTGGGGAGCTTGCTACTAGAGAGGCAAGGGTGGTGATGAGGATGTTGGAGAGCTTCATTGTGAGCTGTTGGTAGTAGGGTTGAAGTTACTACTCGAATTCTACCTTCGACTAGACCTTTTATACACTGGAGATGACAATCCCTCGGTCTGTGATTCTTATAGATGCCGACCACCTGCCGATGCGGAGCTGGTTAATTCTGTGCCCTGGTCTGATTGAAGGTCCTTTACCCCGACGATCGACGGTGGAGACGTGGAGACAGCATGACAGGGGAGCTCATACAGAGGATAGATTGCGTGGAGAAGCTGGTTTATATAGTCAGACTGTGTTGGTGTTTGGTTAAGCCCTAACCGTCTGCTGTCTTCAACCTTATAAACGATAAAATATAAGACGATTCAGTAACCAAACATAAAAAACCGCTTTTCATGCCCCTTCCTGCTCTCATCGAGTCTCTCCCTCTCAAACTGCTCCTCTGTCCACCCCTCAATCACCCTCTTCCGGCGTCGATTCTCAATCATATATAGCCCCCGACTCGCTACAAACCCCAACATCCCAACCGCCACAATGCCCAGCGTAATACACACAGAAACATGATAGTCCGGCCCATACCGACTCGAATATACCTGACCGGCAATAACCCCAGCAACATTATTCCACCCAAACAAACCCATCACAATACTCCGCGTCCCCTTATCCGGCGTATTATCATTCAGCCACGCCGCCACAAGCGGATTGACGCTGCCCGCCCCCAGCATAATCACAAACAGGAACCCGTACCTAATTTTATTCCGGGACGGGTCCGGCCCGCAGGCTATCAGGGCAATGTATCCAATGATGGAGAAGAGCATTGCCAGCGCCGCCACGAGAGACCGTTCCCGGAGCCGGTCTGAGATGTAGACGCACGTCAGGAGGGCGCACGCACCGACCATGAACGGCGGGACGCACATGAGGTTTGCGCGCACGCCGTCGTAGCCCATCCCTTTTACGATTAACGGAGAGAAGATGGCGAATCCGTACGCTGGGACAGTCGCGCAGCCCGTCCACAGGATGATGAGCATTTTGCGCCAGTCTTTGAGGGCGGCGGCTATATTCTTCAGGGATACACCTTTATCACTACCAGCTTCTCTTTCCGCTGTGGATGCCGTGTCGAGAGCCATCCGGTGCACTGCATGTGCTCGTTCGTCCGTCGCCAGAAACCACGCTGTGTGGAGATCCCGCGGGAGAATAAAAACACACAGCAAACCAACCCCCATCGTAACAGACCCCTCGATCAGAAACAGCAGCTGCCAGTCGGCCCAAGTCGACGACGACCGGACCTGCAAGATCCCGTACGCGATCAGTGCAGAAAACGCACCGGAGAAGGTAAAGCTCGTCGAGACAAGCCCCATTCTCAACCCCGCCATGTACGCTGGATACAGCGTGCCCACGTAGTAGAACGCCGTGGGGAGGAAGCCCGCCTCGAAGACACCAACCAGAAGCCGCAGGCCAAAGAGATCGCCCCTGCTATCGATGGCGCAGGTTGCGGTTGTGACGGCGCCCCAGGAGAGTAGGAGGAATGGGATCCAGCGGCTGGGCCCGATCATTCGGCCGATGGCTACCGAAATGGGCATGAAGGGGACGTATGTTGCTGAGAAGAGGGAGACCGAGTCCGAGACGTCGGCTGGGCGGGTGTTTGTGTCGGAGGTGAAGGTTGGCGAGGTGGCTGCGTTGCCGATGTTGCCTTTGTCGATGCCTTGGAGCTGTTCCATGTCAGGCTTATCTTTGTTATATGGGAGTATCCATTACCAGAAAACCGAGGGCCAGAAGCGGCACAACGATGAGGTCTATTTTGAGGTTGATCCTCTTATCGAGACGCTCCTCTTCAGGCGAAGAAGCTGTGTAGCCAGGCCGTCTTTCGACTGTAGTCGCCGGGCCGGCGAGTTCAGTCTTTTCGATGTCTTCAACATGTTGGTGGTCTTTCTCCATGGTTGCAGTATGAGCTTGGATGAATGCACGCTAGTATCCCCACGGGGTGGCCTTAAGTAGGGCTATAAATGCGGGGATGTCATGGCTACAGGATGACAGGTCGATTCAGTGCAATCAATAACCAAAGGAGCACCTCGGTTACTTTCGAAAAGCATCCTCCGTACAGAGCTACGGGTGTCCCCATAGCCGTGATCTTGATTACCACCAGCATTTGGGACTGTGATTGGACTCAAATTGCAGTACACACTTGTCGATTAGGAGAGAGTAGATATTGGTTGAGGATATCCCACGCAAACATAGCAGAGGTGCTCGTGATGTACCCTGCTTCGTAACCGTTAATCTCTCAAAATGATTGACCATATATCTGATTACAACCATATATCTCATCTAGACTACCCCATAGCAAAGAGGGGGCGTGGGGACACAGTGGGGACAGTCCGGGGTAATGCAGCCTCGCCTACTACAGCTCTACAGAGTATAGACCGAAGGATCTCACTACGAGACGGCTATTACACGCGGTATTTCATACTGACAAGTCTACTTCACAGCCGAGGTCTCCCTGAATGACTGTGGTAGCACTGACCTTTCCAATGGTCTATAAGACCACAACATCTTAGTCTCACACCCATCAGCCTCTTACATACCATTCAGCACTATGACAAACCATCCAATCCCTCAGACCTGGGACATCAACACCAGCGCCGTCGTAACAAGCAACGAGCCAGAGAAAATCTACCGCGAGTACGACTACCTCCGTGGCCACTGCCCCGTCGCGCACGTAGACAAACACGACGGATACTGGGTACTGACCCGGTACGCGGACATCAAAGAAGTCTCCTCCAACAACGACAAGTTCATCTCGTACGTGTGCGCCGTCGTCCCCGCCGACCCTAGGGGTATCCGGCGCCCGCCCCTGAAATTCGACGGGGAGAACCACAGGCCCTACCGCACTGCTATTGACCGGACGCTGAAGCCCGCTAGGCTGAAGCGGCTGGAGGGGATTATCAAGGGGCATTGTGAACGGGAACTCCAGGTCCTGATTGACCGGGGACATGGCGATATCTATGAAGAGTTTGGCATGAACTGGACGAGTCGGATTGAGAAGGAGTGGTTGAATCTGGACGAGGAGGACGGGGCGCTGCTGGTCGAAGGGTTCGGCAAGTTTGTATATGCGTGGAGAACGGGGGACTGGGAGACTGTGAAGCAGTGGAGTGATGCGTGGTATGGCATTGCGAAGAGGGTTGTTGCGGCCCGGAAGGAGAAGCTGTTGGATCCGGAGATGGATCCTGCGTCCAGTCTATTGTTGGAGAGAGATCGGGATGGAAAGGGATTAGATGAGGAGCATATCATGTATTCTTCTCCCCTCGGAAAATAGTCTAGAGCTGACTGTGCAGTGGCTGCATACGCCAGATCGTGATTATTGCCATGGTGGCGCCGACGATTGTCCTCACTGCCATCACGAAGCACCTCAGCGAGGACAAGGATCTTCAAACCAAGCTGCGGAACGACAGATCTCTCCTCCCCACCGCCATCGAAGAGTTCATCCGGCTGCATGTCCCATATCGAGGCTTCTCGCGTACAGCTGTCACGGAAGAGGAAATCTCAGGAACAAAAGTGCCCCCTGACGAGCCCATTACAGTGGTATATTCGGCTGCCAACCGGGACCCCGAGCAGTTCCCTGAGCCAGACAAGTTTATTCTGAACAGAGAGAACATCAATACGCATCTGGGTTTTGGCCGGGGCATCCATCGATGTGCGGGGACTGCGATTGCGCGGATGATGATTCGAGTCTATCTCGAGACACTGTTGGATAAGTGCACCGACTGGGAGGTTGATGGAGAGATTGTCTATGCAAAGCTGCCTGAGATTGGACCTACAAGCTGTCCTATCCGATTTTATAAGGATTAGTGGTTTACAGTTATGAAGATATCTAGTTATACATATGTATACAGCCAGTCTAACCGTTCTAGTCAAGTGGAGATCCCACAAAACTCTGCCAAGTTGACACAATTCAACCTCAGTCCAACACCATGGCCCAAGCTCAAGCCCAAAACCCGGGGTTCAGTCCCCTTAAAAACCTCGTTACCTTCACTGGCCAAACAGCCGGCTTGGAAAAGACACTCCGCCTCATCCAAGCAACAGCCCAGGTCGTCGGCTTCACGACCGCCAACAAACTCTTGGCAGCGCAATGTCTTACCGCGCGTGACCAGTTGGCTTTAGGTATTTTTCTATAAACAATCTAGATTCAATCAATTCTAATAATGTATGCAGGCCGGCGCTACTTCCGTTTGCTCGACTTTTACGGCTGCTTCGAGCGCGTGCATTTCCTCCTCACGACCCCCTCGTCAGGGGGGACAATCTTGTCCGTGATGGAGCTGGCGCAGTATACCTTTTTAGGACTGTATCTCTTTTTAGAAAACTTTACGATTGTATTTCCCCCTTTTATTCATCTAAACTATACTAACAACTCAGCTGCACGACATGAACGTCGCCCGCGTCGAGTGGTACACCGCGCTGATGACCGAGGCAAACAAGTTCTGGTTCTACGCTCTGGTCTTGTCGATTACGCGGTGCATTTTCGAGATTCTCTTTCCTGGTCCTGCTCCAGTGGCCAACATTAAGGAGAAGGGGAGTGGTAAAGAGAAGGCCAAGCCAGTGCGTCCTCCCAAGTGGCCGCTCGTCAAGAAGGCTGTTATCGATGCCTGCGACTTGACGCTGCCTGGATCCTTTATTGGTTGGGTGCCTGCTTCTGGGCTGCAGATTGGAGTTGGCATGGTGGTCAGTACGCTTTTGGCGGGTCATAATGTCTGGCTTGCGCAGTGAGAACTAGAGGGATACATACGTTGATCTACTGGTAGATCCATATGATTCATGAATAGATTGTCGATGCCCTGAGGCTGATTGAGTGCTAAATACTTTGAGAAACCCACCAACGCCGAACCCTAACCATGACTATACCCATACCCATATCCATGTCCATACCATAGCAATCCCACATATAATACATTCACGATCCAGATTACGAAGATATCGGCACAGCCGCATCATTGCCCACATTTTCAGAGACAATCTTCCCCTCGCCCCCTAAACACCAACAAGTCCCTTTACTCTGTCCTCCCGTCCCCGCAACATTAAACGTCGCGCCGACGTCTTCTCTGTCCTGGAACCAGTTCATCGAATTGCACAGGGAGACGCACTCATCAAAGGACCCTAATACCACGGACCCAAGTGTCTTCTTGGCATTTCCGCTAAAGTCGCTGTCGCAGTTGATGCGGTATTTGATTGTGCCGACGCTGGAGGAGATGATCGTGTTGTTGCCGGAGGGGCAGGGGGTATCTGGACTTGAGGATGAGGTGGATGAAGGTGTTGAGAGCGAGGTGATTGTGACTGTTGATGTTGATGTTGACGTCGAGGGACAGGTAGATGTTGCATTATTAGGGAGGTCCGAGTCGAGGTCTGATTGTGACTGTTTTGATGCTGAATCTGCATCTTTCAGTTGTCAGCTCAATATCCCACATTGATATCAATAAACATACTCCTTTTGCTCAATCCCACCCCTAGCCCAATACTCAGGCCCGCAACAGCAGCACCCAGCACCCCCAGCGCAACAAACAACCACACCAACTTCTTCTTGCTCACTCCTCCAGCAGCTGCACCTGCTGTACCAGCCCCTCCACCAGCACCACCCTGCGCGTATGCATTCTCAGCGGCAATCAACCCCGGCTGATTCCCAGTCCCATGCAACCAATACTCCGGCCCGCGGCCATCCAAAAACACCGCCTCGAGGCCCGGCTGCGTCTGCCGATTCGGAACCGCCTCCTTGTACGAGTCCGTCGTGGTGGTGGCATTGATAGTCTGTGTTCTGACCTGCGTCATGCTCATGCTCATCTTTCCGCTCTGGTCGAGGGGCTGGATTTTATCCCTGCTTTTTGGAGTGTTGGTGGTGGAGGGGATTCGGATTTCATGGGGAGATAGCAAAAAAAAAGAAAAATAAAAAGGAAATGATAGAAAAAGCATGGAGATAGCGTGGGCGGTTAGATGGTTACTTGTACGGACTGACTGTACAGAGTACTCAGGCAGGGTAAGCGCCGGGTGTTGGAGCTTGGATGGGGCGACAAGAATAGAGATCTTGAGTATGGGATATGATTGGACAGGAATGATCTGAAACAGGGCCGGCTTAGGGCTGCATGTTATTGGCCTCATGCACGTTAAGCGCCTGGTGCTGTGCCGCATCCGTGCCTAATGAGGGCCCCAAGCAGGGTCCAGAGATTGCGGCTCGTGCTGTTCCAGAATACAGAGTAGACCTCGTTAGTATTGTTCCCTTAGTACTGCCTTAGTAAAGTATCGTATATTGTTCTTCTCCAGATGGCCGTTAAGCGCAATCCCAGCACAAAGGTGACTCTTGGCGGCGCCTAATTCATTCTTGGGTTAAAACCGATATACAGAAGACTATTCAATGTTCTTCCAGCTCAGAACAGCCTTGACCACCGATCCGTCATGCAATTCCGCCAGTGCTTGCTGGAAGTCATTCGCCTGGCTTGTTAGCTAGCCCTACCTACCACTGAAAAACTCACCTCAAAGTATTTAATCAGCTTGTCAATCGGAAACCGGCCCTCTCTGTACCATTTGATCAATTTAGGAATGGCCTATACCGTCAGCTATACCTTCCATACTGGACATAGGATGCGTACCTCGCTCGGCGTACAATCGCCCTCAATACATCCAACGACAGCCTTGCCACTCTGCACCAATTAGCCCGGTCCATCCCTATTCACTCCATTATTGAGAGACATACATTAATATGGGGGATTGCCTTGACCCCGAGCTCATACTGCGGCGGAGGCACCCCAATCATAACCAGCGTCCCTCGCTGCCTGAGACTCTTCAGCCCGTCCTCAATCAGCACAGGCACGCCCGTGGTATCAATAACAGTCGACACCCCGCGCGGGAATATCTCGAGAATCGCATTGTGCAGGTTAAATCCATCAGGCGAGGTATCAATCCCGTGCGTCGCGCCGAGCGACTTTGCGAGGTCCAGGCGGGCTGGGTAACGGTCGACGCCGATAATGGCTTTGCAGGAGCGGAGGGATGCAGTCTGCGAATCTCAGTATAAACTATATTCTTACAAGGGAAGAAGACGAACCATCAAAGAAGCCAACCCGACACCCCCCAGCCCAATAATAACAACCGCATCATCCGGCCCCGGCTTCGCAATATTCTCAATCGCGCCCATCCCCGTCTGGAACCCGCAGCCGAGAGGCGCAAACAGCCTCAATTCCTCCTCGTTCTCTATGAGCGTCTTCGCATTGACGATACTCGATTTATCAACGATACTGTATTTCGCGAAACTGGACTGGCCGAAGAAGCGCGCCGATATCTCCTCTCCACTTTTATTGTCGCCCTCGGTATTAGCCCCTGTTGATAAGGAGGTAACATGCCCCTTCCTCCCAACAAAGTTCTCTTTCGCAAAGTCGTCGCAGTACGAGGGGTGTTTCGCATCGCAGTGGTCGCATTTGCCGCAGGAGTAGAATGATAACAGCACTGGATCGCCGGGCTGGATATCTGTCACGTCTTTGCCCACTTTGACTGCGTAGCCGGAGCCTATCCAAGAAACACAGGGAACATATTAGCAGCTATCATTCAAGTGTCCAACGCAGCCGGTAGAGGTGTATACCCTCATGTCCCACAACCTTCGGATACTCAATCCCAAACATCCCCTGGGGCACCCCGGAAAGCACCATATCTGTATGGCACAGCCCGCTGGCGAGCATCTCAACCAGGACCTCGGAGTCGCCTGGCTCGTTGGCGACGCTTACATCCTCAAGGGCCCAGTTTAAGGCTGTGAATTTGGGTTCCCGCGCGACGATTGCTTTTGTTGCGGGCATTTTGAATCTTTTTCAGACTATTTTTGAGGACCTTGAGAAATTCAAAAGAAAAAATGAGCTGGAGATTGGAATAATTAGCTAACTAGGTCTATCTGTCCATGTCAGCGTCTGTGCCCAGAACGGTGCGGGGTTGACGGCGGCACGGGAGGGGGGCCGTGGGCCGCTATTGAGCCTAGGTTAAGCCTATATTAAGCCTAGGGGACACTAGACTAGGTACGGGCCTCTGGTCCGCTATCTTCCGCTGTGCCACTTGAGTTCTACAACTTTGCATCAAGCCTGCTCAAGTCAGTACCGGAACTTCACAACAACAGCAGAAGACATACTTGATATGCACGCTCTTCGGCTCCGTATACTCCAGGATGCCATCCCTGCCCAGCTCCCTCCCCAATCCACTGGCCTTGCACCCACCAAACGGGGTATCCACCTGCGGAAGAAACGGTGAATTGACAGCGACTCCACCGCACTCTAGTCTGCTGGACACCCTCAGCGCGCGGTCAACATTACTCGTGTAGATTGACGCAGCAAGGCCGTAAACCGAGTCATTCGCCATCTGGATCGCGTCTTCCTCGCTCTCGAACGGCTGGATCACCATGACAGGCCCGAAGATCTCCTCGCGAACAATGGGGCTGCTCGGGTCCGGGTGCGTGAAAATAGTGGGCTTGATGAAGAACCCTTGGGTGCCGTGCTGGGCGCCGCCGGTGAGCAGGGTTGCTGTCTTCTTGCCGATGTCGATGTAGCCCATGATCTTGTCGAACTGCGCCTTGTCGACGATGGGGCCGAACTGTGTTGAGGGGGAGAGGGGGTCAGCGCCTAAGGTTGCTTCAGCGCCTTTGAAAGCGGCCTTGATGCCGGCGCAGAATTTGTCAAAGATGCTGGATTGCACGAGCACGCGGCTTGTTGCTGCTCCTGTTAGTTGCGCCCTGTCCTTGTATATGGAGGAAATGGACATACCAACACAGACCTGCCCAGAGTTGAACAGGAACCCGCAAACCCTAACTCATCAGCTTCAATAACCACACATGGATAAGAGAAAAGAACATACCCCCCAAGCGCCCTCTCCAACGCCTTCCCCTTATCCTCGCCATCATCAAAAATAATCGCGGGGCTCTTCCCCCCAAGCTCCAGCGTCACCTTCTTCATATTACTCCTCGTCGCCAACTCCTGCACCGCCTTTCCACCCGCAACGCTCCCCGTGAAACTGATCTTCGCAATGCCAGGATGACTCGCAAGCAATGCTCCGGTGTTCGCTTCCCCGTTTACAATCTGCACAACTCCCGCAGGGAACCCCGCCTCTTTGAACAGCTCGCCCAGGGCCAGCGCGCCAAAAGGTGCTTTCTCGGAGGGCTTGAAAATGAACTACATTCCATATCAGCCAAGTTTCTTAGTCGTTATCGATGGGGCAAGGGGTAAAATAACGCACGCAATTCCCAGCAGCAACAGCCGGCGCAATCTTCCACCCGATATACAAAAACGTAGCATTCCAAGACGCAATCCCCGCACACACACCCAGCGGTTCCCGGCGGACGATCTTGTAGACCCCGTCAGGTGTAGAAGGCGGGTACGTGTCTCCAGCGAGTTTATCAGTCCAGCCAGCGTAGTCTTCATTCATCACTTCATCAGCACCAGATTCCTTCCCAAGTGGAGCAATTGAAAAAGATAAAAGAACAGGACGTACACCTCCAAACCTCAACCATATGCGCCAGATCAAACCCCCTCGTCGGGCTGACGGGCTTCCCCGTCGACAAGCTCTCCAGAACCGCCAATCGCTCTGCATGCGCCTCGACCAGGTCCGCGAACCTGAGCATGCATTTTGAGCGCTGCGCCGGCGTGAATGCCGCCCAGGTAGTCTTGTACGCTGATGTCGCGTGGGCTACGGCGGAGTCGATCTCGGGTTTGTCTGCGATTTGGAGCTTGTAGGGCAGGGCGGTGCCTGTTGCGGGGTTTGTGAGGGTGAGGGTCGTGGTTGGGGAGGTGCTGTTTTTGTACTGGGCTGTTTAGTTGGGGGGTCATAACTATAGGGTGTTGTAGGGTTAGGGTAGGGGTACCTCGTTGTTGATGAAGAGTTGGGTTGGGACGGGGGGGAGGGCTTGGGACGACATGATGGACATTCAACGATAGAGATTAGTAGTCTCACGCTTGTCAATGTAGATGTTTGAGACGAGGCTCTTATAAGATGGTCAGTCGCGTACTGTACTCCAGATGAGCGGAGGCGTGGAACCGTTCCGCGGTGGTGGTGATTCCGCTCCATTCCGAGGCCTATACTGCGCTATCTATAGGGAAATCCCATTGATCAGCAGTTTATCGGCGATCAGCAGTCTATCGGCGTTACGGACCAAATATTTTATCTTTTTGTAGTAAATCCATATGGACAATCCACTCATTAGGCAGGTCTTATATGCAGCATGTATTTACCTCAGCATGCATGTACCACTCCTCGACACCTATTTACAGACATCGATCTACTAATATACAGCTCTCACGCCCGTTCCGGCTCATAATCACCCATGCCTTCCAGCCCCTCATCCATGGCATCGGGGTTCAGATTCGCTACATCCGCAGCAACGCCGTCTTTATCTTTGCCGTCATGCGAAATCGACTTCCATCCAAGGGGTTGAGTCTCGTCTTTGAGGTACTCGGACATGGGGAACTATCAAAATAATTAGTCACCGTGCGTGAGAGGAAGGAAGGTAGAAGAAGGAAAGCATACGTAGTGATCGTTCTTCTTCATGGTGACGACCCAAGGAACATTATCAAAGGTTACCGCACGGAGACGGAAATATGTGTTGTCGGGGATTTTCTTCACTTCATCTACGAAGCTATTAAGGTCGGGAGTCGAGACGCCGTTAACCGCAGTAATAAAGTTGGTGGGCGAGAGACCGTATTGGTATGCTGGCGATCCGCGACTCTGTATTAATTAGCATGATAGTCAAATCAGTATGTATGTAGGATTAGACATACCCTTGCGCTGACATAAATCTCACTGTGGAGTTTGGAGATTTGCTGGCGGACAGCATGATGCGGCCTCTGCAGAACAGCACCACAAAACACCACCGCGCGGTCGGTCTCAAGATCCTCGGTCGACACTGTAGGCACTTGGATGCGCATCTCCTCACCGTTTCGCACAATCAATGCCTCAAGCATCTCCTTCTCATACATGATATCCAGCTCAGACACGCGAGTGATCAACTTCCCATCTAGCGTCAGAATAATATCGCCCTCTTGGAAACTGTCTGCAGTCGAGTTGAACTCTGGCGGAGGGCAGTCGACCTTGCGAACCATGAACAGCTGGTGTCGAGACGGATTCGCCCTGGCCACCTTTTCGATCCACTCGTCGGATACACCCATAATGCGTGCCTGGCTCATCTGCACAACGTAGCTTTCCATGTTCAGGATTCTCAGCTTTGGCAGGATGCCTTGCTGGATCTTACTGACGACTGGTAGCAACGACGGTGTGGCGAAACCGAGATGATACTCGACATCTTTGTGAGAACCTGCTGTGCGCTCGCCGAGATAGTTGAGCCACAGCGCCTGCACGACACCGTCTTCACCAATCAACACACCGTTAGAGCACTGTCCACTCAGCCCTGTGTCTACCGTCACTGCGTCAAGATTAATCGCGCGGTACCGAGGCGCTGAAGCATTGGCTGGAATTGACACTGTTGTGATATCCGTGACCGCGGTTTTGGCAACCACGATGCGGAAGTTCTGGTTGAACCCGACGAAAATCGTGTCCTGGCCTTGCTTGATGTACTCTGTGCTGAGTTTCGCGCTCTGAACTGGAGCTTGCACCAACGCAGGGTCATATTGAATAATGCAGTAGTTTTGAAGGGGGTGAAGAAAGACAACCTTGGCTGTAGCGATTATGGAATCAGCCACGGTCACGTTGATATCACACAGGTCATATGGCACAATGGCCCGAGATACCACGACCAGACCCTTGTCAGCATCAACCACAAGACCAAATCCCGTTTTCTTGGCTTGAGGGAACCCGTCCAGCTTCAGCGGCATCGTGCATGAAACGCGGACGAAGCTGCGCACAATCTCTGCAGCTGCAGGTTGACTCACGCCGTCGAGTTGGATGAAATCAGCCTTCCTCGGGACTGGCGCAACCGCCCTGACAGGATCTGCAAGGTCAGAAAAGTCCCAGAGACCGCTATCATCATTTCGGACCGCCAGACGCATCTTCGGATGCCAGTGTCGGTCGATGTATACGATACTCGTTCCACGCGTATGCAAATCACGAATGTGACGGTACGAAATCACCACTCGAGAGCGATCCGGAATGGTTTTCATCACTTCAACAAACTCGTCCAAGTTTCTAGTCTTTCGTTTGTCCACTGAGTCGATCAACCACCCTGACAAGGTGTTTTCCAGTTTGAAGGAGCCCGCTGCTTCACACACGTAAACACCTTTTGTGGCAATGGCAAATAATCGAGCCTGTTGGTACGATAGATTGTGGAATGTTCCGCCGGCGACTGTCACAAACCGATCGGGAGTAATGGCATGCAAGTCGCCAACATCGCACTCAACTTCCATGTTCTGTCCACCTCGCTGCACCAGCAAGCGCACCGATTTGCCTACGCTGGTATCAAGAATATCATCCAGGCGGACAAACCGGGTAAGGAGCTCTCCGTTAACCTGCAGGAGAACGTCTCCTTCCAGAATCTTTCCGTCCGCCGGGCCTTCAGGGAGGATAATCTCGGCAACCAGCATGCTCGTCTCAGTGGGTGCTGCTTTCCGTACAGCAGTCTCCCACTCCGGTGTCAATCCCAGGCGCCGACATTCGTCAAATGGCTTCAATATCCACTGAGTCTGGATGGTTCCTCTAGTGACTGGTTCATTTTGACGAATGCACTCCAAAGCACGCTGCGGCCGATCCAATGGCAGGAAATAATCTGTCGCCGCGCCATCCGCACGACCACCGGCTTGTAGTGCAATGGCGTTTCCCGCAAGATTGACCACGGGACTTCCAGAACTACCTCCACTAGCGGCGGCGGCTGCTTGAATGTAATTGGTGTTGAAATCACTATATCCATCTCCATATTCTGGCGCGTTCCTGTCGAGACGGCTGATGACACCAGACAAAATACTCAATTTCTCTCCTGCATCGTTACCAACGACCCGAATCTCCGAACCAACGCGAGCGCCATCCGGTTGAAGTTTGAGTTCTCGCAATTTCATGTGTCGGATCGCTTTCGGGTCGAACTTGAGAAAGCCAAAGTCGTGTACGGGGTCGCGGTAAACTGGATAAACATCGCACTGTATCGTCAGCTTGAGTCCACTACCACCAAGGATATCCTACCTCCTCATGGTTATCAAAGATAACGTAACCCCAAAACGGCCCTGGACAAACAACATGCCGATTCGTAAGGATATATCCGCGCTCTGCATCTACCACAAAGCCCGTAGCCTGACTACTCATTGAGAGCTCCGTATCAAACGAACAAGTCTGACAGAAATGGATGGACACCACACTCTTGACAACCTCCTCAATCGTAGCCTGCCATTCCGGCGAGTCCGCTTGTGTTGGCCCAATGGCCGTCACCGGACCGAGATCCTCCTCGTCTTCAACATCATAGACAGTCCCGTTCGCAGGGGTTGTGTCACCGGGTGTGAGTGTTGAGTTTTCTGGCTTCAGGTGCTTTACTGGTCGCTCCGCCACGGAGATAGAGCTGCGCTTGCGTTTCACGACGCCGTCTCCGTTCATATTCGTGGTGTTATCGTGATCGGTCTCGCGGGGCTGAGGTTCGGCGAGGGACGAAAATCTGGCCGTAGTATGACTGGTAACACAGTGTCCGGGCTTTACTGCGGCGGTTGGGCGGAAGAGAGCCGGAATCGAGCGCCAATGCGCGGAGTAAGCGCGACTGAAGAAGGTTGAAAGCGAGACAGTGAAAGTAAGATTAGGCAACGAGATACGCGGTCTTGAAGAGAGTGTGTGAAAAGATGACGCTGCGGAGATAGAAGGCGCAGCGGCGGCGATGACAGAGGTGGAGTTGAGAGCTACACTTGGACACCTTTTGTTGGCCAGAAACCAACAAGACATTCACAAGATGCCAGCAGATGACAACGAGCGAAAAGCGAGCGGATAAGGGAGGGATAAAGGAGGGTGCTGGGGTTGAGAACGAGGCTGACGGTTTGTCAGGCGAACTGCGAACCTTGAAGGTTGAGTCGCGATCTGGGCGGAGAGCCGCAGAAGCCTCACTGATTGGGCCACCCCCCTCCCCCTTCTGCAGGAAATGTCAGTCGGATGACCGATTCAATATATCTACGAGGCGCTAGATTAGGTCTACGGCTGTTTTCTGCAGAGTCGTAGTGGTTGCTGATGTCACATTCAAGCCGTTGGTTGCGCACGGTTCACAATTAATCTAAGAAGAGCGACTGTACAAAAACATCTATGTACAAATCTGGACGCTCCGTCGGAGCATATATCCGCTACTGCCCAATGTTTCCTAGACGGGATGACCAGATTAGGTATGTACTCGGAGGTTGCTCGGTCGCCAGCTGAGGATTTCAGACGAGCCCAGGATGCGGAGTATTCAGACGAAGCAGCTGTTTGCAAGAATGCAAGTGCAGTTGGTTTCACTTACGTTCTTCAGTGACCCCTACCAGGGTCTAGCCAATGCTTAGCGCGGTATTTCGCCTATAACCAACACTGTTGTGGGTACAACGCTCGTCATGAGCGCAGGATGGTTGTGATCTCGAAGCGGGCAAGATTATCCTCAAGATTCATCATGCTCTCACACTGCACTCTCAGAGCCAGGTGATAAGCCGGATCCCCCAGCGCCTTGCGACTGGTTCGGGTTGGCTGCCCCCTGGGCGGGCCGCGAGAATAGCTCGTTCAGCTTGGCGTAGAGGTCATTGACAGCCGGCAGATTCGGAGGTGGTGTCATGATGCCGGGTGATTGAGGGACAGCGCCTCCAGCCTTCTTGCCTTTATCGGCTACCGTGGCCAGGTACCCGAGGTTGGCTTGCAAACGGCGCATGCAATTGACAAATTCAGGGGTCCGTTGAGCATTTTTGTCACCGGTCGTTTCTGACGTCGGCGAAGGGTTCAAATCCTGCGTAGCCTGCTGGACGGGCGGCCCGCCTGCTTTCCCGGACGCTTGTAGGTTGACGACCTCCTGGAGCAGCATGGAGTTTATCTCCAAGAGAACGGAAACGCGTTCCTTTTCGCGCGCCAACGCGGCTGGGGACTGAACTGCTGGGGCGGAGTTTTGAGCTACCGCCTGTGGGGCAGGGACTTGTTGCTGAGCAGGGGCCATAGTCTTCGCCGGAGCCGATGCCATGTTCATCGAAAGTGATTGTGCGTGTGTTGCGGGGATATTTGCGCCTGCTGTTGTGGGCTGAGGAAAGCCACCGGTGACCGGAGGTTGGGTGAATGGAGTGGAAAAGTTCGCGTGTGTTCCTGGAGTTGGGAACCTCAAACATCAGTGAGTGAATACGGGAAATTATGTTGGTGTCAACAGGAAAAGGACAGCGCACGGTGCAGCGCGCAATGGGCCCGCTGGCTTCTTAAAGAACACAAGAAAAAGAAAACAAATAGCAAACCTACCTGGCGATTGTTGAGGAAATCCCGGAGGCATCATACCCCCGCCAGGCTGAGGTGGTACAGCACCGAAAGACGGCTGAGAGGGTGCATTTGACTGAGGAAAGGAAGCCATCTGGTTCGCATAGAAAGGAAACTGTTGCGAATTGCCCTGCGCGCCAACAGGGAAGCCCTGGTTATGCTGCATTGGGAAACCGGGATTGTTGGGGTCCATGATCGCTTTGTGTCAGAAGTTGGAGGCGCGCGATAATAATAGCGCGTTTAATTCAGTTCGTCGATTAGGATGCTCCAGTTCTCTTGCGCCGGCCGAATTCAACTCGCGTCCCCTCGCGACCGCTAGGCAATCGATGAGGCTAGAAGCGGTTTGCTTGACGTTTCGACCAGATGATACCGCGAGAAAAAAAGACACTCTAGATGGTGATTGGTTGGTAAAACGAGCGGTGATGTCGAAAAAGTGAATCAGGCTGTCGGCTTTTGGATGAGATCGGGGGAGATTTGCTGGCAGATCAGCGTTTGGCGGAGAAGCCAATGCAATGAGCTAGCTAGTTGGGCAACGCAGAAAGGTTGATGAATGTCACGACACACTATAATATGGTATTAAAAAATAGTGCACAGGTTCAGCCAATTTTGCGATAATATTGACAGAGATGAGTTGAAGCCAGAGTTGCGATGTCAGGTGTTCTACCTTGCATAAATATGTTATGCGAGTGTCTCTGCGGCTGACTAATTATGTATTCGTCCTAGTTACTGAATCTACTCCGTACGTCCTTGTCACCTCTTGATTCTTTTCGTCCGTGTGATCCTTTCCACCATTCCTATGCTCATTCTCATCAAAGACACCTAGCCTGCATAGTGAGCGCTGTCAGCCATACTGTCAACAAGCCGCGCATTGGATTATATACAGCTCAATTCCTAGATTCGGACATCACCATCACCGCAATTTGTCACCAAGGCGCACGCCACGCTTCTATCTTGGGCCCTGGACATTGGGAGATGCCGTCGCAGGCAAGCGGTCTGTGCATGCTATTCGTAATATTCAGTACTTTTGCTGGCTTGGCTGTTCCCACCGTATGACAGGTAGGCAATCTGGAAAGCTGCCCCATGGCACTGGGATCAATAACCACGATCGATCGGGCCAATCATCCGTCAATCTATCGAGGGTCTGAGAGCCGTTCATGTTTGAAATCAAAGTCCTCAGCGGTATTATGAGAGCTGTTACGAGGAGCGGCGTCTGTCGACAGCTCTTTCTATGAGCAGAAGCTCCGGCACTCAGGGTCGGGCCTTGCGAAAACCCTGGAGGAGAATGTCAGTTTGAACTCAAATCAGAAGACAATGCCTTTCTTCTTGCACGGATATGCAGTTTCGTCCGGTTGGTCCGCCCCAATGATTTGCATGACCAGTCATATCGTCATCTTTCCTTGTGGATCAGGATGCATGGTCAAATGTCATACATCGAACTTCGACTGATCAGATGCCAGCGCAGCATTCTGAAACTGCCACCGCCGCTTACCTGCACTAACGCAAGGCATTACTGAGCAGTGCTTTTTCGGCCGGTCAGAGCGGCGTAAATCTTCCAGGAACCGTTCGCTGGCGTTGCAGAACTCGGCTCTGGTTTTCCGCACTACCTACTCCAGATTTTGACCGGACAACTACCGAGGCCTAGTGGGAATTTCTCCCTCTCACCTGATAAGCCAATTCGATCATTCGGTCAACAATTGGTTTTGTCATTGTCTATGGAGTATCTCACTATGCCTTACGTTTATTCTTTACCGAAGTTTGACGTCGCGTATTCCCGACGGCACCCAGTGGATGCCGTTTCACGGATATGTTCGCCCCCATTCCGGACCACTAGCCTCATGTCAGAAGCCTAAACAGGGCTGTTATGGATTCCAGAGCCTCAGCTGGAGTTCTCGAAACTTTTCCGGGGCCAGTCGGGGGACAATCGACCCTTCTCAAACGAACGTCTATCATCGGGATCCACCTCACGAGTCGATTCCATGCAGGAATACGACATGTCAGGCACGGCAAACTTTATTTAATCAAAGTTAGACAACGGCGCATTCGGGAAAGGGCACCCGCAGCATATTTGTCATTTTTGCCATCATATTTGAGACTCGTCAACCGTCATACATCCTAGCTCGGCTCTCCAGACCGGAAAGGGGCCGGCTTGCTCGTTATACCTAGAGCGTGCCTGAATACAAGGTTTCGTGTTTCTCTGGATTTACCAATGTCGGATATGTCCCCATTGCCTCGGACTTGTGCGCCTCCAAGGCTGGGGCCCTGCTCCTCTCAGCCACTGATGGTCAAGCGCCTCGCTTAAGCGTTGCTCCATTGCCACCCTGTTGCTATTGTTCCCCACAAGTGTCAATCTCGGTAGATCACTGATGCAGGTGTAAAAAAAGTGCATTAGTCTAGAACGTCAAATCGGTGGAGGTTCCATGATCCCGGATCATCTCGCTCATAACCACGCTATTGGAAAATCGACCTGCAAGAGGACGCTGATATAGTGATGATTTTCTTGATTCCGCATCTCTCTGGTTCTGGAAGACGTCTCCATACGCTCCTTCTCATCTCGCTGCTGGGAGGCTGTCGACCATTGACAGCACAAACTGTATATGGCAGTCTATTTTCATTCATTCCTGACTATCTATAACGTGGAGATCTAAAGCACCAACTGTGGAGACAGGCTTTGTCTTTGCTTTTTCCTTTACACTTCTGAAATCAAAGACTGCTTATTCGCTTCTTCTTAAGACGGCACCTTCCACCCTGCTGTTCAGTTCTCTGGTCATTCAAATCATCAAACAAGTCTCAATCATTCAAAGTCAACAACACCATCCAAGCTTTGTGAAGCATTCTCCTTTATTGTCATTCTTGATTTGCCCAGGGCTACCTCACTATGGTGCGTCTATCAACCCAGCGTTGTCCAGGCCTGACTGACCATTTTAGTCCGACGCCGTGTTGTCACCGGCTGGGTCGTTCACCAGCCTATCATCATTACATTATGCGTTGTTGTATATCGACGACAGCGGAAAACTGCGCTTTGAATCATCTCCATCAATCGCGAATGATTGCCAAAGCATCCTGTCCCCAGAAGTGACGCACTCATTCTTAAAGGCAGTTGCGGTTTCTGAAGATGGGTTCAAGCCAGCTGGTACGTGCCTATCCTACATTTTTGAATGTTAGCTGATTGTGGCAGATTCTGAACCCAAGATGGAACTATCGAGTGGAAAGAGTCCACTTTCCTCGAACTCTCCAGTGACACCCAGTTTCAGCCGCAGGTCTTCTATGTGAGTTATTTGTCTGCAAGTCTGACCATAACTGACAGTATAGATCCCATTCGTTGGACACCTCCCTGAAAAGGAAGCGGACATCACACGAATATGTGCTGCCCATTAGTATAACATGCTACCCAAAAACCATGCTACCAGTCCATAACCACGACCTACTTCGAAAGTATTATGAGAAGGCCTTTGATAGTCTTCAACAAACAAACTGCCGCATCCTAGCAAAGGCGTATATCAAACTTGTCGAACCTCGAAAGCAAGTCAACTATCCATACAACGGTCACAAGACCATTGCAGGTGTCCCTCAACAGTTCGATCCTGAAGAGACAAGACCTCTCTGGTGGCCATCTGGTGTCACGCACCGCGAACCGGATCACCTTCGCAAGCCTGGTTAGTATGCTACCAAGGCCCTCATATCAGAATACTAACTCTTACAGAGCGCATTCGGCTTCTTGTGTACATTCTTTGTGATCTTCGCGAAAGCCATTCCGTCACTGTCGATAAGCTCAAAGAAGCAGACCAGTCTATCCGTCGGCAGATTTCTCCAGTCGAACGCCTCCAGGTCTTGGATGAAATCTACCGTGTCCGAGGAGAAGAAGAACGGTATCTAGATGGCCGGTCAGGTATGTAATTCCTCACTGCTTCGGTGCAACCACTAACAAGCGCAGATGGCCAAACACCCATCTATGTCTCCCGTGTCAATCTTCCAGATATGGCAGACTGTCAATCATCCGTCTATTCTCCAGCCGGCTCGGCGCTAGGCTCCGACAGCGCCTACCGTGAAGATATTCCCGACCTCGAGTCTCACACCTCCGTCTTTTCCTCCGGCATTTCTGCTCATTCTCACGCCCGACGGCCCAGGGCGTATGGCGAAGCGCCAGTTTCTATCCCTCCCACTATTCCAGCGGTCCCAACCACATGGGATGCTTCTCACTCCTCGGCCCCAGTACCAGTCTCACTCCCTTCGCTCCACTCGTCAATCAGGCACTTTGGCCAAGAACCAACCGCGGCCTCTTACGCCTTCAACTTCCCCACGTCGACCTTCGCGCAGTACGAACCTACCCCAGCTCTCGCAATGCAGCAATATCCCGTCAGCTCCTATTCAACTCTGCCTCCGCAGCAGACTGGCGAGGGCGGACACGCGCAACAAGGCCACGCGCAATCACACACCTCGATGCCCGTCAGACTCAGTTCGGACAACGGCATGAGCAGTTCACCGCACCCTTACTACTTTGGCTACAACTAATTCCCCTGGTGTCTGTATTATATGTACTATATCTGTCATCTGCCATTCCTTCTAGCGTGGTTCCAGCGCACCTGCATTTTTGTCTTTACCTCTGTCTCTATTCTCTCCTTTATCTTGTTTTGCATTTTTTGGGTATAGACGGAGTCGGCTGGGTATGTTTACTGTTTCATCATAGCGCGGTGTGATCTTTTTCTTTGGACAAAAACCTCGGACCTCTGTATAATTAGATAGATAGACAACTGCTAGAATAATTTTTAATGATTCCTTATGTCTCTGATTACTTCCTCTACACTCGCACGAAGCTATTTCATCCTTCCAAATTCCTCGGCAAAGCATTACTGTATCTATGTACGATTACTTGTTGCTTTCATCTGCTTTGCTCCCTACAGGTAGTTAGCGTGTGTGGCTTTCACGGCTGACGAAGAACACATCCTAGCGCCATCATGCCGTGGCGTTTCTGCAAATCGACATGCTTATGAAAAAATATCCATCCAGGAACGTGCAAAGGCACTACTTGTTTGACCAGACAGAGAGACCTGTACACTGGAATCTTGCATTAGGGTATGTACGATAGATAAGCGAACCATCAGACCATCAATATGTTGTTGGCGTCCAATAAATTACTTGGCTCTTGCATGTCATAACGCCACCTGCTGTAATGGCAGTGGTCTCTGGGTGAGGACCCGCGGCTGCAGTGAAGCTGGTCAAGTTCGGTTGATCAGCGGTCAATCGAGGGTGCAAGGTTGGCCAGATGATCTCTAGGTAGAATTTCTGAGCACGGCAGTTTCAACTCAGCTGGCCCTGGGGCGGCCCGTGACCAGGGCGCGACACTGGTGCACTGGATCAGCTGCAGGATGCCTCTCTTCCAGATAAGTGAATGGGACGACTTATATCACATCTCCAGGATTGGCAGTTGTGCTTTAGCGGATATTTCAGCCCAGTTCGCATCCGAAATGTCTAGTTCAACCCGCCTTCCGGGCCTTCATCGCAGCAATGAACCCCTTGCTCTTCTTACTAGGCACCACGTAGATCCTGACCAGCTCATCTACGACCTCGACCTTCCCCCCGCTCAGAATCTCCAGGAGCGGGACTTTCTTCCCAGCCTTGATCAGGCCCCCAGTATGGGTATCCATATAGCAATCCACATCCTTGACCGTGTATTCCTTCTTAGTATCCCACGGCAGCGGGAATATGTAGTCCAAATGGTCTTCAATAGATGTCGCCTCAGGGAATCCCTTGATGAAATCACTCTGCGCGTCCGTGGGATACAGAAACACAGTCGGGAACTCGAGCGTACTCTCGGGGGAAAGCGGATCGGGCGTGAGTCGAATGTTCGCGTCCTCCATCTCCGGCGGTTGGCCCGTCTTGCGGGTACGGATCTGGCGGGCTTTAAGAGCAGTGGCGAGGAGTATTTTCTCCTTCTTGGTGCGCTCGTCTTCGGCTTTGCGTTTCGCGGCGATGCGTTCGAGCGAAGCCTTGCGCGCGGTGATCTTCTCCGAGACGGTTTGGAGGGGCTTGTTGTTTGCATCTAGGGCGAGGCCACGCGTCGCGACGTCTTCTGCTTCGGGAATTTTGTCCAGTGCGTAGAGCGCCATTGCGGAGCGGTAGTAGGCTTTTATATTGCGGGGGTTGAGCTTCAGGACGGCGGCGCAGTCGAGGGTTGTGGAGCGGTAGTTCTCTGTAAAGCATTAGCAGTCACACTCAACCCTAAATCCATTCTGATTTGCGTTTCCATTTTGCATCGAGTCATTTCAAGGATGAGGGACGTACTCAGTTCCAAGTGACACAGCGCGCGGTTAATATACGACGCCTCCTCGACCTCTTTCTTCAAGCGCTCCTCCTCCTTCTCATCCTCTGGCTTATCCCACTTCTGCTCCTTGGACCGCAGCACTGCAATCGCCTTGGTGTAGAATTCCTTTGCATCGATCCAGCGTTTCTCACGCGCCGCGTCGTTCCCTTGTTCGCGGAAGTTCTGCGCAACGTCGCCGCGGGTTCCTTCGTTCTGGAGTGCCTGGAGAGCGTCGAGCATGATGTTCTCGCCATCTATCGTTCAAACGCGTCAGCCTCCCTGCTCGTCTTTAATGTAGGCTGGATTAGGTAGACTCACTCTCATCCACCGCCTTGCTAATATCCGTCATAAACAGCGGCGTCTTGTTCAAAATATCCGCAAGCTCGTCTGTCGTATGCGAGTCCACGGCCGCCATTGCGGGCGGGAGCTCCGGCTTGACTGCATTCTCTTGTGCTTTTTTGAGGCGCTCTGCGTTTCCAGGTATCGGGAGTTCGGGGCCGGCGGTTGGGGGCGTGGAGGGCTGGGGCGGGGGGGCGTTAATGTCTAGGACGTTTTCGTCGAAGTCATCGGGGAGTTCTTCGATTTGGGGGTGTGACATTTTGGCGGTTTTGGTCTGGAAAATGCTGCTCTGATGCTGTTGGAGAAACTGATTCTGGTGAGGGGCTGGAGAAATTTTGGGACAAACAATGCAAACAGGTGGGGAGGGCTAGCCCTATACTCAGGGCAAGCTGCAGAGTAAACAAGAAGATGAGATTCTTTGAGATGTCTCTGTTCGCTTCTAGACTGATGAGTGAAACGTTCTGTCTTAGATATCTGTGTTACAGGTGTTTGTGTAGGTAGACGCTGAGCTCTTTGTTTCTGCAGATATATATACAACCAACATCTCCCAGATCACAGCCCTACGTATTACGACCATCTCCATCCTTCATCATACCATAAGAGACTGCCTGACTTAACACTCTCAGCATTTCTAAAACCAATTTTGAAGCAAAACATTCCAATTGCTACCAAAATGTCTCTATCCAACCCTCCCTTAACAACTACACCTTCAACCTCCACGCCCTCCCTAACAAACCTCTCAACCCTAACACCAGCCGAAAAGACCTCCCTAGTCCGGTCCATCGCATCTGAAATGACCGCTACGCTAGTAACCCTCTCACACGAAATCGACCGCGGCACACTGACTCCCGAGAACACAGCCCCGATCCATAATTTCATACGGACAATCCAGCGCCGGGAACGAAAGGAGTTGGGCAGGGCGGAGAAGAGAGTCGAGCGGTATCGCGCAAGAGAAAAAGAGTGGAAAGAGGAGAGGAAGGCGGTGTCGAGGCTTGTTATGGGTATTGTGAGGGGCTTGAAGGAGATTGAGAGGGCTTGTGGAGTGGAGGAGTTGGTGAGAGAGAGCATGGCGAGGGAGACCAAGGACAAGGAGGTTGAGACTGAAGGTGAGGAGGGCAAGGAGAGAAAAGAGGAGTATGGGGACGGAGATTGTTGTATTTGTGAGGCAGTTGATGCTCTCCAAAATGGTTCTATGGAAGAAATGTGTTGATTGTGTCAAGCCCTAACTCGATGCCCAATGTACACTGACTGCTGGTTCTCAACCACCATATCCTCTCCTCTCGACTAGAATACACCCTAAATCACAGTCCATGCGCTGTGAGTCCTACTAAATAGACCTCCTCGTTCCCCAAACAGTAATTCATAAACTCAAACGCCGTCCTGGTCGTATCGGCAAGCTCACCAGGTACCTTCCACACTCTGTACAAGTCTCAATTGTATGCTGCGCACCTTCACAAATGCAATAATCTTGTCCTTGTTGGTCGCAGCAAAGTAAATACTCTCTGCGTTGAGGTACTCATAATGCCCGGTGCTCCCATAGTCAGAAACGGGACAGCAATGCTAGGTCAAAATCTACTCAGAGACTTGTATTATACTTGTATATTCTATCTCCGTGCTTAAGAGATCGCTGGTGTCGCTGGTGGGCCACAGTTTCCTCGGAGTAAAGAATGGAACCCTAGTCTGTTCTAGATAGTCTAGAAAAAATGTAGAAGAGCCAATCAGAATACGGGTCCAATCGTCGCAGCAATTGCTCTTTGTTGGTTTCAAGACTTGGTTTAGGGCTCTGTAAGATGGAATCCAGATCCCGACGGCACTGTTAGACTTTCTCCGAACGCCGATTGCATTGAACAGAGCTTAGTCTGATCATGCTCCAACCCACGATAATCCTTGAACAGAATAATTCCTGTGATTTGAAGATAGCAATTCTCCTCTTTTACCAGTTCATAGCTTTCTCTTTCCAATGCTGTACTCTGTATGTATGCCAGAGTGGTGGGCTTGATTCCTGAATCCTCAGGCAGAGATCCGGGGAATCACGTTCACTTCTCGGCCGGATGCTTATCGGCTTTGGCCACTCGGCTATGACAGACAATAACTGCAGCCATCGTGGACAACAAACACATGCAGTCGTACCGAATGAACACGAAGAAGAATAGATCTCTAATCACAGTATCAAGTACTTGTAGACATATCAGTAAAACGCAAAACAACCTCGGTTATTGCGCTGGACTGACGCAAGTTGCCATCTTGGGGAAGCCGAGGCTGAAGATTGCGAGGCTCCACTGCTGTCGCTGGTTCGGAGTCGATTCGATTCCAGGGTGCATGTGTTGCCATCCTGAATATTTTCACTCCTTTCCATCCCCTTGCAAGATCTCTTCTCTCAACAACTTTCTGTAATCGGAGCACAATGAGCAAACCCGGAGACTACGACGCCGTCCGCCGCGACATTGTTGCGCAGCTCAAGAAACCAGACTACGACGACGGCAGCGCAGGGCCTGTCTTTGTCCGGTTGGCATGGTTCGTCCATCCCTTATCCCTCTTGCCACCTGCCCCGAAATATTCAAGCGATGTCGATGCTAACTTTTGACCAAGGCACTCCTCAGGAACATACGACCTCGCTAGTGATACCGGCGGCTCGAACGGCGCAGGCATGCGATACGAAGCCGAAGGCGGCGACCCCGCAAATGCCGGCCTGCAACACGGACGCGCATTCCTCGAGCCTGTAAAGGAGCGGCACCCGTGGATAACATATTCCGACCTCTGGACACTCGCAGGCGTAGTCGCGATCGCCGAGATGGGCGGGCCGAAAGTGACCTGGAAGCCCGGACGAACGGACCACGTCGACGACAGCAAGGTCCCGCCCCGGGGGCGACTACCTGACGGAGCGCAGGGCGCTGAACATCTGCGTTTCATCTTCTACCGCATGGGCTTCAACGACCAGGAGATTGTGGCGCTCGCGGGCGGACATAATCTCGGCCGATGCCATGCCGACCGAAGCGGGTTCCAGGGACCCTGGGTGAACAACCCGACGCGGTTCTCGAACCAGTTCTTCAAGTTGCTGCTGACTATGGAGTGGAAGAGTAAGACGCTCGAGAACGGAGTCAGCCAGTTTGTCTATGTTGATCCCGAGGCCGAAGATGATGAGGAGCCGCTCATGATGCTGCCGACGGATATTGCCCTGCGGGACGATGCGGCGTTCCGGCCTTGGGTGGAGAAGTATGCGAAGGACAAGGATCTGTTCTTTTCGCACTTTGCGGATGCGTTTGCGAAGTTGATTGAGCTGGGAATTCAGCGTGATGAGAAGGGTGTCATCACTAATACGGATAACGTCAAGGGTGGATATATCTCTGCGCCCAAGAAGAGTGCTCAGCCCACGGGGCCGCCGAGGCCAGATACGGCGAAGAGGGCTGCGAAGTTGTAGGCTCCCATGTCGTTGTTGTTGGGGTGGTGGGTTTGTATAGATTCTGTTTTGTTAGAATAGATGCTAGACCTGGTTTGAATAATGATGTATATACCTGTTCCAAATACGTTCGCATCAAAGAAATACGGAGTAGCAATAAAATAAGAAGACGGGGGAGGCTGTTTATAAAGGTCAGACTCAAGTGCGGGGAAGTTAGTCTGGGGAGTCCGGGGTCAATGCTAATAAACGAATACTGATTGGACAACACGAAGCGAATCAATAAACTAGGCAATATCTCAGTAACAGGCCAAACAAATCAAAACCTAAACCCAATAATCTATCTACTTGGAGAGCTGACGATTCGTCCCTCCATTAGAGTTTCCAGCACTCCCAGGCAGTTCGAATCGATCTTCCATGGTAATGTCCGAATCAGCATTCGTTACCGCCCCGGTCGTATTCCCACCTGCACCACCCATTGATGCACTACGTTGCGATGCCCCAACCCCGCGTGCTCCGGGCTGTGATGTACTGTGTGGCGATGCAGCGGCCCGTCTCTCGATACCCATCTGGTACTGGTTCATCGCGTACTGGCTCATCACACCGGTTTGAGTACCTGCCTCTTCCTCGTCGTCGTCATCGCTCTCGTCCTCATCATCTTCGTCACTGCCAGTGAACCCGTCATTAATGTCTGATTCATTGTCGGGGTTATAAGCACTCTTCTCGGTCTCGTTGATGAGTCCGCCTCTTCCCAACCTGGCAATATCCTCCTTCATATCTGGCTTCCTTCTCAGGAGGCCGGGAAGGATACCGACTCCCGAGATTCCAAGCCCAACACCCGTTTGATCCTCCCTCATCCTTTTGGGAATTACTTCCATCCAAGCTGGAGCCTCCCAAACTCTCATCGACATCCTCATCATCATCTTCAGCGTCGTACTCGAGAAGTAGACCTGGGTCAGGGGAAGGGTCGCCCTCATTCCCGCATCCGTTGCCCGTAGAGACCTGGTCAACGCTGATCTTCTTGACTATGCCAGCCGTCGAGTACACATTGCTAAAATTGATCCCGATCTCAGGAGCAGGCCCAGGAGTAGCAGATTTGCTGCTCTTCATCGAGACCGCAGACGGGTACGCCACGCTAGATTTCCGGCGCTTGCTCGTCATCGAGTCTGGAGACATCGATTCTTCTTTCTCCTCGCCTGGGGGAGGAGGGGAGTACAACTCCATCAACTGATCGTATGCACCTGCAGCGTGGTTGTTTTCGCCGGTGCTGCTTTTGACCCATGACGAAGAACGCTTACGACTTCCCGACGTTAGCGGACGAGGCACCAGGCTCTCAGGGACCTCAGAAGTAGTTGAGTAATGGCTGCTAGGGATGTACGCGCCAGAAGCAAGCTGAAAACGTTGAGCATCCGGTGGCTTGGAGATTTGCTGGGGTTTCCAAGGGTAGCCAGATATAGGGCCTCTCGGCTTTTCGGTTGTGGTCCATGGTTGAGTATTGTTTAGAGTGAGGACGCCCTTCTTCTCATCGGACCACATCTGGGAGACAGTGAGTAGGGCTTCTGAGAGCACGTCTGCCGAGGGATTTAAAACGCGCTCGTAGAAGAGTAATTCCGGGATCCATTTCTTGCGGATGACACTATCATACTCCGTTTTAGGGCTCCTTGCGACGATCAGACCGTGGTTTGAGCTGTCGTACATGCTAATTTGGTCGGATTGCTCCTCTCCGCGTTTGGCAGTGCGCCAGTAGACACGGTAAGCGGTCCCATCGCGGTAGATGCCACCGAGCCAGCGGTAGGTTGCGGCTTCACCCTGGTTTACATTGCCTGCCAGTCTGTATTTGACTGTCACATCTTTTGTGTGCTCAAGGATCGGTACGCCTGGCTGGGATTTTACGGCCAGGCGGAGAGGAAGCTTCCGAAAGTTCTTCTCTAAGCGCGCATTGTATTTTTGACACAAGAGACAGCGAGTAGTTTCAACAGATTTGAACATCCGGTCGAAAAGATCCTGTATGTTCAAGCCCATTGTCTCGACAAAGACGTTCAAATCAACCTCGGGGGTAATGAAAGGAGAGGAGAGTTTGCAGTGGGAGGGAGCGGCCTCCAGGCAATCGCAGCCATACGAGTGACGGTCTTGAGTAATTGTAAACTGACCAAGGCCATTTGCAACTGCGTTCCAGAGGAAGGCGAGGGAGTCGGGGTTAGAGTCTCCAAAGTCACTCTTTTCTTGCTTGATCATTTCGCGGAAGACCTGCTTCATCTTTGCGCCGCTGTCTCGCCCGCACAGATCCCAGTTAACGTCGCTAAGCTCAATGAATCCTCGCTGAAGGGAGCTGGATTTGGCGTGCCATTGAGGGTCCTCCCGGTCAGCATTGGTAGAGCCTGCATCCAGCAAGGTACCTACGGTGATGACACAGTCGATAACAGCAGAGTCTGAGCTGTAAGTTGGACCCCGATCCTTGATCGACCAAAGCTGACCCGCACGGTTAATGAACAGCTTGCCATTGCCATCTTCCGAGAGCCGCACCTGGCTCGTGGCCCTAGACGAGGTCATGATGGCCTGAAGCAGATCATGTTCTGTCGCGGCGATTATATGTTGCGGAGGCTGCCGGGATGCTGCAGTGGGGTGCCGCTCCAAATCTGCGTACACAATCCTGATCATCGATTTCTGAATCGCTTCCTGCACTTCTTGTCGAATGCCCTGTGGCAGACCATTACTTTTAGCTAGCTGAGAAGCGATGTCGACAAAGTTGGCCGGGGTATCATTCGCATTCACATTCGCATTCGATCTAGGCTCGGACGACAAAAGAGCCTGTTCCACCCAGGCATCGTTCCAGGGCGGTGGTGCGTCTGCAGGTCGCGAGTACTGCTGATGAGTAGGAGCAGATCCATTTGGCGGGTGGGGGTACAGTCGACTAATAGGCGCATACCACAGTCCGTGGTCTCTGAGCTGGACCTCTGGCGCATTCCAAGGAATTTTAGTATAATCCAGGAGGCGAGGGCCAGCATCCCGCACGCAAGCATCGAATTCTGTATAGTTCTGCGGTACATGTCGAGGGGCAGTGTAAAACATGAGCTTTCGAAGAGCTTTCTCCAAGTCGGCCTTTCTTCCGCTGCCCAGGTTGATGTCGAATCCCCAAAGGTAGAACTCGCACCAACGAACGAGGTCGGCCTTTTGGGGGCGACGAGCAGAGGCTTGCGCGATAGTTTTGTACCCGAGAAATCGATAGCCAGCTGGAGGAGCAGGCAAAGCATTCAAGTTGAGCCTTTGCCCGACTCCCTCAGCCTCAGGCAGATATTGATAGTCGTTTCCCATGGTGGCGAGGGCTAATAGCACTCCTCGAAGTCTGAGCGAAAAATGATAGGAAAGAATCTTAAGGTCAGTTGAAGACGGGTGTGCTTGGATGGTTAGACAGTTAATGTACAAGTTCAGTCTCTGTCCAGTCGGTGGTCCAAATGCGTGCTACAAAGACGTCCATTGCTAGAGAACTATCTCGAACACCTGAAACAAGCAGAGAACAGATCGAAGTATTTCTGGTCATGGAACTGAAAGAATGGACGAAAGGATCCTCCGGGAGGCCTTTCATCTTGAGGATGAGATTATGCCAGGTGACAGGCGACTTCATAGTCTAGGTATGGTCTGAGTTGTGGAAGTCTTTATGCAAGGTAATAATCATGGCAGACTGTCCTAGAAGAAAGCGCCGTGTCAGAACTGGTATCAACTTAGCAAAAATGTCCAGGATTAATTCGAAGAGTCAGTCTGCTCATAGTGCTATTTTAGTCCATTTGTTTCTCATTGTCAAAGGTGACCAAGATTGACCTGTCGGATTGCCGACAAAGAGGCTCAAAGTGAGCTGGGTAAGACATTATCATTTCAAACCCAGTAATACAAGGGTCTGACCATAGCCCGAAGGAACACTCCGGGTGGTGGTGAAACCATGTCAAGGACGACGCGGTAGTGCCCATCTTCAGAGTGTACTCGATCTCAGACCTACTGAAGGTGTAGAAGGGCTTAGTCACCAATATAAAGATCACGTGTTGTTGACTGTCGTACTAGCCCGATATGCCCTAGTGGTAGTAAGCGAGCCCTCAGCGACCATTCCCAACTCGGTTAATTGGATCCCACAACGGGCGAGCAAAGTTCAAGCAGCCTGAGCCCTCGACTTTACTCCTTCTCACACCTCTCGCTGTCGACAATCACATCGCGATCCCGTTCGCGCCCATCGCCCATCATGTGTACGTGCTACATCTAGCATTCCTTCCCTGCTCTATTCTGCACATCCACATCCGCTGCTCTCTCGACTTGCTCTGCTTGATTGTGCGAGGATGAAAATCGATCGATTGGTGGAGGGATGGATTTCATACCAAAATGCAACATCAGACAGCGAGACAGCGAGATTATTCGGACTTCAACTACATGAAATAAAAAAACACTCGCGGCTGGGATTTGGCTGACTGGGTTTTTTACAGCGCTCGTGTCCGGCGAGAAGACGAACTTCCAGTACATCCTTCGTCTGCTCAACACCAATGTTGACGGTAAGGAGAAGATCATGTACGCCTTGACCCAGGTCAAGGGTGTCGGTCGCCGTTACTCCAACTTGGTCTGCAAGAAGGCCGATGTTGACCTCAACAAGCGGTATGTCGACGATTCTCCCTCCTAAAACCTACCGAACAGCCCGCACAACGAATTCTATCATACGCACAAACCCATCATTTCCATGAAGAAAATATCTAACAACCATCCAGTGCTGGTGAACTCACCACCGAAGAGCTCGAGCGCATTGTCACCATCCTCCAGAACCCCACCCAGTACAAGATCCCCACCTGGTTCTTGAACAGACAGCGCGACATCGTCGACGGCAAGGACCACCACACCCTCTCCAACGGCCTCGACAGCAAGTACCGTGAGGATCTCGAGCGCCTCAAGAAGATCCGCTCCCACCGCGGTCTTCGTCACTACTGGGGTCTCCGTGTCCGTGGTCAGCACACCAAGACTACCGGCCGCCGCGGTCGCACCGTCGGTGTCAGCAAGAAGAAGGGCTAATGGTTTGCGCAAATCGTCCTTTTTTTTGTGTTGTCGCTGGGAATGGGCACTCGGGCTCGGGGTTTTTCCTTGTTGCATGTTGGTGTGTTTTTTAACGAATACCTGACGGGTGTCATCTATGGGAGCCCGGAAAATGAAAATCATACCAATGAATGAAAAAATTACATCAACTCTCGGATACTAGCTGAGTAGCTAAGCGGTTCCATCAACTACGACTCACGTCGCCTCTTGATCAACTACCAATATGCTGTAGAGTCAGATCGCCATCTCACTAGAGGCTGCTAAAGTAGCCTTCCTCTAGCGATGGTCGTGTCCGTAGTCCGTCTGTCGTTCGCCCATCATTTAGGGTCAATAGGTTTTATCGAACCCTATAAGGGTTCTTAATGATTCAACTTGACCGTCGACTATCATATTTCTTTCTCTACGTACAGGCTCACATTCTTCTCAAATGTCATTTAGCTCCAAACCTCAATACGCCGATATATATAGAGACCAGACGGTTATATAAATAGACGCCTACCAGATACTACAAGGTTTGAAACCATTCAAATATTTTCTATTAGGTAACACTCTATGAAAGTGAGACTAGCGACAATAAAGGTGAGGGAGGCATATTGAAAGAAACTTCATCACATTGACAACCAAAAACTATAACAAAGAGATAATGTTGGTGATACTAAGCAAAGACTGGTGTATGCTATTTGATAGACGATCTAACTCATCCAGTCCATCTAGAACCACTCGCCACCCAACCAGCGGTTGAAGAACTCGAGCGAAGACTCGGGCTGGTCCATGGGAACCATGTGGCCACCGCCGTATAGACGCATGAAGGTGAAGTTGCCGTGGCTCTTGACCTGGCCAATGGTCTTGCCAGTGTGCTCGTTGTCGACGATCTTAAGATCCTCCAAAGGAGCAGCGGCGTACTCCTTCTGGCCAGGCCACTCAAGAGCCTCAGTCCAGGCCTTGTTGCCGAGCCAGTTGCAGATGAAGTCGGCGTCACCGGCATAGATGAGGACAGGAATTTGCTCAAGAATGCCAGGGACAAGGCGGTGGTAGGGCTTCATCCAGTCACCGTGGAAGAGGAAGTTGCGGTTGATGTCAAAGTTGCAGGAGTCGTAGCCCTCGACTTCGGCACCAACAGCCTCACGGACCTCGGCCTTGTTCAGGTACTCGGAGACGTAGCCCATACCCTTGTAGCAGAGGTTGCTGGAGTCCTCGCACTTTCCGCGGACGTCGTAGACGTTCTGTCCAGTTTGCTGGTAAGGAGCGAGAAGAGCGTTGTTACAGTAGATGGAGGCGGGGACACACATCCAAGCACTCTCACTGTTGTAGCAGGACTGGATCAAAGACTGACACCGGCCCAGGGAGTTGTCCATGGACTGGCAGGCTGACTCGTCCAACACGGCGGGGTAGCCACCATCACCACAGGCCATAGGGCGGTAGTATTCATACTGAGTCAGACCATCGGTCAAACCGTTACCGATGAGGACGGATTTGAGGTTGATGTTACGCTTCTGGTGAGAGAGAATCTCGGAAGTGAAGACGGGAATGTAGTGGCCAGCGTAAGATTCTCCAGCAATATGGAAGTCCTGCTTGGAGTACTCAGGGAACTGCTTGAAGAAGAGGGTAAGCAAGGCGTAAACATCCTTGCCGGCGGCGACCGTGTCGCTAACGGCTCCGCCGCTGTATGAGTAACCAACGTTGACAGGCTGGTCAAGGAAGATAACGGAAGCGTTGGAGTTCCACGCATAGTCGTTGGGGACAGGTCGGATCTTCTCGTTGATACTGCTAGGACCAAGCTCCAAGAAGAGACCAGTGAGAGAAGAGCAGCCAGGGCCACCGTTCAACCATAAAACAACGGGGTCGTTGGCGGGATCGTTGCGAGACTCGAAGAACCCTGACGAGTCAGCATGCCATATTTGTTTGGGGGGAGTATCAATTTACAGTAGAACAAGTGCTTATCATTCTCATTATCATCCAGATAACCTGTGTACTGCTTGACACCCTTATCGATGCCAAGACGCTCGGGGTCGGACTTCTTCACTCTGAGATCATAAGCCTCAAGCTTGCCCTCGATCTCCCGCTCCTTCTCGCCGCTCTCCCCAGTCACCCAGACGCTCTGGACATCAGCGCCACGGACGATGTGGTCCCAGTGACTGTCAGGGCGACGGGTGTGCTTCTTGGGCAGAGAGAAGACAGGGCTGGTGTTCATGGAGTCAGGGAAGACATTTGCAACCTCCTCCCAGATATTACGAGCTTCATCAGAGATAGTCTGAAGCTGCTCCTGAAGGTAATCGAGCGGCTTGTTCACCTTGGGGAGGGTCTCCTTCACGGTGTCCTTGAAGGTATCCTGGAAGTTGCTTCCGAAGTCCTGCAGACCACCGAGAACCTGTTGAGCAGGTGAAGCAGCCGTGGCCGCTCCGGCCAGCAACGTAGCTGACAAAACTCTCATTGCGATTATACAGCAAGTTCGATGATAGAGACGAGATGGATGATGGATGAAAGGGTGGATCGAGGTGGTACCTGTATTACCCAGGCAGCCGAGGACCTTCGGAGCGGCTTATCAGCGGCGGTCAACAAGACAGGAGTGACGAACGATGTTGATAAGCAGGATGGATAGGAATACTCACAGTAGATGAAGTCTAGTACACTGAAAGAAGCAGCTCGAGACCGGCTACTTACTGACTGGGTACAAGATGAGGAGAGAGAGGAGAGAGCTGGGGTGACGGTGGCAGGCGATGACGCCGCCGATAGCAACGGTTGGGGCAGCCAATCAGCGGGTGGTACCTCGCGGTGGTCCGGTCACGAGACTTCCAAGGTTGGCAGTGTTGGCACTTGGCAGTGGGCACCAGCTGCTGAGTCATGATGAGCCAGCCGGCATGTGACATCAGTTATCGATACGGCACGATTCTTCCGCAGAATATATTCAGATTATTCTTCCTCCTCAAAGTTGCTTATATAGAACAAACCAGGCTTAGACCGGAGGCACATCCAAAATGCCGATTAATCAACCCTCCAATCAAATAAAATTCACAAACGTCTCCGTGGTGAGGCTAAAAAAAGGTCTGTCGCTGAGAGCCCACCCCTCCCATCATCAAAGCCCACTCTAACCCGTCATGTGAATGAAAATAGGCAAAAAGCGCTTCGAACTAGCCTGCTACAAGAACAAACTGCTCGAGTACCGCTCCGGCGCTGAAAAAGATCTCGACAATGTCCTCCAAGTGCCCACCATCTTCCTTTCCGTCTCAAAAGCGCAAACCGCGCCGTCCGCAGAACTCACCAAGGCCTTTGGGGCCGACTACATCGCCGACGAAATCCGGCAGGAGATCTTACGCAAGGGCGAAGTGCAGGTTGGGGAGCGCGAGCGGAAGGAAATTGCCGAGCGCGTCGAGAAGGAAGTCCTCGATATTGTTTCTGGGAGACTGATTGATCCGACAACGAAGAGGGTGTATACGCCCGGTATGATTTCGAAGGCACTGGATCAGTTGACTGCGGCGAGTGGGCAGCAGCAGCAACAGCAACAGCAACAGAATGGAGAGGATGGGGCAGGCGAAGAGCATGGCGCACCGGCACAACCACGGAAACCACTATGGACGGGTGTAAACCCGAACAAGTCTGCGAAAAGCTTGGCGCTTGAGGCGATGAAGGCTTTGATTGCGTGGCAGCCTATCCCGGTAATGAGGGCGCGGATGCGCCTTCGCGTGACATGTCCCGTGTCAGTATTGAAGCAGAGTGTCCAGTCGGCGCCGGCGGCTGGAGGGAATAAGGAGAAGGAAGCTCCATCTGGCGGCGGTTCTAAGAATAACAAGAAAGGTGGCAAGGGCAAGAAATCAGCTCGCAACAATGACTCTGATTCTGAAGGTGAAGCTGCGCCGGTACAGCCCAAGGGACCGAGCAACGTCAAGGATAAGATCCTGAGCTTCATCGAATCGGTTGAGTCACAGGAGGTTGCTAGCGACGAGTGGGAAGTGGTGGGCTTTGCAGAGCCAGGTGCATTTAAGGGATTGAACGACTTTATTGGCAACGAGACCCGCGGGCGAGGGCGAGTGGAGGTTTTGGATATGGCGGTTACTCATGAGGATTAGGTACGCTACGATGACTGTTATGAGATGGCCGCTGCGATGATTTATGATAGACATGCATTGCCATAAAAAAGGTGTGTATATAGCCAAATGCACGTATACATACTACACCCCGGCGACTGCAAACCAGCAACCGGTTTCAATATGAACTCCGACAACGCCAAATCGCAAGCAAAGATCAAGTTACCCATACAAATTGTTCAGAAAAATAACATCTTGAACATCACCCCGAGACCAGTACCACCACATCCCTCCCACGACCCAACTCCTTTGCAACCCTCAGTGCCTCCAGAACCGCATATCCAGTCGTCATTCCCGCCTTAACACCCTCGTATTCAAACAAAATATCCAACCCTTTCAAGGCATCCTCTTCTTCAACTGCAACACTCCACAACCGTTCTGAGTCTTTCCAATACGCCATCTCTGGCCCTGCGCACGGGAAACTCATATCCTGTGCCCTGTTCATGGCATGCGAGGGCAGGATCTGCCCGTTGTCGTCTTGCAAGACGAGAGTCTTGCACCCGTACATTACGCCCACAGAGCCATATGTTAATGGCGCGGCAGTCGCGGCTTCGACTGCTACGAGTTTGGGTGTTGTATCTGTGGACGAGATGAAGGGGGTGAACAAGCCTAGGGCTGCGGCGCATGATGAGCCGGTGTGTGAGATTATAGCGGCCGGCTCGATGTTGGCGCTTTTTCTGGTGTTTCCTGGTACCCTTTCGAAGGCGTTCCTGATCTCCAGTCCGAGAAGCGATTGGAAAGTACGGGTTATGCTTGGGATGGGATGAGGGCCGACCGTGCCGCTGGCGATGTGGTATGTTGAGTCGAGGCAAGTCATGGAGTAGCGGATGGCTTCGTTGATGGCTTCTCGCAGGGTGCCTGTCTCAGTTCCAGTCTCAGCATTACCGCCGGTGGACTTTGCACTGATCACAGCTGCACCAAGCTGTCTCATTTTGCGGACTGCCTTAGCTTGAGTCTGAACATCGGAGGCGCCCATGAAGATAGTGCATTTCATCTTGACACGCGCACACATGGTAACGCAGACAAGACCATGACCTGCGAAGCCACACTCCATGACAATCTCCGTCTTTCCAATGCGGCGCGCGAAGAGGATTTGACCGACGATGGTGCGCGCTAGGTAGCTACCGAAAGGACTAAGGTCTTCGCGCTTCAGCCAGACGTTGGCACCTCCAACGGCTTGCGTCAGATTCTGCGCGAGATGAAGAGGACTAGGGCGAGTGAGTGGGCAGGCAAAGAAATCTGTCCAGAAGGCGTCATCTGATAGTATTCTGTTAAACTCGGGAAGAAGATCGAGAAGGATGTCCATCTGGAGCTCCGGGGCGAATTGGCCGCCGAAGTCACCGAATTTTGCTGGTGCATCCACTGCTGGCATTGTCATCAGGCTTTTGAGACATGGTGTGATTTTTGCGATATCAGGGAGGTCCGGCTTGAAAGGCTTGTTGCGGCAACTTGGACGCTTATCTTCCGTCGTCAAAGCTGGAGGTTGTCTGTTCTTTTTTGCCTTTCGCCATCGAGTTGGGTAAGGAGACGATCGGGAGAAAGAGCCTGGTCGAACAGGCACAGGCATTTTGTGTGTCTGGGAATGCACGATGCGAATTTGAGCAGATATGGGTTGGGATGAAAGGCTTATGAGCGAGTCTATACAACTCTCAGGGAAGGCGTGATGCACTGATACCAAGTCAAGGAACGTCATTGTGACAAGAGAGTATATATACTCGATTCGGTCCTCTCTCTCCTATTCAGCCCACGTCTAGCCCTTCATCACATATCGCGCACGGAACGCAAAGGGTCCAGAAGGGGTCATCGACCTCTAGCAAAAGCACAACCGGCCCGACCTAATGCACCCCGCCATGCAAGCAACCGAGAAAAGAGATTGACCGCACATGGGTCTAGACACAGGCTCAAGAACTAGCGTTCCAAGGGAAAAAAAACAAAGCATGAAGAACGCCTCGCTCGTTGCTCGAGCGTCGAAAGCCGCAAGTCGAGATTGAAGGTCCGGAATCAGACGGAGGAACGGAAAGGAGTGTGTGTTTTCGGTACGAGAAGGGGCTTGCTTTGGTAAGGAATACAGTAGAAACTCGTGCTCATTTCTCGTGGACCCGCTGGGAATTAAGCTCATATCCTATCCAGATCCTCGGGTCTGAGCTTCCGGCATCCCTTGTTGCCCTTGTCGATCCGATGCAGGCCGATCGTGGCAGATCGGGATCGACCATACAGAAGGGGTGAAATGTACCGTCTGCTCGGGTCTCGAGTGATCCCTGGTAGATGTCTCTATCGAATCCGGCGAGACCTGATACCTTGGACGGGAACCAGGTAGTATCAGTCTATGAAGCCGGCCAACTCAGGAAGTTCACCTTCAAGCCACCATGTAGCTAACAGTGAAGACAGACAACTAGCTTTGATAGTTCATTATCTTTCAACTATTGCAAAAGTACGAGGCATTTATCAAGCGCGACCTGACTAGATCAGCAGAGAAGAAGCAATAAGAACATGGCGTTGAACTGTGTAAACACACAGACCATCAGCTATTGGACATACTATCGTTGAAATACCACTAACACAGGGCTTTTCCAGAAACCTAAGTGTAACCAGAAGTATATCCCTGTCTGCAATCAGACGACCCTGTCTCCTTGTTCCGTTCCTTTCAGGAATACGCTCACATAACCCTAACAAACTGCACGACTAATCACCCACGCCGAGAACCAAGTTAGGTCTTTCATTTCAACAACCCTAAGTAAGCTAATCCTACTTCTGTCTCAGGGCTTATGAGCAGCCGATAGCACGGGATAGTGTCGCGCGTAGAGTACCCTCCCTTGCCCCATAGCGGCGAGCGCACGAGTCACTCCCAGCGTCTTGCTCCACAGGTCCAGAACGTCCATGACTCCAGAACTGCGGGCCCGGACCAAATGGTCAGCGATCAAGGCTCAAAGCCAAGGCGCAAGTGAAGCAAAGCACCCCGAACTGAAGCGAAAGTAGTCAGGTGCTGTTATAGGTTAGCGGCCCGTGTTTCAAATAGCCCCCAATGGACGTGAAGTCTAGATTCGCAGGCTCAGACCCGAAACATTCGGCCAAAGCATTGAACTATGGAAATTGTGGACCCTGCAAAGCCGATTGCGTACAGTGGGTGTCGGCAAACTCTGGGCTGAGGCCAGACGCGGTTAGACTGACAGGTAGCCCGCTCAGGTCCTACGACAATAAGTCATCAATATCAAACGTTGTTGTTCAGTAGTACAGAAAAGCCAGGGCCTGATTCGGAACACTCGTGCGACTCAAGGCTAAGTACGGAGTATGCTTTGGGTTTCAATTATTGGCTTGGCATTTGATGCACTACGCGAGTGTAAATTGAAGTTTGACAATTATTTTGTCTAGCCTGTTGTAACAGTACATGATGCTATTTTGCCAGCGATGCTTGATCTAGCTGGTGAGGCCCGAGTCTATCATATGCCATCATAATCCCATAATGAACGCCGAATGCAAGATCGCTAACGGAACGACAAGCAATAGAAAGTTGATGAGGTAAAAAGTCCCAGGAGTCTGGAACGTCTGTTGTTCCATGAATCGAACGATGATGGGTGCGAGAACGGAACCACATTCCGGAGCAGATTCTTGCCACAGGCAAGATGTTTCGGAAGATGAAAGTATGGAAGAAATGAGTGAAATGCAAGCCGTAACAGACGTAATGAAATGACGAAATCAAGAACAGATCTGGACGGCGTTCAACGCTCGTGTGAGATCCTCAGGGGCGAAAGGCTTGGGCATTCCCTTGACCGGAAGCGGCGAAGTCGGAGCCGACCGGATAATGCGAGATGTCTTTTCAACAGGCTCCTTGATCTTCTTGATCGAGTCATCATCGAGAGGATCAAGGAAGAGCGTCCTTGTTGAATCGCTAAAGCTCTCTGGATCAACAGCGGTGGTGGAAGACAATGAGGCGGTTCCCTGTCGATCCTGGATGAATTCGTCATGGTAGGCGGTCGGTGACACTAGGTGATTGGTTAGAGCAAGGAACCCAATGCAAGCCTCAAGATACAATCTCGATCTAGCAAGGCGACGACAAGGATAGTACAAACCTTCAGGAGACGAGTCCACCCTCGGTATCCGGGGTCGAATCTGGGCTAGAGCCGCGGTGTCGGCAACCTGGCGGGAGTTAAGGTAGTCCGGTAGAGTGGTACAAGGCGAGAGGGAGAGGTCGGGGGATCGTGGCCGATCAACCTGGGCTGTCTCCCACGACCAAGCAGCCAGGCGTTTTTGATGTGCTTTGTCGAAGGGACCTTTGAATTTCGATGGAGGAACTTCGCCGCGTCGGTAGTAGACGATTTTAATGCCGGATTCGGACGGTTTGGCCTTGCGTCTGCCAAACGCCTTTCGGACTTTGTCTTTGAAGCTCATCTTGGCGAATGAAGGTGGTGAAGGTAATGAAGATTGTAGGCTGTTCGGAGTATGGCGTTGAGTGGAGTGTTGTTGATTAATTACAGCGGATGAGGACTCCCAGCTTGGGGATTAGGACAGAGGATGTGCGAACACAGACGACGATCGAGGACCCGAAGAGACCTTGGTATCATCGTTTGTTGAGAGTGGTCGGACAGTGGGAGAGATGTTGGTGAAGAGATGGGATGGGAGAGAGAAGAATCAAAGCATGAAAAGTGAGAGAATTGTGTCCATTTGTGCAAGATTGAAGACAGGACCCCCACACAATCAATAAAGTGAAAGCGAGGCTGCCTCTGGGTCTGTTGGGGATCAAGTCAGATATAATTGGTACATTGCTTATTTAACAGCTTATCAGCGTCATTATTCATTTATTCCTGGATTCCTACTGAGCCTCGGGGTCTCCGCGTTTGCCCGGTTCCAGTCCGGTGAGCACTACCACTTAAGAGCATGCAACGTGGGCTCCAGCAAGACTTGGGTACTAAGTCTGCAAATGGTCTCCTTACTGCAAGAGTGTAACGTGGTGATCTGAAGAGACTTCTGAGTATCCATGGATTGTTTGACCAGTGCTCCAGCAGAGGAATGCCCAGCAAATGAAATGGTTACAGTGAGTCCACACGGCAGACAGGAACATCCAGCCGAGTCCCGACTCGCTTCTCCAGGCTTTTTTACAGCCACTTTCCGTCACTAGTCAGGATTATATTGGATGCAGCGAACAATTCCAGAACGCTAAGGCTTGAAGTCGAGGTTGACCCCTCCTCGTTAACAGACGCCGTCTTCTTGGCGGGTGATTATCAGGTACATACGGAGTAGCAGGAACACTTAATCCTCTTCGCTTGGGCGGATTCATAAATCTCTACGGAGTACGGAGTACAGAGTAGCTCTGGTTCTGGACTGGGTCGTTGTTGCGAGGATTCTCCGATCGGGACATTGCATTTGCCACTGGAGACAACCGGCACGCCTGTTCCGGCACACACGGAGCGAGTCGTCATCCGGAACCCGACTCTGCGATAGGCTTCAGTGACGTCTGTCTTCCCCAGATTCAACTTCGTCATTCGTTTCTATTCGGCAAGATCAGAGACACCCACGGCAAGGCAGAAATCCCAGCAGGCTGGTAAGGGCTTAACTCGGCATCGCCACTATAGCAGTCATGAGGTGTTGCCGCACGTTGGCAGTGGTAGAATCCAGATTTCGGAAAAGGCTCGATTTATGCCTCGCAATTTGATCTATCTTTATATCAAGTCTGTACTCTACGAGGCGGGTATAGGAGTCATGGAGTAATTGCGGTCTCGCTGCTGTAGTGCCACTCCAGAAATATATATTGGACGTATAACTTGCGATACTTGGTGACCACAACGCTACCCAGCCCAAAACTGATATTCACGCATGCTAAAAGTACCAGAGACCAGACTTTCTCTACATTTTGCCTTCTTTGCTCTGATAGCTGACTGGAAAGCGTACCAGAGCCAACGGCCTGATGCTCATTGTCGTATAGAGCAATGACGTCATTGCATAACTGGCCAACATTGCTTCCGGTTAATAATACTAGTGAAAGCGGACGTCTATTATTGCTTTGAATACCGGTCTGACAAACTACACCAAAATAAGCTACCTATAATTGTGGACATTGGTGAGTTGTCATGGCGGAAATCCCCGCAAGTGGCTTAGGCTCGAGCCAGCTGCATGGGCTTGCGCTCCTCTCAACAGGCTTTATCTGTGAGCTATTCATGCAAAGTAATTAATCTTTAAGGTACAGAATAGATCTTTAATTTATCTGCTGAAACTGCCTATTTCAAAGAACTGTCTCAACTCGACAATGTCTCAACGTATGAAGCCATGTCTACAGAGCACGCGACCGATCTCCGGAAACAACAAGGCGCATACCTGTCCAAGCGTGATGCACCAAACAAAGAAACGCATCCGGCTCGCAACAGCAAATGGTCCCCATTCTGAAGGGATGAGTCTGAAAGCAGCGAATCGTAATAATAGGACTCATGCCTTCCCCTGCCCTTCGCTCCCTTCAATCCTTGAATCTATGCCTTGAACACAACATGTTCGCAACTCGCACGGACCTGTGACCCTATAATCGTATCTAACAACTGAGCATATATCGCGAATCTGTCGACGCGCATCTGAATACCCTCATCTTCGTCCAACTTCAGCTGTCGAGAGTGTCAGGCCACCTTGCTTCCGGATTAACGTTCGCCGAGTGGGTTTGCCGGGCTAGGAGTCGGAAAGAACCAGATCGATCACTTCATACCTACCAGCCCGCCCCTAACTTCAACCCACGACCTTCACTTCATCAATCCATCCTACCGCACGTCGCGCGCGCCTTTTCCATCCTTAACCACCCAATCTTTGCAGTGAGTTCCGTCTTTAGAATTGTTGCTGAACAATCGCATTCTCTCGTCGCTACGTGTCACGTCAGTGGTCTAACGCACAATCAGTTTTAGTTGAATCATCACAATGGCCAAAAAGGGAGGAAAGAAGAAGAGCGGCGCCAAGAAGAGCGGCGGTGCCTCTGCTGCTGCTGCGACAAACAAGGCCGCTGATCCTGTGGCTGCTGTGTAAGTTTATGATCAAGTGTTGCGCGCGACTTCTGATCTTGTTTGTCCTTGCGTCATTGGGGCGCTTGTCGCGTTGCGCTGGATTGAGCGCTCACTAACTTTGGGACTATAGCGCTCCCGACACCACCGTTGAAGAAACCGTTGCAAAGAGTGAAAGCGAAGCTGAGGCTCCCGTCACTGCGCCCGCTGTCGCTGCTCCCGAGACCACGACCGAGACTGCCGCCGAGGCTGCGACTGAGACCAAGACACCCGTGGATGCTGCACCGATTGCGGCCGCGGCCGATTCGAGCGCGAAAGAAGTTCCAGTTCCTGCAGCGGCTGACGCTCCGATAGAGGAGGCTGTGGACACAGCACCAAAGTCGAAGATCGACCAGATTAAGCCACAAGAGACTCGTACGAGCCCCAATGATTGAACATTGTACCCGCCGCAACATTCACTAACGTTTTATCTATAGCAGTCAAGCCCGAAATGCTGCCTGAAGAGAGGAAGGTGTCGAGTCTGCCGACAGATACCGCGACTGCCCCACTCACTACCCCCGAAGTCGTTGCCGCTACCACTTCCCTCCCAGAAAGACTCAAGGAGTCGGAGAGCCCTGAAGACACCCAGGTCAAGCGACCTCATGAGACTGCTGCCGTACCCGAGGAGGACAAGCCCGCGAAGATCCCCAAGGTGGATGATGAGTCCACTCAGGCTGCCGCAGCTGGGCCGGTCGCGAAGGAGCCCATCCCGAAGGAGAATGTCCCCACCGCAACCCTGCCGAAGGAAAACGTCATGCAGCCTCAAATGGTCCCCGGACTTGGATCGCACCCTGATGACAAGCCATTGAGTGACCTGGAAGGCCTCAACACCGCTACTAGCAAGAAGGAGGCTGCGACTGTCGTTGAACCAACGGAGCAGCCTGTGACTGCTGCTACTACCGCCCCCATTCCGGCTTCTACTGAGAAGAAGGAGACAATTCCTTCTGCTAGTGTCCCCACCCCGGGTTCGACTACGAAGGAGACAATTCCCTCTGCGGCAAAGGCTCCCGAAGTCAAGGCACCCATTGAGGAGAAGCCTGCAACCAGCGCCCTTACCGATACCGCCAAGGAGGAATCCAAGACCGTCCCCAAAACGGAAGCACCCGCTGTTACCCAGCCCACAGCTGCAGCTGCAGCTCTAGGAAGCGGAAAGGCTGCGGCACCTGCAGAAGAAAAAGCCGAGGAGACTCCAGCAGTCCGAACAGAGGCGGCTGTCCTCGCCAAGGCTCCCGCAGATGCTACAACCGGCCCTGCTGCCACAGTGGGCACTGCCAAGGAGGAACTCAAGACGGTTCCTCCGACTCAGGAGCCTGCAGCATCTAAGCCCTCAGCCGCGGTCGCAGCTGCAGCTGTGGGTGCAAGCGGTTCAAAGACCGAAGAGTCCAAGGCTAAGCAGGAGACACCTGTGCTCACCAAGCCCCCAGTCGCAGTCACACCACTAGAGAAGGCTCATGAGGCGCCCGTTGCCAACCAGCCATCTGGTATCGCCAGCGTTGCCGAGGGGCCTAAGGCTGAGAAGCCGTCGGGACTTTCCGAGAGCGCTGCCGCAGCGCGTGCTGCCACCCAGAAGTCTCAACAGGCTAAGGCTGCTCCTGCCCAGGCTAAGACTGGTGGGCTACAACCTGCTCAGGCTAAGGCTGCTGGGCTGCAACCTGCCCAGGCTAAGACCGCTGAACCACAAGCTGCCCAGGCTAAGACCGCTGAACCACAAGCTACCCAGGCTAAGACCGCCGAATCACAAGCTGCCCAGGCTAAGACCGCCGAATCACAAGCTGCCCAGGCTAAGACCGCTGAACCACAAGCTGCCCAGGCTACGGGTGCTGAGCCACAATCTGCCCAGGCTACGAGTGCTGAGCCACAACCTGCTCAGGCTAAGACTGCTGAGCCACAATCTGACCAGGCTCAACCCGATGGAGCTTCCACCAGCGCTAAGCCTGAAGAGAACAAGACCACCGAACAGACTCCGGATCAGGAGACGCCCAAGGCTGAAAAGCGGAAGAGCGGTTTCTTCGGCTGGCTGAAGCGCAAGCTCAAGTGAAACTGAGCGCCAGCTGTTGTTGAGTTCTGTTCTGTCCTGTTCTGTTTGTTTGCTGGTTTCAGGTCGCTCCATCAACCCCCTGTGAGTGGACGGTGTATTGGGTGGGTGGTTGGCGGGGAGGGGAGGATTCGACCCCGCATTGTGATTCCTGATACCCGATTACGCCGCGTAGAAAGTGCTCAGAAAAGAATAATGGAGGTGAAGTCTATATGGCTGTATGATATGATGGATAATGGCACTTGTTTGGATTAATGCTGTATTAGTGTAGTCTAGATATCAATACGAACTCGGTACACTAGTTATCTGGTGAAGGCGTCCGCCCGTCTCTTCAGTCTCTCAGTCCGATTATCCGACGATGACATCGTTATGGGTCTCTTCCCATTATCCACCAGCCAAGCTTTGTCCAAGCTTCTCCCGCTATTCGCTGCCACCGACACTCGGACCCATTGCTCAAAATCCAGTCCAGTGCGGTGACCTGGCCCTGAAACAATCTACTAGCTCATCCATGGCTCTGAGTTTGGCCACGCACCAATCTGGCCCAGATCATCAAAATCGGCGATTCGCAGGTGCCCAGGCCCAGAAGCCCCTCACTGTGTTGTCCGAACTTACGATGCAGTTGCGCAGAATAGGACAGGGGCTGCCTGCTTCTGGTTCAGATCTGACGACTCCATCGTCTCCATTCCCTATAAAAGTGAGTGACATCCCCTGTTTCTGTTCGAGTTCTTCAGCTCTTCAGCTCTTCAGCTTCTGCACTCCACTTTCAAATCTAACTTCTGATCGCTAAATAGCTCTTCAATCGCCGCCTGATTCACCATGGTACACCTTGCATCCATCAAGAAAGACGAGGCCATCAAGCCCCTCTCAAAGCGCGTCGACTCCATCAAGCTCGATACTACCGACGAAGATGATTTCTCTACCAGCACCGTCTACGGTACGCGCTTTGCTACCGAGCATCTGCCATACAATGAGATGCCGGAGCAAGAGATGCCCCGCGATGTGGCCTACCGTATGATCAAGGATGATTTGAGCTTGGATGGAAACCCGATGTTGAAGTATGCCTCTCTTTATGAATTGGTAGTTATCAGAATGACCAGAAGCTGATTGTGTAGTTTGGCGAGTTTCGTCACGACGTACATGGAAGACGAAGCCGAGAAGCTCATGAGCGAGTCGTTCAGCAAGAACTTCATCGACTACGAAGAATATCCCCAATCCGCGGAGATTCAGAACCGGTGCGTCAATATGATTGCTCGGTTGTTCAATGCTCCTACGGATAGCGAGAATGACCACCCCATGGGTACTTCTACCGTTGGGTCTTCTGAGGCAATCATGCTCGGAACTCTGGCCATGAAGAAGCGATGGCAGAACAAGCGCAAGGCAGAAGGCAAGGACTGGACGCGGCCCAACATCGTTATGAACAGCGCCGTGCAAGTCTGCTGGGAAAAGGCAGCCCGCTACTTCGACGTCGAAGAGCGCTATGTCTTCTGCACGGATGATCGCTATGTCATTGACCCCAAGCAAGCAGTCGACCTAGTCGACGAAAACACCATCGGCATCTGCGCTATCCTCGGAACCACATACACTGGCGAGTACGAGGACGTTAAGGCCATCAACGACCTACTCATCGAGCGCAACCTCGACACCCCGATCCACGTTGACGCAGCAAGCGGCGGCTTTGTCGCGCCCTTCATCCACCCATCACTGCAATGGGACTTCCGCCTCGAAAAGGTTGTCTCGATCAACGTCTCCGGCCACAAGTACGGTCTCGTTTACCCGGGCGTCGGCTGGGTCGTCTGGCGGTCTCCCGAATTCCTGCCCAAGGAGCTCATCTTCAACATCAACTACCTCGGTGCCGAGCAGGCCAGCTTCACGCTGAACTTCTCCAAGGGCGCCTCCCATGTCATCGGGCAGTACTATCAGATGATCCGCCTAGGCAAGCGCGGGTACCGCTCTGTCATGGTCAACATCACTCGCATCGCAGACTACCTGGCCGACTCGCTGGAGCAGCTCGGGTTCATTATCATGAGCCAGCGACGCGGGCGGGGACTGCCTCTCGTTGCATTCAGACTCCCTGCGGACCGGGAAGAACAGTTTGATGAGTTTGCGATTGCGCATCAGCTGCGTGAGAGGGGATGGATTGTGCCTGCCTACACGATGGCGCCGAACAGTAACTCGCTGAAGCTGATGCGAGTTGTTGTTCGCGAAGACTTTACAATGAGTCGCTGCGATACGCTGCTGAGCGATATCAAGCTTGCGATGAAGAGTCTGAAGGATATGGACCAGGCCATGTTGTCGAAGTATACCGAGTATGTCCCCAGTATTTTCTACGTGGTCTGAGTGCAGAAGCTAATTTATAGACACGTTCAATCGCATGCCACCAAGTCGCACCAGGCGAAGCACACGCATCCGCACTATAAGAACGAGACTCACTCGCTGCAGGGGAAGACCGGCAAGACGCATGGTGTTTGTTAGAATTCCAAATTAGCAGTCAGCGTTTGCAGCCGTGGAAGTGAGATGATGGTTTCTTTATCTGATACTTGGCCTCTGAGGGGTTCGTTCTAGTTATTGTTTAGTTCTTACTACGCCCAAAGTAGCCGACTATTATTAGCATTTCCCCTCTTCAGCTCGCTCACTTGCTCTCAGCTGTAGTTCTACTCCGTACTGTACAGTCGGTCAATCATGAACTGTTCTTAATTGTGTGTCTATAGCACAGCCCTGTCGCCCAATCACGGAGGTGTCCCACTTATATTATCCTCTCCTTTCAGTTTCATCTTCTTCATCCATCTTCCCCTCGTCACCCTCGTCCTCCTGCCCCTAACCGCCGGGCCTCTCCCCATCTCCATGCCCCTCTTCCGCAGGAAAGAGAAGACCAAGCCGTCCATTTCCTCGTCTGCGTTCCGATCGGTCGAGCATCTTCCTCCTTCCTCTTCCTCCTCCGCCCCTCCGTTCGATCTCTATAGCGACGATATCCAAGACCAACACCATCGCCAACACCACCGCTTCCCCGTCTCCACTTCGCAGCAGTTTCCGCCCCAGCCTCAGCCTCAAGCCCACACTCACTCTCACACTCACGCTCACGCTCACCATTCCCATTCCCACTCGCAGCCGCACTCGCAACCGCTCTATTCTTGGGACACCCGTCATCCTCCACCCCGCAATCCTGCCCGCTCCTCCCTGCAACGCTCTCACACCCAGCGTCTCCGTACACCGCCAGACGCCTCCACGCTGTCCATCTCCAACTCCACCAACACCATCACGGTAGCCAACAATAGCCCTTCTTCCTCTCACCTCGCGCCTCCTCAGTCCTTCGATGCTGACGTTTCCGACCAGTCCTCGCCTTCCTCTCCTACAAACACTGACAGGCTAGACGACCAATATCAGAACCAGAACCAGGAACCCCGCCGGTCCAAGCGGAGTCTCTTCTCTTTCCACTCGTCTACCTCTTCGACCTCTGTCCGGGACCAACCGAGCCTGCTGGAGCGCAACCGATCTGTCAAGTTGACTGGTAAACGCCAATCGCATTACCATAATCAGAGCCAGAACCAGCAGCAGCGCCCGCACCAGGAACAGTCGCCGCGACAGCAACAACAACAAGGGCGGTCGTCGTTGGATCGGTCAAGAGATTATGCGGTAAACGATTCAGAGACTGAATATCGACCGTCGTCTATGCACCAGCAGAGCACTGCTCATACCGCCGCCGCCCCTGACTACGGTCTCGCCCCGCCATCTCGTTCCCCGCACCCATCGCCGATTCCACGGTCCAACACCGACCCTCATCTTCTGGGCCAAGCCGCTCGGCAGTCGTTTGTCGAGGACTCCAGACACGGTGCTGATATAGCTCCCGCAGGGCACCAACTAGACCTGCGACCACCGTCCCGACAATTGATTGGACCTCCGTCGCCTTATCAGTTTCCTAAGAGCGAAACATCCTCGACATCGCAGCTCGGGGCAATGTCAGACCGACCGTCTGGCGCGAACCAACAAAGTCAATCCCAACAGGGATCAAACCAGGAAGCTGGTCTCCGGAATAATGTTGCACAGCAAACCCTCGATACAGGGCGCGCAACGCCCACTTCTAAAGATAATCGGAGCCGTGATGATCTAAGTGAAGTTGATGTCCGCACTTTAATCTCGAAGCATGAGGAATTGCGTAAGCCATTTGTTGAGCCTACATGATTTATGTTCTGATGACATACAGAGGCCAAATACTCGAAGGTGAAACGGTACTACTTTGAGCGAGATGCTCAGGTCCAGCAGCTACAGAACACAGTGGCTCATCAGCGCATGGCTGTTTCACGAACAGTCCTCGATGACAACGAATATGCCAATAGGTTTGGTCGTCTAGACGGTGCCATCAAGGATCTTGCCTTTGCCATCCGCAAAGACTGGAAAACACTCCCTAACTGGCTCACTGGGTTCGTCAACGAAGATGCCGCTACCACAGGCACAAAGGAGATGACCGCTATCGGCCGTTCAGTGATGAGTCGGTGGCTCGTGGATGAGGTCTTTGAACGCCACTTCCATCCGGCGCTTGAACCAGCCTTTAGCCAGCAATTGAAATCAATTGAAATGACACTGCGCCGACAACAGACAAACACTACCACAGAAGAAGACAAAGAGAACTCTATCGCTCGCATCTCTAACTGGCGCCGCACAACACTTGACGGTCTAGGCGATGCCTTGCAGGGGCCGACAGCAGACGAGCACCGCTCTAACCTGATAAATCATCTTATTGAACACCTCGTTGCAACTCTCGTCAGCTATCTCCACAACCCTCCACCACCCGGAATCGACACCGGCGCTCGCATGATTGTCGAAAATGCCGTTGGCATTGCTGAAAAGATCCCTCTTGAATCTCGAGATATCTGCGTCGACTACATCCCGCCAGGATCATTCATCCAAGAGACAACCATGAAAATCGAACCCGGTGTACTCCCTCCTCTCACCAACGCCGCTACTCTGACGGATCCCCGCCGCTCTGCTGAAGAGAATTCCAATGAAATTCTCCAAGACGATGGCCCCGGCACAGAAAACGACCGCGAATCACCACCATCCGCGAACCCTGCCACTGGTGGTCTCGACGGCGGCCCCGCAGCACGCGAACAGCGCATGCGCTCCGTATTCAGGGACATGATTGGCCGGAAACCAGGACAGACCCCGCCAGGCGCTGGGCCTGTTCCTGGTCAGGGACCGCCAGGGAACCCTGCTGAGGGCATCCGTCGCGGATCGGTTGGGACAGCGGTTCCTGCATCTGCGTCTGCGTCTGGTCCGGGAGCAGGACCTGGAACAGGAGTAGGGCGGATTCGCCTCGCGGCGTTTGTGACGGCTGAAGTGCGCGGCAAGGGGCCCATGAATGTCTTGGTTAAGGCTCCTGCTTATCCGATGGAGTAGAAGGTCTATCTATCTGTGTACTCGATGGTTTCCCTTGACGGGGCCATACTTTGCTAAGGTATATTCGCGTTGTGGGTTACTCGTCTTTGGTATATATAGCGCTTTCATTGTTTTCTTTTTCTCTCTACCTTTTGTCAGGATTGGGATCAGGATCGTTTTGGAATGGACGAAATGGGATGAATATACAGATTCAATAGCAATAACGGGACATTGCATTGAATAGGCTGTCAGTGCCAGGCCGGTTGACTAGCTAGCTAGCGAGCCGCTTCAATCAATTTGATGAGGAACGATCTTATTGATTGTTGCATGACATATGAAATGTCATTGATTATCATTTCCAGCATGTACTTCAAGTACAAAACAAAAAAATCCACACAAGCTGGGTTCTGGTTGAGCTCGCTGCCGCTTCAAGCAAGATACATTAATTGAGCCACGGATGAATGTTATCTAAGGTGCCTAGTATCGATGTAGACTTTTACATTGTAGATGCGAATAACCGAAGATGAGGTAAGGCGGAATGGAATAGTTATGTACATCCTCAGTTACAGACCAGGGTGAATACATGGAGCCGAGCCTACCTGGAAAGAGAGAAGAATTGACTTGATAGATAAATTGATAAATGAATCAAACGTACATACATTGAAACGAATTGGGCAGGCATGATAAGATAAGCTAGATGTTCGCGTTCATATTCACACAAATGCCATACGGCAGAAAGCAAGCAAGCAAGCAACGCAACGCTAGTGTTATTATCGCTATCGCTGGGTGCAAGCAAAAAAGAAAAATAAAGAAAAAGAGGTCAGGAGAAAGAGAGCTAGATACAAGAAATGATAATCATGCATGCAAGCAAGCAAAGACAAAGCTAGCACGCTGTAAATGGTGAAATGCAGGGTATAGCGCCTCACTCTGATAAGAGATAAAAAAAAAAAGGTGGAAAGCAAACGCTTGGAACGCCAATCAATCAAGTCAGTCTTTTTTTGCCCCCCAGATCCGTTAGAAAATTTTTAAAAAAAAAAGAGTAAAAAGGAAAGAGAGATTAAACTCTAGTTCCTTGCTCCTGCGCAACCTGCTGGAGAACTCTCGGCCAGCGCGAAATGAACTCGACGTCATCGAGAATGCCCTTGCCCTGGTTGCGGACATACTGGGTGCTCGGGTCAACGCGCGGCTCCCAGTCCCAGAGTTGGGGCGTGCCCTTGAGCAGCGCGCCATAGACAAGACGGCGCCGGCGCTGAGAGCGCAGGACGTCTTCCTTGATGGCTTCGAGATCCCAGATGGTGTGGACTTCTTCGGTGAAGTATGCGAGGAGTTTGACTGGGTCCGTGGTTTCGGGGACGACAGAGGACGGTTTTCCGGGGCTGGGGGTGCGGGGAGGAGTAGGGAAGGGGTAATCGCGGGGTTGGCGCCCATTGACGAGTGGTGCAGCGCGGGGGGATTCGACGGGTGTAGGGAGGGACGGGTGGGATTGTTTGGCGAGCATGGCGGCCTTGAGGTCTGCGGCTGGGAGAGGGCGCGATGGTTCCGCCAGGCCGGCGACCAAGTTGACCTTTTCAAGGGGATCGTTGGCCACGTCGAAGAGCATGGGCGGGTCGATGAGTGAGTAGATGAACTTCCAGCGACCGCGGCGGATCATGACCAGGGGAGACTGAGTGCCTTCGCCCATGTACTCGCCGAGCACGGTGTCTGTCTTGGGGCCTTCTTCGCCTGTGAGGTAGGGGAGGAGAGAAACTCCGTCGAGAGGAAGCTCCTTGATGATTGGTGCGCCTACGAGGTCGGCAAACGTGGGAAGAATATCCATTGTTGACACATTCTCAGAGATACGTGCCGGGGCGAACCGGTTAGGCGCATTGACGATGAATGGCACGCGGGCTGAGTTCTCGAACCAGGCCATCTTGTACCAGAGACCGCGCTCGCCGAGCATGTCGCCGTGGTCGCCGGTGAAGACGATGATGGTGTCGTCACGCATGCCAGTGTCGTCGAGAACCTTGAGGAGCTTGCCGACGTTGGTGTCGACGTAAGTGCAGGCGGCGTAGTACGCGCGACGGGCTGCCTTGATTCGCTCATCGGGCATTTCCTTACCAAACAGGTCAATGCACTTCAGGATACGCTGGGAGTGCGGATCCTGCTGATCATGGGGAATGGCCGGGTTGGTGGGGAGAGGGATCTCCACGTCCTCGTACAGATCCCAGAACTCCTTGGTCATGGCGTACGGGTCATGAGGGTGAGTCATAGAGACGGTCAAGCAGAATGGCTGTTCGTTGCGCTGGCGCACGTGGTCGAAGAGATACTGCTTGGACTTGTAGATAACCTCCTCGTCAAAGTCGAGCTGGTTGGTGCGGACCACCGGCCCGGCCTCCAGAACGGAAGACATGTTGTGGTAGAAGTCGAGACGAATGTCCTAATCGAGTCAATATTTCCATCTTCTAAACTGCTTTAGGCAAATACTTACAGGCTCGTCCCAATTGACTGACCAGCCGTAGTCACCCGGGTAGATGTCGGATGTCAGGCGCTGCTCGTAGCCGTGAAGTTGGTCAGGACCACAGAAGTGCATCTTGCCAGCAAGAGCAGTATGGTAGCCTTCGCGGCGGAGGTAATGGGCGTACGTTGGGGTGTCGGCGGGCAAGTCGGCAGCGTTGTCATAGGCGCCAATCTTGGAGGGCAGCTGGCCAGTCACCATGACAAAGCGAGACGGAGCGCATAGTGGTGAGTTGCAGTAGGCCGAGTCAAACACAACACCGGTGTCCGCCAGCTTGTCGAGGTTGGGGGTCTTGATGGGCGAGTTCTTGTCATGGAAGGCCAGAAGGGGGGCAGCCATCTGGTCTGCCATGATGTAGAGAATGTTGGGTTTCTTGGCCGCCATGGTGACTGCTTGTCTAGAGGTATGGGTATAGACAGATGGGAAGGAGGGAAAGATAGACAAAGAAGAAGGAGGCGAGAAAATTATAAGGAAGCGTATGTGGAGAAGAGCCGGGTCTTGTGACTTGATAAGAGGAAAAGAACCAGATCTTCGGTTTATGTCACCGCAACAATGGAACCATTGGCTGAGCCGATGGTGTGATTGTCAGAACTGCTTTGCAATCAGGTCCACAGGGGTCTTCCTTCTCTGCTTTTACTCATGTCCAATTTATCTCCATGACTCCTGGCAGAAGATGAGGAGCGGTGTGATGCAGCAGTGAGAAGAGCTGGGGACTAGCGCTGATCAGGAGGGGACTCCGGGGTCCTTCCTACATCTTCAACACCATGAACACTGTCATTTTCTCCCCAAAATACCAGGATGGGAGAGCTCATTATTAACACTGCTGTCCAAACTCTATAGTATATTCTAGAATGTTGTTGTCTTTATGTACAAAAGTGCATAAGTTCAGTCGGACCCCGGACTAGCTTTGCCACTAAACGACCCCGTTCCGCTTGGATCTTGGCGGAAACACTCGGCTTCACCTGATTTCCTGATTCCCTCAGGATCTGAGACTTGGCGAAACGTTTCAACACTTTCATTCAGATAGCAGAATAGATAAGCAGATTCTGCTATCACAGAGATATCTCAATATACAAGCGCATTGTCAAATTCCGACTGTGGTGTTCAAGTGCCAAACCACCGGATCAGTCCCGATGACACCATCCCCGCTAAAGATTTTAAGCACGAATCTCCAGCTTTCTTAACCTCACTCCTGAAGATCATAAAGGATCCCCGGCTAATCATCGCGCGGCGTTTCATCTTGCATGCATTGTCAGATCCCATACACCGCTCCTCAACTTACTCCAGAGTACCAAGACTTTGACCACCTACGGAGTACTCCGTAGTTGAGTATCACTAAACCAACACCACAAGGTTTCCAGCTAAGAATGCGACTGCCAAATTTTATCCACACTCCGGTCAGATCCGACGGGTTCGCCGAACTGTCCGGCGTTCCGCCCGGTAGTTAAGCGTGGAGGAAACTCGGGATTCTAGCACCATTTGATCTCCCGAGCACGCAATCGCACATCGCACATCGCACATCCCGCCACTGTTGCGCCATCATCCCCGGACCTTGCGTTTCCTTACAACAGCGTCAGCAAGGAATGCGCAACGTCAGATCTTACGAATAACAACAGGACACTTATCAGATCTGGGGCTTCTCCGGATTTCTCATAGTGGTCCCGTTATTGCACCATCTTGACATCGCTTTGAGCTCAGTATCTTAACTAAGTCTCACCTCATGCACTGAGTCAGCACCTGAACTGCAGTGGTTGAATTCTCCGAGAGAGCGGGATCCTCCCGAGCCCCTAACTTACTTCCATCTAGGGTTGTGGATTGTGGATGCATGCTGCCGAATTGCATACGGAGTAGACACTCTGCACTGGAAAGCAGGGGTCTTGGCTCTCTGATCGAGACGTCATCTTGCTTGACTATGTTTGATCGCTCATTTTTGCACCCCTTTCCTTGTTGGAATATGAGCTTAAACCGGTATTGGGTACGATAAGATTGACGTAAACTGACTGGACGGCAAGTTAGGTTTCTGGCACCACGCTTCCATTTCCAGACCCCGATCTCAGAGTCTGGACTGTATGCGGATTCCTCACGTGGTACCTGGATTAGAATAAGGTTGTCGACCCCGGAGGTAAATTGGGGCCGCGCGGAGTTTCATCTAGACTACTCCATAGACGTCAAATGGAAACACGCTGAATGCTAAACGATCGCTGCTTGACTCCCGCTAAGTATCAAAGTACGGAGTATATACGTCTCCACTGTCCAAGCCACACCGACTGATAAAAACAACAAGCTAAGTGCTAAGACTACGCTAAGGGCATGTCCACGCCCGGGGCCAGCGATCACGCTATGACCTATCCCAACGACGCGTCAACGGGCTGTCTAGGTCCCCCTGAACGTGGAGGCGCAGCGTCGGCCGCGTTGCTTCTTTCGTTCTTCGGAAATAGAGCTAAATCCGTTAATCGACCTTGACAGAACTATTTCAACTTCAGTTAGTTTTGAAGACATCACGACGAACATGGTAGTCTAACCTGTAAATACGACGGATAAACGCATACGCCGTCAGGAACCCAACAGTCCCCGTCAACAAGCCGTAAACAGCGCAAGCCAAAAAGCTATAGCTGAAGAAGAGCAGACTCGACACGAAACCCGTGATATGCAGATGGAAGTAGTAGTACCAGACGCAGTAGGCAAAAACCCAGAATGCACTGCTTCCGCCTGTGAGGAAGCTTTGCCACCACCAATGGTAGTTCTAGAACATGTTAGTTTGTTTACATTTGTGTTGCTAGAGATACACAGGAAGCCTACCTCGGCACAGAGCTGGCTGTAAGTCGCGATGATCGTCACCTCACTGACCGTGATTATCAAGATCGTTGTGACGGCGCTCAAGAAGCCGAACACGTAATAGTATCCACTCTTGTCCTGCCACAAGTTCTTGAACACGAAGAGGAGCTCGATGAATAGGACTGCGAATGGTGCTAGACCTGTGATTATTGCTCCTTGAACGCTATGCAGGTACCAAGGTTGAGGAGGAATCTGGCGCGCGATAGAGGATGTCTTGGTAGGGTGCTCCCATGGCTTGGCGCGCATGAAGCCATACCAGCTACCAGCGTACACCAGAGGAACTTGGATGGACAGCCAAAGGACAATAATGCCGACCAGTGTGCCGAACGGAATCGCTGTGCTGGACGCCTGTGCCCACACGAAAAGGTTCAAGATGAAAACGAGACAGAAGGTCAATCCGGGGAAGAAAAGGGCGGTCTAACTTGTCAGCAGCGTTACACCAAGGGTCATACCACTTACAATCAATGTGTTCTTACGCCAGCTCGCTCCGCCAAACGTCTTGTACAAGCTGCCAGAAAAGTATCCAGAGAAGACCCCCGCAAAAACGAACAAGCCCATACCAACGCTGACAAAACCTCCTCGAAAACTTGGATTTAGAATACCGAAGCAGCTGAGCAGCAGTAACCCGAACGCCATAAACAACAGTTGCATTCCAGATCCGATTAAAGGTGCAAGAAGTCCGCTGTACTCTGGCACCCGGAACACATCTGCGTGTAGCAGCTTCCAGCCGCTCACATCATCCATACCCTCTTCATCAGAGTCCAGGTCTCCTTCCCTCTCGAGGTCCGCGGATTGGTCCAAGAGACCTTCCTTGTTGCCTCGTCTGCCTTTTCCACCATCCATCGCTCCATCGCCTCGGCCTTTGATGTCTCCCTGTACAGTTCTACCCCAAATGACATAAACCGCGACGCCCAAGACGCCAGAAATCGTCAAGGAATTGAGGACAGCTAGCCAATGCGTCATGGAACTGTCGTCTTGCTTGCTGAAGTACAAGTCCCAGCGACTTGACCACTCAATACTATTATCCTCTTTGAAGTATACTGAGTAAGTGATCGGAATCTTTAGAGTAGCTCCGTCATCATAATCGTCATCTTCCGGCAGATACGACGAGCCGGGGTACTTCTCTCGGAGATGCTCCAAATTCGGCGGAATATACAGTTCAAGCCCTTCGTGCTCCTCATGGACGTTCTCCGGGCATCCATCTTCTTGATGGTCCTGAGCGCGGATACTCTTCGGGTACACCTCGAATCCAACAACGACTTTGCCTCCCTCTGGAGCTGCGCGCCAGCGTATTACGATAGTGTAATGGTTGTTGATGTAGTACCGCTGCTTTCCATCAACAGCGGAGAACTCCTGGTACCCCAGCTTGAAGCCCGACGCGTAGTATTTTCTACTACGGTCGACTGTCACAAAGCTTGTTGCTCCAGGCAGGTTGTCGGCAATCCATTCTGCGACATACCCCTCTCTAATCAACTGGCGGCCCCATTTCACATCCTGACGCGCAACCTCTCTCGTGCACAGTGCGCGGCATTCCATGTTCTTTCCCATGTGGAGCTCAAAGTCGGAAGTCATTATTCGGTCTCCGCGCAAGATCTCTCCCAGATTCTGCGACACACTTTGTCCAGAACCAAAAGGCGATCCACCGTGTGCGCGTCCGCTAGGAGGGCATACGAAGGGAAGGTCGTAGTAGGCATATTGCAGTTGTGTATGATCAGAGAATATCTTGTTCACGAGGAGTGGGATCGATTCGTCGTCGTTATACCGCTTGATCGAGTAGCCTTCGGAAGACAAAACACGTCAGCATACAAGCTAGCAGGAATCGGCGGAGGAGCCAAACCGGGTAAATAGAATGCGTAGCAACAGGAAACAAGCAGAATCCATAGTGACCATATTTGCGGACAGCTCAGCCATTGCAACCCCATGTTGAAAGGACCCTGGACCAAATCAAGCCAAGTGTCCAGGCTCAAGCTCGCGTATAGATCAACGTGGCGGTTATGAGGGGTCAAGTCTAGTATTCCCAAGCACGGCGAGTACGTGAAACAATGCAAATATAAGAGAGAACCAATGGTCTCCTAAGGATAAATTAGGGAAAGTGAATAGCCAAAGGAAGACAGTAGAATAATGCCTGGAAGTCGGCCAGGAATCGACGCGAGTCAAGAGGTCGGTCAGAGCTCTCCCAATAAATCAGAATGCAATTCGAATACGGAGTAATACAGGAAATATGAACAAGAATGAGCTGTTTAACGAGTGGATTCGACCGCGAAATATTTCATCCAGACAAGAGTGATGATCTACGGAGTACGGAGTAGCTGGTAAGGGTGAAAGATGAAGGGAGTCGTTGGAAGCCTGAGGCCAAAGTCGGGGTCGAGACTTGGCGAGCTCCAGTCACATTTTAAAGCCGCGCCTCATGTCCCTGCAGGCCAAGCTTATACTCTGTAAATTCATTGCTATAGCCTTTGCATAAGCGAGACCTGTCTGCTACTGAAAATTGCTTCAAAGTAGTATCATCGTCGGTTATTAGTGAACGTAGCCTGTTTGAACCAACACCTTCAAACTCACTTGTAAGGTATATATATTTTAATCTCCACATCGACTGGAAGGGGATCTTGAGGAGGAAAATAGTGCCATTCCATCGTATAAAGCATCGTTAAGATATAGATCCACCTTGCGAGCATAAAATCAAATACAGAGTACTACAGAAACGTTTCTACATTCAGTCGCATGTGCGACTCTAGACGAACGCAAAAGAGCCAGGTAGAAGAACGCTAGAAATCGCAGAAAGTTGGAAAATATCGGTGAAGGTATACACTTATGACGGAGGGCTTAATAGATATTCCACTGCGCCTTGTACACTGCCTCCCGATCGACGGAGTGCTTCAATGTTTCGTTCGAATTCGAAAAACCCCATGTCGTTGAGCTGGCGCAGCTGGTCCGCGTATCTCTCTTCAGGTGGCCTGTTATCTTGAGGGGCGGGACTACCACCGGCACCTCTAAGCAAAGAGCCCAAGTCGAAGCCACCTCCGCCTCCCTGTCCTCCCATTGACTGCATCATCTGTTCCAACAACGCAGGGTTGCGGAGGAAGGGGTTCTGTTCCGGGTTAAACGGATTGCCACCCAGACCGCCCAAACCTCCCGATCCTGGAAAGGCATACGGCGACCAAGCTGGGTTTTGCGCATTTTGACCTCCGGACGCGTTGTCGCCCCCCGTTGTTGCTCCGGCATCTGCCTGTGCGGCCCCTGTCTGACCAGCCTGGTTACCGCCAAAGAGGGCAGCAAACGGATTGCCAGCGCCAAGGCCCGGGCCCATGAAAGGATTGAACATTGGAGGAGCACCTGGCGTCGCACCCGGCGTAGCGTTGGTGTTATTGTCATTCTGTCCCTCTCTGTTCTCCTCGGGCGTTGTGTTGGTGGCCCCTGGTGCAGGGAAAGCACCACCTCCGCCTGGACCACCAAAACCCCCACGCCCAAGACCGGCACCCCCCATTGCACGCTGAAGCTGCATCATTTGACGGAGCGAGTTAGGGTCGGTCATCATACGGCGAAAGTCTGGACTCTGGAACATTTCGCGGGCACCGGGTAGGTCGCGTAGCATAGGATTTTGTTGAATCATCATGTCAATCATTTGCGGGTTCTGTAGAGCCTCGTTGATGGTCGACTGGAACTGAGGATTCTCAAGCATCTGAGCCATTGATTCGGGGTCTGGAGGAGGTCCCATCTGAAAACATCGGCTGCGTTAGCATATTAACTGATATAGTACGTTCAATGATAACTTACACCGCCGTCTGGGCCAAACATGCCGGCACCTGGAAGCTGCGCAAACCCAGCGTAACGTGCGCCAGTCAAGCCAGCGAGGGGATTGTTCCCTGTGCCGGCGGCGAGGTTTGTCGGTACTCCGGTGGCTGCTGCGCTCGACGGGTTGGGGGCGGAAGCACTTTGATTAGTGGCAGCCTGGCGTTGGTTGCTAGCTGCGCTCTTTACAAGATGAATAGTATGTCCGTCTTTGATCTTGTAAGTCGCCAAAGTGTCGTTGTCTTTCAGCACTCTCCCCGAATAGATCAGGCGCTGGCGCTCTGCTGGAGTGTCCGCATATTCCGAAGATGAAAGCTTCTCTTTCAGATCTGAAACGGACGTTGAGAGAGGTAATGTGAGCGTGTATTTGGCATCATTTGACGATTTGACGCTGAAGGTGATGGGCGCATCCTCCGCCGATGTGGTATCATCAGCCATGACGATCGGTGTTGGAGAGGGGCGAGTTGAGGGGTCCAAGGCAGCAACTGATTGCGATACAGGTCTAGAAGTAGGGACGAAACGTTTCTTTAGGAAAGTTCAGAGAAGGAGGAAGTTGGGATAGGAGTAACCTCAACAACACGATGGGTCGCTGAGAGAAATGGCTAATCACAATGGCGACTCGCCGTCAAAGGCCATAGAAGCGGGCGGAACACCATCGTCATAAAGGAACGGCAGGCGGTACTGGTCACGTGTGAAGTCAAACAAGACAAACACGCGCTTGACTTCAGCTCGGAGCTCCACACTGCAATTTTTCACCTTCGCGTCCACAAGACAGACAAGCTCCCAGCTCCCTACCTCACCTCTCTCCACGGGGATATCTCGTGATTCGAGTGTCCTCCATCTTGCGGGCATTTCTTGCAGCAATGGGAGTGCTCTTGCTATAGAGTCACCTGTTATTGACTGCAATTGCGTCGTAAACCAACAGCTCGTTTCCTCGGTCCAGTCGAGCCTCGACGGCCTAATCGTCCACCATGGCCACTACCTCGCATATGTTTATGTACTCCCTTACGATCCAGCCGCCAACTGCGATCACACAGGCTATCCTAGGTCAATTCGCGGGGACCAAAGAGCAGCAGATTGTCACAGCGTCTGGGTCGAAGCTGACAATCCACCGCCCTGACCCTACCCAGGGCAAGGTCACCCCGCTGTACACCCAGGATGTTTTCGGCATTATCCGAACATTGGCTGCCTTCAGGCTAGCTGGCAGCAACAAAGGTATGTTCTTACGGTCCTCTCAGCGAATTCCAAGATCATTTTAGTGATTCGTCAAGCTTTCCGGGCAACATGATCCTTCACTGCCGAACGAGCGCCTTCGGAGGCGGGACGTGCCCCGGTCGGCGACGTGGACGCTCGTTGGTTCAAACAGTGCTGAGATCTGCTTATAGATTATATAATTATTGGCTCGGACTCTGGGCGCATCACCATCATTGAGTATGTACCCTCACAGAATCGGTTTAACCGCATTCACCTTGAGACATTTGGCAAGTCAGGCGTTCGCCGTGTCGTTCCTGGCCAGTACCTGGCGGTTGATCCCAAGGGCAGAGCATGCCTCATTGCTTCTGTGGAAAAGAACAAGCTTGTTTATGTCCTGAATCGAAACTCGCAGGCCGAGCTTACGATTTCATCTCCGCTAGAAGCGCACAAGCCGCAGACTTTGGTGTTTGCGGTGGTGGCTCTGGACGCTGGGTATGAAAACCCTGTCTTCGCTGCCCTTGAGGTGGACTATTCCGAGTCAGACCAGGACCCAACAGGTCAAGCATTCGAAGAGGTTGAAAAACATCTCGTTTACTACGAGCTTGATCTTGGTTTGAACCACGTTGTTCGGAAGTGGGCGGACCCTGTGGATCGCACATCATCGATGCTCTTTCAGGTACCTGGCGGAGCTGATGGTCCGAGCGGTGTCTTAGTTTGCGCGGAGGATAATATTACCTACCGGCATTCGAACCAAGATGCTTTCAGGGTTCCTATTCCTCGACGGCAAGGTGCAGTTGAAAATCCTGAGCGCAGGCGCTGTATCACTGCGGGTGTGATGCATAAGATGCGCGGGGCTTTCTTCTTCCTCCTACAAACTGAAGATGGAGACCTGTTCAAGCTTACTCTTGACATGGTCGAGGATGACAACGGCCAGCTCACTGGGGAAGTCAAAGGACTGAAAATCAAATACTTTGACACAGTGCCTTTGGCTTCGAGCCTGTTGATTCTAAAGAGCGGTTTCCTTTACGTTGCCGGCGAGGGTGGAAACCACAACTTTTACCAGTTCGAGAAGCTAGGCGATGATGATGAGGAGATCGAGTTCAGCAGCGACAACTTTCCAGCAGATCCTGCAATTCCTTACGAGCCCATCTATTTCCAGCCGCGGGGCGCCGAGAATCTCAATCTCGTCGAGTCCATCAATTCTCTCAATCCATTGATCGATAGCAAAATCGTCAATCTCGCAGACGATGATGCTCCACAGATCTTCGCAGTCTCAGGTACAGGGGCGCGAAGCTCTTTCCGAACACTCAAGCATGGACTGGAAGTTTCGGAAATTGTTGAGTCAGAACTGCCCAGCGTTCCGTCAGCGGTTTGGACGACAAAACTGACCAGAGCGGACGAGTTCGACGCCTACATTGTGCTCTCTTTTGCCAATGGTACTCTTGTCTTGAGTATCGGCGAGACGGTAGAAGAAGTCACTGATACTGGCTTCCTTTCGTCGGCACCCACCTTGGCTGTTCAGCAACTTGGTGAAGATTCTCTTATCCAAATCCACCCTCGCGGTATCCGACATATCCTCGCGGATCGACGAGTGAACGAGTGGCCCGCGCCCCAACATCGCTCTATTGTTGCCGCCGCAACAAACGAGCGTCAGGTCGCTGTTGCGCTCAGCTCCGGTGAGATTGTATACTTCGAGTTGGATGCGGATGGGTCCCTTGCTGAATATGATGAGCGGCGACAAATGACTGGAACAGTGACATGTCTCAGCCTGGGCGAGGTGCCTGAGGGTCGCGTTCGAAGCTCATTCTTGGCCGTCGGCTGCGATGATTCGACAGTGCGCATCCTCAGTCTTGATCCTGATAACACTCTGGAGAACAAGTCTGTCCAAGCGCTGACCGCTGCGCCGTCCGCTCTCAATATCATCCCCATGGCCGACTCAAGTTCTGGCGGAACCACTCTTTATCTTCACATTGGTCTTCACTCCGGTGTTTACCTGCGGACGGCGCTTGATGAAGTCACGGGCGAACTTTCCGATACGCGAACTCGGTTCTTGGGATCTAGCGCGGTGAAGCTCTTCCAAGTCTCGGTAACAGGACAGACGGCTGTGCTTGCACTGAGCTCGCGCCCTTGGCTGGGCTATTCTGATACTCAAACCAAGGGTTTCATGCTTACGCCGTTGGATTATGTGCCACTTGAATGGGGCTGGAACTTCTCCAGCGAACAGTGCATTGAGGGTATGGTTGGAATTCAAGGGCAAAACCTCAGGTATGCACTCTTTTTTTTTTCCGTCAGACCGCCAGTCCCCAAGTGATCGTATGATGAGAACGGAATCATGTCCGAAAGACTATGTGGATCATAATTCTTTTTTTATACTCCAATTGTTCCTACTGAGACCACAACACTTTTTTTTGTTGCATTTATGGATACTTCTATTGTGACCGGTTCTAACGCTGGCTTCTAGGATTTTCTCGATCGAGAAACTCGACAACAACATCCTGCAACAGTCAATACCCCTCGCGTACACTCCGCGTCGCCTCATCAAACACCCCGAACAACCTCTGTTTTACGTTATCGAATCCGACAACAACGTTCTTTCACCGGCCACCCGGAATCGATTGCTGGATGACTCAAAAGCTCGAGACGGAGATGCCACGGTATTGCCGCCAGAAGAATTTGGATATCCTCGCGGTACCGGCCACTGGGCTTCCTGCATCCAGATTGTTGACCCAGTGGAACAAGCGATTGTTGCTACGGTCGAGCTGGAAGAGAATGAAGCGGCTGTCAGTATCGCCACTGTACCGTTCACTAGCCAAGACGATGAAACATTCTTGGTGGTGGGAACAGCCAAGGACATGAGTGTCAACCCTCCTTCATCTTCCGGAGGATACCTCCACATCTATCGATTCCAGGAAGATGGAAAGGAGCTGGAATTCATTCATAAAACGAAGGTCGAGGAACCTCCCCTCGCTCTTCTTGGATTTCAAGGCCGTCTGGTCGCAGGAGTTGGCCCCTTACTTCGCATTTACGATCTGGGAATGAAACAGCTACTTCGAAAATGCCAGACTATCGCGGCTCCCAAGGCCATTGTCGGTCTGCAAACCCAAGGCAGTCGTATCGTCGTCAGTGATGTCCGCGAAAGCGTTACATATGTTGTCTACAAATATCAAGAGAATGCTCTGATTCCATTTGTCGATGATGCTATTGCTCGGTGGACCACGGCGACAACAATGGTCGACTATGAAACCACGGCTGGAGGTGATAAATTTGGAAACCTCTGGTTGGTGCGGTGCCCAAAGAAGATCTCAGAAGAAGCAGACGAGGAGGGCTCTGGTGCTCACCTGATCCACGACCGCGGATATCTTCAGGGCACGCCCAACCGTCTAGAATTGATGGCCCATGTTTTCACGCAGGACATTCCCACCAGTCTACATAAAACCCAGCTGGTAGCCGGAGGCCGCGACATTTTGGTTTGGACAGGATTCATGGGCACAATTGGCATCCTTGTGCCGTTTGTCAGTCGAGAGGACGTTGACTTTTTCCAAAGCCTGGAAATGCAACTAGCGTCGCAGTGCCCGCCGCTTGCTGGACGAGACCACCTCATCTACCGGAGTTACTACGCTCCGGTGAAGGGCGTTATCGACGGAGACCTGTGTGAGATGTACTTCCTCCTGTCTAATGATACGAAGATGATGATTGCCGGAGAATTGGATCGCTCAGTGAGAGAAATTGAGCGAAAGATTTCGGTTCGTCTTACAACCCCTTTCCATGCTATTTATCTATCTGCTAACCCTTCTTCAGGACATGCGAACAAGAGTGGCGTACTGATTTAGCGAATGCGGCGTTCAGGCAATCCTCGGGATAATGTTAGCCTACAATTTAATTGTATATCATCCATGATCTCCCCTTCCCGGTCCCATGTCCTTGTAGAAAGCGTCTCCTGCCTCGCTCGGTCTTCTGCAACCCACAGCTGATCTTGAGCTGGATGCAGGCCCCATTTGCAATACCTTTTGGGCCCTGTACGAGACAAGAATAAGGCTTCGCCGTCAACGATCTTTGAGTACGATCTTATCCGCTTCTCACGGGTATCATCGTAATTTATAGTTGGGACATTCCTCTCGTATGAATCCAATATGACTTATTCAAAATACATCTTTCTTCACAGATCTCCACTACATACTTAGGGTACATAGGTGCAGGGCTGAATTTCACCGCCGGGCGGATTCTCGGCGGATTTACCTTGTTAGGAGGACTTTGCGAGATGGTCTTGATGGGTCTTGCAGGACTCCGTATATTCTCCAAATTCAAGGAATTTCTCCGGATAAATGACCATCCGTCCTTGCTTTCAGTTCTTTCCCCTCTGTTCAACGCGATTGTAGATATGGATAGACCCTGAAGGCTCGCTCGCTGGGTATAAGAACCCACCACCTAGACCACCGTCTACTACGCATTGACCGCGGTAGATGCAAGACCAGAAGCAGAAGGGCATAGAAATCGAATCATTACAAGGTCAATTAGCCATAATGACTGCCGACAATGGATCCAATGTCATCCGCGCAGCGAGTAAGTCAATCCACCAACCCATCTATGCATTCCAAACCAGGTTTAAGTCTCAAGATTGGACCTATCTACCTGTGCCTCTATACTGACGATAGGCTGCCCAAGGCAAAAATGAGCGGCGATACATAACCCGCCATGCACTGGACTTCTACCGAGCTCTTACCATGACGGGGATGTATACTCTAGACCTGGAGAAGCTGGACGGGATTGATCCAATGGCGATAGAGGCATACATCCCGGCGCTGAAATGGTGTATTGCTGTGCATCCGAGTCTGCGAACTGCTATCTGGGGTCAGGACGGTGAGAGCCCGGTGTTTGTTTGTCCTGGGAGGATGGATCTGAAGAGGCATGTTCGGGTTAGAGACTTTGGCGAGGTATTGGGGAGTGAGGATGGTGAGGAGGATGAGATCCTGAAGCGCGTTCTACTAGAAACGCACGATGAAGCTTTCGAGGGCGTTGACAGGGTTCCGCCCTGGAGGATTGTTGTTCTCCCTTTACCGACGTCGAGACATCGTCCTGATTGTGATGAGAAGATGAAGGTATATGTCATCTTTGCGTACTCGCATTCAGTCGGAGACGGACGGTCTGGTCTTGCCTTCCACAAGACATTCTTGGAGGGTTTACGCGTCGGACGTAGGGCTTACGATAGTGGGTATGATTTCGATGTCACCACTGGTGCCCAGATCCAGGATTCAGGTCCGCAACTACCGCCGCCACTGGAAGAAGCATGTACACTCAAAATAACATGGTCATATCTCCTTCTTACATTGTTTGGGGGATACGTCCCTGAAACTGTCAAGAGGTGGCTTGGTTTTCAGGTCCCAACCGTGACCGAGGGAACATGGACAGGGAACGTGATGAGCTATCCTGGTGACCCCAAAGATTTCCGGACGGGAATGGCAATACTCACATTCCCCAAGGCTCGAATGGACGCAATCTTGAGAGTCTGTCGGCAAAAGGGCGGCGTGAAGTTCACGGGCCTCTTGAACCAGTTGATCGTGCGTGCCCTGAGCGGTGCGCTTGGCGCTTCTCAAGTATCATTTGACAGGATTATTGGGCAAATTGTCATTGACCTCCGAGGGCTTGTCCCAGCGTATTCGGAGGATATGATGGTGAACTGTGTTTCCGCTATGTATGAGTCTTCACTTCGTCACGAAGGGAAGTTTGAGAACGGGCTGAAGAACGACACTGCATTTTGGGACGCAGGACGAAAGACAACGATTCGTCTGGCCGAATCCGCAAGCACTTTCATAGATCAACCCATTGGGTTGTTGAAATATCTTGGGGAGTTCCGTGCGTGGTTCCTCGAGAAGCTTGGGAAGCGGCGGGACAGCTCGTACGAGATTAGCAATGCGGTCGTGTTCAATCCATCGTCCAAGTCTGCCGGTGAAGACGCAGACGAACACAAGATGGGATGGGACATCGACCGAATGGTTTTTTCTCAGCCTGCGAACGTGACAAGTTGTCCGTTGAGCTTCTCGGTTGTGACAGTGAAGGGCGGAGATATGGTCTTGACGGTAAATTGGCAGGTTGGTATTCTTGGTATTGAGGACGAAGACGCTTTTGTTGGAGATTTGCTTGCTAGGATGGAGGGTTATTTGATCCAAATTGGAGAGAACTAAGACACAAAATCAGTGTCATGATGTATAATAAACGGTCCAATTCATGTGATGAGCAATTGGAGCGTGCCCTCAAGTCAAACGCGCGTACTGCGTCAATAATTTGCAGGTATTCAGACCATTCAGCCCATGAAAGCTGCATGAGTCAGTGGACTGAGTCCGGATACACAGGCGGGATTTGATGAAGTCTCCAAGAGTCTGTAGTGGGCGATATCGGCAGCAAATACGGTAGAGGACGTCGTCTGCATACACCGAAGAACCAAGACTCGCTTAGAGTTGATGATGAAGTGACAAATCAGACAACAGCAAATGAAAGTAGCGGCGTCAAAGGGCGTGCAATCGGACAGACCAAACGAGTCACCCGATCCACCCTTCCAAGCTTGAGCTTTGACAAGCAGTGGAATGACGAGTTTCCGCAGAGTCTGGGAGTCTCGATTGGTAATGGGCTGAAGATGGAATTGGAGTTGCGGAATGCGGCCGCGACAAATAAGCAGGTTCGTAACTGAACACGAGAAGCCACCGTTAGAAATCGGATGCAGATGGTCATCCTCAGGTTCTTCGACCCATTTGTCATCTTATACTCTGTAGAGGCTCCATGTTGTCAAAACAAGGGCGCGTTGATCCACTTCTACATACTATACTACAGAATAGTGACTCACCTGGTCTAGTCTGCTGTCGGACTTGTTTGTGCTCACATTCCTATAAAATGTCTCCGCATTGTTCATCTCCGGGGTTTCTCCTCATCTGATATCCTACATCTATTATTATATCGGTATATCAAAATATAACTCTCCATTCTTATTGTCAAAGAGCCGATGTCTGCCTCTCTCCTCACTCACGGCTCTAGGGCTGCCGATGTGTTGTATCAACATGCTCGTCCTCGCGTTGATATCAGCCTCGCGGGGGAAACAGACCTCCTTACCAAGTCATTCACCACTGGAGACCGCATCGAAGGCACCGTCACCATCAGCGCTGGCCATCTCATCAGCTTCGATGAGGTTACAATCTACTTAGAGGGTAAGAAATACCTCAATCTCTCGATCGATTCCCTTCAATCCAGGTGCTCACTGCTTAGGAACCCAAACCGTTACTGTGGAACGAGGCACCGTCCCTGGCCGTACAGGATCACAACAAACGTTCCTTCGAATGAGACAGCCCATTGAAGACGCCCTATATCCTACTCCGCGTGTCATCGAGCCCGGCCACAGCTATCAGTTCGCCTTTACCTTTGTTGTCCCTCAGCGACTGTTACCGCACGTCTGCAGCCACTTCAAGTCCAACTCCCACGTCCAAGACTCGCACACTCTCCTTCCACCCTCCCTTGGGGGTGCTGTCCTCTCCAGCAACGGCAAGTCCGTATTAGACGATATGTCGCCTGACATGACGCGTGTTACATACCACATCCGGGCTGAAGTATCACGAAAACCCGTCGTCGGCCCCGCAAAGTCCCTGAGACTAGCCAAAAAGAAAATTCGCATCATTCCAGCCGTTGAAGAGGAGCCGCCACTGACCGTTCTTGACTGCAACACCGTCTATCGCGTACGCAGAGAAAAAGATGTTCGGCGCGGGACGCTCCGCCCAAAGCAAGGACGGCTCGTGGCGGCGGCATCACAGCCCAAACCATTGCAGCTGAGTCCACCGAACAGCCAGACTGAGTCGGTGAGTACGAACACCGCTGCCACCATTCACTTGCGCTTCGACCCCGCGGGAGATGAGGAACCGCCTAGTCTGGGCACCGTCTGGAGTAAGCTACGTGTTGCTACCTACTACTCCGTACACCCTTGGGATGATTATCCGACTGCATCGACCGTATCTGCCGTAGGCTTATCGGGACGGGGGGTATGGCAGGAGACTCTGCCTTTGTTGACGATGTGTGTTGCCTCTGCGCAATGGACCCGACATGCTGCTGACAGTCTTCCCCGCCGCGATTCACTTCAGTCGACTTCTTCTGCCGAGTCCATCACTGGACCGTCGGCTTCGTTTTTGGGCAATACCTACTATACAGCTTCGCTTGTGGTTCCCGTTTCTCTTCCCAAGACTAAAGCTTTTATTCCGACTTTTCACTCGTGCTTGATTTCTCGAGTTTATATACTAGAGCTCTGTGTCTCCTATCACACTCCCAACATGAACATCCTTACGCCAACGGTTTCCCTAAAAGTTCCCATTCAGCTGATGTCTACTCGATCCGAAATGGGCGTACCGGCACCCGGGGAAATCACGCAAGAGGAGGTCAACGCCGAGTTCTTCAGCCCACGCAGCGTTGCACCTCCAGAGATTGAATCCACAATTGCCCCTCCAGATTATGTGGATTTTTCATCTCTAGTGCCTGGCACAAGACCGCATGAGGTTCGGTGTTCCTGATAAAAGTTCTGCTGTTTCTATTGGCCTTTGATTTGCTCGTTCTCGTTTGGATGGATACCCTGCATGAGATAATGAGTTATGCCTCGTATAAAGATCTAGATTCAATTAGTCCTACATAATCCTAATGTCTATGTTATGCATCAATTCCGATTGTCCTACTCACTGTACCTGAGTATTCACTCTCATGACTTTGCACAGTCACTGTCGGTTGACCATACCACTCACCAGTACAGGCATGATCGGTGAAGCTCATCCGTCTCCACTGGTGACCCTGTGTGATTACAATCAGACGCTGTGTTGAGAATATGGCTGTTAATTTAAAGTAGTCACTTGGCTTGCATTGCCTACTGTGTAACTACTGCATGTTTGCTTGGCTGCTTTTCTTCCAGAAGTGAAGGTATACTTCACGTTTCTTTCTTTATACAAAGCTTCGTGGGGTCTATAAGTAGCTGGTTGATTTCCTGGGCTTCTGATTCTTCAACTCACTTTCTCCCCTTTACCTTCTCGTCTTCCCTCCAACTCTTCGTCTCCCCCATCTTCATCTCTCCAAATATCTCATCTCCATCATTCTCTTCCTGGCTGACACCCTTGACCATCAAGATGGAGCTCCTCCGTACCGTCTTGGCTTTTCTTTCCCTGAGCATCTTTCAAGCAGCTGCCCTTCCCTCCTTCAGTATCAATTCAACTCGCAACTCCATTTACCCAATCCCCGGAAATGGCACCAACATCCCTAGCCCCGATTCTGGCTCTAGCCCAAACACCTACCTCTCAATGGCCTACTTCGTGAACTGGGTACTCCCTCTCAACCCGCTACCTTCAGCTGTAATTCACTAACCATCTTCAAAAGGCAATCTACGCTCGCCAGCACAACCCGCAAGACCTCCCCGTCTCGCACCTGACGCACATTCTCTACGCCTTTGCCAACATTCGCCCCGAGACCGGCGAGGTGTATCTCAGCGACACGTACTCGGACCTAGAAAAACACTACCCTAACGACTCCTGGGACGAGCCCGGTGGAAACAACAACGCATATGGCTGCGTGAAACAGTTGTTTCTGTTAAAGAAGCAGAATCGTCATTTGAAGGTCTTGCTTAGTATCGGAGGCTGGACATACTCAAAGAACTTCAAGCAGCCGGCTGCCTCGGCGAGTGGGAGGAAGACTTTTGCGAAGAGTGCTGTTAAGCTCATGGGAGATTTGGGTATGGATGGGCTTGATGTTGATTGGGAGGTTGGTTTCTTGTCTGGTCGCCCCGAGATGGAAGAAGGCTCATGCATACCGTTCAGTACCCCGAGAACGACGAACAGGCTGGTGACTTTGTTGAGCTCCTACGCGAAACCAAAGAGGTATGCTATTTAACGACCAAGATCCAGTCTATCCCCAGGCCTAACATTATCACCAGGAACTTGACCGCTACAGCGCCGAGAATGCAAAGAATAAGCCGTTCCTCTTAAGTGTTGCCTCTCCAGCTGGTTCGTTACCCTTCACACCAAGTCTACTTACTCCGGTCATGCTGTTCCTCAACTAACAACGAGTCCAACCAGGTCCCACAAAATACAACACCCTGCACCTCTCCTCCATGGACAAGTACCTCAACTTCTGGAACCTCATGGCCTACGACTACAGCGGCAGCTGGGACACAATCACAGGGCACAACGCAAACCTATACAACTCGACCTCGCTTCCGTCCTCGACCCCCTTCAACACCGACGAAGCAGTAACCGCATACATTAAAGGCGGCGTCCCAGCCTCGAAAATCAATCTCGGCTTGCCTCTCTACGGCCGCTCATTCACGGGCACAGAGGGACCGGGAACGCCCTTCGAGAGCGTAGGGTACGAAGGCAGTTTCGAGCCTGGGGTGTGGGACTATAAAGTCTTGCCGAAGAACGGAGCGAAGGTTATTGAGGATACAGAGATCGGCGCGAGCTATAGTTATGATGAGGGTAAAAAGGAGTTTATCAGTTTTGATTCTGTGCCTACTGTTAAACGGAAAGGGCAGTATCTGAGACGTGCTGGATTGGGTGGTGGAATGTGGTGGGAGAGCAGTGGGGATAGGAAGGTGGGTGAGAAAGGAAGTCTGATTGAGGCTGTGAGTATCCTACCCACCTTATCCTCATTTGATACTTGGCAAATGCTGACGGTGCTTTGTTTAGTTAGTTGAGTCCTTTGGCGGAGTGGAGAGGCTCGACAAGTCAGAGAATCTAATTGAGTATCCGGCGTCCAGGTACCAGAATCTACGGAATGGGTTGGAGTGACGTGCAAAGGACGGACGAACGAACGAACGAACGAAGGAGAGAAGAGAACGGATGAAGTATGAAAGGGAGAATCTACCGAATATCTCTAGCATAGCTGGGCTATGCATGCATATTAGACCACTTAGATGGCCGCGAAGTTGATGATGAATGGAGGAATGCTGATTCTGCAAATGATACCTACCTAGCATATCCAGAGCAGAGAGTTTAACGAATTCACGTATTGATGAGGATCTGGACGCCTACTAATTCCTTACTATCAAGCTTGATACTGATTGGACCTTAAAAAACAAGAAGACAAGTAGTAGAAATGAGGTCTATAATGGATATCTGACACCCAACTTTTGGATACATACAAAGACAACTAACGCATAACCTATATACAACCCCATCAAAACGCCAAAAAGACTCGGAATCTAGCTTAATTCTCCAGTCTGATCCAAACAAGGCCATTGGTAGGAAAGTGGCCATCTAAGTCAACATATCATCCAACCTCTCCCCCAACACACCCTCAATCTGCTTAACCCACTTTCTGACCTCACGCTCAACACTCTCATCCTCATCCTCCATCAGCTCACTGATGTACGGCAGCATTTCTGGCAACAACGCCAGCCAGTCTTCACCCAGATGCTCAGTAAGAGACTGTTCGGTCTGCAGGGCCGCAACGCGCGTGAACGGGTTATCGCCACTGGCAACCTTCTTTCCACCAGTGCTAGTAGACGTAAAAGCGGTTGCGGCAGACGAGGGACGCAAGAAGCGCATGAGCACAACGTTCAGCTCTTTGTGGTTATCTGTTGAGTCTGCTGTGACAGCGAGTTCGGTGATTGTGGGAATTGTTTCTGTGGAGATTAGGTTCAGCGTAGAAGGGTTCGTGGCGTGGCGGAGAGAGGAAACTAGAGGCGGGGTGATCTTTGTTATGTGCGAGGGAGATTGCCAGAATTCTAAGCAGCGTTATGATTAGCTCAAGGCTTTTGACGGTTGATGATGTGGTTGAAGAAAGCAAGAACTTACCGTCTTGGTCATGCTCGAAGGCACTGCGGAGCATGCGCATTGTAGCGAGCCAGAGAGATTTCGTGGACGGGTTTGTGGGTGTAGCTGTTGAGAGGACCGAGACGACGCTGTCAATAATGTAGCTTGCGTAGCCGGTGACGATGGACTAGATAACATGTTAGGGCACGGTCTAGATCGAAGAGAACGGTTAAATGACATACCTGAAGAGTACCAAAAAAGACCTGCAAGAAGCGGTACAAGGTCGTCAAGCGCGCCTGCCCACCCTGGGTATCCTTCTTGGGAAGCCCAGTCGTAGCCCACTCGACCAATCTGATGAAGATAGGTCTGAAGGTCGTGTCGTTGAGCTTGTAGATCATCTTGATCATGACCTCGTTGACAAGATCCTCGATACCTTCGAGGTCGGGGACATCAAACAAAGTCTTGGGCAAGGAGACTTGTTCCCGGCGGAGATCAAATGCGCGGAAAAGAATGTTTGTAAGCACCGGCAGGTTCTTCATCGTCGCAGACTTGGGGTGCTTTTCGATACTGAGGCTCACGGCTTCCAGGACCTCACGGGTAGCAGCGGGGCCAGCAGAAACAGCTTGAGACCAGTTGCGGTCGATAGAAGCAGATGTCGCAGCCATGTCGACCTTTCGTGCCATGAACTGGAAGGCTTCCTGGCGGTTTTCGGCATCCACATCCTCCGTGACGGCGGACTTGAACGAGAGTACGAGAAGGCGGTCTAGGTGAGCGGCGGAAACCATGTAAGGAAGATGAACGAAGAGGGCAGAAAAAAGAGTGAAGACCGCGTCGTGGAGTCTCGCGTTGACCTTGTTCTTCTCCAAGCTTGTTTCAAGCAGTGAAAGAGAGCGGTTGAGGATCTCTGGGAGGGCGGGAATGATTGCCTGACCAAGGACCTCGACCATGGAAGCAAGACACAAAACGCCGTTGATGCGGATGCGATCGTCTTCCTGACCGATACAGGAACCACTGGCAACAACCTGTGCAGCATGCGTGACCATAGACGGCTCCTTCTTTCCATATTTCTCTGTGATGCGGTCGATGCATGTAACGGCCGCATGCTTGAGCAAGATATCAGGAGAGGACTGAACGATATCAACGAGCACAGACAAGAACTCGAGCATGCGCATCTGAGCCCCGCCGTCTCGCTCGGGGGTCTGCTGCAGACGCGTTGCAAGTAAGCTGAGAACCTTGCGGTGGAGCGCATCATCAGGTCGTTTAAGCAGAGCCTCGATGGTATCGATGAAGTCGACTGCCGTGAAGGTGCTGAATAGACCGCTAAGGACCTCGCCAGCAGCCTGGTGAACAGGTTTAACACTTTGCATAGACTCGCCGATAGCGAGGACTTGCTCGAGGATCTTGGAAAACAGAGCACGGATTCGCTCTGTGTCTGCGGTCTCAGTTGTCAGGGCCCTAGCAATCTTGACCTTTAGGGATGAGTGCTTGAAGAGATAAGCCACCGCGCGCAGTAAATCGACAGCGACCTTGTGAGGCTCGCGGCCGTCATCACTTCCAATGCCAAGGAGAACCTGCGAGATCCCAGGTTTGGTCTTGAGCGAGTCGCTGACCAAATCAAGGAATTTGCTGTAGGTGCTCAATTCAACCTGTGCAGTGGCGTCGGAAACCAAACCAGTCATCAGAACTAAGACAGCCTTGTCCATGGAGTATCTATTTGCGAGCATTGCCAGAACAGCAAACAAGAATTCTTCGGTACCAAGTTTGGTGATCAGAGCGTGGAACAGCCGGAGACGGCGGTGAGACGGAATGTGCTCGAAAGCAGCAGTGAAGCTGAGCAAGAGCTCTGATGTTCCGGAGACAACATCGCGCTTCTGGTGTCGTAATGACTGGATGAGAGCGGGGACAACCTGGTCGATTGTCTGATCGATTACAGAAACCGAGTAATCGTCATCCTTCCTTAGAACGCTGGAGCCCATGAATGTGAAGATTGGCATCACGCTGTGAAGAACCAGCTCTGGTGCAATGACAGACAAGCCAGCAACTAGAAGAAGAGCGATATTTTGGACCTGAGGACTCTCCGTGGTGCGAACGCAGTCAACGACCATGTCCGCACGGACAACAGATGTATCAAACTGCGGCTTCGCATGACCCTTCGACCGGTTAACAATAGCGAGCAAGCTGCCCAGGGTCAAGCTAAGTAGGTAGCTCATGCCAGACTGAATCTGAGATTTGAAGTGGTGGAGAGCCGCCAGAGCCTGGAACAGTCCTTCTGTGAGTTCTGGGTGAGATTCCGGACTGGAGCCATCCACAAGTTCCAGAATGAAGGTCATCTTGTCCATCAGTTTGCTAAGTTTGGCCTCATCTTTTGTAGTCATTGCAATCATGTTGTTCTGGCTGGTTCGTCTTCGCTTCGGCGCTGGGCCCAAAGAATCAATATCTGTGACAGAACTAGGTATCTGCTGGAGGTAGTTAAGGAGCACAGAGCCTGGGAGTTCGATGCTACGGAGGAGGTCCCGGCAGTAGTTGATAAGAGGGGATTCCGAATCCTGTATAGCGAGCTCGAAAAGCTTCTCGGCTGCATCGATCTTTCGATCTTCTGAAACTTTGTCCCAAATCTCGCGGATGCGATTGAACACAGAGGAGGTAAAAGATGTCCTCAACGAAGCTGAGTAAGGGCTGACAGTAGATAGAAGAAGGTTTATTGAATCCTTTTCCTTTGCTGTGACTGTCTTCAGAATTTGGTCTTCAAAGTCGTACACGGAAATATGCTCCTGTTCGTTGATCTCCTTCAACTCCTGCTCATTCATATTCCTCCAAGCCTCCAACAGAGGTTGGAGCTCCTTCGTTCGGGTGGTGCCACCGGCTTTATCAACTCGGTTGAGCAAGCTCAGCAGACCGGCTTTAGGAGCGAACAGCGGGATATGAACAACGTGCGAACAGAGGAATGTGAAGAAAGCGAGTCGCAGGGGCTTCTTGAGAGCAGACGCAGAATCAGATGCCGCTCCTCGCAATGCGTTCTCGAGGGCTCGACTGATATGTTCAGCATCAGAACGGCATTCTTCCAATTCCGGAAGTACGGCTCGCTCCATTACCTTTTGGAAGTCGGTGCTGGAGAGCCAGGGAATGTCCTTGGATTGCTTTGTCTGGCCATAAAGTGTATCTTGAGCCCAAACTCCACTCTTCTTCTTCTTTTCAGTCACCTTCCCAATCACAGCCAAGGCGTCCACTGCCGCGGAGCGCACTCTTTCCGAGGGATCTGCCAGGGCAATGAGCATGAATGGCAGCATTGCTTGGACGTCGGAATCGACGGAGCTGAGCACGGAGGAAATGATCTTCAGTGCTGCAGCCTTTGTGCCAGCTGGGTATGGCCCAGTGATGACACGGATGAAGAAGGAAAGGAATTGTGGCGATGTAAATGCAGATTTTTTGCATAGCACAGGCAATTCGACAAATGAGCTGATTCTCGCTTGAGAGCCAACAGACAAGGCGAAAAGCTGAACAAGTCTATCAAACACAGGAATCGATTGTGCAGCAAGGAATGACGTTTGGAATGGGCCCTCTTTCGCCAGAGACTCCAGAGCTGAGGCGTAGCCGTCCGCTGTGGTTTCTTCCATATCTGCGTCTTCCATCTCAACGTCCTCGATTGCCTTTGTAGCAGGGATAGATTCGATGGCCGTTTGTAAGTTGTGTTCTATTATGCTGAGATCAAGCGAGGACTCCTCGATCACTTTCTGGAAGATCGGCTGGAGGGACTTAGATCGGCTAAAGTGTTGGACAAGATCAGCTAGATGGGCCTGAGCGTCCAGGGCTATCGTTCCATCGACCTTGCTGGCAGCTTGTAGAACCAACGCCATAGCACTCTGAGTTTCTGCATCGGCCAGGAGCTGGCTTTCAAACAGCAAAGACAGAAGATCCAAGTGAGACGAATCCTTCTTGCTTGACAGGTTGTCAACACAGCCAGCAACTAATGCAAGAAGTAGCTGGGACGTTTTATATTCCGCTGAGATCTGCGCGAGCTGCTTCAAAGGGTCTTCCAATCGAAGCAAAGCCTTGAAGACCCGTTTCGGCAATACGGGCTCTGGTTTTTGCTGTGCCAGAACTGCAATACAGATAAGACCAGAGGTGAAGGTCTCATCTGTCCATGACCCTGCAACTGCTTCCATTAACCCGTCTAATACGCGGTCCTGGAGTTCAGCCTTCTGTGCGAGCACAACGCAAACCATGTAGCATCCGATAACGAGCTCCGAAACATCTTTCATGGCCAATCCATCGTTGAGAACTGGAAGTATCTGAAGTATGATATCATCGTGCTTTTGTTTCTCGACATTTCGGCGTCCTGAGCGAGACGAGTCTAGCATTCCTGCAACACCTTCGGTGATAATTCCCGCCCAAAACGACAAGAGCGCATGATGGTGGGCCCGCTGTTGACAGACTTGAAGAACGTGATTGTTGAGAGCGACTATTATATCCTTGTTCGCAATGGCGTTTTGCACAAGAGCCTGGCGGACGGGATTGATTGCACTTCGTTTATACGGAATAAGTACCTTGAACGCTGGCGGAAGATCTTCGGGGAGGATGGAAAGTAAATTAAGGAATAGTGGCGTAGAATAGTACGGGAGAAACGTAATAATCGTAAAGTGAGTGTTGTACTCGTGTATCCTGGGTGCTTGTTAGCAATCGAAAAGTGTAGATGCAAGACACAATGGCGTACCGGAAGCGCCTAACAAGCCATTCCACGGCCTTCACAGCCGGGTTCAATAATAACCTCCCTCCAACTAACGCCAAGAAAGCCTCTAATACCGAGTCCAGTTCCTTGTTCTCTGCTTCAGTCATTTCCGTCCGGTCTTGGGCTTTGCTCCGTTCGCTGAAGATCGAGCGCTCGAATTGCGCAAAGCGGGGATCCAACTGGCATATTTCTTGGAAGCCAGCATAGCAAATGTCGTATAATGTATCAAAATCCTGCGATCCGGCGACTCTCTTATCAAAAATCAAAGACTGGGCATGCGCAAGTCTCTGTGCTTTGAGATTAAGCTGGTTGGTGGAGTTGGCCGCAATTTGCGACAGCTGCGCGGCGAGGGACGACGCCATCTTTGAAGTGGGAATCTTTATTGAAAATTGAGCAATTTGTCCATCCCTCAGCAGTACTTGAATTGCAACAGTCCAAAGACTGGGTGTGAGTTGAGAGGAATGCTCAAGCGGAAATCTTCAAAGCTCCGCAACTTTTTTTCTGGAAAGGCGGAACGCGGGAGTGGAGTTTTTCCAGTCAACCAACAGCGCTCTACAGTAGGAACATCATCAACGATGCCGCACGTCCAGGAGCATGGCTTCGTCTGGCCCACAGGTAAAGTGCCTGAAAAAAAAAAAAAATAGTCTGTGCCTATTTATTGACAGTCTTACAGGAAAAGAAAGCCATCCCGCGGTTCGCCAGCTTCAAACCACCAGCTCCGCCCGTCAACGATCGGCCTCCCGAGCTTATCAGTCGCGAACGAGTCGAACCCGAAGAGAGATCTAAACATCGGCCGAAACACCACTCACGGCATAGTGGTCGCCATGAACGTCGCCGCTCGCGATCGAGAGACCGCGGACATGATCGCAGGGATTCGAACCGTCATCGCAAAGAGAGTAACCGTCGCGACAAGGAGCTAGTACGTGAAGCTACTCCGCCTTCGAGAAATGTCGTGAAGGAACCGACAGACAGTTCGTCTGAGCTCTATGTGATCGACCGGAAGGGAGACAAATATAACCTGATATACGGCACTCTACACCGATATAGCGTCCCCAACTACTATCGCATTGGACGAGGCCGTGTACTAGGACTCCCGCCGAACTACAGGATTGATCGCGAAACCATTGGTGAGAATGAGATTACTGTGAAGTCTGGAACGACTCGTACAGACTCCTCAAAATTCGGGTCTAAAAGGTTACTATCGCGATCTGAGAAGTTCCCGCCGAGGTTACTGCGCGTCAAACCGACATCGCCTGCAGAAGATCCAATCACGTCTTCGAGAGACTTTGTACCTCTTCGAGGCTCCAGTGAAAGAATACGTGGTGTCAATTCTGGAGCATCGGATACAGAGGATGAAAAATACGGGTACCGATCCATTCATGGGAAGCTCAAGCCTGAGGAGGCCCTTCCTAGCGATGTCGAGCCTGTTTCAGAATCTGAACTGAGTGGTGAAGCCTCTCGACAAGACCCGGATTGGGAAATTAAGCAGAGGAATGTAGAACTATCTCGAGGCGTGAAAGAAAACCCTGGAGATGTTGACGCCTGGCTACAGCTCATTCATCACCAGGAGACTGTTCTTAGGGGCTCGACAAATCAGTCTAGCTCTCTAACCGGTGCAGAACAAAACAGTCTGGCCGATATTAAACTATCTCTTTACGAGAAAGCGCTAAAGGGAGTTGGTAAGAACATTGGTCGGGATAGACTTCTTATTGGATTCTTGGACGAGGGCTCAAAGCTGTGGGACACGAAAAAGCTCCTGGCGCAGTGGCATTCTACACTGAAGACGAATCCTGGGTACATTAGTCTTTGGGTGAAGTATCTGGATTTTCGGCAAACAGAGTTTCTAAACTTCACATATCGCCGCTGCCTTGCCACTTTTGCTGAGTGCCTGCGCCTGAACAAGACCTCACCGGATGGGCCGGACAAAGTCCGCGTGCAGATGTACCTCTTCCTCCGTTTGACCCTTTTCTTACGCGAAGCGGGTTATATGGAGCAGGCCATAGCCCTCTGGCAAGGCATATTAGAGCTGTATTTGTTCTTTCCGCGAGGCTGTGATATCACTGCAAATGATAAAGGGGTGCTTTCGGCATTTGCTGATTTCTGGGACTCAGAGGTTGCCCGAATTGGTGAGATAGGGGCCAAAGGGTGGAAGAACAACACTGCGACCATGTTTGAACCCAGGGAGTTTCAACCACAGTGCCGTCTCAACCGGAAATCAATGTTGGAATCATGGGCAATGTGTGAGTGGGAACGCATGTTGAGCGCTCAACTTCCTGCTCGAAGCTTAGATGAGCCGGAGGATGATCCATACCGCGTGGTTCTCGCCAGTGATCTTACCGAGTTTCTCTCCCTAGGGTTATCACCCAACCTGGCATCTGAGATGGCTGGTACTTTTCTCTATTTCTGTCAGTTGCCCCCTATGATCACCATGCATAATATCGATACAGCCAAGCATCGGATGGATGATAGCTTTCTTCAGAACAGTCTATCAGCTGCTTCGTATGCCAGTCTTAATGACTGGCTTTCACCATCCCACACTCGGACAGAGTCTTCCAACCCTCCGAATATCTTTTCACATCAACGATTTGTTCACGACTTCGATACCTATTTTGCCGACTCCGACAATTGGTATCTCTCTTTCAGCTCCTGGCTCAAGGCTACGCCTGACCCTGCCGTTCGTGACTGGAGTCGCCGCACCCTCCGACTATTGGTTGATGCGAACTCATTGGATGAAGATCTGGCAGTATATGCGATCGCGGTTGAATTTGTCTGCGATGCTAAGGAAGCTAAAAAGTATGCCAAATCGCTACTCAAAAAGCGATCATCTAGCCTTCGGTTATACAATGCCTACGCACTCATGGAGCGCCGCAGTGGCAACCACGCGGGTGGTGACCATGTTTGGACGACTGCTATCTCTATGAGTAAGTCTTTACCAAACGATCAAAAGATTGACTGTATCCTTTTGTGGCACACTTGGATATGGGAACTCCTGGAGGCTCGAAATATAGCTCTTGTGGCCCATATCCTCGTCTCTATACCACAAAATCACATTGATCTGAAGACCTTCCCTGATGCGTCAACCGAGCCATCTTTCAGCGCAACCAACTTGTTGAAGATACGCAATGTAAGTGCAGTCGCCTCGCTTTCTTCTATGAAATCTGACCCGCCCAGTTCATGTACGATGTGCAGGAAAGCGCAATCGCGAACCGAAATCCGAGCATTATCAAAGCCTGCACAGACTGTCAGGCCATTCTTTCTTACATATCCGACGACCGAAGCCTGTTTAAATCCTTGGAAGCATACACCACTACCGTGCACAGACTATCCTCACTCCCAAAGTCAGACTCCACAGAAAAATTCATGTCGTATACTACCGAACTTCTACATCAAGCTCGCGCAAGGCTTCTTTACTATCACGTCCGGACCAGCACACTCTACAAACCCTCCGGCGTCCGTGCTGTTCTTCAAGAGAGTTTAACTTCTTTTGAGCACAACACGATTTTTCTCACTCTCTTTGCCTGGAATGAGTCGCGGTTTCGGATTGAGGAACGTGTCCGCGATATACTGAGAGACATTACCACCGCTTCAACATCCCAAGCTCCAAGCAACCCCATTCCCTTAACAACACATCTATTCTCCATCTACACAGAGCTCAAACGGCCCACATACGCTGGCTCAACATTGCATTCCGCCAGAGCAGCCTTTGAAAAGGCCGTCGGCGACCAAAGCACATCTTCAAGCTCCGCTTCCACCTCAACCGGCCGCACCAGCATAACCCTCTGGAAACTTTACATCTTCTTCGAAATCTCCCAGAGGGACATCACCCGCGCCAAAGGTGTATTCTACCGAGCGCTGCGCGCATGTCCTTGGTCTAAGGATATTCTCATGCTAGCATTCACTCATCTCCGCGAAGACATAATCCAGGATCAGTGCGAAAAGCCCGAGGCTGATTTAGGCCACAGTTCGACCGCAACTATGGTGACAAAGGGCGCTGGGATGAATTTTCATGAACTGCGGCATGTGTATAATGTTCTCGTGGAGAAAGAGCTGCGGATACATATTGATATCGAGCGTTATTTGGATGAAATTGCCGTCAAGATGGAGCAAGGAGGCGAGGGCCTCACTCTAGGCATGGGAATCTCTATGCCTGACGATGTTGGCGGCGATGGTGATGAAGACGAGGTTATGCAGATGTAATACCTGCAGGTTTCATGTATACCTGTCTCACCACCAATCAAAGGGCGACGGACAAGGGCTCTGATGCTACTCTGAGGACTTCATCTGATCCTGCTACTCTTTCCTAGCTTATTGGAGCCATCATCGCGTTTTCCTTGAATCACTATGCCCTCACTGCATTGAACAGGAAGGGAAAGAGCGATGGGCAGCCGTCCATCCATTGTGCTCCTTCCTAGTTCCATCGCATCTTCCTTATCAGTATAACAGGTTCCCATCAGGGAAAGTGCTCCATCGCGCTCGCAAACTCTGGAGGGAAAGAATGATTGCTGAGAATTTCCTACGAATCTTTGAACGCCTGGAGTGTGGTTGTGCTACTTGATCAGCGTCCAGCCCAACAATACCTAGAGGCTTTCGTCTCACATGCCTCCTTGAGTAGATATCGTATGCCATATTCTGAGATAGAGAAAAAGGTCACGAATCATGGAGCAATGGGAATGGTTAAACTTTCTCATAAGGATTACTTGCGTTTGACTTGAACTCTAAAATGCTATATACTGGTAGTGTAAAGTACAGCGGACGATGCAAACATCGGGGAGAAAAATACAGAGATGCAAAGGCAGATCCAGGGTTCGCTCAGTAAATCAAGGTCGTTACTCATCAGTGATCAAAGTGGTAAAGTGTGTATGGACAGACAATGGATGTTGAGAGGGACAGAATTTTGGTAAATTAGAAGTGTTCCTTCCAGAACTTGAACTTGACGTCGCTCGTTGAAGAAGCCGAGGCTGCGGCCCGAATCTGGCGTGCAGCAACATTAGGGCCACAAAAGTATACACCGATCTCTGTTTTCGACTGCGTATGTAGACCACGCATATAGGTCTGATCCTGAAGCCCGTCACGCATTGCGGTAAAAAGTCGCTTAAAGTCTGGACGGCCGAAGTTTGTCCGGCTCTTGAGCTCCGTCAAAGGGTCAAGTTCTCGACCTACTGAGTTCAGATAAATGTTTGTGGTGGTATCCTGATCCAGGCGTTGCGTGAGGTAAATATGTATGCGTAGGAATTCGGAGATCCCTTCGTATGCGGCGTCGGTTGCAGATTGGGCTTCAAGTGAGGAAAGAAGGGCTTGGAACCATTCGAAGGAAGTCGTGTCTTTACAAACCCAAATGAATTCGACTCGTCGGAGACGTCGGGGCGGATTGGGGCTAGCTCGCAGATGCCAAATATTCTTGAGGATAGATGCCCAGGGCGTTACACCGATGCCCGTTCCGATGAGCACGGCAATTTCGTTCTCGAATACATCTTCTGCAGGAGCACCGTAGGGTCCGTCGACCCGGAGTTTGGGCATTTGTTGTCCGTTTTCAAGCGCGACTTCATACATTCCCATGGGGTCGAGGCCTTCAAGGTCTCTTGCTTGTGCAGGACCGCAACCCAGGGCATCACCAAGAGCGCGCGTAAAATCACCGACTTGGCGGACGTGTATACTGACATATTCATCGAAAGGGCAGGATGTGATTGTAAAAGGGTGCCATTGGGTGTTTGACACTTCTGGTACTTGGATGAAGAGCCATTGGCCAGCTTTATACTTGAAACTTGGCTTGCGAAACTGGATTTCCATTGCATCTGAATCAAATTAGCTGATTTGAAGAGAGCTCTGCTTATCAAAAACTTACCATGCGGATGACGGATTACTTTAATTATCTCGGTCTCACGTAGAGCCCGGATCTCGCGCCATAACCGCTCGCACAAGTAAAGGAATCCCGCGGCAAGCTCCCATCTCCATCCTTGGTAGCCGAGACAATGATTCCAAAATCGCTCTCCAGCAAATGGCGAGTAAGGCCCTGGACTATCTCTAACGAAGCAACCAGTTGCATGGGTGTATAATGCCAGTAGGAAAGGGATAAACAAATGATGCGTATACCAAAACGTCTCGAATGATTGCTGCCGAATCCGATGGTGGGATGTTGTGTACATGAGCATCATACAAAATAGCATGACATGGCCAGTAACTCCGCCGGGTTGAGTGTAGTGTATTTGCAGGGCCGTTTCAGGACGAAGCTGCTTTGTTTCGATGTGGTAGAAACTAAAACGTTAGATTGCTTGACCACTGTCAAGGAACGGACATACTTGATATAATGACCCGCCACATGAAGAATTGTAAACACCAGCATGGCATATGCCACTTGACGATGGAACCATATTGTCTCGTCTAGAGGTAGCCACCTCAGCTTCGGCCGTAGAACTTTCATTATATTTCGGCACATCGGCAGCAGGATGAACGTTCCATCGAAAGTCAATATCAGGCCGGCGCCACGAGAAATGTACACCGAATAGGAAAGTGCATTTAGAGGTGACAACGGTATACTTGTTGCTTGATAATACCTAGACATGTCAGTAAACTATCCAGTATCATCGGACTCGAGAGGCATACCATCCGTATGCAAAAATGGCAATATGGAACCCCCAGAACCAGAAATAGAAGAATAACTTCGAGGGAGCAACATATGACTTCAGCGGGTAGCGACCCATGGCTATAACCCAACACGACAGGAAAGGAAATGAAGAAGATTGACAGTGGACTGAATCATCGGCCAGCGACGATTGCTGTTGATTATGCGGATATGAGGCCCAGACCAGACAAGACCGGGTTTATCTTTCGAGCTGAAAGTGCAAGAAAGTATTGGGAGATTGTCGACGTCAATTGGGTGTACCCAACTCTATAAGCTTGAGTAAAAAGGCGTCACCTCGCAAATCGATACCGTTTTGCTTTGCAGTGATGTGATGAAATGCGAAATGGCGCTGAGATAGATATAGGGTCTCCTAAAGTGAAAGGACCCGAGAAACGGCCGTTCCCCAAAGCTCCTAATACCAAGACTTTGACAAGTCTCTTTGATTAAAAAAAGAAAGAGTGGCGTGGTTTTTATTATCGGAGCAAGCTGGCCGTTGGTTTGCTCAGCGGATGAGAATAGCTGGTGATTGAGAAACAACAGTCAGCGCCAGTCGGACCATGGTATCGAACCAGTTCGCAAAGCACAAAGACACAGACTATCGATGATGAAATGTTGTGGAGTTGAAACCCAGGGAAGTGGTAGTAATTAGTGACTTGCAGGGAGGGAGCGGAGGAAGAGGGAAACAGAGGGAGAGGAGAGGAAAAGGCAAAGCGCCGGTTGCGATGAAGTTCAGCGCCTACAACTCTGCACACTTAGGCGAGTTTAAACACTTGCAACCTGCTAATCGCGCTAAAGGATTCGACCTTCAACTGGAAGCGACTGGGGTTATTGCGATCGTGCTCATTTATTGGGCAGAACAAATCAACGGCCTCTGCAGGCAAGTCCAATTCCCCTAACTAGCGCTTTCTTCTTCCCTGCCTTTCTGATTGCAGATCTGCTTTAGGTTCTGAAATGAATACGAAGCTACGAGACAACGCGATGCCGCCTCATGGTATGATACAGACAACTCATTCGACGGTGACATTGTGACAGTCATCTGCTTGTCCTCGGAGGATACCATCACAACCAGCCACGAACTTTGATCGAGTCAGAAAAACGCCTTCGAAATGACCGATTGGACGCGATCAAAGTGCACCGGCGGCTGCTTTCTTTTCTATAAACCTTCCGCGGCCTTTCCCTTATCCTTGCGAGTCCGAGAAGGACGCCGCCATGTGGCTCGAGATGGATTACAATGCTGGAACGAAGGATGATTGGAATACTAAAGATCATTGAATAAGCATCATGTCACTCACTCTCGCTCCCAGACCGGTGATTTGCTGGAGCTCCTGCGACTTGTCGAGACGCTGCCCTATGATACGGGTTCTGCAAGCGCCGTTCCCACCCAAAACCCAGCCATCTTCTTGCCAAGTTCTCGCCCTCCCCACAAACAAGAGGAGCTCGGACAAGAGACCAGGTTTTTGGGTTTGAAGTTTGGACATGGACGTTGGAGGCTGCCAAAAATAGCCAGTATCCTCAGGGACTAGGCCCAGGCAGAATCATGCCCGTGCCAACCCTCAAGTCTTCACTAGACTCGGTCCTTGGCAAGAGACTCAAGTGAGACTTGAGCGAAGGAGGTGCTTGGCTTGCACATTCGGAGCTTGTCGCCATCGGGGATTCCTGAAAAGGCGTTGATCCCGTGAGAAAGGTTCGAATGGGTCGGCTTTCTCAAAAGACGGTGAATGTAGATCCAAGCGGAGAACAATCAGGACGTTCTTGCTTGAGTCTCCACGAAACTTTGGTATATCCAAAGGGAGAGTGCAGAAACGGCAAGTGATGAGGCATCATTGTTGCCCGATACTGTACTTGTCTGTGAGAGCGATAGATTGTTTAGCATGCAACATCCCTTCAAGTACCACCAGAGTACTTCAACCTATGCGCCAAGAGGACGCAAATAGTAACTGTGACTTTCAGAGGACACTCATCATTCATCCTCTTCCCCGCTTAACGATTAATTTCTTCAGAAGTTTGCTTTGCAAGCATGGGTTGCAACTGATCAATAAGAAAGCTCAGCAACGACCCCAGCAGCCGCTAACTAAAGCGTGATCCCGCGAATCTGCTGGCGGATCTCTCCACCCGTCACACCCAGACATCGCACTAACGCAGTCAATGCTTCTGTCTCCGCTGCCCTCGATCCCTATTTGCCCTTCTCCTGCAGCTCGTCACTCCTCTAAGCGCCGGGCAGGGGTGCCCCTCGCCCATGTCCGACAATCTTCCCCAATGGCTGGTTCTTGTCACACTTTGTCTGAAGAAGCCAAGCGGAGATTTCGGTCAATCAACCAGCTTGAGACTTGTGATTGGAACAAAATCCATAGTCATGACTGTCGAGTCGGGCCTAACGTCCCTCGAACCTATCATGGTTGACGAAGCCAGGCAAATGTCCCGCTGCTATGCAAAGCTATGTAATCTGCCTTCTCCCACCATCTCTCAGTATTCGTCTGAACGTGGCATGACATGTGCACCATCTTGGCCTGTTCTTCTTTGCACGACCCTTCTTGAGAATCCCGGCAGAAACGTGACGACTGTGACGAGACTCCGTTGACCGGATCAGCGAACCATTTTGTGGAATACAAGATACAGCCAGCACCAGCGATCTCACTGCCATGTTGAACTGGACGACGAATCTACGAGTGACAACTTTCAGCGATATAGACGACTGAAATAAACTTTTCTCATCGACTTTGTTTGCTTGGATACGAATACCTTCATAGTGTGCATTTCAGCTGGAAGGGAGCGCTTAAGCCTCTACAACATAATCATTATCCTCACCCATTCTCTAGAATGGGTCGTCTCATCAAGAATCACTGGGCTCGCCTGATAGTCCTAACAGCATCAGTCTGTAGGTGCCACGACTCCTAGCGACTCCTTGCCATGCAAATACAATCCACTAACAACACCCAGACCAAATAGGCAGCGCAATCGAAGCCTTTATCTGGCCTAAAATCTTCTGGGACACCTGGACAAAAAACCTTGATGGCGCCGTGAAACCTGTTCCCATTCTCCAGATACTGAATCTGCTCATGGGCCTCGTCGGTGTTGCTTGGGAATGGCCACTGAAGTATCTCGCGGGCACAATGGCTCACCGCAGCATCGAGTTTCGATTACTACTTTACCCGCTCAGCTCTATTCTCGCTGCGCTCATATATCAAGGCACGAATGCGGCGCTATACTATCTCGTTGGTATTGCGGTGTATTTCTGGGCGTATAGTGAGGGAGAGGTTAGTATACACACATTACACCATCTCTACGTTTTACCCTAGTGGATAACATACTGACATACTTGGCTTTAGGTTGTGTGCGCCGAACCTTGGACCTTACCAAAACGAACATCTATGAAAGTATAGCATTGCATGGGCTCGCGGCGTTTGGGTTTGATTTGACTTGGGACTCGGTGCTCTGGTAGCACATCCTATATACCCTGTATATATAACTGCATCATCTCGCATATACTAATGTCCATGACCAATTTAATGATTGTTAATGAAGTACTTGTCTTGGAAATTACCTGGTAGAAAGCGATAATACAGCATAATGATCTCTCTCATTCTTCGTTGACAGCTGAGCACAAAGTCTAAAGAAGTAAGTTCATAACTGACAGATCTCAATGTAAAATAATATTAAACAGTCCGGGACGCAGTATGAATTTCCAATGGACAACTTCAAAATGCGCCGGTAGAGCGTTTCTACCTTGGTGCTTGATCAGTTCGTTAATGTTATATAAACACTCACGTGATTTGCCACGAGGTGTTCATGAAACTGGATTGGATAGAAAACTTTTCCACGGTCCAAGGCCAGAACAACTCAAATAAGAGTCCCTCAGCCAATCTTGATGAACTGTGGCATACTCGAACCAAATACCTGAATAACCCTCACGATCACTAACTCAGGCAGATAGCAGTCCATCCATCCGTCCACCCCGTCGACCGATTTGGAGCTTGGAGCAAAGGTGGCAACAAGCAACAATGGCAAAGTCTCCAGTCTCAGCAGGCATTGGCACAAGGAGTGATGCTGAAACTGTTTTCGGCGACGATGATGTCCCGGTCAACCAGATAACAAGTTTCAACGGAGTCCTGAATAAGTACGTTCACGTTTCAGAGAGGACGACGACCAGCAGCTCCTCTACGTTTATGTCTTCGCAGGAAACAAAACGCCAGCTAGATAACGAAACCAGCGAAGAAAGCCAGACAACGCCTAAGCGAAGGAGGCCTATATCAAGAACAATCTCAACGCCAGAGGCGTACCTAGAATCGGCTACTCCGCGCCGTACAACACGCTCGCAGTCTCGCTCATTAACTCCAGCTTCTCGTCTTACTTCCCCATTTAGATCCGGATCAAAGTCACCAACCCTTCTCAGTACCCCCGATCGATCACAACGAGGTCAACGTTCTAGCTCGGTCCGCCGCCAAACATCCTCCCCCTCGGCTCTGCAGTCTTCGCTTCTCCGAGATACAATCCCGCATAACCTGACCCTTCTCCTCGTCGGCGTGAACCCAGGAATAATGACTGGAACAACGGGCTACGCCTACGCACACCCATCAAACCTCTTCTGGAAACTCCTGCACTCTTCCGGGATCACCTCCATTCGCCATCCACCGTCAGACACCTACCGCCTACCGGAACTCTACAATGTAGGGAACACGAATATCGTCGAGCGACCCACCCGCGACGCGAGTATGCTCTCCAAGGCAGAAATGGATGCGGGTGTGCCTGTGCTTGAAGCAAAGATTGCAAATAAGAAGCCCGCGGCAGTTTGTCTTGTAGGCAAGAGTATCTGGGAGGCTGTTTGGAGGGCGAGGAAGGGCAAAGCCATCAAAAAGGAGGAGTTCCGGTATGGTTGGCAGGGTGAGGAGGAAAATATGGGCAAGGGAGATGGGTGGAAGGGGTCGCCGGTTTTTGTGGCTACAACTACAAGCGGGCTTGCGGCCGGGATGTCCATGGCTGAGAAGCAGGCTGTTTGGAATGAGCTTGGGAAGTGGGTTGTTGAGCGGCGGGCGAGAGATCATGTTGTCCCATCTTCAGCTCCAACTTCCGTTGATAACTCAACTCCCAGCCAAGCGAACTACTAAATCATATCGATATCGTAAGATAAGTGTTATAGACGCGCATAAAGGGTTCATAAAATGTTCATCTCATTCATTTCCTAGTGTTAAGATAATGTAGAATACAATCCATCGGCATCACCGCATCCCGCGCGAGAGCCATATTAAACCCTGACCAAGATCAAGATTGAAAACCGCTAACTACCAGAGTCTTCGTCGTCAATCACTTAGAGGATCGGGGCCTGGGGTCCATTCCGGAGGTTGGTATCGCCGTGTCGTTCCCGTTGCTACAACGAACTTGTTAGCATGATTCAATAGCGAGGAACCAAAAGCATTTTATGCAAAGGTGCTAGAAAGGGAATGGTTGCAACATACAGAGTAGCCCTGCAACTCTCCACCCTCGAGGATCTTCTTCACACACTCTTCGTCATTGTGCGTGCCGAACTCGTTCTCGAGACTAGCCTTGCTTGCGCCATCAAGCACACCTTGAGAGCCGTGCCTGCATTGATAATCAGCATTTTGAACCTGAAGAAACCCCGCCAAGGGATGCGTGCGGGGTAAAGAAGTATTCAAGAGGGGGGTCATACTTGTGAGTGACGAAGATCTTCCACCCGTTCACGACATCCGAGAGAGGGACCGTTGAGTCGTTCTTCCACTTATTGAGTGTGTCTGCGTCCTCGACGAAGACGATGAAGTCGTCGGACTTGCCCTTGTAGAAGATCTTGCTGGAGGTTTCGTTGGCACGCATTGTGGTGGTTGTTGGTGTGTTACTTGGTTCAGATAGACGGGAGAGAGTTGTAGATTCTAGAGAGTAGTGTTCTAGCGTTGGTAGATGCAGAGAGGATAGTAGAGGAGAATATAATGAGGAAGAAACGATAGATGAGGATGTCGCGTGAGGTTATAAAGAGCTGGATCTACAAGGGCTGGCGTGATGAGCATGAGTGACGTCACCAGGTAGGTAGAGCTTCGGTGAGCTCAGCTTGTTTCGCACGAAAGCTGTCTACGTTGGGATTAACGATGGACAGGAGAATAATTAGATTTTCAGGGGGGATCTTACAGCTAATTGGGCCATGCCGGTTAATCTTTCTCTTTGTTTCGCACTGTATCTGTATTCTTCGTAGTGGTTGGCGATGTAGCTAGGCGGCTTGTATACAACATCCCACTTCGACGTCATCGGTATCCTCCGAATGTTCTCGTTGACAGTGTTCAACATGTCATTCTTTCCCCTTTCTAGTCCGATGTCTCTACTTGGTGGGGAATCTCTTACGGAATCAGTTTCTTGCTCGTCATTATTCGGTTTGACTGCTATTGCTCAATGTCGCATTACGTCTCGCCAAGCTTAATGATATCTTCCATCCCCACAATCATGTACTATTACATACGAAGTAGAGGGTTTGCGTTATAGGAGTACTCCGTAAACATCACTCCGTATATCCTACCCACTCCACAAGGCGTCTTGCATCATCATCATCATCATGGTCCACCAAGACTCGTGCGAGCGTTCTTTTTCCATCGCCAAGACATCGAGTTGAATATCGACCAAAGGCCTTTCCGTGAAGGTGATTCTGGGCGCTCAGGGTCTGTGTCGGCTTTATTTTGTGGCTGCGAACCTGGGTTGAAGCTTGGCTTGTGGTTGACTTTTACCCTTATGGTCTTAGAACGGCCCAAAACCAGGGCACTGTCTTTATGTAACGTCCAGCCCTTCTCATGGTCAAGACTCTGTCTAAAGTCTGATGCGTCTCGTCTCTTCCTCTTTGCAGTGCCTTGCACTCTGTCCTCCACTTCGTCAATACCATGCGATGCGCTCAGATTGTGCAAGGTCGTCGGCAAGTTCATGGAAGTGGACCGCCTGTATCTCTTTGACCGTAGGCTCAGGTTTCTGATAAGAGAGCCTGATCCAAATAGAAGTTCGCCCGTTGCCAAGAACATGCCAGGATAAGGAAGTGCATCCCGAGTATATATAGGCAGAATCGCGCGCTCCAGGCGAATCCTATCTTGCCTTCTAGCCAGGAGCGTGAACGGCTGGGGAACAGGAGGCGGAAGCTTGGGACGTTCTAGCTCGCCGTCAATATGCTGCATTTGGGTGTGCTTTTGTGGGCAGTGAGTCTTGCGAATAATTATTGTCTGTAAATGGGAACGAGCTCGTTGCATGCCTGTAGTGCCCAGGGTTTGTAGAGAAGGTCTACGTGATAACTGAGGCGTGATGTCTGATGAGACTTCCTCCTCCGGTGCAAGGTCGAGAGCCAAGAAAGAGCTCGCTCGGAGTTCCGAGGAGACTGCATTTGGTACATCAACTGAAGCTGCTGCTGACTTGAGGATGCCGGTTTTCCATTGTTTCTCCTCCGCTGCAGACGAAGCGCTGAGCACAAGCTCGAATTTGTCCTCTTCAAGCTGAAATAGTAGTTTCCAGGAGAACAAGCAAAAGTAATCGTACCCTGTATCACAAGAGTCAGTGACTGCAGGTATTCCGTCTAGGATCTCATACCTTTCCCATTTGTCAGGCTGTCTATCCTCACGTCGGAGACGTATAGACAGGCAAGGGGTCGTAGTTTTCGATATTCCTCGTTCATCTTGGCGAGAAGGAAATGATGCTTGAATAAGACGCATACCATAAAGGACCCCGTAACCTGCATGGGCTGCGTAGGTTTTCGGTAGGTAACAAACAGCACACCGCAGAGGGTCATAGGTCCTAGCTGTTTATAAATATCGACGATGCCAATCTATTTAATATCATTAGTCTGGTCTTGGTAGGTTCAAGTAGCTACTAACCGAATTCAAATCGAGCATATCCTGGAGTAAAAATGTCTTCTCCACAAAGCATCTGCTCAAAGTGTTTGAGGTGGCTTCATTGATCTCTGCAAGCACCTCGCGAACACTGTCAAGAACCTGCCGGATCTCGTCATGTGCAGACGGGTCGTCCTGGATATGAGTCCATTTCAGCAACTCTTGAAGTAGGAGCGGATATTTGCAGAGACGCTGAGCGGGCTGAATAGTGTTACTGGACAAGCTTTGAAGGTATCATGTGGGGGCACACCTTTATAAGTATATCATTGAGACATAATGATTTATTATCATAAATTGAGCGGGTCTCCATTGATGCGGTTGACTTTGTCAGGGCTTCGATGCCATTTTCGAATCCCTGCCAATTTCGGATAGACTTGCGGAGAAGGGAGGTGTCTTGGACCAGCAGTTCGTAGTTATCGCAAAACTTCTTGTAGTATACGAACGTTTTAGACTACCACAGAATATTAGTTTTGAACGAAGTTGAGAGACCTGAAGCCATGTACCAAGTTTCCAATCTCTCGAGCGACTATCAAGGCCTCATTGGCTTCTAAAGCTAGTTGCTTCAGACGACGATCCACGGACGCCTTGAGGTTCTGTGTTCTCAGAGACCGGCTCTGAAAAGCTTTGATACTGAGATCCACAGCATGCGGACGTTTCGGCGTACCCGAATTCATCATCCGTTCTAGCTGCATTCGGGGGATGTTGGACGTCGGTACCAGGCTCCGGATTCGTCTCAGGAAGCTCTCGTGTGTTTCGCGAATCCGTTGAACGTTATGGTAAATTTCCGGACGCGCTGATATAATCAGTAGCAACTATACGGGAGAGACAAGTTAGTCATGAGAGTATTTAGGGGTGATAATATGTAAGCAATGCATACATTTGTCAAGGCCTTCAGGTCGAAGATATAGTCAGACTCCGTGGTTATGATCTCTTGTAGCACTTGCCGTCGTTTAGTAGCTCGATTTTGGGCTTCCTCGTCGATGGAAGTGCTCTGAACAGCTCTTAGACTATCAATCGAGTTTCGAAAGTCAGATTTGCTTCGGTTGGTGGTGCTCTGGGTAGTTCTTCTCGATCTGATCACACTTTGGCTTGCGATGCTCACTGTTGCTGTCTTGATAGTGCCCAGATGGGACGACTTTCCAGACGACTTCTCCCATTGTTGCTCCAAATGTCCATGATGGCTTGGCCCACTACCCCGGGGGATGTGTTGCCAGCCCTCAATGTGTGGCTCCGTCTCGAACGTCTTCCTAGGCCGGAAGCTATTTACCCATCGTTTGAAAGGCGAGGAAGTAGTGAACCGGTCAGAAGCCGCTACTCGGTCGATAGAAACATTGGTATCCACGCAGTCAAGCGGGGGCTTTTGATCGTCCGATTTGGATGGAACAATCAGAGTGGCAGTAGGCTCACTTTTCTCCTCTTGGGATCCTTCCACCGTAACGAGCGAATCGATGGGCGGCTCCATATTCGAGGCAGGTTTTCGAAGCACAGCCAAAGCCACCCCGTATAACCTTTCAATCAAGATGAAAAAATTGTTCAAGATCTTGCTCCCTTAGCGGGTGAAGTCACGATCTCGTAGTCAAGGCATAGAACGGGAAGGAGGGACTTTCTTTACGAACTTCTACCATAAACACCTCGATATTTGATCCCCTGACCAGGGGAGAGCCCATTACTATATCTTTGCGCCACCGTATGGTCCATTGAAGATTTCAATGCCGAGCGACAATGCCATTGTCAAGTCTCTTGTACTCATTCATGTCTTCTCTGGGGTATGTACACGCTCGGGACTCGATTGGCTCTGGAACCCGATACGCAGCTTGCAAGCAATAGACACATAGTCAGCGACAGTGGCAATCTCGAGTTCAGACGAATTTCAACGAGAAACCGGGCACAATCACCTAAAGAGCAAACGCGCAGCTAGATCGAGTCTGCTGTGTTAATGAAACGTAGCGTGCCAAGAGCAGCCCCCAGATTGTCTTCTCGCCGAAGATCAGATCTCCCCGCCACGCCACCAATCACCCACGCAGCTTGAAAACCAACACCGATCAACACTTCCTCTACTTAACCATGCGCTAGATCCATTTACTATGGGAATACCCATGGCTCACAATCTGCATGCTCCCACCGTATCCTCCGGATCTACATCCGGAGGGATTCCCCGCGATCTTACCAAACTCTCCATTGGCGACCTGACCAAACACAAGGAGTCAATTGAAGAAGAACTTTCGGCTCTCAGCAGCGTTCTTAGCTCTGTGAGTACAAGCACATCCTACCTATTGGCATATAATGATAGGCCCACTGACTTGTTTTCTCCTGTTAGCACGGTGTTGACATGAGCACTCCCTTGACCACCAGCGATGGCTTCCCCCGCAATGATATTGATGTCGCGCAAAGTAAGGCATTATATCTCTCAACATGACAGTCGCTGATAACGGCTTAGTTCGCACCACCCGAGCGCAGATCATCCGACTTCGGTACGATCACAAGGAAGTCATGACCCAAATCGAAAAAGGCATCCACTCGCATTTCGCGGGATTGCAGCGTGTCGGTAACGCACCTATCAACAGCACTACAAATGGCTCTAGGCCCTCAGACATTCGTTCACCAAACCCTACGACCAACCCTTCAACGCCGTTCGCCAAGGTAAACAGTGTGATGCCCGGGAGCCCGGCTGCTCAAGCTGGATTACAGGCTGGCGATATCATTCGAAGTTTCGGATCTGTCAACTGGCTCAACCACGAGCGCCTTAGCAAGGTGGCAGAGGTGGTGCAGCAGAACGAAGGAGTAAGTCGCGACTACCGAATATGTTACCCGTGGAAAGATTACAGTTGGCTGACTGATAGCCTCAGCGTACGATCATAGTGAAAGTTGCTCGCACTGCGGCGTCTCCTGGTAGCAGTGTGCATTTGGATCTAGAGCTCACGCCCCGCCGTGATTGGGGTGGCCGTGGGCTTCTGGGTTGCCATCTTCTTCCCCTTTAATGATCGTGTGTTAGCTTTAGCGTCGGGGTTCTTCGAAGATATCATATGTACGATGTACCGCGACTCCCGAGAATGGGACAAGAATGGAACTTAAGAGTCAGGAATGTGGCACGATTGATATGAGTTTTGTTAGTATGAAGAGACATGGGCGGCGTTACTCTTTTACCGGCCTTTGGCTTTGCATCGGGCACTGTTTGGGATTTCTAATGGAAGCTTATGTGTACAGAATACTTTTCTCATGTGATAACCTTAAAATAAAGAATTCTTCATGTATAATAAAGGATTCCTGTTCAAAGGCGCGGGGCATGTTGCCTGAGGCGGTGAGCACGTGACCACAAAGACAGTGACCGACTCGGGCAAAAATTCCATCACCAAACTTGAATCGCTCATCTGTGTTTTCTCCCTGCCCTCATCCTTTTGGTTCTCCACCCTTTCTATCCCCATCGTCGTCGCGCCTCGACTGTCGATTTTGACCCTTCTGTCCTGTATCGGGTTTCGATTTGAAAATCTTTGTTATTCTCCTTCAATCCTTCATAAACGACAATGTCCGACCAAACCCCTACTTTCAAGCTCGTCCTCGTCGGCGACGGTGGTACTGGAAAGGCAAGTTTTATCACTCTTCCAGGGATACTTCAGTTGCTTTAGCCATACTCTATCTTCGAGCCATCCATTTCCCGATTGCCTCGCGTTTTCCTGTCCTTGTTGTCTTCGTTCGCAGCGACGTCAACAATCAGGCAAAATTCGGCCCCGCGCCCCTCGCAGACCGTCAACAAGAACGTCAACTAACTTGAAAATTTCTCGCTATACAGACCACCTTCGTCAAGCGCCACCTTACTGGTGAATTTGAGAAGAAATACATTGCTACTCTCGGTGTCGAGGTTCACCCCATCACTTTTACCACGGTATGCCCCGCTGGTGACCCCGCTCCGGCCTTCCGCCGTCTACTTTGTCCATTCGACTAACATCCGCATCAGAACTTGGGAACTATCCAGTTCGACGTGTGGGATACAGCCGGTCAGGAGAAGTTCGGTGGTCTGCGAGATGGATACTATATCAACGGACAGTGCGGTATCATCATGTTCGATGTCACTTCCCGTATCACCTACAAGAACGTCCCCAACTGGCACCGTACGTATTTTCCTTACTTGTCCCCTTCGTAAACAATTTACTCACAGATTTAACAGGTGACCTCGTCCGTGTCTGCGAAAACATCCCTATCGTCCTCACCGGTAACAAGGTCGATGTCAAGGAGCGTAAGGTGAAGGCCAAGACCATCACCTTCCACCGCAAGAAGAACCTCCAGTACTACGACATCTCTGCCAAGTCCAACTACAACTTTGAGAAGCCCTTCCTGTGGCTTGCTAGAAAGCTCGTCGGCAACGCCTCTTTGGTGAGCGAAATCCCAGCTATGCGAATCCTCCACCGTGTGCTAACAGTCATCTCCCAGGAATTCGTTGCTGCGCCTGCTCTTGCTCCTCCCGAGGTGCAGGTCGACGCCGCTCTCATGGAACAGTACAAGACCGAGATGGAGAGTGCCGCCAACCAGCCTCTGCCCGACGAGGACGATGCCGACCTCTAGATTGTCCCAAGTCAATGAAGGTTTTTGGTTTGACGCAGAGGCGGTCATCCAGCCCTGCTAGAACGGACACAACTTGGAACTTTTACGAAGGCAAGGTCTCGAATCACGATACAACGATAAGCGGTCGGTGGATTTGGTCTGGATGGCTGGCATGATATTTGCTTTGTGATTTTCCTTTTCTTTTACCCTACATTCAATATTTACCTCGAGTAGTCTAGACCCCATATCTCTACAGTTCTACAACCCAAAGTTCACATCAGCAAAAAACATATCGGCAAAAAAAAAAAGATCGCAACTATTATCTACAATGGTTGACGGGAAGAAAAGTTCTACATCAGTTATCCTCCCATTCAAGTAATCCATGTTCCATCTAGGTCAACACTACAAGTGAAGCAAAAGAGGCCTCGTCATCCGCACCTTCGTGGACTCTCCTCTACCGACCACTCCCGAGCTTTACTTTTCAAAGTCCCAAACAAACATCCCACCCTTCCACGTGACATGGATAACCGTTATGTAGCCGATAAGCCGCATAACTTTGCGAGAAATGACGTCATTATAGTTAATTGAATCACAGTCGGGCTGCGCGACAAAATTACAGTGTTTCTGACTGGCCAGCTACGGACTACGGAGTACTGAGTATTGGCCTTTTCCAGCAGAGTGTGGAGACCAGTCAATATATGCATTCAGCCCCAAACGGGATTGCTAGGGCATTGTTTTGGGCGTTAAGTGTTAGGCAGAAGGGCATTAGACTGAGCCTGCTTCGATCAAAAAAGACTGGGGCTACCGGGGATGTAGGCAGATGCTTGCAGCAAGGCACAACTACGCAGCTTGTTGACGAAAGGAAATTGGTTGCTTTGTAGATAAATCATCTGGCTTCACCATGTTGATTCCTAGAATATCTAATGGACGAAAAAAAGGGTATTTATGTTGCAGACATAAGCTGGCAATGAGGTAGAAAACCCAACTTGACCAGAACAAAACAAACATGAACAAGAATGAGATCTAATCTTAGATATGCTCCTTGCTTCTGAGATACTGTCGATATGAACCAAAGTCCATAAACAGGAAGTCAACGAGAATTGTCACACAAAAAGAAACATGACTGAAGAGCAAGTGTCTAAGATGTCCGGGGTATAGTGGAAGCAATCATAAAAGTCCCAGAATTCCGCCAACGCCGTCGTAGAATACAGAAGGTCAAAAATGTTAGTTGTTGATCCCCTAAGTAAAAGGTCAGTCTTCGGTGGAGGATCAAAGGACGGAGACATACGAATAAGTAGCCCAGCTCTCTGGTGCTCAACCTTGCGATGTTCTTCGAAGCGTTCTCGTCCAAGGCACCGTCAATGAGAGCCCGCTTCTTATCCTGAAGCTCAATGATACGGTCTTCGACAGTTTCCGGGACGAGGACTCGATGTACATGCACCTCGCGCATCTGTCCGAAACGATAGGCGCGATCAATAGCCTGCTCCTCGACATAAGGGTTCCAGAAAGGATCAAAGATAATGACATGATTTGCAGCCACAAGGTTTAACCCAGAGTTTCCCGCTTTGAGAGACACCAACATGACTCTGCAGTCAGGATTGTCCGTAAAGTCCATCACCGCTGCGTCCCTGTCTGCTGGCCTCATACTTCCATCGTATCGACGATACCCGTATCCTTCACGCGAGATAGGAACCTCGAGCAAGTCTAGAAGCGAAGTGAATTGGCTGAAAATAATCGTTTTCTCGTTTTCCTGGCGTTGCTGGACGTCGCGTACTATCTCCAGAGTCTTCTCAATCTTTGCGCTGGTGATCCAGGTCTTTTCCAAGCGGCGCAGGTACCTGCGCTTCGATGCCTTATTTTTCGATGCTTCTTTCTTGAGCTCCGCGAGAGTCTTCTTCGGCTTCCCTTTACCTTTCTTCTTATATCTCCTAGCGGGGGTCGAGCCCTCACCGTTGTCTTTGACGATAAAATCAGACAGAGTCCCTCCTTCATCGCTATCATCAGAGTCGTCATCATCGTCATCGTCATTTTCCTCGACGGTAGAACGGGAGACTTCCAAGCCAGCTACATCCTCAGACGCATCCGGATAATGGACTTTCTTGAACGACGCATGGTCGGTAATCTTTTTCGGGTCGACGACTCCACGGCAGTTCGGGCACTTGACCGACATTGCTCCATCAATGCCTTGCTGTAACAAAATCGCGGGGTCGGATATTCTCGAAAAGCATTCAATGCATGTACCGTGGCCGCATGGGAAAAAGATGACGGGGTTTTCCACTGCATCAATACAAATGGGACACTCAAGATTCTCATTGTCCTTGAGTCGAATAACGACCTCCTGGGCGAATGCCTTGGCATTCGCGATGAAGTCAACTCCCTCGCTAGCCTCATTGAGCTTCACGCTAAAGTCTTTGAGCAAGTGCGGATGGCAGCAAGCCTGCCGAAGACGAAGAAGGAGAACAAGGATGTTCGAATAATTTCGGCCCACTGTGCCAGCTTCGAGGTACCTGTTGAATTGGAGTTGCGTCTGCGTTTCGAGCGACTTGTATAGCTCCAATTCGTCTTCACTGAAAGCAGCATGAACTTTCTCCGAAATACGACGGGGAAGATCTAGGATGGGCTTGCCATCTATCTTGGAATCTTTCGTTCGCCGTAGGAGTACTGCTTTCAGCAGAATGCGAAGCTGGGACATGGCCTTGGACTGTAGCTGCTGACTATTGCTTTTCAATGGTCGACCAAAATCCTAGAGTCTAACAGTCAGCGAAGGATATTCTAGTATACCAGAATTTTTTTTTTTTTTTTTTTTTTTTTTTTTTTGTAAGTTCTTACCCTGTTAAACGTATCTAGAGAACCGTAGGGACGGTTGCGCAGGAACTTCAGCAATGAATGCAATTCCAAAACATTGTTCATCATAGGAGTACCGCTCATGCACCAGCGGTGGGTTGCGTTCAGACGACAGCAAGCAAGAGCTGCCCTAGAAAGTCTGTTTTTGATGCACTGGGCCTCATCCAGAATCACACGATACCATTTGCTTGTTGGTCCAAGGCAAGGTAGCGTCTTTAGATGCTTGTCGGCAAGGGTTGGCTCCTCTGCGCCCGACTTGAGTAATTCCTCGTAATTCTCAAGGCGCTTTAGCTCCGAGGCTAACATGCCAAAGGTTGTGAGAACGACATCGTACTTTTTGAGTTCCCTGAAACTCGCGGCTCGTTTCTCACCATGCAAAACATACACTTGAAGATGGTGACCAGGCCGAAGCATCCTCTCGATCTCTCGTCTCCATTGCTTCATCAAAGCAACAGGGGCAACAATCAGAGTCGTTTTCCGCTCAGGGTCCGTAGGAGGGCGAGACACCATCAGCGATATTGCTTGAATTGTCTTGCCAAGGCCCATATCATCGGCCAAAATGCCGCCTTTCTGGTCACATTCTTCCTTGGATTTCATCCAAGCCAGCCCCAGCTTCTGATGCTCCAACAAGTTGTACTTAAGGGCTTCCGGGGTCCCCTCCCGATCCTCTTTTGATATATCTGTATCCGGTCGTATAGTCTCCAGTAATTGCTTGATATCCTGAGTGAGTTGCTGCGGATCAGCTCCATTGTCGTAAAAGTCCCTGTACAATCAACATGAGCCATCATATACACGTAAAGGCATCTCGGTACTTACTGCAAATGGTGCGCGGCAATGGAGTTCTCAATCTCATGGTCCATAAGCCCATTCAGGACACCACCAAACGTTCCTCTGGACGACGAGGGTCCGGAACTCCCCATAATGCGGTCCTTGGTTGCTTTTAAGCTATCCAAAGCTGCCTGCACAGGATGTGGCCACATATTGGGCCCAGGAATACCAGCACCACTCGATCCAGGAACGGCATTGTAGTATGGATAGCGTCCAGGTAGTGAGTGAGCAGCAGGAACATAAAGGCCTGGCGGAGCACCGCGATGACTCGAGGCATATGGAGATGTATTCTGCACACTGCCCGGATAAACGGGGTGGCCGCCGGCCCGGAACTGAAACTCTCTTGGGGTAATCTCGGCAATATCGCTATCATCGCTATCGGAAAGGACCCTATGGGAGTCGAATTGCGGTCCATGAAAGACATTGTGCGGTTCCACGGCCGCTTCTGGTGTCGCAGCTATTGGCCTGTTGCGCAAAAACAGCGGATGAGTCGCGGTAGGCTCTGACACTGATGGAGGAAGGAATTGACGAGGAAAAGACCCCTCGGGACGGCTAGAAGTTGGAGTGACTCGTGTGGTGGACGACGACGAAGGGGTATCATAGCTTAGCAGAGTTCGGGCAAACTCTGCGTCCAGCCGTTCTTGTTCTTTTCTCTCTTCCAGCCATTTTTCTGCCCTTCGTTGTTCTTCTTGGAGTGCCTTCAAGTCCTGTCCTCCAAGCCCCAAAACATCCAAGAGATCATCATCCAGAGTATCTTCGCTGTCGGTTCTGTGACTTGGAATACTCTGGGCTCCGGGGGTAGACAGGGCAGGGTGGCCGGGAGCGCGAGGGGCCCTCTCAACTGCAGCTCGCTTCGATGACCCCGAACCGATGTCATCTTCTTCATCTTCGAAAAGTGGATGCTTCCGATTGGAAGACATTGGCGAATGTGTGTATGATGGCAAATCCTGAGGTCGAGAAGGTCGAGACGGTAGAGAAAACGCAGGACGGCCAAATTGAGGCGGGCTCGAAGGTATCGGTGGCGTCGAGAATATTGAGCCGTCCCGTTGAGCTGGAGGCGCATATGGGGTGGTTATACTCTGCCGAAAAGAGAAGGCAGGTCCGGGTGCTTCACCGGTGTGATGTCCGCGTAGTCCAGCAAGCTTTGTCTCGAGTTCTTTGATCGCCTCGAGTGTTTCGAACCTTTGTTCGGCTGCATCAGAGCGCCCATGATGTGACGCATCCAAACTTTGCAAAATGGCTCGTTGCAGGTCCAGCTCCTCCTCAATCTCCCTTATCTCCTCGGCGGGCGACGCCATATTTGCGACTAGGCGGGCGCGTTCTGGATGTCGGAGTAGGGTGGAGGCTATCTTTATGGCTGTGTTGGGTGATCGCGGAACACGGTTGCGACAAACGGCGAGTCCATACGTTCGAGGAGCGGCATACGCGAGGAGTGTCAGGAGAGTGAGTTCGAGGCGACAACGAAGTGAGAGGATGTCGCTGTTAGTAAGGCGGGGAATTCCTGAAAAGTCGCAGTGGGAGGTTGTACAACGTGAGTTCAACGATATCGCGGTCGATCCATCACTCTTGGCGCGTTAGTGCCTGGATGAGATCGAACTATGCCTGTCAAGACTGGATACGTAGTAGTGAGTTCTTATCCTGTGGATTTCTGTCTAGAAAAAGGACCACATACTGGAATTCGTATATATCACTCTATAAAACTGGAAGCTCAAAAACTTCATTCTCATGTGGCAAAGGCGTACTCCGTACCAAACTTATGTATTGTCACCCCCACCACCCGAAATATATAGAAGCCACCTTATAGATCCAAATAAACCAAACATTAGTCTCCAGTATTGAGTGTGTTACCTATACTGGATTTGACGGAAAAGTGAGTGATATTGCTATTCTTGGTCCTAAATTTTGTTCCTTTGTTGGTTCTTTCGACTATCATTGTTCTCTGGTTGAAATATGCTTGACTGCAGCAGAATAGGCAGGGTCCAGCTGGCAGGAACAAGGCATTTCAATCAACAAATATTACAGAGCATAGCTTACCAGCCCGAGATCAGGTGTTACAGATTCTTCTGTCGATTGCGAGCCAGAACATTGTCCCGGAAGATATACGGAGTACAGCCTGCAACGCAACAGACTCAGTACTTACCGCAGTATGGAACCATTCATGTATCAACAGCGTCCCTTGGCTAAATACTAATAATTGTACGTGACAGTCTGATCTAGCAACCAGGCGCGTGCTGTAGATTCTGGTTAATGTCCGTTCGTGAGCAATTCTGGAGACAAAGCTTCACGACTCTTGAGCTGGCCTTCGGAGATCATACTCATATCGGATTATATCGTGCGCCTGCTGTTCGTCAATTGTCAATGTCGACTTCGCCGGCAATAGATCGAGAAGTCCGCTTTGCCGAGATGGACATCAACGAGCTAAAACCCATTGCCCCAAGAATAAACCCCGGCTTTTGTATGACTATTTGCGAGAGACAGCGTTTGACCCCCAAGAGCATTGGAATGCGGTGGGGAACAGATGGAATTCGCTTTACAGCTCTGTAGAGCTGGACTTCTTCGGCAAGACTTTAAAGTGCTGAATGGGTGAGTGGTTGCGAAAGCATTGCATCGATGTATTGTCTTATTTTGTTAGCTATTTCGAATTCCCACGAGGAGGATGGGAAGGATCGTGAGAATCGACTTGCTTAGCGACAACGTTGTCGAGTCGTTGCGGAAGAGTAGTTTGATGTTGCGCACTCATACACTTCGAGGGAGGTAGAAACTGAAGCTCGCAGAATAATTCTGGTCTCGGAGTGGGTCGTTGAGAGGAAGAGGAAGAGGTGAAAAAGTAATACACTCGCGAACTGGCACTAGGTTGGAGATTTTGTCCTCCACGAAGATAGAGCTTAAGGGGAGAAACGGGGCCGTCAGCGGACTTCAAGAGCTATGATTATTGCGTCATAGGAAGGAGGCCTCGCTTTCATGTGGGTGCGCATGAAGCTATTCTGTAGTCAAACGTCTCCGCAACAGCTCGCAAGTCCTTCTCGATGTTGAAAGGAGCAGATCTCCAGTATGGATCGCGTGCAAGTTTACTCATTGGATCAAATCACAAGAACCACCAAAGCAAACGCCAAAGAGCAAAAAGCCTCGGTACAGCGGGCCCCCGACCGCCTGGATTCACATGCCCCGACAACACCGGGGCCAAATCAATGCGATCACTATTAAATATTCGTGTCCCCTCGCTCGCCTCTCCTGCTGGCTGTTACACATAAGCTTGCATCTCCTTTTCGTCTCAAGCATTCATCTATCATCCCATCTCATTCACAATGACTCTCAAGGCTGGTAAGTGCATCCATTGCGATCCTCTTTGGATGAGCTCCTCGCTGACTTGATATCTTCCTAATCAGACGGTTTCGAATCTTCTGCTGCGTTCGACGCAATCAACGCCACCCTCCAGGGAGACGAGGCCGAGCGCAAGGAAGCCATCAAGAACGCTGGAACTGTCGTTGCTTTCACCTTGAAGAACGCCAGCGGTAAGCAAGAGAGCTGGTACCTCGACCTCAAGGAGAAGGGTGTTGTTGGCAAGGGTCCTGCTCCTCCCGGCGGAAAGGCCGATGGTTAGTTGATCTGTGTATACCTGGAGTATTGTGGGCAAGACGCTAACGTTGATGGATAGTGACGCTCCAGCTCTCGGACGCCGACTTCGGTTCGCTGGTTTCCGGAAAGGCAAATGCTCAGAGGCTCTTCATGGGAGGCAAGCTCAAGATCAAGGGCAACATCATGAAGGCTACCAAGATGGAGCCTGTCTTGAAGAAGGCCCAGGGCAAGGCCAAACTATAGATACCCATGTTTCCTGGCCATGTATTTATTATAATGTTCTGAACGAATAAAGCACATTAAGAACTGTTGCGATTTCACATCCATTTATATGCCCACCGTAAAAGCATTTTGTGGAAATGTATTCAATTTGCTTGTCTATTAATCAAGGCGCACCGGGAAAGTGGTGATTTCTCCTGGTTCCAACATGAGCTCCGCGGGAGAGCTTACCCCGTACTCCGTATATCTACGGGGTATACAGAGTACCCGCACCAGTCCACAAATGATGTCCTAAGCACGAGGGTCGATCGTGAATGAAGAATTATTCCGATGTTGTAGAAGAGTGTATACTTTGTAGCTCATTTTTTACAAGTGTCAGATGACAAAACTACTACAACGTTTCGATTACAATTGTCGATTCTGTCGTCATAACACTATTTTCCGTCACAAGCGATACCTTTTCCCCGACTATATTATCATATTCTATAATTTAATCAGGAGTTCAGTCATAGTAAAATGCTATTCAACTTGCTTGAGACGGCGTTGCCGTAGAAAGGCCGGAAACAACAGGATGAAGGCAAGTTCTTGCGGTGTAAGCACAGGAAGAGTGAGCCTTGTACAACAACAGTGATCAGGATAATCTTGTAGCTATTAGATGCTGAAGACTCAAAAGAGATCAGTACTAAAACTACCCTGTAAATTTACCAGTGAATCTGAAAGCAAATGGCACTGTGTTCGCCAAGAGTCCTTTACTAATCACGTGACTGCAGTTTTTTCGTGCTCACCCCAAACCAAAATCGCGAGCGGAAGTGAAGGCTAAAAAGAGTAGCCCCAGCAAGCAACAACCATCAACTGACCGGCAGAGCATATCAACAAGAGGCATATCTCCTCCTGTCCTCTATGACCTTTTTTCGCTTCTAGCCTTGCTCTTTCTTGTTCTTGATTGTTTTGCCTTTCGCACCTTCCCGCATCTCCTTGCTCCTTCCTCCTTCGCGCATCGCGACCTACCTACTACCCACTCCCGCAGAACGGACCAGGCGCGTGCATTTCTCGAACTCACAACCAACGACGACACGAACCGGATATTTTCTGAATCGTACTCCTCGTTGATTCTGTTTCCGAACGGCGATATTGCGCTTTTATATCATTTGCTGTTTGCGAAAGTGGTTCGCACATAGCGTTTTTTTGTTCTACCCTCGAACCAACATCGCGACTCGACTTCGAACTTGTCGGAGCAACGGGTCGCAAATCACCTCAAGGATCCGTCCGTGAGCAGGATACATTCACTGAAGGAAGTGCTGGAAATCGCGCAGCAAAGTGAATGATATTCGCTGAATCGAGTCCTTCGAATTGCTCTCAAGGGATTCAAGGCCGTCAGTGCTGTCGTGTTGATTGGTAAATGTCTAAGAGATCGGCTCAAGGTCCTCAAGGGGATAAGGACAGCAATCTATTCCAATTCAACATGTCGAGTACACCGGATGACAAGCCCCAGCGGGCGACAGCTGCGCAAATGGCGCGTCGACAGTAAGTACCTCATTGCTGACCGATCTTTGCGAGCATATTTATGTCCCACTTCTTTGCATCCATCCTGCAGCGGCTCAGGTCTTAGCGGCAGTTTATTCTCTCTTTTGCTCGCCATTCCTGTTTTATCATTGCTGTGTTACTGCTTCTTGTGTTCCTAAAAGCTATTTAATCCACCCGTCCTTTCTCCCCTCCGCACCTTCCTCCTTTTCCTTGCTCCTCGCATCCTGCACTTGCTTCTTCACTTGTCACGTCACGATTGGGCAATGGCTGATGATCTACAAAGGATTAAGGACGTTCGGCGTCGTCCGCGTGCTGGCACACCCACCGGCAGCAGCTCTGCATCGTTTGGTGGTCCTTTCAGCTCCCTCGATCCCAACACAGTTCCGTCTCCATCTGGAGGCCAACAACCGACGGCGAATGGCTTTAACTTTGCACAATCACAGAGCTTTCCTCCGGCCAGCCCGGCTCCGAAACCGCCTACCCAGAACGGAGGATCACAGTTTGCCTTCGGCTCTGGAGGCCCCTCGTCATTCAATTTCTCTTCCTCGTTTGGTGGAACAGCGTCCACTCCTGCGAGCAACCCTTTTGCATCCATAAACACCGGTGGTGCTAGTCAACAGCCTGCCGCTAATAACATGTCTGGCTTCAAGGGTAACCTGTTCAATTCTTTCTCGGCTGGAAGTCAATCTCCTGCTCAGCAATCTTTGCCTTCCGGCGGTCTGTTTGGAGCTGGTTCTCAGCAGAACGGCCCTACCGGGGGTTTGTTTGGCAGCAACGCTGCTACTAGTGGACCTTCATCTCAATCGGGGTCTACTACGCCAGCAAATGGAAACATCTTCGGCCAGCCTACCACAACTGCCTCGTCGACCAACGTTTTCGGTCAATCAGAGGCAAGCAAACCCAATTCGTTCGCACCAAATGCATCATTTGGCAGCGACTCTATGCAGACGTCCCCGGACGCCAAATCTTCCGCCCAGAAGTCCTCGCCTTTCGGCAGTGGCAGTGGCGGTTTTGGAATTTCCACAAACTTTGGTGGCTCTGGAACTGTCTTTGGCGGTACAAGCTCCGCACCTTCTCAGACTCCGTCAAAGCCCCTATTTGGATCGAAGTCGTCAGAGCAGGCCGCTCCTGCATCGCCATTTACTTTTGGCGCTGCCTCTCAGTCTGCCCCATCAACTTCTGCAGCACCAACTTCCAGTGCCGCGCCGTTTACTACTGGGCCGACCTCATCTTCCCTGTTTAGCTCGTCGACCCCCAAACCTGCAGCTGCGGCTGCAACGCCAAACCCTTTCCAGTCTTCAAGTCTCTTCGGTGCACCCTCCACATCCAACACTCAGAAGTCATCCGAGGAAAAGCCGAAAGAAGAGACGAAGACTAACCAGTCCTCATTCCAACCCTCATTCAGCTCTGCTTCTATGTCTGGCCCGTCATTGTTCTCCCAGAGCGCAAGCGCAGCTTCAAACCAGTCGTCTGCTGCGCCGCAACCTGTTTCAACAGGAAGCTTGTTCGCTCCCAAGGATACATCTTCTATAGGTCAGAAAAACTCTGAGCCCGCAGAAACCAATCCTTTTAGTAGCTTGTTTGTTCCCAAGCCAACAGCTACAGAATCACCTAAGCCAGAGCAGAAGCCACTCCCCTCGACATCAAACATGTTTGCTCCGAAACCCGCATCTAGCGGAGGAGCGCAGACGAATGATCTCTCTAAAGCAGCCACGTCCGCTTCACCATTTACCGCTCCCTCTCTCAGTCAGCCCTCAATGCCCGCACCCCAGTCTCCTGCGTTCTCATTTTCGAACTCGCAGGCGACTTCTGCTTCAGCATTTTCTGCACCTCCAGCATCTGAGAGTCCCTTGAAAACCAACGGAGCTAAGCCAGCCACTCCAGCGGCTTCGGCATCATCTGCTCCTAACACATCTACTCAAAGCTTCGCCAAGCTCCAACCCGCCAAAATGCCTTCTGGCTTGGACAAGAGCACAAAAGAGGAAGTCGAGATGGCGCACCGTGTCCGTCTGTTGAATGAGAGCTTCCAGCGCGAAATCGTCAAACTCAATACCTCCACCGACAGTTTTGACAAGCTTGTGCAGTTTTACATCCGTGTTCGCGAAACCATTGGTGCTCCGATTGAAGGAGCAAGCACTAAACGTAAGGCATCTGTTGACAGCCCTGCAGCAATCGATTCTCCCGTTATATCCACACCCAGCAACACAAAACCATCCCAACTTTTTGGAACTCCCTCGGCCAGCAACAAGAGAAAGACCACTGAGGATGATGACGACTCAGCTTCATCTCAACGCGAAAAGCGCCTTACTGGAGACTCTACCACCGCCAACGTCTTCGGAAATTCATCGAGCAACACGGGATCATCCCAGCTTTTTGGCACCACAGGCAGCAACAAGAGAAAGTCCACTGAGGATGATGACGACTCAGCTTCATCTCAACGCGCAAAACGCCTCAGTGGGGACTCTACCACCGCCAACATCTTCGCAAATTCATTCTCACGCTCCAAAACTTCCGAATCCGAGGACCCAGCGGCTCTTTCTCCCAACAAGCTCGATGCTCCGTCTTTCAGACCTTCCACTCCGGAATCAGCCAAACCAGATCTGTTTTCTACGTCGACTACACCAAAAGAATCACCTTTCAAGACGGTATTCAACACATCCGCAACCCCTAAGGAGACTCCTACATCGACGACGGCCGCTCCTCAAACCTCTATCTTCAAGCCATCTTTCACTGCGCCGTCCAGCAGTACACCCCCTGCAAATCCATTCGTCCTAAAGCCTTCGAGCAACACGGGCGCGAGTACTTCCACAGCTCCTTTCGCGATTCCTAAGTTCGGCTCTGGCTCTGGCACCACCGACTTCTTTGCCCAGTTCAAAGCGAACTCTGACAAGGAAGCTGAAAAGGAGAAGAAGAAGCGCAAGGCTGATGATTTCGACTCAGACGAGGATGACGAGGAGGAATGGGAGCGCAAAGATGCTGAAGCTCAGCGCAAAAAGCGTGAGGAAATTGAGGCGCAGCAGAGAAAACGCGCCAAATTCATTCCTGGCCAGGGCTTCTCTTTCGAAGAAACCACCACTACCGATGAGGAAAAATCTGAGGCCAGCCCTTCTTCATCTGTCTTGGGTTCAAAGCCTAACTCTTTCGGACAATCCAGCAACATCTTTGGTCATCTTTCTGCAACTCCCTCAGAAAGTGGAGACAATGAAAAAGATGACGATGCCGACGACACCGAGGAAGCTTCAGCTTCAGGTGATGATGCCGGCAGAGAGCCAACCTTTGCTTCTACTGAAGACATCGGGACAAACAAGTCCAACTCAAAGGTCAATGGCACTCGCGAGTCTTCTGCTCTTGAAAGCAGTGACGAGGGCGATTTCACCAAAGCTTTGAAGAAGTCAAAGCAAGCTACCACCTCTGATGAACGCAACTCCACTGAACAGGGCTCTGGTGGTCGCAGCTTGTTCGATCGTGTCGAGTACGATCAAGATGGGAAGCCCAAGCGTGATGAGAAGGATGTCTCTTCGCTCTTCGGTTCTTCCAAGTTCGCATCATCGTTCAACAGCCCAGGGTCTACCCCGAACCCTTTCGGTACTTCTAAGGCACAGTCTGAGAAGTCTGGTGATAGCGCCACTCCCAAACCTGCTGCAACCAACATCTTTGGTGCTTCTGCTGCAACCGTTAACCCCTTCGGTGCCTCTCCATCTGCCACACCTGGCGCGAGCACTCCGTCTATCTTCACTACCGGAGCCAGCACTACGAAGCCCGGCAGCGATCACACTTGGAAACTTAACACCCCTATCAAATTCGCTTCCGACTCTACATCCTCATCGGCAAAGTCAGAATCTGAATCTGGCGCTCCGGCAAACCCGTTCTCGACTCTCTTTGGGGCCTCTTCCACTGGATCTGACTCTGGATCTAATGACGCTCAGAAAGCTCCTGGTTTCTCATTTGGCGGTCCCTCGCAGGCGGGCTCGTCCCTACTTACCCCATCAGTCCTCACGTCTGGAACCCCAAGCCGTGGATCAACTCCCGGTGTGACTTCTGACACTGGTGCTGAAGAATCTACCGATGGCGATGCCCCGGAGTCTTTACCCCAGGTCGACCTTGCTCGTGGCGGCGCTGGCGAAGAGGACGAAGACGCCATTTTTGAGACTAGAGCGCGTGCACTGAAATTGAACGACGGTGCCTGGCAAAGCCAAGGCGTGGGTTTCTTCCGCATTTTGAAGAACCGAAAAACATCCCGTTGCCGCATTCTCGTTAGAGCCGACCCCAGCGGTAACGTGCTCCTGAACACCATGTTGATGAAGGAGATTGACTACAAAGTTGAGGGAACGAACATCAAGTTCCTTGTGCCGAAAGCCGAGGGCCGTCCAGAGCACTGGGCTCTTCGGTTCAAGAAAGGCGAATCCGACGATATCGGCGCCAAAATGGAGGCAAACAAGTCATAATGAACTGACTATTTGAGTCGTTGAAGGATAATGAAACGATCAAGCATGGATATGGCCATGGCGGTTGTACATTTGTACATTTGACCTTCAACTCTTCAGACCCCTACTTTTCGGGCCCCAGTCTACGTTTCTATTGGAGGTCTACCTATCCCATTGATGGGAATTGGCAAGCTTGCTTTTCGAGCCTTGCATTGTATTGTGTATGTATTATTCGCTTCTTTTTCGCTGATTCGTCTTGAATTTTGTGTTTTTTCGAAACCATTGTTTTCGCGTTTGTTTGTTCTGTGCAATCAATCAGCATGCCTGTATGCATTACTTGGAGTTTGGCATCCCAATACATGTTTTATCAGTTTTTTTGTCTTGTTTCCCAAGCATCACAGCGATGAGCTGGATTTGATCAGCTTCCATGTGGAGGAAGACACAGGGACTGTAGTTACTGCTCAAGGAGCTTTTGTATCTACGAGCCTTGGTTAATTGAAAAGAATTTTTTAATCAGTGGACGACAATCCGTAGCTCATTTCTAGACAGTTCGCGGCAAGGCGTAGAGGAGCGAATCAGAAGAATGGAGTATTTTACTTGGACTAACACCAGACTCCCGTCTGCATATTGCAATTGAAGAAAAGAAACACTACAGTTCAAAGAAATAAAGCTGCCATCAACAAAGAGGTATTTTGTCATTCATTTTTATTATCAACCAAGTCAACCGGCTAGAAGGAACCAACCCAACCCGTTTACTCCTCGTCGACAACGGTGGTGTGGAGACCCTTAGGCTCCTTGACGTTGACGGCCTGAACGTAAGAGTAGAGCTTCTCCTTGGCACCCTCCTCGTCGTTACGCTTGCGGGAGATGCGGACACGGAGGCGGAACGGAACACCCTTGATACCGGCTTCCCAGACCTTCTTGTTCAACTGGGGGTCGAGGCGGACGTCGGTGGTGCCCTACACCACCAAAGAACATGGTTAGAGGGGGTTCGCAGTGGAGGGGGAAAGATGGAAGATGAGACGTACCATGGAGCGGGTAGCGAAAGCGCGGATCTCCTTGATAGCGCGAGGAGCACGCTTCTTGAAGGAAACACCGTGCGTCTAATGGATAACAAAAAAAGAAGAATCAGTCTTCCGCCCAAATGCCATCTTTGAAAAAAAGAGGAAAATTTCAAGATTTTTTTTTCTTGCTGCGATTGCGGCCATGAGGTGGACTTCATAAAACCAATTCGTTTTTCTTTTTTTGTCTTTGCGGTGACCAGTTCAGTGCCAGCCAGCGCACACCAATTCCATATTTTTTGGTTTGAAGTGTTCCGGTCTGACTCTCGTCTGGTGTGGTGCGACTTGACTCGACTTGCGACTTGCTTCGCTTCCCCTGCAAATCCAGGCTGAGCGATTCCCGCTTCAACCTTTCCCGAGTATAGTAGAGGAAGTCGTTCGCTTGCGCTTAGTGTCGTGATGTCTGATGTCTGATGTTCTCCATCCATGCCTCACAGTATTGCAAAAGAAAAGGCTTGTTTCATCCTTATCTTCCGTAGCATCGCTCGCAGAAATTCCGGGTCGATGTGCGTCGACCGCGACAAGAAAGTGTTTGTAAAACAGGAGAGGTGATTTCGCGCTTTCAATTCAACATACCCTCTTGTGCAGGTTGATGGTGTACTCGCGGGTCACCACGTCGGCAATGGCCGAACGCTGCTTCTTGCCGGTCTGGACGTTGGACATTTCTGTGGAAGAAGGAATACGGTTAGACCTATTGAGACGAGGTTGACAATGTCGATAACGAAAGGTTCTGGTGATAACTCACTGAGGGTGTTCGGCTGTGTTGGCTGAAGTTGTCGACTGTCGAGAGATGAAGATTCCGGGATTCCAATTTTCGAATTTCCAGTGCGGCTCGCTTGTGTGGGGTTGCTCTGATTGGTGGATTATGGTCACGTGCAAAGTGCCCGGCAAGTTGCAACTTCAGGAATCGAGAAGAGCTTCAACGACGAACTCTGAAATATCCCCGGTGCTGTAACAAGAAACGATTGTATCTGTGGAATGTAGTTTCAGAATTCGATGAGAACACCATGTCTCATGAGGCCAATGAGGTATCATTCCTTTGCGAAGTGTATACGGTAGCGGAATCAGTTTGCACGAACGCCGGTTGGTTTCGATTTTAGTTCCGATAAGACCTCATATTATAGTTGCAATTCAGTAGATACATTACGTCTGACGATTAAGCTCGATTGGCTCAAGATAGGCGTTGAAGCCATTTCGACCGAGAGTTAGGGCAAGTCTCGAATCGCTGAGTGGCGGGATGCACGAGCCATTCCCAGTCTGAAACAGCCCTAGCTCAGTGTAATGAATATAAAGAGGACGACCGGTTCATCCTGGAAGTACTCCCTATTCTACAATGATAACGATATTTGTTGCTCATTTATTTCATTTCAGCTATGTACAGATGATCGGTTTGTTTGGTCAGTATTTATGGCTTAATTCTGGCCAGCGCTCACGTCTGAGTACAAGTCAAACCGCCGCTGAGTGGTAATAGGAATACCCTTGCGCGCGCTCTGGATAGTCTCATTGTCTAAATCGGCGTAGACGATGCTCTCGGTTTCGTCAGTCTCTGACAGGACGGTCGCACTTGGATCCGCAACCAAACTATGACCGTAGGCATGGTATGTAGCACTCATGTCACGGGCCGGACTGCACAACGCGACGTAAGTTTGGTTATCAACAGCACGAGCGCGAGCAAGGAGTTGCCAGTGAAGTGGACCGGTAGTCGTGTTGAAAGCACCAGGGTAGATGAGCGCAAAAGCACCCTTCCGAGCGGCAATCATACCAGCTTCGGGGAAGCGGATGTCATAGCAGATGGCGAGACCAATCTTGCCATAGTCCGGAAGATCAACGACAGTCAGCTGGTTTCCGGGCGACAGGACCTCGCTCTCTTTGAATGTGATCTTTCCAGGAATATCAATGTCGAACAGGTGTGTCTTGCGGTGGGTTCCGATGAGTGCCCCCGATGGCGAAAAGACAAGAGACGTATTGTAGTATTTGTTGGACGATGTTTCAAGCTCAGGGATACTTCCTCCAACGAGATATGCCTTGGCTTCGGCGGCAATGGCTGATAAGGCGTGATATGATGGGGATTGCTCCTTGGTCGGAGGTGAAGGAAGGAGGGTTTCAGCATATTTGGGAAAGTACTGGGTACCGTACGGAGAATTAAAGCATTCCGGAAGTACAATCAAGGAAGCGCCAGCCTTTGCAGCCTCGAGGACTTTCGTGCGCGCATGGGCGAGATTGACAGCCTTGTCGGCGCCTGTACCACCGTTAGCTGGGTTGAAGGATATCTGAACAGTGAGGGATACCCGATGCTAGCTGCACCAAGGCAAGCTTCAGAGGCTTCTTCAAGAAGGCAGCCATGTTGTTCGAGAAAGAGTAGAGATAGGTTATGAGTAAACTCAGAGGTGCGGGGAGTTGGAGTTGGAGAAGAGGCACCGATCGTTACCCCTCGCGCTTATCCAAGCCACGTGACTGTTCATAACCATTATTTCCTGATTGGTTCAACAATGGTAGCACAATAAGATCACGTGTTGGCTGTTATGCTTATTCACTTCTATTGAGCCCGTTCGCTTTCCTTTCACCAACCTACTCAGAGCATTGCCAATATGCGGCTTCTGCCTGTTCGGCTCTCGATTCAGCTGGCCTTTTTGGCAATATTCGGGTCATGGGCTGTGGGTGAGCCTGTCCAGTACTGCCGTTATGGCCAGCAGAATTTCCGTGGTGGTACAGCCAATTTCTGCCTGGGTCTTGCTACATACTACAATGCTTCGTCAACAGAATACGATGTGTACGTGAGTATACATGCTAGGAAAAGCTCGGTATCTGATGCGCTGGGGTGGGTTGCCGTCGGCACGGGGTCGATGATGGCAGGCTCGCTCATGTTTATTGTATACGGCGACCCTTCTTCGCCAGATATAGACCCGACTTTGAGCATCCGGACGATCGACGGCCATCATCAGCCACGGGTTCTTACACTAGACGACACAGAGGGAGTAAGCTTTGGTGATATAAAGGCCACTTGGACCTCCGCTGATCTCGTTAATCGCGGCGATACGCAAGGAGTAATTGCAGAAGTATCGTTCATCTGCTATTCGTGTGGAAAGTGGCCAGGAGATCCAATACTTATGGATACCAAGGCTCAGCCGTGGATATGGGCGTTTGATGAGCGTACGGAGTTCGAAGAGTACACGGAAGACGTGTATTTGAAGGCGCACGCGCACGAGGCAAAAAACGGAGGTTGGGGACGCTTCTATGTTGACATGGCGCGGTCTATCAGCAATGACTCTTCAGCAGCGTCGGCACCTTCTATACAGCCAGGCGTCACGGAAATAGGAGCTTGGAGCATTCCCGGTGGATGGTCGTGGATGGACACCGTTGTCCGCATGCACGGATTTCTCATGAGCGCTGCATTTCTACTACTATATCCCGCTGGAATAGTTGCTATGCGGTCAGGAACATCCAAGTCATTTCAATATCATTGGATCATCCAACTCATCGCTTCGATTTTTGTCTTGGTCGGTGCGGCTATAGGGCTACTTCGAGCGCACAAGATCAGCTCGCCTCACCATATAATTGGACTTGTCGTGACTGTCAGCAGCTTCATTCAGATTGTGCTAGGCTGGCGCCATCATGTACTGTTCGTACAGATCCGACGACGTCAATGGGCTTCATATGGACATATATGGTTGGGTCGCTTATTTTTCCTCCTGGGCTGGACGAATGTCATTACCGGCCTGCTTATGACTGGACGCGGCTGGTCCTTGGTCTCATTAGCCGCGAGTCTGATCTCTATTGTTGCATTGGCCCTGATTGGTTGGGTCTGGTTTTCTACTCGTCAGCGTAAGCACCCGGCCTGGGAGGAGACGCCTCTGTACGATTTGCAGCCAACGCGAGATGATTACTTTGCCGTGGCTGCGGATGAGGATGAGAGCGAATCCGAGTCAAGCAGTCAAGCCTCACAGTCTGCCAAGGAACGCCTGTCGGAGACCAAGTGAGGCTCGTCGTCACGTATGCGAGTCGTGTTCCGTTGCTCTACCTTTGGTTATGTTCGAATAAGAGCGCATTTAGTTTCAGATATATAAAGCCACCCTGTATTTAGTGATAGAATCGGGTATTATCGTCCCATAAATTTCGAATAAGAACTAGGAAAACAGAAAACAAAACGTGGGTCACTTCATCCTGCTTCCGCCAAGTTCTTGTACTGCCGTGAGGGCTGCTGAGCGCGGAGCACGGCCAGCCCTAGCCAGCCCTAAGCTCAGCCCTAAGCCAGGGTCAATACCTGCACTTTTCCGTATGGACAGAACCACAAAGAACAAACGCCGAACAACCCGCAATGCAATCCAGAGCTACATGGAATCCAAACGCCAATTGTTCAAACAACGAACCAAAGGTGCAGTCTAATTGCTGTGTGCAATTCTCGTCTCGCTTGACAGTCTTGTTTTCTATGAGACGTTTCGATTTAACCTCGGAATAAACTCCGGCCAGTATCTCAGCGCGGTGCATCCACTGAACGGTGACGCTTCAGGCTCCCTGTCTCGGAAGGTACACTGACTGAAAACGCAAGTCCACGCGTGCTCCGGTTAAGGCTTGGTAGCCTGGTAAAACACCATCAAAATGGTGCAGTAACTAAATATGTCAACGCAGCTCTTCATGACAAAAGGGACTCTTTAACTTACGCAGCCGTGAGTCCGAGCACTTGAAGGGGCTTCGCAGGCGTCGTGGAAGCCAACACGGCCGGAAATATCACGATAAATATCGTGCTGACAGCTAGCCGATGAACGACCGATTCAACATTCGCTAGGATCCAAATTGGCGCCACCAGCAGCGCCACCCCTGCCCCTATGTTCAGAATCCTGGCGCTGCCTTCTAAGGGCACATTATCCGCTAGTTCGACATCCAATTCCCCAACGTAGTAAGGAAGTATGTCTCCTTCGCTTGCAGGCCTCCAAAAGGGCAGCCATCGAAAGACTTTCAACTTCACAAGTAGGTCCCGAAGAGGGTTTGCGTCCAACGGCATGATGCGGCACAGGTCTTTCTTCTCAATATATTTGCGCTCCTTCTCAGCAATCGCCTTTCTACGGTGATAACCGTGCCAGTAGTGTAAGGACTGTCGTTCTCTCTCAGTACTTGTTGGGAGTCCCAGAACGTGAGCGTGCCTACGAAGATAGCCATCTAGCGGTGCGGTGTTAGCGTGTCCCTGACCAGGCCGCTAGAAACTAACTGTATTTTTCGAGCAAGCCTTCCGCCTTGTCAAGAAGATCCTCTCGCGCTGCACCTGTATCCTTTCCCACGTCGACAGGAAGCTCTTCGCGCGTTCTACTGGCTCTATCCCGAAAAGTTCCGTTGTTCTTGTTTATGGCTTCTGGCTGACGAGCACGGAATTCGACGTTCTCGATTTCTTCCTCCACTTGGACTATCCGGTCCTGAATCCGTAGTATGACGTGCATATTGAGGTGATCGAAGCGACGAAAGTGTGCGAAATTCGCGGCCGAGGCCTTGAACTTGGAATACCCACGATATCCTGCGGTCATCCAGCCTGCTGTCAGTGCATCTTCCTCGCATGGTAGGCATCATCTGGTGAACTTACCTACGTATCTGAATGGCTCACGTTTCATATCCTCCTCGCTCCAGCCGGAATTCTGATTCTGGGTTGTCTGCGCCTCCATGTCAATTGATTGGGCAATTTGCTGTTCACTCATATCGTCGTATGAGTGCGTGATGCTTCAAAGGCTGTGTGAATGACAAAAACTGAGACGGAGGCAATTCTGGTCAGCTCAGGGTGAGTTAGGGGCAGAATGAAAGTTCCGCGGGCTTCTGAGACAGCTCGTTTTCATGTCTGAAGTATGGAACATGAGGACGCACCGCGACTAATACTTTGGACCCATTTGCACCACATGTCTTACATGTTTCTCTATATCAGTCGTCAAATTCCGGTCACCCAGAGGAGCTCTTCCTTTTACCCTTCGTCTGCTCTGCTTCTTTTCCTCTGTTCTGTGCTCCTCCTAAGCCTTCACCCATCCACATCCTCCCTTATTCCGAAAACTTGGACAAAGTCATTTGCTTTAAAACCTCCTGGTTCATTTTTAGCCGCTTGTACGAACAGTCTGCAGCATGCCCAATACGGATGGACAACTCTTGCTCCAGGCGCCAGGCAGAACGCCAGACAGTTTGAACGTGTGTAGAAGAGCGGCCGTGGGCCAGGGCGAGCATCCGGGCGAAATGGGCACGTCCACGTATAATTTTGGAGATCTCAATGAAACGGAGTGCCGCATCGTTGAGCAATACGAACTGCGGTCTCAACTTTCTCGCCGACTAGCAGATGAGAGACCCAACGTCGGGCACACCCCGAAAGAGACCAGAAGGATGAAGGACGCCCGGAGGGCTGCGAAAACGGAGTCTTCTGGGTCGAGCCAGTCTGTTGAATTGGGCGATAAGACGGGGAAGAACATCAGAAGGAATCAGAAGGGATCGGGCAATGAAGGCGGGGACTCCGATTCAGAAGGCGAGAGGAGGTCGCAGGAAGCCGGAGACCACACCAGTCTCCGTGATGAGCAAAAATGGAACAATATCAGACGTTTGATTGAAAGGAGGGCTCTGTGGAACAAGATCAAGCAGCTCAAGAGATCGGGACCAACAAGGCTCTCATCGCAGTAGCTTGCAACTCCATATCTTTCAGTCATGAAACCGAAAAATAGGGAGCGCTCTGAGGCATGTCAATTAGATGCTTTAGAATGAGGCACAAGTATAGATCGTGAATGACGTACAGGGTCCTTGTGGGATGATGATCTATGAATGTAAATGATGAAGCTATTCAGAGACATTAGAAAGAAAGACACTAAGCCTAGAGCGGATAATCACATGACACTGCTCTTCACTTGAAACTCCAAATTCCCAGCATCAACAACAATGCTCTCAAAGGCTTTGGATCTTTGAAAATTCTCTTGTTTCTATAACCCCTGATGTATTTTCAACCAAGTCATGTCTTTCAGTGCGAAACTATTATTAGATTGCTTTGTGAAGCTTCACGAAAGAGCTGTATCATGAAACAGACCGATGAAGAGGGTCATCACAACCTCTGGGGACTCTCTTGCTTTATCAAACTTTTGCAATAGCCTTGACAGAAGGCTTTTGTGTAAACAAAGTTAGTTGAGTACTGGTCCAAGCGCTGCGGTGAGACATAAGAGGATCAGATGTTGCCTCGAGAACTCGAGACATACTAACAACACCGATTTCTTGCTCTGATCTCCTCATATTGGAAACCATGACTGGACCCATCAACCCCGATGTCAAGGCTACAGCCGCAAACATCGGTCAAATTCTCGAAAACGCCAAAATTCCTAATCTCCTGTTCGGCTGGACCGCACTCGCCCTGGTTCTCGTAGACCGTGAATTTCCCCAAATCGATTTCATCATACCAGATGATCTTATTGAGCACGCAGTTGAAACTCTCGAGAATGCAGGCTACAAGGTCTGCAAGCAGCTCGATTGTACGGAGCTGCATGAAGATCGTGGACCCGATGTCTCGCCCTTCGAAAGATACCACCCTATTGCTGATGCGCATTTCCACCTGGCTTCAGGGCACCTGCTCTCATTGCTCAAAAAAGAAGACATGATTCCCCATCTGCCGGACCTGAAGCTCGGCCTTCCGGAGAAGAAGGAATACGAGTACGTCACATTGTCCGTGGATCCACGTCTTCGGCCGCGTCCCAAAGACTGGAAACGTGGCTCTGGACCCAGTGGCCCGTGGTACGACCTGCCTCCTGTCAGAGTGCTTCTTGGGAAGACACTCACCGAGGCCCTGCTGCTGCTCCGCTGCAGACATATCGATGAACAACCAGTTGTCGACAACCTATGGCGTGACATGCTCTGGGAGATCAGGAGAACACACACCCCATATGCATTCAGGAACGAAAAGCCCCTGAAGGGTCATCTCCAGGAGTACTGGGAGTGGTTTGCGGTGGGATCTACAGAGGACACAGAAGAGGATAGACTGGAGAAGTATGAGAGAGATGAAGTCGTACGCAGATTCCGTAGCGAGTTGACTAAAAAGGGCAAAGATCCTACTGTGAAGCATGGTCGGCTTTGGAAGAAGGTGAGGAATTATGGCTGATCCTGATTATGTCCTGTACTGTGTTTTTTATTGTTATTATTTTTATTGTTGTTGACTTTGTTTTTTTTTCTGTTATCTTTACCTCCCTCCTTCTCCAGAGCTATCGTTTGAAGAGAGACTTACCTTGAATTACACTCTATTACACTTCTACAGCAGCTAGGTTACCTATACACCAACCGAGCAAGAAACTTCAGTTGTGTAGAGCTGACGCAGCAGGTACAGGACACCACATGGAATCATGATCGCTAAGGAGTTCGCCAGGCGAGCGATCTCGTAGAACAAACCATAGTAATAAAGAGGGACAATGACTTGACAGCAATGCTCGTCAATATCAGGCATTGCCGTCCAAGTTGCTCGATGGGCTGGCCACAGTTGAAATCAGGAACGCAATAAATGTACGGCAAAACTGTATCATAAACGATCCGCTGGCCTGCACTGTCATAATTGGTGATGACATACTCAATGACCCAATGTCTCAAAATCTATTGCGATTATAAGCAGTTGCGATGGCTAGTTCCTGAGGGAGTCGTCTTCTCAGTTTGTGTCCATTATTGATGTCTGTCTCTGCTGCCTTTAAGAGAAGTGGTTGATAATCCATGAGATATCATTTTCGAATATGTTATGGGGTGTTGCTAGAATGGAGAAGTCCGATCATAATTCCATGGCATTAAAATGCTTATTAAGACTAACTATGTACATAAGGGTACTAAGAATATAACGCCTTTTCGCTCGGCTTCATCTCCCAAAACCGTCAAATCGTCACCTATTTCTTCTTTCCAGTAATCCCCAGGGAGTCTGTCAAAGAAGTCAATCCCAGGTTTCCAAGCAGCTTGTCGAGTCCGAGACCACCAAGCAAGCCCTTAACCAAGCCACCCAGACCAAGGCCATCAAGCAGTCTTCCGACCAGGCCTAACACTCCCGTCAAGAGTAAGCCGACAGCGGCGATGATCTGGAAGAGCGGCTCGCTCAGAAGTCCCCAAAGAGGGTTGAGCTCCTTCTTTGCATGCGGCATGCCGTCGATCTTCTTCTTCCCGTTGTCGATGGTCCTGAGAACCGATTCAGAAAGCTCCTTGAGCTTGTCGGCCAGGTTGTATTCCTCTGGGGATGCTTCGTGAGAAGCAGCTCTAGCCTTTGCATTCGCGGCGATGCTGCCATCGGGATCAAGAGCACGGATGGCACCGTTGCACTCTTGCAAGTGGCTGTTGGCTTCCTCGAGCAATGGCTTGACGTTCTTGACCAGCTGCTCCTCGTCGAGCTCGTCCTTTGGTGTCTTTTCGGCTCTGTCGACGTGCTACAAAAAGTCAGTACAAATATATTGTGTTGGTTATGTCAGTGGACTTACGTCGGTGATCTGCTTGCAGATCGGCTGCACCTTGTCCAACGTCGAGGAGACGATGCTCGCCATCTTCTTGGCCAAGTCTCGGTCGTGCTGTTCCTTCTTTTGAGCTTCGAGCTCCTCGGGCGAGGGACCCTCAGGCTCGGGTTCTTCCTCAGGCTCGGGCTCTGGGATGTGCTCAAGCAGAGTTGCTTCGCCGATCTTGTTTCCATCGTTGTCGACAACATAGCCGTTGTCGTCGATTTCCTTGCCGATGAGACTTGGGAGGTTACCCGAGGTCAGCTTACCGATCAGGTTTCCGTCCACATCACGAACTTCACCCTCGCGATTGATCTTGCGGCCTGCCATGGGGTTGACATCACGTTTCTTCTCTTCGGGCTCCCAGCGCTCGGCACGTCCGATGGTGTTTCCGTTCTTGTCGAGGATATCGCCATCCTCGTCAACTGATCGGCCCTTGAGCTTAGTGGCATCTCCTTCGATGACACGGCCAACGATCTGACCAGAAGTATCCTGGACAACACCGTCTTTGCCGACTGAGAGGTTTTCGAATCCGTAGAAAGCACCCTCAGGCTTCTGCTCCTCTCCGCCGGGAATGAGTTCAGCAGTGCCGATGACCTTGCCATCGTCACCCCAGATCTGACCCTTGCCGTCGACCTTCCGTCCGGCAAGACGCTTACCATCGCCGGAGGTGATGCGGCCAAAAACCTTTCCGTGCTCATCAACAACGTTGCCAGCCTTGTTGACCGTCTTGCCTTCCAGGGCTGAGAGGTCTACTTCCTCGGGCTGCTCTTCCTCGGGTTCCTCGTAGGGTTCAGCATGACCCTTGACGCTACCGTGCTGGTCGGTGACGTCGCCATCCTCGTCGACGGGACGACCGATGAGCTTCTTCTCATCACCTTCCGTGAGCTTACCAACACGGTGGCCGTTTTCATCCTCGACGAAGCCATCTTTGACAACGTGAAGGCCTCCAAGACCAGCGAATGGAGGCTCCTCGGTGAAGTCCTCAGCCTTGATTGTCTTCGCCTTTCCAATCACATTGCCGCGGCTGTCCCAGAACTGGCCCTTGTCGTCAAGCTTACTTCCAAGCTTGGAGAGCTTCTTAGGGTCACCTTCCACCAACTCACCGATAGGCTTACCAGAAGCATCGATGATCTTGCCGGCCTTGTTGCATGTCAAGCCTTCAAGAGTGGAAATAGGAGGTAGAGCTTCCTCGGCCTCTTCGGCGGTCTTCTCCACGTCGTCCGTTGCATCTTCAGCTGCCTTTTCAGGGTCCTCAGCTGTTTTTTCGGCGTCGTCAGTTGCGCCTTCAGCAGTCTCCTTGGCCTCGTCGGTGGTATCTTCGGCTGTCTTTTCAGGGTCTTCAGTGGCCTTCTCAGCAGTCTCCTTGGCTTGATCGGTGACATCGGCCTGGCCAATAGTCTCGCCGGCCTCATTCACGATCTTTCCGCCCTCCTGTACTGTTCCTTCGACAGCGTCCTGGCCACCTTCGACAACCCGGCCGATTATATCGCCCTCAGGATTCTTGATCTCCCCACCTTCCTGGACAGAAAGACCCTTAAGCAAATCAAGGGGCTGAGAAACCTGGTCCTGGACCTGGTCGACAGCACCTTTGGCCTGATCGGTAACATCTGCCTTGCCGATTGTCTCGCCGGCCTCGTTCACGATCTTTCCTCCCTCCTGGACTGTTCCGCCAACAGCCTCCTGACCACCTTCAACGACCTGACCGATCACATCGCCGTCAGGACCCTTGATCTCACCACCATCCTGGACAGCAAGACCCTTGAGCAAATCAAGCGGCTGGGTGACCTGGTCCTTGACCTGGTCGACAGTACCCTTTACCTCATCGGTAAGTTCTGCCTGACCAATAGTTTCGCCGGCATCGTTCAGAATCTTGCCAGCCTCATCCACGGTTCCACCAACAGCTTCCTGACCACCTTCAACAACCTTGCCGACAACATTTCCATCAGGACCAGGAATCTCACCACCCTCCTGGACAGACTGGCCCTTCAACACACCAAGCGGCTTAGACGCAAGACTAGGAACGCTACCAACAGCCTGGGTAACAGACTGACCCAGTCCACCTCCAAACGACTTGAGCTTGCCAAAGACCCCACTTCCACCCGCAGGAGCAGAAGCCTGCGACCCATTATCGTCGCGCTGCTCTGGTTCAGGCTCTTCTTTCTGCTGAGGCGTAGGTGTCTCGGGCGTCTCCTGGTTCAAGTCCTGTTCCTGGTTGAAGGCACCGGGGACTTGGCCCTGGACTTGCTCCTTGGTTTGGTCTGCCTGCTCCTGAGTCTGCTCTGTCTGGTCCTGTACATCGTTACCGGCCTCCTTGGGGTTGACGTCGGTAGGCTGGTCTAGGTTGGGGGCAGCGCTAGAGCCAGACAGCTTACGCTCGGAGCCGGCGTTAGATCTCTGATCTGACTTGGCGAGGGGGGACCACATGTTGGCGTTGTTGTTGTTGTTGTTGTTGTTGTTGTTGTTGTTGTTGTTGTAGTAGTAGAGGGTATAGTATGATTCGATAAACGTAGATGATATAAGACGAAATTAAAATCGTAAAGCGTTATTCGTTATAATAGTACAAATAGAGACAGGTAGATGGTATAGAGTAGAATGAATAGGGATGGAAATCTAATCCTCAAATATGCAGAAACCACCACACTTATATACACAACCTCCCTATACAAACCCAGGTCAAATCCAACTTCATCATAGAGGTTTGCAAGGTTATGTCACAACGACATCACATCGCATCTCCTATAGCTTTCCTGTAATTCAGCTAGGCCAGCCATTGGCACTAGCTGGCTCGTCAGCGATTCAGCGTCAGATCTGGGCCACACACCCTTGCAAGCCACACTCCAGGCTGCGTGCGGGTGGAGCAACTGAAAAGCAATATTAGTCGCCAATCGGCACTTGAGACGAGTACGGAGTATTGCGTTATGGGGCATAGCTCCGTAAAAGGACTAGACTTAGGAGTACTCCGTACTCCGTAAAGCCTGGAGATCGTACTTAATTTTGGACAAATTCAGCCGATCCAGGTCCAGAATCCGGATATCTTGTCCTATGGAGTATGAATGACCTACAACGTGGGATATAGCCGTAGAGGGTCCGACCCACGGATAAAGCGCGAGGAGGTACGCGGTCTGTCGAGGACTTTGGTACCGAAGTACTCTGTAGACGCTGGTACTGGTACTGGTCCTGATCCTGTTCTGTCCTGGTCTTGGTCCTCAGTCAGAACAGGGGAGCCATTGCGTCAATGTGCAGCTGGAGGATGACTTGACAGGCATACAGCATGATCCTTGTCGCAATACGACCTCGATAGCTCGAGCAAGACTAATCTAGCCCCCACGGCGGCCTTGGCTGTGGGCTTATCGGAATCGTACATTAGTCGCATCGCATCATATCTCGATCGGAGGGCCAGAGTCGGCGCTGGCACCGTAACGGTTTTCTCCACATCCATGCCGTTCCTTATCGGGGCTGTGCGTTGCATTGGAATTTACTCCGTAGTACTCCACAAGCATACAAATGTACTCCTTAGTGCAAATATAGTAGGCAGTATCGACAGTGATTCGTCACCCTCCTGTCCAGAATGAGATCATCCGCCACTGCATCCTGCACCTAAAACACAAGGAGTGAGAGAAAGTCCTGGACGGAAGTTTATCCTAGACGTTTATCCTGAAGGTGTCTGGACTGGCTCGATATGGTTGCCTGGATGACGTCGGTGGACGATCTACCAAGTTGATGAAGTTGGGTATATGTGCTGTCGATATAGCGGACTTACGGAGTATAAGTAGTACAAATAGATATAGAATTCTAAACCAAAGTGCCTATTCTTCCTGCAACTTGTCAATAGCTATACTGTTAAGCAGATGGCCGCATTGGCTCGATCGTTCTATACAACATTACAGAAAGCAGTGGGCCGGGCACGGCCTCGATCCCACTCACAATGCCAGCCAAGTGGACTGACAATCAATATGACAAAGGACGTTAGCCATCATTTCCCAGACGGAGAATTTACCGCCAATCACAAAACAATGCGTAGTGGTCCCTGGGCCATTCTTCGGTTTCTTCCAGTTATCCCCCACAGCCTCGGCCGAGTCTGACGTCAGTCACGTCGGTCTTGTCAATTCTGGGAATGGGGCATCTTAGATATATTGCTTTTCTGCACGTACGTGGTACGGTAGTGGCTAGTAGAAGGGTCTGATGTCACATCACAGGTCTTATCTACCATTGTTTCTATTCCTCTGAAATGATGTGGCTGAACGCTTGGTGTCCGGAGTAGCAGGGCCTGGGGGTATTGGCTGTGGTTCGAGAATTTCTTTTGCTGCTCATGCAAAATGCAATCAATGGCTTGGTCGTGCATGAGTTCGGCTAGCCTTTCTGCAGGACTTCCTGATGTCGATCTCCTACAGCCTTGAAGTTCTGCAAGTTGGCAGGAACGTGCAACTATATATAGATGTTGCCACAAGAGAGAAAATCCAAATTGAAAGACATATTTTCGGGTCTAGGTGGTTTGAAAGCGCTTCTTGAAATCAAGCACCTTATTAGTGTAACCCATGGATTCTAGACCATGGCCTAGCTTGCAGGCCACTCTATACTATACAGTTAAGTGGCCGATATATTGCTCTCAATTGTGGGTAGTGACCATTGATATAACCTTGGAATATAGAATAATATTTCGAAGACTTTTTCATCCAACAGGCAAGGTGGCCGAGCGGTCTAAGGCGCGCGGTTAAGGTTTCTACTCGAATCCTCTTCTTGTTCTCAAGTTTCCGCGTCATTAATTTGGCGTGGGTTCGAATCCCACCCTTGTCAGTTCTTTTTTTCCTTTTTTTTTTGCCTTTCCACCATCCAATACTATGCTTGGGTCGCAATTTCACTATTTTCTTCTTTAGCCTCCAGATGAAGAATGAATATTTATTCTCTGAATCATTCCTCCAAAATACTCCAATCACGGCCCATGGCGCTGTGGGTTAATAGCGTTGGTGGTTGAGATGTTGCTGCTCGCTGCCTCTTCAGCACTATCTTGCACCATCTTGTCCCTATACAGAGGTAGCTCAACTAATATATATTAATCAGTCGATGGACATGATTAAAAAGACCTGCCTAGCCATATGCCTTGATGCATGGTACGCTAGCTTGGCCCAAGCTTGGTGGTTGAGGCGTTGTCCTCGCTATAACCTCAACACCACAAGCAGTTGATAACTGGTTTGGAATCAGTTCATAATCAGTTCCGCAGGTCTTACGCTAGTGCTAGAAATTAGGTAACTAAGCAACCCCTGCCCAGATCACTTCCTGAGTCTCACAACACAACATCATTACGACGAAGATGGACAAGCTTCCCCCAGAACTCCTACTGGAGGTATTCAGCTATCTCCGGGACCGGATCAAGCCCCGATTCCTCCTTGTCGACCGCAGGTCTTTTTACCTCGTTATTCAACATCTATGGCGAGAGGAGACGTCCGCCTCATGAAAGTTCCCCGGAGACTTCGCCAAATCTATGCCTGTCATTCAAGTGTTGAAATTGACGAGCCATAACTCTAAAAAGCATGAAGAATTCAGAACCCTCTATTTCCCTCGACTTAACAAGGTGGTGATGCAGATTGCTCCCCGTCCAGAAGCCACCTTCGACGCCTCCTGCCTGACCGGGTACTTGCTACCTACCGTGAGGGATATCAAGCTTGACGGCGCTACGGACACAAACCTACTTAACCGAATCGTGAGCCATTGCTGCTATCTCCGAGCTGTCACTCGGACCTTCGGGCTCCGCGTCTAGATGTCAACTCGGTCGTGGGGTTCATGAGCAGATGCTCTAAGTTGGAATATGTACGTTTCAAGGGCGGCCCTGACAATAGCGTTTTACTCTGGCTACAAGAACGTGATCCCTCCTCTAGTATCTTCGTACCGCACGAGGTTCTTCACCAGTTGGCAAGTATGAGACATGTAAAACGTCTCAATCTTCGCGACAACATTACAATAGAATCATTGAAGACCGCATGCATTGACTCCCCGAATGCATTTGCGTCGCTTGAACAACTCGAGGTGCCCACACTATTTGAGCGCAAAATTCGCGTCTTTCTCAAAATACCATCATTTAGAAAGATCCAAAAACTGTCTCTGAAGTTTAGAGTACCCAAGGAAGACAGAAAACCCAACCAAAAGAAGCTGGTTATCGGAACACCGACCATGCGACTCCTAGCCCAGATGACCTAGCTACGCTCTCTATATATCGGAACCAATTCAAAAACTGAAATGAACGGCAGCTCTGTCGTACCCCTCAGAGAGCTCTCAAAACTGAAGACGCTGTTCGTGGACTCTAAGTGGGATGAAATGACGATTAGAGGGTTTCGCGATGACCACCCTCAATCTCTTGTCTCGGGAATGCCTGATTTGAGACAGATAGTCTTGCACAATTGTCTGAGCGACGCACTCACCACCAAGAGCCTGATAGCCCTTGCAGAGAACCGTCCATTGCTTCGAAGCATAAACATCACACTTTTGAATATCGACGCTTTGGCTCTGCAATCCTATACAGCACCTATGTTTCCCCAGATAAGACAGCTGATGTTTTATTGGGTCCAACCCGAGAGTCAGGAGCCAGAGGAATTAGGGGACCCGACGAAACATGCCTTAATTCTGGCATTCCATTTCCCAATTATCACCAAACTAGGTTGCAGGTATTGGGGTTTCACCAAAATCATATCCAGGCAGTTCACCAAATCTGTCCGAGATGCGTGGAAGGGTTATCGGAAGGCCCAAAGCAAGCCGACAGAGGAGGGTTGGCAATTAATGGAGAGAATATCTAAAAAGATATTTTCTTGCCAGGTTGTTTATCGATAATCCGAATCTTGTCTCCGGCTGCTGTTGGGTTGTCGCGATACTGAAGCTGTACTATACATGCCTCAGGCACCAATGACCAGATGCCCAATAGTTACCACCTTCTTCCACCATAGTTTATGCAATTAGTACTTCTGCCTGAGATATATCACAGATACTAATACCGGCAGTGTCTCAAAGTTTTAGATCCAGACCCTCAATGTTGTATGAATGAAACCGCCACTGGGGCGCCTCTTCGCCTCCGGAAAGGCTGACGGCTTCTCCGGACCCGACGACAACGCCCTCGTGACAGCTGGGGAACCCTACTTTGACCAGGGTGTCTGGCGGACTAAGACATTAAAAGTATAAATTAAAGAATAATATGCATAGAGGCGCGAAGGCTGAGTCTAGTCGACCCCAAAGCCAATGCAGGGTGCCCCTGAGCCCTTACTAAGGCTTAGACAGATGGGACTCTGAACGCACGGTTTGCTTTCTGGCTTGTTCAGCAAAAGAAATGAGACGGCGAGGAAAAGGGGCCATTTTTCTTCTTCTTTTTTTAATTAGTGATATAAATCGACATGTCTTCTTCGTTCATCGTCGCAATATTTTCAGCACATTTTCTCGCTTGGGATTGTAATTGTTGATGTTATGATATGCGACCCTGGCCGGTTCCGTTGCAGTCCAGAGCCGCCGGTCAACGCCTTCGCTCTCCGTTTGGCTCACGAAAACTCTGCTTTTCTCGCCACGGTGCCTGATCTCGATCGGCTGCTCGATTCGGAATCTTCTTTATAAGCGGCAAGAGCCCAGGAACATCTGATTTTCGTTCTTGGTCGTTGGACGTGTCAATTCTGCGTTGTGACAAGCCTGCAGACAGAAGGATTCCAATATAACCGCTTTGGGAATTGAGGGGCGCACCATCGTCTCTCCACACTTTAGAGTCTCCGGAGTACAGTCGCTGCCTTCGTTTCAACTTTCGCCAAGTTGCTGCACTTCCAGCAATCACGACAAACGACAGAACCACAATCTCACGAACAGCCGTCGAACAGTCGCGAAGCAACATGTTCGAAGACTTCTCCTTCTCCTCCCCCTCCTCGTCCAGGCCACCCCGCCTGGACGACGACAAACTCATGACCGACTGCGACGCTCTCATCTCTCCCATGTCCTCGCGATGCCCGTCGCCTCGTTCCTTTGCAGCACCACGCTTCCCTCGCTCGCGATCGCTCTACTTCCGCTCGCCCCAGCAGCAACAACCGCCTACCTCCGTCCCCTTCTCCGCGTACGACCACCACCGTTTGTCCATCGGAACGCTCACCAAAAAACTGCACGAGCACACAATTCAGACTACAGACGGAAACAGTGAGAGGTCATGTCCCACGTCTCCGACCTCCTCAACGCCGCCTCGCTCTTCGCCGCGTTTGCCGGTGAACTTCCCGGGCTACGTTCTTACTCCGCCGGATACGGATACAGACCACGACGACGAGGGCTACGCCTCTCCCATCTCCCCACTAACGCCACAATCACCGTCCCTAATCTCGACTCCGACGTCCGCCCCGCTCGACCACCCCATCGATATCCGTCGCCAGTCGCCCGATCTCCTCGACCTCCCACCCACAAGCGGCGGCGCAGGCACAAGCGCAGGCACAGATCCATTTACCATCCGCTCAACCCGCCAGAACCTCTCCCGCATTCAAGGCCAATACGCCTCTTCAGACATTGACAACGTTCGCCGTGCCCTCCTCGCAGCCGCAGACGAGGAAATGCAGCTCCGCCAGTACAGTCCAGTTCTCACGGAGTCGTGCCACCCGTCGTCCCTTCCGCCGTCCCAGGGGAGGAGGCGGAAGACAATCGGCTCGCAGCGGTCGAGGGTTAGATCGCCTGTTAGTCCGGATCCACCTATTCCAAACTCTGGGTCTGGAATCGGCTCAGGGGATGTGCAGATGCGGAGGAAGAGCGTCGGTGCGTTAGGAACAGCAACGGGTGCGCGCATCGAGAAGAATAAGAATAAGAGTCTCCACCATGGGCCCGATCGCAAGAAGAGCGAGGCCGGGTTGCGGAGAAAGAGTATGGTTAGTGCCGCTTTGGCGTCGATGATTGAGAACGAGTAGGTCCTCGTTCTCTTTGATTCCCATTCTTGTATATATTGTTTGGGGGCATTTGTCTCGAAATATAGTATGGCTCGACTCTTAAAGCGTGCCAGTCAGTATATAGTATAGGAGGCATCCATAGCCTCGTCTTCATCTCAAATGGACACAATTCAAGAATCCAACCAATCACTGAACCAAGCGCATTGTTGAAAGAATTGTGTTGCAGACACCATGCAAACAGCAAACATCCAAACTCAAATAGACCAATGCATGACATTCGAGTCCGTACAATCAATAACATAATTATACCCCCAAAAAAATCAGCTGCCTATAACTAAGACCCCGACTTCGTCCGAGCTGGAAACATACTCGGTACAGTATCAGGTGCGCGGGCAGAACGGAAACCATCCGGAAATCCATCCATCCATCCATGCGGGGTTGACTCAATCGATATCTACTGTAAACTCCCACTCAAAAAACAGTCCAACGATGAATATCGGACACTACCCATGGCTGAGAATATACTCCTTACGCTCAGAACATACTTTGTTCTGCTCATAGAGATATTCCAGAGGTATACAGGCCGGGCCCCGACCCAGACCCAGAACCAGTCACAGCAGACCCGGACCCAGGATTTCGGGTTTGGCGGGATAGCGCATTCACTATTCGCGTGGATATCGGGTCTTTGGACATCTGGACCAGAAAAGGGCTCTTCGAATAACAAAGGAAATGTAAATCGGAATCGGAATCGGAATCGAGATGGGTCAGGAAAGGACACTACTGCTGCAGGTAAGGATATAACTAAAAAAAAAAAACTACGATACCATACATAACCTCTCCGACCCGGACCCGGGGGGGGATCATGGAATGCGTTAATAAGTGATCACAGTGCAAGAACCACCACCACCAGGACGGATAAGACTCAAAGACCCCCTGAACCGCACATTCCTGTTCCCATATGAGCTTGTGCGATCATGGCCGGTACCTCCCCCCTCCCATTCCCCTCCTCTTGCTATCTTCACGACCTCCAACCTAGACCCTATTGTGGAGACTAGCTAACACCAAGCGGAACAGAACATGCAAACCCTGCTGAACCAAGCGTTTGGGCGCATCGAGACGCTAGGCCCGCAAGTCGAGCGAGGGCATTTTGACCTGCTGGGCCCGAATGACCGCGTGATATATCCCGACGAGTGGGAGTTTGTGTTGCAGCCCGGGTGGGAGATGAGGATGGTGGTGTGGGATATACCAGCTCCTTTGGCACCGGCAGGACAGGTCTCGGGGATGGGGAAGAGGGTGAGGAAAGGAGGGGCATCTTCGAGGCGGAAGGGTTCTGGGTCTGTGGATGGGGATGGTAAGGTGAAAGTGAAGAGTGAGGATGAGAAGGGCAAAGATAGGGCTCGGCGGAGGAAGCGACAGGGCAAGTATTAGGGGATTAAGAAGTGAGATAGCTGGGGAAATCGAAATGAGAATGGGTATATGGTATCCGAGAGCCAAGCTGTGAGCTGCTTCTGCCTAGGAAGATACATTTATGCTAGGTGTATGATACCCTGGTAGATAAAAGGCCAACTAGGCCTACAGGTAGACACTGCAAAGCAAGACGTCCCATCGAGGACTGTCATTAGGTGAAGGTTCTACCTGACTACCTAAAAAAACACAATGAACACACGACTCCGACGTATGTAGTATTCAGCAAATTGAACAAGAAGCAGACGCCATCCAGCGCCGTCCGAGAAAACTCCGATTGATCGATCAACGATCTCTTATACATGGATGAAAAAAAAAGAGAATAGTAGAGATGAAAGAACAGGCACAGCCAGGTAAGTTATGAAGACACGCTCGTCCGCTGAAACGTCTTCCGACGCAGGGTCTGAGCAATCCCCCTCAGCCGCTTAAGTGGCGCCGACGCAGTCGGAGCCGCGGCTGAAGCTGAAGCTGGAGCAGAGGGTTTCAGAGAGAAAGAAGAGGTAGAGGGAGGGACTTTGCGAGTACGGTTTCGGTTGCGGGACTTCTTGATGGTGGATCGCTTGCGGAGGGGTTTAAGGTCGCTGTAGATGACTGCTGTTGGGTTGTCGGTGCCTTTCCCTGGCGCAGGAAGATTTCCAATATTATATAGTGCTGCCAGCTCAGCAGGAGTGAGATCGAGGCCTAGGTCTGGAGGAGGAGTGCATGGGAAGGGCCGTTGAGTCTGACTTGGCAATTCTTCGTCGTGATAAATTGGTGGGCCTGGTTCACCGAGGTCGGATTCATTGTGCGCTGGCCAGCTTTGTGTAACCATCGACAACGGCCGAGACGGAGCTCTCATACTGGAGTAACACGACTCAGTACCCGAATCTTGAAGCCGCTCGGATATAGACGGCATAGGGTGGTGCGGAGAATCGCCGACAAGGTCATCGTGAGCTCTTTCGTCCTTGTTAGGCGTAGGCACCTCATCAGATGGACCGCATGTTAAGTCCTCAGAATTAAGAATTATATCAGCATCATCGTTGCTGTAGATGTAAGAATTCCGACGGATGCTAGCCGAATGGCAATCCACATCATCAATATAAGAGACAATGCGCGCAAAATCCAGAGACTCATGCGGGTTGAGGATTTCAAACGACGTTCCCTGATGTACAACCGTCGCCGTTACTGGCGGCTTTCTCGCTCGCCGCGTTTTGAACAGAGCCGAATCTGACCGCGTCCTGCTGTGCCCGTACAACTCGACGATATCCGGGGTTTCTGGGTCCGGGAACTTCTCGAGTCGATCACGGAACGTGTCCTACACCGTCAGCAAGAGAAGCACGGACATAGTGGTTAGATATCATACCAGAAGCTTATAGTTGTGCTTGTGGCCCAAACCCTCACTCTCACACCGGTAATGCCCATCCACTAATGGCGATAACGGATCCAACAACTCCGACTGCTCACTCAATGAGCTAGGCGAGTAAGATGGCGACAGAGGCGGCGGCGGGCTCGACGATGTCACCGACGAGGTAGTAATCTGGTAGTATGCATTGTGAGGCGAATGCAAGTGCTGGTACTGGTAGAGAGATCCCATTTGAGCCGTAGCCGTCGCCGTAAGATTGACCGCGGCGTTCTTGCGCCTCAATTTCTTTCCTTTCCAATTATTATTATTCCCGAAATCGTAATCCTGAAGCAAACCAGAGCCGTGTCCGCAGGAGAGAGACTTGCGGTAGCGGTGCAGGGACAGGCCTGGGTATATTGGAGAGGACAAGGCGGGGGAACTCTTCGAGGGACAGTTCAAGGCAGCAGCAGGCGAGGGCGAAGGCGACAGATGATAAGAGACGGAAGGCGACAGGCGGTTCAAGCTCAAATTCAAGTCATGCTCGATCCCATTGCCCATCCTTGTCGGATGTGACACAGCACAAAGTTCAAGGGGCGTTCTGATACATAAACTCGAAGAGTGAGCATCTGCCGCGGCCTGCAGGATGCAGTAGTATGAGGGTGCAAACTTAAAAGATAGAATCCTCCAGGGACAACACAACGTAAACGAGCGACAAACGGAGACTGGATATAAGCAGAGGGCCCGGGAGTTGATGGTGTAGGAAAAGCAACGGGAAGAGACGAAAAGAAAAGAAAGTGCGTCACCAACAATCCACAGCACAAAACACATTCCTAATCAGATCACCAGATTCCAACCAAGCCAGGTGCAATATTCCTGCATCTTATTGATTGGGCACCTAAACGTGGCTCCAGATCTCCTTGCTGAATAGGTTTCACTCGCGTATAGCGAATCTCATTCGTCCAGGCACATTTGTACTGCCGGCCAATAATACGAGCAGACTCTTACCCTCCAAGTCTAGAAAGAGGTGGCGGTTTCAGCGCACTTTGCTTTTTTCGAGCAGGATCGGCCTTTGTACGTGTCATGCATTAGCTGCAGAGGCCCAGAACTTTAACTACTCCGTACGGCAGCATCCACTGCGTCGGTGACTGGTCATCTCCTTGCCCTGGAAGGTGAGAGATCATTAATCAACCGTCCAATTGAGCCGCATCCCCAATGAACTCCAGCGTTCTGCATATCAAACATCAAGCTAAGACTCTCAAGAAAATTAAGAAAACAAACAAGTCATCTGTATCGTGTCCGTCGTCGTCATCGTATCCAAAATAAACAAAATGCGGTCAACAATAAATATGCCTTCAGCCTTGCAACCAATATCCAGTCTGAGTAGTTAACTATTAGGCTCGGCTTATGCAACGTCGCAATAGGGGGAATCTTGAATATTAATAGCGCCAAATTAAATCTAAGCCCGTTTGTATTTCTGGAAAGTCAGCATCAGCCTTAAATGACGAACAAACAGTGAGACCGGACTTACATCTTCCATCTTGCGGCGATTACTCGGGTCCATCGAATTTCCTGCCCCAAGTAACGTCTGTCCAACGGCCTTCGATAACCCAATCGCCGGTCGCAGAACGATTGTCGGCGCCCGTTTCAGAACTGCTTTTGCGGCGCCCTGTGCGCTGCCACTCTCCTGGACCTCTCCCGGCACGGCAATGATCGCATCTCGCGTCGTGAGCAGATCACGCTCCAATCCTCTGAATGCGCCTCGAAGGCCCTGCACGACCCCGACCGGCTGATCGGCATATAGCGAGATTTGCTTTTCTGCTTCATCTTCGTCGATCTCTTCCTCAAGAACTTGTGGCTGGCCGGCGGGTGCCGGGGCCAGAAGGTCTTCCGCTCCCTGGAGGAATGTTTGCGTCCCGATTGCAAGCTTGGCGCCTAGCTTGACAAGCTCATTGGAAGTGTTTTTGGCAAACGCAAATGCTCCTTTCTGAATGCTGCGCACGACTCGGCCGTCTTTCCGGTACTCGCGGATAGGAACCACGACGAGGTCTTTCACACCGCTTCCGACGTTGACAATAGACTTGACGCCTGCTATACTGCCCAGTATACCTGGGAGCTGGTTCTTCTTAATATCGGCCATCCAAGCGTCGTTCAGAGCCTGGCCCAGCTTATCGAATCCGTCCGCTCCTACTACGATGATATGTTTCATCACCATTTCGGCCTCGTCAAGGGTGAAGAAATTCATGAACTCGGTCGTGCGGCCAGACCTGAGGCCCCCATAGTCCACACGCTTCGGTTTGAAGTCGAGTTTGACTGGTATAGAGTTGATTTCCGACCTTCGCAGACCCAATGGGCCTGAAGGTGGCCCAGAGGGAGTTGCCGACTCATCTCTGAACTCGAAGAAACGGCTCAGAAAATCGAGTGCGTCATGGTCAACGTGGAGACGAAGGGGAAGTATGGTCACCTATAGTGGTCAGAAAATGCTGCTAGACACATACCCATGGCACTTACCTTGAGGACGAGTTCAGATGCAGAGGTGTCCTCCGAAGTCTTGACTGTCAAAACCTCCAGATGCACCATGCTGGTTCCATCTTCCTTTTCACCGGCCTCACTCATATAAGTGGCAAACTTTTTCCATGTTGAAGTCGGCAAGTGGTCAAAGATTTCCAATTCATTGACCCGGACGTCTATCGAGTTGATAGTCTCTCCTTCACCCGGTGGAAACACGACCAAGTCCGCACAAATACCCTTGAGCTCAAACGTCATTTTATGGGATCTGCTTCGAGATAACCGCAACTTCTTCCCCTTCACACTGGGCGCGCGATTGCCCCGCACCGTGGTGACCGTACTTGTAGTCGCATAACTGCCAGTTTCGCTAGCAAGATCGTCAATATTATAGTTGATGTTAGCACGCAGCTCGGCCGGATCTCTATTCGCAGGTATGCCAATATAGACAGAATTGAACAAGCAGTCGCCGATTACGGCTTCCGGTTCGTCATCAAAGCCTGGAGACGTCCTGCTGGCACGGCGCTCGGTTGCTCTCTTCTCTACATCCTTGACAGCCTTTGAGATAGTGTCTCTCGTCCGCTGCCAGTCGTACCCATCAAACAAGTTCCAAATCACATGTGCGTCACGAACTCGTACTCTTAAAGGACTGTTCCGTAGTACAGACTCATCTGAAAGCCCATAAGTGTGTTGCACAGCATCCCACCTGTGTGCTGTTCCGCCGATTGAAGACTTTTTAGTGAAATGATCGTCCTTGAAGTCAAGCTCAGACACGCTGGATGACACATGGTATTGCGACTGAAAGTCTTGGTTCTGCTCATGAACTCCGGACGCCGGATCCTCCAAGTCAAAATACCCAATGTCACCGATATCATCGTGATCCGGGATTTGAGTCTTGTCTAGTATTTCAGGACTATCTCCTGCCAGGTCCGCGTTGAATGTATCAGCTATGAGACTCTCCCGGAGATGCGCAACCTGGGTCCGATATTTTTCGCCTCCATCAGGCGGGCGCGGAGGCTGAAGCCCGTTCATTATGTTGATGAGAGTTTGTGTTGAATCGGCGCAGGTCTCAAGAATCAGCAAATCATCCCTAACCTCCACATCAAGCGATTTCGCTCCGTCCTCACTCAGCCGCATGACTTTGACCGTCGCTGTTGCTGAGGATATTGTCGAGACCGAGACGTAGCCCATACCCATCAACGCCTGAACCAGACTGCTTTGCGGAGCTGCACCGCGTTGCGGCGAATTACTTTCCAAGCCAATACAATCCACATCATCGATAATCAAAATCGATGCCTTTCGTAAATCCAGAGTTGCTTCCGAAGTCGAGATATCATGGATGGCGCCGTTGAATCTTGACTTTGTCAGGACAAGGAGTCCCCGTGCAGCCGTGCCACGCGGATTGAGGCCGATCACGCAGTCTCGTAAGGCTACGTCTAGCTTCATAGGCTTGATCGGATTCACAGAGCCCTCTTTAGAGGATTCCTGGGATGGCGGGTGCAGATCCGCAAGATTTGCCAGTGACGATGCCATGTTAGCTGCCACATCCCCAGGTGTCATCTCATCACTTATGCCAAGGAAGGCCATTATAACAGGCACTGTATATTCGACGCGCAAGTTGTGTACCTTGACCTTGACTGTAGGATCCATTTCATCGGCAATGAAGCGGACCATCAGTGTAGGAATCAAATCGGATACTGACTGCGGAGCTAAAGCTTCCCCTACCAACTCCTCATTGTCGTTTCTGGTGATCGTTATCGATCCGAGCGAAGTTGCTATCAAGGATGGGATACTGATGTGGGCTGCTTCAGCGTCTTCAAGCCTGGCGGTGATGGTGCCGATCCTGTTATCGACATGTACGCGGGCCTCAAGGTCTCGGATCAATGCCAGAGTCAGAATTCCGGGCCGGTCATCTTCAGGTAGATATTTCGTAACATTCGACAATCGACCCAGCTCTTCTGCGAGCTGCTGAAGTGGCTCAATTTCGGGACGGGTGACAGCAACTTTCGCACCTTTAACATTGACTCGAAGTACAGACCCCTGTTTCCGCTGTCGAAGAAGGGTGTCTAACATAATGTCATCATCTTCATCGTACTTGGCCTTGGACGGTGTAATCAGAGACACCAGTCGAGTGAGGTCAGGTTCTTTGGGATTGTACAGGAATTCCGCACGAACGCTGTTCAAATTAATTTCCGCTGGCGCGTCTCTAGCATCAAGGAGCGAAAAGGGTCCGCTGAATGTTGCCTTGTCGATCTGAACTGCTAAGGCTTCAGATCTGTTGATAATCTTAGCAGCGGTTGTCCGTAGTGCAAGGTAGTGATTTTCTCCCGTTACATCCAATGCGATGCCACCAATTCGTGCATTTACCTTCCACGGCACATCAGCAGTCTGACTTTTGTTCGGCGGCGGACCCTCTTCAAAGCGGACACCTCGAGCCCGAGGTGTATCCTTTTTCGTTGTCTTGTTGCCCGAAACTGACGATATGGAATTGCCGAGTTCCATAATCGTGCTCAATCCCCCGAACCACCCTAAGACCTCTTCTAATCGCAATATGTTGAGGTTAACGCATAGAGGGAGCGTGGATAAAGTAAATGTCGCCGAATCTTGGGATTTGCTCAACGAGAAAGATATATCACTTCCAACTGGCGATAGGATGTCCCTGGTCGACTCGCGCATTTTCATTTCCTCCCTGAATGAAATCAAGTCCTCAGACGCAACTCCAATGGTAAATTTGGACACCTCGGCAGAAAGCTTTGTCTTATAGCTGGAAATGGATAAATGTGCCTTGGCGCCAGATAGTTGAGCCTGGAAAATTAAACTTTCTTGCAAGAAATCGTGGAACGTGGTAGATGAGTCTTGCTGCATCCCCGGCGGGAAAGGCTTTTCAGGCACATGCTCAATGAACCTGACAGACAGCTTTCCTAGCGTGAGACTATAAGGTTGCGGACGCTGAGTATTCTTTTTCAGTGGTTTCTGATTTGCACTCGGCGGTTCTGCCGCGCAGAAAGCTTGTATGACTCTCTGGCCAAACTTAAGGACAAGCCAGCCGATGGCTATGTCAAATTGGACTTCGACAGAAGATATTTCGAATGAAACGGCATACTCAGTACCAAGAGAACGATGGCTGCGCTTGTGATGAGGCTTCGGCACGGCATCGGTCGATGCTAACTCGTTCGGTCGGGGCTGTGAGGGCAAGTCTTTAGAAATCGATACGGATTTCTCTTCATCATGAGAAGCCTCCAAATAAGCGGTGGAGCCTTTAAAGCTTGAGCCCTCAGATTCCGCGTAGAATGATTCGGATGGGTCATCATGTTCCTCGTCTTGCTTGGTGGATGGTATCCACACCGTGACTCGATCGATGTAAAGGAAACGTTTTGCGACATCTGGGATTTCGTTGGCGTCAGACGATGGGACAGACTGCTTATTGCTTGGCTCAGAAGAGAAATTTTGTGAGTCAGCATTAGCGGCATGCCTTGAGATATATTCTTCTTGGTCGGTAGGTTTGGGCGTTGATATAGGTGTCCTGTCTTGATCATCTTGGTCGACTGTTGCATTAGCAAGTTCACCCAGGGGGCCAGGTTGATGAACAGGTCCTTTCGTGCTTTCCTCGGGTGACTCCCAGGCACCTGGCATGTTCGGCATGAAACTATCTGAGGCAGTACCGTGGCTCATCGCACTCATGTACATGCTTTGTGCTTCCTCTTTGGAAAACAATTTCGATTCCGAAAGTTGATCTTGGAAGTATTCAGAGCCGGACCCTGAGCTACTTGATCCAGATGGAGATTCTGGAACAGCATGTGATGGCTGTATATAGCGGACTGGGTTGTCCTCCGTTCGGTGTGTTAATATAGGCATTGATGATCGGTGGCCGTAATCCTCGTCCGCAAGGTGCGACTGGTGAACATGTCGCATATTGGGTGCCGAGGCGGCGGCAGCGGCCAAAGCTTCAGCAGGCACCGAATGCGTGGATTCACCCTCCGAATCTCGAACGGCAGAACCTTGTAGTTGTGGCGTGCTCGTATCTATGTGAAGCCGGTTGAAAGCGTCGGATGGGGGTTCAGTGAGCCCGTCAAGGTCGTCACCTTGTAGTTGCGAGTCTATCACAGAGTCCAGATAAGAGGGGTTGTCTAACAGCTTTTCCTCTTCCAAAAGATCTTGCGAGTTCCCAAGATGTCCGTAGCTTCTAGCTTCCTCTGTGTCGGCATCCGAAAACCTCCCATCGTAGGTATAGGCTGATGCTTCCAACCTGGAGAAGTTGGGTTCATCTGGTTCAGAATCGAAATCATGCTCCAAGGGCCGGAAGATAGTCGATTGCATCATGGCGTCGGTGGAGCTTGATACCGAAGAGGGAGCGGGAGGTATTGACGGAGCCGGACTCGGCGGTTGACTGAACTTTGAACGCGAAGTGGAGGGGGACGTTGGAGCAGTAAATCGGGAGTAGTTGGAGAAGACAACAGGTTCGGAGACCAACGCGAGCTCGATGCCGAACAGAGAAACTGGTCGTTTGCCCAAGTGTACGGAGTGCTCCTCTGTAGGTGTAGTCGTGGCGACCGCACCTACATTAACCTGACGAATGCTCAAAACAGCGGATATCAAGTCGGGCTTCTCCTCGGGCTGTCTCTTGGAGGAGCCCTCCTGCTTCGTTTCCACATCGAGACGCACCGAGATGTCATCAACCTGAACTTGCAAACGGTCCCCTACTCCCTTCAGGAATGCGGCAACGAAGCTAGGAAGCGATGTTGTTTCTTCTCCGAGGCCGAGCTCTTCCTCATCGTCACTGATGGACGCCGATGTACGATGCAGTACCTCGGACCGTGACGATATGGCTGCTTGTAGTTCCTCCTTCTCCTCCTTCGGTTCTGCCTGCAGGAACGACTCGGCCAGGTCCGCCGGATTCAGGATGATCGACTCATGGGCCGCAAAAAGGTGGTCCTTCACATGGGAAGCTTCCTTTTCGGAGGGAAGCCGCAAGTGTATGTCGATCCCGCTAGCTTCACATATTATCCCGCTGCTGTAGATATCCGCCGGAACGGTGAGTTTCAAGTGCCGAATGCGAGCGCTGAGGAGTTTGCTTGAGGGTGGAAGATGAAGAAGGGTGGCAAGTTTCTATCAAAGCACGGCAGTGGTTAGCATGGAAAGACATCACGATACGGGGGAAATGACCCCGGCCACTTACTTCAAGTCGCAACCCGATGTCACGAAGCTCAACGGTGCTTCTTTGACCCCAGCGTATACCGAGACTATCAAGGTCTAGGGCTTCGGTATCCACAAGCTCAAGACGTGAGAGGGCGTATTTAAGCAAACGCTTTTGGAAAAACGACGGCAAGAAGTAGGCCATTATGGGCGGTTAAGAGCCGACCGGGGCTCAGTCAAAGACATTAAAAGTCATCGGAAAAGGGCCATAACAGATAGTAAAGACGAATAAGAAAAGAACTTGAGAGTGACAAAGCAAAAGCAAATGTCCAAGCCGACTCGGAGTACGGTTCCTTGGGGGTAGATGTCGGGTTGCGGAGGACAAGAGTGCCTGTCGGGATGACGTTTGGGGACCGGGGCGCTAGAGTGAGCTGATAAGATCAGGTGGAACAAAGTCAAACTATAGCCTGACTCACAACCGCGGTCTGGTGCTTCAAGTATCCCTGGAAATGTATTATATTCAGCCTAGTATTTTACACGAAGCAGGCTATGAGTTCATGAAGTCCGGAGCGATAATTTGAAGGGAGATAACGGAGTATATCGAGCATAATACTTATTATGAATGGCATGACTAAGATATGTCATTTTATACACTATACCCAACCTTCCGTACAGAGTACTCTGTACTGTATGGAGAAAGTTTTGAATGCCTGAGGCGCTAGATTGTCCGACACTTATATTGTATAGTTGCCATCTACTCCACGCTATACTTCGCTTCAAAAGTATCAACCACCCACGTGCAGAAATCCTCAAAGTCAACATAGAATGCATTCAAGCGTGCAGCCTTTACTCCTTTTCCAAGGATCGCTTCCTGGAGGTCTGTGGCCCACTCTTTCGCAGACTGGTCTTCGTAACAGCTCCATCGGATTGAGTTCTCCACCATCGTAGTGAGGCCGCTAAGACCCATGCTCTGGAATGCGATGAGAGCCTGGTACAACTCTGAGGATAGGCCGTTTTCTCCTAGTCCAAAGACGCCCGGCGAATCGTTGGTGATGGCGACAGACACCCCACGAGATAGCAAGGCTGGGAGAGGATGGGATTGAAAGGAGTTGGTGAGTCCGAGACATGCGCTTGAACTAGGTGAGACCTCAACTAGGATGTTCTTTTGCTTGAGAACATCGATGAGCATAGGGTGTTTATATAGCGAGAGGGCTTGACTGATTCGTCGAGTGCCCAACAGAACTGCGTCGAATAGGTTGTCATCTGCCTGGTCCCCGTCACCAAGACAGTGGCCAGCATGAAAGACGAAAGGAATCTCCATACCCTCTTCAGCGCATCGACCACGGAACCAAAACAGGATTGGAAGCAAGTCGGTAAGTGGCCGTCCGTAGTTTTCTGGGCCGAGTAAATCAAAGGCACATATCAAGTCAGGAAATTGGTCTTTCGTCAGAAGACACTGCTTCATAGATTCGCCTATCTCCTGGTTCGATAAGTCGCGCATGGTTGCCCACACTATCCGCGCGCCATAGAAGTCACTTCCTTCTTTGGAAGACTTGAAGCGCTGAATTTCTTCTTGTAAGATTTGAAACCACCCGATGTAGTCCTGCTCAGGTTTATCGCTCCCTTTCAAGGTGTATTGAAAGTTGAATGCGACTCTGAACTCGACGTATCTTATCTTATCCGCAGCTAGATGCGAGAATATGCGTTGGAGGCACGAGCGCAGGATGGGCTCGTATTGGAGGATAGAGTTGATGACAGGCAAGCGAAGGCCGAAAAGATCCGAGATTGCTTTGCTGCCTCCCAGGGTGGCTTTGGCCAGAGTACAACGGCCTTTCAGCCACTTTCGAAAACCTGCCTCTCCACCATCAGGGAAAGAAGCGGCAGCGGCCTGCAAGTCGATAAAAGTTGAAGGTTCATATCCCTCAGCCCATAATGAAGGCTTATCTTTAGACTCCGTGGCTGAGCTAGGGCGATTTCGAAATGTGACCGGCACCTCTTGGTAGTCGCCCTCACTTATCAACGGTTTAGAGGCAGATATTTGGAAGCCCGGCGTAGCGAACGCCTGATCGATGAGAAAGTCCGTATCGACCATTGCCGGCAGATGACCGTGCAGAAGAGACCCTTTAGGGAACTCTCGTACAATTCTCCAGAGATCTGATTCTGATCTCTGTAGTCGCTCCTTGGCACGCTCCGACATGAGGCTCGGCAACGGGATATTGTCTGCCTGGTAACCATCTTGCTCGAGCTGGAGCAATTCCTGAGCGCATACTTGGGAAACAATCTGGCAAGCCTTTTTGGCTACTGGGGGCAAGGCCTTATGCAGATTGGCATCTAGTATACATTAGCGGCAGATAAGCGCAATAAGACCGGGATTCTGACCATGTCGCTGCGCTACCTCACGCTGGATCATGGAATCACGTCCACTGAGGAAGCGCTGAATGAAGGGGTCATCGATATGAGGAACGCCTTCCTCGGCGTCCCATGAGCTAGCATCGGTACTCATGACTGTTAGTGTCCGTTGGAGATTCTGGGGTTATTATTGGCAATCGATGGTCGGGGTTTGAACCGCTTGGAGAAGTGCGCCGGGGTCTAGTAGTAAGAGGGGGGGCAGGTCTTGGCACGGAGATACCTCGGAGATAGCTCAGGTGGCTGCATCCGGCGACTGCATCCGTTACCCAGGAACTCGAACCATATCCCGCCTGATCAATACATTTATAGATATCCATTGGCGAATGGCAGCTCTTTGATCGTGGTGTTCAAGGGGTTTGAGGAAATACAGTTCCACCAGCGAATACCCTTCTCGAGGTTTCCTTGATTAGGAGGCCATCCCAGGAACTCGAACAAGCTAAATGTGCTAATGGAATGCAGGCACCTCTCAACATTGCGAGCGAGTAAGCGGTGATACATATCGAATTTGTTAAAGGGCCTGACAGTTCTAAGGTTCCATCAGCTACACGGCAAAGAGCCCATTTAAATTAACATCAAATTCCCATTCCAACCCGTAAGTGTCCCCAAACGCCACCGAGGGATCGATTGGGAACCCGTCCTGTAATGGATTCGTTGTAAAAGGTCCAGGATTCATCACTTCGCCCTCTGGCCACGTCACTGATGGAGATTCCTGGATTTGGCCTTCAACCAGATTCCGAGTGTCTGGTGTCACTGTCTGCGGCTTTTGAATGGCGGACATACCACCTTCGACATCTTCGGAATGATCTCGCTGGATAAGAAGATCGATTCTGATAGACGCCAGCTTAGCGAAATTGAAGTTCACCGAATGTGCTTTGAGTAGGTTCCGGTAGGTGTTGATCTGCTTCGTCCAATAATCCACATCTTCCTCGTCTGTTGCGGAGAGGAACATGCCGACTATAAACCCGCCTGCAACAGCAAAACTGATCCGAGAACCTACAACAGTCATGGGTGTTAGCTGCCAAAGCCCTGTAAAATAATGCAACTGCCATACTCATCCACCAGAACCCTGATAGGCAGTTGACTTGAAGGTTCCTCAACCAGTCAATGACGTTTGATATGAGAACGGCGGACCGTTGCCGATACTGCGAGCCAGCAGTTGTTCGGAGTAAAGCCCGGAGCCAGGTAATCTCGGCTGTAAAGTATAGTAACTGCAAGTTACCTTTGAGAAGCGTCAGCGCGAGAAAGCAGCAGGCCGGTTACAGGCTTCCCGTACCTGTCGGATCATGCATGGTATCGATCCCAACCAGAGGAGTGAGATAATCTTCTTTCCATCGCCGAAGTCGATTCATGAACACACTGGCAATGTCACTGCATTCCCGGATTCCTAAAGTGGGCAGAATCTTGGCTGCCTTGACAGAGTAAAGCTGCGAGAGAATGTCGGCGAGTATGGTAGTCAGCCTAGCGGCAGCGACAAACACCTGAGCAGGAAGTAATTCCGTGCCCGGGCTTGCCTTTGGATCAGGGACGATATCCGTAACCTCAAGTTGCCCCACGTCGTGTTGGTCATCATGTATATAAGACGGTCGCCCAAGAGTAAGAGCCGTCCACTTGTCCTGCATGTATACCGCCCACCAAAGCCTCCTTCTCCGTTTTTTCTGCTCTTCTGGGATATCCCAATTTGACGCATCGATATTCAGGCCCACGTCCTGGCTCATGCCCACGATGGAGCCCACATCAGCCCATAATCCTGGCATCGTTGGAGCCCGGAAAATGTACGCATGCCTCTGGGAGTGCAGGAGTGCAGCCTCGATTGTCTCAAGTTTAGCATTCCGGGCTTCGATCGGTAGGGCCTGACTAGTGAAGTCAATCCATACCCAGGGATCAAATGCTTGTGCCTCGACGCAGTAGGGGTGTGCGAGCGCAAAAACCGCCGCGACGAGGGTGGATGGTGCAGTCGAGGGCCTGAATGATTGGGGATCTAGTATTGGGTACGCAGGGTGAATCCCCTCAAAGAAAGCGTTCACTAGTCGATCAACATGAGGCGATGGTATTTCACGGATGGTGGTCAGGGGATAATAACTGGGGTGGGCATCGAGGTGCTGGTCAGGGACTGCCGTGAAACTTGCGGGGCGTCGTGGATCGCTGCTGAGACGATGACAAGTCCATTGGATCCCATCGATGTGCTGGACTCGATTTGTCTTGCAATATTGAAGGATGAAAGGGTCATGATCTCCAGTCAGGCCGACATATTGCAAGGTCTCGGGAGGGCTGGTGGTGTTGTTTCCAGCCTTCTCGTTGGCAGTGGTCTCATCAGAAGGGGTTCTGGTTACAGCATCGACCAGTTGTTCCTTTCTTGTTGCTGTTATGCGCTTCCTAGGATTCGGCAAAGAGACGAAAGTGCACTGTAATCCCCGGCTGCGACACAAGGAGCAAGATTCGTTCTCATTGCGCAAACAACACACTCTGCGCCGCCGGCAATAGTCACACCTTTTAATTGCATTAGCATGCTCTGATATCGACCGACTACAATACGTACGGGCGTTGTCGACGCGACCTATATTGCCGCACTCGGGAGATTTCATTTGTGTTCATCATGGCCAGGTGAATGAAAAGTGAGGATATCCCCGCCTGCGCTGCAATTGATTGGGCTTATCAATGAACGCTAGATCATTACAGCCACAGTTTTTTATTATTTTCCACGCGCCCATCTCCAAGAGTCTCCAAGACCATCTCCAAGAGAATCTCCAAGGTGGGTATATGGGTATCGCTGCCGAGAACGGCAAATCGCTCATCTTATCTCTAGGCTAAACCGAAACACTGGATTTTGCAGTATTGAATATTACACTTAAGCGCCGAATGTCCCATTCTCAACTGGGACAAACCTATTTCTCAATCCCGAGACAGAGTGCACTTGGTGATATCTGCATTGACACCTGCACTTTTATCATGCACCTTTGTGACCTCAGCCCCAACCCCAGTTGAGATATATCCCCGGAACTTCCTAGTCGGCAGCTTAAGAGCAAACATCTCATCCAGCTCCTCGAGACTTCTGCCCTTCAGCTCCGGCAGGAAGAAGAACGCCCACAGAAGCGCCAGGAGCGAGCATCCACCATACACAAAGCCAATGCGCGCCCCAAGATCGCCGTACCCAGGGTCCTGCACAAACGGATTGATATAGGTGATCAGGAGGACCATGCAGAAACTGACAAACGTTGCGGTCATGATTGTCTTCTCTCTGACTGCTGCGGCGGCGGCCTCGGATGTTGTAATCCACGTACAGCTGCCCCAGCAGCCTCCTGCAATGGCTTGGTATATTAAGATCGCGGCGACGCATCCTTGGGCTTTAGGGCCCCGGACGTCAGTGTATGCACCAAGGCCGGCGACAAGCCACATGAGAAGGGCCATGAAGAAGGAAGACACAATCAAGATAGGACGCCGGCCTATTTTGTCGGTGAAGTAGAAGGCGAGAGTAATGCCGCCAAGCTGCGTCGCGTTTTGGGCAATGTATATCTGTAGGCCATTCTGCACGCCAATGCGTTGCAGAAAGACCACAAGGTAATTGTTCATGAAGGAATTGCCTTGGATTTGCTGCATCAGCTGGACGATGACTGCAATGAGCGTCCGTCGGAGGTTGGAGCCTCGGAAGCAGTCGAGATAGGTGGTGGTTGCTGCCAGCTCTCGTTGTTCCTCCAGCGCAGTCTGAATAAGGGAGAGCTCAAGTAAAACCTCAGAAGGGCTAGCTGTGCCTTTGCGAAGAGAGGCCAGGGCTGATTTGGCGTCCTCGTGACGATTCTTCATCAGTAGCCATCTAGGATAGAAGTTAGTCCATGCGCATAGGCACTTTGATAGACTAACCTTGGTGATTCAGGCATGAACCACACCCCACAGATAAGAATCAATGGTACAGAAGCCTGCGCAATCATGACAGGTTTATACTGCCACTGCCCTGTCAAATGCATTGAAGTGCCGTAGATGCAGCTGGCAGATACAATGTTGCCAACAATCTGCCACCACTGATAGAAATTAACGAGAGAGCCTCGAATGGCTGGAGGTGCTAGCTCGGCGCTGTAAGTCGGAATCACATTGGCTTCCATTCCCATTGAGATACCGTTGATGGTGCGGCCAACAATCAGACCCCAGTATGACTTTTCATGAGAAATACGTATATCAACAGGGAAGAGCAGAGAACTTACAGGAACAGCGCACTGAATCACCACGCCAATGATTGAGATAATAGACAATACCACAATCGTCTTCTTCCGGCCCAGGTAAGCATTGCAGTAACCAGCGGCAATACAGCCAAAGGCCATGCCCGCACTGGGCGTACCAGTCCCTGCAGACTGCCACGACGCAGGGATCACATTGGGCTGTCCAGGGCCAGGTGAAACGCCATAGTTATCTGCAAACTCTTGCAGGCCTAGGCAGGAGGACCACCAAGCAATGTCAAAGCCAAAGTTCTAGATGGTTAGAATAATCCATAGCAGATATGAATCAAACCTACAAAAGACCCAAACTATACGATATTAGATTGCATATACAATGGAAGGACGGGAACTTACTGAGACAAACAGATAAATTCCAAGCACGCGCCATGTCAACTCTGAAAACATTTCTGGTTTATGGAAGCCAGGAAACCACATATTGATCATCTGCAGGTAAGCTGGAGCTTGTGGATAATTCAATCACATACCGCTACGAAGCGAGCAGACAGTCTATATAGTAGTTTAAAAGTAACGACATTATGTCTGGCAAATTATATTCCATGATAGCAAATAGTTACTTGGAAGATAGAGTTGCGCGTTGAGTTGCGCGTTGGGCAACTCTCCAACTGTCTGTGCAATTCGCAACTTGCAAAGGGCTTATCTTTCCATCTCCCCACTGGTCAGTTTCTTGGTTTAGTCTGAACTAACCGAAATAGATATAGATTGCTGAGTTGCCTTTGCGCGTTGGCCTTTGCCGCAATGCCGAAGAGAAAGTCCTGTAAGATATGAAATACTTAAACAAGCACTCAATGGCTCAGCTCATGAAGAAAGGCGAGAACCATCCAACATGACTTTCCCCAGAGTGCCAGATGAAGCTCGTTCCACAGGCTCAGAACTCCACAAACGCCCGACCTGGTGGAAGGAAGCTACCGTCTATCAGATCTACCCGGCATCCTTTTGCGACTCCAACGGTGATGGCATTGGCGACATTCAAGGCATCATCTCCAAGATCCCCTATCTCAAGTCCCTTGGAGTTGATGTAGTGTGGCTGTGTCCGATCTACCAGTCCCCACAGAGAGACATGGGCTACGACATTTCCGACTACCGGGCCATTTATCCCCCATACGGGACTATGGACGACTGGCGGGCGCTGAAACGGGGGTTGAAAGAGGCTGGGATCAGGATCATCATGGACCTGGTTGTGAACCACACCTCTGATGAGCATGAATGGTTCCTTGAGTCGAGATCCAGCAGGGACAGCGACAAGAGGTCGTGGTACTATTGGCAGCCTCCAAAGTACGACGAGCATGGGAATCGCCAGCCTCCCAATAACTGGAGATCCTTTTTCGGTGCAGAGTCGGCGTGGGAATATGACGATGCTACTGGCGAGTACTATCTGCGCCTCTTCACCAGGGGGCAGCCGGATCTTAACTGTGAGTTCTCAATACCCCCGTCAAACAGTGCAAGGGACTAGCTGATCGAGATGAAGGGGAGAATCCAAAAGTCCGCGACGCAGTCCAAGACATCATGACCTTTTGGTTAGACGAAGGAATCGATGGCTTCCGCGTACGTAACCCCATATCAAACTGAAAGGAATGGTCAACTGATTCTGCTTACAGATCGACGCCATCAACTACATCGCAAAAGCCCCCGGGTTCCCCGACGCCGAGGTCATCGAGCCCTGGGCCTCCCATCAGCCCGCCATGGATCTATACCTCAACAGACCCAAGTGCCACGAATACCTACGCGAGCTCGGCCAGCGTGTTCTAAGCAACTACGACATCATGACCGTTGGGGAAACCCCCCATGTGGACGAACCCGGCATGGCCCTACAGTACGTCCACCCCTCGCGGGAAGAGTTCTGCATGATTTTCCCCTGGGAGCACATGGATATCGACCGCGTGCCTGGAACCATGCTCGGCTGGCGGGCATTTTCTCTGCCGGACCTGAAAGCCATTGTGGACAAGTGGCAGACGGCAATGCAAGTGCACGGCGGGTGGAACAGCATATACCTGGAAAACCACGATCAGGGCCGGAGCATCTCGCGGTTTGGAAGCGATGGGCCGCAGTTTCGAGGGCTGTCTGGCAAGCTGCTCTGCATGTTTTTGGGAACTCTTAGTGGGACGTTGTATGTGTTTCAAGGGCAGGAAATTGGGATGATCAATCTGCCCCGCGAATGGGGGATTGGCGAGTACACCGATGTTGTGTCCGAAATGCACTACCGGCAAGAGAAGGAAAAGAAGGGGGAGAGTGTGACGGAGCAAGATATGGAGGGCGTCATGGACGACATACAGAAGAGGGCGAGAGACCACGGGAGGACGCCGATGCAGTGGTCTGGCAAGCTGCCACACGCTGGGTTCACGACAGGCAAACCATGGCGCAAGGTAAACCCTGACTACAGGGTGTGCAATGTAGAGAGTGCAGAGACTGATCCGGAGAGCATTCTGGCGTTCTGGAAGCAAATGCTACAGCTGAGGAAACAGTGGAAGACGCTGGTATACGGTGATTTTGAATTGCTATACCCCCAGCACGAGCAGCTCTTCGCATACAAACGCACTTTGGCCGGAGCTGGTGACGCCTTGGTCCTGCTGAACTTGTCTGACCAGGAGGTGACGCTTGATTCGGTACTTGCATCGACAATGGACCAAGCCCGACTGCTGCTAGGTAACTACGAGGTGGCAAGTGACTCTGTGCTTCGACCTTGGGAAGCAAGACTGTATCGTATCTGACTTTGAAAATCATGTATATACCATGACTCTGATCTTCAATACTGCACTAGCCACTAAACAAAATACTGCCCAGGTTTATTTTATCAAATAAATAAGCTAAAATACTTCGCTTGGGCTCTCAAGGGAAGCTCTACTGTCAGTAAACCGCTCCACCAGGAGATTCAACCTGAGCAACGGGAGCGCCGCAAACTCAAAGCGTCCCTCAGCTCGTTGCAAAAGACGTCGGAACTCTTCCAAAGCGCCCTGGCGGAGCTGATAGACCTTGTCGTCCGTGCTTGCCAGTAGCGCTGTCACCATGAAGCTCCCTATGATGGCAATGTTGGACTTGCAATCTACGCCAACTAGATTAGACAGACAAACATGTCCTGAGGGAGGGGAACACTTACAGCTGAGCCATAGACCAACAAGGTCGTTTTGGCATAGTAAGTCTTCAATAGTGGCAAAGAGTTGGTGGAAGAGGATCATCTCCCTCTCTATATCGTAATACGATGTCCCTCCGGCGCAAGCAAAGAGTGCGCGCTGGATGGAGACGGCAATCCCGTAATATGCAAACACGAAAACATAGTCTAATGCCGCATAATCAGCTACTATGGCAGGCAGGACACTTTTGGTGTACACACTATTTATTCCTCTGCTGGGATGCAGCAGGATGGAGCCCTGCTGCTCCAGTACGTCTTTCAACTGCGCCTGGCAATGACCAGCCCTGGAGAGGGCTTCCTCTGGTGTCATGACGGAGGAGCTTCGATTAACGGTGTAGAACTGGTCCAAGACGGTAGAGAGGACAGTTGTGAGTCGCGAAAGCTTGACAAATAAAGAAACAGACTCCCAATACTGGATGTCCAGAGGGTGGCTCGACATGTTTGTAAAGTCCTCCATCGTCAACGGCGCGGTACTGAACTGCCTGTCGTCGATGTGACTTGGCCGGCCTAACCAATGCGCAAGCCTATGCGTATTTCGTCAGTATATCCATCACTTGCCAGGGCTGGCGGTAGTTCACCATTTGTCGTGCATGTAAACGGCCCACCACAGCACTCGACGGTGATGCCTTTCAGACGAGGCGATGTCCCAGTTGGCTGGGTCGATGTGGAGTCCAGTTTCCTGCGCCAGGCCAACGAGCTGCGTTGTGAGTTTGCAGCCGTGCAAAGAAATCTTCAAAGCTCATATATGACGAGTACGTACTTGGTTTGTCAACGGCCAGAACCCAGGGTGATTCGGCTCGCGCACATGCTGGGGTGGAAGCTGCATGTAGAGCAGCATCGCCTGGATTGTATACAGAGACGGCGTCTTTGCTTCTTGGAGAACGGACTGGAAGACATCCTCGCGTAGCCATTCATCATCGAACGCTGTCTTTCCGACCAAGCTGGGTGAATAGTCCCAGTATGGCAGAGCAGAGCAGTAAATGGCCCCAAGCAGAGAGGCTGGCACAGAGCCCGCCGATATGGCAGCTTCGAGCCGGCTACGACAATGAATGATTGGTAGGCTGGGATGGACATACATATAATAAAGATCTAGAAGCTGACTCTGGTACGGCTCGACGACCTTGTCGACCCTTTCGACATTGTAGATTCCGGGCGCGGCGTCGAGCAGCTCATTTGGATACGACTACTCAGGTAGGTCATCAGCATATGTCCGAGGGATAGGATGGACCATACTGTAAAGTAAGCAGGCGTTATCTCATGAGCCAAAGCTTTACAGACTCTCCAATTCGCGTGGCCGAATCTGTTTCTATCGTCGAATGGCAAGTGGCGCAGCAAGTAGACGTCCTGATCACTGCTGTTCCCCACATAAAGCATCGTGCGGTTTGGATCATGCAAAGCCCCGGCTGTTGGAGCACTCCTGGTAACAGGCCCAAGCGCACCAACTGGCCGCTGTTCCTCTGAATGCGGGCCCCGTGCTCTCTGGTCCCTAGGCTTCCGACCCCTTTTGACCGACGCGGCCATCTCAAACGTGCAGGTTGTGCCCCTATGCGCACATAGGCTGCAGGTCTGTTGACCAAAGGCGACAAAACAGCCGATTCGGCGGCGTCGACATCCATCGCATCTGGGTTGGTTTGCTAGTTAGAGCTTGGACCTCGAGTTGGGTGGGCCTCACCCACGGACGTTGCTTTTTGGACCGATATGGTCTGGGACGGGGTTCTCGTGGATCCTCCATGGGGTAAACGGCTGACGAGATCAATGGACTGTATCATGGGAGTTGGCCGCGGGGGAGGTCTCGTTATAGAGCTCATTATATGGCTAGCACCAGTGGGTCGACTATCCAACCCCGCAGATTAGACAGATCAGAGCGGGTCTACAAGACAAGCATTGGCCAATATATGGAGTATATTAAAGTTGGCCCGCGGCCATCGGGCGTTGGAGTAATGATAAGAACCGGATCTGTCGAGGGCACCATGAGATGCATACATACAGCTTAAAACGCAGACAATGCCACGTTCTCTGCATCACAAAGTCCCACAGCTACTAGCTGGCTAACTTTGACCGTTTCGCTGCTCGTCAAGACTTACTATCTCCACAGAAGCTCAGGCCTCTGTCTCCCGGCAATCACCATGGCCGGACGAAAGCCGGTGCTGCGAAGCCTAACCCCGAGGCTGCTCCGCATATTCATGCTGGCGTCTGTCAGTGATCACTCCCTATGTATCGACTCAGCGTACTGACTTGTACTGCAGATTGGGGCCATGGTACATCTCCATCTACACCCCATCGCAAGACCGAACCTATGCTGTAATACCGGGCAATTGCTAACCTCTGGCCCCTTGTCATTCAGAACTTTGGATACGACAACAACTGGTGGTCGGGGGCCATTGCATCCAAGGAATTCAACGACGACTTTGGTCAGTATGTCGACGGGCCCGACCAGGCGAAGAGCCTGCCCTCGAGCTGGTTGTCAACCGCGAGCGGAACTCCTATCGCCGGCTGGATCGTGGGCTGCTTTGTTGCAAATTACCTCACGAGTGGCCTTGGTCGGAGAAGGACAATCATGATTCTATGTGGCATCGCTCTGGTGGGGATGATCATGCAGTGCGCCATCTCCAGCTTCTGGGGCATCATGGCCGGACGCCTCGTCAATGCTGTATCCATGGGTGCGTTACTTAACCTTCAATAGGACAAGTCTGATGATCTCAGGCATTGAAGCCAATACTGTACCAATGTACATGGCAGAACTCGCGCCGGCTTCAATACGCGGTGGTCTTGTCGGGTTCTACCAGACTTGGCTCTACGTCGGCGCCATCTTGGCCACTGCCACTGTCTACGGCTCAACTACAAGCTTCAATGATAAATGGGCCTACCTGACGCGTTCGTATCCTTGATTTACCTAGTCTGCATGCACACACTGACAAGAAACGTAGCAATCGTCGTCCAGTTCAGCCCCCCTGTCATGCTCCTGACGGCCGTCTTTTTCATCCCCGAATCCCCGCGCTGGCTCCTCCAGAAGGGACGGCGAGAAGAGGCTCTCCAGGCTCTAGCATACGCGCGCGAGGGCTCCATGACCGAGGAGGCCATTGCCAACGAACTGCGCCTTATCGAAGTAGCCATGCAAGAAGAACACGAGAACCACCGCGCCACCAGCTACCTCGACTGCTTCAGGGGCTCCAATCTCCCGCGTGTATGTATCGCCATGGGCGTCCAGTGTCTGCAGCAGGCGCAAGGAAACTCGTTTATCTCGACGTACCTTGTCATCTTCCTCGGGCAGGTGGGCATCGAGGAACCGCAGTTGATTGCGATCGTGTACTATGCTTGTAGCCTTGTCGGCTGTATGCTGGCGTTCTATCTCTCTGATAAGCTGGGGAGACGCCCTATGTTGATGGGCGGTGCTTTGCTTCTGGGGACTCTGCTTTGGATTACGAGTGGGCTTGCCAGTTGGGGACCGTCGTCTCTGGCTGCGGCAAACGGGTCGATTGCTGCCATTATGTTATATGTGAGACCCCCCCTTTTCCTTTTGCCATCCAGCTGACTTGATATTGCAGGGCGCTGTCTCCGCCAGTTGCTGGGGCTCAGTGATGTGGACAGTCACCGCGGAAGTCTCAACGAGCCAGCTGCGTGAGCGGACCATTTCAATCGCCACCATGGCCAGTTTCTCAACCAGTCTGCTGGTTACGTATGTAAACCCGTTCATCCAGGACGAGCCCGGCAATCTGAGCAGTCGGGTGGGGATGATGTACGGCGGGATTTCCATCCTGGCTGCCGTCTTTGTGTTTCTCGTCGTTCCTGAGATGAAGGGCCGGAGCTTGGAGGAGATTGATGAGTTGTTCCATGCTGGAACGCCTGCGTGGAGGTCTACGAGGTTTGTTGCTACTGGTGTAGGTGCTGATATTAGCGGTATTAACAAGGGGCTGTCGGGGAAGGAGAAGGTGATTGACGGTGTAGATGTTGAGGAACCGCTTTAGGAGAACATGATATCAAGCAGCTGTGATGAGTAAAGATATCAAATAGTATCCAGCGCTCGTTGGGTAGTGGATGAAATACAAGTGGTGCATTATAGCCCTAACAGGACTTGATAAACAGGAGAGCACGGAGTGACGATATAGGTATATAAAACGAGACAGGGCTCTCATGATATCAGAATCATATCTCTTCTTAATTCTTTCTAACTATTGCCTAAAGGGAGCTAAAAGTGCTTTTCTAGATGGACCCTATCAAATGATCGTATTTTACCAGGGAATCACCAGTATCTTCGCTTTAAAAGACTCGGTCCCTAGCTTGAATTATCCCTAAGCGCCGTCGCCTCCACTGCATCGCCCTGCGGCCATCTCACCCCACCTGCAGGTCTGGCGATATCTTGACTGGCAATGTCAATCAATTGATGAGATTTAAACTCCGTTCAAGTAGAACTGCGCTGTGTCCTCAACAACCTTCCTACAATATGGCAGTAAGAGAACCATTCCCCACGCAGCAGCTGGCAATCCTTGGTATGTCTTGACCTCAAACCGCATCGGTTCAGAATCTGATTCTAACATGTATTAGCCATCTGCAGACTAGCCGAGCCCATTGCATTCGCCTCCATCCTGGCATACAACTACCCCTTCGTCAAAGATGTCAGGGGCACCCCGAACAACGCCGCCTTTTACGCCGGACTGCTCGTATCAGCCTTTGCCCTCGCCGAGGCCAGCACGGCAGTCGTATGGGGCACGATTTCAGACAAGATTGGGAGGAAGCCTGTTGTCCTTTCCGGACTGATTGGCGTCGCCATTTCGAGCCTGATCTTTGGGCTTGCGAAGAATTATTGGGTGGCCGTCGCAGCGAGGGCGCTCGGAGGCCTACTCAATGGCAATGTGGCCGTCATGCAGACCATGGTTGCTGAGATGGTCAAATGTCCTGAGCACGAACGTATGTTGCTGTCCCTTCCCATCCCTGCTTGGTATCGGGACTCCCTGGTTAATATGCTTCTGATCACCAGCGCTGGCATACAGCATGATCCCGTTCATGTGGTTCTTCGGCTCCATCGTCGGTTCTTCCATGGGAGCGTTGCTTGCGAGTCCTGCTTTGCTGTGGCCAGTCCTCGAGGGCACCCTGTTTGCGAGATATCCGTACTTGCTCCCAAATCTGGTGGCAGCCATTTGGATTCTCGTTGCTGTCATCTTAGGCGCCCTGTTCCTGAAAGAAACTCGAGTCACTGCGTTGGAGAAGGGTGTCCCCGGCAACCACACCCCTGATGAGACTTCACGGCTTCTTCCCGGGAAGACCAAGCCTGCAGCTTCAGATGCAGCTGTGGAACCGTCATCAGAAGGTGTCGCATTGCCTCGAGGCCTATCCAATGGTGTACATGCTGCTGAAGACGAGTCTGAGGGATCAGGTCCAGAGCCATCATCCTGGAACCGGAACATGGTTCTACTCATCTTACAGCTCGCTCTCGTCTCATACCTGCAGATGGTATACGGCGTCCTGATGCCCATCTATCTCGTCGACTCTCCACATCCAGACGTACCCACCGGACACCTCGACCTGAGAGGCGGGTTTGGCTTCTCCGTGCGTCGAGCAGGCGCCGTCATGTCCGCGAACGGTCTAATGGCCATCATCGTGCAGGGCGCCATTTTCGCCCCGTTCGTCAGTAGGGTTGGCGTTTGGAAGACGTTTGTCTGGATGACTATCCTTGCGCCACTGGCGTACGTGGTCGTGCCGTTCATCACGATGGCGCCCCGTGCCCATGCGCTGGTCCCGATCTACATGGACATGTTTGCGCAGAACTTCATGAACATCATCGTCTACCCGTGCCTGCTTATTCTTCTCAAGGACTCGACGCCTTCGGTATCGATTCTCGGCCGCGTGAACGGTATGGCTATGACGTGTTGCTCTGGGGCGAGGACTATAGCTCCGCCTCTGGTTGGGTATATTTACGGCGTTGGCGGTTCAGCTGCCGGTTGGTGGAGTATTGGACTGGTTGCACTACTTGCTGGGCTACTTGTACCTACCATCGAACGGCCGCTCCGTACTCCAGAGGCGCAAGGGGACGAGACTAGGTAGTACGAGTACGCTGGGTTGACTCGACGCAAGAGATTGGAATGTTTGGCACTAGCTAGCTAGATTCATAACCATCAGACAGCAGGGATTTCCTATTCTGAATAGATGGACCTTAAACTCGACCGAGTCGATATCAAATTCATAATGCCACTCACTTCAAGACCTCATGGTCGTCCGTGCGTATGTTGGCCGCGGGGCGATCTTGACCCATTCATCACCACCTCACAACCCCATTCTCCACTGCTATTCTATTACCCGTTAGGATCGGTCAGACTCATCCGTAACCTCGCGCTTCTTCCGAAACTCTTTGCGGGCTCCTGGCACCCATGGCCGCAGGGCTTCTCCAATACTCCAGTCGCCCAGTCACCCAACTAGATTCAGCGTAACGTGAAAGCCGAAAAGCATCGCAAGGAATAATACACTTCGCGTGGGCCTGACTAATGGTACTAATAGTGGGCCAAAAATATATAAGAAGCCATTGTAGAGCAACTTTGATTCTCTCTTCAATCGTATACCTGGAAACTGAACGTGCAGGCTCCTTGCTTCAGCACGGGTGCTTACTTCAAAATGGTAGCTTTCATGAGCAGCTGCGTTGGCCGACTCTTATACAGTCTTCCCTTGGCTTCCTCGTTCGGGTTGCAGGTCCCACTGCAAGACCCTGCCGTGGCGGACGGAAACATCACAAGCGATTCCTATTTCTACGGACAATCGCCTCCTGTTTACCCATCGCGTATGTTATGGACCGGTTGATACGCACAGTGGCAGTGGCTAACGTTGAAATACAGCGCAAGGCACTGGCGATGGACCCTGGGCGAATGCGTATGCCAAGGCGCGGGCCCTGGTGCAGGAGATGACTGCAGATGAAAAGGTCAGCTTAACTGCTGGGGGGAAAGCGAAGACGGGATGCATGGGCAACATTGCGGCCATCCCCCGTGTTGGGTTCCCGGGCTTCTGCTTGTCGGATGCTTCGAATGGATTGGTGCGTGCCTCCTCATAGGGCCCTTTCGGAATTGAATCAACCCTCAGCTAACCAGCACTTAAATAGCGAGATACTGACTACGTCAACGGCTGGTCTAGCGGCATTCATGTTGGCGCGAGGTGAGTGATATCAGCCAGTCAGCTACATGGACTGACGCGGGTAGCTGGAACAAGGAGCTCGCGAGAGACCGGGGACGCTGGATGGCAGAAGAGTATCGTGCCAAGGGAGTGAACGTTATCTTGGGCCCTATGGTCGGCGCCATGGGACGAGTCGTTGAGGGTGGCCGGAACTGGGAGGGCGTGTCCCCTGATCCTTATCTCTCCGGGGCTCTGGGGGCAGAGTCGGTTTATGGGATCCAGTCCACAGGCGTCGCGGCCTGCATTAAGGTATGAGACCCTGTCTCTGAGACATACTCATCGAGCACCAAGTTTTAACAGAGCTAGCACTTCGTCGGAAACGAGCAGGAGCTGCACCGCAATCCTATGATCGACGAGGAGGGTGCCTACGTCGAGTCGGTTTCTTCCAACATCGATGACAAGACTCTGCACGAGCTTTACCTGTGGCCCTTCCAAGACGCCGTACGAGCCGGAACCGTGTCTGTCATGTGCTCCTACAACCGACTAAACAACTCGTACGCCTGTCAGAATAGCAAGCTGCTAAACGGACATTTGAAAACAGAAATGGGCTTCCAGGGCTATGTCATGACAGACTGGTTTGCCCAGCACGGAGGCATCGCGTCAGCCAATGCTGGACTGGACATGGTGCTCCCTATTTCGCACTTTTGGGGGTCCAACCTCACTGATGCCATCGCGAACGGGACCATGAACGCCACCCGCTTAGACGACATGGCAACGAGGTGAGTTTTCCAGGTGATAAAACGTCTCGTGGTTAGCATGCTGAATGCTGTTAGGATCCTTGCTGCGTGGTATATCCTCGGTCAAGACACGTCCTTCCCTCCACCTGGAATCGGCATGCCCTACGACGTTAACGCCCCCCACCAGCGAATCGATGCCAGGTTCCCAGGAGCAAGAGAAACATTGTTGAAGAGCGCTGTCGAAGGCCAGGTCTTGGTCAAAAACAGCAGACATAGCCTGCCATTGAAGTCACCCAGGATGGTGTCCGTATTCGGCTACGATGCAAAGAGTCCTGACAAGCTTGTCTTCAATACTGGTCTCGTGGATCTCAACCATTCCATATCTGCTGATCTCGGAATTCTACCATTGATACAGGAAAATCATACTCTCTCGGTCGGTGGTGGATCTGGAGCCAACTCTCCTGCGTACGTGGATGGCCCCATCAATGCGCTCCAGCGCCGCGCACAGGAGGATGGCAGCTCGCTTTTGTGGGATCTCGAGTCCCAGGACCCTGCGGTGAATCCAACCAGTGATGCCTGTCTTGTTTTCATCAACGCCTTTGCATCCGAGGCATATGACCGACAAGCAATCACCGATGAATACAGCGATACCTTGGTCGCTAATGTTGCAGATAAATGCAACAACACTATTGTGGTCGTTCACAATGCCGGTATCAGGCTCGTCAACGATTGGATCGACCACGAGAATGTCACTGGTCTTGTTTTTGCGCATCTGCCTGGCCAAGACACAGGGCGTGCCATTGTCGACCTGCTCTACGGGGACATCAACCCCTCTGGTCGCTTACCCTACACAGTTGCCCGCACGGCAGAAGACTATGGCCATCTCCTCCACGTCTCGAAGCGTGAGGGCAAGTTCTGGCGGTTTCCGCAGTCGGACTTTACTGAAGGTGTCCACATTGACTACCGCGCTTTCGATGCGCATGGCATTGAGCCCCAGTACGAATTTGGCTTCGGGCTATCGTATACAACTTTCGAGTACACAGATCTCCTAACCTCGCAACACGATAGCTCGCCATCCCCTTTCGCTCCTGACGTCCCGATCGAGCAGGGAGGCAATCCTCACCTCTGGGATGAGGTAGCAGTCGTTTCAGCCACGGTGACGAACACAGGTGGCATTGACGGCAGCGAGGTTGTTCAACTCTATGTTGGCATTCCTGGGGGGCCTATCCGGCAGCTGAGAGGATTCGAAAAGGTGTATATACCCGCGGGAGAGCGTGTCCAAGTGGCATTTACATTGACCCGACGGGACCTGAGTGTTTGGGATGTGGCGAGCCAACAATGGTGGTTACAGCGGGGTGACTATCAGCTCTATGTTGGGCGATCAAGTCGTGACCTGCCTCTGAAAGGAGCTCTCCAAATAAACTAAGCACCTTTGGTAGATCGCTAGCAGTATTTACCAGTATGCATATATGGCGAATGAGATCAAATCAATTCATGGTGAGACTGATAGATTGAGATCCCAATGGTAGATATCAATAAGGCGGCCACATTTCGCGGCCGTTCATGGTGAGACTGATAGATTGAGATCCCAATGGTAGATATCAATAAGGCGGCCACATTTCGCGGCCTAGTGGGTCTTGTCGTGGACATGAGGGTCAGGTACCGCGGTGCACAAGGGGCGGAGGTGAACGATTCAAGCCGTTGAGCGTTTAACGACGCTGGCGACCCGCCAATTCCAATGACAGCGACGAGCCTGAGAACGGCCCTAGTCTGAGTAGTCTCTGTCTAGGCTTATCCGCTCCTATCAAAACAGCTGGTCAATTTTTCAAGTTAGCGCACCGTTTTCATCAGTTAGACGTTCCCCGTATTCCCAGCATTCATCTGTTTCTCGAGTAAAAGTACCACCAATTGTATATTTGCTCTTCAACCAATAAAGACTCTGAATGCTCCGTAGCATGCCCTATCTTCCAAACCCTAAGAGTCGAAGGCTCCGTTTGATCCGCCAATAATCTCAAACCAGGCTCCGCGAGACTTGGCGGGCACCCGGCGGAGTGTCTGAATGCGGGCACTATTTCCGCTGCTAAAAATACCGGGCATTATCGGTGCGAAGGAGGATCCTAGCGTTGATAGAAACGAATACGGAGTACTCTGTAGTCTGTACAGTGTACAAAGTACATAATCCTCTTCCAAGTATCCACGAATTCCGGCTGATAAAATCAAGAAGTTGAAGCGGGATAAGAAAGCGGAGGTGGATGTAACCTTAAGTGTGGCGTGCCTTAGTGCAGCTCACGTGCCGCTTCCAGTACAGGGACGGAGTTACTCTGTACGCTGGGCTTTTACCAGTACTCTCAGGAGTCAGAGTACGGAGTACTGGACATCAGACATCTATCCAATAATAACCATATCTATGTGGACCAATGCCTACTGTATACCCACTTTGAACTGATTGCCTTTTGATGGCTGATAGTAAATACCAACTAAGCTATCAGAAGAGCCGCGGCGTTCGCCGAGCCAAGAGTTCCAAGCCCCTTGGTTCAAGATATCTTGGATATCTGGAAATCCAGATCTAGCCAGTGAGATATAGACCACGCGACAGACAAAGAACAAAGAACTCGGCGTTCTCCTGTCAGTGGTATACCCCAGTATCTGCCTCAATCCTGCAGCCTCGAGACTCGACTAGCGCTGCAACTCTCTTATCTCGCTCATTGTGATTGGCCGGCGTTATCGACGATCAACTCAGAAGAAGCACAAACTTCGACTATCACCACCCAAATGGAATCACTTTGATGCAACCTTTCCAGGTCGGCTGCTCGGATATTACCAGGCAAAGTGACCAGCAATGAACATCTGTAACATCCTTTCTAGAAGCAAAAAGGAAAAAATGGACCAGTGGTGGAAATGGGATCAGACCGCCCCAGTGGCACCCACTCCAAACCGCGACGGAGGAAATTTCTATTCCGCTTGTCTCTCTCCGCACAGTGGCACGCCAGCATGGTTTTGAACGCTCGATGATAACGCACGGGGTTTCCCTTCCTCTGGGTGGCTGCCTTTAATCTATTTCCCCTGCCTCTTATCTCGCTCCTGACGGCCTGTCCGAGCCTCTATCTTGTCTGACTGCCTCCGATTTCTATAAATCGCAGCTTCTCCTTCCAGTCTCGGTCTGTCGCCGACTTCGCGTCTGTCGCGTCTCACCTATTAGTTCAACACAGGTAGCACTGGTAATTATCACTCGATCTCAATGGGCCGCGCGGAGTGGTGCAGTCGTCTAACAGCTTCGTTTTGCTAGTGCCGACATGACGAACGAGAACGTGCTGCAGGGTGTAGCTCCCACGAGCAAGCCGGAGAGCTCTCCGCAAGACACCATCAAGCGCTCCGAGGAACCACCGCCGCCGGCGTTCAGCGCAGATATCGACTACACAAAGGAAGCATTTGGAAAGGAACCAAGAACTCAAGTGGACAGTGGCAGCGGCAGCGAGCCGAGTGGGCAGGATGTCGAAGCCGGCGGGCGAAAGGCTGCTCTCAAATCGACGGCCCATCGTTACTACAAGGCATACTTCAAGCATGTTCTGCTGGCTGTTATTTGGCTTTTGTTTACCGGGTGAGTCCTTTCTTCGATGTGTCCCGCAAATATTGCGGCCCTCGTTGCTATGCCGAGACTCATTCTGCTGCTCAATAAAGGTGGTGGATTACTGGTCTTATTCTCCATCGGTATGACCTGGGCTGGTTGATTCCATTCCTGCTCTACCTCGCCATCACTCTCCGAATTATCTTCGTCTATGTGCCGATATCGATTATCCTGCGCCCGGCTCGTTGGCTGTGGAAGAACACTGCCAGCAAGTTTGTTGCACTGATTCCTGAGCGTCTTCGGATCCCCCTTGGCGCTTTAGTGACCATTGCTACCATTTTAGTCGGTTCTTTTGCATCGGCGGAGGCCCCTGGCAATACTAGGGCTGACCGTGCAGTCAGTTTGTTCGGACTTGCCGTTTGCATCTTTTGTCTTTGGCTTACTTCTAAAAACCGAAGCAAGATCAACTGGCACACTGTTGTTATGGGTATGCTGATACAATTCATCGTCGCCCTGTTTGTTCTTCGCACCAAGGCCGGTTACGATATCTTCGACTTTGTCTCATTCCTGGCTCGAAAGCTTCTAGAATACGCCCAGGAAGGTGTGGACTTCCTGACAACAGACGACTTTGAATCATCCCACGGCTATTTCCTGGTTACAGTCATTCCAGCCATTATCTTTTTCGTCTCGCTTGTTCAACTTCTCTACTATGTTGGAGTTCTGCAATGGGCCATCCGCAAGCTAGCCGTCTTTTTCTTCTGGGCCATGCGCGTCTCGGGCGCAGAGGCTGTGGTAGCAGCTGCCTCTCCCTTCATCGGACAAGGAGAATCGGCCATGTTGATCAAACCCTTCATTGCACATTGTACCATGGCCGAAATCCACCAGATCATGTGCTCTGGTTACGCCACCATTGCTGGTTCCGTTCTGGTCTCCTACCTGTCAATGGGTGTTAATGCGCAAGCGCTGGTCTCAGCCTGTGTGATGAGTATTCCTGCTTCGTTGGCTTGCTCAAAACTTCGCTGGCCCGAAACAGAGGAAACACTAACTGCTGGCCGCGTCGTCATTCCCGACGATGATGAGGAGAGGCCAGCGAACCTACTTGACGCATTTGCCAAAGGCGCCTGGTTAGGTATCAAAATAGCTGGCATGATTTCCGCCACTCTGCTGTGTATCATTTCTCTCATTGGCCTTATCGATGGTCTCCTCACCTGGTGGGGTAAATACCTCAACATTAACGAACCTAATACTCTCACTCTCGACCTCATCGTCGGGTACATTTGCTACCCTATTGCCTTCCTCCTCGGCGTCTCTCGCGACGGCGATCTCCTCAAAGTCGGTAAACTTATCGGCCTCAAGCTTGTCGCTGTAAGTGTTCTCCTTCTCATCTTAACTTCAGGACAACGGGAGATAGGAATAATGGGCTAACAATGCTCTAGAATGAATTTGTCGCTTATCAAGAGTTGACATCGGACGAATACCAGGACCTTTCCAGCCGCTCCAAACTTATCGCCACCTACGCTCTCGCCGGTTTCGCGAACATCGGATCTTTGGGTAACCAGATCGGTGTACTGGCTCAGCTCGCACCAAGTCGGTCCAGCGATGTCTCGCGCGTCGCAGTGAGTGCTATGCTCACAGGTGCAATCAGTACCTTCACGTCAGCAGCCATCGCAGGTCTGATCATTCAGGACGAGTCAGCGTACATCACGACGACTGTTAACTCGTGAGAAAATATGAATTTATATCTCGGGATGTATTCGTTTATTTGTGTGTTGATATAGCTATTTCTCTACTCCATTGTCTCTACTGTACATGTGACACAGTGGAAAGCGGCCTGGATTAGCCGCGATATGATTGTATCAATCATATGATAGGGTTATCTATCTATCCTGCCTCCTTCTATCTACCGAGCGATTGTACGAATTCGAAAAGATGATACCCATTCTGGTTTGAACGTTTTGAATATCGCAAGATTTTCTCATCAATCATACCTTACATCTATCTATACATTAAGTGATATCAAATTAAATCAAGACACGACAACAATCCCAAAGGCCCTGTGTGTTGACTGCTACGAATCAGGTGTATAAACCGCATCTTTACAAAGCAGGACGACCTTCTTGAAAAACCGTCTCCACTCAAGCGGATCACCTTTCCCCTTCATGAACTCAATCTCAAAGAGACCCTCAGACACACACTCGACAAGCACTTTCCCATGGAGAGGGCACATTCGCCCATCCCTTGTGATGACTCGGATCATCGCAGAGTTATCACCAGGTGAAATAGCAGGGACGGTAGGAACCGGGACACCAAGACGATGGAGGGCCTCGCAAATTAGCGGAACAAGCAGCTTCAGTTCCCAGGCGGAAAAGAAGCGGGTCATGGAGCGGGGGGGAACGATGTCGTGGAAGCGCTGGGCGTTTTGAGTGCGGCTTATAGGCACGGAGGGATGATGTGAGAATTGCGAGAAAGAGGGTTCGTCTTCGAGGATTTCTGGGGAGAGGCTGCTGGGTGCTTGTTTGTTGGTTGGCTGGCTTGAGGAGAAGACGTCGGTCAGATGCGGCGTGTCCCAGTCGATTAGCATGTCGCCTCGGGGGACTTCGGGCTGGGTAGATGAGATTCTATGCTCGGCGCCTAAATCATCGCCAATGTCGACGTCCATTCGGTCTGCGCCAAAGCTACCCCCGTTCATGGGTCGAGAGACCGATTGGGAGAGGTCGATGTGCAGGGACTCGAACATGGATGTGGCTATCTTGATAGGATCGCGTAGCCTGCCATCTGGGGTGAGATGCTTGTTCTGGCGCGTAAACCAGGGATGTCGTCGGACATCTTCCAGAGAGAATCGACCTTCAGAGTTAATGTTTAGCATGCCACGAAGGAGTGATAAGGTTGCGCTGGGCAATTTCTGCCATAACTCATCAGATGTGCGGGCATTCGTCGTAACATATTCATGAAATTCGTAGCTGTCTTCTGTCGGACTGTCCCAGGGTGTATTTCCTGCAAGCAGCACAAAAAGAACAATCCCGCACGACCAAATGTCCGCTACATCGGGCCGGTATCCAGATCCTTTCGTTTGATTCCTCGAACTGCAGGTAATAACCTCCGGGGCAATATACGGCGGGCTACCGCAGAAGGTAGTAGATAACTTTGTGCCTCCTTTGTATTCAAAAAGCGTGGCGAGACCAAAGTCCGCTATTTTCAGATTCCCATCTGCAGTCAAGAGGATGTTTTCCGGTTTGATGTCCCGATGCCCTACCCCCTTTGAATGCATGTACCCCACCGCGCTGATGAGCTGCGAGAAATATACATGGCCGATGTCCTCGCCAACGCCCTCGTCCGCTTCGATCTTGTCAAAGAGGTCCCCTCCCTCTGCGAGCTCCATTGCAATCCATCGCCACGCGCCATCCTCCCCGGTCTGGAAGAACGAGATTATGTTATTGTGGTCGCCGATGTGTTTATGTACCGTTGCTTCCATGAGTAGTTGTCGTGGGCTGATCTTGCCATGGCGTGCCGCGTAGTCTTTGTTGATGAACTTGACGGCGAAAACAGGATTATCGGCGTTGAGAGGGCAGGCTTTTTTCAGACTATTGAGAACAGAGTGTTAGCACAGTTCACCAAGCATAGCAGAGCACGTGTGATCTGTATACCTAGCATAAGCGCCTTGACCAAACGTCTTGGAGACGATCCGGAAGGGCAGGTCGATAGGTAGCGGGGCCAACTGAGAGTGATGCATTTTGCGTAGTCTTGGGGACAAAGCGCTCGAATTAGTCGAAAGAAAACTTTATCGAAGCAAGCTGGACATTTTTTCTTTCAACGTTCCCCTCGCGCAACTGTCGATGCAAGGGCTGAGTCGTGGAGAGGGTAAGACGCGGTGGTCTGGACAGGACGCGGAGGAAGCCACTTTATCCTTATTCGGCAGTGTGTTGATGGAATCGCTCAGCGGTCGCAAAACACGATCGCCACGGGTGCCTGGCGAGTCATCGCGCATGATACCAGCAGATATCATAGCCTGGCTTGGCCATCAGGGCTGAAATCTTCTGGTTATCGCTGGCATGCATAACGATAATAGAGCTAATCGGTGGTAAATCCCCGCTGCAGAGCACGGTATGCAAGTGATGACTGGTGCATGGAATGATATATCGTCATTATTGAAAAATAATCGAATACGGAGTATTGCAGACTCTATAAAGCCATAATTATAATTAGAGAGCAGGATTGCATAAAGAGGTCAGGACAAAAGGTCGGATGAGCCGGTCAAGTGGTTGCTGTGGTAAACAAAAGGCGCTTCCACTCTTCCCTCCGCCCCCTCTCTTGTCTCCTCTTCTCTTTGCTTCATGCTGCAACTTCAATCTCTTTGTGTTCCAGACAGCTTTTTTTTTCAGTACCACCTTCTAGAATCCACACTCGAATAAAGACCCAGACCTGCATCTAGCCAGCTCTTGATCGGTCCGCCCATTGCATTCCAACCACACTCTTCTGCTTCCGGATCCAGCCGCCATTCCAAAGCAACCTCTCCTCTACTACGACCTTGCTACTACACTACCGCACTACTACTGTTGCGCCCATCCGATCCATTTACTCTTGTCCTTGGCCTTTTGATCCGGTAGTCACTCTTCTCGGTCCCCTTATTGAACAACACTCCCGCGACTCTGCTTTCCGTCAACACAATGGACTACGCCATGGAGGATACTCAGAACTCGGCCCCTCTCGCGCACGAGACCTCAAAACTTGGCTCATCTGGCCAGCGAAATGATATTCAGGGTGTTACCAAGCGGTATGTATAATTCAACACATAAACTTGAGCGGAGGCATACTTACAGCTGTATAGTCTGCAATCTGAACTGATGCAGCTCATGGTCTCTCCCTCTCCAGGAATCTCGGCTTTCCCAGACGCTGATGGGAATCTTCTTTCCTGGATTGCGACTATAACTGGTCCGTCAGAAACACCCTACGAGGGTCTGACCTTCAAGCTCTCCTTTTCGTTCCCAAACAACTACCCGTACTCGCCGCCTACCGTGCTCTTCAAGACCCCTATCTATCATCCAAACGTCGACTTCTCCGGCCGCATCTGCTTGGATATCCTTCGGGACAAGTGGAGTGCTGTGTACAACGTGCAGAACGTCCTTCTCAGCTTGCAGAGTCTTCTCGGAGAACCCAACAAGTAGGTGCACACCTTGCCTGATCGGTTACTTGTAGGCTGACAAATGATAGTGCGAGTCCCCTCAACGCCCAGGCAGCGGAGCTCTGGGACACAAACCAGGAAGAGTACAAGCGCCACGTTCTGGCCAGGCACCGCGATATTGAAGACATTGAGTAGAGTATTCCAGACCTTTTGTCAGGCGTTGAGCGGCACGGATTGATATTCTTTGGAAGCATTGCATTATACCGGGGTCTGTTTGCTCTTTGGTTACATGGGTGATGGGTCCTGCTCTATAGGACTTGAATAAGATCTGGCTTTCTGTCTGTGGACAGGACATCATCACCTTGGAATCCGTCTATTGCGAATTTGGAGATACGGAGTTATTGGAAGCAAGGAGTTCCTTGCACAGCACCGCATTTGCCGATGTCGATCATTCTTTCGTTCCATAGGCCCCTTCAGTCTATAATATACTTCAATAAGTATTCTTATACCTACATCCCGGTTATAATAACTTAACGATCATGGCCAGAGCCAGAGCCTTTGCACGTGACACTGTCTAGACCTGCAGATCGCGGGGAAATAATAAAACGGCGATTGACCCTCCGCAACATGAAGAACATGCGTCTTATCTTGCGTTCCTCAGTAAGCTAGGTGATTTTTGCGCTGCCCTCAATGGTGGCCCTCGACAGTTTTACCTGATGGACAAGCTTCCGGTGGAAATAATCACCAAAATAATCGATTGTGAGTCCTGCCCGCTCGAGCCTCCCACCCCACATCGCAGAATCAATCCTAACGCACTGGGCGCTTTAGATCTCACTCCACCAGAGCAGGTACAGCTCCAGTCCGTCTCGAAACGGTTCTTCGCTCTAGCCCGTGATAACAATGTTTGGAGACTCCACTGCTATGAAAACACATGGGCCGCTATATCGGCCGCTCGGCCTCGTGCCGGAGCGTCTGAAAGCCTAGCTTCAAGTTCTACTGCGTCTCTAAGCTCACTCGGCCAGCCCTCGCTTCGAAATCTTATTCAGCCTCAAGCAGCACGTCCTGGTGCTTCCGACTCGGATCCCGGGGTAAGACCACCAACGTTCGGCGAGAGAGCTAGAGCCGCTGCTGCTTGGGATCCGTCTACCGAGGCAGAGGATGTTGACTGGTATTCGGAATATATTGCTCGAAATGGACCCATCTCACTCAGCTGGATGCAGCAGCCGTATTCAAAAACACAGGCTGGAGGCAAGGCTTACGTTGAGGTGAAGGGGATGGGGCTCTTGAAGGACTGGAGCTTGGCTAGGCAGAACAAAGTTGTTTCTCCTTTGAGTGATGGCAGCATATGTGTCTGGGATCTTAATCACTCTCACTCGATCGGTTCCCGGATCACTAAGGGCTGTATACTTGGGACGAGTGCGCCGGGGATTTTAACGGTTGACATGTCGCAAAGAAAGGAGAACTCTGCAGCAAAGTCGGCGCTGGAATTTATCAATCTGGGGGAGTGCGTCAGTGTGGACTCGATCCGCCAAAGGGCTTACATGGCTGTCGGGCATGTTGTGAATGAAGTTGACCTCGAGACATTGAGAGTCGTTTCTCAGCAACGATTTCCCTGGTCGGTTTTTGCCTTGTCACAGGAGACCGACTACTCCGTGCCATTAACCCTAGCAACCACACTAAGCATGCATGTATATGATGGCAGGTTATCCAAAACTGAGGAGCAAGAAGCCATCAACTTACGCTGCGAGCAACCTACCGTTTCACTTGTTCCCGAATCCTTAATCTACACACCCCCAGATTCACCAATCTTACAGTTCCAGCCAAACGGCATGCCACCAAACCGTATCCGGAGCCCTGATCTTTCCGACTCCAGTGATAACTATGCGCCTTTGTTCCAGCCAGGGCCCCTGGCCATTCTACATCCCCCTGCACCTCATGTCAATTCAATATTCCTTGCAGGTCGCTTCCCGAGTATTCTTCAGTACGACCGTCGATATTTCCCGAGACTGCAGAGCACTGTCCACTCTGGCGGACGGCTATGCGGACTTGTTTCAGTACCTGAACCCCAGTTCCCCGTTTTCTCGGGCTCAAAATACCCGGCGTCGCACAACGTGGTGGCTTGTGGAGAATACAACGGGAAAGGGTCTCTTGAACTATACCGTCTCACTCCGTCTGGTGCAAGTGAGGAACACGGGCCTTCCGCTTGCTCCTCGAGCCTCACGACAACATATCAAAACCGGCAAAGCGCAGCAGGTTCAAAGATTTTGTCTGTTCAATCACACGGTACTCGCATTGTATACTCGGACGGAGATGGCAACATCAAATGGGTTGAGCGCGACGGGCGCACCGAGGTCCGTCGCTTGAATATAAACTCATATCGACCACCGGCAGGAACGGTCTTCAATTCGGACCATCACGAACATCATCTAGAGGATGATGCCCATGACATGTCCGGACTCTGGACTAGTGTATCCCGTGCGCAAAACGAGGGAGACGTTGCGAGAAAGATCCTTCCAACAGGCGGCAATCTCACCGGAGACGAGCTTCTCGTCTGGACAGGAGACCGGCTGGGCCGGATCAGATTCTCGGACAAGCCTGACGTTGATGAGATTGGAGAGGACGATGAGATGTCTTTGGACGGAGATGTCGATGAGGCCTCGCGCGAAGAAATGCGGTCCAGGAAACGTGAGCTGCAAGCGCGCGAGAGAGAATATTCAAAGATGATGCGGAGAGCTTTGGAGACTCAAGCTGATGAGGTGCGCCGGATGGGTGACTTTGGTCTTTGATTCCCTTGTTTGTCGTATATACTCTTTCAAGGCGAACGCTTCTACTTCAATTGTTATCGGTTATATTAGCGGTCATTGTATGCCTAGATAGCGTTCCCAGATTATCCTTCTATATAGACTCTTGATCACGAGACGCAGGAACATATTTTTTGGTAGGAACACAACAAGCAGCGGGCCTGGAAAACGAACATTGAAGTTTTGTCAGCCTGTTACATCTGGCCAACTGTCTGTGCAGCACGAATCATCATTAGTGGTGATCGCCTACCCTTTCTTTGTTCCTCTTGCTGTAGTGTAGAGTCTATCCAGCTCGGCGACAGCAACCGCGGGACGACTGCAGTGGGAGGTGGATAAGCCCGCAAGAGTGGATTTGATACCGCGACTGACAAACGATTTGCAATCAGGTCGCTTCCTCCACCTTCTGTCGGCGTCTTTTGACTCAAACCGACAGTGATAGCGATTGTATTATCCTAACTCAGTTCTCCAATTGAAACTTCATACAAAAGCTTCCGCAGCGAACTGCCAAAAAAGCAAACACGATCTTCTTTCAGCAGCTGCATATCCACCCCGCAGTCCCGAAAGCACCGAGGAACTCAAATCCGCCACCCTTCCTTTCGCAGCGCTGGCTACTCCCAGACTCGACTTTTGAATTCATTTAAAGGACCTGACCAGTCTCGGAATCAGATCCTCGAACTCAGTTCATCAAATATCTTTGTGACCTCCGTTGGTGCCCGCGAGATCAAAACTCCGAGATGCCTTCGCCGACGGACCCCGCGCTCCAGTTCGATTCGATCGAGGACACAATTAACGCTTTCAGTGAGTAGTTTGGGTTACTTCTATGCTTATTCTGGCATTGCCTATTCAATTGGACCATACGACTGCTGGAATTGCTTGTCCGCGGTTTCGATGTGCGGGGCTGATTGTTCTTTGTATAGAGAATGGAGAATTCATCGTCGTACTAGACTCACAAGACCGTGAGAATGAGGGCGACCTCATAATCGCTGCTGAGGCTATAACAGACGCGCAAATGGCTTTCTTGGTCCGCTACACCAGGTTAGTGCTCTATACCTCGCTACTCGTTGAACTCGACATCGAGGCGTCGCAAACGATCCTCGAGCACATAACTTCATTTGCATTTCAAAGCTGACAGCATGTCTTTCATAGTGGTCTCATTTGCGCCCCCATAACTCCCTCGATTGCAAACACCCTCCAACTACCCCAGATGGTCCTCGAAAACACCGACCCCAAGGGCACAGCGTACACAGTATCCATCGACTCCAGCGACCCTTCCATAACCACCGGTATCTCGGCGCACGATCGCGCCCTCGCCTGTCGAACACTTGCCTCCCCCTCCGCTTCTCCCTCTGACTTCCGACGCCCAGGTCACATCATCCCACTGCAGGCGAAAGCCGGTGGCGTGCGCCAGCGCAAGGGCCACACCGAAGCTGCGGTAGAGTTCTGTCGGCTCGCAGGGAAAGCTCCGGCCGGTGTTATTGCGGAGCTAGTTGAGGATGGAGAGATCGTTGAGGGTGTCGCTGAGATCAGGGGCAACAACGGGATGATGAGACGCGATGGGTGCTTGAAGTTTGGGAGGAGGTGGGGGTTGAAAGTTTGTACGATTGAGGATCTGGTTGAGTATGTTGAGAAGACGGAGGGGCCGCTTGAGGAGCCTGCTAATGGTAAGGCTTGATTTCCTGTCCTTTATACCTTATATATATTATATCTGAAAGCCCTCCGGCGCGCAAGGACATTTATTAGAAAGGAAAAAGCCAAGCAGGATACGCTTCATTTGGATTAGATTAGAAATCTATGATGTACATGACGTTAACTCAGTTTACATTTTTTGCGGCGGAAGATACTTTATGTACCAAATGTGATAGGGTTTCGGAGATGTTCAAAGGCTTTCAGTTTAAGTCAACAACAGAGTAGGACATTATCATTTTATCATTCTGAGGGTATCTATCTTTTTAAGCTTGATGAAAGGGTAGTCTACAAATAGCAGCAAGAATCAACTGAATGACTCGAGAGCGAGTTTCCGCATCCCAAGAACTCCGAAAACATAAACGCCAGATATGCATGAATAAAGATATGATATGGCAGAAGCCGTTGTCGCCAAATTGCACGGCAAGACAAGCGCACACTACCGCTTGAGATGCGAGTAATCGCGCAAGACACCCATCATGTGAGTGTTGGTGGTCTTTCCGCTGCGACGAGGCTTCTTGACCTTTTTGTTTTCCACCTTTGGCCGCGGCTTGATGACCTTGTTCTTGTTCGTCGGGGTGATACCGGCCTTCTCGAGTTCTTCCTTCACGACCTGCTGTTCCGGGATCTTGATCTTCTCCCAGATTTGCTTGAACTCGTCGTCAAAGTGCTGAATCAAGGAAGGGTCATTGGCCCAAACCATCTTCGCGTGATCGTCTTTCTTGTTCCGCGTGACGAGCAACTTGCCCTCCTTCTCCAGCTTGTTGATTGCGTCCTCAACATTCGGCCAACCCTCTCGAAGCTCTCGAACAACCATACCGACCCCGGTAGTCTGCGCCTGCAATTTCTGCAGCAGCTGCTCCGGAGTGCGGATATTGTGCGGCGGTCGGAAGCTGAATGTGCCCTCTCCATTCGCTCCATTTGCATCATATTGCACCTTTTCATGCATCTGCAGAATACTCCGCAGTGCCTGGATATAACCCTGATCATTTGCACGGTGTTGAAGCGAAAGGTAGGACACAATATCGGCGAACGTAAGCGGCACGCCCTTGCTCTTCATGTGTTCGATAGCGAAGACCACCTGTGTCATGATATCCTTTCCAGTGCCGGTGTTGGCCGGCTGGGAGTAGACGATATCTGCATCATGGCGCTTCTTCTTCTGGTCGTGGTTACCGCCAGGCGTGGGCGTGGAGCTTGTGGATGCGACCTGCGAACTGTTCGCGGAGGGGTTGTGAACGAAACGTCGCTGCGCCGGCATGGACTTTGCGTAGTCCATAACACCCGCGTTGAAGCTTTTCAGCTGCTGTTGGAGATGCGCCATGGTTGCGGTTCGTGGAGTGAGCAGAAAGGCGGAGTCGAGGAGGGCGAAGGTGAGAGGGCCGAAGAGGCGAGACTGCGCTCGGCAGAGCCGGGATGAGCTCTATGAAAAGTCTGAGTTTATCATGTACGGTGCCTAAGTGAGAGTATTTAGTGAGATATAGGCAGCGTGTTGCTGGTAGCCAGCTTTTGGAAGTGAGATGTTGGTGGAGGTAAAGTGCAGCGTTGGAATCCAAAGAGTTGATGCCGCTTCAAGATTGGGCTTCGGCTTGGTGCACGTGACTTGCAGTAAATCCGATTCGGAGTCAGTTCTTGACCCAAGAGCAACTCAAGGAATACAGAAATTGTTATATCAGGTGCTTTGTTAGCATCTGTCTCAATCAATAAGCTTGCTATTTTGAGACTCACAAAGACATATAGCGAACTACTCTGTAAAGGAGTGACTCTGAATGAAGTCTAACGGAAGTAGGATAAATCACGTGATGTACTCAAACAATGAACTCACGCGGCAAGCTACCTGAACTTGAGATGAATGCCAACCACAATTGCTTCGCGACAACCTGGGCTGTAGGCTGGAAACATCAAGGCAGCTGATTGCTGCGACCATCCCACAGCCAATATGGCTGCCGCTACAATCGAATTGCCTTTCTTATCGTCCCATTACGCCATCGCCGAGTCGACCCTGAGCACTCTGACTGAAGCTCCCACGGTCGAACTCGTCAACCAGCTGTTGGAAGCCATCACAAAGAAAGCGCGAGAATTCGATGAGCAGAAATCCGATAAGCTCCGACTGGAGGTTGAGCTTGAGAATGCTGTTCGCAGTAGCGAAACAAAGATCAAGGTGCTGAAGGGTTCGGTCGAAAAGGGCCACGCGGAGGTTGAAGAAACGAGGAAGAAACTTCACGAGTCAGGTATGTTGTGTTGATGCATTATGTTCCCTATGCTCATTTGTTAGAAAACGTCCGATCTTCACTAGAATCCGAGATTGCTTCGCTCAAGTCTTCATCCACGTCCAACGAATCCGAAACCAGCTCGTTGAAATCCCGCATCAGCTCGCTCGAAGCCTCAAACCGCGACACGTTGGCGCTTTTGGAATCAAAATCCCAAGCCTACGACAAACTTGCTGAAGAGCTTTCTACTCACCATAAGAAGACGATCGAATTACGGCGCGAGCTTTCTACTGCCGAGCAGGGTCTCCAGGCCGCAAACTCCGCTTCCGCTAGCGCCAAGTTCCGCGAACAAAGCCTTCAGCAGGACTTGGAGCTAACAAAGAAGAACAATGAATGGTTCGAGACGGAGCTGAAGACAAAGTCTGCAGAGCACCTCAAGTTCCGTAAGGAAAAGAGTGCTCGGATCGCGGAGCTTCAGCGCGAGAATGAGGAGGCGATTGCGACCACCGAGTCTCTACGACGAAGCGAGAATGCTCTCAAGAGCCGCCTGGACGAAGTTGAACAGCGCTACGAAGAATCACTCGCTAGTATCCAACAGCTCAAGGAGGAGGCTATTCAAGCTGCCGAGTCCTTCCGAATTGAGCTAGACAGCGCGAACCGACTTGCAGAACTACAAGGAAATGCCGCTGAGACGGCCAAGAAACGTGTACAAGAATGCCAGGTGACTTTGGAGAAAGTGAGGGACGATGCGGCGGAGGAGGTTTCACGTTTGCGTGTGGAAATCGAGACTGAGCACAATGACAAAGAAGCAGCTGAGCGTCGTGTTGCTGAGCTGGAGCTCACAATCAACCAACTCGAGACGGAAGGCGCGGCTGGAAGAAGGTCTATGAGCCCAGCTCGTGGGTTGAATGGTGCTCCAAGCACTCCAGTACGCCCTTCGACTCCGCTCGGCGCATTCTCCCCGCGAACATCGCGCAATAAGGGCAGCCTTACTCTTACGCAAATGTACACAGAATACGACAAAATGCGGACACTGCTTGCTGCTGAACAGAAGACCAACCAGGAACTCAGATCAACTCTGGATGATATGGTTCAAAGTCTTGAAGCAAGCAAACCTGAGATTGATGAGCTTCGTGAGGACCACGCGCGCTTGGAGAATGCAGTTGTTGAGATGTCTAATATTCTCGATACTGCTGGAAAGGAACGAGACGATGCTACGAAAGAAGGAAGAAAATGGCAAGGGCAGGTGGAGGGGCTGGCGCGTGAAGGTGATATTCTACGCCAGCAACTAAGGGATTTGAGTTCCCAAATCAAGGTCCTCGTGCTGGAGGTCACTCTGCTGAAGGAAGGCGAATCAAACTACGACAGGGAGGAGCTCGAAAAGGTTGCTCGCAACGAGATTGATGAGTCTTCGGCCGACCTCACACCAACAGGCCGTTTCATCAGCCAGAACCTTATGACGTTCAAGGACCTGCACGAACTTCAAGAGCAGAATGTTACACTTCGTCGCATGTTGAGAGAATTAGGAGACAAGATGGAGGGTGCTGAAGCGCGAGAGAAGGATGTTACGCGACAGCAGGAACAGGAAGAGTTGAAGGACTTGAGAATCCGTGTGCAGACTTACAGGGACGAGATTGCCAACCTTATTGCGCAGACCAAGAGCTACGTCAAGGAGCGTGACACTTTCCGCAGCATGTTGACGCGACGACGACAGACTGTCGGCGGAGACAACTTCTCGCAGTCTCTGCCCTTGGGCGCCGTGCCTCCCGTTGCCGAAGACCCGAAGGGTGTCCCTGATCATGCTGAGTTGTTGAGAAAGGTCCAAGCACACTTCGATAGCTTCAGGGAGGAGACGGCCACTGATCATGCGGCCCTTAAGCAACAAGTTAACGAGCTTTCACGTAAGAACAGCGAGTTGATGAGTGAGATTAGCCGTTCCGGCAGTCAACTTGTCGCGGCCACTCAGCGTGCGGAGCTTCTGCAAAGCAATTTCAATATGCTCAAGAGCGAGAACTCAGAGTTGCAGAAACGCTATGCGACGCTCTTCGAGAACGCCAACCGACAGGACCTTCGGACGCAGCAAGCCGCAGAAGACCTTGTCGAGTCTAAAGGTCTTGTTGATAGCCTTCAGCGCGAGAGTGCAAACTTGAAGGCCGAGAAGGCGCTGTGGAAGAACATCGAGAAACGACTTATCGAAGATAACGAGACGCTGAGGAACGAGCGCGGACGCTTGGATTCTCTCAACGCGAACCTACAAAATATTCTCAATGAGCGAGAGCACGCCGACTCTGAAAGTCGCAGGCGCCTTCAGCTCAACGTGGAGTCACTCGAATCAGAACTCCAGACGACAAAGCGAAAGCTGAATGATGAGGTTGAGGAGTCCAAGAAAGCTACACTACGACGCGAGTACGAACATGAGCAGAACCAGAAACGCATCGATGATTTGGTAACAAGCCTTGGGTCTACAAAGGAGGAGTTGATTGCGACGAAAACGACGAGAGACCACCTTCAGTCTCGTGTAGACGAGCTCACTGTTGAGCTTCGGAGTGCCGAGGAGCGTCTTCAAGTTCTGCAGACCCGACCAAGCGTATCTGCCCCTGCCCCTACCGAATCTGCGGCTCCTGTTGAAGGGTCTCAAGAGACCGGCTTGACCCGAGAGCAAGAGCTGAGCATCGAAGTATCGGAGCTCAAGCGCGATCTGGAGTTGGCCAGAAGCGAGTTGGAGCATGCCAAGGAGCAGGTTGAGGATTACAAGGCCATCAGCCAAGCTACTGAAGAACGACTGCAATCAGTCTCCGACACGAACGACCAGTACCGTGAAGACACCGATCGTCTTATTGAGGAGAAGGACAACAAGATTCAAGAGCTGGAGAAGCGGATTGAGGAGATTTCGTCTGAACTTTCTACAACCAACACCGAGCTGTCCAAACTGCGTGACGACCAGGGCGAAGCTACTCGACGCCTGGAGGAGCAGAAGACTGCTCTGGAGGCCGATATTACAAGGCTGACAGAGGAAAACGAACGACAGATCGCTGCCGCTCAGTATCACCAGGAGGACTTGAAGGCCCAGGCGGAAATTGCCCAGCACGCACAGCAAAACTACGAGAACGAACTTGTCAAGCACGCCGACGCCGCGAAGAATCTTCAGCTGGTCCGTGCTGAAGCCAACCAGTTGAAGTTGGAAGCTGTCGAGTTGCGGACACAGTCCGAGACGTACAAAAAGGATCTTGCTCAGAAGGAGGAAAGCTGGAATGAGCGCAAGGACAGATACGAGAGTGAGCTTTTGGAGTTGCAGAAGCGCCGCGAAGAAGTCCTTCACCAAAACAATTTGCTTCACTCCCAGGTTGAGAGCATCACCAAGCAGATTTCCGCCTTACAACGCGACCGCGCCACTATTGCTGAGAGCGAGCAGGAGGAGGGAGAGCCGGTTGCGCCGAACCTGGAAGGCCTGCAGGAAGTCATCAGCTTCTTACGTCGCGAGAAGGAGATTGTCGATGTCCAATATCATCTTTCTACACAGGAAAGCAAACGACTGCGCCAGCAGCTGGAATACACCCAATCCCAGCTCGACGAGGCCCGTCTCAAGCTTGAACAGCAGCGCCGTGCTGCTGCTGACAGTGACCATACGGCATTGAGCCACAACAAGCTCATGGAAACGCTCAACGAACTGAACCTTTTCCGTGAGAGCAGTGTCACCCTCCGCAACCAAGTCAAGCAAAACGAGACTGCGCTTGCTGAGAAGTCCGCTCGCGTGGATGAACTGGTCCAACAGATCGAACCTCTGGAGACCAAGATCAGAGAGCTCGAGAACATTTCTGAAACCAAGGATGGAGAGATGAAGCTTCTGCAGGCTGATAGAGATCGCTGGCAGCAACGAACGCAAAACATCCTTCAGAAGTACGACCGAGTGGACCCTGCAGAGATGGAAGGACTGAAGGAAAAGTTGGAAACATTGGAGAAGGAAAGAGACGAGGCTGTTTCAGTCCGGGAAACGCTCGAGGCTCAGGCTGCGACGTTCCCTGAACAGTTGAAGGCAGCCGAAGAACGGACGACAGAGCTCCGTTCCAAGCTCACGGAACAGTTCAAGGCTCGTTCAAGGGATCTCATGGGCCGCGTCAATGGCAAGCAGTCGGAGTTGGATGCTGCTGTTCAGGAGAAGGAAGTAATTCAAGAGGAGTTGAAGACCACCAAGGAGGAGCTGGAGCAGTTGAAGACGAAACTCGCCGAGAAACCGGATGCACCCGCTGAGCAGGAGGCAGCGGTCAACTCGACACCAGCATCTCAATTCCTCGCTCCTACCACTCAAGTATCTGCTCCTAGCGATGACGAACGGGTCAAGGCACTCGAGGAGAAGGTTCAACGTCTGGAAGCTGCTCTTGTTGAAAAGGACAATGCTCTGGCCGCGAAGGACGCGGAGCATGAGACCAAGATCAAAGAGCGGGTAGACAAGATGAAGGAGATCTTCAACAGCAAGATGGCTGAAGCGAGGGCCACTCATCGACAGGAGGTGGAACGATTGACTGCCGGCCAAGGCCAAGCTCAAGGAGGCGCCCAGGAGGGTCAACCGGAATCAGCGCCCGCTGAAACTAACCAACAACCTCCCGCCACACCGTCAAAGACACAAGATGGCCTGCCCGAGTTGACGGATGCCCAAGTCCGACAGCTTGTTCAGCATAACGAGATCGTTCGCACCATTGTCCGCAACAACATCAGACAACAAGTCGCCAAAGAAAAGGAAAAGGCTAGCCAGGAGGCCCAATCGACGCAAGACGCCGTCGTCGCCGCAGAGCAAAAGTTCAACGAGGAGCGGGAGGCGCTTAGGAAAGCACACGAGGAGGGCATGGAGGACAAGGTCAAATCTGCTGTTGAACTGTCGGATAAGAAGTATCTGGCTAGAATCAGCATGCTTGACTCGCGGTACCGCAACACTCAAGCCAAGGTTGATGTCGTTTCGAAAGCGGCCACCGAGACGCCGCAGAAACCTGTTATTGAAGTATGGGAGATTGCAAAGGTTGCAAAGGCTCCGCCTGCGCAAGCGCAAACCCCTAAACCTTCGCCAGCTACACCTGCCAAGGTTGCCTCGCCTGCTCCGGTTCCTTCTCCAGCACCAGTTGCTTCTCCTGCACCCCAGGTAGCACAGCCAACACCTGCCGCAGCACCGGCTCAAGGTGTGAATCAACAACAAGGTGCTCCGGCTCCGACACCGGCTCCAGCTCAGACAGGACCTGAAACGGCTCCAGCGTCTCAACCACAGCCCGCACAGCCCACACCTCAGCAGTCACAGCCACAGCAAGAGGGTGCTCCAGCACCTGCTGCAAGTGGCACGACGCCCAATCCATTTGGTCAACTTCAAAACCAGCAACAGCAGCAGCCGCAACAGCAGCAGCAAGGATCATCCTTGCCAAGTAAGCCACCACCTGGAGCAGGCGGGCCAGGAGGAGCGCTTCGAGCACTGCAATCCGGACTCCCAGTTGCGCGAGGCGGACGAGGCGGTGCTCGCGGGGGCCACCAGCAGAACCCCTTCGGCCAGCCGGCACAACAACAAGCTCAAGCGCCTCAACAAGCGCAGCGTGGCTCTGGTATTGCTCGAGGCCGCGGCGGACGAGGAGGCCAGGGTAGAGGTGGCAACCAGAACGCTCAAGCAGGACAAGCACAGGCACAAGCCCAGTCTAGTCCTGGCCGGGGTGCACTGAACGCTGGAGCGCGCCAGTTTGTTCCGCAAGGCAACAAGCGAGCCAGAGAGGATGGAACGGATGCAGGGAATGAGGGAGGCAACGCAGGTGGAAAGAGGATGCGCGGGGGAGGACATACAAGGGGGGCGTGATTGAAGTTGCATTGAAATTGCATTGGGATGTTTTATTATCTTTACTATGTACTTTGTTTCAATTACTAGCTGGGAAGTGGACAATCGGATCTATTCTATTTCTTTTGTCAAATCATTCAACTCACCCCAAGACCTTAATCGTTCATTCCCAAACTTCTTTGACAGGCATGGTATACAACAATAAGTCGTCTACTTATACGCAGCTGATACGAACACCCCACTCGTCCAAGTAGCCCTAATTCACTTGACAAGCTCAACCACAATCTCAGCACCAGCCTCCCTCAACGCGTCCACATAATCCATCCCAAGGAACGACGGAGTAAAGAACCCTCCTTCCCGCCGCTGAACTCGATTTTTGTTGTCGAGTCGCGACAGAAGAACCCGTGCCCCCACGCACGTCAGCATCGCCGTGAATTCGTATAACGCACCTTTGCGGAGGAACGTTGCCTGGATAGCAGGAGTGTCCTGACCATGGTTCCGGCCATGGATGTATCCAACAGCGTGGTACTCAGCGCGCTCATACCGCCGTAACTCTTCTTGGACAGGCACCGGCATGCGAGAATCAACGACAGTTCTTATGAGGGTGCGAAATGAGCGGGACTGCAAGGAAGACGACGGCGAGGTTCGTCACAACGTGGACTATAAACGCAGAGAATATCCCCCGTAGCAGGTAAATACTCCTCGTACGTGAAACTGCGGGCCATAGAGGCCCGGGGTTTTGGCTTGCGCTGCGGTGCACGACGGATGCGTTGCCGGGGCCGGTGATGGACGTTGTCAGGGGGCCTAGGATAGGGACGGAGCGGTATCCGAGTATTTTGGCGAGAACAGGCTGGGGCGAGTTTATATTTGGATTTGGATTTGAGTTGCTGGTAATAAGAACCCGTGTGTCTCTGGAGAGATACCAACCACCCTGGACCCCAATGTCTCCAGACTATCCAGGACGGTGGCTACCGAGCCGGGACTCATTGCGTTGATACTGTTTTGTCAGAGCAGAAACGTCATAACGGACTAGAAACGTACTCGAGTTTCCCTGATGCAATGATCTGCTCTGCTCCTGTCGAGAATAATTCTCTGCTCTCGCGCGCAATCAACCACGCAAGGAGATCCGCTGGTGCCGTGGGCGAGATTCCTGGGATGAGCTGCTTGGTTAGTACCTACGTACTGCTTCCCCCCTTGAGAGAGACATACAATTGCACCGCTCTCCCTTGCACGGTCTTCATAACTCCCAATCATCTCTTTGATCCAGAGTGTTTCATCCTCGTCTTCGGGGACCTCTAGTGAAGGATAGACGCAGGGGATCTGTCTCAGCGCACAGCGCGAACAGCCCGGTCGCTTGAGATTGCACCGCGTCTCATCGGCGGCGCATTGCTCGCCGGATAGTCTGCGGATGAGGCTGGTTGCATTTCTTCCTGAGATGGCGGACCAGCGAGGACTCTGCTCAGTGAGTGAGAGTGAGAGCCGAGTATAAACGTGGGACTCACGATGGCTGAACGTGATGGCGCATTTTGGGCAGTGGATTCTTTCGTCCATTGCAGTCTTTAGTTGCATCTTTTAGTTGGGACTGACGATGCTGAAGATGTTGAGAGCCCGGAGTTCCGAGTTCCATGCTATGATTGGTGGGTATCAGTCTGCAAGTATATAAGCACTACAAGATGCGCGGTCTTGACTTGGGTACATATAGACAGGATGGGATGTATGATGATTATCACTCTCTAAGCGGCTGATGCTCCAAAATCAAGCGCTTCAAATCCACCATCCCACTCGCCGTCTCATCGCCCATGGACGACGTATACGGTCTTTTCCCACTCCCTTCCATCCTCTGCACAAGAATATGCACGAGCAGCCAGTACTCTGCTGCATTCTGGAAGAAGCCGATCCTCTTCCACAGGTTTCCTTGGCTGACAAGTACATCCTCTTCCTTTGGCAGCCCAAAGTTATCCGTGAGAATGTACCGCTGGTTCCAGGCTGCTTTCCAGGTATCGAGGGCCGCGCGGAGAGGGGCGAGATTCGGGGCTGTGCTGAAGAGGCTGTTGAGGGTGAGTGTTTCGGAGACGAGGGCGGAGCAGACGATCCACAGGTTGAGGACGCCGAGGTGGGAGAGGTATGCTTGGGTGTTGGGGTGAGGGGGGTTTGGTTGGAGGATAGTCTCGATGATATCGCGTAGTCGCATTCTGTGTTTCCAGAGAGGATGGCTCGTCCAGGATTTGAGTGCGGAGAGACACTCTTCTGCGGACGAGGCCTGGAAACATGCTTCGGGACATGCGACGTCTAGTGACATTTCCTGGATTCTAGTTCGTGGGAGGTAGTTGCTGAAGATTGAGTAGCCGGTGTCGTGGATGTAGATGAAGAGCATTGTTCTGTTTGAGGCGTCCAGGTAAGGAGAGTAAGGCAGTAAGGGAGGTAAAGGGACATACCGAATGCATTCCTCCGTCGCAATGAAACTGTCCCAGCAGAAACCATCTTGGAGGGTGTTCATATTCCGATGAGACACATTAAACAGATTCAAATCTCGTGCCAACTATAAAGTCAGCATCCAAACAACAGAAGAGTCCAAGAATAAGCAAATACAGAAACAATCATCCCAAAGCGCACCCTCCTCACCCTCCTCCTCCCAACCCGACTCCCCTCCGTGATCTGCGCCGTCGAGATACAATACGCTGCCTGGAGCACCTGCACTGCCTCGCGCACATTCACCGTCGCCTCGTCAAGCAGCAGCACGTCGCCGAAGAACCGGTGGCGGAAGACCAGCTCTTCCACGGCATTCAGCCACAGCTTTGCACTGATGCGGTCTATTTCTGTAGGCGAGAAGCACGCCCCGATTACCACCATTGCTGCTGCTAAGCATACTGGAGTGCAGGAGAGGCTGAATGTTGGTTTGTGGAGGGCTGGGTAGTGCGGGTGCCATGCTGTCCAATAGATATTGATGAACCGGGCGATGTTAGACGGGGAGAAGAAGCGCGCGCAGTCCTTGGAGAGCTGCGGCGTCCAGGGGACAGTTATCGAAGAGGCCTGCGAGACTGTTTTGATCTGATCGATGATTTGGTTGGAGATTCCATCTGGACTTCCGTCTGCTGCTGGATGCATGGCGCTGTCTGACGGACACCCATACCGCGTTTTAAGCGACGTGCTCTCCTTGTCAGAGAACCTGGCCAGGAAATTAAATGTTTCTGCGGGGTCGATGTTAATACAGGGGATCCCGAATCCGCTGGGTTGGTAGTGTGCGCGGTTCTCTGTTCTGTCGAGGAACGGCGGGTCGAGTAGGAACTGGATGTTGTCAAAGTTGATATCATTCCACAGACCTTGGTCTGGTGTTTCGGGGAGTGCGAGGCTTGTTGTATCAACAGAGACAGAGGCAGTAGCAGAGGCAGGTGTTTGAAGCTGTACGGGGTCTGGTAGAGTCGGCAGGGACGCCTGCATTGCAGTACTCTGACCTCCATCCACTGCCGAGTTGGCCTTGAGCCTGCATTTCTCGAAATGTCGCTTCATCACATCTCTGCCGATCATCAGCAGGGCACTCAAACGAACAAGGTACGTACTTGCGCATAAACCCCTTGCCGCACTCGGGACAAGCCACAGCTTCACCTACTCCATCTACCCAAGTCAGTGAAATCCAGAACCACGGATAGAATTCATACGAGACCCGAGATGCCGCTGCAGATGCTCCGTGCGGGTGAACGTCTTGGGACAGAACGAGCACTGCGCCTTGCGTGTCTTTGCTCGGCGGGTCATACTCAGTAGTGTGCAGAGTGACTGAGTTGGAGAATGGAGAACTCGACAGAGCAAGATGCCGGGGGATGAGTGCGGGGTGGCCCACGGAGTCACTCGGTCGTCTCCATTGGCCGTGCTAACGGATTAGTTAGCTATGATGTTGGAGTATGGAGTAGATTGACAGAGTTAGGGCTCGAGCCGGACATACCCCGGACCCCGGACCCCGCGTCTTGGCGAGTTACCATACGCAGTAATTACAGGCACTAATAGCCTACAGAGTACTTGCTGGTGGTGGGGGCACTGTACAGAGTATGTGGGGTACACTCAAGTATAAACCAGACATCAACACTTGCTATCAACAATCAACCATCAACCATCAAGAAATCAAGCAATCAACCAGCATGTCCTTCCTCAAACAAGCCCCCTTGCCAGCCACCCCCCTCGGCAACCTGCGCATCCTCTCCCCCCTCGCAAGCATCCGCGTCTCCCCCCTGCAACTCGGGGGCATGTCGCTAGGAACCGCCTGGTCAGACTTCATGGGCAGTATGACCAAGCCTCAAGCCTTCTCCCTACTGGACACCTTCATCCAATCCGGCGGAAACTTCATCGACACATCGAACAACTACCAAGACGAGGAATCCGAAAAGTGGCTTGGGGAGTGGATGGCCTCGCGCAAGAATAGAGATAATATCGTCCTGGCAACGAAATACTCCACTGCGTATCGGGATTATGAAATCGGGGAGAAGACAAGCTACGTGAATTACTCGGGCAATTCCAGAAGAGCACTACACATGTCCGTACGGGACTCCCTCGCAAAGCTCCAAACCGACTGGATCGATATCCTGTACGTGCACTGGTGGGACCAAGTCACGGGGATCGAAGAACTCATGGACTCGCTGCATATTCTCGTGCAGCAAGGGAAAGTGCTGTATCTCGGGATCAGCAATACACCTGCGTGGGTAGTTGCCGCGGCAAACACGTATGCGGTGCAGAACGGCAAGACGCCATTTGTGATTTACCAGGGGAGGTGGAATCTGGTGCGCAGGGATCTGGAGAGGGAGATTCTGCCGATGGCGAGGAGGTTTAATATGGCGATTGCGCCGTGGGATGCGATTGGGGGTGGGAAGTTCCAGTCGGCGAAGGAGCTCAAGGCGAGAGAAGAAGCTGGGGAAGGGTTGAGGGCGATTGGGCCGGCGAGTCAGAGTGAAGATGACAAGAGAGTCAGTGCTGCGTTGGAGAAGGTCGCTGAGGAGGTTGGAGTGGAATCGGTCACGGCGGTTGCACTGGCGTGGGTGATGTCCAAGGCGCCGTATGTGTTCCCGTTGGTGGGAGGGCGCAAGATCGAGCATTTGCGGGATAACATCAAGGCGTTGGAGATCAAACTTACGGAGCAGCAGATTGAGTATCTGGAGAGCGTCAAGCCGCTGCAGGTTGGGTATCCGGGGGACTATATTGGACCTGATCCTAGGGTTACCGGCAAGGCTGGGGGAGTGCTGGCAACAACAGGGCCCATGGAGTTTGTCAAGTATCCGAATGCCATTGGCAAGCTGTAGATAGTCAGTCCTTGTAATGTTTACCCCACTATGTACCCCACACCCCACCGGTTACTGTACTCTATACTCCGTATTCAAATGATGATATACTCCGAACAAGCACATCAACAACCAACAACTGAAGATAATGAAAATGGGCTACACCAGTATAACCTGCCTCCTGCTCATCCTGCTCGCCCTCCTCTTCTTCACCAACGACATCCGCCTCAAGAAACGCCTCCCCCCAGGCCCCCCTCCTCTCCCCCTCCTCGGCAACAAACACCAAATCCCCAAGAACCACCCATGGCTGAAATTCCAACAATGGGCACACGCCTACGGCCCCATATATACAATCTGGCTCGGCCGGCGCCCAACAATCATCCTCTCCGACCCGACCATCGCATCGGAGCTGCTCGAGAAGCGGTCCGCCAAGTATAGCACGCGCCCGCGCTTCGTCACCATGGGCGAGATATACTGGGACATGGCGAGCATTCTGGTGCAGCCGTATGGGAAGGAGTGGCTTGTGCGGCGGAGACTGCTGCATAGTGCATTGACGGCGCGGGCGCTGGAGAATTATAAGGCGTTGCAGGAGGCGGAAGCCGCGCGGTTATGTTTTCAACTATTGAAAAGCCCTGAGAGCTTTGAAGGACTGTTTGATAGGCTAACGGCGGGTATTGTCTTTGCGATTGCATATGGGCATCGCGTGGATGATATGCGCGCGCCGGTTGTACGGCAGCGGCTGGAGTTTATGCACTACTCGTCGAGTCTGAATGTGCCGGGGGCGTATCTGGTCGAGTCGTTTCCGGTGCTGAAGTACTTGCCGGATTGGATTGCGCCGTGGAAGGCTGAGATTAAACGACGGGGGAGACTGGAAGCAGAGGCGAATATGCGGCTGGTTAGGGTTGTCGAGGTTGATATCGAGTCCGAGCCCGACGAAGCAGTGTTCAACAGTTTGACGAAGCAGCTGCTGGAAAATAGGAAGAAGGATCCTGCGTCGTTTCCACTGAGTGAAAGGGACTTTAGCTACATTCCTGCCTCGCTATTCGGTGCTGGGGCCGATACGACGGCGTCAACGCTGTGCTCTGCCATGCTGGCCATCGCCACAAACCCGTCTGTCTTGGAGACTGCACACGCAGAACTCGACAGTGTTGTACAAGACCGTCTTCCTGTGTTTACTGATCTCCCTAGTCTACCGTACATCCGCGCCCTCGTCAAAGAAGTCCTCCGCTGGCGCCCGGTCGCAGTCTTGGGCGGCACACCGCATGCCTCGTCAGAGGATGATACGTATAATGGATACTTTATCCCCAAAGGAACAGTCATTCTGGGAAACTCATGGGCAATCAACCTGAATGAAGAGTACTACGCCAACGCCAACGAGTTCAATCCTCTTCGCTTTTTAGATGTTGATCCTCAGTCTCTGCCTTACCTCTCAGAAAAGCAGATTGAGCATGGCAAACGCAGCCATCCGAGTAAATCCGGGCATAGCTCGTTTGGATGGGGCCGACGGATCTGTCCTGGGGCTGAGCTGGCGAGCAACACCTTGTTGATCACGCTGAGCCGGTTGCTGTGGGCATTTGATATCAAGCCTGTGGAAGGGAAGGTGTATGACACGCTCGACTATACGAATGGGTTTAATATCCGACCGAGGGGGTTGATGGTTGATATCCGAGTGAGATCTGAGCGGCATCGAGAGGTGGTTGGGAGGGAGTTTGATGCTGCGAATGTGTTTCTGGAGAGACTGAGTCCGTTTGATGAGAGTTAGATTAAAGATTGTTAATATGAGATTATGAATTCTCATCGGAGAGTTTAATAATACAAGATAACAAATAGTTACGGAGACTTACTCCAACTCGCCGGACACTTCGGACTCGAATAACAAATCTCCGGCTTTATATAAAATGAACTTATCATACAGTCTACAACAAATAGATTTCCAAATCTAACAGTTCAAGTCAAAATGCCTTTCTCACCAATTGACCCCGAGCTCACTGGCCCCCATCAAAACATCCCATCGCTGGATATCAACACCCCCTCCAAACTATCCACCTACCGCACCGCCATCGCCCCAATCTTCACCCTCGAAAACACCCTCAAAGGCCACGAATCCACCGTCTCCACCAAAGAATTGCTAATCCCCGGCCCGGCAGGCCCCATGCCCGCAACAATCTTCCGCCCTGCCAACCCTCGACCACTCTCCCAAACCCCTGGAATCCTGCACATCCACGGCGGGGGCCTCAGCACCGGCAACCGGTTCCTGGGATTCACACTGCTGGACTGGGTGGAACAACTCGGCGCTGTTATCCTCACAGCAGAGTATCGACTGGCGCCGGAACATCCGCAGCCCGCGGCGCTGGAGGATAGTTATGCGGCGCTGGAGTACATGTTCGGACATGCAGAGGAGTTAGGGTTTAATCCCGATAAGTTGATTGTGGCGGGTGGTTCGGCGGGCGGGAATCTCGCTGCGGGAGTGGCACTTCTTGCGAGGGATAGATCTGGCCCGAAGCTTGCGGGCCAGGTACTTATGTATCCATGGGTTGATGACGATATGAACTCTCAGTCAATTGAACAGTACGGAGATATTGCGCCTGTGCGGAAGGAGGACCTTGCGACGGTGAATGACTATGCGTTTGGAGTCGGGAGGGAATATGCAGATATGTATACTGTTCCTGCACGCGCAGAGAGTCTAGCTGGACTGCCGCCGACGCTGATTGACGTTGGCGAGGCGGATGTGTTTCGTGATCAGGATGTGCAGTATGCGCAGAGACTGTGGAGGGACGGGGTGCCGACGGAGCTGCATGTCTGGCCGGGGGCGTTTCATGGCTTTGATGTGTTTGTGCCGGGGGCAGGGATCAGTCAGAGGGCTGTTGCTGTCAGGTTGGAGTGGTTGAGGAGCTTAAGATGTCAATAGTACTCCATAATCAATATAGTATCAACTAGACAAACCTCGGCTCCCCACTCTACCCCACAAGCTACAATACAATATTTATAGAGTACATTTAAATCTCATCCAGTGTATCTCACCACCAACATGTCAACTATCAACGTAATTGTCGTCGGAGCCGGTGCGCCCTATCCTCTTCTACCTCTTACCTCACTAACGATCCAGGCTTCGCCGGCCTCTCCACCGCAATCTCCTGCCACAGACAAGGCCTCAACGTACAAGTCCTCGAAAAATTCCCAGCACTGCACCCGCTCGGCGACATCATCTCGTTCGGACGCAACGCGGGGCTCATCTTTGCGAAATGGGGGGACACCGTCGACAGGATGCTCCCTGTGTCCATTGCGCTGCAGGACCACGGGTTCCGGATCCACAAGTATACGGGGGAGCATGTAACGACGCAGCCGTCTGTCAAGTTTGATCCGAAGGCGCCGACGATTAATGGCCACCGGGGGGAGCTGCATCAGATTCTGTTTGAGTATGCAGAGAGCTTGGGGATCAGGATTCGGCTGGGGGCGGAGGTGGTTGGGTATTTTGAGGGCAATGGAGAGAACCAGACAGGAGTTGAGCTTGCGAATGGAGAAAGAGTATGTCATCAACTGAATAAGAATGAATGAAGCTGATGAAAAGGTCTTTGCGGACGTGGTTATCGGATCCGACGGCGTGCACTCGAAAGCGCGCGAGCTGGTTCTGGGACACGAGACGAAGCTGCAGTCAAGTGGATATGCCATCTACAGAGCTTGGTATGTTCTTGTCTTGACTTGTATCCGATTGTTAATTCTGTAGGTTCTCGAGCAAAGACATCCTGCTCGACCCAGCAACAAAACACCTCTGCGAGAACGGCGACAGCTTCAACGGCTGGATCGGCCCAGACGTGCACTTTCTCGTCTCTTCCTTGAAAGGGGGAAAGGATTTTTGCTGGGTTCTTACACACAAAGTACCTCTCCCTACCCTATATATCGTTCATACTGACAGACAGGACCAATCAACCCTAACAGACCGCTGGTCCTTCCCCGGCCACTTGCCTGACGTCTACAAAATCCTCGAAGACTGGGCCCCCATCTGCTCGAAAATCGTCTCCAAAACACCCCCTAACGCCCTCATCGACTGGAAACTCGTCTGGCAGGACCCGCTGCCCACATGGGTGAGTCAGGGCGGGAAAATCGCTCTGGCTGGCGACTCGGCGCACGCATTCCTACCTACATCCACACAGGGGGCGACGCAGGCCCTCGAGGACGGAGTGACGATTGCAGTCTGCTTAAAACATGCAGGAAAGCACAGGATCAGCGAGGCAATGCGGGCGTTTGAGAAGATCCGGTACGACCGCGTGTGTAAAGTCCAAGCCACTGGGACGGCAGTTAGAGATATGTGGCACAAGGCAGACTGGGACGAGGTGATGAGGGATCCAAAGAGTCTGCAGTTGCCGCGCGAGAGCTGGATCTTGGACCATGATGCCGAGGCGCATGCAGAGAAGATGTGCCAGCAGATGTTTGGGAGGGCTGGACTGGCTCGTATCTAGCCAAGCCACGTATATTAGACGTCCAAGGTATCCTGCAAGAGATTCATCTACTCAGTCAGTTAGACGCCGATCCCCCACATCTCGTACGTGTGGGGGTCATGTATTCATACGAGTAGCATACAATCCTGCACATCCAGTCTGGGGGTGGGGATCTATATTAATGTGACATGGATAGTAGTCAAGTGCATAAAAGGACTGTCCGTCACTTAACTCCTCAATCAGCAAAATGGCGTTTGGCATCCTCGAGCCCAAGCACGGGGTCGCTCCTGGGACAGGTGAGCTTCTATATCACGGTGAATCGTACTGACTCTGCAGTGATCCTGAGCCACCAGTCTGAGTCTCCTTCTGAACATGATACCAAAGGGATCGTCCTAGTTCCCCAGCCGTCAGACTCGCCTAATGATCCTCTGAATGTACGTTCCTCATACGTCCCTCATACTACTCCATACTCTGTACAGTACTGACACGGATAGTGGCCGCAATGGTACACATACCACCCAGCCATCAACCAAGTTAACCACAAACAGGAAAAAAGACTTCATCCTGCTAATCATCTCGCTGCAATCCTCCGTCGTCGGCGCCTACGGCCCCATGCTCGGCCCCGGCTTCGTCGAAATCGCCGCCGAGCTCAACGTCTCCGTGAATGAAATCTCACAAGCAACATCGTACCTCGTCCTGGCGTGCGGACTCGGCCTGTTCCTCAGTAACCCTCTGGCCAAATGCTTTGGAAAGCGGCCAGTGTATTTGGTCTGCGGGGTGATACTCTTCGCAGCGAGTGTCTGGGGCGCTGCAACAGAGGGATACGGCTCGTTCTTGGGAAGTCGGCTTGTAGGCGGGTTGGGGATGGGTCCTTATGAAGTACGGAAGTCTCTCCTTCTGACTTTTTCTAAAATACTAATGTGTAGGTCCTCGTCCAATGCACAATCGGCGACATGTACTTTGTCCACGAGCGCGCCACACGCATCGCTCTCTGGAACCTGTTCCTCGTGGCAGGCATCTCGGCGGGCCCGATCGTCAGCGCCTATCTGATCCAGTATGCAGGATACCGCTGGGCATTTGGGGCGTGTGCAATTTTCTTTGCAGTCCTCACTATTGCGTTTTTCTTTTTCGCGCCGGAGACGGCATTTATTCGAGTGCCAAATGGGACTGAAATGCAGATGGACACCCAAGAGAGAAAAGACCAGGTTGACACGGAGCATGTGCAGGATATTGACAAGATCGAGCCTGTTTCTTGTCAAGCGAGTGGCTCTCCTGTTTCTGCTTCTGCCTCTGCTCCCGTGCAGAAGGAATCCTACTGGCGCTCTCTGCGTGTGTATCATGGACGATACTCGAATGCCTCGTTTATCAAAATCATGACTCGGCCGTTTATCCTGTACGTCGTCATCCACCTTTCATAATATATGCTGACGAGATAGATTCTTCTATCCCCCTATGCTGTGGGCGTTCCTGACCTGGGGCACAACAATCACATTCACCATCGCCTTTGGCTACGTCAACGGCGTGCTCTTCACTGCGCCTCCATACAACATGTCCACCTCGCAAGTCGGACTGACCAACGTCTCGCCGCTCGTCCAGTCCATCATCGCACAGATCATTGCCGGGCCGCTGAACGATCGGATCGTGCTTGCACTGACTCGCAGGAACTCCTCCTCCTCCACTACCTCAGGCAGCGGTGGCATCTACGAACCAGAATACCGCCTCGTCCTAATGACAGTAGGCTTCATCCTAGGAATCACCGGCTTCTACGGCTACGCCGCAACAGTGCACTACAAGACGCACTGGGCCGGGCCCGTGATCACATACGGGATGGTGAACGCCTCGCTGTCGTTCGTGTCGACGTGCGTGTTTGGGTACATTATCGACGCGTACCAGGAAGTCAGCGAGGAGGCGTTTGTGGCGATCAACGCGCGCAACTTTTTGAGTTTTGGGATTCTGTATTTTGTGAATTCCTGGCTGGAGAGTGATGGTGTGTTGGAGGTGTTTGTGGTGCTGGGGAGTTTGTTTGTGTTTACGAGTTTGTTGACGGTGCCGATGTGGTGAGTTCCTTTTCTCAATTTTTTTTAGGGATGAAGCTAATGATGTAGGATATTTGGAAAGAAGATCAGGGCGAGGATTCATCGCGTGGAGTGGTTGAAGGCGTACATGAAGGATTAGCTAGCCTAGAAGAGTTGAGAGTCCATATCATATCATATCAGTCAAGCAGTCCCATCAGGAATCAGAAGTACAATCAAAAAGCGAATCAAAGTCGTCATCAGAATCATAATCGTCGTCATCACCACCACCAAGACTCAAAGTCTCACTGTCACTATCCCCATCTATAATCAGGACCTGATTGAGAACCGCCTGGCAGCAGCCCCAGATCCGAGCTCTGTTCTTCAACTCCAGGAACGCCGCTGCAAGTTCAACTTCACCTTCACCCTCGCTATTATCACCGACGGCGTCACCAGCATCAGGGAGCTTCGAAACCTCAAACAGCAAACTAACCAGCCGCGGCGGAACCACAATCTTGCCTTGGGCCTTTGCCTCCCTTAGAGCTTGCAAAAGAGGATCCATGAGAGATGCAATCCACGGAAAAAAAGTGTGGTATGTGGTTGCGCAGGATATGCTCGAGGAAAGCATGGCATATGGTCTTGCAGGTGTCGCTGTTAGAGAGGAGCCCGGCACGCTCGTGTTCTGAGAGGAGACGGTAGTGGATGTTGTCGAGGACGAGGTCGAGCTGGAGTTCGGTGACGATGGGGCAGGGAACGATGTTGATGATTCCTGGGGATTCCAACTCGTTTTCAGACGGAGTGTGGGAGTGGTTCTTGAATTCATCAGTCTGATCCATCTGCTCATCACCCTGGGACGCAGTACGCGACTCGCTAGACGACTCATGCACAGACTGAACAAGAGACTCCTCAATCGACTCCCACTCCATCTCCTCCTCGCAGCGATGGGCCGCAGCTTCAACAATCCCACTATACTCGGTCGGTTTCTCGGGGTCTGCCAGAAGCCACTTGCCGTGTTAGCACACTCTTCCTAAAACAAAAGGACAAATACCTCATCACGAGGATACTCGCGTCTGTCAGCACTCTCATGCCATCTGAGCTTCCGCTCCGGATTCCAGTACACCACAATGCCGCCATTCCCATCACTCTCGGCGCGGCGCTCCATTTCACGGCCCACAAGCTGCCAGTCGAGCAGGAGGCCAGGGAAGAAACTCTCGTGGACCTGTTCGAGGATAGTTGCACACGCGTCATGCATAGCGTATCCTTTCTCTGCGGGGACAAACAGCGGGCTTTCGTCCTCTTCGTTTCCAGGTATGAGCAGGCCGGCGGTGGTGTATGTTCCCTATACGCATCAGTATCTTAACACATTTGACAGATCAGGAAGAGGGTACAATCTCAGTCTGGACATAGTGGTCCTCGGACTCGGGGTCGATCAGCAGCATTCGCACCCTATCCAGCCACTGGTTTGTTAGCGATGATATGCTTGGACGCAGGCGACTTACAGCTACATCAGCCTCCGTGAGAGAGACACCACTGTACGCAAACGGCAACTGGCAGACAAGCGAGTGTTCCTCGTCATACGCCGCGCCGCAGACGCAGTCATACGGGAGAAAGGCCTTGCTGGTGTCGTCGATGGTGAAGACCTCGCGGAGGTAGAGGGTGCTCAAGGGCGAGGCGCAGATCACGCAGTAGCGGCCCATGTTGAGATGGATGGTTGAGAGGGAGGGGATGGAGTCCAAGCCTACAGAAGAGGTGTTTTGTGTTGTGATGTGCCGAGAACGACATAATCATGGGTTTATCATGTTGTCGTGTTGTTGTCGTGCTTAGTCGTGATTCATAGCTTAGTGAATGGACCACAGACAGGGCAGACATCTAAGAGTATTGGATATTCACTGTAGCCCTTTCTTAGTACGTGAATTTCATTGCTCTAAGACACTACCGTACTGTTGACACTGGCTGTCTGTTTGCATCAACCTTAACATCCCAGAACAGTGATGAATTTGTTATACATTGTACTTGAATTAAGGATATAGTAACAATCTGCTGGTCTACTGAATACTTTCATGACTAGCAGAGTTCTCAGAGTCCACCATAAGAGGCCACCTAAGAGAAGTGCTTAGGGGGAAAAGAGTTGTTCAGTAAAACAGATTGCCAATGACTGCTATTGAATATAATGAACGAGTTGGGTATAATGCCTATCAACGCTAATACAAATCATATTACTTCCTCTTCATGCCCACAATCAACCTCGCCAACGCATCTCTCTCCCTCTTGATCGACAAAAGCCTGGCATCCTCCGCAAAGCTCCCCTCCATGACCCCCTCAAACGCCTTCCCATCAATGACATTCGCCCCAGCAAACGGACTAACAACCTTCCCTCGCGCCTTAGCCCTCGTCCTAACACCGCCCCCCTTCCCACCTCCAAAGACAACAACCCACTCCTTGACCCTCGCCCCAGGGGAAAGCTCCGTCCGCGCACAGATCTTCGAATGCGCACCGACTTCCGCCCCCCTCCCAACAACAACCTGGCTATCAACCACAGCCCCAGAATGAACCTTCACGCCCGGGTGGACCAGCGTCTGGGACCCAATGACCGCATTCGTGGAAAGAACAATCGCATTCTCCTCCCCATTGCCTTCGGGTTTGCCGTCTGCATTTGTCCCTGTCCCAGTCTTGGGCGGCGGCGGCGGCGGATATGTCCCGACAATAGCCTTCTCGTTGATAACGCACCCCTCGCCGATCCGGATGGGGCCCTCGGATGCGCAGATTCTTGTCCGTGGGTGTATTACCGCTCCCTTTGAGATGTAGATCTGGTATGGCCCGCACATGTACACGCTGTCGGAGATTGTAGCGCTGGGGTCCGCGGAGATTTTGGCGGGCGGGGGGCGGGGGGTTGATGAGGAGGAAGACGGAGTTGAGGATTGTGGTGACGGGCGGTGGTGTGGTGGTGGGCGGAGGTGTTGTGAGGAAGAGGAGGGTTGTGGTTGTTGGCGGGGGTCCATGGTGTTCTGATTGTTGGTGATGGTGTCTGGACGGAGATGGAGCGGAGTTTGGAGATGGTTGTTGTTATGGGTGCCTTGGTGCCTTATATGCTGCCTCATATGCCAGGCTGCACAAGACTATAAGGGCGACACCAGTCAAGACCGAATGCTTCATCTCTTATGATTACAATAACTATAACTTGTTCAGTACAGCTTCAACTCAGGCTCAACAAGAGGTTGGATCAACCGGATTACCTGGTAACCATCATCGCTCCAGTACATGAAGGTAGTGTCAGAGTAACCCGAAGACTCCAATAACAACTGAGACATCCACTCGATGCCTTGTATTTTCCTGTCTTGCATATGAACAATTGCATGCTCTCATGAAGTTGAAGCTGAAGGCTCCGTCTGGGAGCCAAGTTAGGGTTAACACCAGACTAGAAGGAACCAGCGGCGGCGACGATGGCTCCAAACTTTAGCAGACGGTTATTCCAAATACTACTCCGTAGTAGCCACATGAAAGGACGGCAGAGATGAGGATATTCTTTCTACTCGGTAATTTTCTCAGCCCGCTAATCCTGAGAAACCTGCGCGTTAAACTTCGGAGTGTGTGGATCTCTCCACTCCCCGTGGGCAGATCTCCAGCTCGTAGACTGAGCTTCATCAGGAGAATCGGCAATAGGGTGGATCTTTTCATTCTAGTCTCTGTACGGAGTAGTCTGTACCACTTTCGGCTTCTCGGGTCGCGATCTTCATGGGAAGGGAGGTTTGTGGCCATTCACTAGACAGATTCGAGATGTTGAGGTATAAGATAAAGCTATACTATGCAAGAATTCAAATATGGTACCCGTGCGGCAATTATAGACAAAATAGAACAAAACTACAGATACATGGTTTAGTTCGTAGTGTATGTCGACAAAATCCCGGTATCTAAGTATTACTGCGGCCAGGTTGCACCTTCCACATATGCGCGGATGGATGTCTTTGGTCTTGGACGAGGCATGAACTGGTATTGTTATAACTTAAAGGGAAGGAACGACTGGGCACATTCTACGGAAAGTGCAATCAGGAAGCACCAGAAGTAGAAGGCACTGATGGTGAGATGGTTGGTTGTTCTTTTCGTTTGTTTGAGGCATTCATAGCGTTATAGGCCAGAAAGGTATACCAAAAGAAGCAGTGGCACGTCTTATGTCAAGCAAGCTCAGCCTCAATTTCATACTTGACTTGATACACTTTGCATAGAGTATTTCGCTCCAGACCAAAATTCGTCGGTCACGACATCCAATGATCCCCATTATAAACCAAATACTTCTGCAGAAAGACCAGTACCTCTTCATCGCTCCTTTCCCTAGCCCGATCCCGTATGTCCCTTGCATCCAACGAGTAAATCTGATTCAACCATATTATCGCCTTGGCCTTCACCCATTCATGCCTCTTCAACACCTCTTCAAGCTCAAGCGTTGGATCTAAGAGATCGCGCCGGGTATAATGCACCGAGCCGCAATTTGGAAAAGGCAAGTAGCCGCTATAAATCCAGCACCAGGCGATCTGTTTCATGGATGGCCGACGTCCAGGGTCCAAATCCAGCATTTCTTCGCAAATGTCGAGGATTGCCTCGAGTTCGCCGGTGTACCGGGAGGTGCTTCCGATGGCCGTGGAGCGAGTCGTATGGAGGGCTTTTGCGGCTTTGTTGGCGTAGAAAACATGCTTCGACTTAGATTGTGTCTTGATTTTGATCTTTTTCTTCGTTTTAGGATCTTTCGTTGTCTGGGTATGCGTTCGGGTTCGATTAGTGGACATGCGAGTACGGAACCGGTCAAGGGCTTGGACGTTGCAGAAGACGGTGATAATTTCGAGGAAGACGGCGGCCAGGGAAAAGACATCGCCAGGTTTCGTATACGTGTATTTGTCCTCCCCTTTCATCTCCGGTGGCTCGTAGTGGACAATCGGCTTGCTGGATGAATCAGCCCAGAGCTGCTCGTGCGTGATCTCCCAGCGTTTATGATGAATCCCAAAGTCCGTAAATCGAACATCACCCAGATGGACCAGGATATTCGACGCACTGATCCGCCCATGATACATCCCCTGATCATGCAGATACTCCAGCGCGCTGACAAGACACTCAAACCAACCTGGCATCTTGTCCTCGTAGACTGTGTCCTTGCCCTTCCAAAACGAATGTAGGTAGTCCTCCAAATTGCACTCCGCGAACGGCGTCATGAGGATCCCAAAGTGCGGGACATAGGGACTTTCGTGGAAATACGTTGCCGCGTGGGTAGCGAGGTGTTTGTGTTTGATGCCTTGGAGCTTGCTGATGTCTTTGAGCAGCAAGGCCTCGTCTTCGGCGCATGTTTTCTTATCCGTTGACATGATGATTGTCTTCAGCGTGAACAGTTCACCGGGCTGGTTCTTGATGCTCCCCAGGGTGCTGACCACGCTGCCTAGACGGCCTTTTCCGAGGGGTCGGTCGTCGTTGTAAGGAGGGAGTTCGAAGTGTGGGTAGGTGGTGTGAAAGGGAAATTCTTCGGATTCTTTCATTGTTGTGTTGACGAGATCTTGGTGTTGAGATAGACTGGCAGGATATAAATGAAAACACTTTGGAGATTATGAACAGTCTGGAGAAGAGATTGAAAGTACGAGAAGGAAGAGGAAACACTGCTGAACCTTCTCAAAAGAGAGCAGATTCTTCACTGGCAAAGGTTTGGCTGATTGTCCACAACACTCAGCTCCATATTCACTCATAACAACCTATGCAGCAATGAGATGGGACGCTTCCACATATTCCTCTTGGATAGTCTACTATTATCTATGCAGCAGACCTCCAGTATTGCAGTAGTTGTAAGCTATATACATTGCTTCTCATCTCAAGATGACATCTAGAATGATCACCGTCCGCTCGCCAAAGCCACCGGCGGATCTTTCGAGTACGGTGGAGGTGGCCCATCATTTCCAATTGCAGGCAAGTCCTGGTCCTCGTCCTCATTGTTGTTCCCATTGCCACTGGTACTGACATTTCTGTTCCTCTCCCTCTTGTTCTTCACATGCCTTCTCCAAATGAAACCTACAATCAAAAGAAATACCGCCACTCCGCCTACCGCACACCCGACGAGTCCGCCGGTTGCTATCTTAAGTTGTTCATCATCAGAGGAACTGTCCGTATGACTGTCAGGTTTAAAGAAAGTGCCTCCATCTTCATCAAACGATGCATCCTCTGGATCATTACACCAGGATGGAGGCCAGATTGAGGTCTCGATGATTTGGTTGTAGATTTTCCGGAGGGAGGCGGTACAGGGGATATCTTCTGTCGAGGACATACTAAATTCCCCGACTTCGGTGAGGTTTGGGACGTCGACTCTATATATTTGAGACGGGTTAAAATGGGCAGATGAGCCTGGAAATGGTTCACTCACGAAGCAATCTGGCCACGGATATCTATATCTCCGGCTTCCTCGAGACTAGAGTATATCTCTGCCCGAACTGTTGTTTCGATGTGAATCCAGGCCGTGGTAGATTTTATCGGTGATAGCCTGATGCTAACCAGGGCATTAGCAGAGATTTCACCCCAACGCAACTGGTATGCATAATTACTCTGAAACATCCCCAAAGACGATAAGATGACCGTACAACGTCTCCAGCGGAGCGAAGTCAAGAGGAGGCATTTCTTCATCGCGGAGAAAAAGACTGAAGCCAGACCAATCTAGGGGATACCCGGTTGATCCAATGGTACGTAGTTTCGGCATCGAAAAACTAAAGAATACCAATCAATTCTTGAAGATCTATAGGATAGATTCGTAGCATAGAGACTGGCTAAACATACTTGGAAAAGGTGCCGTTGAATTCCATGCGCCTTGCATATTCCAGGGCGGGAAGGTCTACTGGCGTCGGTAGTGTATGTCCGCTCGATGGGTCGTCGAATTTGCAATTTACTTGACTGCAAACTAGGATAGACTCCGTGACTATTTCCAGAGACTGGAGGTTGACGCTATCGGGGAATTAGATCCACACTGTATAGAATACGACTGACGTGCATACCTCAACGAAGGTCCTTCAGTATGAAAAGACGAAACCTCACGCAGAGCTCCCAAGTCGACCGACCCACCAGAAGACGTCCTCAATGAGAAACCCCTCATATATTCAACCTTCGGCAGCCGAATATCAGGGACATCGAGGAGATATAGATCTTGCAAGTAAACAACGTCGAGCATCTCAAAAGAGGTTATATTCTCGTGGGAGCCCACATATTCATAGAGCGAGGTGTACCCGCCAAGCGTGGTATACTCCATGTAGATCTCTCCAGTGACATTGACAACTCCGTTGAGGGTGAACGGGCCAGCGAACGCAGCGGATAGTTGGATATTTCCGACAAGCGTACTGCAGCCGGCAATTGCTTCGTCCAGTTCTGCTTGACTTGACACAGTCAAAAGAATGCCATCGGTGTCGAAACTTAAGGAGGACATTTGGGCTGCAGCAGTTGCGTTGGTGTAGCAGGGCTCGGGCTCTTGGGCCAGGCTTCCTAATTGCCATATTAGCGCGGGATTATAATTTGCGAAGAATACTGCATACCAAATGGAAGCCCAACGGCAAGAACAGTCGCCAGAAAGATGAACGTGTTCATGTTGTTTGGTGGTGGTGTTCGCGCATCGCGGCTGAAGCAGACCAGGGACCCTTAGAGGCGGGGCCCCAAGCCGTTATAAGTAAAGCCAAAGAGCCGCAGGTAACGGAGCCTGGGGCCGTTTTTAACTAAAGAGCGCCTTGTGAGTCGATTCATATCAGGGTAGAGACATAAGTGGTCAAGTTCGAGCCTTGCCATCTAGCGTGGTTGCGAAAGCGTTGCCCGGTTGCTGGCGCTCTTGGCTACCTTGGCGATGGCAGTCCGGGCGTATCACATGCTCGAAAGTAATATATTATAGAGGGTATCGTAGGTTGAACACCTAGAGTCTATGTCTGTATGTTATATCCAAATCACATCTAGTTCCTGCCGCTCTCAGCCCCGTCCTTTTGCTTGATTCCATTTCTCCTCCTCCACGCCCTCACGCCTTTGTCCACCTCATCTCTCGTCATCCCATCTCTAACAAGCACAAACGTAACGCCTAGCTCCGTCTCCACATTCCGATTCCGGGCCTCGTCGTCAAAGAACAACATATCCTCATACGCAATCCCGCTGGCCTGGTGGATGCGCGCAAAATGCTGCGTTTTCGTCGCGGGGAAGATCTGAATGTAATCAAAGTAATCGAGCGCTCGGACCGTGCGCACCTTATTTGCGCTAGGGTTATCGCTAAAGCTTGGAATTATATGTAGCCCTTTCAGCATGTCTCGTGCGAGGTCTGGCGCGGAGGTTCGTGAGGCAAGAGCCAGTGGGATTTGACGCGATTTGCAGCTGGTAATAATGGAGCTCACGGCGGGATAGAATGCGAATGTCTCGTCCCATCTAGAATATTTATTAGCCATTACCAGGTTGAAATGGTTGAAAAGAGCTCACTTGTCTACGCAGCGAGAGTTGTTCTCTCGGGCTTTGATAGGTGGCGTGACGTGCGTATCAACCCAGAAAGGCCATAATGTGTAGTCAAGATCAAATGCAATGAGCTTCGGCAGTGGAAGCCCGTCTGTAAAGGTCGCCGGCGCAATCGAAGAATCCTCAATGGGCGCCGTATTCGTTCGTCTTGCGCGAATCATTTTTCTCAAGTGTGGTGGCGAATCGGACGAAATGTACAATGCGACTGCGATTTGGAGCTCGAAAATAGTGTCGAAAGGAAATCAGGAGGGAAAGGAGCGTGTTCGCAAAACGAAAGTAGGACTCTTGCTGTTGAAGTGAGTTGCAACTCTTATCGCGCCCCAAATTGTTTGATTTGCGGGGGATTGTCCGATCACGTGGGGTCCGTCGACAATCAGGTACATGACGTCATTAGGGCTGGAATAACTTCATCTACTCTGATAGAACATTCCATGGAATACTTAACTAGGCGTTCGTTCTTGATTACTATCCTAGCTAGCTGCTAAGGCATATCCTTGGCCACTCTCCCATTTTCCCAAACTTCCATACCCTACGGAGTAGTCTGCTTAATTTTTTTTATCTTTTCAGGTCTTCCGTGTCCTATCCCAATCCTTTTATCCGGTCTTTTTTTGTAGTTTTCTTCTTTCTCGCAGGCTATCATGTGACCTTCAATAAAATCCTTCGTACTTAAAAAATGGAATCGTAAATGTCATGTCGAAATCGTTACTCGTGGGCATCATCTGTGATGTCACAGTTTGACTTGGGTGACCTAGAGCAAAGGCGTATAGGTGAAACAATCAACCGTATCGAGGTACTTCCAGATCTGCTGACTATCCTCAGCGCCCTGGATTGTCAGCTCATAAGCCAGGGCATCCCAATCAGAAGCATAGTAGACAATGCGCATTTGCTGCTCGAGGTCGAGAACGCCATGGGCTCCAACCAAGTGGGCAATAATGGAACACCAGTTCTCAATACCAAGACCAAAGCGCCATGAGTTCTTCTTCTCTTTACCGTTACCGCCGCGGGTTGTGCCTTTACCAGAAGAGCGGGTGATGCTTGTCCCATTGCCGTTCTTGTTTGCCTCCCTGTCATCGTCAGAGTCGGTGCCAGGTTCGGTGTTGCTGGCTAGAGTGGATTTTTCAGAGGTCTTGTCTTCCTCAGTCTTAGTTTGGCAAGGTTCCATCTTGGGCTCGGGCTTAGGACGAATTGCCTTGAGAGCCGGAAACTCAAGATCGAATCGATCGGCGGAGGGATGAAAGGGGCCGGTGACGACAGGATGGTAGTAGGCCCCCGGCGTGACGTGAGACTGCTCAGGGGATGCTGGCTCTTCAATATTGAGCTCATTCACTTCATCCTCTTGGGCCTGCTCAAACTCCTCGCCTTGCTCATCTTCCTGGTTCGCGAACATGGACTCCTCAGGTTCAGAATCCTCAGAAGGCAAGGTCTCGTCTTCGTTTGAGTCTGTTTCCTCTTTAGCACGGTCCTTGTCCTCCAGGAGCAAGAATCGCGCAAGGAGCCCCATCTTGAGCGCAGTGAGAGCAATTTGATTGGCTCCAATTCCCTCTTCCTTGAGAGCTTCAATACGCACACGCTTCAAAAGTCGTGTATGGGCAAGGAATAGATGAGCGCGGCGCTTTTGAATTATCTCTTCGTCTTCTTCCTCCTCCTCGCTACTCGAGTCGTCATCGTTCTCCTCTCTGTCCGGCGCCTCGCCAGCAACCTTGTCGACTGAAACGAATTTGGCCTGAGCCTTTTCCTGTATTTCGCGGATCGACTCGGTTATTTGAAGAAGGCTCGTGGCCCGAATATTGAGTGTGTTGTTTGGCTTCCAGATAATGCTCTTGTTTGCTTCAGCGGCTTCCGGGACATTAGATGATTTGACTGGAGGAAGGTAGGCGAGGAGCTTCTTTGAAGCTCGCTGGGTAGCAACCATACGGTTGAGATGCCCGACGCTGGTGTTCGTAAGCTCGATGTTGGATAGCACAAGGTAGGCAATTGAGCGGAGACCGCGGGTGCATGCGTATTTCCGAAGCTTGTCGAAGGAGTCATCTTTCTTTTTGGGTTCAGCTCCGGTAGAAGTAGTTCCTAGATCATTCATTTATCATTAGCCAATACCGTCAAGATGAGATAGAATATCAAATATCACACCATTTTGCTTGCTCTTTCCTTTGGCAGGAGACGCTTTGTAAGAACCAACGTGCGGATCGGCGTTCTCCTTGTCAAGGTTCAAGGCCCCAACCTGCTCTGAAAGACTGGTCTTGACATCTTTTCCCTTATTAGGGTCCACGCCATGATCCTTCTCCACGATGACAGCAGCATCGGACTCGAGGTGTTCCAGATCAGACTTCATATAAACTCTCGTAAAGATCTCGACACCAGCAACGCCAATCACATTCTCGCTGAGATCAAGTTTCTGCAAAACGTAGCAGTTCTTGAACGAACGCAAGAACTTCCACCAGATGTCCTGTTCTTCCTCGGTAACAATGTTGATCTCATTTTTTGAAAGATCCAGCTCGCGGAGATCGCCTGTATTATCGGCAATGACTTCGCCTAACTTAGCGAGCGAGCGGACGGTGAGCTTGTTGCCCTTGAGATGCAACTCAGTGACTTTCGCTAGGCCAAAGGGGTGCTGCTCGTCGCGAAATCTAACGCATTTGATGAGGTCGTCGATGAATTCAGCGAAGCCTTCGTCTGTGAGTGCTTTTCCAGTGAGGTCGATTTCGAGGGTAGGATCGCGTGCTGCGGCTTTGGCGTGGAGGCCGGGTGGAAACCGTTTTTTCTGAGTACGTCAGTTTCTGGTCTAATAAATAGATAGACAGTAAAAATTGACTTACTAGGTCCTTAGCAACAGCCTGGGCAGCCCTGATACCGTCGATCTTCCTCTGTAACACATCGTCAGTCCCCACTATTAAAAACAGCAATTCAACCTGGGAAGACCTACAGCGGCATAAGTCAATTTCCCCATAGTGATGTTAATAAGCCTTCAGTTAGAGGCGAAATGGTTGTGTCAATTGAAGTTTGTTTGACCTGCATGGCGACAATATCAGCATTGTGACGGCCTTTTAGGTGAACGAAACAAAGCACTCAAAAACGAGAAAGAGAACAATGTAGCTTCTAGATAGCTCTGAATGCTAAGGGGGTTCTGGGGAATAGCAAAGCAGCAAATAAAAGAAAGAAATGTAGTCACAATAAGCCCACTGCACGCGGGTCTTGACGCGCCGAGAAGATGTATACAACAACAAACCGGCCAACCACATGCTGCGCTCATGAAACCACTTACCTCTGTCAAATAGATCCTGCCAGAATAAATTCGTATGTAAACACAATACCTTAGCCAAAGGCTAGGCAAGGACGAAGTTGTTGATCGCAAAGATCGATGGATTGGTGAAGTCGTTGGTCCCGACGAACACCTGCATCAATATGATCGTGTTAGCCAGTTCAGGTCAAGACTCTTGTCGTCTCTTCAAGTCTTCTAGTACTCTAGAATGTTTTCAACTGATCTAGAGATGCTTCGACTGTACTCACGTTGTTTTGTTGACCTTCGTGGATGTAAAGACGAGTACGGTTGGTGCGGCGGGCGATGAAGGAGAGAGTGATGATAAAGAAGAAATGCAAAAGTGTAAAGGACAATTTATGGAGGATCATGAGGGGCAGGTTGTCTAGGAGAGTGTGTTGAATGAGTAGAAGTGAATGATTAAGTGAATAAACACACTTATTCTGCGCAAATAATGCCTACACCCACCAGGCTTGCTTGGACTCTTCTGGAACTGGCTGTTCTTCACCAGCAGAACTGGCACATGATAGAAACAGGGATTTTAAACATAGCTTACATTAGCCAAGTGAATGGGTTGCATTTTCTAATACTAGGAGGTACCTTATTTCTTTATATCTCAGCTCTTTCAGAATGTTTCAAGCCGATAGCAAGCACAAAAACAAAGCTCAGATCCCATGATTTCTTCAAGCTGAGACAAGCTATTATAGCAGGCAGCAATTAAAAAAATTCAACAATATCTTTGAAATCGTTCAGCAATGCTGGGTCAATGCCCTCCCACTCAGTCGGTATATCGACCAGCAAAGATGTTCCGGGCCCCTCCATACTCTCCACGACAAAGTTCTCCTTATCCTCGATGCATAGCTCAGGGCAAATAGAGTGATCCTTGCTCAAGCTTTTTATTCTCTTGTTGTTTCCATCGTGGTGAGTTTCACTGTCTGTCAGCTTCCGCTTCTGTCCCCCGCAGTCGTCAGCAGTTGCGGGAGTCGAAAATATTTCCTGCGGTTCAGGGCTAATGAGGTCTACTGGACAAGATTTGGTGAAGCCATCATCTCTCGTGAGCGGATACGTCGAAGTCGATTCCAGCGGGAGAAGAGCCTCGGCATCAGCCAGATCGAAGCCGCTTTGACCAGGAGGCACAACTTCGTGTTCCTTTCCAGCATTTCCGAATAATAATGTGTACGGGTCAGGAAGGTCGTCAAAACTCTCGTCACCATAGTCGCTCTCGTCCGCGGGTTGGGATGTAGGGTTGTTTGTTCCCGTGCTTCTCTTCGACAACGGCAGCTGCTGGAGCAAAGCCTGGGTTGAGTCCGACAGTCCGAGACTTGATTTGCGCTGCGGCTTAGCTTTATTGCGTGCGTCCTGAGATTTTGCATCTTTCTTTGTTATACTACCCGACAATGTCAATTGCTTCGCTGCTGCAACTTCTTGATGAGCTTGGTCAGACTTCTTGCGCGTAGCCTTAGGAGGGTTGCTCAGTCCTTCGCGGCAGCAAAGATGCTTACACCTGGTTTTATTAGCTATCAGTTCGTTGAGGGTAGCGAAGACCTTACGCTGTTTTGTCTTTGCACTTGTGATTGCATAACCACCGACCATTGTTCAGCTTCTCAGGTTGCCGTTCGACAACTCCATGGTTCTTGATTGCCGTTTCGGTCTTGCTACCAGTGTTCTGAGTCGTTGATTTCTGCGGAGCTGTATACCCAGGCGGCTCCGGATAATTAGACTTGATCCCGCTGTCATCCCAGTCCTCCAGTATCTCTGCGGCTTGTCAGGAACCATCAACAAATTCTCATCTAGAGGGGAATACTTAGATCTAACCACTCTCCGAAAAGCAGGTCATCTGTATCGAGGCGGTCGAGCTTGGTTCCTTTGGACAGGGGAGCTTCGCCAGCGTCTCCGCTCAACGCGTTCACTATCTCTGATGATTTTGCGACTCCTTCACTCTCAAGCCGCTTGGGGAAACATGAACGTGGAAGATCCGGCTTCAACGTCGCACTCCGTGCTGTTCCAGCTTCGAAACGTCAATGAATATCAGTGGCCATCATGCGAGAGACCTACCAATCTCATCGCACATTACATGACAAGTCACGTATTCGTCAGGTTGCTTCAGTTCCGCGCTCAGAGATATCTCTTGGTTATGCTGGAGCTTAGTTGCACTAGTCAACATCAGCAACGGATGTTCCTCATCATTGAATATCAAGTGTCCCGGTACCTCATACGTCGAAAATCAATCAACCGACCATCCGAAGTCTCAGCAACAAAGCATACATATACCGGTCGTCTCTGGAAGAATGACGGACACTTCTCATTCATGAACGCAATCTCTGCTCTGAAACGCACACTGACAGCACGATCAGGTTTGATATCCTACCATCTCGTTAGAAACTCCGGTAAAGCCTCAAGATCGGCCTACCTTTCCCATCATCTTAACAGAAACCCGCAACTTCGGAAACTCCGCGAGACGACTCCTGAGCTTCATCCCAAACGGTGGGTTCTTGCTGAGAGCCATATCGATCCTATGCGGCTCAGTGTCTTCAAGAGCTTCAATGCTGTCAATCCCAGCAGCGACTAGCTTCCTCACGGCGACAACGCCAATCTGCTCTATCTGCTTCATCTGCAGCGGTGAATTATCCCATACCTTTGCGGTCAAGCTCCTGGCAAGTTCTAGGGCGTTTCGGACAGTCACGGAGTCCCGAAGGTGAACTTGGCAGTCGATTATGCACCGTATTATACGGTTGATGTGCGAAAACACGAAGCTTTTGTCATGCTGAAAGGTGAACTTGTGTTTCTGAAATTGTTCGCCGCTGGGGAACTCAACGGCACCTAGTTCGGATTGTACTAAGAGGGATATTTTGTGCGTCGGGAGTGCGATGTCGACATTTATAGGGTAGATGATTTCGCTCGAGCGGTTCAGTTCCTTGTAAAGAGATTTTTCTCCAGCTTTGAGGCGGATGTCGTGGAACTCTTCTGCCTTTGAGATCACTGAGAGCTGCAGTTGTTAATATATTTCCAGCAAAACTGGCATCTCACTCACAATTTGCGCCACACCAGACTGCGGTTTTAGAGTTTGGAGTGCCTTCATCGTCTCATACCGTATGTGGTACCTAGCCATGGCGTCTCCGAAAGGCGTAGGCTTAATGCTGTTCGACTCAACGAGGTCACAATCCTGAAGAAGCTTGATATCCTTCTCGCAAACCTGGCGAAGCATCTCGTTCTCATCATCTCTATTGGCGCCTTCTTTCAAATTATAGTGTGTGGGATTTCTCCTCAATCTCACAAACAGAAACGTGCCCGCAAGCCAAGCGGTAGCCGATTCAATACTAGTGACGTTCCCGAGCCCTATCTCAGCATTCAAGTGGTCGATGAGATTCAAATGCAGGCAGCTTTCGAGGCCCTCGGATCCGGATACCAGGCGCTCATAGTGATTGACGCGCTCTTTTCTGGTTAGGATTACGGCCGTTGCACTGTCGTCGAATTGTGGTCGACCGGCTCGCCCGAGCATCTGCATGACTTCGAGATCGGAGTATTCCTGGCAGCAGCCGTCTTGCCAGCCGACAGTATTCTTGATTATTACGAGGTGGCAAGGGAGGTTTACTCCGACTGCAAGCGTTGATGTGCAGCATATGATACTGATCTTTCCTTCGAGGTATCCGTTTTCGACCTGCTGTCTGTCTGCAGGCTCGAGGCCGGCATGATGAAAGGCAACACCTGCGGCTGTGGTTGCTACACAAATGGGAGTCAGTATTTGTTAGAGTGCATTTGAGGGGATAGCATACTTTTCAAGTCTGCATTGCTAACAGCCATCGGCTTGTTCGGCCCCTTCCACATCCGTGCCGGATGGTTGGACATAGTCCACAGTCTCGCCAATTCCTTCGCTGTGGTAACAGCCGAATTCCTCGTGCAGCAGAAGATCATAATCGGCTTCTTAGCAGAGTGTGTGGAAATGACATCAGGAAGTCTATGAGAAGTAAGTCATGCACTGGAAATACAAATCGAGACATACTTTGAATTAAGCAACTTGTCAAATGCGAAGTCGTTGCCGTGAGACTGGTGCCCATAGACGAACTTCTGCAGCTTCACTGGACGAAACTCCTCACCAAAGTGCTCTCGATGCGCTGGAACATGCTGACTAGTCGCATTCCTGCCTATCCATGTTGCAATGTCTTCCGAGTTTGGGATAGTCGCGCTCAGCGCAACAAAACGGACGTTGGAACCTATATTCTTCATGCGTGACACGACGACCTCCAGTGTAGCGCCGCGGGCTTCCTTGAGCGTATGGACCTCGTCGATAAGAAAGAGCTTCACGAGCTGCATGAGCCTGGCATGATCCTTCCACTTCCTCGTCATGCTGTCCCATTTTTCTGGCGTGGTAATAATAATCTGGCTATTCTGAACGTTCCTCAGCTGACTATGATCCGTATCACCAGTAAGCTCTGCGCACTGCAGCCCCAGCGAGTGGAGTTTGCGACTCCAGTCACGGAACCTCTCAGCGCAAAGGGACTTGGTCGGGGCTTGGTAGACTACTTTGAACTGCTCGTCCCTGAGAGTATTCAGTAAACGGCAGATTGCTAGCTCCATGACAACTGTCTTGCCACTCCCTGTCGGCGCGGCCAGAACCACATTGTCATCACTTTTGTATATGCTCTGGAAGCACTTTGACTGGACGGCGTTGAACACAGGAAAGTGGAATAGAGAGCGGTAGCTATCAGGCAGTTCGCGCACAGACAGGAGGACAATGCCTCGAATTGAGACTGGTATGTCCTGAAACTGATTGTTTGATGGCTCTTGTGCCTGTGTTCCAGTATAAGACGACTGGAACGCCTGAGTGATCATTTGGTTTTCCAGGTTTCCTCGAAACAACCTATTTGTTCGTCCACCAGGGTGAAGGCGTGCCAATGGACTAGATGATTCCTTGATATCTATCTCCGAAGATCCTGAGGCTAGACTTCGATGGGGCGTTACCTGCAATCCTGAGATTCAAATTTAGCTGTTGTTTGTAAAGTACTGAAGATTGTCTGGACACATCAACTCACCACTAAAAAACGGCGATACCTGCTTCGAAGGCTCCATCCGTCGTGCAGCCGGTTTATATGACGAGAAGTGCTCGGAATTCGAGGATTGATACTGTTGTTTCTGCTGCTGTTGTGAATAGCCTTTCGCTTGAGCAAGCAATTCGAGATCTAAACTGTCAGAAACGCCTTCTGAGACGAAGAACATGATCAACACCCAATCAGCAGATATATCTCTCACCAAAAGCATCGAATTCCACGTCCTGCTCAAGCCTATCCCCATGCCCATCCTCGTATTCGAAATGATCTTGAGTCACAGGCGTAGGCAAAACCGACTGAGACTGGAACTGAGCACTTGGGTGATAGGACTGATGCTGCTCTGCCTCTTGTCCTTGTCCGTATCGATAAGCATTGCTGTTACTGAAGAAGGGTGAGACTTGCGACCCTTCAGTGAGCTTGTCATCGGTAAAGGTGCTTGAGTGATGGGATTGAGATGAGGCTGGATACTGTCCTCCAGCTCCAGCAACGGCTCTGCGTTTCCAGGACGCCATTGTGCCGCCGCTGCTTTCCTGGCGGGTGATGGAGAAGGAGCGATTGACACCGCACCTCATGATGGAGAGAGTTGGTTGTTAAATGGGGGAGGGTAGATTGATGAAGTGAGAAGGGGAGATGGGAGGCCAGGATGGATGGGAGACCCGATTTACGAAAGTGAGATCACCCGGCACGTGGACCTGGAGATATCTGTAGACCAACAAGGTCAACGATACTGAATGATCCAAGGCAGGTCCGCCGTAGAGTGTGATGGTTCTGATTGAGAGTTTTGAACAGATTAGACGTAGTTACTCCGCCATCGAACGAGATGTAACGATTTCAGAATGGTTCACAACACAAATCGAGTGGTCAGCAGAAAGTACCTATTCAACCGTATAAGATATGGAAGAAGAAAGGCAAGAATATACTGTGGAGCAGCAACGCAAGGCCACGTATACAGGCTTTGCATTAAAAACATCATTTCTATGCAATCTTCAATGAACCACACCTAGTATATTTCACAAGTTTTACTTCCAAAACTAACCCAATCAATAAAAGAACATCAAAACATCCGCATAGTGAGACATTCGCAACCATAGCTATCGTCAGTATCAGATAAATCATGAAAGCTTAGAGTACTACTATCAATCAAAAGTACGCGCCGCTTGCAGATCGCGAGGTACTCGATCTTGTCATGCCCGGTGATGTGGGTCTTGAGGTTGAGATGCCTGCATCGGATAGGAAGGGCGTGGTTGGGAGCTTGATGGAGATCTCCCGTGGAGAAGTAGACATAGGTGACGGTTCATCACTCTTGCTTTCTTTTTCAAAACGGCCAACACGAATTGGTGGTGGGCGGAGTTTATCGGAAACCGGAAGCTCGCAGAGGTAGGTTGCCACAAGAACGGCGAAGGTACCGATGAGATACTGAGATGGTCAGCACTGGTCGATTGACACGGTTTAAAACCAGCAACTTACAGTCATAGTTGGTTCGAAGTCGAACAGCCAGACACTACCCATCGATGTAAGTATTATCGTAGTAGCCGACGCAACATTCCGAGCATCTGCAAACGTTGGACCAGCAAAGAAAGGAGCTGCAATTCCTCCAAAGGCTTGAACCAGGATGGTAGCCCAGACCACCCAATTATAGCCTTCAAATACTCCACCATTGGCAATCTTCTCACCATCCAAGAAGACAACACCAATGAACAGCGCTGGGAAAACCGAGTAGACCGCAACTTGCACATTGCGGACCCAGAGCGACGTAGGCTTTGCACTATCCCGCATGACCTTCTCGAAGTAGACACCCGACAGACCAGAAGCAGCACACGATCCAAGTGTAGCAAGAACGCCGAGCATTCGATCCATAACCGGAACCGCAGTTAGAATATCCTCCTCGATACCTTCATACGTAGCCGAGCGTTTATGCAAATTCTGCTCCGTCTGCCCCTGCAGCTTGACAGACTTCCACTCCTCCAACGATCGCGGGAAGTCAAAATTCGTCGCGGCATTCTCAAGCACTAGCTCATCCGAGCTACTGATGGGAGCATTGACAAGTGCAACACCCACGACAAGCAGGAGAATAAATCCCCATTTCCGCAAGGGCACGGTTCTCCCCAGCAGTATAAACCCGAATACGGAGCTCACGACAATCTTCAACTGGTACGATGTCTGGAACGTCGCGGCCTGTAGGTTCGAAAGCGCAATATACTGAAGCGAGTTCGCGAGGGTGTAGAGCGCGGCGGGAATCGCAAGCTTCCAACTATCGCCTGAGAATACGGCGGCGGCGAGGGTGGAAAGAAGCGAAGTCGCGGGAACAGATGGAGGTGCCGATTTCGAGACCTCGTAGAGCGCTAATGTTAATGAGACAGCGAGTTTCACGACCTCGCTGAAGAAGACGGCCGTTGAGGTTAGGTAGCGCTTGCCACTGGTGGGAGCCATCATTCTGGAGTAATGTACCAGCTGCACGCGACAGTCAGTTATTTGTCCGAGCAACCAAGGCGGGAGACTAACCAGTACGAAGGTTGTATATTGAGCCGTTAACTATATAGCAAAGACAATTAACTCCATTTAAGCAATTCGTTTAGCGAGGAGAGCTTACCAAAATCCAAGAGCCATGCTTCCAAGCCGGCCCCGGTCCTGACGACTGTCGCTGGACACTTTCGCCCATGTTGGTGTTTGTGGCTCTCTTCAGCAGAATGGTTTAATGTCGAAAAAAACGGAGAAATCACCCAATGACAATTGCTGAGAGCTTGCCTATATAATGACAAGGACTGAGACCAGCAGCAGACTAATTTATCCACAGCGTGCGAGCATAGTCTTGAAACCGCGTCGACGAGTAGACCCGTCCCTGTCGGGCGGTGTGGCATTAATCACGGGGATCCGGCGATTTCCCCTGGATTTAGCGGGAGATCCGATTCCAGCAAGTGATTGGCTGCTCCTGACGTCAGGCCACTGGCGGGCGCCAACTCAGTCTTGAGTGCTTCAGTGCTTCACTCTTCAGGCGTCGCCCAACCTCCAGATTTGGGTGAAAATCAACGAGATGATCGACGGCAAACGCGGTGACTGTTCCATGAGTGGCAGTGTGCTGTGCCGCCGTCGACGTCGTGGATTCTCCGAAACAGGCTTGCACACGTTGCAAGTCTTGATTCCCAGTATGCGTGCGGTCTGTGCTTGCTTTTACAGACTGAGGACTTTAGAGTGTAGCGGAGTACTACTTTGATACTTGGAATCTAAACCCTTGCTGTTGCGCATTCTTTCTGATAGTGATATGACGAAATATTATCTACAGCTCACCGGCACACCGAGCAGTGTTACCAAGATCCCAACCAATCGAGCAACGTTCTGTGACCAAAGTCGAGATGCAAGGAGCTTGACCATGTCAAGTTTGTGCACTACGTACTACAGAGGCCGAGGTAAACAATGAAAAACAGATCCTGGTACGGAGTATAGACATTATTATTCTATGGACATCTGACATCACTATCCAAAATTTCCCATGTCCGAAAAGTAATCAAAATCCCAACCATGCAACAGATGGGAATCAAAAATCAGAAATCAATGCATCATGAATGAAACAATGATGCCGCCAACAAGATGAGATGTGCAAAGTGAATTAGTTGATAAGGATCGAATTGTGTGATGGTTTCATCACATCACAACAGGTTGCGACACATTGACAGCAAAAAAAGAAATCTGTAATTAAGGATAGTAAAGAAGGTATCAGCAGTCATCATAGCTAATGCACTGCGGTCAGGTTGTTGCTTTCGTTATTCCATCCCAATGCCCAAACAGGGTACTCGCCGGTTTCCTTGGGGGCCTCTACAGAGTCCTCCAAGACAATTGCCCCGCTGCTGTCGGTGCGTCGCCTCGAGTGGTTCCTCTGCAGATCTGGAACAGGAGGCGGAGGAAGGCTGGGCGGAGGTTTTTGAGACAGGGGTGAAAAGCGGTGAATTGGGAGAGTTGGGGTGATTGGAGATGTGGCACTCGTGGCGGGAGAGGGGAGGTCTTTCGAGGAGCCCACGCTAGCTTGTGGCGACGAGGTCGGGTTTGTCGTAGTTTTGTCTTCAAAATCAAAGCCGGTGCCTTGTGGAGTCCAGGTTTCTGGTTCCTTGTAGGCCATAGGTGTAGCTGTAGCTTGACTTGTGCGTGCGGAGGCCGGGGGGAAGCTACCGCTAAGACGTAGAAACGAGGTGTCAGAGCGGTAGTACGAATCTCGAGAGGGCCCGGAGAAGTTCGAGATTACCGAACGGTGATCCTGTTCCATGTTTTCATTGAAGATGCTTGGAGTAATCTTGCCCTCTCGCGTTCGCATCACCTCGAGCAGGCGCTCCTCTTGTCTAGTCACAGCCATGACACGACTCCTCCTGTTGAGTTCTTTCTGGGAGAGAGCTGGTTCTCTTCTTGCCGCCCTCTTTTTATCGTAAACGGGTTCGTTGTGGGCAAAACCAGGTTCGAGGATCATGGGGATTCCACTTGACCGGCGTGACCGAGTGTTCCCTGTCGGCATTGGTGGTTGAAGATGCTTCGAACTCGACCTTGATTTTTGGGTGTTGCTCGACGATGGGCGGTCGACACTTTTCAATGTTCCCCGAATAGTATGAGCGGCAGCAGCCGTGCATATTTCAGCCTCGTACCCTCCATACGTACTGACGCTATCCCTCTTGTTTTTGCCTGGTTTCAAGTGACGTTTGAAGGCCGCTCCATCGTCTTCGTCTTCAGAGGATGATAGGCACAGCACGCTAGAAGTGTTCAAGTCGGAGTTTTTGAAGGTGCTCTTGCTGCTCTTGCTGCTCTTCTTGGACATGGAATCACCTTTGACCCTGGACAGATCATTATGCAAGCCTAACTTCAAGCGCGCCAACTCATACTCGGGCCCGTCTTGCATTGACTTGGCAGATACAGCATCCCGAAGAGTTCCCTGGGAAGAATGTGCCGATTTTTCAGATCTCGCTGATACGAAAGACCTGGCGTCACTTGGCTGCAGGTGCTCCCTGCCGCGCATGTGGAAATTCTTAAACTGACTCTTGAAAGCACGCTCGGGTGATCGCGGAGTCGGTATACCACCGAGGTTCTTCACCAGTGCCATGTCCATGTCGGTAGTCCGCACCGTCCGCTCTAGCGAAGCGTTGTTCCATGAAGGTGTTTGCGGAGGCGGTTGCTCATCCAAAGAGCCCACAACGCTATCAAGAGGTTGTTGGTTTTGCTCTGGACGGCTCAATGCTCTCGGTCGTAACTTCGTCAGTTTCTTGCCTGTCAAGCGGCTTTCGGATTTGTGCATCTTCAATGCCAATGCTGAGTTTTCGGCCGTAATTTCGGAGGTGAAAGATATGGCGGAGGGAGAAGTTACCATGCGCTGCGGGGATAGGAGATTCGTGGAGCTTGTCTGAGAGGTAGGTTGCGGCTTGGGAAAGAGCAGAGAAAGGTCAATTCTTGGAGGTCGAGTCTTGCGCTTGCTTTCCTTCATTGGCCCTTTGGGTTTTTGGAATGCCGGGTTAAGCCCACCCTCTTGGTTCTGTTCGCCATTCGTAGCATCACGGTTCTCGGGTTCGGCTGAAGTCTCCCGGGAGCTGAACCGGGAATGCAAGCCAGAGGACGATCCAGTCAAGTGTAGTTTCCTTGACAGTTGAACCAGAGGTGGCGCCGAGTCGGAAGTGCCCTTGTAGTCGTTTCTCAACACCGGTGACGATGACTGAAGACGGAGACTCGGCACCTGTAGAGTAGCGTCTGCATCCTCGTGCTGATGCGCATCGGTCGCATTCAAATATCCAGCGCTCCTGCTCGTCCGCTCGTCGGGCCGTCTATGATAATCGTTGTCGAAGGCGAGGTCTGTCGTTCCAAGGATTTTCGAAGCTTTATGCATGGACCGCGTGTTACGGTCAGTGCGACTGCTGCGAGTGTTTTCGCTATTGCCAGCTCGAGGGTCGGCACTGGAGGTCCGCAAGGGGATGTGGAGTGGGTTGGTTGGCATTGTGCACCCTACCTAGCTCAGGTGATATTTCGCAAAACAGTTCGTTGCCCGGCAGATCGAGCACCAGTACGGGGACGCTGAAATATAACGCTTGCCCCCTGTTCGTGCGTTGCGCAGTGAGAGTTCGCGGCAATGCCCGGTTGGCTGTTTCAGCCCAAAAAAGGCTTCCCCACACCAGAGTCGTTGAATACCGGGGATGAAACACCTGGCGCCTGCACCATAGGTTCGTCAATTATTTGGATATCAGAGAGCGATCGTAAGAATTAGATATTCGAATTCCGTGGTTCAGGGAGTGAGCCAGTGGGGAAGAAAAGAGCGACTGGGCTGGGACGAAAGAGGGCGGAAAGGAGAGAAGAAGGTGAACTGACAAGAGGACCAGCAGCACAGATGCTTTTATTATTTGGACAGAAAGGTTCTAACCGCGGAAGTCGACTAAAAGGCCAATTTAAAATCAAGTCCGGATCTGCCTGTGCACCGTGTCCACTCTTTGGCACAAACTCTGGATTACACCACACGTAAATCATCATCAGAACCGCGCATTACGGAGTACTTATCCCTCCCAGTCCCAGCCGTCCCTGCTAGGCTACTCCATCTCAAAATAGTGCTGGGAGTACAAAACTCCAAAAGGGCAAGGGGCTCTAACAAGTGGGTGTCCTATTTAAGGGGCGATCAGACTTCAATGGGCGAAAGCCAAAGTCCAGATCGGAGCCACATGGGCTAGCTTACAATAGGATGAGCGGTACTTCTAGAGCAGCGATCATCATGGAAAATTAATACTAGCATTTTCGTTCCTGAGTTCGTCGGACTGGATCGGGTACGGTCCTGGAGATCAGTCCAGCATCCATGAATCTCAGGCGTCTAGGTCGGGATGGTTTCAGGAGCTCTACCTTGAGGTTATCAGGCTGGCTGCATCAGGAACACATGCACAACACCAGTTGCGGTGACAACTGCAGCAAGTGGGCTGAACAAGGATGAGGCCTGTCAAAAACTGTGTTTGCTTTTTCCCTCGATCCGCCGAATGATCTAGCGTCCCTCCAGACGTTCTCCAGAGTCCGACTGAAAGATCTCGTCAAACACGTGTTGAGCCAAGCCACGCGACCGGCCTCCATCAAGCGTTTAGAGCCGACTTCTCTCCTGCAGACTGCTTTATCATGCGCTGCAGACGCAGCCGACCGGAGAATTGTTACATCCTGCTGCTGCCCAACCTTGCCTTCACTGCCAGTGTCAAGCTCGAGGCCGAAACGAACAATCCCACCCAAGAGGTTCGCGGCTACCAGCATCCAGCCTCGCACTCACGATCCCCCCTCACCCAGGTTACAAGTCGAGAAACGAGAAAGCCGACCTGCCTTGAGCTTCGATCTCGTCCCATGGAAGCTGGGTGCCGCCTACCAATAACAGAACGCGCTCCCCTGCAGATCGCCGACCTAAGCGGAGTGCGTGGAGCGACTGGGGATCGATTATTGATCCATTTCGATTCAATAGTCCGTCCAGCCCACAATGTATTTGGAAGCATTCAAAACCATCATCTGCATAGGCCAAACTACGGAGTAACCCGACAATTTGACATGTTCCCCAGCACCTAGCGTGCAAATGCCCATTTCGGTGCGTTTCTCGCCATGTGTTTTGGAGTGCACCTTTCCTTTACCGGTAGGTCGATGGCGTGTTTCAGTTCCTGGATTTTGCTGCTGATGGTGTGGCTTTACTATTGGTGATGGCTTGGGCATGGCAGGAGTAGTATGGGGTTGGTGGGATAAGGGGTGCTCATAACAATCCCTGCAGAGCGGGATTTAGCTGCAGTCAAGTCTCCAACCTTGACTCATGGATCGCATATTGCTTGCTTCTCACCAAGCCCAGCAGTGGTGAGCACTCCTGGAGCCAAGTATGATGAGATCCCGTCTGGACGACGGTCCGGAAGGCAGCGGGATATTGGCTTCTTCGAGGACCCATGTTCGCCGTCTATAATTGGACATGTCATATTCGTCCCCGGTGCTTCGAAACAGCGTTAGCCTCATCACAAGCCTGTAGCTCGGAAACACACCTCCCATGCGGTCTCGCATCCTTCAATCATTTTTGGTCGCTGATTTGGTGTTCGCTCAACAATGCGCTAGCCTATGAGATCGGTATATCGCTGATCGATCATCATGATCGAACTCCTACCGCTTTGCCAAGGCAGGCACGCAACAGAGCAGCTAGTAGCTACAGTACGGAGTAGCAAAGCAGCTCCACCTCTCCACCTGCATGTCTTATCTTCAGTTCGAACCCAAAGGCCTGTCACTGTCAGTTCAGAGTTCAATGATTGCCAACAAGCCAAGCTAGTTCCGTAGCTGCTGTGTTGATCAAAGCCCAATCGGCGAATGACAGATCGACCCGAGCGACTTCTCCAACGCAGTTTGTCTTTGTTGTTCCACACTTCTCCAGGTTGGGCTATAGTGAGCTGGAGGATTGTGTACGTAGCCCGAGTCGATCAACATCACAGCTTGGATTCGGCCCTCACCGTAAACATCAACATCAGACAAACGAAAAGCAAGGAAGAAGCAAACCATCAGCATCTCAAACAGAACTAGCCGTGCAATACTCCGTATTCCCTCTCGACACAAAGAAACGGTGATCCTTGCAGTTCAGGGCAACCATCTTCTTTGGAACCTGGATGATCTGTTGACGCTAGTCCTCTGTAGTACGGAGTACGGTCCACGGGGGATACTCCGATTGAGATCTTGCTGTGCAGTGAAGACTTTCTGTAACTAAGTGGAACCGATAGTCTACAGTTTGTTCTGCTCGCTACTTGCCACTGGCATCAAAGGCGGCGACGACCCGGGGACTTGGGACTGAAGGCTAAATTTCGGCCTATCGAACAAGTTCAGCGCGTTGTTTCAACCCCGGTAGATTGTCAGGCTATCATTAACTATCGAACAACATTACTCGATAGACTGAGGATACCTCTCCACAATGTGTTTGCCAGACTTTCTTTGCTTGCATAAAGATCATCTTGAGTATTGTACACGCTTTCCCGGAAAGGTCGAAACTTGAGCTCCATGACCATGTCAACGCCAATATTCATATGCGATTATCAATGCTGCTTTTCTTAAATATGTGTGTTTCGAAAATGAACACTTGCACCTGCTGTAGTCCACCTGACTCCATACGGCACGCAACATACACTGAGTCACCGACGTACCTTTCTGCGCGGTGGACCTGTCGTTCGTTTCATGATGGACGTATTTCCGTACGGACTATGGAGCTCTTTAGCTCAAGCTAAGCTAAGCTCAAACAGTCAAGCTCAAGCTCAGCTCAGCGTGAACCTGAAACATCAAACTCGAACGCCTAGGACGGGGTCCCACTCTAGGTAGCAAACAGACTGCAATCGATGACGTACGACAGCGAGTTTTCCCCGTGCAACTTTCATGCGTCGAATGTACGCAACATGCAACGAAGCGTCAATGTGTTCATTCATTTTCGTTCCCACTCGTGTCCGCCCCGACGTCGATGAGCTTGGTGTAGTTGCTAATTTTGCGTCGTTTTCGCCCGCTGCGCCGCGGTCCCCCACTGTCTTGCTCTAGGTCTGTTGTTGACTGGGATGGGGTAACAGGGACGGGTTCCGGACCAATATGAGATGATCTAGTGCGCTTGCGGGTGGAATTGTTTGCGGGCTGAGGAGTAAGTAGGTTTGTCTCGGTTAGGGCGTCGTTTCCGACGACGCCAGTGGAGCTTCTCTCTCTTGTTTGACGCTGGAAGCTGGATACCTGAGTGTGCTGCAGTGTATCTGTGTGTTTTGGTTGTGTCTCGCTTGCCTGCAGTCCTTGGTCACGCTGTTCGTTGCCCCTAATTGGTATGATTGGGTTTATGGGCGGTTGGCTCAGGCCTCCAGCTTCGCTGGTGGATGGCGGGCTAAACGCCTCAATAGAACCAGGTACATGCTTCGTTGTGTACTGTGGTGGTCTTAGCATACGTGCAAGGGCTAAGATGATCAACTTACATGGTGCTGAATCTTAACCATCGGGTGCATGATCTCCTCTTGGATTACCCGGTGAACTTCCGTCTGATTAGGAATGAAGAACGCCGGCAGCCCTTTGCGAGCGCTTTCTTTTGGCTTGAGTCCAGGGGTGGGGTGTAAGACCGCTTTGCGCTTGAGAAACTCCTTCACCCGGGAAGACGCCGGGGGAGTGCAGTCTGTACGAAGTTAGCATATGATTATGCAAACATTGTCTGGTGAAACCTTACGGGTTTTCTCGCTCCATGCCGCCATCGTGTTCGGTACTCCTTCCGCTAGTATGACGCTCAAGGCCCTTCGACCTAGCACTATGTTCTTCAAGCTCTCAAGAGTCTTGCTTTCCTTTGGTTCCAGTAGGCACCGGTAGCATGCATGGATGTCAGGGACACTATCCTTGAACGCACCCAAATAACCGTAACAGAGTCGATGTTGTCTAGTATGACAAAAGCTACATGCAAGCTGCTGGAATCAGTATAGTTTAATACCCGACTAGTTGGGTATTTGCTCACCATTTCTTTCTCTTCTCCCTTCCATTCACACAGACACCTCACAGGTGCAGGTTCCTGTGACTTCCACTCTTTTAAGCCGTTTGTTTCTTGTTGTTTAGTATTATTGCGCATTTCTGCAATCTTTTCTTTGCGAAGAATGAACTTTTGCGCCGGTCTGGTTCTTTCCGCGCTTTCGGACCCTAAAGTCGGCAACCGCTTGGCTGGTTGCGTAGAGGTCAAATCCAGATCTGACGAATGCACTTCCTGGGACTAATGAAACAATTAGCCGATTTGCGAATTTGCGGAAGAAAAAACTCTAGGGGACTTACTGGCATCATCAACTGCAGTCTTTCTCGTTCAGCAGCGTCCTGCGTTGCTTCTTCGGAGCTTCGTACTTTACGGCACATGGCAAATGAGTAAGACGCCAGACACATATGAGTGAATACAACGATACCTTCAATTTGTGAGGCCTGTAGCATCTCGTCCTTAAATCCGATATCTTCGCCCCGAGGTACGGCGTCGTTATACTCTATTCCAGCAGGGATTTGCGGCAAGGGTTCGGAGGCCAGTGGCTCCGGGCCAATCCATCTGAGTGAGGTAACTTTGAGGCCAACACTACTACAGTTAGTGGTAGCTGATAAGTGACTGGGTAAGTACCTACGTGTGCCACCCACTCTCCATCTTACCGCAAGCTTGGGATTCTCTAATCCAGCTCTCGGTCCGTGGATAATTTATCAGATCATCCTTCCCGCTACTGAAACCAGGCGGCTCGTAGTCAAGAGGGCAATCGTCGGTGTAGAAAAGGTGAACGCCGAGCGTTCGTTTGTCTGAATGTGTTAGCAGCAATATATTTAACACCGGAGAGCGTTTACTTGGTAGGGAGGGCAGAAAAGAGCTAAGGGTGATCAAGCGCCTGACAATGCTCTCTAGCCCTACTCTAGCTGTATGTGCGGACTTCATATCAGCAACATAACCAACCGGCTGCACCGATAAACTCTCTAGTCGCTTATTCACGTCCTTTATACCTTCGGTATATCTGAAGGTAAAGGTATATGACTCCAAGACGTTTTCAGGCACTTCTTTGTCGGCGATGATAGTGAGCTGAACTGCTTCCAGGACACTCTTACTGAGAGCGTCGAAGATACCCGTTTCCTGGACTCGTCAGCAGAATGAACGGTCACTGAACCAAAGACATACTAGAACGTTGAGGAGCATATCAGCCTTCGGTTCGGAGCCACGGAGGATGATCTTCAAAGGTTGGCTTCTTTTTGGCTTCCCAGATGCGTTTTCAGAAACCCCGCTGAATCCATTCTGGTAAGAACTGTTCTCAATAAACTCGCGATATGAGAATTTGTCCTGCTTCTGGGCTAATTTGAGATCGCGATCGTCGAAGCATTGTAGTGGCAAAAATTCTCTGAAAAGGTCGTTAGCCATGTGTGAGCAGCGTAGTGAAATGGTAAGCGAACCGGAGATAGAATAGAGTTCCAAACTACATATAAAGTCATTAGTATGTGTTGTGATTGAGAAGGCGGAGTACCTACGGATACATGAAGCATGATCTTCACCATTTCCAGGCTTTGTTGCTGCTGTAAGGCGCGAATTTCCCCGGGACTCAATTTGGCCAAGCTATCCTGCGCAGCTTGTGTCTCGACTGGTGGCGAGGACATAGGCGTAGTACCATTCGTAGGCAGGCCACCACGAGATTGGGCATGCTGTGGCCGAACCGCCGTCGGCGGCCCAGTATATTTGATTCTGACCATGGGGAAGAAAGGCGTGCGAAAGCCCCTCGCTATCGCCGATTGTTCCTGGTCGTATTTGAGAATGAAGATGCAGCAATTAGAAATGGATGGGTGAAGAAGTGGAAGGGTAGAGGTCCGATGGAAATTCAAAGTTCGGTCACGGGAAGCGGAATTGCTGTCGCGTCTTGAATTTGCGAACGCCGCCCTGGAGAGCCGTTTGTATTCATTTTCCTGGGGTACAGATCTGCTTTCTTATCTTATTTCTTATTTATTGCCTTAAACTTCTAATCGCATTCTTTTTCCTTGTGCTGTCTAGTTCCAACATCATTATCTTGAACTCAATATATTACCAGTCTAGAGTAATCAATTGCTCTTCCTTCCATTGCATCAATTGCATACCTTCATAGTCCATTCTTGTCTACTGTAATATCAGTACTAGTGGAAACTGCTCATCAAACCATGTACATTTCGATCACTGTTCTATTGATGCAGCGGACTCGTAATTTTAGGTTTATGAGAGTAATAAATATTTCCGCGGTTGCAGCGACTATTGCATCGCATACCTTTTCGTCAGCTCTATACTCAACCAGCAAGAGCCTTAAATCCAGGTCTGAGATCCGTCCTCTTCTTCAGCTAATTATAGAAGCGGACCGACGTTTGAGGATGGGGCGGAGACAGCTGAAGGATCAGATACCTCCTGCATGGCATCCTTGACACAGACCAAGGACCCAATTCTGCTTGCACTATAGATATCAAAGCCATTGTATAGTCTGTTCTAGGAGCTTATGCTAGGTGTCCACCACGGCCCAAGCCGACAAACTGTTCTACAACAAGCGGCCCGTTCAATTTCTAGGCCTTCCCCGCATTTCTCTTCGAAAGGTGTTGGAGACGACCCCACCATTCCACGTGATTTGTATTGGCTCTTGATTTTGATAAGCTTCTGTGCACTTCAGGACTGTAAAGTTAAGCATATGTAACAGAGGTAGAGCATGGATTTTCAAGGAATTTTTCGCCTTATTTTTTAGGTATCCGAGTTAGTTCGTGCCTCTCAACGGAAAAATATCTGTACGCCAACCCGTCACCCATGTGTCGCGGGATAATTGAGGTATAGCGCCGAGAGTGGGAGTCTGATGATTCTTGTCGGGAGCAGGACGAGTTTCACCTTGCATGGCAAACTCTGCCCGCTTCGCTCGCAAAATTTACATCTAAACTAGCTATTGCCTTTTTATTTACAGTGGTTCAAATACAGTAGACATCCAATCCATAAATGCTTTTTATCAAGAGAATTCAGAGTCCTAGATCTACGGAGTATTGCCGCTCGGAAGTCGCCAAATCGGGCTAGTCGACCAGGTGACACCGGCCGGAGGAGACACAACCAACCACCTCCAGCTCCTCGATCGTCTCCGCCCAACATCTCTCCTTGTTCGGGGCACGCCACACTGAGAGTTTTCTTTTCTTGTTTCCTGCCCATCTTCACCCGCTGTTTTTCTGAACCTCTAAATTTCCACTGCCATGACGATCATGTTTTAACGACCACTGTTTTCTTTCACTTTGGGCAGTCAGATGGTCTTGGAGACCGTTACGGAGTATCGTGCTGACAACACCCCATCTCGTCGATACCCTGAACCCGACCAAGCGCTTCGACTAGCTCCTCCTTATTTCCTTCTCACTTGACGCTCGAAAATTATCACCGTGACGCATATCATAACCGAATAGAGACGACCGTTTCGACCGTACTCTCACCGCTTACGACGCGTCCTTGTGCTTATCTAGGTTACATCCTTGACGGTCAACCTAGAACAGAAGAACAAGATGGATGACAACGAACATCAAGGGGCCGCTTCAGGCTCTATTGGTCAGTTCTCTTTCGCGCCTGCAACGCGTACGACAGTCGTAACCACAACTACAACTACCACAACTACATTTCCTCCGTTACAAATCAAGCCACCGCGTGCGGTCCAAGAACTCGATCCCAAGCTATACCCTCTCGCTTCCTTCCCTACACCTGCGGCTCTGAAAAATATCAAATTCGACGTGGGAGGAAAGTCGGTTGTCTTTAACGAGCCTGATGATGCTACAGCGACTTTAACAGAAGTACGAGTTACAGTCTGTCCCTACTAGTAACGATCACGGAACTAATATGCAACTTATAGATCACCGAAAAAAATGATGCTTTAAAAGCATCTAATGGTATAGTCCGCTCGGTCACTTCATTCAATTCCGAAGACAGCCTGCTACCACGTCGATTTCCTGCTCCACGAGTCTCGAGCCATCCATCTCCCGTTCCGACTAGCTTTAAGCGTCGTCCGCTATCTATAGCAGAAGCCCGTGATGACAATCTAAAATCCAAGGCGCCGCGTGTTCCCTCAGAACCTGTGTCTCGCTCCGTTGGCAATGTTTCGTCTTATCCTAGAATCGCCGGCTTGGCAACACCCGAGACAGAGAGTAGCAGTTTTGGTTCTCAGGAGAGTATTGCGTCGCGGAGGAGAATCCATAGTGCGAACTTCCCTCGAAAAGAGACCCTGCTGCGGTCTCCGTTGTCTTCCGAGGTCGAATCCCAGGGCACTTCGACATCTCTCCATGTCAGGAGGGATCCTGCACGTACCAACACGATCGTTCCCGATAGAAGCAGATATCTTCCACGTCCTTCAGCATCAAACCTCACGAACTCGGTCATACAGGAAGACGAGGATGTTGGAGAGCAACAAGATTCAGAAGCTACTGAAAGCCAAGAGACGGATGTTTCAAATATTTTCTCGCAGGATCCAACCGTAGATTCGGTGTCGCAGCATACAGCTGTTGATAATGTCGTTGCTCAGGATATGTGTCTGCCCAGTCCTAGTTTGTCCCCAGTCGCGGCCATGAACGCACTGCATGGGGAATCGTCATTCGACTCTGCCGAAGATCCTGAAGATGAAACAGATTCGAGCTTTGAGCACATCGATACTCGACCTACTGACGCCTCTACGAAAAAGGCTCCGAGCTTCGCTATGCCTGCGGCTGCCAAAAACAGTCTTGGTAGCTCCGTCTCCGGCGTACCCAGCGCGTCCTCCTTGATGGATTTGCCCAACGTCGTGGACTTCTTCGACACCATACCAGAACAAATGAAGACATACCTCATGTACCAACTTTTGAAGCGTTGTCCGAAGTCGACTCTACACTTCGTTGCCGATATCGTCAATCCAGCCCTGAAATGCGATTTCCTCACCCTTCTTCCCCCCGAGTTGAGTCTCAACATTGTGAAATACTTTGATACCCAGACCATGTGCCGTGCTGCTCAGGTCTCAAAAAAGTGGAGGCACATCATCAACTCTGACGAGAAGTCCTGGAAAGAGCTCTTCGAAAGAGATGGATTTGTGCTTCCAGAAGGAGAGTTGCAGCGAGCTATTAGAGAGGGCTGGGCTTGGCAGTTTCCAAACGGAATTGATGACTATGAGAAGGACCTCAGCTTGTCTAATTTCATCAAGCCGGATCCGGAGTCTTCTGGGTCAGCTTTATCACCGCTTGCTGGTCCAAGCGATAGGTCGACATCTATCAGTCGTCGGCCAAAAAGAAAAGCCAACATTCGGGTTTCTAGTCGAAAATTTGCAAAGCGAAAGATTTCCTCGAGCGGCACTGATCATTCAGACTCGTCGGATTGGAGAAGAGAAGTGTCATTAGCGGAAGGGCCATATGCAGCTGCTAACGCTGCAGCGGCAGCCATTCCCTACCCGGATATTGGTCTTCCCTCTCTAAGGAGCCTCCATCTCTACAAGTCCTTATACCAGCGTCATTATTCTGTGCGCAAGGGCTGGATGAAGCCTGGGGTGAAGCCAAGACACATTGCATTCCGCGCCCATGATCGCCATGTAGTCACATGTCTTCAGTTTGACACGGACAAAATTCTGACCGGCAGTGACGACACTAATATCAACGTGTACGACACGAAGACGGGTGTCTTAAGGGCAACTCTCCAGGGACACGAGGGCGGCGTTTGGGCACTCGAATATCATGGCAACACCCTGGTCTCCGGATCCACTGATCGGTCTGTTCGCGTTTGGGACATCGAGAGGGCAAGATGTACTCAAATCTTCCATGGCCATACTTCGACAGTACGCTGTCTACAAATCGTTTTGCCCGTTGAGGTCGGGAAAAAGGCGGATGGTACCCCCGAAATGATGCCAAAGGAGCCATTGATCATTACAGGCTCTCGAGACTCGAACCTGCGCGTGTGGAAATTGCCCAAGCCAGGAGATCCAGGTTATTACCAAAGCGGACCCCATGTGGACGATACTGATTGCCCATATTTTGTTCGTGTCTTGACTGGCCATACGCATTCTGTCCGCGCAATCGCTGCTCACGGGGACACCTTGGTGAGCGGAAGCTACGACTGTACAGTGCGGGTCTGGAAGGTCTCAACCGGTGAGACAGTGCACCGGCTGTCCGGTCACTCATTGAAGGTGTACAGCGTCGTTCTCGATCACAAGCGAAACCGCTGTATAAGTGGTTCCATGGATAACATGGTGAAGGTGTGGTCCTTGGAAACTGGCTCATGTCTTTACAACCTAGAAGGCCATACATCGCTTGTTGGTCTCCTAGATTTGAAGTGTGATCGCCTTGTCTCAGCAGCCGCAGACTCTACCCTCCGCATCTGGGATCCAGAGACGGGCCAGTGCAAGAGCATGCTGAGTGCTCACACAGGCGCCATTACATGTTTCCAGCATGACGGCCAGAAGGTCATTTCCGGGTCTGACCGAACCTTGAAGATGTGGGATGTGCGGACAGGAGAATGTGTTCGGGACCTCCTCACAAACCTCGGAGGCGTATGGCAGATCAAGTTCAACGACCGTAGGTGCGTTGCTGCAGTGCAACGCGATGGCATGACATACATCGAGGTGGGTTCTATTGAATAATCCGCCTTGACCCAAGCTAATCGTTGGCAGGTTCTTGACTTTGGTGCTTCCCGCGACGGTCTACCTGACGATCAATTAGGGAGACGCATTGTCGTCAACCGATCAGGACAAGAAGTCAGCGACACCGACGAGGATTATGATCTCTCTGATGCATAGCGGTATCCACAAAAGCCGTGTTTCCTTTTCCAGCTACAGTCCATCCCGGTAGCACCTTACGACGCAGTGTTTGCTATGATTATTCCCGGGTCGGCTGTTTTTTGTTTTGTTTTTTAATGCTTTTGTTGAATCCTTTTCTTCACATTTCATATCTGGCACATTCAACCCTTACACTATTTACGATACCCATTCTAACGGACTTGTTTGCATTGCAAGGCTTTGCATAGCGTGGTTAGCAGCATCCCCTCAACTGCGGTTTATGATGGACAGGCGTCTTGGTATTAAGAACAAATATATATCCTTATGTCGTTATGGTACCTAGCATCCATGTTCAGATCACTTTTCATCCACCATACTATGCCCATGGCGTCTCTACTGTCTTGTGCATTTTAATTTCATGTGAGTTGCCAGCACAATAATATAGTGTATGCAACTATTCTATACTAATATTCACACTTGTAAAGATATTTCTAAGTCCTATTCATGCATTTGCATGTCCAGCACACTAATACACGTTTGTAGACTTGTAGTCGGCTGGTAATGGGTTGCGGCTGTTAGTATGAACACTAGTGGCAGTGTACTTAGAGCTTATAGTGACACCCAATGATGACTTATGTATACAATATACCACACTGAAGTCACCGAAGATCCAGATCAGCGGTTGTTAACCGTCGGTTACTCATGTAGACGTAGGGTATCATCTTCCGTGTCAGGCGCCGAGACCTTCGAGCGTCTTGATTGCAACCAGTGGTGGACTGCAAACCAATTCCGTACCATTCTCAAGGTGTATCATTAGCCGCATCCGTACCTCTCGCCTCAGACGAAAGAAATTCCGCCTTCGCCTCAACCGTCCCGTCCAGACCCGCGGCAGAAAGTATAGCCCAGCGGACAGCGCTAATCCCTAGGAACTGTCCGTTTCCAATCGACGTGTCCGCACTGCACGTCAACAGTTCTCCCAGTGCGCCAGGCCCTTCACTATACCCTGCGGGTTGGACAACAGGTCTGAGCTTTTCGAGTGTGGATCGGAGGGCAGCGAGTTTTGTCGCAGCTGGAACGCTTGTAGGTTTCATCTTGTTTCTGGAAAGGAGCTTGTCAACTTTCGAGAGGATTATTTGGTGGGGGATGGTGTATTGGCGAAATAGGTCTAGGATTGCGGCATCGGTTGGCTTGATGCCGTGTTCGCTGTCAATGAGGAGGAATGCGCGGCGGAGTCTGTCGTCGCGTTAGATAAACCTGGCTCATAGATATCCGTGCTTGATAGCTTTCAATGGACACTGAAACTCACTGCTTCCTCCCCTGTAAGTACTTCATGATCTCAGCCCCCCACTCCGTCCGACTGGCCTTCCCATACCCCGGCATATCCAACAGCACAATCTTCGACTCGCCGCCTTTCGTTCCACCAATTCCAAAGGCGTTCATTTCTCTTGTCCGACCCGGCTTCGAAGATGTCCAGCATATCTCCTGGCCCATCACCGCATTCAGCAGCGAGCTTTTGCCGACATTCGACCTGCCTAGGAACGCCACTTCAGGTTCGATTGAGGACAGAGGTGTTGTGCGAAATTTAGCTGCCGACCACAGCTTTATTGGCGAGTGGCGACTGGGTGTGAAGAGCTTGTCTGCATATCTGAGCTGCGTGGCTGTGGGTATTGAGGTGTCCCAGTAGTAGGAGATGTGGTTTGGAGTTAGGTTGCGGAGAGGAGGGATTTGGGTTGATGGGCTGGGTGCCGGAGCGCTGACTATTGTTCGGTATTTTGGGCGTAAGTTGAGGGCTTGTCGGCAGGTCCGACAGATGTAGGTCGAGGGCCGCATCTTGCGAGGATTGTTGTTTGCACAGTCGTGATGTTGGGTTTGTAGATGGTCTGGATGCGCCAAAGCTTCTTTGCGCTCGGGCTGGATCAGAAGGTGGGCCGAGATAGAATGAGGTGTTCGCGATAGGCATGTCTCCCGAGATCTCCGCGATAAGCTCCGCCGATGATGCATTGAGAGGATCGTCTCGTTCTCAAGGTTCGCAACCACACCTTGTTCCTCGACTGGCATAATCTGATATCTTCTGAATCTGTCTCCAGTATACGCCGATATTCTACTACACAGTACCGATTCTTCACAATGATCAACGCCGTGCTCGTCTTCAACAACAACGGTCAGCCCCGCCTGACCAAGTTCTATACCCAAATCGTGAGATAGTTACACCTCGCTCATCAACAAGCAAAGCTGACAGATATGGATAGGACACACAAACAAAGCAGTCACTGATTGCTCAAATATACGACCTTGTCGCGCAACGCCCTCCAACAGCCTGCAACTTCCTCCCTCTCCCTCCCATTCTCGCCCGCGGCGCCAGTTCCAGCGCAAATGCCGGTCCCTCCGACGCCCCTGCTCAAATAACTTACCGCACATATGCAACGCTTTCTTTCATCATGATCTCAACGTCAACAGAGTCGCCACTGGCCCTGATCGATCTCATTCAGGTTTTCGTGGAGGCGCTGGACCGTATCTTCGAGAACGTATGCGAATTGGATCTCATTTTTGGGTTCGAAACTATGCACGCCGTATTGAGTGAGATGATTGTTGGTGGAGTTGTTGTTGAGACGAATATCGATAAGATTGTTGCAGGTGTCCAAAGTCAGGAGGGCAATCTGGGGAAGAAGAGAGCTATACAGGCAGCGAGCTCCGGGGTTGGAAGGGGCGGGTTATCGGGTTTGGCTGCTTGGCGATGAGCTTCAGTGCATATTGCCAGCGTCCATTTTGAGGACTTTGCGTCTTGATAGTTACATTGCATTTGGAAGCGTCGGCTGGTTTGATTTCTTATATGGCGTCGCTACGAGCCTTCTCTCACATCACTAGATCCGAGCTTTACTTATCTACTTTATACGATATACAGCTCTATTGACATCCTTATATTGTATTGGTAGAGTCTCGATAGTTTACTCCGCCGCCTAAGGCTTTAGGACGTCACGTACTACGTACACTGGTGTCCCAATCAGGAAGGCGCGGGCTAACCCTAGGGCACGTGATTTGAGCGGGAGCCGCTCGCTTGTTTTTCCGCACTAGCGCGGCCCACGAAAGCGTTAGCGCCTTTTCCTCTTGAACTTCGAAATCGACGACGGACTTTTTCCTTTCTTCTTCTCTTCGTCAACCCCGTCAACCAACGCCTCGCGGATCACAGTCGACAACAATGGTAAGCACATAGCATTTCGCCTTGGAGTCTTGTTGTTTAGATAGAGCTCTCGATCAACTGCGCGATATGTCGTGAGACGCAATCCACTTCGTTTCGCAAAGTTTCGAAGCAATTTCCATTGATCGCACAATTCCCTCTGGGATGCGAGCGTCAGTGATGATTTGGCTGGAGGCACAGGTCTAGTCGAAAGACGGGCCTGTGTTCTCTCTAGAGTTCAAAGAAGATGCAGCATTGGTGGACGATTTGCTGATCTTCTTTTCTCAATGATAGCCTCCCAAGACCGGAAAGAAGACCGCCCCCCTCCCCTACCCCCAGGGCAAGGCTGGTTCCAGCAAGAAGGGCCCCAAGGTATGTTCACCATCAAGCATATTGCGATTGGTTTATGCTAACTAGCACACAGAACCCTCTCATTGAGAAGCGTTCCCGCAACTTCGGTATCGGCCAGGACATCCAGCCCAAGCGCAACCTCGGCCGCTTCGTCAAGTGGCCCGAGTATGTCCGTCTTCAGCGCCAGAAGAAGATCCTGAACCTCCGCCTCAAGGTTCCTCCTTCGATTGCTCAGTTCCAGAGCACCCTGGACCGCAACACCGCTGCCCAGACCTTCAAGTTCCTCAACAAGTACCGCCCCGAGACCAAGGTTGAGAAGAAGGAGCGTCTCCACGCCGAGGCCACCGCTGTCGCCGACGGCAAGAAGAAGGAGGATGTCAGCAAGAAGCCCTACAACGTCAAGTACGGTCTCAACCACGTTGTTGGCCTCGTTGAGAACAAGAAGGCTTCTCTTGTTCTGATCGCCCACGACGTCGACCCCATTGAGTTGGTTGTTTTCCTTCCCGCTCTCTGCCGCAAGATGGGTGTCCCTTACGCCATTGTCAAGGGCAAGGCTCGTCTCGGTACCGTTGTCCACAAGAAGGTCAGTCATTTATTTTTTATTTTCCGTATTCCAGCTAACCTAAATGTAGACCTCCGCTGTCCTCGCTCTCACTGAGGTCCGCTCTGAGGACAAGTCTGAGTTCACCAAGCTCCTCAGCGCCATCAAGGAGGGTTACTCCGACAAGTACGACGAGTCCCGCCGCCACTGGGGTGGTGGTATCATGGGCGCCAAGGCCGTTGCCCGCCAGGAGAAGAAGCGCAAGATCGCTGAGGCCGCCATCCGCGTCTAAGCTCTTCGCTTTCTCTTTTCCGGAACGATAATGACCCTTTCCATCCAAAAAAGGCATGTTAGTCTACCAAAAGTGAATCCGAACCTTGGTCCATGATCCGTCCTCCTTTTCTTTCTCTTTAGTTGCGTCGCAGATACCCATGAATGCATTTAAGACCTCAACTGTTATGCCCCCTTGTACACGCTTCGTATGACTAGCATTCGTGAGATGTCTGCCCGCTGTATCCATGTAGAGATAAGCTGGTCCCCATATCTGCCATTGGTAATTTTTCATCTCATAATACTCGGCTAAGAATCATTGCCCTTGTTCCCGAAGGGAGATCTCAGTATAAGAAATATTTTCATACATTGCAAAGAACAGGTATCAGCGCTCACTACTTTGACAGTAGATATAGCAAGGATTGGCCCTGGGGCCTAAAATCCTTTGGAAGAAAAGTAAAATCGAAACCCCAACCAGATGCAAACCAGATGATTAAGCCCCATTAGAACCACCCAGTTTATGATCCTAAACAAACACGATGAAGGAAACAGACAGAAGCGGCCCAAAGTACGCCTAGCAATTGCGCCACTCTCGGCGAAGAGGTCGAAGCATGCAAGGAAACGAACGACATCTAAAGCCACAGGCGTACAGCTGCGCAGGCCTATATGGTGAGGGTAAGAAAAGTAAGGTCACGTCGCTAGCAGATGAAAATGAAGTGCAGAGGAGATCGAGGAGCGAAAGTCATGAAGTCGTTAACGCTGTGCGGGCGGCCGTGTGAGTCCTTGTCTAGCCTTAAGAAATAGTCAGCGTTGGTTCTGTTCTTTGATTACTGAGATGGCTGCGTACCTTCATTTGCTCGATTCGAGCCTTCAATTGGCTAGTAACTTCAGCGGCTCTCTTCCAGTTTTCTGCTGGCTCTGCACTTCGCGTAGGCTGTTCTTCGCCCGAAGCGCTGCCTGACCCAATCATTGATGAACGAGTAGGGCTGGCTATGCCGGAGTGAGCATTGCCAAATGTTGGGCTGAACTTTCGTCGATTGCTGGTTCCGGGTGATTCCAAGCCGTTTTCTTTCTCCTCGCTTGGACTAGCAGACGCATAGCTCCGTGGCCGTGTGCTCTCGAAGCGGGGACCCATGTGGAGGCCGCTGCGCACCATCGGGCTATGACTGTTGCTGCCAGGGTCTTGATAGATGGAATTTGGATCGGGAATTGCCAAGCCGAACTGGTCAGAAACAGATGTTGGCGAGTTCATGGTGCCAGCACGAAGAGCTCTTGAGAGCTCACGTTTGAGACGTTCAATTTCTCGCTTCTGCGTCTGTACACTTTGTTCAGCCGCTTCTGCGTCGCTTCGCGCTCGGGTAAGCTGGGTTTCTTTGGCTTTGATACTCAAGACATCTCTTGTATGATCTTCGATCAGCTGCGCGTTCTGATTTTGAAGCTCCATTATCTCAGTATTCAGTCTTGCTTTGTCAGCCTTCAGATCTTCGTTAGTGCGAGAAAGTCGTTCCTTTTCTAGTCGAAGCTCCTCAAGTTCAGCTCGCTCTGCAGCAGTGATTCCGCTCACTGCAGGAGCCGCTGGTGCTGGTGTTGGTGTTGGCTCACTTGGAGGCGAGGGTCTCGCAATCGGGCGGCCTGCAAGTCCTCTCCCGAGGCCAAACTTTGAGACTGGAGGCTGCTGTGGTTGCTCTTCAGAAGGGGGTGAAATCACTCGTCGTTGTGGTGATGCCAACCCTCCAGGTCCACCAAGTTTCTTCTTCAGCGCTCCACCTGGGGTTGGAAGGCCACCCGGCTTCGATAATTTGGAGGGAATAGATCTCGTTGCAGGCTTTGACGGGGAAGGAGCGGGTGCAGGGTCTTCTGGAGGCGGTGCAGCAGCCGATGCAGGCTTCTTCAATCCCAATGACTTTTTCGTTCCAGCGGGCTTCTTTGCCGCCGGAGCCGCTGCTGCCTTTGGCGGTCCGACAATGGGCTTGGGTCTATCCTTTGCTTTGACTTCTGCAGTCTCGAAGTATTCCTTGATCTTTGTCTTCCGAATGTCGTCCAGTCCGTCAAGGAAAGGGGTCATTGCACGTTCACCTAGAATCTTCATCAAAGTACCAAGGATTTCTGCACCTCCTGCGCGGTTCACTTCGCTTGAGTCTGTGAGGAGCTTAGTCGCGGCTTCAGCTATTGACTTTATTTCCGGCTTGGCGGGAACCTCCCTGGTAGTGCGGAGGCAGCGAATCAAGAACTTGACGGTTTCCTGCTTGACCTGGGGGTTTTTGTGTTTGACAAACTCTAGGATTTCTTCCAAGCAGTCGGACAAGCTGGTGGCGATGAAAACCGCGTCTAGAGCTTGTCCCAAGGCATCCGCAACTGTCTGCTTCTTCTCTTTCAACCGCTCCATGATCGGTGACATGATAGTAGGTCGATATTTGACAAATCCACTCCGGATTCCTTTCGCGAGGAGATCAACACAATTAGCTGCGACGGTCACAACTGCGACATTAGCGTCCTTCATGGACTTGGCCAAGCCTCGAACTATTTCGTCAAATGGGCCATCCTTGATCTTAGGGACGTTCAGTGCTGAATACAGTGCATCCAAGGCCTCTTTCCTATCCTTCCATTTCGACGAACCCAGCTGTTCGCTGAAGTCTTTTGGAATTTTTGGGAACACATCAATGGGCTCCGCAAGGTCAAAAGCATCAACTTCGCCGCCATCATCATCACCGTATTCCTCCTCCGCTTCACCGGCATCGCCGCCATCACCACCGGCGCCAGCGCCAGCATCAGCCTCGGCTTGCTGAGCCCGGGTCAGCCTCTCTTGCTTGGGAGGCGCATCTTGCTTTACGCCTTCAAACAGTTTCTCTAAATCTGCTTGCTGGACTGGTTTCAATTCAGCCCAGAATACGGGTTTCATTGCCTCCCTGAGCCATCGATACAGCTCTACTGTAAGATTCTGTGCTTCTGCGCGAACATTCTTGTCGGCATGCCCAAAAACCTTCGGTAAAGCTTTCAGCACCGGCTTCGGGTCGACTATTTTGCATCCAAAGTTGTGGTAAATGGCGGTCAAGCCGTTCAGAGCCGCCGCAATGACTTTCGGCACTTTGTGGGATAAGATAGGAATTATTTCTTCAATCACTGGTCCGGGCTTGTCCAACTCGACGCAAAGAAGCAAAGCCTCGAGCGCGCTCGCTTTGGCGGCGGGTCTGGTCTGTGGAAGACCCTTTTCAGCGATACCGGGCACTGTAGCTCCACGCGTCCTTTATCCATGTTAGCGAAAACCCCAATCCAAGCCATAAAGCATGACACATATCGGGTTGGGGATAAGCACCTTGCGCATCCTGTAGGACCACCATATTGTAGAAACGCGCAGTATGACGCTAGACCATCTTGTTGTGCGGCAACGTTGGAGTCCGTAACTGCGCCTTTCCATAAGCTAGCATCTTGGAATTCTGCGAAGATCGGGTCGGACTCGTCGCCCGTTTTCTCAAATTGTTGTTTGGCGTCCTCGTATCCTCCTTTTCGGACCTTCCAGTTCTATTTCATCATATGTCAATCCATGAAACTCGAGTTGTGCCTGGGGTTTTGACGGTGGAAGAGCAAGCGAACCTTATGTGTGAAACGATCGGGGAATGGTAAGGAGGAGAAGTCCTCCTCTCCTTCAGCCATGGCGATGGATTATAAACTACTGTAGGAATCACGGAGGTCAGCGCGCTGTGTCAACGGTGATAAATGTGAAGTCGACCTCGGACGGCTGCGGGGTATGCTATGAATTGCGCCTGGACAGGGACCCTGAGGTTGACGGGGTTTTTTGTCTCTCTAACAATGGACCGCAGAACGCTTTTCCGTGGAGGAAACCAACCTTAGCTTAGGCTTGCAGGCGTCTGCAGATCTTTGTGTAAGTGGCCAGGGTGCAGACAAGGAGGTTGCGGACAATACAGGAAGCAACCGGGCCGGGAATTGAAAATATATGGCGTATCAATTGTAATAGCAAGTTGCCGGTAGAATCAGATCGGCGATGAATGAAGGTCGTCCAGTTGATCGGGGATGGCGGGGTGTGTGGTGAAGAGATGGAGATGGAAATGCGTTCCTGTGTAAACAAATTGGCTGCTTGGGCGACCCAAAAGGTGGGTCTTGGCACTTTTATACTGCAGCCCAACCATATGAGCGGCCTTGTCTTTGATTATCATTATGACAAAATAGACTTCTTTATACTTGCAATACAAAAGAAATAGAATTGATGATATGAACTGGAGTATGACTTGTGACATTAACAATGTTGTTGTTTGCTTGTCTGGACATGGGTTCTATTATATATCTACAGAGTACAGCATGCTTGCAGTAGAACTTTAACCACTAATGTCTTCACATATGTTTAAACTCAATCCAAACATCTACATTGAAACCCAGGATTTGTGCAAGTAAGAAAAGTATAATATGACAATATAATACAGCTTTCCGAGACTCAACCCCCCAACTAAGCGGTCCTTTTCTTACCCTGCTTGTTTGCTGTTCTCTCCAAGACCAATCTCCGAATACGTCCAATATGTTCAACCCCATGTCCAGGCACCTTGGAAGGTGTAGCGCCGCCTTCTGCCGCCCTCTGTTCTCTGCGGGCCCATTTTGCTGCCCGCTTCTCAGCATGGATCGCAGCTCTCTCTTCCCTTGACATGACCGGCGGTCTTTCCTCGATAGCCTCAGCGAACGGCGCAATGATACGCTCAACGACATGATGCACGGTGCGCCCTGTCCGGCTCCCCGACGAAAATTCAATTACATCGCCCTCGCGCAGCGAATTCCGCGGATCTGAGACTTTGAATCGCGTGACCTTGGGGAAGTTCTTGCGCAAGAAGTTATCCCAGGCATTGTGATGGTGGTCGACCTGGACGCAGCGATCCATTTTGCCGACGGAGACGACGGTGCCTTTCTTAAGCGTGTAGGGGTAGCTGCGAAGCGAAGGAAGTGCGTCCGAGGGTGAAGGGCCTGTTCGGACCGGTATCTCTTGTTCTGGTGTCACATCTTCGGTTTGAGTGCTGTATAATCGAGAAATAAAGGTTGGTTTGCTGCACTGGAGAATGGCAGAGGGTTGTGTGGAAAGGATCGATGTTGGTCGGATGCTGGATGATCGCAGGGGCTGCATTGCCCGGAGGAGATGGCTCAGTGCCATTGTCTGAAGAGAAGCAGGCGGACGTTAGCCTACGCCTGCAGTTTCAGTCTTGTTCTGCTTGAATGATGTGTGCTGCTACGTACCTACTTGGGAGACGTGAGGACCTCAAGATCTCGCAGCAAGGCAGCCGATGGCGCGATTGAAGGATTAGAAATCAGAGAATAGATACAAATCGCTACGGTCGAAAGCGATAATGTAGACCCTAGCGGCGCAATCGTTCGTTGTAAACTCGAAAAATGGCGACTATCGGCCTTGCCAGCGATCCAGAATTTCGGGACGAGAGGTTCGTCTGTTTGCTCTGTTTGCATTGTTTTATCAACTCGGCTTCGAGGACAAGATCCTAGTCACATCAAGAAAATGCATTGCCTCTCAGAAATGAAAGAAATGTTATTATATTTTTGATGTGAAACAGAGCATGTACCAGGTATTTCTTGGTTATATGAACTCTCAACAAAAGTCGAGGGGAAGGGCTCAGAGTCACCAGACCTCAAGTCAAAGAATCGAGATTTGCGAGCTAGGGACGCTTCTCTGAAAGGGAATTTGCGCTATGTTTCGAGCACAGGATACTGCCACCGGGTGAATATAAATAAGTAGGCCATGTCTCGAGGGAAGATGATCATTAACGTTGGTTCCTGACTCACCATGCTCAGTTTCACCAACTTCATCAAAAAACAACACAGGGACCCTGTGCCCGCGAAGCCAGGTAGGCCAGAACGCTGGAACTGAATTGGCATGGTTACTGCCACTAACATCCGTTCTTTTTGCGATCACTTTCAGCGGCTGACGTGGCTCGCATACTGGATGATGCGAAAGTTCCCAATGTCCTCTGGGGTTGGCTTGCTGTTGGTCTAGTTGGAAAAGACCTCAGATTTCCTCATGTCGACTTCGTGGTTCCGGATAGTAAGCTACAAGCGGCCACCGAGGCTCTTGTTGATTCAGGGTTCAGCAAGTGCACAAATCCTGCCTGCGAAGAACTTAAAGAAGATCGTCTTACTCCAGAGTTCGTTCGAAAAGATCCCATGACTCCTGAAGAATACGGAATACTTTGCCAGGAAGATCGTTGGCATCCGATTGCCGACGCGCATTTTCACATTGAGGCCTGGCGTTATGAGTACTACGACGTGCTATCCTTGTTCACTCAATCCAGTACTCTATGGAGCGGATGGTGGCCCGAGTTGATTCTATCCGATGCTCGTACGGACGCTGATTGCCCTAGCAATGAACGTTTCCCTACGAATCACCCCATTTCATGTTGTCAAATGATCCAAGCCTATACGATAACAGAGATGGCTCGGGCCCATGGGAAGACCTTTACCCGGTCAAGTTTCTGAAGCCAAGCTTGTTTGCCGAAGCGGTATTTTTCCTATGGTGCCGGGACTGGGGCCATGTCAACCAACTCGATCATTCGTGGAAAAGCATGGTCCTTTTTGGTCTAATGGGTGAAGAGAGAGTAAATCCTCAAAGAGATCTCATTCAAGCGGGTCTCAAACCTGAGATTTTGCCCGCTTGGAAAAGCTTGAACTACAATCGCCCCCCAGTTGAGAATATATACCGACAACTCAAGAACTTGCGTCAAAAGTTGCTGGACGAGAATCGCATGCCGCTTCCCTTGCCGCCCATCGATCTGTCCATGCGTGATATATAAATGATTTGATATATCATGACACCGGCGTTTCGTCTCTAGCTCTCCAAGACACCAGTCCTTGTTGCTTTGTTTCCCACCATCCATCCAGATTTAACATCCAAAATTTTTGCTCCTGTTATCTTGTTTGTTTCCTTAAAGTTTATGAAGTACCTGTTGTGGGCGTGTCATGAGTTATCTGGTCTTTGACTGCTTTGTTTCGCCATCAGCACATTGGCCGCCATGCCACCCACACCTTTGGATTCGTCATCCTAAATTCTGCTTTTGCTGACGTTGTCCGCCTGAAAGTCTTTCTCTACAAAGAATTGCCAAATGGTGTTCACCTTCTTTTAATTATACCACAATCAGAAGTAGCTCATGGCCCTTTCCATCTCTCCACAGCTGTCTTGCTTCCCTTGCTCAGTCTTCCATCTTTACCATGATTGCGTTTGGACACTGGCCTATTTCTCTATTAGACTGAAGCATCTGGCGGTAGAGGATAGGTATAAAAGGCGTCCAGATCTCAGAAGTGGTGGTTTCTAATCCGCAATAATCCAGGCTTCACCCTTGATCTCTAAACTCGACAATATCATCTTTATCCAGCATCTCTATTCAGCGTCTCACTCCCATACAGATGTCCATAGGCGCGTTTGACCAACGCGTGTCACATAGCCACGGCAAGGGCCGGGTTGTCCAGTTTTATAGTCTACAATGATCACAGCCAGGCTTATTGGGAAGATGTTTTGGGTATATAACTTTCTTACCTTTTCACATGTCTTTTTCTATCTTCGTTTATTGTTTGATGTAGAATTATAGTCTGGTTTTGTTGTTTGCTTCCACTATGGATTGCTTGCTTTTCCACGAACGTCTCGCCAAAGTAGCCAGCTGGGCCGAGTGAAGCCCTAACTGTGAGGTATACTCTTGCGCATTCGCAACCTGTTGTTTCTTACCGATTACATAGCATAGCCAATCATTGTGTCCGTGGATATAAAAGCCTTGTTAGACTGCTGGCAGATTCAAGTGTCTCACTCTGGGTATGTACAACAGCTCAAAGTAGTCCCAGCATTTACTTAGTCAATCTAGATAGCCCTTTATTGTTGAAACTTCTACAGGAAGGCATAGGACAAGTTAGAAATTAACTGTAGTGATTGTCCTATACATTGCTCGGCAGGAACGTCAATGTCCATGCGTTGTCATACCTCACGGAATGAGCAGACTTTGTTTCACAAGCTCAACTACAGAGTAGACCGCTGCATAATGCGTGCTTTGTGGATAATACGTTGCAATGGCAATCTTCTGAGAAGGGTGGAGGTTCAACCACTTGATAGAACCACTATGTGCCGATACTACCATGTCTTTAGGATGCTGGTAGTAAACTCGATTCGATCCCGAAAACGGTAGTTTTCGAGAATGATAAAACATTATGGTTCAATGCACCGTCTACGCCGAATACAAATGCAAATGCATGAACATCGTTAAGTACACAACTCAGGGCCTGGGTCACCAAGCAGGCGTCTACTTCACAGGCAAAGACCGCAACGCCTGCTACTACAGAAAGGTAAACCGAAATATCTTTCAAACCTGGGCAGCCCATGGGTGTTTCAAACCGAGCTGTCTTGTAGCACTCATGACCAATCGCAGCACCCATCTTGCGGATTCTCGGTTACTATGACCAGTTTCGATGAACGAGAAATGTCTACTCAGACGGCGTTGCTTGGCCTGAAGACTCGGTTCCGCCCAATGGAGAGGTCTCTCTTGTGGGCAGCTTTGCTGCTGACTGCGCCGAGATCCTCTTCAACTCCGTGACAAAGGAGTGACCCCAGAACGCGCTGAAGAGTTAGCTAGAATACCTCAATGGTTTGGAGCAAAACTCACCTTGTATACTTGTTGACATATTTGTCCAACTTTGAAAAGTTGAGAGCTCTCTGCTCGTCACTCATTGTGACTGCTTCGTGGTAGGCCGCTGCGAGTTCCTCAGTATTCCAGGGGTTGACAATGATGCTGCCATTGAGACTCTGAGCGGCGCCCGCAAATTCAGAGAGAACCATCGAGCCATGGCGTTTCTCCTGCGTAGCAATGTATTCGTATGAGACAAGATTCATACCGTCTCGAGTCGAAGAGACGATGCAGGCATCTGAGACAGCGTATAGCGCAATCAACTCGTCAAAGTTGACAGATTTGTGAAGGAAGTGGATGGGCATGAATTCAACAGTGCCTAGAGAGTCAGACACCCACACTTACAACACCCAAAAGCTAACTTACCGAACTTTCCGTTGATCCTTCCGACGAGTTCATTCACAACCGCCCTTAGGTTTTGATATTCCTCAACATCTTGCCGACTTGGGACGGCAACTTGAACCAAGACCACCTTACCCACCCACTCCGGATGGTCACTGAGAAAGACCTCGAGGGCGTGTAACTTTTGGGGAACACCCTTGATGTAATCTAACCGGTCAACACCCACCATAAGTTTCACGCCTTGAAACTTTTGCTCCAGCGTCGCGATTCGCTTTTGGACCTTTTCTTTCTTCAAGCCATCCTTGAATTTCTCTGGATCGATACCAATCGGATAAGCGCCGCAGGCCACTATCCTTCCTTGGAACTCTATCCCATTAGGAGTAGTTGGCAAACCCCTAAGCAGATGTTAGTCATAAGGCCTCTGATGGCAGTCGAGTGGCGCATACAGTAGTCGCGAGCAAGCGCTCAAGAAGTGTCTTGTGTAGTCATAAGTATGGAAACCGATGAGATCGCAATGCAGGAGTCCAAGTAAGAGTTCGTTTCGTACTGGCAGGATACGGTAAATTTCGCTACTAGGGAACGGAGTGTGGAGGAAGAACCCAATCTTGACGTTCTTCTTAGTGCTTCCAATCTCCTCTCGAAGCATCTCCGGAAGGAGCATGAGATGGTAGTCGTGAACCCAGACCAAATCACCGTCTTTCACTTGGCTTGCGACGGCCTGTGCAAACAGGCGGTTGCAATCCTTGTATGCTTCCCAAGCGGATTCGTCAAATGTGATCTCACCGGGGTGGTAGTGGAAAAGAGGCCAGAGGATAGAATCTAAGGACACAATCTGTCAGTATATCTACTCGGCTTCTTGATAGGGGACACTGACTTGAGAACCCGTTGTAGTGCTTGTCCGCAAGTTCGCCGTCAATGAAAACTGGCACAGCGTTGTACTCCTCCTTTAACCGGTCCTCCACAATAGGAAACTCTTCTTCAGGGACCTCTAAACCGGGCCAGCCGTACCACTGGAAGGTTGTGGTTTTTGACAAGCCGCTGAGACCGCTGACCAAGCCACCGGCAGACATCGAGAAGTCATATTTGCCATCTTCCGAGCGCTTTATAGTAATGGGTAAACGGTTCGAAACAAGCAGTAGTCTCGACTCGTTCTCGGCGGGGTCTTCGGCGCTCGGCATGGTGGTGTATTTAGTTACAACGGCGGAACGACGTTCAGATAAATCGCACGGTCAACTGAGGTAAAAAATCGGTATGTTCAGTAAGGATGGTATATGCACTGTAGTTCTGCTTAGAACATGACTTTGTTAGAATATCTCAGCAACAAGGATGTGAAAACAGTTTGCACACGCAGATCTGGCAAGGACAGAAGAGCAATATGCAAGTGGTTCAGAGTCGCAATAACAGATCCAAAGACAAGGCCGAGAGTCTACCCCTCAATTGCAGGCTTCCTGCTCACCTTTTTTGTTTGTATGCGGGGATCCTTCGAGATGGAATCAAGCCTAGGTAGGCGCAAGCGACAGAGTGAGAAATCACGAGCTCTTCACTAGCAGACTCATCAAAGCCTAGTATCTGGACATAGGCGTGAACAGCCGTATTTTTGTTTTGTAGGGCAGGACCAGCGTCTAAGGAATGGATAATGGTGAAGTGATGACGATACAAAAGGCGGGCCGGGTCAAAATTGGTCCAGTAACGATGAAGTCACTGAGACTGTCAGACACCGGCAGCCCAACCAGCCACTCAGTGGCTTCTCCACTGTCTGTTCCTTGAAATTCTTGCTTTCATGTCTATCTACTTTGTGGTGTTTATCTCATGGTTTTATATTGTTTATTGTGCTCCTGCAAATACACAGGTCGATATCCAGTGGCGCTTTGGCTCAAGCTTGGCTTCCAGGCGGAATACCTGCATGGTCCATGGGTTGCTGAAACCTGCCAAAGCACTTGACTGCCAACGACTACATCATACCAAGACATTGACGGATACCGCATTCCCAAATCATAAGGCTGACTTCCCGGTATTCAGCGTCCACCGGTCCGACTCGGTATCATGTATCACCCTTCCCTCAGCTTCCAGTTTGCTCAGCACTTGTATAACACCGTTCGCAGCCGGAATGTGAAGATTTTCAGGAACATCATGGTAGATGATCTTCACTATTTCAAGAGGTGTCCATGACAGCTTCCGTTCAGGCGAGTGCTCGTGGCCTCCAAGATCGAGTTTGCCGTAACGAAGTACTCGGATTATCTCGTCTTCGCGCTGTTGTCGGTGTCGTATGTACTCTGTGATTTTTGCCGTAGCGTTCTCAACAACTGCTCCATGACCGGGATAGCCTCGGCCAGAAACGCGATTTTGCATGCGCTGTAGGCTGTCGAGATAGGCTTTCAGATCCTCGAATACCGCTGTTCCATGGCCCAAGACATCTAATCACAAAATCAGTACCTGGGAGAACGGACCTGATCTTGTAGTAACCCACTATCACCCGTGAAAATCGCATCCTCCTCCTCAAACACAAGCATCATATGGTCAACAGTATGGCCTGGCGTATGGGCCGCCGTCAAAGTTGCTCCCTGGACCTGGAAGACCTGTCCATCTTCAATATTCGTCTGCCCCTCGCCTGGCTGGTGCTTGTAGATAGTCACTTCAGGGCATAGGCGAAGTAGATCTGGTATACCGCCGACATGGTCATGGTGCCAGTGTGTCACAAGAGCCTGATGAACAGTCGCATTTTCGTCTGATAGCACTTTCTTCAGGTGCATTGCCCACGACGGTCTGCCCTCGCCGGTATCAATGAGGATACGTCGAGGCCCTTGGCCGACTAGATAGGTGTTTGTGCCTGCGACATGTCAGGTTCCATCATCTCTCTCAGCACACTGACGACAGGAGTTGTAACAAACCTTGTAATGTGAACTATATTCCCCCGAGTAAGTCAGTTTAAATCGTATACACATGGAGCACACCCTATCTCCCCCGCAGGTTAAATCGACAGACCTTTCCTGGATTTCCCCCTAGTATCCGCACCACCGAGGCGCTGAGTCTCTCCACCTCCGGCAATGCGACTAACTGAGCCATTTACAACTATGGATAGAGCTCGGATGTTTCCCACTAATTAAGCTGTAAGATGTGATTAGTACATGCCAGGAGACGTGCATTGCTGTTTACTCACCTATATGGGTCTTGAGGCACGATCAGAATAAGACAGAAGATTGAGCAAAAATAAAATAAAAATAAAATAAAATTTAAAGAAAAGGAGGACTTGTTTGATTAAAAATTGTCTCCGCTGTGATGTATCCTACCTAAGTTGCTGATATGCTCAATGCTCATCCATCAAGGCGGGGCAACAGCGGGCGGAGGATTATTGGCCTCGGCGAGTCGGCAGAGCACGCGATCTTATGTCATCGCCCATTGAGAGTTTGTAGATTGATAATCGATTTCAGCGTGAAATGCCAATACAAAAAGCTTGCTCCTTGAGGTTACGAGAGCTGGTTACTTCCTGGGTTGATGCGGGAAAACTAGATAGCGGGAGATATCTATGATGAGCCTGAGGAAATGTTTGAACAGAAAGAAATAGTATATGGTATGCATCCAATCCCTAACATACAATGGGTCATGTAACAAAAACAAATGATATATCCATGTCCACCCAAAGGTGCCAAACAACCCATGAGCAGAAAGCGATTCATAAAATTTTCAGAACCTCACTCCGTGATATCAATCATAGAAAGACATTAGCAGCTTTGAAACTGTCTTTCCTTCCTCGCTGATGGCAAATCAAAGCACAAGACATAATTTACACAGTTCCGTTTAGTTGTCGGAGTTGCGAGCCATGGTGTTGAGAGCAGAGCCGTCCTTGAACCACTCGATCTGGGACTCGTTGAAGGTGTGGCTGAGCTTAACATCGAAGGCGGCACCATCCTTGGGGTGAACACGGAGGGTCATGGGCTTGTCAACAGCAAGCTCGGTGCAGAGGAGGTCGACGGTGGCATCGTGAGGGATGCGGTCGTAGTCGGCGGGGTCGGAGAAGGTGAGAGGAAGCATACCCTGCTTCTTAAGGTTGGTTTCGTGCTAGATAAAATGTCAGTACTGCTAATGTCAAGTCTGAGTATATAAAGAGTTACTTACGATACGGGCAAAGCTGCGGGTGATGATGGCGAGACCACCAAGGTGGCGGGGCTCAAGAGCGGCGTGCTCACGAGAGCTACCCTCACCGTAGTTCCAGTCACCAATAACAACCCACTTGACGCCACGAGCCTTGTAGTCACGGGCAGTGGCAGGGACAGCATCGTATTCGCCAGTGAAAGCGTTCTTGATCTTGTTGGCTTCACCGTTGTCAGCGTTGACGGCACCGATCAGCATGTTGTTGGAGATGTTGTCAAGGTGACCACGGTACTTGAGCCATGGGCCGGCCATGGAGATGTGGTCAGTGGTGGTCTTGCCCTGGCACTTGATGAGGATGGGGATGCCGTTGGCGTCCTTGCCATCCCAAGCCTGGAATCCACCGAGGAGCTGAAGACGGTCACTGCTGGGGGAGACAGCGACATCGACGCTGCTGCGGTCGGCAGGGGGGGCCTGGTAGGTGTCACGGCCGGCGTCATAGCCCCGGCTGGGGAGACCGTCACCAGTGGGAGGCTTGAGCTTGAACTCCTTGCCGTCCTTGTCCTTGAGGGTGTCGGTAAGAGGGTTGAAGTTGAGGGTACCAGCGATGCTCAGAGCAACGACAAGGTCGGGAGAAGTAACGAAGGCGTGAGTAGCAGGGTTGGCATCGTTACGACCGGTGAAGTTACGGTTGTAAGAAGAGACGATGGAGTTGGGGGTACCCTTCTTGACGTCCTGGCGGTCCCACTGACCAATGCAAGGACCGCAGGCGTTAGCAAGAATGACACCACCGAATTCCTCAAGAGTCTTGAGCTGGCCGTCACGCTCAATGGTGGCACGGATCTGCTCAGAACCGGGGGTAACAGTGAAGAGAGACTTGGACTTCAAGCCGTGGTCGAGAGCATCCTGGGCGATGGAGGAAGCACGAGACATGTCCTCATAAGAAGAGTTGGTGCAAGAACCGATCAAACCGACCTTGAGCTCCTCGGGCCATCCGTTGGCCTTGACAGCCTCCTTGAATTGAGAGATGGGGGTGGCCAAGTCAGGGGTGAAAGGACCGTTGATGTGAGGTTCGAGCTCAGAGAGGTTGATCTCGATCAGCTGGTCGTACTCAGCACCTTCATCTTCGCGGAGGTCCTTGGCGTAAGAGCGAGCGAAGTCACCAATGGACTGACGCTTGGTGGCCTTCAGGTAGTCGTACATGCGGTCGTTGAAGGGGAAGAGAGAGGTGGTAGCACCGATTTCAGCACCCATGTTACAGATGGTGGCCATACCAGTAGCGGAGAGGGAGTTGACACCAGGTCCGTGGTACTCAATGATGGCACCAGTACCACCCTTGACAGTGAGAAGACCGGCGACCTTGAGGATGATGTCTAGAAGAACAGTTAGGAACGCAACTTTCGAATCGTAGAACATGGAACCTACCCTTAGGAGAAGTCCAGCCAGACATCTCACCAGTGAGCTTAACACCGATGACCTTAGGAGCCTTCAACTCCCAAGGAAGACCAGCCATGACATCAACAGCATCAGCACCACCAACACCAATGGCAGCAATGGCGAGACCACCGGCGTTAGGAGTGTGAGAGTCGGTACCGATCATGAGACCACCGGGGAAGGCGTAGTTCTCAAGGATGATCTGGTGAATGATACCGGAGCCGGGCTTCCAGAAACCAATGTTGTACTTGGCCGTTGAGGAGGCAAGGAAGTCGTAAACCTCCTTGTTGATCTCGTTGGCGCGGGCAAGATCCTTCTCACCACCAAGCTGGGCCTCAATCAAGTGGTCACAGTGGACAGTGGTGGGAGTGGCAACGGACGGCATACCGGCCGACATGAACTGGAGGATGGCCATCTGAGCGGTGGCATCCTGGCAAGCAACACGGTCGGGGCGCAGCTTGAGGTAGGACTTTCCACGCTCAATGTCCTGGCCTTGAGGGTCGTCAAGGTGAGAGTACAGAACCTTCTCGGCGTATGTGAGAGGACGGGTCAGGCGACGGCGAACAACGTCCAGGTTCTCAGACATCTTCCTATAGGGTTGCAAACATGTTAGTCGCTGCTGATACTTATGTTGGATTGAACTGCCGCAATCTGCAATTCAAGCAAAGAATGCGCATACTTGTAGTTGATGTAGTTGCCCTGTAATGCGACCGTTAGCGAATATCCGAGAAGGCCGAGGATATCTCAAAAGTGATACTACTCACCTTCTCGAGGTTGCACATCTCAACCTTCTTGTCGAGATCGGCAGCGGTGGCCATGCCCCGGGTCCCGAGGAACTGCGGAAATGTCAGTATTCCCTCATGCTTAATTCACAACTGTCCAAGGCCGCGAAAGCCGAGAGGAGCTCTTACGAGACGGGACTTGGGGGCCTGTGATAGAGAAACATTGTTAGCCTCTAAACTTCCAGTTCCTGCAGTACCCGGTCTTCATTGCGTGCAGAGCAGCAATGTCAAGCCGGGTATGCGAGATGACGAAGCTAGGTGACTTACCAGCGCACCCATGCGCGCAAGCCTTGTGGTAATCATGATGGAAGCTCCCTATGCAGAATGGCTAGGCCACGACTCGCTGAGAGCTAAACCAGATAGAAGCTTCAACCTGGGGAAATGGAGTGGAGAGTGTAGGAAAAAAGAAAAGGTTTAAAACCAAGGGAAGGATGGTGATTAAAAGGAAGCTTGGGGTTTTCAAGTGCGAGAATTCTTGTTCTCCTCTGCACCGGAGTGGAGGAACTGTTTACATTACAGCCGTCCTTACGCTTTCGGTACCGCTCCGATTCAGATGCAACCGGAGACATGGAGGAGGAGCTTCAATAGCCACCAAAAGGAATGAAGGCGTTCTAGAAAACTGCTTCTTGAGTAAAGCTAATAATCGCGGGCTCTTTTATCGCATATAACTAACAGGATATCTAATTTGAGCAAGATAATATCTGAACTGCTTCTTGATATCATTGCTATTCCCATGGCGACCAGCGTATGAGACCCTGTAATTACAATGACGGTAAATCTGGCATGTGAGACCGGTAATTCCAGTAGCCAATGAAACTAGCCTGATTACACCTGTTCTCTGAGCTTCTTTACATCATACCCCATCTCCGGTTGTACAATATCGATGACAGTATATCAGTACTAACTAGCAGATCCAGGAGGAGGAGAAAATAATACTAGGCTTCACTAGCCCTGAGCGCTCTGTACCATCATTATCTCACTAAGGACAGCTCATGATACGATTACTATGTTTATCCCGCAACTGGCCGGCGAAGACTCGGAGAGTGGTGCCGAAAAGTGGAATCTCTGAAATTACCTCGCTCTGAGATGGCCGTACGGAGAAACGCTCCAGTCTATGCTGATTAGACCGAACGAGAGCCGAGGCCTCCAGCAACCGATTTGCTCGAAAATCGAATTGCTGTTCCCGCGGCCCGTCGCCAAGATCAGGACGACCTTGGGCCAATTGCAGCCACCGGGTTTTCTGACAACTGCCCTTCCGCGCACACAGACTTGACCCGCTTTCACGCCGCGGGCTTAGCTTCTTCCGCTTATCGGTAATTCAACACTGACTCCAACAACGCTTTGCGACCGAATTTGGATCTGCTTGGGTCCAGAATTTCAAGATGGGAGCCGTAAGAAGAACCAAGACGAAGCGCAGGACCAGGTAGGACATGCTCGTTCCTTTACTCATCAATCACGAGCACTAACGCGTCTCTTTTTCAGAGACTATGACCAGGTCCGCGCGGATGTCGAGAGTCCGAAACACCTTGCGCAGTATCAGGCGACGAAAGACCCCGAAGACCTCCCCGGTCTAGGAAGACATTATTGTGTTGAATGCGCCAAATGGTTTGAGAGCGACTACAACCTGGTGGCGCATAGGAAGGGCAAAAACCACAAGAGAAGGTTCGTTGTTGCGGCGTATATCACTCGCGACTCAGGCTGATTTATGCTTTTGATATCAGGGTCCGTTTACTACGCGAAGAGCCTCATTCGCAGAAGCTCGCCGAAGCTGCTATAGGCCTGGGGACAGACAACGGCGAGCGTACTCAGGAGGGTGACGATATGGCTATGGATAACTAAGCTTTTGTGGACATGAACTGCTCGGTTTGAGCCTGACATCGTCAACAAATCTGGTCAAGCAAGTACATTCAAGAGTACGCTTGCCATCACGATATTAATGGAGTGACGCCAAACTGTCTACTATACGACGTTTTGAACTGCGTGGTTGGCACTTCACATTGAGTCTGCTGTTGAAGAAAAAAAAATTTCAGCCAATCACAACGTCTACAAGTGAACGACACACGAAATACAACAAGTGCCGAAATCGCCGATGTTGCTGAACGCCCCGACTTCCGCCGTGCGGTTTCCTCCGGCATTTGCCGGTTATCGGAAGTTGTCCATACAGGTTCCACTTTACCCTGGCATCGCCATGAAATTCGTTACAAACAGCCGCTAGCATAGATACGCGCTGAAGTTGGATGTTGCATGTTTAACAAGCTAAGGCAATCTTCACCGGTGGCCATTACAGTTATAAATCAGAATTTAGGGCATGCTTGTTCAAAAGAATACATCACGAGTTTACGGGTACCTCTCTCTTAGTATGCTCATGTCTGATCATGGTTTCATGCTTGTAGCATGTACATAGTAGCTCGTACGCCCAATTTGATTAAAGCCTAGAGCTCGCATGACAATTAGAGTACTTCTATCGAGCCAGCTATAATAGCCGGATTTCCTTGGGGAGGGGCTGATAAACGCAAGTTGAGTCGAACAGCTGGGGACTCATATCGGTGGTAAATGCATATATTTTGTCGACATCGCCCACAGAGAACTATTTTTCAAACCAAACGATGTTTCATGAGCACGCATTATATGCAATAGTATATCCTTTCAAAATCTTAGTCTACATCAAGAGAACTCGCTGAGCGGTTGTTTGAAGGTAGGGTCTTGGAAATATCGCATGAGCCATTCATATGTAGCCCACTAAGTCGGAGATTAGCGATGGATATAACAAGATAGGGATAACATACCTGGGCTGCATTTACGACAAAGGCCCTTAAACTGCATACTCCCAGTCCACGATAGAAGGGCTTGAAGCCCTCTGTCCGATATATCTCTCTCGCCAGCTCGAAAGAAGACAGCGTTCGTCTGCTGGATTGTGTTTGTAATAACGGACTTGTCTCAGAGCAACCAGCCATTGTGCTTGCTTGTAGTCGTGTTTTGATCACGTCGAGTGGAAAGACGGAAGCCCAGGTTACAATTCCAGCAATACCGCCGCACAGGAGGACCTTCACAGCAAGATTGTTTGTATCGTCGACGGGAGACGACATCAATCTCTTGCAATATTCGTAGGACCAGAAGCTGTTGGATTAGGTTAATAAACGTCCAGAGAGAAGATACCAAGAGCACATACTAGAACCCGTAGCCTATTGAATCTCTAGCACAGGTTATACCACCTGCAAAGTATAGCCCTCTCCAACCGCGGTTCTGCAGGATATCCTTTGCGACGGTCCAGGACGAGACTCCAGGACGAGAGTCAAGCTGTGCTCGGCATTTGATAAACTCCGTAGGGGAGGAGACAGTCCAGCTGGCAATTCCTCCCAAAGCCCCTGCAAGCCATAGCTTATAAAGAGGACAGTTTTGAGGGTTTGTAGGATCGGTGATTGAGCTATCCAAGAACGTCAAAGATCGGTTGTAGGATACGAAAAGCAAAGCATTAAGAGCGCCATATCCTAGAATTGGGGCTGCAGCACCTGTGGCAAGTATGAGAAGATATAAATCTACATATTATGGGGCTGAAATACCTCGCACAAGAGAACTCGTGCTCTCAAACCGGGTCAATTGTCGTTGTGATATAGAGTCGGTTGTGAAACTGCCTGCTTGTAACCGAACTTTAATAAGATCAAGAGGGTTTCCAATGATTATACCAAGGGCACCACTTATGTAGCCAGCCCAGAAGTCTGACGACATAATACACCAATGCGTCTTCAGGTTCTCTTCCGTGCCTATCACAGACAATCCAAGCTGCGGGAGCAGTGCGGGGGATGTTCGGGCTTATCGGGCTTATCGTATAGGCACGTGATAACGCGCTCATTTGGCGTTTCAGCGGCCGGATCTGGCCGAGGAACGCGTGCGCCGGACACGGCGGAGAGGCAAACCTCAACACCAAATCTCAGCAAGAGCGGTATCATAAATGTGAGTTCATTTGCGTGATGGTCTCAAAAAATCTCTAGCTAATTGAATAGGTATCGCCCACGACCCCCGAACCAAGGCGGCGATGCTACACCAGCCCTGACGTCGCGCGTCGGTTCAACGCCCAACTCCGTCGACCGCCTCTCGAAACCGTTCAAGTGTCCTGGTTCGGCTACCCCAACAAGGGCGTCAGACAAGCCAGCAAGAAAGCGGAGAAAGGTCAACTATGCCGGTGCCGATGGAAATGTCGACGACAACAGCGTTAAACCATATACTAATGAGGAACGCCTGGCTCTTGCCACTCGAGATGTCAACAGATTCCCGGTATTCAAAGCGAAGGATAAAGACTTTACATTCAAGCAGAGGTTCAAGGTGCCTTTAATGGACAAATCAGCCGGAAACTACGACAGTTCTCGACCTGCACCGACTCTTGGAATGCGACAAGGTGCTACATTTGTGGTGAAGCCTCTGCATGATCCGAGCGGAGAGTTTGCAATCGTCCTATATGACCCTACTGTTGACGATGTGGATGAACCCACAACTGAGAAACAAGACAACACTGCCGAAGATCGGAGCGAGACGCTGGACGAGCCTCTTGTTCACAAAAGCTTAGCAGACATACTTGGACTTAAGAAAAAGGTGGAAGACCGTCCAAAGGTTCCAGTCGTGATCGACCCTAGACTGGCAAAGATACTGCGTCCACATCAAGTTGAAGGTGTCAAGGTAAGCTTGCGTGAATTTCTTCGATGCCTGACCTCAATTAACAAATTCAGTTTCTTTACCGCTGCACCACGGGTATGATTGATAAGAACGCCAACGGTTGTATCATGGCCGACGGAATGGGACTTGGCAAAACTGTAAGCTCATTCTGTTGTCCACTTGTTTCAATGAGACTTACAATGCTAGCTTCAATGTATCTCGTTGATGTGGACGCTTCTGAAGCAATCTCCCGAGGCTGGCAAAACGACGATTCAGAAATGCATTATTGCCTGCCCCTCGAGTCTGGTAGGAAATTGGGCGAACGAACTTGGTAAGCAGAAAGCTGGCGTCATATACACAATTTCTAAACAAAGCAGTGAAATGGCTCGGAAAGGACGCTATCACTCCTTTCGCGGTCGATGGTAAAGCTTCCAAGACAGAACTAACCAGTCAAATGAAACAATGGGCGATCTCTTCCGGCCGCTCCATCGTCAGGCCGGTACTCATTGTATCTTACGAAACTTTGCGAATGTACGTCGACACGTTGAAAGATAGTCCGATTGGATTACTTCTCTGCGACGAGGGTCATCGGCTGAAAAATAAAGAAAGCTTGACTTGGACAGCACTCAATAGCTTGAACGTTCAACGACGGGTAATTTTGTCTGGAACGCCGATTCAGAACGATCTTTCAGAATATTTTGCGCTTCTAAACTTCGCCAACCCAGACTTGTTAGGGTCACAAAATGAATTCCGAAAAAGGTTCGAATTACCGATTCTGCGAGGAAGAGATGCCGCGGGTACAGAGGAAGACAGAAAGAAAGGTGATGAACGCTTGGCCGAGCTTTCTGGCATTGTCAACAAGTATATCATCCGGCGGACGAACGACATATTATCGAAATACTTGCCAGTCAAGTATGAGCATGTTGTCTTTTGCAATCTTTCACATTTTCAGCTCGGCCTATATAAACACTTCATTGATAGCCCCGAGATCAAAAGTCTTCTGAGGGGCAAAGGAAGCCAGCCTTTGAAAGCGATCGGCCTCCTGAAGAAGCTTTGCAACCATCCCGATTTGCTCGATCTTTCTACCGATCTACCCGGATGCGAGCATACATTCCCGGAGGACTATGTTCCCGTTGAAGCAAGGGGCCGGGATAGAGACATCAGGCCATGGTATTCAGGAAAGATGATGGTTCTTGATCGAATGTTGGCACGAATTCGTCAGGATACTAATGACAAGATTGTCCTCATCAGCAATTATACCCAAACACTCGATGTCTTTGAAAAGCTTTGCAGATCCAGAGCATACGGCTGTCTGAGATTGGACGGAACAATGAACGTCAAGAAACGACAGAAATTGGTTGACAAATTCAATAATCCGGACGGTGAAGAGTTTGTGTTCTTGTTGAGTAGCAAAGCAGGTGGATGTGGTCTGAACCTGATCGGTGCTAACCGATTGGTATTGTTTGATCCCGACTGGAACCCAGCGGCTGACCAACAAGCACTTGCGCGAGTCTGGCGTGACGGCCAGAAGAAAGACTGCTTTGTCTACCGCTTCATTGCAACCGGTTCAATTGAGGAGAAGATCTTTCAACGTCAATCTCACAAGCAGTCACTCTCCTCCTGTGTGGTAGATTCTGCCGAGGATGTCGAGAGACATTTCTCTCTGGACTCGCTCCGTGAGCTGTTCCAGTTCAAACCCGAAACGACAAGTGATACCCACGATACCTTCAAGTGCAAAAGATGCAGACCGGATGGAACGCAGTATATCAAGGCACCAGCTATGCTGTATGGCGACACCAGTTCTTGGAACCATTATGTGAACTGCGGCGAGAAGGGCCCGCTCAACCAAATTCAGGACCTTTTGATTCGACAAGAGACTCAAGAGCGAGACGTCTCTGCAGTTTTCCAGTATATCAGTCATTGAATAGAGCGATTAGGGCCATTGCCCCATTTATTGGAGTATTTAGGATGGTATTGACTATTGGCATACAACGGAAGCGGCAGGTTCTGAGCACTTGATTAGCGAGTTATTGGAATATGTAACTATTCAAGTTTTTTTAATCGCACTTCGGCTCGTATCTTTATCTTACTGATGGGTCTTTGTACAATGTACATTGCCTCCTCACGTGCGGGGACAGAAGGGTCGAGCCGCTCTACGTCACTCCACTCCAAGTTCTCTGCCAGCGCATCTTCACCGTTCCTCCCCACATGGGCTCCTGACAGCGCGTCAGCTCTATCCCTTTATTTGTTGTGATACTCACACCGTAACAACGAGCAATACCTTTCCTGTCGCGAGATACAGCTCAAGACGGTCGACAGCATCGTCACCTCACAGCCAATATCCGACGGAGCTTCCACCATGAGGATAGTTGCCTAGAGCTTGGGAGTCTTGCAACCGATGTTTACGTGAGCTATGGATCACTCCATCCAGCGGCTGCTGAATGATAAACTATATGACCGGAGGAAGCAAGGGGCTTTGGAGTACGTACGGCGGACCTGAGCGCGGCGATTACTCTTCGCTGAAATGGTACATTGCTAATGCCTTTGCAACCTCTAGACTCGAAAAGGTTGTTCGCGATTCCGCATTTAAAGGCGACCATGAATCTATCCAGAAGATAGTCGATCAGTTATGCCACGATTACGCCTATGCGGTTCATCAACCTCACGCACGAAACGGCGGCTTGATCGGGTTGGCCGCGGCTTCAATTGCATTGGGATCCGTGAGTTCATGGGACGTGCTGGATTTATATCATCGATGCTGAGACATTGGAACATAGGAGGGTGTCGCTCCGTATCTTAAAGAGATCGTGCCGCCGGTACTTGCGTGCTTCTTGGATCAAGATGCGAGGGTCAGATACTATGCGTGCGAGAGCATGTACAACATCGCTAAGGTCGCGAAAGGGGAGATACTGCTGTTTTTCAATGAGATTTTTGATGCGCTAAGCAAGGTACGTCCGTCGGAGTTTATAACCAGGGACAGGTCGTCCTGACACAAGTATAGCTTGCTTCAGACTCTGAACTATCCGTCAAGAACGGAGCAGAGCTGCTTGATCGACTTGTGAAGGATATCGTTTCCGAATCGGCTGCGGACCATGTTTCCGTCCTACAGCTATCGGAGAAGCAGTCTTCCGACCCTGACGACTTGGGAGAAGACCTTCCAACCGCGTTTTCGCTGCCAAAATTCATTCCGCTACTCAAAGAACGAATACATGTTCTTAGCGCTTTCACTCGAACATTTCTTGTCTCATGGTTAACTTTGTTGGACACAATACCTGATTTAGAGCTCGTCTCTTATTTGCCAGAGTTTCTCGCAGGATTGATAAAGTTCTTGGGTGACCCCAATAAAGATGTCAACGTTGCTACGCAAGGCCTCCTTGACAGGTTTCTTGGCGAGATCAAACGTATCGCCCGACTAAAGAAAGGTCTGGCAGAAAGCCGCAAAGGACAAGGGAGTGACAATAGACGGTCAACAATAAGCGACAGCACAAGCCTAGCCACGGACCCAGCACTCGCCATTGATGCTGAAAGTAACGATAATGCGATTGAAGATTCCGAGGCCGAATACGCAATTGAAGAGGATGGCCTGCATACTGATGGTGACTGGATCCCTGGACAAGATGTACAGATTGATTATCCAAAGATCCTCGATATCCTCGTCGGGTTTGTCGATACGTCATATGGTAAGTAATTTGTGTAGTCCAACTAAAAGAAGGTCCATCTGCTGACACGAAACTAGACGAGGAGATGCAACTGACTGCGTTGCGTTGGATTGATAGCTTTTTTGAAATCAGTCCTGAGGATATTCTTCCCTTCGTCCCACGCCTTCTCGATCGAGTTCTACCAGCTTTGTCCAGCAGCTCAGCGGCCGTGAAGGAGACCGCTGGCCGCGTCAATGCGTCGCTATTGGAGTATATTTTTAGCTTGACATTGTCTGAAGATGCGTCGGACGATTCTCGAACTGCCGCTCACAAATTATCGCAATCGAGTACCAAAGAGCTGGTTGAAAGACGGTCATCCACGCCAACCCCTAAACCTGATGCGCCAGCCACCGATTCAAAAATAGCCTCACCTCGGGATAGCATCATGTCCGCTGTTCCATCACCCCGTCCAGACCTTGACTATGGATCCGCTGTCACTTCCCTCACGTTGCAGTTCTTGAGCGAGTATGAAATCACCAGAATAGCAGCGCTATCCTGGCTTATTATGCTACATCGCAAGGCCCCAAGAAAGGTTGCCGCGTTCAATGATGGAACATTCCCTGCGCTTCTCAAGACATTATCTGATCCCTCAGAGACTGTGGTCACAAAAGACCTTCAACTCCTATCGCAGATATCAAGAAATAGCGAGGACAGTTATTTCAAGCTGTTCATGGTAAACTTACTTCAACTATTCTCAACTGACAGAAATCTGCTTGAAGTCCGTGGAAACCTGATTATACGCCAACTGTGCTTGAATCTGAGTCCAGAACGGATTTATCGAACCCTTGCCGATTGTCTCGAAAAGGAGGACGTAAGTTCAGCTCTAAAAATTCCATAGCATCTTGCTAATGTTTGGTTGCAGGACATTGAGTTTGCGAGTATCATGGTGCAGAACCTAAATAACAATCTCATTACTGCGCCAGAGCTGTCAGAGTTAAGAAAGCGGTTGCGCAACCTCGATTCAAGAGTAACAAACCTCACATACCACACAAAGGTAACGCTGACATTTATCAACAGGATGGCCAAACATTTTTTGTAGCTCTTTTTAGGTCATGGTGTCACAACGCAGTCTCGACGTTTTCGTTATGTCTCCTTGCGCAAGCTTATGAGCAAGCATACAACCTCCTTCAGGTCTTGTAAGTTATTCCCTTACTCCAGGGTTCAATGATAATAACATGATGGCAGCGCTGAGCTTGAAATGACGGTCAATATGTTGATTCAGATCGACAAGCTTGTGCAACTGCTGGAATCGCCAGTTTTTACATGTATGCGCCACTGCACTTTTTGCTGTTTAACCAAGTACTAACCACTTCTCAGACCTCCGCCTGCAGCTCCTCGAACCTGAACGTTACCCATATCTTTACAAGTGCCTATATGGCGTCCTCATGCTCCTTCCTCAAAGCTCAGCCTTTGCGGCGCTCAAGAACCGCCTCAACAGCGTCAGCAACATCGGTCTTCTCCAACCGGGACCTCGTCTGTATGTCAAACTCCACTCTGTCTTTGTCTTTATCCTTTTTGAAGTTTACCATAACTAACTTTCTCTAAGTCCCTCAATGGCATCCACATCCTCGTCCAGCACATCAAATTATGACCGTAGCAGCACACGGCTCAAAACTCGCGACGACAGCTCGATTCGCTGGGTCGACCTGCTCGACAAGTTCAAATCTGTTCAAGAACGCACCCGCTCCTCGCAACGCTCCCAAGGACGCCTTTCCGATACAGCAGATGGCCAGGGGACTTCGTCTCTCCAAAGCCACAATAGCACATCTCTCTCCTCGGCTCTCTCTGGCGCTGATCAACTCCGAAGAGACAAGAATCTCCCTGACCCCCCGCGCTCCGGGTTTGGTGGGAATGGCGGTCGTGCTTCACCGGCTGATGGGGCTGGCCCTGGTATAGGTAGTGGCAAGGGGGGGATACTTGGTGGTCCGCAAAGGCAGAAGTCTGGACTAGGAAATTTGGGTAGGTTGAGGATTGGTGGGGGAAAGAGTAAGCGTTGAGTTGACTTGAGTTGGTCTTGCGGGAAAGGATTGTTGAATGAAAATGCCTACGCAGTAGTATAATGTGGCTTTCTGATCCGAGGAAGTGCTTTTTTAACTTTCTGTACTATGGCTCATTTGGTTATCAGGCATCTGATTCGCGCTTCAGCAAATAGCATCAACTTAATGATATATCATGTAATTGAGTATAGTCCTGAACTGTGAGTTGTATTCAATCCCTATTACCTTGAAGGTAATAAGGATCAAGTGCCAGAAAGAGTTTATATACATCGAAATTCGCAAAATATGGCAAAAGGTAGGATCAACAAAAGACCTCTTCAATTGCTAATGGTCGTTTGGGCAGACGGAAGAGTAGGAAGGTAAAATATGGACAGGTGAATCAGAATCATGGCTGGTGACCTCCCTGGGCGCTGGAATGATGTAGAGGTGTATAAACGAGAGTAAGAAAGGTGAGAAGGCTCAAAAGAATCGCAAGTCACTAGGATGCTTCAAGACAAATAGTCGAAGCGCGTCCAACCAAATGGAGAAAAGTCTAGAATGTTGCTCAACGATTCAACCGAAGCGGAAAACCAAAGCGTGAGCTTTCGTGGTAAGGACGAGAAGAAAGGTTCGCAACCTCCACGAGGTCATCACGAGGAGGGTAAATCGTCAAGAATATACAATGCAAATGCGCGTCGACTTCATATCACCGGTATCGCGAATCGTTAGATGATGAGCCCCATGAGGAAACCTTCCAGTGAGAGCCGGTAGATTGCTTTGACACGGTTCCCGATGAAGAGTTGGAGCTGTCTGAGTAGACGTATTCGCCATCGACGTACTGGACTCCAGTGAATGTGCTGCGGTGCTTGCGACGCGCGTATCGTTGCTCGAGACGGTAGAGCTCGAGCTCTGCATTGTTGCTTGTTAGCATTGCGCTCCATAATCAATCAGCCGGAGCACATACTGGCTTGTAACTTCTCCACGAGACCCATTGTGAAAGCTGTATTTGTCCTCCTTTATGAAACTGCGTGAGAGGTAGATTATAGCAGGTTTCTCAGACTGTTCGTAGAATATGGGATGTTGTCAATAGCACTGTGGTGTGCATTCAAAGAACCTTTTCTCATCCTACAATCGCAAGACATTAGCAAAGCGTCGCAAAGGATCATTCCGGAGACTCCGCTGACAGCAAGACGCAAGCCCGGCTGCGGAAACAGCTGAATTAGGGTAGTCGCATACCAACTCGATGTGATACTATATTTTTCGGCGGCACAGTTGCAAATCGTGGTCCGAGGTGAAACAATTGACAAACGATTCTAGGAGTAGATCGATTAGCAAGGAGAGCAGGCGGTTAAGAGGACCGAGACCGAGAGGGGAAGCGTAAAGCCCAGGATGCGAGGAATGGGGCTAGCGTTTGTGGGACGGTTCTCCAAACAAATGAGACATGAGACTAACCAGCGACGCCAAGGGAAAAGACCGGTTAAAAGATGATCTGGATTCGATTGCGTGGCCGGAATGCAGAGCGAAGGCTTGTTCTAGTCTGTTGATATAATCCTGTTGAGAGATTGTGCGTGGGAGGTGCCAATGGCGAGAATTTGGAGACAGCCACACGGAACTATGACGATAGCGGGCGGGACAGTGGCAGGGAACGAAGGAACAAAAGGAATGTAGCCTAGATAGAGAGATTGGAAAGAATGACGGTAAAAGAGCGATGGAATGCAAGACGAAAGATAGCAGAACGACAGCAAGTGAAAGAGGGGATGGATGTTCAAGTGTCTGTCAGTGCTAGTGCCAGTCGGGTCAGACGGGTCGAGTCGAGTTCGAGAAGGAGAAGCTGTGGAGACACAACGCAACGTGGGATCGGGCCAGCACTAGGCCGCTTGCAGTCTAGCCAGGGGTTGGCTAGCCACGGAGTACGTATGTATTAAGTTACACTACCTGTCGGGAATATATGATGTACCACCATACGGACCATGCGCATGATTCTATGCTGTCTATATATCTATTTTTTGGGAGCCATGTCTTTGACCTCCCCTGCTGTCTCGCCCTCTAGTTCAGTATTGCGTTCATACTCCGGATCTTGCGCCAATGATAATTCTTGGGCTTATAGCACGTTAGCGTTTGCTTCAAAATGCAGCATGAACAGCAGACTTACCATTCCAGAGCTCCGCGTAGATGCCGTTCGAGTCAAGAAGTTCGCGATGTGACCCCAACTCCGCGACATGTCCATCCTTTAATACTAAAATCTGGTCACAGTCGTATATGGTTCGCAAGCGGTGCGCAACAAACACACTGGTCCGGTTCTTCTCTTTCAGAATGCTGTTGATATTCTGCAACAGAGCTTGCTCTGTGTAGGTATCAAGGGCAGAGGTCTAGATGGCACGTCAGTCAACAATCCTCGAGGGTTACTTGCTTGGTAACTTACTGCTTCGTCAAAGAAGAGCAACTGCGGATCTTTCAGAAGCAATCGGGAGATGGCCAGTCGTTGCTTTTCACCACCAGATATCATCATTCCACGTTCGCCGACAGCCGTGCGATAGCCATCGGGGAGCTTCTCAATGAGTTCATGAATGTGTGCTCGACGCGCAGCCTTGCGGACCTCCTCGTCTGAAGCCGCTAGCATTCCATAGCGAATGTTGTGTTCAATAGTGTCGTTGAATAACGGGGTATCCTGAGGAACCACTCCAATGGCTCTCCGCAAACTTTCTATAGTGACATCTCGGATGTCTTGATTATCCACCAGAATCCGCCCTCCTTGAACGTCATAGTACCGGAAAAGGAGTCTCAGGATGGTAGACTTTCCACAACCACTAGGTCCAACGATAGCAAATTTCTGACCAGCAGGGATTGTGAAGCTAGCGTTCTTCAGGATGGGACGATCGGGGTGATATCCAAAAGTGACGTTCTCAAATCGAATTTGACCTCCTTGCTTAAGCTGCAACGGTTTGGCGTCGGGTCTCTCAGTGACGTTCACGTTGACCTTTTGCAGATTAAACAGTGTCTCCATATCGAGCAGTGACTGGCGCAGCTCGCGATAAACGGAACCCAAAAAGTTAAGTGGCACCGAAAGCTGAAATACAAGTTGGTTGACCATAACCAGGTCACCAACAGTCAGGTTCCCAGTAGCGACTCCATCAGCAGCAAGATACATCATACCAGCAAGTGCACTTGAGAAGATCATGTTCTGGCCGGAGTTGAGAAAGGCCAAGGATGTCGTCACTTTGATTGAAGCATCCTCGTAAGCTTTGAGCGCCTTGTCATAACGTGCTACCTCGAACTTTTCGTTGTTGAAATACTTCACCGCTTCATAATTGATTAAGGAGTCCACGGCAACCGTAGCACCCCGGTTATCCGCTGCATTAGCCTGTTTCCGGAATTTTGTTCTCCAGGCGGTTGTTAAGATTGTGAAAGCGGAATAGGCCAACATGGTTGTCGCAGTAATCGCCGCGAACTTGAGGCCGTATTGATGCGTCTGTAACACATGTTAGAATTCGCGGGAGAGCTTGGCTCTGCGGTGGACTATCATACCAAGATACCACAAACAAGACTGATCTCTAGTGCAGTTGGTACGACGTGAAAGACCATTGATGTCAGGAGGAAGCTGATGCCCTTGGTTCCACGGTCGATGGCTCTTGTCAGACCCCCAGTCTGCCGTGACAGATGGAAGTTAAGGTCGAGTCGTAGTAGATGCTCGAAGACGTTCCGCGCAACCTTGCGAATTGCTTTCTGGGCAACACTCGCAAAAACAGCATTCCGAAGTTCTTGGAAAAGAGTAGCCCCAATTCTTGTAGCGCCATCTGCGACAATATTAGCTTCTGGTAGCCATCTAGGCAGATAGTTTTTGCGTACAAGCAATGATCATCGATCCCGCCACTGTATATGCAGTCCCGCCAACGGCCGCAAAATCCACGTTCATCGAGTCAACGATGCTTTTGAAATAGAACGGTACTTCGACATTGAGGACCTAGACCAAGAGCTGATCAGCGACAATGAAAATAGCTTGACGTCTCGGTAGATATCCACCTTTGCGCCAACTAGCAATGACAATGCAGTTCCCACGCGGAGCTTGGTTCCCCAATCGCCCTGTGTACTACCTGTTAGCGAAGTGTGCTGACAACGCGCGAGACCTCTATGTCCTCACCTTTGGCCAGAGGTATTTCGCCATTTCCCTCATAATGGCCCAATCCGCTTTTCTCTGCTCTTTGTTCGCGACTGTGCTTTCGCTAAGCAAGTTCTTCTGCGCGCTTGCGGCATTTTGGGACTTCTGCGAGCTCGAGGCGGATTGTTTGGCTGCGGACGATGAGGACGGGTCGGGAATGGGTGTTTTCGAGTCGGAAGGTAATTTTTCGTCCGCTTGATTTTTGGCCGAAAGGGTTCTGAGTTGAGTTCCCCTCAAGGCAGCTAATACAGGTCTCGATCGCGGAACGGCGGGATGATGAATGACCAACTGCGCCGGGGTGCGCCAGCAGGGCGATCGAGCTGCTTGGCGCAGCATTTCGCCGGTTAATATGTTCTTGAGGAGTGAGACGTGCTTTGCCGTGCCACTCCTTGCTCAGGGGAGCATTGTCAAGGCAATTGTGAGGTTCGTTGTCACTCGCGTTACGGAGCGCCGTGTTTCGGAAGGGAAAAGACGACGGAGATGGTGAGGCGGGTTTGCGGACCTCCGGATTAGGTCAGTAGTCGACCACAGCTCCACGACCTTTGGCAAACAATTATTCTTAGATCGCAAAAGAACCCTCTGATGGGAATTATCAAGGTCTGAAAACCAAGGGCTGCTTTTAGATGTCGTGATGATTGGGCTGTTGCAATTGTCCCCGAGATGATGCAATCCTGGGAAAGGCTCCACGACACGACAAGCTCTCAAGGTCCCATCTCAGCTGAGCCATTTACTTCGAAGGCCACTGAAACCTTTCCGAATATGCTCAAATTTATCTCACTGCCGCTATCACAACTAAGCAAATTTCGCCCTTGCTAGCTTAGAGTTCATGGACTGTCTAGTCTGCCTGCACTCAGTACTACCAAATTATCCATACGCGCGCACTTACTCCATGTTCAACCTCAGAGTCGCAGAAAAAGGAACTCGATCAAGCATTAGCAGCATTGAACATATACGATCCCCTACAAGGAAGGAGCCCGAGTTGGGTCATGCCTTCCAGAAATAAAACTTGAGGGCGGCCTCCAGCTCTGCCCAGATAGCAAGACATCGCACTGGGCTGCCTAGTCTCTCGCTCACTGAAAGTATCGCCAATTACTGCAATTTTCAATATCTGATACTTTTGCTTTGGTATTCACGCAATGGAGAGTTTTCACCCCTAAGCGAAGACTCACTGAAATTCAAAGTCTACCGTACTGAGACCGGAGTGTACTTATCAGATCTTGAAGTGCGGAGACGCCAGGGCAGTCATACAACACTCCACTAACAGTGGCGTTCAACGAGATACCCCGATATATATTCCGATGTTACGGGATACCCACAGCTGCTTCGGGTTTACCCTGCATGATGCATGCTGATGCCTACTTGTACGGAGAGCCCGACCACTTTGAGTTCCTCTACAAAGGCTAGTTGAGGCGATTGAGTCGGCTCCAAGAGATCAGACTGACCTGCTGTCACGTTGCTGCTACTCTTGGGATTACATGTATGATGGAATAACTCACTTCATCCCGCAGCACTGGGGCTGGGAAGGGATGCGTTGGTCATGGGAAGAACGACGTTGCTGGGACGCTGAACTGCAATGGAAGCCCGATACCGAAGACACTTCCCATAAAATGCTCGTAGACTGCCGAGAACCCCATCGACTCAGTTTAGCATGTCCCATCCCCAACTCATGACCCAACAGGTGGTTGGACACTGGCTGCCTCGCCAGTTTACCCCCGGAAATCATGGATGAAATAGGGTCTAGTTTGCCCACTGCAATGGTCTTTGAACTTCGCCTCGTGTCAAGGGTGTTCAGTAAGCTGTTCTACAGTCAGATATTCTGGACTTCAGTTTCGAGCTGATTTCGAAAACCTATATTGCGGGAATTTAGTCGTAGTTTTACCAACCTGTCCTAGGGTTACAAAATGATGTACATCTCCGCATGGGGTAGGAGAACTGCAGTCCCTAGAAAGCAGAAGCATCAACCCAATCTCTAGGTACCCTGAGCTTCCTATGTATTATATTCCTTGCGTCCTTTATATCATCGTGGCAAGAGCTTATAGTTGAACCATGGTTTTGAGGGCATGGACCGCATGGCCTGAACTATACTCCTTTGGACGCACGCAGCACGTGTGGCTCTAGCTGGCTCCCGTACGTATGTAACCAACACGCCGGCTCCAAAACAACTTAAACTGCATTGTCACTAGTCTTTCGAGTCTGGGCCTAAGATTATTTGCTGTCGCTGTGCCTTTCTCGCTCCTTATCGTTTTGCTTTTGTGTTGTTGGAATTCGACGTTCAATTAGGAGGTCCAGAGAGTCTCGTCCAGTCGGGAGCCCTCCAACACTCCACAGTCTAGTAACACTCTCCCCTCACACTCGCTGATTCCCTTGTCTCCTGAAGCCACCGCTCTTCCCACGAAACCTTCCCCTCCTCCCCCTTTACTTCAGACAACCACCCTTCTGTCCATCATCCCCCTCTGTCCCTCATCTCGCCGTTTGCCCAATTTTGGCAGTCTGGAGGGCGCTCTTCAAGATGGATCCCAATAATAATCGACCCCACCTGAACTTCGGCTACAACGAACGTGCCTTCAACCCTGCGGCGGCAAACAATCGCGCCTATCCCACGACGCCGTCCGCTTTTCCGCAGCCGATCTACCAGAGTCAGAGTCCCCAGGACTACATGGAAGCTCAGAATGGTGGTGTTTACGGTCAAGGATATTTCATGCCGAGCCCTTACTCCCCGCAGGCCGCAGCCTACGCCCAGCCTCATTACGGCCAGCCCAATCTCCAGTCCCCTCAACCCGCTTATCAGTCACGAATGGGGTACAATGTCGGCCCCAATGATGGAACTCATGGCTTGATACAGCAGTTCTCCAACCAGGATCTCAACTCGGGTCGGACGGGGTTCTTCAACCGCGCGGCTTCGCCTGCTCAGAGACCCCGGACGGCCGGTAACACGGCGCCCGGCCAGCAGCAACAACCCAGCCACTTGGCCCCTCCCGTCCCTCGCAGCCCCCGATTACCCGCGGAGAACGAGGAACTTCAGCGCTACCCCGAGCGATTTTCTGAGAACATTCACAAGCGTGGAAAGGCGGCAAAGGAGCTGGTCAATGTGTTCTTCCACGACAACATTGAGCGTGCGCGCGATCGCAACATGCGGTAAGCTTCCAGGCGTGAGATATTGTACTTTTCAAGTAGCTAATTGGGTTGTTCAATAGTTCCGCGGAACTCGACAAGATGATTCGTGAACCCAGCGTTCCACAAGACGCAAAGGTAAAGGAAGCGGAAATGGTTGGGAAGAAAGAGTCGACATTCTTGCGATTCCTTCGAACTGTGGAGACCCCGTCGAACTTCCAAACCATCAAGATCATCGGAAAGGGTGCTTTCGGTGAGGTGAAGCTTGTGCAAAGGAAGACAGATGGCAAGATATATGCGCTAAAGTCGCTCATTAAGTCAGAGATGTTCAAGAAGGACCAACTGGCTCACGTTCGTGCTGAGCGTGATATCTTGGCCGATTCGAAGGACAACCCATGGCTCGTCAAACTCCATGCTTCGTTCCAGGACACTGCATACCTGTACCTTTTGATGGAGTTCTTGCCTGGTGGTGATTTGATGACCATGCTCATCAAGTATGAAATCTTCTCGGAGGACATCACGCGGTTCTACATGGCCGAGATCGTGATGGCAATTGAGGCCGTTCACAAACTGGGCTTCCTTCACCGGTAAGAGTCTTCCTGGTTATCTTACCGTTCAGTACTTATGCTGATTCTGCAGTGATATTAAACCCGATAACATCCTTCTCGATCGCGGTGGCCACGTCAAGTTAACTGACTTTGGTCTCTCCACGGGAGGCAAGAAAACCCACGACAACTCATACTACCAGAACTTATTGAAGAACTCCACATCAAAGGATAAGAACCGAAACTCAGGATACTTCAACGACGCGATCAATCTGACAGTATCAAACCGTGGACAAATCAACACTTGGAGAAAGTCCCGTCGAGCCATGGCTTATTCAACCGTTGGTACCCCCGACTACATCGCACCAGAAATCTTCAACGGTCAAGGATACACATACCTCTGCGATTGGTGGTCTGTTGGCGCTATTATGTTCGAATGTCTTGTTGGTTGGCCTCCTTTCTGCGCTGAGGACACGACCGATACATACCGCAAAATTGTCAACTGGAGAGAATGCTTGTACTTCCCTGAGGAATTGACGTTATCTCGCGAGTCTGAGGGGCTGATTCGAAGGTATGATGTCTTACCCATTCGTGAAGTGGCTGGTCTAACATTAAATTAGCTTCTTGTGCGATGCAGAGCACCGTATCGGCAACGACGGTGGCCAGTACGGAGGCGCTACTCAGATCAAGAACCACCCATTTTTCCGCGGAGTGGTATGGGAACAGCTTCGCAAGATCCGCGCTCCATTCGAGCCGCGACTAAGCTCCAACATCGATGTGTCATATTTCCCGATTGACGAAATTCCCCAGGAGGATACGAGTGCCATTCATCGCGCTCAGGCACGTGCTATGCCTGACGAACAGGAGGCCGAGATGAGTCTGCCTTTTATCGGATACACTTACAAAGCTTTCAACGCCTTCCAAGCAAGCTGAACATAGACTCAATGTCCGATTTTTTGAACAAGCAGGTGATGGGTGCCTTTGGAAAGGTTTGAAGGCGGGCGGGCTTGCATTGATAGCTTTTCAGTGCCTCATCCTTGTTTTTGCGTCGGTCGGTATGGATCTTGTTGATTTTTTTATCAAGCATATAGCGCATACATCATGTTACTGGGCACATGAGCATCTCCTTTACCATTTCTACTGTCTATTTTGCTCTCCTTAGACGGGCTGCATTCGACGCGAGTCGACGTTGTTGGCTGTGTTTGTACGCAACATTTGTGTGTGCTTCTTTGGAGATACTAAACGCCATGTGCTACTATCCCTTCCAGCATATTACGAGTGAGTAGCTATCTTGTTCTATTAGAGAGATGCTATGAATATGGACATATGAAATCAACGTCGACTGAATAATAGGCTCCCATTTGACCAGTACTAAACGGCCCAAGTTTTGCTCAATGAAGACCTGAGAACGCCCTGCAAACCCTAAAAACGAGATCTAAGCAAAGTACATAACAACCCCCTTGCCCGTGAATAGTAAAGACAGTAACAGACAATCAAGCAGCCCCCATCGGCGCCAACCCAGGCACACCACTGAACCTCTCCTCGCGCTCGGTCTTGAACATAATCTGCACCCAAAATTCCTTACTATCCTCATCAAACCAATTCCAGTACCTCCCCTCCCGCCGATCAATCTCCCTCGCCTGCAACTTGAACCCACAGGTCTGATACGGCTCCGCCGCAACAACCAAGTACTGGAAATTCTTATCCGGCGGCTCCTCCACCTTCTGCTCAAACGCGCTCATAAAGCGCACCCTTGGCTTGACTCCCGGCGTAATCTCCTGGTACTGCAACTGGAACAATAACCCCAACTGCCTCGTCAGCGGGTCCCGGATCTTCGTAATCTTGTACCCCGGCCTTCCAATCTTAATCGTCTGCTTGCGCACCTGCACGCCCATGGCGCCAGGCAAAGACGAAGGATCCGCATTCTTGCCTTCGCGCTGCTCGCGTGCCGCGCGCCGCGCGAGATTCGTTTGGTGCTTGCGCCCCTGTGTGTGTGCGAGGTACGAGCCGTCGTTCTGGTGGACGGTTAAACACAGTCTGCATTCGAAGCTGCCGACATGGTTCTTGAAGAAGTATGGGTCTTTGTCCAGGTCGATGGTTTCCAGGGCGAGTTTGCGTAGGCGTTCGCGGCGGTCGGCGTTTGTTGCGGACTGGGAGGCGACGCCTCCGCCGCCGAATTTGGAGCCGGCGCGGTTCTGGAACACTATTAGTATAGTTTCTTACAATATTTCAAAGGCTGCGCAGCGGTTTGATGTACCTGATAATCCATTTTGGATGAGTGACGGTTGCTAGGAGATGTGGAGAAAGATTGGGTTTGATATGAAGCTTTGGGGAAATTCAATCTGGAGATTACATAAGCGGCTGGAGTGGCTGCGATTGGAGGGACAAGCAGCTCTTTGATCAACACGACTGAATTATATCTTTGATAAGATGTTGGTATTATGCTGAGACAAAATATGAGTTCTTTATCTGAAGTTGACTCACATCCCTGGGTGAACCAACGGCGGTCCTACGATGGCAATTTATGCACCATCCGCTATGTGGGCAAAGTCGAAGGCACGTCTGGAGAATGGCTTGGAGTTGAATGGGATGATCCAACACGAGGGAAACATTCAGGGCAGCACCAGGGAGTGAGATACTTTACTTGTACTGTGGCATACAGAGATAAACTTCTTGTCGAGCAGACATGCTAATGTTGCCCAGGTTCAAGAAACCACCCCACAGCCGGGTCCTTCGTGCGGCCGTCGCGCCCAGCAGACAGCCCACGGGGCTTCCTAGATGCACTCCGCACGAAGTATGTATCTGGGCCTGAGCAAAGTCAAGCTGGTGATGGTGCAAATGCGGGCTCGCAAATCGGAAAGCCGATTGAGTTCGGCAGCAAGATCGCCGAGGAAGTTGGCTTTGACAAGATCCGAAAACAGCTTGCTGAGCTTGAGGAGCTGAAGATTGTGCTTCTTGATGGCCTACGTGTGGCTGGCGTGCTTGCGCAAATGCAAGATGCCAGTCGTGAACAGATTGACGAGGCACGCAGAGAGATTGAGCGGACATGTCCTAAGATCGTGGAGCTGGATCTGAGTTGGAATATGTTGACGACTTGGAAGGACGTTGCTGATATATGCTCGCCACTCAAGCGATTGAAGCACCTGAGGTTGAAGTGAGTTGTTGTTCAAGGGTTGTTCTATCAAAGCAGGGCGCGCTGACCGATTTCTGTTCAGTGGAAATCGACTTGGAAGCGCTGAGGAAGGCTTGAGCTTCGACGGTGTCCAGGAGCTCCATCTCGATGATACCTTGCTTCCTTGGGAGCAGGTAAGGACAGTCATCTCTCGGACTTGAGCATCCTTTTTCTAACGCCTGTAGGTTGCGAAAGTGGCGGCTCAGTTCCCATCAATCACCTGGCTCTCAGCTTCAGCAAACCAGATAACCTCGATACCAGTGCCAATATCCAACCATCTGACTACGCTAGTCTTAGAAAACAACGACATCTCCTCATTGTCATCAATCAAGGCGTTAGCGTCCCTCCCAAAACTAAAGCATCTCTCAATACGGGGGAATCATATCGACAACATCACCTCAGCCGTCTCCCAAGACGATTCGTTCCAGTTTCCCGGCAGCCTTCAATCTGTGGACTTATCTCGCAACAAAATCAGTTCTTGGCTATTCATCAACAAACTCCCCGACATTTTCCCCGGGCTACTAAAGCTCCGAGTGTCGGATAACCCTCTTTATAACCAAGCGGTGGCACCGTCCTCTGTCACCGGCATGCCTGAAAAGCCAATGACAGTGGACGAAGCATACATGCTCACTCTGTGTCGTATCTCAAAACTACAAGTGCTGAACTACAGTACTATATCAGCAAAAGACCGCAGCAATGGCGAACTATACTACTTATCCCTCATTGGCAAGGAGTTGTCAGCGTCCCCGGAGGCAGCAGAATCTGATATTCTCAAAAAGCATCCGCGGTATCACGAACTCTGCCAGGTTCACGGTGAACCACTCATCCAGCGAGCAACGAAAGTAACTGGATCAGGCGGCGCTGTTCATCCACGATCTGTTGCCGCACGATTAGTACGAATGGTATTCCATTTATGCCAGAATGAACCCGGACAAAAACACAGCGAGATTATCAAAGTGAAGGAAATTCCTAGATCGTACGACACGTACCAGGTCAAGGCACTCGTGTCCCGGTTATTCAATCTAACACCTTTTGGATTCCGCTTGGTCTGGGAAACGGATGAGCTGGACCCAGTGAGCAAGGAAAATATGGACATTGAAGATGAGTGGGATAGTGATGATGAAGGTCGAGAAGGGACACAGGGCCAGAATGCCTTGGACACAGGAGATGATGCTAAGTTTGTGAAGCGCGAGGTTGAGCTGGTGGATACTACCAAGGACATAGGGTTCTGGTTCCAGCCGGACCTTGTAGAGGCTAGGGTACGAGTCGAGGTTACGCGTTGTTGATGCTGAACTATGCATATAAATCCGAGATATAACGAATTATGATACGAGAGGCTTTGCTTGGAGATCGTTTGGGTGCTGGGTATGTCTACAGGGTTCTCGGAGTGCAGATCTATATATCTACGCACCGTGCCCTTGTTATCTCATAGCTAGAAAGGGTTACCAAGAATACAAACAAGACCAAAAGACTAACTCTATATCCAAGCCAAGTATTATCATAAACGCTAAAAGGACCGATATCGAAAGCTGAAGGACGTTGAGTACTCTGCGAAGGCGGCACTTTAAAGCGGCAAACGTTGGACCCGGATTAGGATCAGACATTGCGGCGACACTTGAGCTCTTGTACATCTCAACCTTACAATCAACCAACCCTTGATATCCGCCCAACATAAAGAATCATTCAAGTCCTCTTGTTTTTTCGCGTGACATTTTCGAGTGACTATACACATAGAGCGCTGCACCGATGGCGGAATACTGGAAATCAGCTGTAAGTTCATCGTCCACTCGACCCGACCTCATTCTTCAAGAGCTTCCATTCTAACTTCCCCAGCCAAAATTCTGGTGCAAGCAATGCAAGATATACATTCGCGATACAGCATTTGAGAAGACACAACACGAAGCGACAGCGAAACACCAAAGTAACCTCAAGCGCTTTCTACGAGAAATCCACCGCGAAAACGAACGATCCCAACGGGATTCACAACGCGCAAAGAGTGAAGTCGAAAGACTAAGACAGTCTGTATCTGGTGGTGGAAGAGCTAGCGCGGGTGCGGCCACGACTGATAATGCGCCATGGAAGAAAGGGTCATCATCTACAGCAGCACCTGCTCCTCAACGGCCGGTCTCAGTGGAGGAGCGGAAGAAGCAGATGGCGCAGCTCGCGGAATTAGGAGTCGCTATTCCAGAGGCGTATAGAGCGGACATGTCGTTGGCGGGAGACTGGCAGACTGTCTCTGAGAAGGTAATACGGCCGGAGGAAGACGAGGACGGGGAGAAAAAGCCTACGCTTGGGGTTCGGAAGCGGAAACATGATGCAGATATTGATGAAGAGGAGGAAGAGGCAAAAAGAGAGGCTGAGCGGTTTGTTAGTAAGGGCTGGGGGTCGAGGACGCGGCGATATCCTGGCGCAGATGATGGGGATGAGGATCTCGATGCGCTTTTGGCGTCTACGACGGAGGCCAAGAAGAATAAGGATTCTGGAGCAGGCGATACACCTACAGAGAGTACACCTACCCAGGAAGACTCGAAGAAAGAGGCAGACCCGAGTAGTGAGCCAGTGAAGGAAGAGGAGCCTTCAAATGCCGGTGCGGGCGTGGTATTCAAGAAGCGCAAGCCTAAGGCCATGAAAAAGTAAAGAACAATATTACGACCGAATTGACATGACGATGAATTTCAAAGCAGAAGCGAGAGTAGAAGAAGTAATGCGTAAAGTAAATAAAGCAGAATGCTAGTAGATATGGGTTTATACAGTTGTGTTGCCACATGGTTGATCTGCTCATCTGCGGATCCGACAAGCTCCAATCTTTTAATCGTCAAGTTCTCTCCTCTTCCCATCGCGCAACTTCCTCTCGTCGCAACAACCCACGTTCTCCCCCCTCGCTTGGTGCGGAGCCTGCTTGGTGCCGGATACATACTTCTGGTGGAATAGCTATTCGGCTCGCTTCTTTTCGCTTATCTGACCAGTACAAGGTGAGTAAAAGAGCCTCGAACGGCCGCTTGTCTTCTCTTCTCCGACTCTTCCCCGACTTCAAGATACACCCCCTCTCCACGTCTGGCCATTCCCTCAAGTCATATTGTCTATCATCTGCCTGGGTACTGCCGTACATCTTCCGACTATGCCGGGCATGGAGTGGATTTTTTCTGCGCGGAGTCTTGTGTTGCGCAATGTTGAAGAGGATTTCCGCGGTCGCATAAATCGTCAATTCGAGTCGGACGAATGATCTCTCAAGTTTAAGGAACGACCATAAATTCTTTGGCTGCAGGAAGTCCGACGTTCAAGGCTGAAAAAACCACGCTCGAAGACTTGTGCAGCTGGTTTTGATCCTTCAAACTCCGAACAATTCTCCGCCGACGCATATCTTGGACAACACGGAAATCTTCTTCTTCATGCCTCTTCCGCACACGACAAAAAACGCCATTCTTTACAGCTGTTTCATTAGCGCTTCTATTTTGAAAATGTTACTAATGCTTTATTGAAAGCGCAGGAACTGGACGTCATCGTCAATATAACAAGTGAAGCCTCGTCATCCGTATCACCCTCCACTTCCGCCATTTACGTTCTACTGCGTTATTCGAACCTGCCACCAAACCGCAGAAGTTGCTTTCGATTTTCGGAATAGCAGAGGTTGATGGCCGATACGTCGGAGCAGGCTCAGCCCTCGGGTGAGCAGCCACAACCTGCTGCTGAGCCGCGCGAGATTCCCACCGCAGAGCAGCAGCCCGAAAGCCATACGAATGAAGCGTCGAATGCGGACTTTGACCATGGCCTTCCCCCAATTGACAAGACTTTTCCAACCAGCGAAGAATCCGTACCAGCCATAGATACGTCATTACCTTCAATAGAGTCGACGATACCAGCATTGCCGCCAATTGATACATCTTTACCGCCGTTGGACACTACGTTACCGGCTATGGATGATGGCGAGCATTTCTCCTTCGATAGGCTCGACGAGGAGGAACCAAATGGGGGTATGGGGGAGCACGGTGTGGGGGGACATGAGAATCAGCATATTGAACAGCATGGATCCTCATCGACTCCAGGCGCACAGAACCCAGCGGGCTCGAATGGTTTGCACCCGCAGCCGTCAGGTCAGCAGCAATCATACGAGCAGCAGCAGCAGCCCCCGCAACATCACTATTCGCCTCAACAGAATGCGCCGACACAACAGCCGCAGGGACAAATGCATCAGCAAATGCAACAACATTCCGACATGTATAATAACCAGAATAACGCTTCGCCTTCCAATCCTTCAACACAGGGCCAACCCTCGCAAATCCCTCAAGCTCCCATAGGATCGCCAATGCCTCCCATGTCCTCAGTCAGCCAGTATATGGCAGGATACCCGATGAACTCAGGCGGGCAGATGCATTATCAACTGCAAGGTGATGCGAATAAAATGTTGTCGAATAGACACAAGAAGGAAGTCAAGCGTCGGACGAAAACTGGGTGTCTAACGTGCCGCAAGCGACGGATCAAGGTACGTCAACAATTTCTAGTAGAATCATATTGCACGCCAAATTTCAAATTGCCAAAGACATTAATTGGCGTATGTGAAACGCGAGAGCGAGAGGCTGGTGCTTGTTGCTCGGTGTTCGCTTGCGTCGCCAAAAATCTTCGGCTCGCGTCCAGCCCACCACCAGAACCCCGCCATTTATTGTCGCTTGTTGACCGTTCCCCGACTCCCGCTGCCCACCCATTCCGTCATTGTTCTTGATTGATTTTCTTTGCTTTATATATATACCTTCCCTTCTATTTATACTGACGGGTAATGCCAATAGTGTGACGAAGGCCATCCCGTCTGCCGCAACTGCGTCAAGAGCAAGCGTGAATGTTTAGGCTACGACCCGGTCTTCAAGCAGCCAACCCCATCTGCGATACAGCCAGCTCCTAATCCTCAACCGTCGCTGGTGGTCAATCCCCAGGACCCTTCACCCTCGCAGCAACAACAACACCATCAACAGCAGCAACAGCCGTCGTACCCTGCTGCTCCTCCCGGTTACGTCCCTGCATCATCGCAGCCGTTCGCACCCTCGCAATCGCCTTCTACATCGACCGACCGCTACGAATACAACTCGTCCATTGACCCTTCGCTTAACCACAACAACTCTCCCGACATGGCCAGCGTGCAGAATGTGGCTGATGGGGGCTTGCAGCCAACCGTTAACCCCGCGACAACTACAACGGGGAACTCGGAGACGACTAGCTTCCGGTGTAAGTCTCGAGGGATCTTTATAATATACAGACTAGTACTGACAGATTTCAAGTAAAACAGGTCCAGATCAGCGATCTTCTCGCGTTGAGAGGCATCCCACCACCACCCCCTCATCCTATTACCGCCTTACCGCCCAATCGTCTTGAGGAAATCCAGGCTGTATTCCTTGCTACGTATGCGCCTGCTATGGACCGATTCTTCGAAACTCGTTGGTTCACGGAGAAAGCTTTGAACCATCTTCTTCCGAATGGTCAATTGATGGCTGAGTTCTCCGCGCTCATCGAGGCGTTCAACGGCAACTTGAACGACCCTACCGTTCTTGCACGACTAGAAAGCTTTGAAGCATCTGTTGTTTGGAGCACCATGACATTATGTCGCCATGTGATGAACGTGTCGAATGGAAGTCAACCCGACTATGATCTCTTGGCTACGTCCAAGAGACTTGACGTGATTGAAGCATTGATTACGGGCGATCATCTAGACTCCAACCCTCTTGCACAATACCCGACGCGAGAGCCTGCTGCCACTCCGCCATCATTACCAGACCAGCTCACGCAGCGGCAGCTTGATTTCTGGAGTGCAATTGGACATTTCCTTACCCTTCACGACAATGAAGCGAGCGCTGCTAAAGAGATTGATGACACATTAAGTCGTTGCCGTACGCTTCTTGATACGTATGAGAACCGAGATGTCATCTACTCAATTGCAATTGCGCGTCACCTAGGTCAACGATGGGCCGACTTCCCGCACAGTTTCCCACAGCCGATTACCACAAACGAGAAAGACGCTGGAGCGAAGCTCTACGTCGCACAGAAGTTTCTTGAGCAAGAGGCCAGTGGAAAGGGCACGACCCAGTTGGTCAAACGTCTATGTGGCATGGTCGTTCGCTCGTGGTATGTTTCGCGAGAATAATCGGGACGACGAACACTACAAACCACTCCTGACGAATTTTCTTCTTTGTACTATGAAAAAGCTGGCGTGCTGGCAGGCTTATTGTGACGATTTTTCTTAGACCGCCCGTTTCTCACTGGCTTGAGCTTCGTTTCATTGGGTGTTTCGCCCATGGAGTTCATTCATATATCCCATTTCGATCTCACATTTTCTACTTCTCGGCCAGTTATTTATGTGATGGAGACGTCTGTTTATGACTTCGGAGTTTATTTCCTTTCATTTTGTAGCTGGGGCACGGCAGCATAATGGCGTTCGGCTGCGTTCTAGATACTTGACTTCTGTTACACATCTTGATAGCTTTCTCGCATTCTAGCCTCAAGGAGATTGACGAGTCAAATCAATTAAGCCAATTCTATTTAAATATCTATGACCTTGTTGACACTCTGTAACCCTGATGGATACGTTTATAGATCTGCCTGTTCCGGAACAGGACTCTTCAGTTTCCCTGTCTCCAGCGCCAATCTTACATTCTCGATGGCCCATTCTTCCATTCCAGTTTGTGTCTGCAACATACTCATTAGCCTAACCGACTTTGTGCGGGGAAAGATTGATACGTACCTCAACAGTCCAAGTTCCCATATGCGGGACAAGCAAAACATTGGGGTTTGCGACAAGACCCGGATGAACCTTGGGCTCCTCTTCAAATACGTCCAATCCAGCAGAGTAGACCTTGCCGCTGTCGAGGGCCTTGACCAGAGCATCTTCATCCATTACTGCGCCGCGGGCAGTATTGACAACCACGACGCCGTCTTTCATCTTGTTGAATTCGTTGGTGGAGATAATGTGGCGGGTGTGTTTCTTCACTTATCAGTACCAACGCTCGAAAACGAGAGGGAGAAGACTTACATTTAACGGCAAATTCAGACTAATAACATCACTTTCCTTCAACAGTTCGTCAAAAGTGACATACTTTGCCCCGGCACTCAACTCAGGACTCAATTCCCGTCGATTATGATAAACGACTTTCATTCCAAACGCCTCTGCTTTCTTTTTGAGGTTGCGTCCGATCCCGCCCATGCCCAGGATTCCAAGCACCTTGTTCTCTGGGTCGTGTCCTAGGCGAGGCAGAGGGGCGCCGCGCCAGTTCCCCTGCCGGAGGGCGTGCATGCCGTAGTTGAAGTTACGGAGCGCGCCAATGATGAGGAACATATTTACATCTGCAGTTGCGTCGTCGACGGCTGTGGGGACGTTGGAAACGCGGAGGGGCGGACTGCGCTTGCTGCAGGCTGCTGTGTCGACTTGGTCGTAGCCGGCTCCTGAAAGAATCAATTGTTAATTGACGTTTCTTAATCGAGATGGATGATATGGGCAGAAGTACCGCAATGAGCCAGATATTGCATAGACGAAGGGAGAGCGTTCACAAGCTCGTCATCAAACATCCCTGTGATGGTCACCGAGTCGAAGGTGCGGTATGCGACGACCACGCCGTCCAGCTTCCCGGACTTGCATTCTGCGATGAAGTCTGCGCGGTTTGTCGCGGTTGGCTCAACGAGTTCGGCGATTGAGCTGAGGGAGTTCCAAGTTGAATGGGCGCTGGAAGTGCCATGTTAGCTTGTCGCCTGGACTTGTAGGATTGTTTTGTGTATGACGTACTGCACGATGTTGCCGAGGAGAAGGACCTTGGGTTTCGACATTCCGGCGAGGTGGTGTTTGACTTGACTAATTCTGTAGGGAGTGATATTGTTAGAATGTAGCACAATAGGGCTGGAGTGAGTCATGGAGACCAGGAATATGTAGTTTGTATGTGAACGTACCTTGCAGCGATTGTGGAGGTGGATGCGGGGTTAACGCAACAACAGCAGGCAATTGTCAGGAATGAGAGATAATCGATATGAGAGGCTCACAGGATAGATCTAATGCAGGAAATAAAAGATAGATGAAGAAAGAAAGAAAGTAGAAGAGAGAGATGGAAGAAGAGAAGTTGGAGATCGATCCCCCACGTTGCCCCACCTTTATCTCTCGGGGTCTTCGCGATAGTTTCGTCCGAGAACAATCAACGGGAAGTCTTTCCGACTGCTGCTGGTCGCCAAAGGAAGATGTGCCTTGCCATTGGTACATTTGCATGCTAATTGCCATGATTACTATACAGAAAGCTATCCCTCAACCAGAACCCTAGTCCAGTCAAACTTCCTCCACCGGCTCTGGAACCCGCTAACTCTTCGGTCTCCTCCCCGAGTCCAGCGTCCCTGGCGCTTGATGATTTCCGGTCCAACGTCCAACATCCCACCGATGACTTCTCGCGCAAAGAGATCTCCTTTCGGCCATCGGTTTGAGTCCTCGACAACATGACCTAAACCACCGTCAAGCTGGAACCAAACGTGAAAGTACGGCATCTCCTTGGCTAGAGAACGGCGGAAGGCACTCCGGCCAAGACCTTGCTTGGACTTGGCGAGGGTGTCGATTAGTTTGCGATGCTGCGTCCACTCCTCGTCTGCGGAGAGGATTGCCTCCTTAAAGAACGCCGGAGATGTTTCTCCAAGACTGTAGGGGAGAGGGACGGCTTCCATTGACGCGTGCCGCTTGCGATGGGGCTGTGCGGCGTTCTCATAGAAAATGACATCGCGGCCTTGGTCGTGGTACATGCGGGTAAGGCTTTTCATGAAGTTGCGGATCTCTTCCCATTCATCATCGTCGCATTCTAGGAGGTTGGTTCGGTGCTGGATAGGTACGATTGTGGCACTTCCGGTGCTGATTTCGGGTTCTGTTGGGAGGGATAGGTAGACCCGCGTCGCTAAGGATACTATAGGGGCGATTGGAGGGGTGTTTGTATCTTCGTGATGACACAGTGGGCAGTTGTCTAGGATCCGGTTCATCTTTTGCAGCTCGTTGATTGTCGTACTCTTGAGGTCAATCTCTGACCGGTGCACCCGACGGGCAAGTTTGGAGGCGTTGTCATCCATGTATTCCAGATCATCCTGATCACATATTAGTAAAAATTTCTCTTATTGACGGAACGCCACTTACTTCGAACTTCCCATCTTTTGCAATTCTCTCCGCAAGGCGCCTACCTTCACCACCAAACTGGCCGCGACTTCGACGCTCCTCCTGCACCATGTCCTCAATCGTCATGTCCTCGTTCCCTTCCACCTTGCCACGTTCCAGCCCCCGCTTGGTCTCGACAGCTTTGACTTCGTTTCTTTTCCCAGCCAGCATCCTGTTATCCATCACGCCGAGGACCATAACGTCAGGCTCTTTTCGATTGGCCATTCCGGCCGCAGCGGCATTGTACTGCTCCTCAAGCTCAGCAGCGTTCGGAGCCCCTTTCAGTTTGGCTCTCATCATTTGCGCCTTGAGTTTGTTCAGGGCTGTGAGATCAAGGTGCTGCGTAGTCTGCGCGGGAGCCTCCGTCTCCATCGGCTCGCCTTGCCCGCGAGCACTAAGCTCTTTATCTGGATTCCGAAGATGCTCATGTGGATCACGGTGCACATTCTCTTCCTGCTTTCGTTCCCTGAACAACTCACCTGTAGGCTTCTCCTTCCCGACGTAGCCTTCGCCGTACGTTTCACGCCGATCCAGTTCAGCTTCTTCCTCCCGCGCATCGTCGAAAGAGCGCAAGTCCCCAAAGCGCTCAATGGCAACATCTTCTTCAGATCTCCCACTCTCTTTCGCTTCTCTGTATACACCTCTAAGCTTTGTCATTCGCCAACCAGAACCCGCGTCGCCAAACGTATAATTCACCTCGTGTTCAGCTGGCTCTGACTCAATCTCATCAAGTGCTTTTCCGTCTTTCAAATCGCGCAGGTGGCTGTTCAACTCTCTGTTGTGGATTTTGAGCTCAAAGTCTGCTTGTAACATTCGCGGTTTTGGCTCTTCTTCCAGACGTGTCTTTTCACGCCGTTGTACATAGTCAATGTCTAATGCAGACGGCGCTTCCATCCATGCATCTCTCTTCAACTTCGTAGGCTCTTCCTGTGTGATTTCTGCAGCCGGGGCTGACTGATCTTCCTCCCTGCTCTCCCGATGCCGACGTTTATGGTCCTGGTCGTCGCCATGATCGGAGGAGCGCCGTGAGCGCTTGTGTCTGTGGCTATCCTCCCTGCGCGACCTGTCCGAGTCCCTCTCCTTAGATCGCGATCGGTGACGGTGAGAGCGATGCCGATGCCGATGCTCCCTGCTGCGGTCTCGATCTCGGCGGTGGTCCCTGTCACGGTCACGCTCGCGGTCGTGATGCCGGTGACGATGCTTGTCGCTGCTACTCTTCTCACGCCGAATTTCGCGTTCGCGATCTTCCGCAAGGGACTTTTCGAAATCCTCTAGCGTCATCTTAATATTGTTTGAGATATTGAGCTGAAGAGCAAAACAATGACGTCGCGAGAAATGATCGAGACCTTCCCTCACCGCCTTGGCAATTTCCCCTCACTTTTTGTCTCGACATTTTCGAGCAAGAAGATTCTCTGGTCAAACTCTCTGAACTGACGCCGTCTTTTTTTTTTCTTGCTGACTTGCAATCAAGAGTACTGCTCGTAATGGCGAACGCGACATCCCCGGTAACCGTCGTCTGCGTCGGCATGGCAGGTCTGTCAATATGTCTAAATCCTAAATCGCGACACTGACCGTTCTGGTGAATAGGCTCAGGAAAGACGACATTCATGCAAAGAATTAATTCTCATCTTCATTCGAAGGAACGACCACCTTACGTTCTGAACCTCGATCCCGCAGTCCACTCCGTTCCCTTCGAAAGCAACATCGATATCCGCGATGCGATCAACTACAAAGAGGTTATGAAGCAGTACAATCTCGGGCCAAACGGAGGTATCCTTACTTCGCTCAATTTGTATGCGACAAAGATCGATCAAATTATCGCCTTGATGGAGAAGCGCGCCGCTCCAAACCCAGAGAACCCCGCCGCGAAGCCGATCAAACACTTCTTGGTCGATACTCCGGGCCAGATTGAGGTTTTTGTCTGGAGTGCGTCTGGAAGTATTCTGTTGGAGACATTGGCGTCGTCGTTTCCCACTGTGATTGCTTATATTATCGATACACCGCGCACGAGCTCGACGAGTACTTTCATGAGCAACATGCTCTACGCCTGCAGTATCCTATACAAGACCAAGCTTCCGATGATTCTAGTGTTCAACAAGACCGATGTCCAAGATGCAGAATTCGCCAAGGAGTGGATGACGGACTTTGATGCATTCCAACAGGCACTTCGAGACGAAGAGGAATCAGGCCAGTTTGGAGGCACTGAAGGAGCCGGAGGCTTCGGATCTGGAAGCGGATATATGGGATCTCTTCTCAACAGCATGAGTCTTATGTTGGAGGAATTTTACCGACATCTCAACGTTGTGGGAGTCAGCGCGATGACGGGCGATGGCATTGATGAATTCTTCGATGCGGTTGAAGAGAAACGCCAAGAATTCGAAAGGGACTACAAACCGGAACTTGAGCGGCTCAAGAAAGAGCGCGAAGAAGCGCAGTCCACGCAGCGAGAAGCTGAGCTTGGAAAATTAATGAAGGATATGAACTTGGCTAGCTCTAGCCAGGCAAAGGATGAACCTGAGACCGTGAGTGAAGCGGAGGAAGAGGCCGAAGAAGCAGCTGCATCAGTGGGGAGGGCCTACGATCCAGACTCAGATAGCGACGAGGAGAACCCTACGGCCGGTGACGATGAAGGACTCAGTCAACGGTATCAAAGCGCACTGGCAGAATCGAGCGCTGGGCCAAGCGATAAGGACATGAGCTTTGTGCGATATCTACACCAGAGCAATGTCAATCGGTAGCTCTACTATATCACATTGGTGTTACGGCGTTGGTTACAAGCATACTAGAACATACATGACACATATTACGCGAGATGAAAAGCAAAATCAAAGCCTGAATTGAACAATATCTTGGAGCCTACGGAGTACATGTTCCTGTAAACTCACGTGCCCCCTACATCATCGTCAAGCGTAATTGTACTGCAGGTCCAGTTGGTGACATCATACTGACTCTCACCAACAGCTCTTATATAACTCCAGCTACCACCCAGTGTACATTCCTTTTAACAACATTCAAAACTATACAATTCAAAGCTACAATCATGGATGTATGCAAGCTTACCAGAAAATGCCTACCTACAGGATGCAGCTAATCATACAACAGGTCTTCTACGCCTACACCTACTCCACAGCAGCCTGGCTGAGCCTGCAGAGCGCAGCGCTCATCTCAGTGCCTCAAGGAATTTCGGCCATGCTCCTTGACGAAACTCGCCCTGCAACTTGTACGCTTTGTCCCGGTCTCCCTCGGACGAACATTTTGGAACGACCGCTAACAAACCCAGCAATTGAAGTTTATCTCGCCCGCTGCCTCGGCTTCGCACTACTCGCAATCTCGGCCCTAACGATAATGCTCACTGGCTCAATCCCACTAACATCCGGCCTCTCCGATCCAATCTCAACCGAAGACCCAGATTCCGAGTCCGACCCGAAAGCACCATACGCCGTGCCAACGCTGATAATAACATCCGCATATCACGGCGCGTCCGCGTTCTACGCATACACGCGATATGTGAGTAATCCGAAGGGTGCATTTTTGATTGCGATGGTGGGCTACTCTGCTGTTGCGGCGGTGGGGATCTGGTGTGTACTCTTTGCGAGCAGCCATGGGAGGATCAGTAGGCGGACGGGCGCAGATAAGCGCACCGCAGGCTTTCCGTTTGGGAACCGCGAGGCGAAGAAGAAGCATGCGAAGGGGAACTAGATCTGAAGAACTCTCCTACTTCGCGAGAGATCCGACGACTTAGTTCGCGAATCGCGAGCACTGGACAGAATTGTTCATGCGAGCGGAGAACGGAGGACTCCGAGTGCCTGGGTACTCAATACTCCAAATCTCCAATTTGAAATCTGCATGCATGATTATTCATAGCCGAAAGGCCGAGAGTTGGAGAGAGCAGTGCCTAGGTACAACTAGTCTGTAGCTGCAGATAAGCTGTGGTGGATGCAAGGCTTGTTGAGTGGGTCTTGATCAGCACAGCGATAACCAGAAATCAAGGATGAATAGATTTAAAGCGCTCATATTCCCTCTTTTTATTCTCTTCTTTAGATATTCCGGAGTAAATCTGAGCCATTGCGGGATGCAGCTCAAGTCTTTTCTCACCGGGTTGCTTACCCTCACCGCGATGCCCTTGACGGGTGCATCGTCGGTTTCCACTGGCAAGATCTCACCAAAAGTCTTCATTGTTTCTATGGTCAGTCTACCATCAAGGATGTCAGGATTGGCACTGACAGTATGATAGTTCACCCCTGAAGCCGAGATCTGGCACGGCATCCCCGAATTCAACCTCCTGGCCCACAACATCTCACTTCCCGGTCTCTCTCCCCTGTTCCCGTCAATCCACTGCGACCAGTCCTACACAATCTGCCAAATCGTGACCGGCGAAGGCGAAATCAACGCGGCAGCCACCATCTCCGCACTCACTTTCTCCAACCAGTTCAACCTGACCAGCACATACTTCTTCCTCGCAGGTATCGCAGGAGTCAACCCCGAAGTCGCGCCCACAGCGTCCGTGACCTTCGCCCGCTTCGCAGTGCAAGTCGCGTTGCAGTATGAATTCGACGCGCGCGAGATCCCCGCCAATATGTCCACTGGCTACCTGCCCCAGGGCTCTACCAACACCATCACCAACCAGTACCCGTCCTCTATCTACGGGACTGAAGTGTTCGAAGTGAACTCCGAGCTGCGGTCCATTGCCGCGAAGCTCGCTAAGAACGCGACGCTGGCTGATTCCGAGTCTGCCAAGAAGTACCGCGCGCTGTACGCCTCTGAGAGCGGAATCTACGATGCCGCAACCAAGGACCCCTTCGTTATCGAGTGCGATGTTGCAACCAGCGATGTCTACTACTCCGGTCGCCTCCTAGGCGAAGCATTCTCCAACACCACTGACACACTTACCAACGGAAAGGGCCTGTACTGTACCTCCGCGCAAGAAGACAACGCCACTCTCGAAGTCCTCCTCCGCGGTGCCATCGCCAAGCTCGTCGACTTCTCGCGCATCATCATCATGCGCACGGCGTCGGACTTCGACAGGCCTTACCTCGGCGAGTCCCCGCTCGAGAACCTGTTCACGGCTGATGAGCAGGGCGCGTCGCAGCCTGCATTTGAGAACCTGTACCGCGCTGGTATTAGGGTAATCGAGGGCATTTTGGGAGGCTGGGATGAGAAATTTGGAAAGGGCGTGAAGCCTAGTAACTATGTTGGTGATGTCTTTGGCAGTTTGGGTGGGGAGCCGGACTTTGGGCCGAATGTGGTTAAGAGGGCTGTTATTGGGAAGAAGAGGTCTAGGTGGTAGACTACGATAAATATTGGATAGACGTTTGTATAGACGGCTTAGGCTTGGATTCGGAATATCCATCGTCCAGTGGCCCCTGATGTTTATTATATACTATAGACTAGCCACCTAGTGACTTTGGGTATCACCAACTCCATGGAATTTTAAATATGTATGGATACCTTCTATCAACATGACGCCTTCGTTGCGTGGATAATTAACCTATAAATCTGCAAACGATCTTTGAATCCAGACCAAGGTACTTCAATTTTGATCTTCGACCGAAGATTGACTATCAACAAACACACCAGAGGAAGAGGCTCTGGCTGCCCAGATAATATCACAAAAACAAAGAGGATGATGAGCGAGTACAGGTTTCGGGATGTTCGCACAAATGCATTGAGATCTCTGAATCTTTCAATTTGATCAGCGATAGGGAGCCTGCACTCCGGTGGCAGTTTGGAGAATGAGGACATTGTGAGCTTGATTTTGCTTGCAAAGTAGACTGAGACTGAGGGTGTTCTTTCTGTCAGGCTGTCGAATGTTAGAGTAAAGGTATCAAGAACGCGGTCCCTTCCTGAGATATCTGTACCAAGTACAACATTTCCGATCATTTCCACTTGCTATAGCCTTGAAATGCTTCAACTGGAGATTATGCAAGAGTAGGAAGAGAGTGAGCAGAGATCAGACAACTGGAAGCGTCACGTGTGGCCAACTTAATCGTCTGGAAACCTTCTCATCTTCTGTTTCTTCCTTCAGCAGCAGCAGTAACTTCGGTTTATGTCATGAGACAGCAGTTTAGCTCAAAGGCAAGTTTCCTTGACCTAGTTCAAGTAGAGATGTATTTGCTAATGTCAAACTTAATACCCTAACATTTGGATCCTGTCGACACCGTGCAAGACGCTTGCCGTCTAGAAACGTGAGGTCATTAGAGAGGCTCCGGAACCCATTCGGGAAATGGCATCATTCCCCATGATGGGCACGCGCTATAGTCAGAGGGACTTGACTGACATTAGTCCTACGCCAGGACTTAGGTTCAATACGAAACCATCGAAGAATTAGGCGTCAAAGTAATGTGTCATGATATCTATTGATTCGTATGCTCTATAAACAACAGGAAAATGCTTCACATGCAACCAAACGATTAATAAACGTTCTTCTCATTGTGCTCCGCGTTCTGCGTCTCCGCAAGCTTGGATCTGGCACGGATCTTAGGTCCCCACTTGAAGAACGCGAAAGGAATCAACGCCAGCGCTGTTCCTGCAATAGCCAGAATGAGACCTGCATACTGACTGCCAACATTGTGGAAGAATTGGGACGCAAACAGAGGGGACACGGCACCAAGAGTGTTTCTCAGCAGACCCTGACCGGCAATGGCAGACGATGAGTTCTCGCCATAACAGTCCGACGTGAAACTGTATGTCGACTCGAAGATGTAGAAGATACCGACGGCGATAGGGGCAAGAGCAATGGCCGGACCGGTCCAGCTCAGGTATCCGTACTGAGTGAAGGAGTAGATGAAAAGGCCGATGGGAAGCCAGATGGCACCGAACATGGCACCGTACAGGCGCGACTCGGGAGCGGGGTGTCCATCACTTGCAGCAGCAATGGCCTTGTATTTCTTGATCTGGACAAAGTTCGTCGCGAAACCAATGGTCGTACCAATGCAGAGCGAGATGTAAGGAAGACCAGCAACGCCCTCGCTCCATCCACGCTTCTCGCTGAAGGTGATAGGAATGACGGACAAGAAGAGGAAGGTCACGAACCACGCGAAGCCAATCCACATGCCGAAAGCAAACACAGCGGGCTCGGTGACAAGCATATGCACAGCCTTGACGGAAGAGTTGTGCAGGGCGTGCTTGAGAGTAGGTGCTTCGAGCTCACTCTTTGCGCGGTATCGGTTGTCACCAGTTTGCTGGCGGAGGAGCTTAGCACGCTTCTGCATGATAGCACCACCACGAGTTTCCTGGAGGCAAAGAGCGACGACGAGAATAAGTGGGATGTTTGCAAGACCCTGGATACCTTCGATCCAGCGCCAGCCGATGGTCTCGTCGATGAATCCGGCGTAGATGGGAGCGCCAACAGTACCGAGAATAGCGACGTAGGTGAATGCAGCCATGGGAATGGCACGGTTATCCGGAGTGTACATGTCACTGAAGGTACCGCCGACGAGAATGGTACCGACGGAACCGAAGAGACCGAGGAGACCACGACAGACGATGATAGTAGCGATGTTTTGGCCGAGGGCGAGACCGATGAACATGATCGAGAAGAGGATGAAGGCGCCGACGTAGATGACTCGTCGCCCGACAAGCTCACAGAAAGGTGCGAGGAAGAGAGGAGCGAGGGCGCAGACGAAGTTGAAAGTGAACAGACCGAGCTGTCCAAGCTCTTCGGAAACACCAAAATCGGAGGTCATGCTGCTGATACCGGAGCTGTAGGCCGTGGTAGCGAGACCGACAAACAGCGTCATAAGGCACAGCAGGAGCGAGATGAAAGCTTTTTTGGCCAATGGCCAGTTGAACGGGTTTTCGGGATCGGCGTCGAGGAAAGTCAGGACGAGGACATCCTCGTTTGTCTTTTCCAGATGGCCTGGCTCAACTGCAGTCGGCGGGAAGTCAAACTCAACTTCGTGAGCCTCTCCACGGTCAGAGGTATGCGTGGCCAGGTTCTCCGTCTCATCGCGGAACTTTCCACCAACAATCCACGAAGCTGACTTCACCTGTTCATTTTGACTCTCATCCTTGCCCTGGTTGAGGTCCTTCATGGACGATTTCTTTTCGATGGCCATTTTGTCGTGGACGCCAGGGACACCGTTTGTATGGGGTTGGCTTGGGAAATGCGGCACAACGTCGTGGGGAGCCGGGGTTTTTATAGAGGAAACCCAGGCCTGTTTACAGCGGGTCAAGAAATTTTTTGCAAAGAGGCAACAATCCCGAGTGTTCCTGTGACGAATTGTATGGTTCGATCCCGATGCCGACTTTCACCTATGTCACAGTGGATAGCCCGAGCCTGATTTGTCCCCTCGGCATGCCGACATCCTCCACAATGCTCCGACTATCTCGGGGATTCTCCGGAGAGAATTTCGTCACTGGCCGGCGTGCCGACCGGAGGAGGTTCGTGTGGGCTCCGAAGCCGTCCTCACGATTGGTCACCGCAGAAACACATTGTCTGCGCCGCACGGCAAAACATCGGTGAGATACCTGCTGATCGGGCAAGTGATCCACAGCGCACAATCTGTTACCTTGGCACGGCCTCACAGAACCGTGGGATGACGATGGCAGTTCTCCTTGCAGACACGTTTTAGCTGACGAGTGGCGGTTTGAAGAAGTCGAACCGTGGATTTTTGCTTTGCCCTGTTCCTGTTGATCATGTCATCATGCCGGTTTATTGGAGGACATTTTCAATTTCCAAAACTGTCTACTCCGTAGCCCTGTCTGAAAATTCGGTGTCAAAGGCGATGATCCCATTCTTTCCAGTGGGCTGCCGAGTTCGGATCCGGAAGGTCGCCTGTCCGAGTGTGGAATAGACTGGAACAGTGAATTGGTGGACCCTGACTGGGCCTCGTCCTCGTCCTCTCAGGCTTCAGCTCCGAGGTCTGTTGTCTAACCTGCCCTTTTGGGTGCCTCTCCACGATTTGTCTGATCGTCGGTTACCATCCGTCCACTCAACTTTGCGGCATTTGCTGGGGGTGGAACTGACATGCGGGGGACCTGTGTTGAATTTTATTGTTGGGCGCTTCACTCCCTAGTCTCTGGGACTATCGATCATAGACTGATATAGGCGCTCGGTGAGCTTGAGAAGCCTCACTATCGGCTCGCAGTGTGCTTTCCTCGATCCGTGTATCGACCGAGAAGTGAGACAGTCTGTGCGAGGTGCATGACTCGGAGCTTTTGCCAATGTTGAACCCTCACTGTGCAGACGAAAGCATTATTCGCTGGCCGTGCAGTATCCTTACTCCGTACAGCTAGGTCCGATATCCGGCAGCTCTCACTTTGTTCAACGATTACGACAAGTCAAGTACTAACTCCATATCGAAATTGATAACAGACTTGGCATCAAGTAAGCAGGACCTATAACAGTGTTCCCACAAGGATACTAAGCTTACTCCGTATAGCTTATAGTATATGTAGCATAATACAGGACCCATGGTCCACCTTCGTAGAGACCGAGGGTCGATCTATGCCAACGGTATATCTCAACAATCCACAAAAACCGCAACCCTTTCCACTAGTGGCTCTTATTTACATACCCCGGAGTAAACGACCCCTCCGCTGCCCGCATGTCCAAGTGCCAAATGAATTTTCTAGCGAGTTCGCAGGCCTGAATCCGGAGTCCGCGAGAATTCGGCCACTCCATCGAAGCCCATATACCATCAATGCATGAAGTATGAAGATCATGAGAATTCAATGTCTTGACCACCATCGCTTCCATACCATGAAATCCCGAGAAGTCCGAGAATCAGAAAGGGGCGGAAGTACAGTGACTGTGGACTCATTCCTTCCATGCTCCAGCCCTAACAATTGAGAGTTGCGCCTTCCTTACAGGTCCAAGTCTGTACTTTCCTATTCCGCTCAGACCATGATCGTTCCTTCCCAATCCATTGGTCAGGACTTTTAGGGTCCTAGGTCGTGCCTGCTTTTGCAGGTGCCCTTTGAGTGCAAGTTTTAGGAAGGAACAACTGACATTGGCATCTATATCAGCTGAAGAAGGTTTTAGGCTGCAATTGCTGCGTCGAGCATGTACAGGCCATACCACGGATCACCAGCCTGTGTTGCCATGTCTTGGAACTTGAAGTGTGCCTTTTTATCTTACAATCATGTACCGCATTGAGTTGGTCAATCATGTTGGTGAATCTTGATCTCATATTGTGGAAGGGGGACGTCTCAATTCAAATTCTCCATCCAGTGATTAGGCATCGCACAACGGCGTCATTTGACTAATCAACGGCTGATAAGATGAGCAAGCCAGAAGGCGGTATCAGAATGATAAGCTCGTATTCGAGTTGGGGATATTCGTGCCTTGATATCCAACGGGCAACAGGTCGCAGGTCGCATGCAACAATCTGAAGAACATGAATCCCGGGAAAAGGTCACGGAGGAGATCAACCCCATGTCTATAGTTTTTCAGCACCTTTTGATCACGAATGGGTTGACTTTGGAACTATGAATATGATTCAGCTGAAAAACCAAGAGTCGGAGACCTCGTATAGTGCAGCTTGGCAGCCAGCACTCCCCGCAACCATACGCTTTTAGGGCACACCGTTACACCCCGGGTTGCATCTCTGGGTTACCCAGAGGTTCAAGTTTTATCATTGATAAGGCGCCGCTATGTCCATTGCCTCTCCTTGCTTCGATGCCATTCACCTCTTCTCTACCTGTCCCTACTCAACGGCGGTCTCGGAGTCTGGGGTCTTACGACGCGAGCCTGCTTCACCATGGCTGATAAGCAAACAACTGAGGTCAATGAACCACTTCCGGATTTGAAAATCGATGACTCGGTGTCAGGAAATGTCGAAGTGCTACAGCTCACTCCAGAGGAGGACAAGCGGATTTTGCGTCGGATTGACCTCTAGTAAGTTGGAATTCAATATTGTATGTTATTGTGACGATATGCTTATACCTACCAGCCTGCTTCCAATCATGGCGGTATCATACATGTTTCAGTTTCTAGACAAATCTGCCCTGAGTTTCACGGCGATTCTTGGCCTGGAGGAGGATTTGCATCTTGAAGGAAATGATTATTCCTGGGCTAGTAGCATTTACTACTTCGGCTACCTAGCTGCGTCTTACCCAGCGGCTCTTCTGCTGGTTCGCTTTCCTGTTGGGAAAATGATTGCTACATCCATGTACGTCCATTCATTCCCCGTCAAACATGCACTCACTGACTGGTATAAGAATTGTCTGGGGTGCTGTGTTGATGTTGACGTCCACCGCATTCAATGATCGGGGCCTCATCGCAGTTCGCTTTTTCTTGGGCTTGACCGAAGCCGCCATAGCACCGGGCCTGAGTATCGTTGTCTCGATGTGGTACAAGAGATCCGAGCAGCCATTCCGTCACGGCATTTGGTTTCAGGGAATCACTATTGCTGGAATCTTTGGTGGACTGGTCGCCTACGGTATTGGCCATGTGCAAACTATTGCTCCCTGGAAGGTTCGTTATCCTCTATTTGTACAATCGGACCACTTCCTAACTTTTTCAGGCCGTGTTCCTTATTTTCGGCGCCATCACCGTTGTCTGGGCTTTGGTTCTGTTCTACTGGCTTCCGGACACTCCGATGAGTGCAAGATTCCTCAGCGAGGAAGACCGACACAAGGCCGTTACAAGAGTGTCAGGGAACATGACCGGGATAAAAAATAATGAATTCAAAATCGATCAGTTCATCGAGGCTCTCCTCGACGTCAAGTGCTGGGCCCTCGTTTTCATTCAAATCACAGGCTCGATTCCTAACGGTGGTGTTTCCAATGTAAGCACAGAAGCCTGTCAGATCGACAATTCCATCAACGACTAACGAGGCTGCAGTTCGGTTCGATTATCATCGAGGGTTTCGGCTTCAGTACCTTGAATACTCTCCTTGTTCAAATCATAACCTACGTGTTCCAGGGTGTTCTCGTCCATCTCTCTACAGCAGGCTGCTCGTGGTTTGAAAATAGCCGCACGTATTGGATGATCTGGAACTCGGCGCTCTCCATCGTAGGCGCTGCCATGGCTCGACAGATTTCCCCTGATAATGTCTGGGCTCGGTTCATGGGCTACTGTCTTGCTAATGCTTATTCCGTGAATTTCCCATTGACGCTCGCCATGTCGACGGGCAATATCGGCGGCTTCACCAAGAAGACCACTGTTAATGCCATGGTACAGTTTCCCATCCCATATTGGATTACAACCATATCTAACAGCTTGTAGATCTTCATTGGATACTGCGCCGGAAATGTGGGTGGGCCGCATCTGTTCTTCGACGATGAGGCCCCTTCGTATCCATCCGGCTTCCTAGCAATGCTCATCTGCTTCGGCGTCTCTTTGGTAATCGCACTCGCCCTGAGATTCTATCTGACTTGGGAGAACCGGCGCCGGGATCGCCTTGGGCATGGGTATACTGATACTGATCTCCCGTCTGAGGATCTGGATGCTGCTGTTCTGGACAAGACTGATAAGGAGCTTTTGCACTTTCGCTATGTTTATTGACAGTCTTTTAAATTCTACACAATTATACTGTTATAGTTCTGCTGCCTCGTAAATATTGGAGTTATCATCCGACCAATAGAAGCCTACTAAATGCCAAGCACACTTAATGACATGAGGCTGAGGGGTTTTTCTCTTTCCTCATAACAAACATCATGAATTCTTATCTCGAGCATGTGCGTGGGCTGAAGACCAGATATCCTTGCATTGCCCAGTTCCTCTCGGATTGGGAACGGTATCTACCAGCAGGCCAGCTCACTTCCCGATGCGGTGTTCTGGAATTCATCCAAGGTAGACAACCCGAGTTTCTCGATCTCAGCGACCTTGCAGTACTGCACGACTATCTGGAGAATATCGATCCCGCAGCTCCATGCAGGAACCGGCTCTTCATTCTCGAAGATCTCGACGAGGTTTCCGTGGAAGCACTTGGATCCGCACTGCAAATCGATCCGCTCGTGTTGGCTGACCAGCTATTTGCGTACCACTTCGCGGCGAACACCACCGTGCCCCGCCGTGCCTTGCCCTCACTAACAGACCCCTCGAGGTCGTTTACTTTGAGGTACTATGAGCTGAGGCAAACAGCCAACGACCGCGTGTACAATCGACGGACATATGCGCGTGCGTCTCGCCTGATAGAAAAATGGCAGGGCTTATCATTGTCTGGCCGGAGGGGATTGCGTGTGGACGTTGTGCGACATAATGTGTCTTTCTGGTGTAAAGATGGGTTACCAGGGGAAAGGGAGCCAACGGCTGGTGCTTGGACTGGTATTCTCTTCGTTGACCCCCCAGTTGGTTCCTGTGCGGCAGGAAGAGATCTTCACTATATCCTGGCAAAGAACGGGGAGTCAGGCCCTTGGAGACAACATACTGAATCCAGCAAGCCGTACCGCTCAGGATACAATGATTTTCGCCTGTGGAAGCCAAACGGCCCCCTTTTAGCGCCTAATCGGCAGTCCATCTTCGACGATATCGTCTTCTACTGGCTGCATGCGGAGAACCACGAGATCGACGCCGTATTCGACAGCTGTGTCAATACAACCCTCTTTGTCCAGCGCATCGTGGCATGCCACTGGTACTCGCTTCTCGATCTGCATCTTGCAACTCTCTCAGCCATCGACTTGACCTCAAAAGAGAAACGGAGCGCGCAAGGGAAAGTCACCAATACAACAGACTGGAGGGAAGAGCTGGACTATTACAACGACCGTCTTTCTCTTCTCGGCACTCTCCAGCGGCGCATTATGTGGTATAAGCAGGAAACCATCCTTAACCTGGAACGTCTGGGCTTCGGGCCACATCCACCAAGTGCAGTCAGCATAACCCCAATGATGATGCCGTCAAGCCTGCGAGCTGCGGGCCACGATCTCCAAAATATCCTGTACGAGCTCGACCGCCACGAATCCCGCGTCGATAATCTCGTCGGCATCGTGACCGACTCCATGAATCTGAGTAGTGCGATGCGCAGCCTGCACGACGCGCGACTCGGGCTGCATCTATCCATCGCCGCGGCAATTTTCTTTCCTATCACACTTGTCGCGGCGCTTTTCTCTATGGCCGATGATTATATGCCGGGTGAGAAGAAGTTTTGGATTCCTTGGGCTGTGGCGGCTCCTTTGGTTGCCTTTTTGATTTTTTTGATCTGGCGGACCTATCGATCGCCCGGCCGATAGTTGGGTATCTGGTCATTGCAGACTGTATAACTAGCTCGACCTTGTATGGTATGATTACCATGAAGACTCAAGGAGCAGCACCTTGCCGATTGTTAATGGCATTTATCATCTAAGTTTTCTATCTCTAGAAAAGGAGAGAACGACCAACCACCTTGGCAAAGGGACCGTCCATCGCGCCTTCCTAGGCAGTGTGCTTCTTGGAGCCTTGACATCCCTCTAGTAGCAAAACCATTCTATATTATAAACTAGGCACATATTATCATTGTATATACTCAGTCTGAGGCCTCTTGCTGAGGCTGTCCCATCAGACTAGTATCATATCCCTGTTCCTCGAGATAAGCCCTAAACTTGGCATCCTCATCCGTGATCGTATCCTGCCCTATATGCGGCAGGCAGAATATTGCCAGTGCAGCACTGAATATGCAGAGCGAGCTCGACACAAAAAATGGGTCTTGCCCCCTTCGTGTCTCATTGGGCGCGTTGTCTTGGATAATGGGGAAAATGTACGTTCCGATAAAGGCGCCAATTTTGCCCATTGCTGCTGCTATGCCGTAGTACTGGCCGCGGATGGAGGTCGCGCTGGTTTTGGCGGCACAGAGGCCGATGTTGTCGCCTGGGCCAAATTCGCCAAGGGCGAGGAAAATACTACGAAATTAGCTTGGGTCACGGTCAGTAATAGGGGTCGGGGGCATACCCGTATACAACTACGAAAGCGGCGACGTTCTGAGGGGTGTTCAAATACTCATAGCAGCCGGACATAATGAAGCCAATGATGCCTTGAAGACCGACGCCGATTGCCAATGTTTTGCGCGGGCCCAGCCAATCACTTGCAAACGCGCCGGCGACTGATCCTGGGATGTAGAAGAGGTTGACTACCGTATTCCAGCCGAAGCTCTTCCACAGGGGATAATTGTCACCGAGAATGATAGAAATCCAGGCAGAGGAATAGGTGCTGAATGAGTATGCGGAAAAGTCGTACACAAACCAAATAAGAGAAACGACGGCCTACAGGTCAGTTATATTCTTCAGGCTGAGATTATTGCTTACCAAGCGCTTCCAATAAAACCTGAACAGTCAGCAATGCTAAACGATAACTAATGAAGGGAGTTGAGCCTACTTGATAATTAACCAAATGGGGAATTTGCGCATCCTTTCCCTGTTGAACTCTTCTGGCTCATTCAACTTGAGCCGAAGATACAACAAGCTAAGCGGTGGGATAATCCCCAAGCCCAGCGCCACTCTCCATGCAGCTCTCAAATGGTTCTCAGTGAAGATAAGAACCAAAATCATAGGCGTGAGAGCCGACGTAACAAACCCAAAATCGATCTGTAGATTGGTGAACATGATAAACCAGCGATTCCTGTGTCCCTTTTTCAACTCGCCGCTACTCTCTGCACAAGCAACTGATCCAGCAGGGTATTCGCCACCAATTCCAATACCCAAGAAGAAGCGATACGCGGCGAGAGCAGAGAAAAGACCGTAGGTACTGCCGTGGTAGCCGTAGGCGCCAGTGCAGAGAATGGCGAACAGAATCAGGACAAGGGTCGAAGTCACTAGAGACCCTTTCCTAGACCAGTGGTCACTCAAAACGCCAAAGAATAGCATGCCGACAACGGTACCGGCGAATGCAATAGAGGATACATTTTTGCTGGCGGAAGAATTGGTATAGGCGTCGGCGTAGATTATCCCTAGCATTGTATTGACGGAACCGATGACCTAGAATATTAGTCTCGAGTGTGAATCGTAAAGGTGTGCTACGTACCCCATTGAGATAGCCATCAGAAAAGAGACCGGCACCGCAGGCAATGGTAGGCCAGCTGCGCTCCCAGCGGCTTTTTGTTGTGTTTTCGAGAGGAGCGAGATCAGTAGGCGAAGAACCCTCGCCGACGGCGACCTTTTCCTCGTCTTTGGCCATGGTTGAGCAGTGGGATGTTGGACCAAAGGTGAGGAGAAAAAAAAATAAAATAAAAGGCAGGAAAGAGGGGATGAGCTGGGGCTATATCTACACTAGCCGGCACGCTAACTCAGGAATCAAGGATAACAAGATGAAGTCTTTGGATCCGGTTGTACAGAGGCTTGGACGCTGCTTTGTCTCCACCTGAAAAGGCAAGAAATACTGGAACGTTTCTTGACTCGGAAAATCCAGCAACAGATTGAAATGAGATTCGCATGCTTCCTCCAAGCTATGGATTGTCAGATGAAAAGGCTTATCAAAGCTTGTCAATGCCAAGACGCAGCCATACAAGGGGAGAATGGAGGCACGTGCCTTTTCTATTCTCTTCCATTCAACCGGACTTCGCCGAAGGATCAGATTGCAACCTTCGAGTCATGCAGTCAAGGCAACAACATTGGAGGCAGCTTAGCACATTCAATTCAAGCAAATGCTCACGCTGCAAACAGTTGAAATGACCAAGATCAAGTTGATCAACAAACACAAGTTGCTTCCCCACATTGTGCACGGTCAACTCCACAAGGACTCTGGGGAAGCCGAACATCCACTTAGACAAAATGACAAGACCAGTCAGGCTTCATCTTCCAATTCCAAGACCTGATAGCACGCGATAATATTCTCGATGTGGACTGGAACCACCAAGTTCCGTTGTTTATGGGCTGTGTTGTGGTATACTGACCTCGGGCGGGAGTGATCCGATCCCCGTGAGGTCATCCGTCCGACTCACTTCTCCTCTGTTGACTGTGCTGAGGCATCACACTCATCAACATCCTACGTTCAAGCAAAATGCCCAAATCCGCAAGCCGGAGATCAGAACCGGCGGAGCTAAGAGCTGTAAGTTATGAATGTTATTCCTGCAACCTCGGCTGACTGGCAAGCGAAGTGTACAGAATGCCGGGTAAGAGATCCCCGAAATACCAAATCTACGCGCGCAGCTAATTGACGTCTTAGAAACGGAAAAGCAAAGTAAGTGCAGGCCCACTCGGTATGCCGTGCTAATTGGATAGTGCTCTGGAACGAACCCCTGTTCATACTGCGCGAAGAGCAACAAGGCTTGTGTATTTGGGCCGCGTCCATCTCGAACGCCACTGACTAGACGGTAATGCCATACCTCTGGCGATTGACTACTCTGACATACATAGGAACTTGGATGCTGCTGAGGTCCGATGTTCTAGTCTCTTATCGCTACTTCATAGACTAAACCCCGACGTCAACATCGAAGATGCTTTGCAGACAGTCTCAGTTGATGAGTACCCAGGGCCTGTTGGGCCTCAGGAGATAGAGACTGAATCAGGAAGCCCTGGGTCGGCACACGGATTCGAGTGGAATGAAACCTCCATAGAAAATCACCCGGATGGAATGGTGTCACTGCCATCGGCCAAAGAGACAGGATATCTCGGTAGGACATCAACCTGAGCATTGGCAATTCTAACTAACAAGTTCAGGGAATAGCTCAGGAACAAGACTTTTACAGACGATATCTGATCTCCTCCCAAACAGTACCTTGGACCAACAGGGCGAATCGCCACGCGCTAGTCAGACGGGAAGTCCTTCACTTCTAGTCCATTTTGCCAATACTGCTGTCCTGGATAATCTGGTCGATGCGTATTTTCTCTGGTATAATCGGTCCTACCCCATTCTGCACGAAAATACGTTCCGCGAAAAGTACCGCAACCGCCAGCAGATTCATGCCCGGTCGAGCTGGCAGTTGATATTTCCCCTTGTCCTGGCAATCGGGCATTGGGTGTCCACTGGAGGGTCGGAGCTCAGTCAGTGCAGTTATTATATGACTGCACGATCACGTATGTCGATGCGTATGCTGGAGTCAGGGAGCCTGACCGCAGTCCAGGCATTTCTACTCATGGTTCGTTGCTCTCTCAAGGAAAGCAGTGCTAATTGGTTAGGGCAATTATCTTCAAAAGCGAGATCGTCCAAATACAGGATACAACTATATTGGCATTGCATATCGGATGGCACTAGGTTTGGGCCTTCATCGCGAGCCGCCTGGAGGGTTCGAGACTCTGGTCAACGAACGACGGAGAGCCGTCTGGTGGGTGGTATACTGCTTCGACAGCGGATTCAGCCTGACAACCGGAAGACCGGTCATGGCATCAGACTCTTTTATTGAAACGCGTCTTCCGCAGAATATCGACGATTCGGTACGTGTTTCATATACTGCAGGCAATGCTAATTTATAGACTTGTACTCTCGAGTCGCCGGCTCCAGCACCAGTGGATAGACCAACCACATACTCTGCTATAATAGCCCAAGCCCGTTTGGTGACGATTGGCAATCGCATATTCAGCGAAATAATTTCATGTCCATACCGACAATCTTTTGACCTCAAAGGGCCTCGGTCTATAGACCACCAACTCAAAGCTTGGCGACTATCACTCCTGTCCTACTTTACAGCGCAGGAAATACCGCCCTGGTTCCGCGGCCCGCGGGCGATAGTCGGGTGGAAAGAGCAGAACTTGCGGATGCTCTTATGGTGGGGAAGCCAACGACTCTGCAACAATCCTTCTGAAAGAGAAGAAGCCCAAAACATGTGCCATTTGGCCGCAGTCGAGACGATTCAGGATGTCACTACATTCTGCATGGACTATGCGGATTCAATCCACATAGGGCTGAGCTGGTACGCGACGTATTGTCTGTTTCAGGCGAGTGTTGTACTCAGTATCCATCATCTGAGATCAACTCCTGCACTGGATACGAGCTTGGCGGCCGTTAACCAAGAGTTATGGGTTTCATCTATCTCGCGGGCACGGGACTGTCTGGCAAATCTTGGTGCCACAAACAAAGCGGCTATGAGGTGCCTTGCTGTGCTCGACAGGATACGAGATCGCTATCAAGAGTCGGCGAATCCTGTGCTCCCGGCACAGGCAGAGCACACAGATATCCCGGACTCGACAGCACCCCTTGCGGTTGACCCTACTCTGCAAATGTTTTTCGAGGACAGTTCCTGGGAAAATGAGCTGTTTACAGGATTAAATGGATTTCCAGCGACAGATGAGGTAGATTTGTTTGATTATACAGCCCAACCAAGTTCCAATTGATACTATGCTAGTCTATGGCAAAACATATCCTCCATCGATCAAAACATCACTACCAGTCATATAGCTACTGGCCTCACTCGCCAGATACAAGTAAAGTCCCTTAATCTCTTTGGTATGGCCTTGTCTCCCAAGAACAGCCATGCGATAAGCTTCCTGCACCGTCTCCGGACTTGCCCCCATCTTGGTATCAAAGAAACCAGGCGACACAATATTCACGCGCGCAAATTCTCTCCACTCGCGAGCTAAGCTCTTTCCAAAATGTGTCACGAACGCCTTCGTTGCGTTGTAGATGGGCTGGTCGACCGGGACGTTGACGATATGCGCGCTCATGGAAGAAGTGATGATGAGATTTCCGGCCTTTTGTTGTGAAAATATCTCGCCCGCGTATTTTGCGCAGTGGACTATCCCGTCGACGTTGACGGACATCTGCTTCTTGTATTCGGGGAGGGTTTGCTCGAGGATCGGCTTGGAGATGGCCATTCCTATACATCAAACCATGTTAACTCGGAGGACTAGTTCGAGGGGAGGGAAGAATACATACCAGCATTCGCGACAAAGACGTCGATTTGGCCAAAGTCCTTAACGACCTGCGCGATCGTCTGCTGCACTGCGTCGGCGTCGGATACTGCGCTCTTAGTTTGTCTTCTCTAGACGCCTTTTCAAGGGATACGCACCGTCAACTTTATACGCAACAGCCCTCACCCCAAAGTTTTGAGCGAGGCTCTCGGCTTTTGAAATTGCAATGTCGTTTCTGTCTGCATTAACTTTACCCCACTCAACTCTCATGGCTAGTAAGATGGAGAGCCTCACGAGTTATACCACAAGGCCACATCACCGCCTGCCTCGGCCATAGCTTCAGTAACGGCGTATCCGATCCCGTCTGCGGCGCCTGTGACGACAATCACCTTTCCGGCCATTTTGAATTGGTCGAGGACATTCGACGGCGTGTTGGGGAAGGGCTTCGGGAAGCCGGGGCGCTCGACGGCGGCGTTTTCTTGTGTCATTGACATCTTGATGTGTTTGAGAAGCGAGCGATAGTAGGCTGTCAGTAGGCTATGGAATGGGATGGATAGTTTGGTTGAGAAGTGGGAGAGTATTTATTGTTTGATCGGTTCGGTATACAGTAGACCGTGCGGGGGAGGGACGGGGACTGAGGGGTCGGGGTGGTGCCGGCCGATCATGACCCACTCTATACAACAATAACAGAATACAGAGTACAAGATGAAAAGACTAGAAGACAACACCACCCCCATCAACAACGAGATCCGCCCCGTTGATATATGCCCCTCCCTCCCTACTCGCCAACAGCACCACCGCGCCCGTCAATTCATGCGGCACCCCCATGCGTCCAAACGGATTTCTCTCCGCCCAAACCCTCCTATGCCCTTCCAACCCATCCCCCTCATTGAGTATTGTATCCATATACCCAGGACTAATACTATTAACTCTAATCCCATACCTCGCCCACTCCGCAGCGAGACTACTCTTCAGCATCAAGAGCCCCGTCTTCGAGACATTATACGCCACCTGCGGCTGCGGGAAATTGACCCTGTGCGCCGAGATGGACGCAATAAACGTGATGCTCCCGCCAGTCCCCTGCGAGACCATGTGCTTTGCTGCTGCCTGCGCGCAGATGAATGCCCCCGTGGTGTTTACATCCAGGACCTTGCGGAACTGCGACGGCGGCATGGTCAGGGCGTCGAAGCAGCCGACGATGCCGGCAAAGTGGCACAGGGTGTCGATGGAGCCCAGCTCCGTGGCTGCATTGTCGAATGCGGCAGTGACTGCGTCTGCGTCTGTGATGTCGACTGTTGCAGTGAGGATCTTTGCGGCGGGGAATTTCTGGCGGAGGCTGTTGATTTCGGATTCGGAGTTGGTGGGGTTCATGTCTACTATTAGAAGGCCCTGGAGCCCGTGCTCTAGGAGGGCGTTGCAGGCTGTTAGGCCGAGGGTCCCTGCGCCGCCGGTGATAACTGCGTTGCCGGTGATGCTGAAGCGGGATTGGGCGGTTGGGGCTGGTTTGGGGGGGATGCCATCGCTCAGGGTCATCGAGGGGACCTGGCGGGAGGTGAGGGCATCGCGGTCGGACATTTTGGTATACAGGTGATGATTATGGATGAAAAGAGTACTCCGTAAAGAGAGACGACATTTAAATACTTCTCCGCATTCGGAGCTCCTCCGACACGGCCTGATCCTGGAGACTTGGATGATCGGCCTACAGTCCGCCGACTTGAATGACCGTCTTGACTCCCTCGCCCCGCCCAGCAGCGTCCCACGCCTCGGGCGCCTTTTCAAACGGATAAACAGCAGTGACAAACTCATCGAGTCTCAGTCTCCCATCTGCAGCCAGCTTCATCGCCAGTTCAAAATCCCCAGCCCCGTACCTGAAACAGCCCCTCACTGTAATCTCCTTCTCGCACATTTCAGCTATCGGGAACTCGATGTTGCGCTTGCCCATGCCTGCTTGCACATATGTCCCGCCTGGTCGGAGCGCATAAATGGCTGTCTGGGTTGATTGTTCTGCTCCAGACGCGTCGAGTGCAATGTCCAGTCCTTCTCTGGCATTGCTGAGACTGGCAATGGCCTGCGCATTCTCTTTAGAACCTAGACCCTGACCAGGGACATAAACCCTGACGGTATCCCCAACAATCCTCCTCGCAAACTCCAATCTCTTCTCATTCACATCCACAACCGTCACACTGCCCGCCCCAAACTCCCTCGCCACAGCGGCACAAAAGACACCGACAGTCCCAGCGCCAAACACGACAACATTCTGACCCGGTTTAACATCTGCAAGTCGCACAGTATGCACAGCAACACTCAACGGCTCAACCAACACTGCCTCTTTAAGCCCGATATTCGAGCCATCAGGAACCTTGTAACAGAAATCCCCCGGCAGCATAAAATACCTACTCAGCGTTCCATGGCACCCAGACCCCGGATCCGCAGCAAATTGCATCCGCGGGCACAGATTGTATCTGCCGGATTTACACGGGTCGCACCGCCGGCACGGGTAGCCCGGTTCAATAGCTACTTTGTCGCCGGGGACGAGGTGCGTTACGGCGCTGCCGACAGCGTGGATTGTTCCGCTAGCTTCGTGGCCCATTGTTATTGGCGACGAGGGGGAGACGAATTTGCGGATGCCGCCGGCGTGCCAGAAGTGGACCTAGCCAATTAGATACTGGATACTTGATGTTAGATGGTAGTTGAGGGGAGTACTCCGTACATCGCTGCCGCAGACGCCCGTGTAGGCGATTTGCACGATGACGTCGGTGGGGGAGGACAGGGCCGGGAGAGGACGGTCCTGGATGCGGGCGTCGTGGGGGCCGTAGAGAAGATACGATGGATTCTGCATTTTGTATGGATTGGAATGAGGTGGGAATGGCTTGATTAATATATCTGGTCGGCGGACTGTTCGCCGACTATATGACTATTACTATAGACTACATTAGATTTCTAAGCAAAGAACTTGTTGACCGGCCGCGGCAATCCCAGATGCTCTCTCAGCGTATTTCCCGTATATTCCTTTCTGAAGATTCCTCGCCTCTGCAGCTCCGGCACAACTCTCTGCGTCACATCGTCCAACCCCTGCGGCAGGAATGGAAAAACAACCGTAAACCCATCGCACGCTTCCTCCTTCAGCCAAACTTCCAACTCCTCTGCAATACTCTCCGGCGTGCCCACAAATGCCAGTCCCGAATACCCCCCGAGTCTCTGTGCCAGCTGTCTGACCGTCAACTGCTCATCCGCAGCCAACTTCACCACCCCAGCCCGACTCGTATGGCTTGCATTCGTCTCAGGCAGATCCGTCGGAAGCGGCGCGTCAGGATCAAATCCGGACGCATCAGTCCCCAGCGCAATCGACAACGAGGCAATCGCACTGTCATAGTGCACCAGGCTATCCAGCTCAAGTCGCTTCGCTTTCGCCTCTTCAACGGTGTCACCCACAACCACAAACGCCGCAGGCAGGATCTTCAAATGGTCCCTGCTCCGTCCTGCAGCTTCTGCCCGATCCTTGATATCCTTATACAGGGCTTTCGCGCCCTCCAGATCCCGCGGCGAGCAAAACACCGCTTCTGCAGTCTCAGCAGCTAATTGTCGACCAGGCTCGCTCTGCCCGGCCTGCACAATCACGGGCCATCCCTGTACCGGCCTCGCAATGTTCAACGGGCCCCGAACCTTCAAGTCATCCCCCTCATGGTTCAGAACATGCATCTTCTCCGGATCAAAGAACACCCCGCTCTCTCTGTCCCGGATGAACGCGTCGTCTGCAAAACTATCCCATAGCCCCGTCACAACGTCGTAGAATTCTCTGGCGCGTTTATACCGCTCGCTATGCTGCAGGTGCTCGTCCTTGCCAAAGTTCTTGGACGACTCGGGGTTCCCTGTCGTGACGATATTCCATGCCGCGCGGCCGTTACTCAGATGGTCGAGCGATGCAAACCGCCTCGCAATATGGTACGGCTCATCGTACGTTGTTGATGCCGTGGCCGCGAGCCCGATTTTCTCAGTGACGACTGAGAGCGCTGAGAGCAGAGTGAATGGTTCGAAGGAGGTGACGGTGTGGCTTCTCTTGAGGGCCTCGACGGGCATGTTCAAGACGGCGAGGTGGTCTGCCATGAAGAATGCGTCGAACTTGGCGGCCTCGAGCTTCCTGATAAAGGACTTGAGGTGCGCGAGATTGAAGTTCGCGTCGGGGTACGAGTTAGGGAACCGCCATGCGCCAGTGTGCAGGCTGACGGGGCGCATAAAGGCCGTGAGGTGCAGCTGTTTATCAGACATTATGACTTTATACTGAAGAGTTGATCAAGTTGTATAACTTGTAATTAGATGTGGGGATCCAGCTATATAAGTTAGAGACTGTCTTACAAGCTTACAAGCTTACAAATTCCGCAATGGCGCAATCTGCAGCGTGATCGCGACATGAGCACATAGTCATCCGATCATCGATGTTTTCTAATCAATAGATGTTTACCTAGTTAATTAGTGATCTAACCTGACAAACCATCAGAATAAGCCGGTGGGAGCTCTGGCGCAGACTCATGCCGAGACAATACAGTATGTAGATGATGTGGGTCCTGCAAGTCCGAGTTAGGGCTAGATCGGACAGAAGGCCGTTCACGAAGCAGGAAGCAAGCAAGAATTTTATAATCAACGAGGTACATACTTAGTGGACATAAACAGGGTTTAAGAAATTACTTCTACTTTTCTAAGGTCTAGGGCTGGCTATCGTTCTTTGGGTCTGTATGGAAGGGCGGGGTATTAGGCACATTCCATGTTCTACAGTATAGCCATCGCCGTATCGAATCCGAATCAAGTTATAAATACATATGTCAAGTTAAAACCCTCCAGTCCCCCTAACCCTCTGAACAACACCCACGGCACCCTTCGCCCAACTGAACCTGCCCGGATCGAGCCCCAGAGACCCCTCGGCCATTTCACCGGTCTGCGGATCATGCCAGCATCCATCGTCGGGACTGACAAGGCCGTATTTGGCTGTGTTTTGGTTCCGGTTTATGGCGTCGAGCCAGCTTTTGCAGATTTGAGGCGAGTCAAGGAGGAGATTGACTTCTTGGCTGTGGTAGTAGGATTGCGTGTCGAGGTTTCCGTTTCCTTACTCTGTTAGATGGAACGTTAAATAATGGCTAGGAATTACCTTGTATAGCTACCGCTTCATCCACAATCATGAGTTTGATGTGGCAGCTTCGTTTTTTGAATTTGTTATGAATAGGACGGGTCTGGTCTTTCGCGACGTAGTTGAATATACGCAGCCGCGTTCGCTCTTCGTCTGTTTCTAGCGACTCGTAAAGACGATGTGAAATCATCTCGTTTGTTCCATTTTGGAACGGAAGCAATTGTCCGGCGTCGTTGTATCCCAGGCAGAGGTAGCAAGTGACTATTACACCGCGGCGAACGGCGTCTAGTAGTGGTTCTAGCAGGGGCTCGGCGTTCATGTTGGGTGTTTGGATAAAGATGGAGTGGTTGGCGTTGTTTATAGCGGCTAGAAAGGCTGCGTTTTGTGGGACGACAGTACTTGCGTGGTCGGGGGCTTGATCGTTAGCTTAGCGAGAAAATTGTTGAAAGACTTACCTCCGTACGGCTCTCTATTTACCACAGCCATAGGGAACGGTTTATGTTGTTCGTGGAGAATGTAAGGCTCCATTTGGTCTTCCTGGTCTTCTTCTGGTGCGTCACCGGTAGTAGACCCTTGAAGCGTATGGTCTGTATGATTAGCCAGGTCATATAACTGAAAGAAGAACATACTGAGAAGACGAGTCACTCGTTCAGTTCGTGACTCGCTGTCTGTTGGATTGAGTAGTCCATTCATTCTTCTCGTCTCGGCCGCAATATCAGGATCGAAGTGCTCATCGTCAATCGTATGTTGCTGCAGCTGGCCATCGTATTCAGAATAGCCATTGGCTTGCACAAAACCAGATACCGGAGCAGTTGCCGCAGGAGAACCAAGCATGGGCAATGGTGGTTCTAGCGCCTTTCCCCAAGATATCAACGCGGTATCGTATAGGGAGTCCACAATCGACCCTTCAACACGAATCATCATCTCCAGGTTATCGTTGTCTTGAATATTATTACTCTGCAGCACCGCAACTCGCCGGTCTATAATCATGAATTTGGCATGAAACGTGCCAAATATCGGCCGGTGGTAGTTGATCACCTGCATATCGAGATGCGGTATTTCCTCTGAAGGCGGCAAACAGACCTTTCCAGAAGCGTACTTTTTCTCGTTGACATTGAGATGATTATCCCATACCTGCAAATTAGCCAGATTTCCAATTAGTTTGCTTGTATAACTTACCTGTCTCGGATCTCCTCTGTCATACAGAATCTTCACAACAACTTTGTTCCCACGCTCGCCCGCTCTCCTCGACAATTCCCTCAACGCATTAGTGATAAGAGTGCTTGCATCAGACAAAATCCAGTAATTCGTAGCAAGAAACACCTCTTTTTCCGCTCGCACAATGCAATTCGCCATATGCCGACAGATATCCGGCAATGGAGCAACAATGGTGAGTGGGACCACGCCATTACTTCCCATCAGCGGCGGAGAAACAACTCCACCTAGAGGGTCCCTGCCTAGCGATGCAAGTGCATCATGATAAATCTGAAATTTGATCAGACCTTGATCCTATTGAATAGCAAGATAAATATACCTTCAGAAATAGCTCGCTCGGCTCAGCGCCTCCCCAATTCCCGCACTCTTTTGCCCTGCGCAATTCATCGCTCTCAACAGCCCCTTCATCACTAGTAGGTTCGGGACTCTCATCGTCGCCTTTTGTGCCGTATAGATCCTTGAAAGCCTTATGAGGAGCTTTTGTCGGGTCGTGTGCAAGTTCAGAGCTGACAGTTGCGTCATCATGGCAGAGGTTGTAGACGGCCCATGAGACCATTTTCGGCAGACGTTGCTTGCGATCTGTATGTTTTGAAGAGCGCTTTAGAATTATCAGAGAGAATACGAGGATGACACAGACTGCAGCTTGGTATGGAAGAGGCATTTTGATGGTGGGTGAGTGGAGGTTCATAAGGCTGAAGCTCACCAGTGAGAAGTTCCTAGTCTGGAAGCACATGACATCACTCTAGGCATCAGTATATTACCAAGTCCCAACTCCAGCACTGTGGGTATTTCCAATAATTATGGAGTACGGAGTAAAAGAAGGTGACGATATGACAATTACTGATTGTACATCTTAGACAGGTACGGAATCCGCTCATACGCAATGATCCGTATCTGGGGTATCCAGCTTATATCCTGTCATGCAAGTATTGCTCATCCACGGAACATCCGGCTTCATCCTCGGCTCAGTCCTTCACGTGGCTATTCGAGGCCCTAATTTCCCTTCAGAAGCTGGTGATTATGAGCCACTGTCTAGAAGCAGGCATGCCGGGCTTCGTGCGCTCTAGATGATGTGCCTGTAATTCGAGAGTCGGTTTCCAAGAGGGAATTGGCGCAGAAACAGAGGGCTTCATAGAAAACTGCAAACAGGCTTGTTTGATACATCCGTCTTTGTAGGCTATGGTCCGATTTGTATCATCTTCTCCTGATTCCAGTGCAGTTGCGGGTACGGAAACAGCATGAGTTCGATGATATCTCGTTTGTGTAGAGACCAAGAGTCCAGTGATACTGGTAAAGATGATCAACAAATGAAGATCCAACTGCTCGAAGGTGGACTGGTGTCATCATTCCCTAGCACGCATTCGAGCATGTTAGCAGTTGAATGGAGGGAAGAGCAGGAGATTGAGCCTGGCTTTCTGATATGTGCCTCTTTCGATCCGTTAAATAGGCAGCTGAACGGCTACTATGATTCCCAGCCTGACTTTGACTGGCTCAGGTCGTGTTGAGGTGTTTAGTGTCTGTGTTGCGATTGCTGAGGACAAGGACATGTGATCTCCGCCATCAAGCTACGAGAAAGACCGTTTCGTTTTCCAAGTTTCAAATCTTTTCACATACTAATGAGCAAGTTAAATTTCAATAACCCAAGCCCAAAACTTCTGATACAGCAAACATCACCTTCTCAAGGCTTCTTTGAAGCCTTACTATACGGCTCTCCATAGGCATCATACCATTTATTCAAGAAGTTGGAACTCGGCCCTGCCCCAATCATTTCCTTTCCATCTTCCAACTGCTGCGAAACTTCGCTCATAAATTCGTCGATGCTCAAAACGTTTGGATTGTTCTCCTTCTTGTTATCATCCGGGTTCTCTCTCTCACGATGCAAATCTGTCTCGACGCTAGGCGGCGCAATCTCGATAACCTTGATCTTATCTTTGAGTCCTGCCCACTCAATCTGTGTCCGCAAATTCACCGTCCAGAAATGCAACCAGGCCTTGGTCCCATTATAAACCGGGTTGATGATCGAAAATGGAATGAAGCCCAGCACAGAGGAAACGTTGATAATAGCCGCCGATGGTTTCGTTTTGAAATGTTCTAACAGCCCTAGAGACAGGTGCATTGGACCCCGGATATTGATGTCGATCTCCTGGTCTGCCTTCTGAAGGTACTCTTCCTTGGGTGTCTTGAAGACCTCAAGTGGCCGTTGCACGCCAGCATTGTTCATAAGACAGTCAAGGTCCGGATGGTCACTTGTCACGCGCGAAATAAACTGAGGGATGCTGGCCGTGTCCCCGGTGTCAAGGACGTAGTAGTCTGCTGCGCCAATCTCGCGCGCTGTCGATTGAAGTTTTGACTCTGTACGACCGGCGATGAGGACCTTGATGCCCTTGGATATCAGGTAGGCTGAGAAGGCTTTGCCGATTCCGCCACCGCCGCCGGTGACGAGAGCGCAGGTGAAAGGGAGGTTAGACGACATTTGGATCAGGTGGTGTTTGAAGGAAGAAAGGGATCTCAGCTATGTGGATGACTTTATTCAGAGCACAATAATGTCCCGCCCACGTCAGCTAATTATCATGCGATAGAATGACCTTTGTAGAATGACCTTTGATGATGTCACGGGCATTATTCAAGGTTTCTGATACAACCTGGAAATCCCCGTAGATGGCACGGCTGCATTTTGTACGACAGTATTTCAACCTTGTGGTATACTACGAAGGCACTTTGATACACTATCATATGAGGTCTACGCGTTCAAGGTTGGCGGCTTCTGGTATACATCCCATGAGAAAACATGATGTTTTCTGAGCCAGCATTTAGGGAACTCTGGTTCTATTCTTCTATCATCAAAATTTGCCCTTGATTTTAGATTCGGTTTAGAGATCATCCTGTAGATCTATGGTTCATACTAAATACTAAATACGGAGTACTTTGCTTGGTGATCTTCAAGTTGCTTACACCCAAAATCCGGTATCTCCGCCCCGCATCCCCGCACTACAAATGCCCGCAATGCTCGTTCCTGGACGAGATCGCGAACTTCAATAGCTCTTGTGACCATAATGGCTGCCGTCCTCCAAAGTCAGAAAACCGCCCTCATCACCGGCGCAGCATCCGGCATCGGATTCGCGTTCGCCAAGCTCTGCCGCAGTCGCGGAATGCACCTGGCCCTCCTCGACATCGATGCCGTCAATCTTTCAAAGGCTAAAGAAGTGCTAGCCTCGGCATCGACGGATAAGTCTCTCAAGACAGAGGCGTATACTATCGACGTTGGGGATAAGTCACAATGGGATAGAGTTGCGGAGCAGGTGCAGTCTACATTCTCGACGCTCGACCTAGTCTTTTTGAACGCGGCCCGGAATACCAAGCTGAAAGACTCGAGTCCGTGGGTGGGTAATACGGATTATTGGAGACAGGTTAGTTGACATTCGCCAACCGACTATTATCACTCATAACCTGAGTTCAATATGCTGACTCGGGTAATATCAGATCTTCGACACAAATGTCTTTGGCCCGGTCAACGGCATCAGCGCTCTCCTCCCCCTCTTGAAAAAGGAATCCTCACCAAAGTCGATTATCATCACCGGCTCGAAGCAAGGAATTACAAACCCTCCCGGTAGCGTCCCGGCCTACAACTCAACCAAGGGCGCAATCAAAATCCTGACCGAACATCTCGCACACGACCTTCGATCCGATGCGGCAACCAAGCATATATCCGCTCACTTGCTTGTTCCTGGATGGACTTGGACTGGGCTGATGGGCAACATTGGACCTACGGACGAGAGCCAGGTGCAGAAGATGAGCGGTTCCTGGGCACCTAGTCAGGTTGCCCAGGAGCTGGAGAAGGGGTTGCAAAGGGGATCCTTCTATATCATTTGTCCCGATGACGATGTTGACAAGCCGCTGGATAACGCACGCATGAAATGGGCCTATGAGGATATCCTGGAAGACCGGCCCGCGCTGTCGAGGTGGGAGGAGGGCTGGAAAGGAAAGGCTGCGGAGGCTATTGGAGAGGATGCTGAGAGGCGAAGGAAGTAGTCGCGGTACTGCGACTTTGGTCGATGTCGAACTGATTGGTATGTAGATGCCAAAGTCAAATCCTGGGTCTTGCGGTGTAAACAGTGGCAGTGGATAAAGTTACATCTTGTTGGGGTAGACCAATGTTGTAAAGACAGATCTGAAGGATTTCTCGGCTTGTCGAATAGCGACAGGTGAAACAAGAATGCAATCTACTTGGCCAGCACTTCCAGGCTACATAAGCCACCTGTCCTTCTATCGCGTCTCGCGTTGTATCTCGATATTAAGTGTGAGCCTTTACCTGAACAGTTCCAACGCCCGTCTTGGGTAGTCTCGAGAGCAGCGAGTAACGACAACGAACGGAAACCTAGCTAATGCAGGGCTTGGATATGACAGCTATTATTGGATCGCGCTATCAGCCCATCAGCACTTACATAAAGCCACGCCTAGACCAATTTAGGGAGGTACTCTGTAGGGTTGTTGAACTTGTTGTTATCATGTTGCCAAGCGGCGGATCAGACGATCTGCAAGAATCCTTCCCCTCCCCTCCCCCAGCCTTGAGCCTTCGCCAACTTCGGAGTAGGCTTCCTTCATCCATCACACCAACACATCGAGATCATCGATTGTCACTCGATGTGATCAACTTGATCCTCGATCATGCGATTTCCTGTCATTCAAGATCTGATACCCCAAAAGATGGGCTGCACTCACTACCTACCCCTCCTGGACGACTTTCAATGACTTCATCCCCAAGTTCTGCCTCTCCTTGACCCCTTCATCTAAGTTCATATAAATTCCCCCTCCGTGCAGAATGATGCCAAGCCTCAGGCCTAGTCGGAGACCCCCGTGGTGGATACAAGGTTGCACTTCGAGAGATCGATAGATACTTGGCTTCGAAGCCCACGCCTGCTCGTCAAGCTCGTGGTCCGTGTGATTGGCTTATTCCCCTCATTCGTTTATATCGCTATCTGTCGGTTTCTCTCGGGCGTGCAAAGGACGGGCGCTATCCGGAACCCTGACCACCAGCCGCGACCACGCGACCAGTCACCATACGCTTCGCAACTTCTTTGACCAGGGACCCTGTCGATAATAGAGATAAGCGTCAAAATGATCATCCAAGGCCAAAACAAAAATGCATTAGGCCATTCAGCAGACTCTCTCCAACACATGCAATTATCACGTCGTACCAGGAAAGCTCTCCTCCACGGAGCTCAGGGAGACTTGTGACATTCCCTAGCGATGTCGATTATAACACTGCATAAACGTTCAATCGCCAGGAAAAAAAAAAAAAAAGTGCTGGCGGGTCGAGAGAGGTACTTTACGGAGTAGCGTTGGCGCTATTGAATGATTGGCGCTCCTTTTCCGGGACTGCGAGTGCGTTGAAGAAAAAGCTTCGGCCATACCGGCTCGTTCTAGAAAAATCCGTGCCCAAGCCACCCCTGACGGAATAGAATGCGGGCAACAGCACATCGCGCGTGAGGATGCCAAGGACCTCAAGAGTCACATTGAGCTTTGAGAGCGAATCACAGAACTTCCCCGTCTTTTCAAGGCTCTCTTGCACAACATTAGCTCCGGCTGCAAAAGACCCAGTGTACTACCTTCCTGATGGGGGTGTAGGGCAGGGACAAGCGGAACCAGGGGTGGAGCGCCAAAGGCGCATGTGAGGGAAAACTCCGGTGATAGTATGCGCAGGTGTTTCGTGATAATCATCCCGATGACCCCATATAGCCCACTCGATGGCTCTAGAGCTATTGGAATTTGTGGTGATCATCGTAGTCACTGGCGTGCTTTCCTATCGGCACCACGCTGGTAGCGATGTCTCCGATGGAGCACAATAGCGCAGTCGTCTGAAGATGCAATGTCACCCTGTGAGTTTCAATCCGCTCTTGAATCCTTGTCAATTCGCACTGGAGACAATTGATGACGCGGGATTGAAGATAATCGAAGGCGCGCAAAAGGTATAAGAAGACCTGGTCACCCATCGCTCTTTCCTCAACAAGCAGCAAATCAAGCCTTCACCTCCTGAACGATCTCCAGAGACTCTACTCTCCAGGGCCTTCATCATGCATTCGTTCAAGCGCACAATCCTCCTCCTCGGAGCTCTTCTTCCTGCCGTCTTTGGTGCCCCCATCATCGAAGCTCGCCGGACTGAAAAGCTTCCCGGAAAGTACATTGTCACGTTCAAGTCCGGTCTGCAGGCCGAGGAAATTGACGCCCACACAACCTGGGCCTCCAACGTTCACAAGCGCAATTTGGAGCGTCGTGGTTTGACTGAGCGCGATCAGTACTCTGGAATCGAGAAGAACTACAAGATCAACAAGTTCGCGGCTTACTCCGGCTCCTTCGATGACGCTACTATCGAGGAAATCCGGAACAATGCCGATGTTTGTGACTTGCATAAGTGAGACGAAGTATAATGGCTAACAACCAATCAGGTTGCGAACGTGGAAGAGGACCAAGTCTGGTACCTTGACGCCTTGACCACTCAGTCTGGTGCTCCCTGGGGTCTCGGAGCTATCTCTCACCAAGGAGAATCGAGCACCAGCTACGTTTATGACACGAGTGCGGGTGAAGGCACCTACGCCTACGTGGTTGATACCGGTATCAACGTCGACCACGAAGAATTCGATGGCCGCGCTAGTCTTGCATACAACGCCGTCGGCGGTCAGCACGTCGACAGCGTCGGCCACGGCACCCACGTTGCAGGCACCATCGGTGGGACAACCTATGGTGTTTCCAAGAATGCCAACCTTCTCTCCGTCAAGGTCTTCCAAGGTGAATCTAGCAGCACTTCCATTATTCTTGATGGCTTCAACTGGGCTGCCAATGATATTGTCAGCAAGAGCCGTACCGGCAAGAGCGCCATCAACATGAGCTTGGGTAAGTATCAGCTGTAATGGACGCACGAGAATGTCAGTACTGATTGGCAATTCTAGGTGGTGGATACTCGTACGCTTTCAACAACGCAGTCGAGGATGCGTACGATGCTGGAGTTCTCTCTGTTGTGGCAGCTGGCAATGACAACGTAAAGTTGCCCTTTTCATATATGCCATAGGCCGACTATCTAACAGAAAACTAGACCGATGCGTCGGAAAGCAGCCCCGCTTCCGCTCCCAATGCCCTTACTGTTGCGGCCAGCACTGTCGATAATGCCCGAGCATCTTTCTCTAACTACGGAGATGTTGTCGACATCTTTGCCCCGGGTGAGGATATTCTTTCTGCCTGGATCGGCTCCAGCACCGCTACCAACACCATCTCCGGCACCTCTATGGCCACTCCCCACATTGTTGGCCTGTCCCTTTACTTGATGGCCCTGGAAGGACTCTCGACGCCCAGCGCGGTGACTTCCCGTATCAAGGAGCTCGCCACTGAGGACGTCCTCTCCAATGTTCGTGGCAGCCCTAACGCCCTTGCGTTCAACGGCGCCGATGCATGAACAGACCTCGAACCTAGAATATTACCAACATTATCGGACCTAAGCATGGACATCGTGGGTCGGGCGGCAGCAGATGGAACCAGCGGACAATAGCATGAATCATGAAATCTTGTTACGAATGCACATATTTTTCCACTATACATACCTGGTCCCGTAGATCAGAAAGCATCCTGCCCAACCTTGGAACAGTAGCATTGATTGCCAGGGAAAGAGTGCTACCCCTTCCTCAATCTTTATCGCCATCTCTGGGAAGCGGCCCATCCGCTGATAAGGAAGAGAAGTGACGTTGTCTTCTCCAATTGAAGAATGTGAAGCTGACGATCACGAGACCCTTGACAAGAGAGCTAGCAGCTTCGTCCCTGAAATGCCACATGCTTTTCTCCAGCCTCCATCCCTGGTCCTTTGCCCTGGTCACTGCGTCTTTCGCGCTGCAGCTCACGGACACAAATCCCCTGGGTTTCATCCGGAGGGTTCTCATGTCGTTTCGGTCCGTGAGACAAGTATTTAAAACCAGACGTCTAGCCGTCGGGGCGCTGTTTCCTGGTAGACTGTGACCCCTTCAGGCACCAGGGAAATTTCTTCCACATGCCTTTCATCTAGTTATCCACCTCTCGGCATGGTCTGCGAACAAATACGCGTCCGTTCTATGGACTCGTTCTACAAATGTCCCGCTGGGTCCCATACAGTGGAATGCAGGAACCCAAAAGGGCCCATCCAGAATTCTCACCGGCCACCAATACTGCTCTTGGACGGGTTGGACTTTACACAAAGGCTTCGGGTGTCACATACAGCCAGTAGGTGCATCACATCGCATTCCTTGCTTGCATTCATTCGTTCGATTATCTCTGTCTCTTTCTCCTCTCTTGCCCCTTGTCTCGCGGATGCTAACTTTGCTAAAGTACTTCTAGGAATCATGAAGGACCTATGGCGGGGACGATGGCAATCTATGCATCCCTCTTCCCCTACCCTTGATAAGCTTCGTCGTCGTCTATAAAATAACGCGAGTCACCTCTCCGACCTTTGGCTCTACGGAAAATGAAGCTTCCTGAAATGTCTCAGTCAGAGTTCGAGCCAGACAAGGATGCCCTACAACAGTCTCTAGCTCAGTATGGGCTCAGAATAGCCGCCGATGGGTATCATATTCAATGGGCTGTTGGAAACCCGCGGCATCCTCGCAACTGGGCCATTTCCCGGAAGATCCACGATATCTCGCTTCTCATATTTCTCGAGTTCTTCACGTACGTTTCTATATACTAGACCTTGCCCTAATTTGATATACTGCGTGATTAACTGACGTTCTACCTTGCATGTAGGACGGCTGTCAGCACGGCTGGTGTAAGTCCCTTGCTTTTATCCATCCCACGCTCGGCAATTTACTGATCATGGTCATCAGTCAACAGCTGCGGAAGTAGCAGCGCAAGAGCTCGGGCTGTCCCACCAGCTATCGATCTTTCTTTTCGTGACATTGTTCGTTCAGTCTTTGGATCTGGTGGTGAGAAGCATGCTAATCCCCATGACAGGTATTTACTAGGTCAGGCCATTGGGGGCATCGTCCTGCCGCCATACTCAGAATGCTTTGGTCGAAAGAAGCTGTACATCATTAGTTCCGGCACGTACAGTATCTGTTGTATTATTATCGCTGCGGCCGAGTCCAAGGAAGGTGTTATTTTCGGCCGAATTCTGAGTGGGTTTCTCTCGGCTATTCCCAGTACCATAGTCGTTGGCAGTGTTGAGGATATGTTCAATTCACGAGACCGTGTCTGGATGATTTGGATCTGGGCTCTTGTGGCCAATTTAGGGCTTGTTGTAGGGCCAATCATGGGCACTTTCACTACAGAAGATCTCAAATGGTACGTCTGTCAAGCAGTGTCCTCCCCCCCCCCCCCGCCCCCCGCCACTATCATACAAATGGACTTCCCGAGTGATGGCTGATGACAAGCTCAGGACATGGCTATTCTGGGTTGCGGCTATAGTAACGGGCATCTTGACTATCCTGTTACTAGGAATCCGTGAATCCCGGCCCGCCCTATTGCTCGAACGAGAAGTGGCTAAGCTACGGGGTGTTACCAAGATGGAGTACCTTGCGTGCCTGAACCCAGACAGCGCACCTGATCTACGGACATTTGCCCGCGTTGCACTTGGCCGTCCGATCCGACTCTTCTTCACGGAACTCATCGTCTTCACTGTCTCGGTCATGAGTGCCGTAGCAACCGCCCTGGTCTACCTCTTCACCCAAGCCCTACCCCCAATATATGATGACTTCAACTTCACACCTAAACAGAAGTGCATTCCATTTGTCGCCATTGGAGCCGGACTGAGCTTAGGGCTTTTGACGCGATATCTGGATCTGCATCTCATTGAACGGCGTCGCAGAAATGGTCATATCCTCCTGCCGGAGCATAAACTCGCCGGGTTCTGGATTGGATCCGGGGTTCTCGCTGGTGCTCTCTGGGTTTTCGCCTGGACGATACCACCGGCTGTCCCGAATGTTCACTGGGTAGTTTCTGTTCTAGCTTTGGTGCTCATCGGATATGCTCTCAACGAGATCGATTACGTGCTGGGTGGGTATCTAGCAGATAGCTATCTCAGCTACGCTGCCAGTGGACTAGCTGCGCTCAGCCTCATCCGTGCTCTACTGTCCGGCATCCTACCTCTGGTGTCTGCCCCTATGCTCAGCCAACTAGGGGCAAATGTGTCGGTCTCGCTGCTGGCCGCAGTGGCCACACTGTTCTGTCTAGTACCTCCGTTGTTCTCGCGGTTTGGGGAGACGATCCGTGCGCGCAGCAAGTTTGCCAAGTACAGTCTGGACATGTATCACGAGCATAGTGTTGACGAAGAAGGGTATTAGATTCCGACGCTTGTTTCAAAACTGATGGAGGGTGATGTTGATTGATTGATCCATTGATTGAGAGGTTATTTGAGCAAGAAAATCTCCGTTTGTATTTGGGTGTATTTTGGAGTTGAATTGTACGTCGTATATAATTCAATGTATTAGCAACATGTGCATGGACAATTTCAGCTTTTCGTTTGATAGACGGCATTGAGGAAGAAATAAACACGCAGAGCCTTTACTTATATATCCCGTGACTTGCCTACTGTACCGAATCCGCTGCCAAGTCACGCCGCCTCAACCCCACCTCTTCCACTTCCATTTAAAAGCAGCGTCCGTCCCTTCAAGCCGGCGATCTAGATCACTATTGACACTCGAAGAAACTCGGTTTGGCTTACTATGGACGAGCTGGAGCTGCGCCGCTCTGATCAGGATACTCTCCGTCCTCTTCAGCCACTACTCTCCTCCGTTGCGCAAAACGCGTCGAACTTGGCTGCTGCCGTGAAACGCCAGCAAGATCACGACCACGAAAACAACCACGCTCAACATCAGCTGGATGCAGACGCGGAGGCTCAATCGCTACAGCCACTACAGTCCGCGGTTGCGCAGTATGACGAATATGGACTCCTTCAACAACAGCCACCGCCGCCTGGAACGGGCACTTTTCGAGCTGATACGTACAGTGCATTGATGGTAAGCAGCAGAATCGCAAGCCACACCATGCGCTCTGGGTTTTCGTCCACGCCAGCTAATGGAAGCCCAACAGTCTCAGGACCAGCAAACAAACGCTTTGCGCGCTGGACAACCGCAGACAGATAATCCGAACGAGTCTATCTTCTCTTCCAAAGAACATGGGTATCTCCACGATCTAGCTTCGATCATCGACCCGCCGGATCTCGAGTCATGGAGGGAACGTCTGTTCCATGTGGATGAGATGGTTGTGATGAGCGAGCAAGAGTACGCTTCCCTTGAACGAGTGGAATGAAGTGCATAGAAGTCGAGTTAACGACATCCAGGTTCCGAACCTACTTCCCCCATGTCGACAACATTTACTCGCACCGCTCGACCCAGCACTATAAGCGCAAGCCCCTCGTCTCGCATTACTGGGATTGTCGCCTCAAGGGTCGACCTCCCGGTACGCCGAAGTCCGACGATCCCAACAAAAAGAAGCGCAAACGGACCGCCCGGCAGCGAGACCTTTGCGACGTCAAGATCAAAATTACCGAGTACTTCCCTGGATACGCCGCCGGCTCCGACAGTAGTGCTGGTACTGCTGAACCACATCAACAACAGCAGCAGTTTTCACTTACATACTCACCCGGCGCCGGCGTCGGGGTCAATAGCGTCGGCACGCCAATTCCATCAGCCGATTCATTATCCAATGTTAATGCGCTCATTCAGTTTCCTGCTTCCGCTGCTGGTGGTCCAAGAGAAAATCAACCATTTGGTGTCCTCACGCCTAATCCACCGCTACCTGAAGGCCATCCAGGAGCTGATGGCCAGCGGTTCTTCACGATCCAGCGCGTGAATGGGAACGGAGCGAATGGAAAGAATGATGGGGTCAGTGGAGGACATCGCCATTCGCTGGAAGAGAGCGATCGGGTCAAGAAGAATAGCGTGCAGCGGTTCCTACTGAAGGAGGCGCGAGAAAAGAAGAAATCCTCATCTGTGAGTACTTCTATGTTTAATCCGTAATTACCCAGCTTTCGGCGGTTACGTCACCCGGCGATAGCAGCACTTGCTCTTCCCCGCTTTTCCAAAGCTTCATCCTTCCATTTACTCACAAGAATTATTTTCAATTGTCATTGGGTCTATCTCATAATAAATTCTAATAGCTCGCACAAGACTAGGACAATGTCCGCTCAAAAATCCTATCACACCAAAGCCTCTGGCTCGGCCGCTGAGACTGTTGCAAATCACTCTCAGGAATCAGACTTGAAGCTATATGGAAGTTGTTTCTGGTGAGTTTCGGATACCGGTCGTATGTAAACAGCCATTCCAGAGGCTAACTGAAACAGTCCATTCGTGCAGCGCGTATGGATAGCGTTGGAGCTGAAGGGTATCCCTTATCAATACATCGAAGTAGACCCGTACCAGAAACCGAAATCGTTGCTGGATGTGAATCCCAGAGGTCTGGTTCCAGCGTTGCGACATGGAGATTGGGGCTCATATGAAAGCACGGTCTTGCTCGAATACGTGAGTGGCAGCCACTACAGCGCCCTGGCCATCTCCAAACTGACTTGCATCGCAGATCGAAGATCTAAATGTCAATCCGTCTCTCCTTCCCGGCGATGCAAAGTTGCGAGCTCACAGTCGGCTCTGGGCGGATTTTGTGAGTACCTACCATTGGCGTATTCAGACCGGAGTTCGCTCATAAGACTCAGGTTAACCGCCACATTGTCCCAACCTTCTACCGCGTCCTGCAAGAGCAGAATCAACAGAAGCAAATTGAAAATGCGCAGGAACTCCACAACTCATTGAGCACCTTGATCGAAGCTGCGGATTCGCGAGGACCATTTTTTCTTGGGCCAAACATCTCGTTTGTGGATATTCAGATCGCTCCGTGGGTTGTACGCCTGAACCGTGTTCTGAAGCCGTACCGCGGCTGGCCTGATCCTGAGCCAGGCAGTCGATGGGCCGCTTGGGTGGATGCAATCGAAGCCAACGAAGAGGTCAAGGCAACAACAAGCTTGCCCGATTTGTATCTCGACAGCTATGAGCGCTATGCCGGTATGTTGACCTCCAATTCGCGGTATCATGCTCACACCTAGGCAGAAAACCGCCCCAATACTTCGCAGCTTGCAAATGCGATCAACTCTGGCAGAGGATTGCCATAGCTAAGCTTCATCGTGTAGCGAATATTCCTGCCAGCTCAATTTGAAATGAGGCTCGAAACCACGTGGGGAATATCGAGTCCGCATTGAATGCGCATCGTGTATCAGTCTTCTCTGTAGTCTAGCTTGTTTTGGCTCCCCGGTGAGCCTTAAAACCGCCCCTTCCACTGCTGTCCGGCCCCCGGGGGTTGCGAATAGGCTGGCGCGGGGACTGCGACTGGTCACTTTGGTTTCTTTCCCCCTGCTGCCAGTCCCTTTTTCCATAAGACGAGTTGGGCCGAGATGGAGAGTCCGGATCGTAGAGTTGCTTTGATTTTCCTGACGCAGTAGACTGGTCTCTCCGCTCCCGATTGTTGTTGTCCCTTCCGTTACCGCGGTTTTTGCCCTTGCCGCGACCGTCCTGTTTTGGCGGAGTCGCACTTCGCGGGGAAGATGCCCCAGAAGTTGGGGCAGATGGTGTTCCAAAAAGCCTCTCGCGCACTTCCTCATACTTGCGCTGTTTTTCCTCCCGGTTTTTCAATGCCATAGCCTGGCGTTCTTCGGGTGTGGGCTCCGGTGGCTTTTCATCGTCCGAGCCGTCAGCATTGAGATCTAGACGTCCGATTCCCGCGGCGGCACTTCCTCCGCCCGAAGACTGTCTGGTCGCAATTTGTGGATTGCGACTCAGGACGGTCACTGTCGGTTTGAATTCTTGTTTTAGAGGGACGTCGGAGGTTGCTTCGTAGAAGTGGAACGTTTGCGGAGATTCGCTGGAAACAAAGAACTGTCAGAGACGGCATTCTTAGACGGACGGTGCTAGATCAACGTACGCTTCCGCCCATATTTGGCGGTTGAACTCCATCTGCTGAGCGCGGCGTTGGGCCTTGGTCACCTTGGACGACACTTTCTTTTCCGGTGGAGGCGGGGTGGGTTCGGCGTCCAGTTTCTGAAGATACAACTTGGGTTAGACGGCGTCGCAAAATACCAGAAATAGAAAAACGAGAAGGGAGAACGAACGTCGGCTTGCGATTCCCAGTCATCTTCCCATGCGTCACCCATTGCTTGTTTTGTGCTCATGGCGCCGCGTAAAAATGGTTCGGTGTTGGTCGTAGGGCAGAAAAATCGTCTGATCGGATTGTATAGGTAGTTGAACGAATGAAGCCGTCTTGAAGAGCGAAGTGTTCAGAGCTGGAAATAGTATATAGGCCAAAAATGAGTGACTCCGACGTCTAGATGCGCTTCAGATATTGCAGGCACGAGAGTCTGGTGTGTTGCAGAGAAGTAGCAGAAAGGAGTGGTGATCGGACTGACAGACACCGAAATTGGGTGAGTTGCTTAGTTAAGACATCTTCCAACAGCTTCAACCTTACCTTAGTTACCCCAAGCTCCATCCATCTTCTGCGATAGATCAAATTTTCCCGTTTACCCTGAACCAGACTATCGATACCTCGTCTTCAATCTACGTACTCAGCGTCCAGTCCCCCATCATGGCCACAGGTCCACGCCCCCGATTACATTCATAGCCCTCACACCCATCTCCCCGCATTCCACCCCTCAATCACCAACACCAGCACTTTCTCGGAGAATCCTAGCTAATATGTGATATGCAATGCAGACCCAGACGGTGACTCCCAAATGGCCTCCTCCCCCGAATCAAACCGTTCCCTTTCCGACGTCGAAGCCGGACCCGGCTCCCGCACCCCAACCCAGACCACAAATGCGCAATTCGCAGGCACCACAGAGCTCTCCCCGCCAGGCTCACAGTCTCATCCAACCGGCGGAATGGCTGATATCACACCTGGATACTCCGGCTTTGATGGAGCAGCCACAGATACGTCACAGCAGCCGGGCGCTTCGTGGATGAATAAACGTGCTCAGGAGGATTATCAGCGAGCGATGGAGTATGTGGTCGACTTAGATTTTAATCTTGGTTAGTTGTCTCCACTCTATCTTCACGGGCTGTTTCCTTATGGATGATTGCCAACGCGATATCGTTTGCCCTTCTCGGTTTATATCCTGAGAGCTGGGGGCTGCGATGGCGCATGAAGTGGTCCTGATGCTAATGATACTAGACGAGTTCGGTGACCCGTTCGATGAGCGCGATATGAATGAGAAATTGAGCTAAGTGTTCAGGCACGGTGCGGCGTTTGGTTTTTTTTTCCCTTCGTCTTGAAGGCGTATCTGGCTTGGACTGCACGTGGCAGTGGCAAGACGATTTACGAGATATGACCAGGGATATGGCTTCTAAAGGAATCAGAGAATTGGATGTGGGGGTTCAGCTCTCTCTCAGACGTTCCAGTTAGTCTGTTGATCTGAAGACCGGGCCTACTCAGTTGTAGCTGCCACGAGCTGCCTCAGTGGTCATCTAAGAGTCGGCAGCACCCGGAGTAAATGATCACCAATTTACCCCAGAAAGCATCTTCAAAGCAATAAACTCTACAACTTCAGCCAATAGTTCTGCAATTCTATCATCAGTGGCGGATCACTGTTGAGTTTCTTGTTGGCACGGCAACCGCCCGCCTCTAGTCGGTAATTGGAAACAACATCTCGAATGCCAAACAAGAACTGCTTCTCTTCAACGCGCCGCTGCTTTTGGCGACTTCTCAAACTCATCAGTCTTACGCTGTATATTGCACTTTATCATCTACAGGACCGTATATCTTATCAGAACCACATCTGTCTGCATCCCACATTCCTCGCCCTTTCGCCACTCGCGACGAGCATTCCGCACGTCGCCAAGATGGAGTCGGCCAATTCTCTTCCTCCGCAAACGCAGTTATGGTGAGTACCGACTATTCGATATTATATCCCGAGGCATTCCGCGCAGTTATGAGGCATCGGAGGTGGAACACTGTCACTGTCAGGGGGGCTAGGAGAAAGACCCCTTTTCCTGTTATTACTTCACGCTCGATATGGTCGAATGCGATCGTTCAATTTGCGAAAGATGCAAATTTGAATGTCATTTCGCTTTAAGGAGTATTTACTAATATACGAATGACATTTCAGTCCCTCCAATGCAAACGAGATCCATTTTACGCCGGTGAAAAGCTCCAACGTCCCCCGTGTATGGGACCGCAAACCCTCAACTTCTTTCCTGGCTCGTTCCAAACCGCGCAAAGTGTGGAAGCGCTTCCGATCCTCATTCAACAGCATGAAAGCGCTGCAGCAGTTGATTGCTCCTGATGCGATCGGCCTCAAAGAAAGCGAACTTTTGTTCGAAATCAACACGCGGCGAACCACGGAATATGCACGCGGTATAAAACGACAATGCGTTTCGGCCCAAAGGATATCTGAAGAGAATGATGGAACTGAGACGTCGGGTGGGCGAGGCAGATCTTTCCTGGAAACGAAATGGGAGGAGCTTTCGCGGAAACGACGTTCGTGCCCATCTAGAAATTGTTTGTTTGCCCATGGTCCGCTAACTATCGTATCAGGCAAGGTTCCTGCAACACCATGCAACCTGGACGAACACATAGTTGTCAATGGCCCACAGACTGAGCAAGATGATGAAATGGCCGAAATCGGAGACTTTTCAAGTGGAACCACGTCAAACGACAACCGCACTGTGGATTGCACTGAAGACACCGGCGGTTCCCCGATGCTGACCCCGGAATCTGCTGATATCGAGGCAGCCTATCCCGATGCGCAACTTGGTGAGGCTGATCGCTTAGCAAACGAAAAGCGTGGGGTCGTCGTGAACATAAAATCCCTCGACCACTTCGATCAGGAGGGGCTTGATGCTCTGGATACTACAGATGCTGCAGACGGCGCAGCGCCGACCGGCGATGTTCTTGATGTAGAAGCAGAAGCGGCGGCCGAGAGACAGCTGCAATCGGATGTAGCCACGATGGCCACGAACGTGGAGCAGCAGGGTGCAACTACAGTACCAGTTGAATTAACGGCGGAGCAAGAGTCCACTTTGGTGCGGTCAGCACTCCGCAGTTCTCTAGATGGAGATGATACAGCTTTGCTGAACAACTTTTTATCTAAGGCTAAAGCAAAGCGTGAAGCCAAAGCCGCCGCACAGGCTGAAGCAGCAACAGTCATCGCATCGGACAATGAAGATAAGGAAGAGCAAGGGCCAGAGCAGCTGCAGGAGGAAGATCTGCCAACACCACAACATCAGGTCTTCGTTGAGATTCCTACGCCCGAGCGCCGCGTGCTAGAGAATCTTGACACCAACTCGCCATCACCGCAAAAATCACCATCGAAAGCCTCTGGAAAGAATGAGGATTCGCGCGATGGCTCTGGCAGCCCGGTCGCTCGCCGGAGCACGCGAGTAAGGTCGCTTCAGCGAGCAGCGACACCGGGCGGCTTGCGGACAACACTCTCACTTCGCCGTGCCAGAGGAAATGAATTTGTGTTCCTTCAGCGGACAGAGGCACAAGAACTGGCACTGCAGACTCGGCGCAACACGAAGCAGAACAAAGGAGACTCTGTGCTTCCGAAATACACACTGCAAGTCTTGGCCAAAAAGACACCAGATTCAAGTCCAGTCGTTGACAATGGTCGGAAGGAGCGTAACGGACCGAAGAAGTATGTCTCGTGGAACGAAGAGCGTCTGGCCGAATTTGAGGGCGAAGAAAGCGACGACGAACTTGCCCAGGCTACAACGACCACGAAGACAACAACAAAGCCTATCGAGAAAAAGAGGGCAGCCAGTAGCCGCAGTGCTCTGTCCCAAACGTCGCTCGAGAGTGGTACAAATCCTGCAGCTATAGTGACTACTGCACCTTCTACTGCAGCGACTCGGGGCCGCCGTGTGCGGCGATTGGGGCCACCAAAGCCACTAGAACCGTCGACGAACAACTCTAACGACGCAGAGTCATCACCCCCATCACCCACTACCACCGCAAGCCCTGTCGCAAGACGGAGGAAGTTGACGCCCAAGTCGCCTAAGCAGACCATGACTAGGCCCAAAACGCCTTCCAAGCTTCCCACCGCGGCTGCGAGTAATACCGGCGTTCCCTCACTGCTGAGTAGTGGTCGCTCGGTGAAAACAAACCCCCTCAAGGTCAACGCCGGTTCAACCCCGATGCCGAGACGAGTCCGTCGCGCTTAGTTTCATCTACAGATATCCTACTGTCATGCTGGTATAGCATTGTTTGTGTACATACGGCGTACGAGTACTTGGGTCCTTGGCATTACTGGCGGCGCTAGGGAGGCATTATTGTTCCTTGTGTTTCCTTTTCATATGATACCTTTGTGTGATTTATCGCTTTGAAATGTCTCTCGCTTTGTTAGTTGGGACAGCAGCTTTTTCTATCAAATTCTTTGACAGTCTTTGCTAGTACCTTTATTTCGTATGTTTGCTCGTCTAGACCGATCTAGGCATGGGCTGGAAGCCCCCGGTATTAAATGCAGGGCGTACTGCAAATTCAGGTTGCCTAGGTGCATGGCGTATGTAGTACTGGGTCGGACTGGATGGGCCGGCGGGTCATATAGCATCGGGGGGGGGTACTCTAGCCAGCCCTAAACATGGGGCACTCAAGCCATAAATAGACCCCGGGATTGAGTGTTTGTGCTGTTGAGCCTCGTATCTCATGAAAAGTCCTAGACTATCGAAGCCGGAACTCGGCAGCTACAGATGCAGTTTATCAAAGGAGTCCTTAACATACCATTCGTGGTACCTATCTAGGACAATCCACTCTAGCTTATCTCGCCAGCCAAGCGACGGCAGTGCCTTTCCATGCGATGAGCTGGTCCGTCTTCTCCGGAGTAATAAGAAACGTGCCTTGGGCCTCCGGAAGACGGGCCGCCACGTCAAAAAAAAAAAAAGATAAAAAAGAAATCTCCCCGACTGGGAGTCGAACCCAGGTCTCCCGCGCTTGTTCCTTTGTGAGGATTGACAAGCGGAAATCATGACCGTTAGACCATCGAGGATTTGTTATTGAGTGGCTTTGCATTATTTGACATTATGAGCAAAATTGATATATTTTTGATGCTTTCGGTAGGTGGGCATCACATGGTTTGAGAAAACCCTACTTGTTCAATATCAGCCATGACACCGTTAGAAGTGGTCTCCGAACATAGGGCGTACAGTAATCAGTCCTGTGCTTCTGAGCCAGTTTATTTACTGTTTCTCTTCGAGTTGAGGTTCTTGAGGTTCTTGCGGTGGCTAAGCATTGAGTGTCCATGGCACTGCATTAGCTGAGTCATTATGAGTATAGCCCTTACGCCAGCGCTGCTACCTGAATCTAGCAAATAGTTTGAGTCGTCTGGTAGCAGTAATGATTCATTATGTGTCTTGGGGTTTTGCCTCCATCTGGTCGGCTTTTCGGTCGCGGCTGCGGTTGGTGTTGCTGCAAGAAAATATATATTCACAGGTACAGCATAATCGAAACAGACGCCTCAACAATATACTCCGAACCCTCACCATTTTGAACAAAATGGGCTTTGAGACAGGTCAAATCCATGCACCGGCATGGCTCGAGGTAAATGCACCCATGACTACCAGAGAACACGTAACGAACACTTCCAGTTTATCAACGAACTCGGCGACCCAATGCTCATGCCCGGCAACACAGTCGAAGAACTCTACGACAACTCCAATGCCAATATCCAGAAACTGGTCGCAAAATACGACTTTCCACCACCAGATTCCACTGTCATGACAGGTGATATAACACTGGAAGACGGTGTCCTGGTCCGGATCTACACACCCCCGTCGTCATCGTCGACAGACAGCACTGCTGCACCCGTGTCAGATAAAGATATTACAGTCTTCATCCACGGCGGAGGCTGGATTATGGGCAGTGTTGACCACGAAGACGCCGCTGTGCGTCGTATCTGCGCGGCAACGAACCGGCCGGTTGTGAGCATCGGCTACAAACTTGCACCTAAACATCGCTTCCCAGTAGCACTAGACGATTGTCTACAGGCAACACTCTGGACACTCTCACACTTTTCCTCTTCATCCATCGTCGTCATGGGCGGTTCCGCAGGCGCAAACCTCGCTTTCGGGGTCGGTCTGAAACTGCTCGACGCCGGATTGGGTTATCAGCTTAAAGGTGTATGCGCGCTTGTTCCCTGCGTTGTACATCCTGATGCCGTGCCAGCCGATAAAAGGGAGATGTTCACAGCGTATGAGGAGAACGCCCTGGCCACGGTGAACACGCGGGCCTCTATGGCTTGTTTCCTGGATAGTTATGCTCCGCCGCCGGGGGATATATACTTTTCGGTCCTGCTTCATCCAAGGATTGGCGAGTTGAAGAGGGTTTATATTGTTGAGTGTGGGGCGGACACGCTTAGGGATGATGCGCGGTTGATGAGGGACGCCCTTCAGGAGACGGAAGTGAAGGTGAGATATGATGCATACGAGGGCTTTCCGCATTATTTCTGGTCGTATCCGTCGAAGTATCTGGAAATGGCGTCGGAGGAGTTTCATCGGAATCTGTTTGGGGCTTTGGAGTGGTTGCATAGCGAGTGATATACCAACATGGACAATCAGCAATAGAAAGAAAACATACCAATAGCGACTATTTGCGAGTCGTTTGAAACAACCACAATATTCCGTACAGAGTAGATGGCTATGTCGATTAGTAGTAAAAAACGAAAAGATCTCCCCGACTGGGAGTCGAACCCAGGTCTCCCGCGCTTGTTCTCTTGTGGAGATTGACAAGCGGAAATCATGACCGTTAGACCATCGAGGATTTGTTATTGGTTACGGCTTCAATTTTGACATCATAAGCATAGCCTATATTTCAACAGCTGCTAAAACTCCTACCAGTTACTAGACCGAGTCGCACTCACGAGCACTCGGTGATTATAACTCTGGCACCGGCCATCCCGGAAGCATCTTGCTCGCTTATGGGTCCTAGCAGTGCAGCCAGAATTCTCAGCAAAATCCTTGCCAAGGTGATTTTATTGTGTTCCTTATCATTGGTCTCTGCTAGCTTTGGTTGTCTGGGGACATATAGTACTACCTACAAGGTATGTTTCCCCATACTTGCTTATATAGTTAGTTGGACCCTTAACTAGGGCAAGTACCCTCGACCGTCGATGACTATAGGCGCTTTCTCCACTACCACAAACGTCAAGGCAGACATCATTTGTTTTGTTTCTGATGGTTTGCTCAACCAAGATCAGCACCTTGCCAGATTGGCGCTCGTTCATCACCCGTGGTGAAACGGCCTAAGCGACTATGCGAGTCGCCCCTGTTTGTAGCAAGAGATTGGCATGTGCTTTGCAGTAATTGAATGTCTTGTCCACCTGTTTGGCTCTGCCCTACCTCGCTGCCTGATACTAGGTGTTCTTTTGTATACACCGCATGATATTGAAATTGCCTTACCTATCGTTATACTGAATCTTGGACTACCACGTAATCTTTCATATGTCAAATGCAGCGACTCTGCAGCAAGAGTCCTCGAGCATTCACTTCAGCCATCACAAGACTCACCTTCTTCAGCGCACGGATTTCACTTCCATATAAGCTTCCCACCCTTCAAGCCCTCGGCAAATGTCCCAACCAATCAGCCATTCCAACCTCGGCTGCTGATTCTATACAGCAGAGTGTAAGATCTGCAGGGACGGTCGAACCGGAAGCAATGTCCGCGCTCAGACCGCTGAGGGATTGGATGGGAAGCAACAGGTCGTACTTGATAGCTTGCTCTGATTTGCTGGTGATTAAAGGTTGTTTATCGGAGTAATCGATTTGAAAGATACGGGACATGTTATGGAGTAAAGTACAGGAGGTGTAGGTAGATACTCCGTAGGGCTTGACCGTAGATCGACCCAGCCCTAACAGCCGCGTCTACCAAGTCTAGGGCTATGCTTAACCATGACGGCAGCGCCTAAGTTCTATCGTGCCTAGTCGAACCACGTCTATATATACATGCAAGAGCTCTCCCTGCATCAAGCACATATCTGGTCTCGTCATCCTCGATTGCTATAGTCGCAAGCCACAATTACGCGTAGTGGAATCCTCCGCATACTCGGCACGGCAGTGGCTTGAGCTAACAGCAAGGCAGGGAATCTAGCCCTGCACAGATGTCATTCTGCATGGTCAAACTCAATGCCTGTGGCGGGCTCCTGCACGCAGAGCAGGCAAACTATGCATCTGGGCGAGTCAGCCAGCCAGCCCGGCTCACCATCTTGGTGTATCTACAACTCGGCATAAACTCGGGCCCTGCCCAGATAAGCCCTCGCTGCAGAGAACTGCACAATGATATCAGCGCTAGCATTGCTACGGAGTACAGACGACGGAGTACCCCGTACAGACCTAGGAATTAGGTATGCATGCATTTCAGTAGTTTCCGCCATACAGAGTACATGCATTGCTACCGAAAGTATCTGTCAACCGGGTACTCCGGACTCCACGCCGTAGCCGCAGCAGAAATGCCTCTTTACGGCGTGGCGTTTGCTCCGTAAATACGAGGCCTGCTGCCCGAAGAGCATTTTTTTTTGCAGTAGCGGTTCGTTCTTTTCTGCGGTTGCAGCCGCGATGTTCATGACGATCATCGGGATCGACGACAGTAATCCTACCGCGCGGTGTTCTAACTTCTACGGGCGGGATGAGGGGTTGGCGGGGGTGTATAGGGAAGGTTTGCCTTGTTTTGCGGGTGAAGCTTGAAAGTATTACTCTGTACAGCGTATAACTTTGCAGACTGAGGATTCCTGTTTGGCTTTCTGCAGGAAAACTACTCCGTACGGAGTATGTACTGACAGTCTGACATGTGCTTCTGAGCAACTCGCCCAACTTACTCTACACAACTCTAATCCTGACCTCGCTCGTCTACTACTCCTAGATATGAACCCCGAGCACTCCACAACGGCGAGAATGCGGGACATCTACGGCGTAACTTGTCAGTAAATGTCTCATCCGTACGCTATACGATGTACAGCCCCTAACAGAGTTACAAGCCATGCAACCAGCAACAACCACCCCCCCTCCAGGGACCCCACCACGCTGATACAACAGTCTCAGCCAACCACCTGCATCTCGAAAAAGGACACTAAGCAATGCAAAATTAACTAGGCCAGGACACTCCACAGCTTGACTCTATTTGCCCACCGGTTGGCGGGTGTTCCGTGTTCTTCCGATCGCAAGCGGGATTACGTCATTGGCCCTGGACACAGCGGGAGACTGTCCTCCGTGATGCCATCCAGCGGTTGGTTGTATCCACGACGAGCCGATAGGGACGGAGTCGGAGATGGAATGGAGTATGGTAGGATTGGGTGGGAAGCAACATGTCGAATTATTGGTTTGTATTCAATTTACAAGCCTGGAGCGGAAGTTTTGAAGTACGGAGTTTGTGGTACGGAGTAACGCGCAGTCTATGTATTTCATCTATCCCAAGCTAGTCTCAAGATACCTGCTTTACATTGCGTTTCAAGTTCGTTCCTGGCTCGTTCTCACATTCCAAAAGCGTGATATGACCTGCATACGAGCTCATCCCTGCCAACCGCCCAAAAAATCGTGATTCATCTAAGCAGAGAGGTTCTTGGCAGTCTCCTCGGGCCAGACATCGTAGCCGAAGGTGTCCTTCATGTTGACGAAGCGGAAGTGACGGCCCTTGGCGACCTCGTTGACGGCCGCGTAGTCGGCATCGGACAGCTCGATGCTCTTGAAGTTGGACTCGATGCGCGACGGGTTGGCGCTCTTGGGGAGAACAACGTAGCCGCGGCGCAGACCCCAGGCAATAAGAACCTGAGCAAGAGTGTTGCCGCCCTTGGTGGCAATATCGTTGAGTGTCTTGTTCTCGCTGACACGCTCACCGGTCGTGGGGACCTGGTTCTGCGAGCCCAGAGGAGAGTAGGCCTCGGGCATGATGTCGTTCTTGAAACAGTACTGGACAAGCTCCTCGTTGGGGAGGAAGGGGTGGATTTCGATCTGGTTGAGATGAGGCTTGACCTTGGCGAACTTGAGGAGCTCTTCAAGGAGCGGGATGGTCCAGTTGGAAACACCAATGGCGCGGGCCAGCTTGTCTTCATAGATCTTCTCCATGGCCTCCCAGGTAGGGCGTTGGTTCTCGGTCAAGTCCTTGAGGATAACGTACTACCAGAGTTAGCTTTCGCGTTTGTTCAGCCCACCAAGGGACACATACCTTGCCATCGGGACCAATCTTGGGCTTCTCCTGGCCGTCCTTCTCGGCGGCAATGGGCCAGTGGACGAGGAAGAGATCAATGTAGTCGGTCTTGAGCTTCTTCAACGAGTCCTCGATCGACCAGCGAACATCCTCAGGACGGTGAAGGTGGTTCCACACCTTGGTGCAGATGAAGATGTCGGAGCGCTTGACAGAGGGGTTCTCCTTGAGGAAGTCGCGGAGACCATCGCCAACCTCGTCCTCGTTCTGGTAGAACCAGGCGCAGTCCAAGTGCCTGTATCCGACCTGGAGAGCAGTCTTGACAGCTCGGTAGGTCTCACCGGCGGAACCTTCACTGGCGAAGGTACCGAAACCCACTCCGGGGATGGTCACGCCGTTGCTGAGCTTGAAAGTCTTTCCAGAAGACATTGTGAATGCTATGGTAGTTGTAGAGATGAAGATTGAAAATTCTGAGCAATTGAAGCAATTGAGGAAGCGAGGGGAAATAAGAAGAGGGGAGAAAGCGATGACGAAGGGCGAAGGGAGCTGGTGGGGTTGGTGTGCAGGAGGGGTTGTCTTGCTCAAGGTTGCCGCGGATACTTCACAGAAAAAAAAAAAAAAAAGGTAGAAAAAGTAAAACTAAAAGACAGGTAGCACTTATGCAGCTTTAGAAGTATAATTGAAGATATATTAGCTATCACTATCCGTTCTCATCTTATATTCTGCACACTGTCGACTGGTGGTGACAGCCCCGCGATGAAGTATAGATGAGGCCACCGCTGTAACGGTAATTCAATGACATCATGCTGGGGTCAGGCCCACTCTGGATTTTGTATCGCCCAATCGCGGCCATCGCGATCTGTTTGCAAGATACAGCTTCGTATTTTTGAATATATTTTCGAGAATTCATTTTTTGATGAGTTTCAGTCATTGAGCGTGAAAGAAAGATGGGAAAAGATGGATAGCAATGCTGCTGCAAAGGTTGGTGTTGTCAGATAGAGCATATCAGAGAGAGTACTCCGTACAGCTGGAATCAGGTCTGAGGTCAGAAAAGCAACCAGTGGATAAGCCTCAGCTAATGACGAGAATGGCCAGGAGCAATGATACAAGCAGTGGAGCCCTTGAATTACTGCTCGCAGGAAACGACACCATCCCGCCACTGCTTCTGGCACGGTGCCGACATTTATAAGTGAAAGCGTCGCCCTCTGGTTCTTGTCTTTGTCAACTTTCTTATCGAGTGTCTCTTTGTTGGTCTTCCTATATCAGACCTCTCCTCTCGTCTCATCTCTTCCTATCTCAAGCAGATCTAAATCTGCTGCTCCTTTACTCTCTCCAGTACTCTCCTTTTCATCACAATGCCTCGCTTTGAAGACTCTGATTTCGGTGTTGAGGCTCAGCCCACCGTCCCCAGTGCTCGTGGCTCTGCCCCCGACACTCGCTCTCCCAGAGACCGTGGCAGCATGGCTGGCTCACTGCCCATCCCCAATGACACCGGAAACACCGTTGAGATCCCCGCCACTAGGAGCTCAATTAGCGATGCCGCTGCTTTCATGCACAACCTGAGCTTGTCTCCCTCCACCAGGGACCGCCGCGGCTCTCGCAACTCCTTTGGCACTTCTCTCCCCATTCCTCGCTCTCCCCGTGTCTCCCGCCTCTCATCTGTCGTGACCTCCGATGTTTCTCGCGACATTCTGGCCTCCCAGGTTCAGGACATGTCCAAGGAGAAGGTTGCCGCTGCAAAGAACATGGCTTTCGCCTTCGACATTGATGGTGTGTTGGCTCACGGTAACGAGCCCATTGAGGAGGCCAAGGAGGCTCTTAAGATGCTCAACGGTGACAACGAGCTCGGAATCAAGATCCCCTACATCCTCTTGACCAACGGTGGTGGTAAGACCGAGGCTGCTCGCTGCCAGCAGCTTTCTGAGGTCCTTGACTGCCCCATCTCCACCGACCAGTTCATCCAGTCCCACACTCCCATGCAGGCTTTGTCCGATTACTACGACACTGTTCTTGTTTGCGGTGGTGAGGGCCAGAAGATCCGTGAGGTCGCCGAGAACTACGGTTTCAAGAACGTCATCCACCCCAAGGACGTTCTCGCCTGGGACCCTACCGTCTCCCCCTGGGGTGTGTTCACCGAGGCAGACCGCGCCGAGGCCAAGCCCCGCGACTTCTCCAAGATCAAGTTCGACGCCATTCTTGTCTTTGCCGACTCTCGCGACTACCAGACCGACTTCCAGATCATCATCGATCTTCTGCTTGCCAACGACGGTCAGATGCTGACCCGCTCTGAAGACCCCGTCGCCAACCGCATCCCCATCTACTTCTCCCAGGGTGACTTGGTCTTCCCTACCGACCACAAGGGTCCCACCCGTCTCACCCAGGGTCTCTTCCGTATCTCCATCGAAGCTCAGTACAAGGCTTTGACTGGCCAAGACCTCGAGCGTGTTGTCTACGGTAAGCCCGAAGAGGCCACCTACAAGTACGCCGACGAGGTTCTCCGTTCCTGGATGGAGCAGATCCACAACGAGAACCGCCTGCCTCAGAACGTCTACATGGTCGGTGACAACCCGGCGTCCGACATCTGCGGTGGTAACATGCACGGCTGGAACACCTGCCTTGTCCGCACTGGTGTCTTCCAGGGCGGCGACAACGACGAGAACAACCCGGCTAACTTCGGTGTCTTCCCCAACGTTCTTGAAGCCGTCAAGGCCGCTGTCCGCAAGGAGCTCGGCCAGGAGTTCAAGTTCAAGTGGAACCCCAAGGTCAACCCTGTCCTGCACGGCAACAACGCGTCTGCTATTGAATAGAGGACTCTGGATGACCAAAAAAAAACTACAATTGGCGTTGGTTTCTCCTTTTTATCTAGACGGACAAGCATACAGTACATTTTGTTTCTGTTTCTGGTTTTGTTTTCTCTTGGGTTGGGTTAACTGATACCATGTCCTCGATGTGCGGGCTTCACGACCTCCCGCGAGCGGGCTATCACGAGGATCTTTTCTTCTCATTTCATGTGGTGATGATATAAGAATCGGAAACACGTTTCTCTTTTCTTTTCTGTTTTTCTTTTCTTTTTTCTCTACATACAGCGGATCTCATTTCATGCCTCAACGATTCAGATGAAACACTTTTTACAGTTTTTAGACTACACAAACCAAGAATTCAATAGAACCAATTCCTGAGTCTTCCACTTCCACCTCCACCTAGGTAATAATTTCCAAAGTACAGCCAGTCATGACGCCATGTTGATGTGAGAGGAGCTTCAATCCACGGTTCTCCAGATTTACATTACCCACTTGACAGGATAGCATTACCGCAGTATTGGACGTAACAACAGGGTATCATTCCAACAGGTTACCTACAAATCCAACAAATCCGACTCACGGCATTATTTCACACTATCGCCGGAGCTACTTGATAATCGCTGCGCAATGGGGTATTAACTGCCCGCTCAAAACACATTGGCGTCACTGTTTTCCTGATTGGACTAATGATCGAGAACTACTCCAGACCAAGTCCTGATCGGAGAGGACTACATAAGAGATGCAATTTGCGGCTTGCTCCGCTCTCCCGGGATTCTGCTTTGCTGTTCAGCTAAGAAATCCATGTAGTCTACTCCTCAACTTTGAACCTGGCCCCTAATTCAACTGTAAAGCTTACAATTAGCACCACCAGGAAAAGGGCTAATGGAAGCATTCACTCAGGTATTACAATAGTGGCAGGATTATTCATCCACTTCCTCGATGGTCTAACGGTCATGATTTCCGCTTGTCAATCTCCACAAGAGAACAAGCGCGGGAGACCTGGGTTCGACTCCCAGTCGGGGAGATTTCTTTTTGCTTTTTGAATTTGTGTACAGATATATATTTTTTTTGTTGGATCGAAATTACGTGTATGGCGCATAGGTAGAAATTGTGTCCGTTCATGGTGCAAGGCTAGGAGAGTATAGAGTGATTGAACGGATAAAATAAAGTAATGCTGCATTCATGAAATCTCGTAAAACTATTCCAACCCTTCCGGAACTTTTGCTCTATACCAATCCCGTCTAGTCTAACTCGTTGAAGCATAGGAGAATCCCTTACTCCATTTCAATAGTTCCCGGGGGCTTGCTGGTGTAATCATAAGCAACACGGCAAACACCATCAACCTCGTTACAAATCCTCGTTGAAACCTTGGACAAGAACTCATAGCTGAACGGGTACGGCGTAGCAGTCATAAAGTCCTTTGTGGAGATTGCGCGCAGCAAGATGATGTTTGCGTACACGCGCTTGTCGCCCATGACGCCGACGGCGCGCGACGGGTCCAGCGCCGCATACGCCTGGCCGATCTCGTCGTAGATGCCGGCTTCGCGGATCATCGAGATGAAGATGTGGTCTGCCTTGCGGGCCATTTCGACCTTTTCCTTGGTGACTTCGCCGAGGACGCGGATGGCGATACCGGGGCCTGATAGTTTATTAGCATTGGAATTCCATTGAGAGCTTCAGGAGAAAGTGGTCTCTTACCAGGGAAGGGGTGGCGGCCGACGAGCTCAGCGGAAATGTTAAGCTGGCGACCGAGTTCGCGGACTTCGTCCTTGAAAAGCTCGCGGAGAGGCTCGATGAGCTTGAGGCCGTGGCCTTGCATAAGGCGCTCGGCGATACCGCCGACGTTGTGGTGGGTTTTGATGGTTTGAGAGGGACCCTTGAAGGAGATACTTTCAATCACATCTGAACAAGTTAGCAAGTGGCAGGGAGAATCGGATTCTCGAACATACCAGGGTAAAGAGTTCCCTGGAGGAACCACTCGACCTTTCCGTTGCTCTTGGCCTCGATCTTCTTAGCCTCGGCTTCGAAGACGTCAATAAACTTTCCTCCAATGAATTTGCGCTTCTTCTCCGGGTCGTCGACGCCCTTCAGGCCAGCGAGGAACTCCTCCCCGGCGTCGACAACAGTCAGGTTGATACCCAGCTGCTTCTCGAGAACCTCCTGGACCTTTTCGCACTCGTTCAAACGCATGCAGCCGTTGTCAACCAGGACAGCGTGGAATCGGTCTCCAATGGCTTCCGTCATCAGCTTAGCAGCAACAGTTGAGTCGACACCACCGCTGACAGCACCGAGCACCTGGCCAGTAGGGCCAACGAGAGAACGAATCCGTGTGATCTCCTGGCCAATGAATTCCGCCATAGTCCACTTCTGCTCAGCGCCGCAAATTCCAACGGCAAAGTTCTTGAGGAGCTGTCCACCTTGAGGAGTGTCTGGAACCCTCATTAGCACTGGCTCAACACAATTGGACGAAATAACTCACGAGTAACCTCTGGATGGAACTGAATGCCATAGATGGGATCCGACTTGTGAGCGATAGCCGCATACTCCGAGTTCGTCGTGGTACCAATGGTATGGAAACCTTCGGGCAAGTTGCGGAGCTTATCACCGTGAGACATCCAAACCGTCATATCACCCTTGATATCCTCAAACAGCTTATCAACGTGGCCACCAAACTGCTTAGCCTTGAGGTCGGCGTGACCGTACTCCCGGGCAGTTCCAGCAACAACGTTATCGGCGTGCAAACGGTGGGCGAGCTCTTGCAGACCGTAGCAAATACCGAGGATGGGGACACCAAGCTCGAAGAAGGCCGGGTCGGCATGAGGTGCGCCGTCTTCGTAGACGGAATAGGGACCGCCGGAAAGAATGATACCCTTGGGCTTCCAGCCTAGATCGGCGAGCTTCTGGGTGCAGGGGAGCATCTCGGAGTAGACATTGATTTCGCGGAGACGGCGGGTGATAAGATGGGTGCTATTCACGTTAATTTACATCCCGGCACATCTGATATAGTCCTATGAGACATACTATTGAGACCCAAAGTCCAACACGAGAATCGTGTCGAACGAGTTGTGAGGAATTGCATCTGTCGCCATGGTGGGGTTAAAATGTGACTTGCTTCGAGACTGTAATTATAGAAACCAATGGTCAGTAAAGAATCTCTTATATAGCAAAAAGCAAAAATGGATTGAAGTAGAAGCAAGCGTACCAGAAAGAAAAGTGCCCAGGTGCCCAGAAACCAGGTCCAGACTCGACTGATAAGGAGACTGGCGAGAAGAAAAAAAAGCGATGACTCCCCGATTCTGCCGTTGCATAAGAAATTATTGGTGGGGCTTTTCACCGCTCACATGACCCATTGAGGGGTTGAAGATCTAATCTTGATAAGATCCACACTATTCCTAATCGGCTAAATATTGTTCGCTGCGAAGGTTTACTTTGGTATGTCACCATCATTGTCAATCAAAGACCTGCTCATCCATGTCTGACTAGGATTAGGTCTGACTATCAGTATGACAATTAAAAGGAATCTATAGTATGCTTGTGATGCTTGCATAATCACAAATCCCTAATCAATTTCCAACCCAGCAAGCTTCCTCAGAAATAAGTCCACCAGCCGATCCAGTCCACGGCCCTCAGCAACCTGTATTGGCGTCTCTCCGTAACAATCAACAATATTTGGGTTTGCCCCCAAGCTGAAAAGCAGTCTCACCTTGCGCATCGCCTCATTGGGGAAGCACTCGTCTGATATCACATGATGAAGGAAAGTGCGTCCTCTGTATAAGAAGTCCAAATCGCCCCCGTGGTTGACGAGAACCCTGAGAGTCGCACCTTGCCTGTCTATAGACTCGGAATCACGTTCACAAGCCCTTCCGCTCACAGCAGGATCTGGAAAGATACACACCCACATTGGCTGACGTTCGTGTTGTTGATCTATGAGGAGCCCAGCGCCACACCCTAGTAGAGCGTGGGCTGTATCTGCGTCGTGTTGCTCAACAGCATAGTAAATGGCTGTATGACCATGTTCATCTCGACAATTGACAGGAGCACCATTTCCCAGAAGGTACTCGACGACTAGCAATTTGTGATATTTCACTGCGAGGTGAAGTAGGGTCTGTCCGTCGGCATTTGTTGTCCCAAGATCCAAAGCAGCGAGAATGTGGGAAGCATGCACAATAGCTATCGTTACACTTTCACGCCACATATTCTGCAACAGATATTGTTCAGGGCGAATTGGGTCTAGATAATCGCCGGTTGTGACATCGCAGCACAAATCATATACAAGCCAGTACAGACCTCGATTGTTAGATCCACGCCCGAGAGCAGCTGTTTCCCACAGAGACCTGACATCCTGTTTCTGCCATGGTAGGACCGCATAGTCATGGCGAAGGACCAGCTGGAAAGTTTCCATGCCCCCCAAAGCGGCAAAGTGCAGGGGGGTCGTGACTTGTTTAGACAGCGGTGTGAAATTTTTCCATGGATATGGAGGACGCACAGTAAAGTCAAGTCCTACACCATTCTCTAGAAGCCATTTCGCAGCATCAACATGACCCTGACCCAATGCCAATTGGAGGGGGTTCGGCCAATTGCTCCCGGGAGGATCCAGGTTTGCGCCATTTTCATGGAGAAACTTCATGATGTGTACATGGTTCTCGAAGGCTGCATGATTCAGCGCTGGCCATTCGTTGGACCCGATCAAACTTGACTGGTTGAGATTCACTCCCATGTTAATTAGTTCCATTGTCAGATTCTCATCACCATTCTTTGCTGCAGCGGAGAGTAAACTGTCTTTGTCTTCGACAATGTGAAGTGTGATGCCATCAGCAAACACCATATAGAGAATATCAAGACGCCCTTGCCCAATCGCGAACGCAACTGATGTTTGCCCAGAGGAGTCCCTGTAGGTCAAATCACATCCATGATTACGCAACAGGCGCACGATTTCAAGGTTTTCTGGTGTTCTGCGGCCCTTAATGGCGGCTTGTAGCACTGATACTCCTTCAGGCAAAGTCAAGTGCACATTGGCGCCTCCAGAGAGAAGTCTCTCGACAGCCCATGGCCACTCTTCCTGAATAGCGACCATCAACGGCGTATGACCACCTGGAGAATCTCGCTTATCGACGCAGACACCGTGATTGAGCAGCAGGGTTACGATTGACTGGAACTTGCCGCGTATCGCAGTGTGCAATAGGCAATGTTGTGGAGATATAGTGTGTGTTTTCAGAAGGTCCTGGTCCTCATTATCAAGAAGTACCTTCACGATTGGGTCATGGCCGCGCTTGACTGCAGATTTTAGAGCCCTAGCTTTTTCTCTGACAGTATGCCTGCGTTCCAGCAACAACTCGAAAAGTTCAAGCCTACCGTTTTCTGCAGCCGCTTGTAAGGCGCACGGATGAGAAACTGCGGGATCTAAATGTCTTGCTTCAAAAGTATACTTCATCCGCTTGTTCAGAAGATGATCCACGACAGCATCATTCCCCCCTGTGACCGCAAGTTCCAATGCTTGGTGCAACACTTTAGCGGAGAATTTGGTGCCGTGGTCAGCAGAGAGCACAAATATCTTCTTCACGGCTGTCAGGTTGCCTTTGGAAGCGGCGTCGATGAGTATACGCTCTCGTTCGGTGGCGGTGGTAGTGGCAGGCTTCCAGAGCACGGCATTCAAGCGCAAGTGCATCGTCCGACATGTTTGGATGAGGTTGTTGACATGTCGAGGCTGCAAGAACTGAGAGAGTTCGAGGTGTATTTCGGTAGGGAGATCGAGACAGGAAGTCATGTTAGCCAAGCTCGATGGATGCTTTTTCTGTTCCGGTTTCCGTGAGGACGTCGCTCGTGTTTGTTTGAGGGAGAGCGTTGACAGTCTTGAGCAGGAGGTGAAGGTTCGTCCCCCGAAGTCTTCTCAACGCGAAGTATAGACGACCATTAGCTGCCAGCCAGTAGTGAGGGTTTCGAACACTTCCATGTCTGAAAAGTCTGTGATAATGGCTGAAGTCAAGTTGCTGGAGTCAGATGGTGTTGTTGGGCAGTTGACTGCAAGTGAATGGCAGTGAGAAGATAATTGAAAAGCATCCCACCCACTTCACTTCCTGCAATTTTGTGTCTGGTCTTATGCAGGGACAAGATGTGCTCACCCGAAATGCCTTTATTTCTAATTGGAGATCTTGGAATATTGTTTGCTCGTTCAAATGAGATCCTGGACAATTTGTAATTCAGACAACATAAGCGCTAGAGCAGAAAGAGGAAACATGCAGCAGGGCGTGACAGATCAGCCCCTCGTACCTGATTATTTATTAGAGCACACCATCCGCAAGTTGACTGGATTTGCTGACTCTTAAAAAGCACTTTCCCCAGACACGATGATATCCCCGAGCTCCATCATCAATCCCATTCCCTACTACCCTGACGACGTCGAACGTGTCTCCCGCCGTAGTCAAAAACGCATCGAGATCGTCGATCCAGATCCTAACTGGCCCGCTGCCTTTGGCATCCTCGAGGCTCGCATCAGATCCGCCTTACCTGGGGACAAACTTCTCTATCTCGAGCACGTCGGGAGTACTAGTGTCCCTGGCCTCCCTGCAAAGGATGTCATTGATATCGACGTGATCGTGCTCGACCCGACTGCTGAAGAAACCTACGTCCCAGCACTTGAGAGTGTCGGCTTCCAGTTCCTGCACCGCGAGCCGAAGTGGCATCAACATCGTTTCTTTGGATGTAGAGAACCCTACGCCAATCTTCATGTTTTTGGACCTGATAGTCCTGAAGTCGTGAGGCATAGACTCTTTCGGGACTGGCTGAGGGATCCAGAGCATGCAGAAGACAGGAAACTGTACGCAAGTGTGAAAAAAGAGGCGGCAAACAAAAGTCAAGACGAAGGGGAGACGCTGCAGGAATATACAGATCGAAAAGATCCGGTGATTCGAGGTATCTTGAGAAAAATATACGAGGCGCATGGATTTCTGGAACAAGGCTCAAATGATACCTGAACAATGCTCGTATCTCCGTAGCAGTCAAGGACTACATGGACCCAAACAGCTGGAAACTTGGCATATCACAATAGAGCTAATGCATCATACTTCGTACGCGATAATACGTATGCGTGTAACTCATTCTTGATGGCGCAAGGATCATAGCAAGCCCAGAACTAGTTGCAGCTAGTGATATATGCCAAGAGACAGCTACTTGGTGCCAAAAATCTGTGCTCCATCATTGGGCCAGGAACCCGGAAATACAAGAGCAGCAGCGAACCCCAGACTACGGAGTAGTTCAGGGCAGCAACCTTGTTGGAAGGAACGTGGAAATCTGCAGACTTGGGAGTAGTGTAAAGCGAATCCCAGGAAAGTTCATACACTATGAATATGCAAGACTTCATCATCTCCGAGATACTCCAGATATTACTTGCAGGACCATGTGAGGGGTAGTCATCAAGGGAACGACAGCACATCATAATCCATCATAAACCAGACGGCATTCATCAGCCCCGTATTCTCTTCGCAAGATGTATGGCGTGATGAGTTGGGTAACTGTTGACATGAATGGCGTCGAATTGCATGGCCGCCAGATAAGGGTGCCATGACAATTCATGACCTCCATTCAAGCCAATGAACGGGAAGCGTGATGGAGCTTTATGGTTGGTATTATCCTAAGTGGAGTTCGATCGATGCGAAATAGAATCGTAAGATGCTTCAAGATCCCAGCCGCTGTGATCCGAGAGCTCGAATACTACCAAAAGCTGCGGTAATACCAAGAAGCTGGGAATAAGATCTTCCTTGGCGTACAAATAGTTCATTCATCATATCTCCATCGCCACGGAGAACTCCATTTCATTTCCCCCATATGCCTTGACTTTTCCACGGAAAACAGGATGCTGGTGTTTTCCATTGTCAAGGACCTCGGCGGCCATGCCGGGTTGGATCCTCGCGGTAGTCAGGGATCCTGGCAGATCTGGACCCAGTCAGATTGGAAGTCCGTTTCATGTGTGCTGGAGCAGAGATGTTGATGCTGATCATGCACTCCGGGGAAGGTCAAGCAGACGAATCAAATGGTGCTCCCTGCAGCATGGCAATCCACAACCTGCATGGACGATGGCGAAAAGAGCACCTTACTCCATAGTCCATACCCTCCTCCGCACGGTCACGGGACCCCGCCAGGACAAATAGCGGGCAGAGCGTAGTAACTGTTAGTCACGGAATCGCCGCTGGTACGGTCGATACTGATGGTACCGAATACTCTCATAGTTCAAGTTTTAATTTGGAGATATTATGGGAAACAAGTGCTGTAGAGATGACGTGTGTCAAATATCATATTTTTCAGCATAAAGCCGACCTCATATAGGTCTTGTTGATGTGGCAATTTCTGGAATATTGTTCCTGAGGGCAAAGTTTCAGTACAGCACTGTAACAAATTGTACCGCCAAGCGGCCCTCTGGCAGCTCCTAGTCACGGGGCGCGCGGAGGCGGTTTTCCATTATGTCATAGAATGCAGGCGGGCGATCCATCTCAAAGTCCGAGAGACTACTCCGTATAGTAAGGAATGCTTCATACTGCTTCAGGATAAACAAGTGTCAGCAGAGAATTGGTTTGACCGTTGAATATCATCATATGACCTGGGAGGAGAAAGAACGATGATGAAAGATTGATAGAGCTCGAAATGGATCGTCCGGAAAAAGCAAAGCCTCGCCTTACCGACCGCGATCAAATCATCGTTGCGAACAAATGCACTAGTCGAGATGCTTGATGAACTACTAAACGATCGGATACAACAGCATGTACGCCGTAGGACAGTCGGGCAATAAGCATCTGGGTAGATGTAGCACTGCAGACAATGCCGATTACTCGAGCTTGGTTGAGTCAGAATAAACAGTGCCATAAAAAATCTTTCGCCGCATTCATTGTCAGAGCATCTGATCGTTTTCGCCTCCGGAAAGCAGACCTAAAGACTTAAAACTCCCCTTCGCTCTCCTCCGTAGCTTCGACATCATTTATATCATTTATATTGTTATAATAATATTAATACTCGGGTCCCGTCTGCCTCCTGCCACGTCTTCCAAGGTTGACGTTCCCACAACAGGATTTCACTTACTTGATAGAAACACCACCAGAGCCGTCTCTTCCACTCTTTCCGTTACACTTCACCATCCGCTCGCCTCCTCGCGTCCGCTCCCCCCTCTGCTAGCCTCTCAGTCTCGAGCCATTCTCCGACTTCTTTATTCGCATTATTGTTTGTGCCCTCGTGCTCGGATCCATCCCTTTCATCTTCGAGCAGCGCATCCACTCGGATTGAGACCGTGTTCCAGCTGGTTCAATCTGTGACTAACAGATTTGCTTGTCTCCTCACGCTGCGCTGGCTTGGCCCCTCTCGCCAACTGGAAACGCAACCTGCTTGAAAAGCCTTCGGTGGGAATAATCTGGGGAAAGAAAAGCTTTTTCAACCCCTGTGCTCGAGGCCCCATCATACTATTTTTCACTTTTTTTGGGGCTGCTACACTTGTGACTTGCCTCTTTGAGAGACTGTGGGCTTTCCGCTTATATAGAGCCCACAGCTCAGCACCTCTCCACCATGTCGTCCGCTACAACCTCTCCGACAATTCCCATTCACAAGGGCCCTTTGTCGACAACTGGCCCCCCGAGGACCGCCTCTCCTGCCCTGTCTCGCACCTCTTCTCGCAATTCCTCATGCTCCTCGCCTAACAGGTCTAAAGCGAGCAGCCGGCGCGAGTCTTTCGGTTCTATCAAAGAAGATATTGACGGTAGGAATCCCCCTCCGCCTTGATCTGGTGCGCTGCATTTCGACAATGGCGTAGGTTCATACCCTCTGACTGAACTTTAACTCTAACCTTACTATATAGGTATCGCGCAATCTTTCGTCGATACGCACCTCGACCACTCTCAAAAAGACAAAGAGCGTTCTAGGCTGGAAACCTTTGACATGCAGCAAAGCCCAGAATTTTGTTGTCCCTGCGGTGGCTTTCTAGGATGGAAGTCGATTCGCCTCGGTGGAAAGAGTCTTAGTAGAAGCTACAGCGATCTCCGAGCGCTTGGAAACATGAGTGCGCGCGGCTGGGCTTGGGAGGAGACCCCTGCTCCTGCGACTCTAGCACCAGAGGCAAATGAACAGATCCGAGAGCCAGGCACATCTCTGCTGGAGAGAATGCCTCCGGAGATTCTTGGTAAGCATTTGCCCTGCGCCATATATCTTGTCTCGTTCGTCTACTGACCGGTCTCAGACCAGATCATCTCGCATCTTGCCTTGGACGTTCCGCCAAATGGATATACGCCACGGAACGTGGACTTGGTCGCGTCATTGCTGACGTCCCGGACGATGCATGCGGCTACTCTAAGCGTGCTCTACCGAAACATGACCTTCCCGCACTCCATAATCTTCTCCAAGGCCCTCAACCACATGTCTCAGTACCAGGCTCTGGGAACCCTAGTTCGTCGCCTCGACTTTTCTCACTTTACCTCCGTTGGTCTAGGGCGCACCAAGCAGATGAACTCTGAAATTCAGAACTTGACATCTAAGACACTATTGCAGTTTCTCGATCTTCTACCAAACCTCAAAGAATGTTTGCTCCAGGAGCATTTGGAAGGCGACATTAGCGTTGAAGTTGTCAGCAAGCTGTTCACTGGACTTCCCAATTTGTCTGCTATCGATTTTTGTGGTAGCTCCACTTCAGCATTTTCGACTGTCTTCCAGCAAGGACTGAGTTTCGGAGCCGGTCTTCCCTTGACTCTGCCAAACCTGCGGCGGGTTTCTTTCCACGAGTGCAGCGGCATTCCAGCCTCTGCTTTTGAGATTCTGCTCCCTCGATTGGTCAACCTGACTCATCTCGACGTGACCAACACCCAAATCAGCGAGAATGCGTTGTTTGCGATTCCGGAGACTGCCGTCATCACCCACTTGGGAATCTCACGGTGCATTAGGCTTGGGGGTCCACGAGTAGTGGAATTCTTGACAACACACCCAGCTGTGCGCAACTCTTTGGTGTTCCTCAACGCGATGACCGATGCCTCTCGATACCGGCTATTTGAGGAAGAAGATGTGGAGAAGTTGCTTCCAAAGCTCCCCAGCACGCTTCGCTCTCTCAATCTCGGTGGCGCGAAGATCACTTCAGCACACACTGAGGCTTTGATTCCGTTGACCAAGCATCTGGAAGAGCTAGGATTGAGCTCGGCAGATTTGTCGGCGCAGGATCTCAGCCGTTTCTTTACCCCTCCACAACCGGCTGCTGACGCAGCTTCATCCTCAAAGACAACACCTTGGGTACCACCGTCGCTCTGTTACCTCGACCTTACCAAGAACCCTCGCTTGACAGTCGGCATAGTCTTCAACACTAACTCTTGCTTGCTGCTGGCCAAGCAAAGCTATCCTCTACAAGTCATTGAATTCAGCGACAAGCTTATCATTCCACTTCGCGAGAAGCCCAAGAACACCAAGAGTTCTCCCGATTGGACTGTCCGTGAGCTGGGCCGGCGTGGATGGTATGTCCGCGACCCTGCCTCCATGCCCGACACTCCAATTGACGACGGTGCGCGTTCTTGGAAAATGGGAGCTCGATGGTGGGGAATGAGGAAGATTCCCGTCGCCGTTGGTGACGTGGGGGGCCTCTATGGACATTACATGTTCAAGAGGTGAATCATGACCGCAAAAGTGACGATTCTTTTTGCGAGTGAGCTCATATTATACCCTATCTTTGCTGCATGTTCTATTAATCTGCTTGTCTATGTTTTTCCTGGGTTGGTTCTCTTCTTTGATTTCAGTTTCCGGAGCACAAAAGCGAGCGGCTCTCTTTTCATGTCATGATTGAGCGTGGGCTTTGTTTTGGTTGCATACATAGCGGAAGCAGGAGTTGTTTCAGGCGTATGACTGTTTTATTCTTACTCGCTTGGTCAGGATTTGTTATGACTATGCAGTTGCTAGGTAGTTGTTGTTCTACTTAATTGGCAATAATGTTATCACTTGCTTGAGCGTGCTTTGTAAAAGAGAATAAAGTGAGGCTCTCAGGCGATCCACCGTATGTAACCCAGTCACGTGTCGTAATGATTCAATAGCTCCAATTCCAGACTCTTCAACTTTTCATCTTCGACGTCCTACAAGCGAACCTCCAGTCTCGAAGGTCCTGTACCTTCCGAACTATTGAACAGCACCTCCACTGGGGCTTCTTCCCTCCCGATGGGTGGATCGCTCTCCGCCGACCAGGACAGTGGACGCTGTCGACTTCGACCACGATGGCACCTCCGAGCGGGTCGGCGGCGTACAAGAAGAAAGACGGCACCTTGACGATATCGCCAGATCGGCAGTCAGTCTCATGGATTCCAGCAGCGGGCGGTGCCTCTGGCACGATCACGATTTCCGTCGCTCAGATTAGCAGTACGTTGTTCAAACAAACCGCGGATGGAAGCAAGCAAGTTCTAACAGGATGCAGATCTCCAACAGACACCTGCGAGCAGCCCGAAGGTTATGCTGAAAATATTCGTCCTACCTCCGAATAATCCATCCGCCGCTCCGGAACAGTACATTTTCTCGTTTACGGCTGGCGCGACGGCGCGCGCGGAGGCGGACGCTATCAAAGATGCTCTCAGCGCGGCGATCCAGGCGGCAAAGTCCGCTCAAGGGACACCTGTCCCTGCTGCGGCTGCAGGTGAAGGAGCAGGGGCCATGTCAGCGGCCATGGCAATGGCCAGCGCGGTTTCGTCAGCGGGGTCAGGGAAACATTGGTGGGACGACGATAAGCGGCTGAAGACCGACGTGGAGCTGCAGCAGTCACTACTGAAGGCCGATGCGAATCTACAGAAGATGTTTATGGAGTCGCTACATACGAAACCGGATACGTTGTCAGCGGGCCAGTTCATGTCGCTGTTTTGGTCCACGCGGTTACATCTTTTGCGAGCGCATGCTATTGAGAGATCGCAGACAAGGGGGTCCTACAATGTGTTATCGACACTGAAGCCACGAACTGAGGATAACGTGACAAAGCTGAATATTAGCAAGGAGCAGATTCAGTTGATTTTCGGGCAGCATCCGCTCGTCAAGCGAGTTTACGATGAGAATGTACCGAAGCTGAGCGAGTCGCAGTTCTGGTCGCGGTTCTTCCAGAGTCGACTGTTTAAGAAGCTGCGAGGAGAGCGCATCTCAGAGGCCGATGCGACGGATGCTGTTCTCGATAAATATCTCAAGGCTGATGAGTCTGGGAATCTACTGCGTGATGCGCAAGTGCCGCATTTCCTGGATCTGGAAGGTAATGAAGTGAACAACAGCCAGCGCCGGGGTAATCGGCCAGATATCGATATGAGACCCTCCGCTGTCGAGAAAGTGCCGATCATACGCACACTGAACAGCTTGAGTGAGAAGATCATGGCGAATGTCGCGCCTGCGGATCGAGCACCATCAGCTCCAGTGGGTAGCATTGACGACGGTACATACGACGAGCTACAACTGCGTGATTTACGCGGCGACGAGGAGCAAAGCCGCGTCCTCTTGAACATTCGAGACCAGAGTCGATTCTTCTCAGCCGCCAAGTTCGCGGAAGACGAACGGAATAGGATTTTTGAACAGCAGGATCCGGAACAGATACTTCAGAGCCTCCGCAGCAGCATTGAGCGGAATTTCCGCGACGAAGGATCAGCACCCTTAGGCAAGCTGGTCGATCCAGATGACGAGGACGAGGATGAGGACTCGAAAAATAATCCACGGCATTACCGACATCTCGCATCGACGCAGATACTCGATGTGATTAAGGAGCGAAGAGCCCAGGCGCAAACTTCATCAGGCTCAGACACTTACGGACTGTCATCGGCTCTTTACGACCGCTTGACTCTCACTCATGCGACGACCACAGAATTCCTACATCAATTCTGGCAAGCCTTCCTCTCTGGTAACGCAGACCGCGCCGGCGAAGTAGCCTCGCTCGTGGAATCGCTGAATCGAGCCATTGAGCGGATCAACGCTGTTGCAGCAGACGCGGAGTCAGAGCGCCAGGTAGAGGTCAACAAAGTCAAGCAACATGCGCGCGAAGTACTGCAGGCGACGGGGAAAAAGTTGCGCGTCAATCTGGACAGTATACCGGGTGGAGAGCAAGCAGTCAAGCGGTTATTGGGGCCGACACTTAGGGCATTGGAGACGGCCTTGACGAAGTATAAAGAGGCTTTGGCTGAGGAAACTAAGAATATAGAGTCTGGCAATACTTAGTGAAAATTCATCAAAGAATGATTATTTTACCTAAATCGAGATAATGACTTTTCATGCTGCGTGCGTTCTCCGTACTCTGTATATTCGGCATGCCGAGGTCTCCATAGCTAAGCAGATCAACACGAGACCAGCTCCGGCTCTCCGCAACGTGTCTAACTTGGCCACAACCTCTCCCACCAACAAACAACTATCCACCATTGAACTAATCTACACTGGATTGAGCCAAAGCAAGAGCTTTCTGCGCTCACAAAATGCAAACAAGCGGCCTAACAAATACACCCCTCACAAAGTCCCTCCTCATCTACACAGTCGCCTCCTCAATCGCCCTTTCGATCTTCGACATCAAACACCTCCCAATAATTCACGTTGCGCCACACCTTACCTCCTACGTCCAATTCTGGCGCTGTCTAATATGGCAGATCGCCGGGTTCACGAACTCGACTGAGGCGCTCTTTGCCGCGTTGCTAGTTTATCATTTGCGTGTTGTTGAGCGGGGGTGGGGGAGTCGCAAGGTTGCTGTATGTTGTGATTCCGTTGGCCTTTCCCCGTTGAGATGAGGGTAATGATGCATAAATAAATGGCTGACTCGCGATGATTTGATGTTACAGACATTCGTCCTCTCAACCCTCCCCTACACAACTCTCCTCCCGCCTCTGCTTCTAGCCCTCGTCGTGAGACCGCTTACGTTCGGGAGAATCAATTACCTTCCGTCTGGGCCGACGGCAACGATATTCGCTCTGTTGGCGCAGTATCATGCTTCTATTCCGTCCACATATCGCTACACAATCTCGACGTCTACGAGTACACCTGCGCCAACATCTACTGCCCCCACATCTACCTCTACCTCCGCATCCACTTCCGACAGCCAGGGACAAACCCAGGGCGACAACCCACCATCCACACCCACAAAGAACCCGTTGACAATCTCGTTATCCGACAAATCAACGACATACCTCATTGCTCTTCAGCTCTCGCTCTCGCAATTCCCATATATGCTTCTTCCGTCCGCACTAGGTTGGATCGTCGGTCTAGCGTGGAGGGCGGATATTCTTCCATTTGTTGCGGGGAGTGGGAGGAGAGGATGGAGGGTTCCCGGATGGGTCATTGGGTTGGGTGATGAGGGGGGGTTGTTCGCAACCGGGAGGGCTGGTGCTGGTGAGGCGAGGTTTGAGGGGTTGAGGAGGAGATTGGAAAGTGAAGCTGCAGTTGCGAGTGCAACGGCGAGTGGCAGCGGGAGTGCGAATGCGGCTGATAGTTCTAGCAGACAGAGGAGAGGGTAAATACATATACGCCTTTATGGGATATATATGCTGAGCTATATATATAAGTTTAATGGACGAATTGTTGAAAAATAAATGCATTGGAACTGAATATTTTTCGACTTCCAACTTCCAAGGTATCACTGTCTATATCAGGTCTATCGAAGTAGTAAAGCAACAGGTGAAGATTCGCTGGAATCCACTATCGTCCATTCCGACTCCGTCGCATGTTCTCTTTGCATTCATTACAATACCATTTGACTGTAAAACATCAGTAATGTACTCAATTTGTCTGCAAGGATAGACTCACCATTTCGTCCAGGCGGCTTCGTAAGCCCGACACAAGACAGATGGAACCACTCGCGGGGACAAGCGTCATTGTCGCACGCAACCATCTCGCCAAAGCTAATTTCGTTACAGTAGCAGTACCGGGGTTCGCCATCTTCGTCCTCGTCGTCGCCCTCGTGAAGCGATTCTTCCGGATCCGATACTGGCGGCGGTTGCACAATTGCTGCGGTGCTGCCATTTTTCTTGTGAGAGCGCTTGGGCGCCGGGTCAGTGCTTCTTGTTGGTCGCGTGCGCTGTTGAACGGGTTCCGCAGAGGCAAGGACTGGAGTCGACGTTTTGGATGTTCGCCCTTTGGGTGCACTAGTTGGGGGAGGCGCGGGCGTTTCGGTGCGTTCGATTGATTCGGCGGATCCAGTGCTGATGTCTTGCTGAGCTCCCAGGGCTGTAGACTTGGCATCGACTCCCTCCGACAGGTCCCGGTGCATATCTGGAAGAGGAACCATTTCCGTTCTGGACGGTGCCTCCTTCAACGGTGCTTTTGATTCAGTAGCTTTGCCTGCATAAGTTAGCAACCTCCATGACAGTCTGTACGAAGGTACCTACCAGTACTAGGTATGCGATTAGACGCAGAAGACGACGGCCGTTGTCGGTTTGCTTGCGTTGAGCTTTGCGGCGCTCGGGATGATTGTGGTCGCGATGAGGCAGGCCCAGGGCTGGCTGCACTGCGTGGAACAGCCGCAGCTGCAGCGGCCCCGATGAGCGGGGAAGGAGGGATGACGGGCGAATCTCCGGCGAGAACGCCAGTATTGTTTCTAGTCCCTGTTAGCAACACATACAGAGATGGACAAAGGTCAACATACCGTTTTCGAGAAGTTGCATTAGCATTAGGCGCCCGCGAGCGCTTCTTCGTCGCGTCAATGCCGTCCTTCAATGGTGCTCGTCCAGAGGCACCAGCACCGCTAACAGATCGTTCCATAGCCGTACCGGCCTCCACGCCAACAGGTCGCTCGACCTTGCGGCGTTTCGCCTGGCCAGAAGAACCAGCTGCACCGGACTGGTTGTGCCCTAGGTGGTCTCCAGCACCCCGACCCTTGCTGCTTTGGCCCTTCCGAGCTCCAGAACCGCGTGTCTCATCAAAATCCGAATCCGCTTGTGCCCGACGTTGTCTGCGTGCCATTACTGCCTCGCGCCTCGCTTCGCTGCGGGCTGAAACCTCAGCCTCATGCAAGGCATGCGCAAGATCCTTGTTTGATGCAACCTCTCGGCGAGGACGCTCGCTCGTGGTGGTCTTGGGAGCATTCCGGTTTGAGTAAGCCCAGTGACTGAGACTTCCCAGACGAGCCTCGTCACTGATCTCCCCAGCAATAAACGGGTATATAGAGTCAAGGCGCATAAGCTGCCGGTCAAGCTCATCGTTCGCATTGGAAATCACATGGTTTTTCTCGTCGGCCGTCATCATCAGGTCGGAAAGGGTATGGCGGACACGATCGAAGAGGATGCGGCGGTTTTTACTTTCGGGAGACTCGGGCGTTCGAGAAATATCCTATGAAACAACCATATTATTAGCATCTATGTAGTCTTGAACTCGCGTTGAACTTACCGCCAGTAAAAGATCATCCCGAACAACTCCCCCGATGACAGGCGCAGGATTAGACGGATACGGAGTACTCTGCGACTCCGACGAAGCCTTCAACAGCTGTAGCAGATTATCCTCCAGCGCCCACGCTTTAGCGTCAACCTCCTTCAGCAAAGAATTGTGCCGACGGAACTCCCGTGGCAGGGCGGTTATGGCGTCCGTGAAATGGGTCAGAGCAGGGTAGAAGCCGTGGGGAACCGGCGACGATGCGGATTCCATCATGGCTCCATGACCGTATGCAAAGGAGGATCTTCCTTGGGTCCTGGATGTGCGCGATGGGTTCGTCCGCGTCTGGCGCGCTGATTGACGGGCACTGTGACCCTGAGCGCTGACGACCGACGGAGCGAAGGCCGACATTGTCGAAAAGACGGAGGATGATAATTTTCCTCAACCCAGATATGAGTGATAGGCAGTAAGCATATATGAGGAGACAATTCAGCAAATATAATCCAACAGAGCCAGCAGAAATGGGGTGACGGCGAAGATGGAAACAAAAGCAGAAACGAAGTGCGGAGAAAGGCCTCTAATTGCGAACTCAGGCAAACGCTGATAAATGCCTGAAATAACAGGCATATACATGACTCAGCTACATATGACGTAAATAACTAACTACTTAATGGTCGTGTCGCGCGGGAAAATTATGCAAGGATGTCGGCTAGACGCTATAGATCAAGGTGAATCCATATTATACCAACGTGTACTTATTTTACATATACGCAAAAAGACACATTTCTAGGTATCCAGGCCAACCCAGGGAGTAACCACCATGGCCAGCCCCGACACCAAATGCCCAGCGCAACCATGATAATGCAACAAACGACAAAACAATGAACAAAGGAAATCAGCCATACAGTGGGAACCAAAACGAAGTAGACGCTGAGCCCGCTCCTTTCTGAAATAAATCACTTAGAAAGATACAAAAGATCAACAAACCCCATCGTTGCGTAAGTCGAACGAGTACTCTACTCGCCCTTGAGACGCTCCTGGTGGACGGAGAAGGCGTCCTCAAGGAACTCTTGCTCCTCCTTCAAGTGGACGGACTTCAGACCAGTGGCCACGGAGGCACTTGGTGAACGACCAGCATACAGGACGTGGCGGCGGTTGTGGTGCTCGGTCTCGTTCAACAATGTCTCAATGCGGGGCTGGACGTAACTCCATGAACCGGCGTTCAGGGGTTCTTCTTGAGCCCAGACAACGTTGCGGGCGTTGGGGTAGCTGTCAAGGTTCTCCTTAAGTTGGGCCCAAGGGAAGGGGTGCAGCTGCTCAACTCGGGTGATGGCAGTGTTGCGGATGTTGTTCGCCTCACGGTGCTTCGTCAGTGCAGCGTACACCTGGCCAGAGCAGAGAATGACGCGCTCAATCTTCTCGGGCTCATCGATGGAAGTACCGTGAGCGGGGTCGGGAATGATCCATTGGAAGTGAGAGTCGCCGGTGAACTCTTCAATGTCGGAACGAGCAATCGGGTGACGGAGGAGAGACTTAGAGAAGAAGATCACAAGGGCTAGAGAATGTTAGCTTTGAGTTGCAAAGGGAGAGATAGAACATACGCTTGCGGAATTGACGGTGGATCTGGCGACGGAGCAAGTGGAACAGGTTGGCAGGGCTGGTCATGTAGGCAATCTGCATGTTGCAGTCCTGGTGCTGGCGGTCGAGCTTGTCCTGAGAGGGGTAGACACGGGGCTCCTCGTTGCAAAGCTGGAGGTAACGCTCCATACGTCCGGAAGAGTGCTCAGGACCCTGACCGTCATAACCGTGAGGAAGAGACAGGATCAGACCAGAGCGCTGCAGCCACTTGGACTCTCCAGAGGCGATGAACTGGTCAATGATACATTGAGCGTTGTTGGCAAAGTCACCGAACTGAGCCTCCCACATGACGAGGGCGTTGGGGGAAGTCAAGGAGTAACCGTACTCGAAACCAAGGCTATAACAGTCAGACATCATCTCTAGATAGAGGGATCATAAACTTACGCTCCAAATTCACTCAGGGAAGAGTTAGAGATGACAAAGCTACCCTGGTCCTTGCTGATGTGCTGCAGAGGAGTGTAGGTATTCTCGGTCTCCTGGTCGTGGAGGACAGCGTGACGCTGAGAGAAGGTACCACGCTCGACATCCTGACCGGAGACACGGACGTGGTAACCCTCGTTCACAAGGGAACCAAAGGCAAGAGCCTCAGCAGTAGCCCAGTCAATGTTCTTACCCTCATCGACAGCCTTCTTGCGGTTAGACAAGATACGCTTCAGATTGCGGTGCAGGGTGAACCCTTCAGGCGCACCGCTGGTCTTATCGGCGACGCTCTTCAGGATAGAAGGCTCGACCGCGGTGGGCAGGTGAGGCAGAACCTCAGTGGCAAGTTCCTTCGGGGTCTTGAAACCGTTCCAGGCGGATGTCAACCACTCCTTACCGGTAGGCTGGTAGTCCTTGCTCCGGTCGAAGCTGTCGTTAAGCATACCCCAGACCCACTTCTTGTGCTCGTCGATGTCCTCCTTAGTGAAGGTGCCCTCGGAGATGAGCTTCTCGACGTACATGTCGAGCTGGAGCTTTTTCTCGGCAACGCGCTTGTACATCAAAGGCTGGGTGAAAGACGGCTGGTCAGTCTCGTTGTGACCCTGCTTACGGTAGCAGACAATGTCAATGACAACGTCACGCTTGAACTCGGCGCGCCAGTCAGCAGCGACCTGGCAGACGTAGTTGACGGCCTCAACGTCATCAGCATTGACGTGGAAGACAGGAGCATCAATCGACTTGGCGATGTCCGAACAGTATGGGGTAGAACGGGCAAAACGGGGATCAGTGGTGAAACCAATCTGGTTGTTCACGACGATGTGAATAGTTCCACCGGTGGAGTAGGCAGGCAGAGAATGGAATCCCATGGTTTCGTAGACGATACCCTGAGCAGCAAAGGCGGCGTCACCGTGGAGGAGGACACCCATAGCAGTGTCAAAGTTCTTCTCGTCATTGTTGTAGTGCTGGATAGCACGGGCCTTACCCAGCACAACGGGGTCCTCGGCTTCAAGATGAGACGGGTTCGCGACAAGGGAGAGCTGCACACGCTTGCCAGAAGGCGTGGGACGCTCAAAGTTCATACCCAAGTGGTACTTGACATCACCAGAACCCTCATCTGATGGCTCGGTGGAACCGGCGAACTCGCTGAAGATGGACTCGTTGGGCTTTCGGACGACGTTGGACAGAACATTGAGACGACCACGATGAGGCATACCAATGACGATATCCTTGATGCCGTAGTCGACGCTGCGGTCAATCAAGGCCTTCATACCAGGGACAAGGGTTTCGCAACCCTCCAGACCGAAACGCTTGTCGTTGGGGAACTTGGTGGCCAAGAAGGTCTCGAAGCTGGAACTCCAGATGAGACGGTCGAGGATGCGACGCTTGTCATCCACAGAGTACTTGTAGGCCTCCGGAACCTCAAAGCGGTCACGAATCCAGTCGCAAGGCTTGCGGTCAGGGATGTGAATGTATTCCACACCGTAAGATCCGCAGTAGATCTTCTCGCAAGCACCAATGATCTCACGGAGAGACATCTTCTTGCGGCTGTCGGTAGCGAAACGCGGCAAGATACCGGGACCGAGATCGAATTCCTCGTCAAGATCGCGCTCGGTGAAGCCGTAGTGGTCCAACTCAAGCTCCTTGGGCTTGCTGTAACCGAAGGCCTCGGCGTCGCCACGGATGCCCAAGGGATCGATCTTAGCCTTGTGGTGTCCACGAGCCTGGTACGCGCGAACAAGCAACTGGACCTTCAAGTGTTTCGTGACATCAGTGCCCTGGGAAAGACCGATACCAGCGCCGGGCATTTGTTGGTGAACGCCGCCAGTAGGTGTGGGAACGAGAGTCGGAGGAGGCTGGAAGGCCTGCGAGGTAGGCATCTTGCCTTCCTCCATGTTGCGGAAATACGTCTGCCACGAGATGTGGACACTTGAGGGGTCTTTCTTCCACGCGACGTACATCTCATCGATATAGTTTGCGGTGTTTCCTTGGAGGAAGGAATCGCTAGCGGCCTAACAAAAGCAAGACGAGTCAGCCACAAATCACAACTCATTAATATATTGTTAACCTACCACTCCAGAGTCCTCGGCGGACGAGGCATACCATCTCTTCCCGACAAGGGCGAGAGGTCGGCGAGTGGCCAAGCTGAATTTTGAGCTCGACTCGGCGCGTCTGACAGTAGAAGCAAGAGACATTGGCCGTCTACATGACGAACAGGCAGCACCGCGCAGCATACCGCCGCCGGTGGCCTTTATGGCAGTAGAACGAAACATAACGCCGTTTCTTTTCCACTAGTCAAGGAGCTTGCGGATCGAATCGACGCAGCTAGAGAGTTTGATGACGTTTGAGCAAGTCGCGTAAGGTACGACGACTTGAAAAGGTAAAAGGATAATAAAGGATCGAAATTAATGACGTTCGAGATCTATAAAGTCATTTGAAAACGTAGGTCAGCAGGCAGGAAGCTTTGCATGAGGCATATTTGGCAGCGGATGAAGGGAAAAACTGCACTAACTTGAACCAGTTAAAACAGGTGTCGACACCTGTGTAGAAACGCGACTCATCAGAGAGAGCTAGCACTCTCTGAAAATATTCGGATAATAAATTGGAGGGGAGAGAGAGGTGGAAGAAAGCTCGCAACAAGCAAAAGCAAAGACACGGAATAATGAGAAAGGTTCCAGGTTGTAGAGCAGAGAGGCCGTCGGTTATGGCGGAGGACCGAAACGGGCTCCTGTGGCTGAGGAACAGCGAACCCACTGATGACTCAGCGCGAATCATAACCTCTCTACGGGCCGACTGGCGGCAATGTATTCGCCCCCGCGGGTCTTTGCGGATACGGCACGCGGATATAGGATTCGACAGTTGCAATGACATGTACCGGATCGAGATCAAGGAGAAGTATTATCATTATCCTATAAAATAAGCGACAAAGATCAAGAATGACAATATTCCCAAGCAAACCCAACCAAGATATCAAATCGTCGCATCATAGGTATACAAAGCGCTAATTCTCAAAAGAAGAGTAAATATGAAAACAGATAGTATATATATGGGCCGGATATCGGGAAATATTCCGCGGCCGTAGCCTAGAATTATGGCTCTCGTTCTCCAGTCGCGGGTTGGTCTGCGCGCTGCTGAGGAGGATAAGCCCAAGCACCCTTGTCAGTCTCTCTGATGGGAGATTCAGTTGCGAATGCGCCTCCTAGAAAATCTGGCGGAATGCTATTCACGGTCGGACTCACGTCGGAAAGAGCAAGACTAGCTCGATTTGAGGATTGTTGTTGCTGAGGAGGCGGGCTGGCGCTACTGCTGCGAAGACTCCCGTTGCTTCCACCCCAGGCATCACGGCGAAGCTTCATCAGGGCGCTCAAGGACATCTCGTCATCGAGATTGTTCAAATCAACTAGCTGCGCAAGTCCGGGGCTTGACACTGATTGATTCGAATGAGCAACCCCGTGTGCAGTGACCGAATAAATCGAGTTCCTTGCACTCCAATCGCCGCTGTACTCGGTTATAGGCGTCAGGGGTTCTCTTAGCTTGTTAAGACCACTATGGCTACGAGAGATGCCTTCAGCTCCGCGAGGTCCGAAATAGCCTCCATTGGTGAGTTCAGAACCAGTTCCGGTACCGTATGCCTGGGCATAGAAGCCAAATTCATGCCCATAGACACCCTCGTCGTCCATGGTCAGGGCTTCCGCGTTAGCCGCCGCAATGATCGGATCATCGTAGAGTGAATCGTCATTATCATCATAATTGAAGTCTTCAAATACTTCATCGAATGATACCATATCCATTGCTTGGCTGACTCGGCTTTCGTCTGATACAAGCCCCGGTTGAGAATCTGTAGTCAACGCACTTTCTTGGGCCATGGATCGCTCACTAATGCTTGCAGTGTGTTCGAGGTGTCCTTTCGAAGCAGACAGGTTGGCAGCGTTTGCCAACGCACTATGGAAGGCTTCCAGGTTATGTTCAGACAGAATCCCACTGTGCGAATTCGCCAGTTCCGGGTTCGGCATATTCCCGGCGACGCTGCCGTATCTTCTTGGGGCGAACCCTTGATGGTAATCACTTGCCGTGCTTGAAGCATGTTTAAGGCCATCAACAGAGTCTGGTCCTGAAATAGACTCCGCATGTTGAGGCTGAACTTGAGCAGTGGGCTGCTTCCGCTCATACAAATGGCTTGACGGGTCATCAAAGATAGATTCATCAAACTGATTCCCGGTACCTTGAGCATCAAGCTCACCGAATTCTCCATCGTCAAAGTAAAGGTCATCCTCGTCTGGGATTGTACGTAACGGCATGGAGCTCGCTTCGCCAACCGCATTGCTCTGAGATTGGACCGAAGCCGGGGGCTGCTTTCTATCATACAGCGGACTTGCTGGGTCATCGAATATAGACTCGTCGAATTTATCATCAGCTTTTTCCGTTTCGAGATCACCAAACTCTCCATCGTCGAAGTACATGTCATCTTCATCGGGGATCGTTTGTAGGGGTATATTAGACAGATCCGTGGACTCGCGTAAAAAGGTCTTGGAAGATTCCGAGACATCATCCGGCGGGATAGAACCTTCTGGTGAAAGAAGCTCTTCGGACTGGTTAGGCCCTTCCTGCTTGGAGGAGTGAAGATGATCAACTTGAGAGCTTGATACTTCTGATTGGCCTTGGGATGTCGATACTTCAGGCTGGACTGGGCTAGCAACGACTGGAGATAGATTAGGCGCGAGCCATGACTTGTTCCAAACGTTTCCAGGACCAGAGAAGTCTTTGAATTCGTCGTCGTCATCGGCTACATTAACGCCTGGAATCTCCTCCTCCAGACCGTCCATATCATCGAACATGTCGTTATCATAATCGTCTTCCAAATCGCTAAATTCTCCATTTAAACGAGCCTCGGCTTTTCGTGCAGCCTCCTTTTCTTTGTGCTTCTCCTCCAAAAGTTTCTCCTGTGTTGATGACCCCACACCACTCATGTCGAAACTGAATCTGGAAGCATTGCTCTTGAAATGCTTTGGTAGTCCAAAGGTCTGGGGTGGCACTTCGGCCTCAATTGTGTCTGAGTCCTCTCCCACATTTGAGGCGCTGTCATCTGCTACCTCAGCTTCTGGACTCGACTTCGGCAGGTCAACCGGCAGTTTTTCATGGTCTGTGATGGAAGAGGGTAGTTTTCTCGCAAACACAGGAAGTGAATGTGAGTCACGATCTCGGTTTGCCGGGTCTGTCAATAAGGGTGACTGTAGATAGGCTTTGCTCTCAACTTGTAAAGCCCTTTTGTCGTCCTCGAAGTGCTCTGTGAATACCGGTGAGTGATCACTGTGCTTCTTCGAAGAGTCTGATGGAGGAGAGTACGGGCTCTTCTGGTCGTTGTTTGTAACCTTCGGTTCGTCTCCAGGCAATTCGTATATAGCAGCATCAGATGAGCCCGATGGACCAATTTGCTCTCGGCGAAGGACAGCTGCAGACGACACCTGGCGGCGAGGACGCGGCGCGGAAAAGTCGTGAACAATGTTGCCTCGAATTCGCGGATCATAATCGTCTGGTATTGCAGGGACGACGCTTCTGGTGCCCTTGTTGACATCCTCCGGCCGTAACCCCGCGATCTGGTGGGAACGTCTCTTGGCCAGGAGGGCCATAGGATTGAGTAGATGTAGCATAGTCTTGCCTGATTTCGGCGGAACGGGCTCCCCCGACTGCACATCGCGTTCAGTCTGCCGTCGACTTGTAGGCCCTTCGAATCGATGCTCTTTCTGCGAAGAAGATATATTACTTCCCGGGGATACATCGGGAGACGTTCGAAAGCGGCGGTGGCCTGACGGTGCCATTCCGGGTGAAATTGATCGTCTTGGTTGGCCGTCGACAGCCAGCGGGTTCAACCGATCCTTCCCAGATGAAGTTCGAGATGGTGTACTTGGTTTCGAGTGACTAGGAATCTGGTCTGGTGTCCCGGGAGAGGTGTGGGATCGCGGGTTGTTCAGGGGGGATGTGAGGGTTGACGGCTCTCTATCGCGCCCTTCTGAGCTTGATGGCGGTCGTGTATCGTCTTCAGCGGAGGTTGGTGCAGTTGCGGCGGTCGTCGATGAGGGTTCCTCGATAATGGCGGATGCGGAAATCCTGAATTTCCCCCCATCAGAGTTCGATAGGTGATCTTGTGAACCTTGCGCAGTTGGCCCCTCTGCCGCAGTGAATTTTTCGTCAAAGTTCGCGGTCAAGTCAGCAATCTGCGGCAGCTGAGGAGGTCCTTTCGAGGTGGGTTGTAAGGTGGGAGCAGGGGAAGCATTTGAGGATCGGCGGCGCCAATAGGAGAACACATTCGACGGTGGCATGGCTACTGAAGCCTTTTGCAGCTGAGTTACAGGAATCCGCTCAAGACCAGGAGGCGCATGAGCTTCCACTCAGACCATGTCCCATTCTGCGAAACAATTGTGGTCGATTTGGGTTCTCGCTCTGCGGAGATCGAGCAATACGGCGTGGGGCAGACTGCAGCCAGTCAAAAGCATCGATCTTAGACGGTTGCTAATAATGGAACTATAGTTGATGAAGTTAGATGACTCTGAAACAACACATGAGCTACAAAAGGGAGAAAAATAAAGCGGAGAGGGGGTCGAAATGACGAAAACACGCGAGGAATTTGACAGGCACAACTTTGGTTTGTGGGTGTTGATCTCATCTCCGGATGCGGCCAACGCGCTCGCACCGTACTTTAGAGCTACTTACCTCAGTCAGGTATGAATTAACGGACTATTTAGAATATGTCATTTATATAGATACTAATCTTCAGTGTATGCAATGCGCTTCCCTTCATACGCGCAAGCTCACATATATATATATATATATATATATATCTATCTATCTATATTTCGTCTAAAGATTCCGCGCCAGTACGGAGTAGAAAAGATTGTTTACCAAATGGACTAAACGGGTATCATTACCAATGAACTATAAAGTACTGGAAAAGGCTTGTTGCCAATAGTTTACAAGATCTCAGACTGAACGCTGAACGCTGAATGCATGATGCTCCCAAACAAATGTACGCTAAAGGATTCCAAAATAAGCAAGTATCGACGATAGACATAAGGAATGCATTAGACAATGCTCTGTCTCCAGCGGTCGATGACAGCGCGTTGCCCGGGATCAATTGCCTGCTGCATGGCGTTCGCATGCATGGCAGGCGGCATTGCGTAACTTAGATTTCCATTGCCCAAGATAGCGTCGCTATAGAATGTGTTCGGGTGCGGCATCGGGTAGCCATACGGACCTGCCAGGCTGTATGCATGGTGCTGTGAGAATCCAGCTGCACTTTTTGGCGGCCCAGGCTGTACTGGGAACTGTTGCAAAGAACGCTGATGAATTGGCCCGCGGGGACCAAGTCCCTCTTGCAGCAATGACTGTTGACCAGCAGTGGAGGGGCGTGGTGCATGAAGAATATCAGCCATACTCCTCCTGTAACGGGGAATTTTGAGGCCAGAATTCCTTTTCTCAGTCGCTTCCTTTTTCAGACGGGCTCGTCTCTCCGCCAACGTTTCGTCTTCCTGCGGCGGTTCATTTTGCTTATCTTTGTTTTCATCCTCTCTAAGGTGATCAAACTCGGCCAAAAGCTCGGTTGTGAACTCTGATTCAGCCTTTGATACGTTGCGTTCGTGGCCCTTGAGTCGTTGTAGACGCTGACCAAGAGTTTCCCCTTCGTCACCACTGTCATGCTCGGAACTCTGAGCGAGCGGCCCTTGAATGCCTTGTTGTGAGTACATAGTCATAGGACGCCTTTCAAGAGCTTGGGGCAGTGGCTCGCCGCGTAATCGTGCTCGCCGCCTACTCAGCGGCTCACTCTCCTCTATTTCTCGCCTTTCCATAAGACCCAAGGGCCGTACTTCATCAGTAGCTTGCGCTTTGTCAGGAAATAGTATGCCCAAAGGAACGTCCTCATCATCGTCTTCAGCATTGGGATGGGCATCTGGATTCTCCCATGCGAGGGCGATTGGCTTTTGTCTCCTTTGCTCGCTCTGTTTGGCCGCCACAGCGTCAAGTTGGAGCAAAGTAGAATGCATTCCGACTGCATTGGGTGCCGTACGACGCCTTTGCTTGAGATCATGTTTCCTTTTTTCTAGTTCTGCGATCAAGGTAGCCGGTGCTCCGGTGAAGTGGACTTCTTCATCCTCGTCACCCCCGTCCGATTCGCTGCTTTCGGATCCTTCTTCGGAATCATCTTCACTTCCAGAGTCCGTCTCGCTATCGCGCCTGCGCAGCGAAGTGGTCTCGTATGTTTCCGCAGCCTGGGCTTCTGTGGTCGGATACATATGCGTTGCGGGAGAGTTTGACCTCAAATCTGACAAAGACTGTTGATGATCTAGGTCTAGGGCGCTTTTACGCCTTAGTTTATTTCGTTGCTTGGGCACGTCCTTTTCTTTGGGGATATTCCCATGTTTTGAGCTGCCATAAACTTCTTGTCCCATAGGGCCAGCAAACGGATGATCTGTGAAAGCAGTGACCGGAGCTGTTTTGGAAGCATCGAGAATGCTGTCAAGAGTCGCAACAGCTGAAGTCTGCGCGGGATCGATGTCGAGAGACGTGCTTGGTGCCTCAAAGAAAACACTAGCTCGAAGATGCGGAGGTAAATCGGCTAGGTGTTTGGTGCGTCGGCGATCTTTACCGGCAGTCTGGTCTTGATCAGCTAGCCAAGGGGCTGATTTTCTATTATCAGGCGAGACCGCATTAGCAAGAAGTTCGGTGCGACGTTTCTCTCGTTCCGAAACTTTGGGACGCTGAGAAAGCTTGGGAGGCAAATGCAGCATTGCTGGAACGGGTGCTGGATATAAAACCATAGCCTCCCCTTCGTTCGGTTGTTTATATGCTTCAGACCGGCTAGCAAGGGGAGGCCTAGTCAACGACAACTTTCTTTCAGACGGAACGTAGTGTACGCCATCGAACCCATTGAATATAATATTAGCCTGACGGTACGTGTCCCCAGATGCGGCCGAGCCCGGTCTATCGACCTCGTTCATATGATCATACTGAGAATGCCGGTTCACATCGAATGCCATCAAAGGAACGGGATCAGGAGGCGGAGGAAGGAAGGTATGAGAGAGAGGTTGAGTCGTCGAGTTTTCGGAGAATTCTTCCAGCGCATTGTGTACATTGAAGTGGGTTCCCTGTTCACGATCCATCTTCCTGATTTCACTCCCAATATCAGCAGAACTCAGGCTCAAGCGCTCGGCAGTCTTTTCCAATCTCTCCACATCACCTTGTAACGATTGCAGACCAGGCTTTGGGTGGCTGAGGAATTCTGCGCGATCATCCTCCGACGGGGTTGCTGTCAACGAGCGAGTCATGGAGAAACCGTTATCTTCGTCCGCCTCCGCAACATGCAGATGTAGCCCATTCCCCAGATTATTCGCGGTCAAGGGTTGTTGTTCGAGCGATGGAAAATGGACTGGAGACGCCGGCGAAGGACCTCTTGAGTTGTCCTCATGGTCAAACTGGGAAACGGCGTTGTACGCCATTTGCGCGACTCGTGTGACTTCGCAAGGGAGACAAGGTTCGGCGATTTCAAGCAGTGGAAATGGATCAGTCAAAGCCGGCCCGCCGATAGATAAGGGCGCCCTGTGACACGGGCCCTGCAGGAGTCAGGACAAGCGAGGGGGAAGAAACAAGAAAAAGGAAAGCCCGGGGTCGCGCGATAAAACATCTAGACTATAAAAGCAGGATTATTTCCTTGGAAGTGGCAAGTAGTGGAGAGCCGGTGCAGAGTGGACCTGGTGAGGTCGAGGCGGGTTCCAGATTGTACTAAATTTGGATTCTCCGCTTCATCCCTCTTGACGATGATTGACTGAGACAGATCACCCTCGCTCTTGAGCTAGAGTATCAGTGATGATCAATTGGACTGATGCTGCTACCGAACATGACCTCTCGACTCCAGGCGACCCTTTGTACATACTCTGCTGTCAGCGTACCTGGTCGATCCTTAGCGGAGATGTTGGGTTAGATCCAGGTCTGAAGAACAAGCGACGATCATTGGCCAGAAGATGTGCTGGAACAAGGAAACTTGCTAATGAAGTCAGCACGGCAGACCAATATTGTTTCAATAATGAAGACGAAGAAACACTAGATCAGTCACTGTGAGACCAACAGCTCGAGAGCTCACTGCTCCAGACTACACCAGAGTACCGGGACCAGAGTCCCTCCCAACTACCAATGCAATCAAGTCCAACATCAAGCACCATCTATAAAATTTATGCCAATCCTACGATCTACAGCCGTGACCTATTCCAGATCGACAAGCATTGTTGATCCAAGTGTCTTATCCGTACTGCTACGCCGCTTTCCATACAAGCTCACTTCATCTCCGCAAGATCTGGTGGCCGAGAACACCTGTGAATTGTAGTCTGGATACACTCCGTAAAATCTATCGGCATCCGGAGAACTATCAATAGTCAGCGATCGACGACAGCCCATGCTAGCTGCACACGCTTGAACCCATCTCTCCTCCATAGTCGACATCTCACGTTGAGCACTTGACAGCGTCCTCGAGGCGTCCCCCTTATGACAGCAAAATATTTCGTTTTCTCTTCTGTGCCGTTGACTTCATTCTTGAAAGCGTGTGAGACTGGATGGAATCTACAAGGGTATCTAGATTGCTCACTAGAACGCTAATTAGGATAGTGGTGCAACTTACGCCTGCTGTCCAATGCGCTTGTATTGCATAGTTGCGAAGACAGACCTGAATCAAACTTCTCGTTGTTTACCTTGGGTGTCGATATCGTCCTCGTTAAGATGGCTCCGCAGGACAAATAGTAATACCGGTACTTCATTCTTTGACCCAGTCCTAACCCTCTTGCTAAGGGCATTCCAGTCGAGTCTCCCAGATGTAGTGTGCTGAAAGCAAAAATAACAAGTAATGTGATTGGTCTGTGAGACTACATCCACGTGACACCGCGTTGTGTGGGACGCGATCTGGGGTTCAGCAACTGGGTAACAACCTGGGATCATCAATTGCAAGTTCAACTTCTTGCAAGGCTGGCAAGTCAACATGTCTTACTATGACATTGACTCAATATTGACAGACGCTCAAGTAAGACACGAAGCGCGAACCTTGATTTATTGTTTGAATACTAAAAAGTCCTCAGAAACTGCCATGTACATTTGAGCTCGATGTCCCAGGTCTTGGCATCTTGGAAGGCAACCCAGGCGAAAATGTGAGCTTGTCGTGGATTCACAAGCAATTACAGTCTCAGCTGACCGAATTTTCAAAAGATCAAAGCCGGTACCCGAATTGACCTTCCACTATGGCTGGGCGAGATGCTTTCTATCGGGTAATTGCTTTTCCCACCCACCTGAGCTGGCGACGATGACCTGTCGTTGTCAGATGAGCAAGATCTGATTGTCGGGAAGAGCACGATTAGGAACGTCCCGGCTTGTCACCCTTGACATACCGTCTGCGCTGTCGGAGCGAGTGATGAATGCTCTCAAGGCGGACCCTCGGACCGTTGATTTGCGCTCATTGGCACCGAACTATTATCGCCTGAGCGAAAGAGTATTGGAGCTCTTCGAAGAGGAAGAGATGGTTGAGATTCTGAGTAATGTGTGTTCAAACATAACTTGCCCCAGGGAAGAACCTTGACTGATGCATGGTTAGACATTCAAAAAGCGTGCCGCAGAAATTGCTGACCACGCGCATAACCCGAAAGGCGCTCTTGGAGACGGGGTTGAGTTTTTGCAGGGCCTGGACGAAACAGAAAGACAGCGTACTTTTACCCTAGTCTGATCATGCCTTTGGGAACCTGCTAAGTATGAATATAGTCTTCCGCGTGGCTCATGATAGTGCTAGAGAGACGCGCATCTGGGCTGGAGAGGCCAAGAAGAGGTGAGGGGCGATAAGCTGATGGGTGGGACAAGGACTGAGCTGTGCTCGTTCTACGAATGACGATTACTGAGACATGAAGAGCGTTGGATTTGGACAACAGCACTGGCTCCACATGACTGAATAGATTGAGCGATTGTCAGCAATGACAGATGGATGTCATGCCCAGTTTGACGGCTGATAACTTGCCAGATCAGCAACGATCAAACGTTTGGACAAGTATCCTAGATTGCCAACAGTCGTCACTCAATTTTGGACCGGTTGGAAACTTCAACCATGTGTTGGTGGGCTGAAATTTAGGATGTTGTTATCGATCCAATCAAATTGAAATTGGAGCAAACATTCGACAGTCAATGAAACCAAGAACAATCCTTAATTCTTGAAAGAACACTGTTCAGAGACCCACACGAACTACGGAGTATGTAGAAAACTCGTTGAGTCGGTCAGCGGAGGGCCAGAAGCAGAACACAGAAGACGATCCGGCAACCCAAGATACCCTGAAGTCAAAAACCTGGAGCCACAATTTGCATCATCTAGATAGCCCGTAACCACGAGACCCGGGACTGTCTCGCGTGTGAACGACGGGTCCGGGCTGTTTGCCGGCTGGGGTTCTCCAATGAGAAGGAATGGGTTCATGCATCTAGATTTATCTATTTCATTGACGACAAATCCATGGTTTGCGGGGCATTTGATTGACAGGAGAAGAGGTTCATGGTGTCTTACAAGTACAGAGTATACGAGGCGACAGAAAGACTTCGATCCGAATTGTAGCAGGATTGTGTGGTGATCGGCTCTAGGACCGCAGCTCTCGAGCCTCTCGTTGGCAAGGGCAGAATCATGAAACACTCTAGGAATGCGCCCATCCGATTGGGTTCACACTGAGAAAAAGAGAACCAACAGAATGATAAGCACCCCGGCCATCACAAAGATAGTCTGCTTAGTGGAGGCGTTCCTGAGTTAGCGGCTCCAGCCCCTGAACTTTCCCCTCCCACCAAGATGCGTCTGGACTATCGAGCGCATTTATGCTCCGTGTCAGAATTATGAGGCCAAAGAGGGAATGCAGCGCAGACCTTGACGACAACTTCTTGCATTCATTCTATCCCTAGCTTGATGGCATGGCAACACTTTGAACTCAGCTGAGCTCCGATACCGTTGTCGAGGAGCTCGTGCATGTGGGGATTTAGCTGGTCAAGCTCCCTTTCCACCAAAATAATATTGACTCGTCAACGCAATTCCCCCTCACCTTCCAGGGCTCTTTGGAGGCTTGTCGCTGTCAAGACTTCACTCTCAGTTTCCTGCCACAATAACACATCAAACAAACGCCCGTCCCATCTTTGAGATCTCCTTGAGAAGTAAACTCCTCGCGTCATAGCTTGCCCACCACTCCGGAACGAGACATGGTCTTCGGCCCTTGCGCAATTTCACCGTCTGGCTCTTCCAATCCTTGCTTGTGAGTCTTGCAGTTTGTGGATACACGTCCCTGCGCTGTGCTGCAATCAATCGCAATCGTGCGTCTTGCCATTGAGACGACGCATCACCAGTCAATATGAACGGAAATGCGCATCGACGGAGCGTCAGCTCAGGACAGCCTGCCGCAGCGCCAACGCCCTCTTCCTTACGACATTGCTTATATCCAGCGCCGGCCACGACAATTCAGAATGGAAGCAAATCTCTGAGACACAGTTCAAAGCCAAAAAGTGCGTTGACCTTCCAGCCTCCGCATCTCGCCCCTCTCCTCCCTAGCTGCGGCAGAAGATCATACTAACCCCATTGCTCTTTGTGCAGACAGGCTTGGACACCCTAGACCTCCTGCGCTCACCCGTGTCAAGGGCAGAACTACGATGGAGACTCCGACGCAGATGGGCACCGGTGCGTTTCAAACATATACCTGCCTGCAGGTAAAATTTGGAAATAGTATTGACGCATCTGCAGATATGTCGTGGCTACAGGATCCATCACCGATGGTTAAATCACCTCGGACCCCTCAAAGATCAAGAACTCGTAAGTAATACTTTCCCAACCTAAGACCGACAAGCGGCATGCTGATATCATGGACCCCACAGACACACCCGACCCTAGCACCTCGTTCGTGAACCCGTCTTCTGCCCTGCTACAAGATTTATTGAAGGAACAACGTGCGACACGGGGAGCCCGGACAGGTGGGCTGGAGGAGCTAGAAGGCAGCCCGCAGCGTACGCCGGAATGGTGCCATTCGCAATCTCAGTCTCAGTCTCAGTCCCAATCGCAATCTCAATCACGATCTCAGTCGCAGGAAGAGCCAGGCTCCGACAAGCGACAAAGCACCAAGATTTCTTCCACCGGCAGTGTTCGGCCGCCTCCAGAAATGGGAGTGCGCGAGACAGACCAGGTCAGTATACTTGGCTTGTTGGCTTTTGTGAACCTTGTTAATGGTTCTATAGTATATTTCGAAGATCAGTAAACAGAACTTCGACCTGAAGCTAGAGATCTTCCACCGCGTACAGCAGTTGTCGGTGTTGGAGAAGAAACTGGAGCGGATGCAAGAGCTAGAGGATGAACTTGAGCGTATGCGTGGTCTGGAAGACGAGGTGCAGGAACTCCGAGCGGCAGAAGAAGACAACCAGCGACTACGAGAAGCCAACGAGCAGCTACAACAAGACATCGATAAACGAGATCAAGCTGTTACTGAAGCAGTGGAATTGATATGTCAACTGGAAGCGAGGATAGAAGAGCTTGGAGGGGACGACGACGTCTCTCACCCCTCGGCGGTTCACCTGCCTTTGCACGATGAGTCCGGCCTTTCTACACCTCGAAACGCCTCGCTTGTTGATATTCCGGAGAGGACATCCTCCAGGCGCGGCACTAGACAGTCCGAAGGTCGCCGGGTGTCTTCGGGCTCGCGAATCCTCCAGCGAGCTCCGTCTTTCTTGCTTGAGGAGAGCAAGAGTACGGCCGCCCTACGCAGTCTCTATGCTGAGACAGAAGAACAACATATCCCCGAACCAACTCCTCAACCGACACCGATAACGAAGTCCGACAGCATGAATTCAATGACTGAGATAGCTGAGCCGGAGTCACCACGCCTAAGTGCTCTCAGCGAGTGCAGCGAGCTGGTCATCGACGATATCCCAATCTCCGACGATGGGTATGACAAAATTGATATCCCGCTACGCCAGAAAGACACGCTTGCTCAAGGTGCCAGTCTTTCGTCTCTGACACTAGGCATGTCCGATCGTGACCTGGTTCGCATGCAGCAGTGGTTTCCCACAGATTCTAAGAACGCCTCCAAGGAGGAATTAACGCCGCGAAAAACAAAACGCCTATCCGATGTCTTTAAGAAGCCGCAGGCATCAAGCCCCAGTAGTTCTTTCAATAGCTCCAGCCACAAGTCGAAAATGGAAAGCATCTTTGGAAGTGCACGGCTACCTCCAACGCCAGACACGATGACTACTGCACACCCAGCCTGGGCAAATGATTCATCGAACAGTACCATCGCCATCAAGAGCCAGTCTGACCTGCGGCGAGTCTTGACTAGAACTCGCTCAGCGGGTGAGCTCACGGCTAGACGAAGCTCGATTGGCGAGCTTGAGCCTAGAGAAAGTATGGATACTAATCTCAGCAAGGTCACGATGCCACGGCCGAGCATTGATTCGAAAGATGAAGAAGACCCTGCAATGTTCCTTCTGGACAGCATACAACAACCTTATGGCCATTATGCAAGCACCCACGGACTCTTCCATGGCGACTTTGAGAGGGTCCTCGCTAAAATGGATAATGACTACTACTCCCCATCCACGCGAAACACCCGCGACGATGCAGGGAGCGCCAGGTCCTCACCACGATCCCTCACAGCTGATGACTGGGTAGAAGCGGCCCGTCCCGGCACACGGAACCGACCAGAGCCTGTAGGCCCTGTACCAGCTAATGGTCAACTTGTTGGCTCGCGCGCACCCAGCCAATCCTCGTTCCTGGGTCGCCGACACAGCATCGATTCTGCTGTGCGTGAACCAACACTGCCTGTCATTCAGACTTATAACTTGCGCTCGCTCAATGATGCCGGACCAGCACAACCTACGACAACAGAGCCCGAGCCTGAGCCCGAACCTGAACCGCGCCGCAGAATAAGCCTCCTACCTCAGTTTTTCAGTCGCTCTGCCACGTCCCGTCGGCTTCATCCATCTCCCATGCCCGAATCAGCTGAGAAGGACGATGGAGCCCCGGCTCCTGTTGTTCGTAAGACAAGGAACCAGCCACCCAAAGCACCTCGTCCAGTGTCCGGGCAGCCCGGCGACCCCTTTGGACCAACCTATGCCGAAGAAGGGATGTGTCGTTCTTTGACGGAAGCAACCCTTTGCAATTCCGCAGTCGCCCCTCCCACGGCATACAGACCCTCAACCTCCAATGGTGGTAAGGATATGCACAAACGCCGCGGCTCACTCGGCCTGTTTGGCTGGATGAAGGGCGCCAGTGCCGGACTGGGATCCTCGCTTAAGAAAAATGAAGCCGGACCATCGACCTCAACATCTATCAATAAAGACTCTTTGGTACCACCAGGAACAACTCCCGCGTCGGGGAATCGTGTTTCATCACGCCTTGCGGCACAAGACAATGGCATCCTTCCCGCCCCGGAGACGGCTATATCAAAGCCGGTTGAACCAGCAGAGGAGTTCGCAACTCGGACCAGACATCCTACTCGCACAGAGGAGCCAGCTGACGAGCAGGGTCGACGTCCGCGGTATATGGAACGGCGGTCGAGACGTACTTGATCTACTCAAGGTCTCCACTGCCCTCACGAAGGGTGACTCCAACCTAAAACAATCACGCAGGCCGCAATCCGCTTTCCATCAGCTCGACCACGCCTTCGCGCCTTTGAACGGCTTCCTCCCCCTTCCTTCCCTCTACCTCTCTATCTGAGCCTATCCGACCTACAACAATATTTACATCTCCTAAACTATCTACGATATTCACGTGGAATGATTTCCCTGATTTATCTCAAAAGTCATCTGCTTTCATCTGACCTCGATCTAATGCGTCACGATACCTTATGAGTACGAGCAGGAATACTACTCATCGATCTATTCTACCTTTTCTTTGGCATGGGTTGCTTCACTTCGCATCCGATACTTGCGATGTACTGTATTTCTTACAATTTTGCTTGGTCCCGTTTCCAGTCCTTCTGCATCTGATGAAACGTTCTCCTTGGCGTACCCATGTATCATAGCGACGTTTTCTTGATATCCTCAAAATGGTAATAAGTTGGTTTCAATATTCTTTCCGGCAATGAAATAGGCTGAGTTCTCACTCTAGAGATGATCGACCTGGGAGGGACAAATCAGCAATAAAAAAGTCAACTATGACCTCCTACCCATACCGCGTGTCTTTCTCATATCTAGTTCCTATCCCAGGCAGGAGCGCTGTGCGCCTCGACGTCAATGAGGAAGGTGCGACCTGTCTCCGGCCATGGCATCGCGCACTAGGTACAATCTTAGTTGCGGGTGATATTGGGGAAGGTACGACTGACTGCCCTGGCTCCACGACTGGAAGGAGCGACACTGGCTCTCATCGCGCTTTCCTTGGTTGCCCTACATACTGTATATCAACGTCGGGAAAGAACGACCTAGGTGCAAAATGTCTGTCTGTCTGTCCATCGCCCCGTCCCTAGAAGTTCCGACCAATATTAGGAAGGTACGATGCGTCAAGGCTGGACTGGAAAGAGCGACCTGATTTGTTGCTCTTTCTTCGAATGTCATAATTATATATTCAGACCTCAAAGAAACTTGATCTCTGAGGCCAGCTCTGGACGGTACGTAGAGGTGGCTATGAAGCATGACCTATCATGCTTGCAGTTCAGTGGACAATCGTGCGCACAGCCAGGGAGGTTGTATTATACTAAGAATTGAGTTCCAGTCTCTATTCGCAATATCAATTTTACACCAAGATTTGACTATATCCCTCAGTACCGATGGACGCCGGGCCCGCTTTTATATCGTGAACCTTCAAACCCAAACTCCAGACCATATGATATACGACCAGATCAATACCAATCAGTTCCCTCTTCTCCAAGCCTCTTCCCTTGTGGATTCATTGAAACAATCCTCTGCCCAGGAATCGTCTCGTCCGTGAAGGCGGACTCAAATTTGCCAGATATAGCTCGACCCCCTAACTGCTTAAAGGAGTCGTAGCCCTGCAATTCCCCATTACATGCCGCCCACTCTTTGGACAAGCGTGGGCTCGTACCATTTCCCAAATCACACCAGCGCGTAACGACAATCGCGTGCCGGAAACGCGACTGCACGCCTGCTTCGCGCTGCTCGGTGAGCTTGACTTCGACCAGGTACTCCGACGGACAGTCGGGGCAGCGGCGCATGGGGCGGCACTGGCCGCAGAGGGTAGTTATGGCGTTCGGGTTGTGTGTTCGACTGTGCACCATGTCCTTGGCGCGGTGTTCGAGGCCTTGAAGACCCTCTGTCTTGCGCGCGACCGGGATGTGACTCAGTGCGCACTTGGCGGTTGCCATGAGATTGCCGTCGCGCCAGTGGGCACAGGCCGAGAAATACGGCCAGTAGTCCTCGCGGGAATAAAGGAGCATTCGTTGAGAGGAGGGTGGAAGGCCTGGCTCGGCGAATGTAGAAGAAGTTACTCGCATGAGTAGGTGGCCTTTGTGGACGAAGAAGCGAGAATGGTGGCTCCAATTATCCTATCGAACAGTGTCAATTTATGTCACCAATGTTCAGTTGAAGAACGGCACTCACCCTGCGCCAGCGACGGCTCAGCATTGTAGGATCTGGAAGGCCATATATAGGAGACCTGAAGCGAGTTGGTCGGACCGCGAGCTGAACAAAAGTAAATGGTATGTTGCGGCCGTGTGTAATGCGATGTCGGGGCGGGGGCCGCAGGTTATTCGTCGCATTGGGGCAGTCGAACAGCGGATTCAAGACTTTGGCGGGTTGAAGGGTTTCATTGCCTTCTTGCGTTCGGCGGTGGAATTTTCCGCACGGGAAGCAGAGAAGGTGATGGGGGTAGAACTTGTCCTGGGAGACAAGGAAGTCCGCCCGGTCATCGGTATACTCGGGCCGGTTGAGGCTCGGCCATGGATACGGATAGAGGCGCGCGTATAGTGTTCGGCTGGAAAAGGCAAGACACGCAGCGTCGGGAGGAGAGAGGAAGCTAGCGATTAACATCCATAGGTCGTCAGGGAGGCTGTCGATGAGCGGTTCGCCCGGTGGTCGATTATCGCGCCCGCCGAAACCGTCTGCATCGCTGTCGGTGTCGAAGTTTTGTACGCCAATGGCATGTATAACGGCGGTATGATCTCGGGCTTCACCTTGCCTGTACCGGTTTGTCAGTTTATCTGACGATAACCATAGCGAACTGCCTGTGGCAAGATCTCCGGATGGGGTTCGAGTATTGGAATGCAGGCGGCGCAATACTCACTGGGAGTCTAGATTGGAGTGGACGTTGCGGTATCTAAGGTATCGAAGTCAGCAATGTATTGCGATTGTCAAGATGGATTTTTGGTCACTCACTTGAGATTATGAGCTGCGAGAGGAGCCAGCGACGGCAAAGGAGGGACGTCGTCGTCTTTGGTCAAAGTGGTGGTGGTGGAGAGGTCGGTCGACGATGCGCTAAAGTTCTTTTTGCGCAGAACCTGGCGAGACTTCTTAGGCCGGAGAGCCTGCGTGAAGAAGGCGCGGAAACCATGCTTTTCTTCAGGCATGGTTTGACATTGAAATCAGAGAACGGCGCAAACTTTCTGAGGGAGAAAAAGTTGAGATTGAAGTCCGATCCAAAGGGTGAGAAGCCCCGATGACGTGGGATTGCCCGTCGCAGGACTGATAATTCGCAACGCAGTTTTACAAAGTACGGATAAACGGCTCTCGTCTATTCCAACGTCAGAATACGACTGGATTCGCCGATGATTTCTCGCTATTTTATTTTTTGGCAGAAGCCGCGATGAACCGTTCCGACTCCGACGGTTCCGGATAGAGCCAGCCATGGGCAGACACCGATGTCACAATCATGTTACCTTTTAAGTCTCTGCCCTACTTTGATGCTTCTAGACCCTTTATTCATATCAGATATAGATCAGAGATTGTTGCTTATCCGTGGGATCTACTCGCGACAAGGCGCAATTTGCTGAGTGAAGGGTGTATCATGATTCAGTACATTGGTACGACTATACGTCAGAGGCTATATCCAACCAAATAATACATCACCCGCTCAGAATCTAAGCGAAGCGCTTCTCAACGGTCTTCCAGTTGATGACATCCCAGATGGCCTTGAAGTATTCGGCCTTGCGGTTCTGGTATTGCAGGCTGCAAGCCGATTAGTATATAAACGATCGGATGAAGCAGACGACACTTACTAGTAGGCGTGCTCCCAAGCATCGATACCGAGGAGAGGCTTGAACTGACCAACGACAGGATCCTGGTTCTATATCCGACATGATTAGTTAACTGATTCCGCACCCCCGAGGTGAGTGTGACTTACCGCGTAGGTCTTGATACCAATGTTGCCGGTCTGCTTGTCCTGCACCAACCAAGCCCATCCGCTTCCTTGAATACCAGCAAGGGCGGTGTTCATCTGGCCTTGGAAGTTCTCGAGGCTGCCGAAGCTGTCGTTGATGGCCTTGGAAAGAGCACCGGAAGGAGGCTCACCACCACCAGCACTCTTGGGAGCCAGGTTTTCCCAGAAGAGGGTGTGGTTGATGTGACCACCACCGTGGAAGTTGATGGCAGGCTTAAGAGCGATCTGAGCGGCGATGTTGCCATTTGCCTGGGCCTCCTGGAGCTGCTCAACAGCGGTGTTGTAGCTGTTGACGTAGGTCTGGTGGTGGTTCTTGTGGTGCAGCTCCATGATCTTACCGGAGACAGAGGGCTCCAGAGCGCCGTAGTCGTCTAACGATTGAATTAGATTAATAAACTGGTTCATAGCGGTAAGGATGGCTAGCTTCACGTACAGGCGAGATCAGGAAGAGTAGCCTTGCCGCGGGTGAAGGTCAAGGGAGCGGCAGAGGAAGAGCTGGCGCGCAGGCCAGTGCGGAGAGAAGTGCGGATGAGAGAAGCCATGATTACTGTTGGGTATAATAGTATTACAGCAGAGGGGAGAGAGCTCAATTGATGAAGATTTTGAAGAGAAGTAAGAGAGAGGAGGGAGGGAAGCCGAGCTCAGCAAGACGTCATTTATTTAGTCTCCGGAGCTCCGTCATGCCCCGTCCACCTCGGAGCTGCGTTTTACCGCCCCGAACTTTTCTACAATGCTCTAGACAGCAACAGCTTTCATGCTGCACATTCGTCGTCATCCACAGCGCCGCGCTTCAGAGTCTCATCATGGACTCGGCGGCCCATAAACGAAAGTATGCCGACGTGAGCTCCGATGACGATGAAGCCGACTCCCCTCCTCGCGCAGCCTTCCGTGGCTTCAACCGTGCCGCATCACGCTCTGAATCTCCTCCGACAGGCGGTATCGGCCTGGGCATGGGCTCGGGCATGGGCCGTGGTCGCGGTCGAGGCCTAGGAATGGGCCAGGATGCTCGGAACAACAATGCGACAAAGCCAGCCGCTAGTAATGGCTCTGGGGGTAGCTCCTTCGGCGCCCGCATGCTGGCCAAGATGGGTTACGTTCAAGGCCAGGGTCTTGGATCAAGCGGGCAGGGTATCGTTAATCCCATCGAGGCTCAGGCTCGTCCGCAGGGTATTGGTTTAGGAGCCGTTCGCGAAAAGAGCAAGAATGCACGTACGGAAGAGAAACGCGCCGCTGCCTTGCGAGGCGAGTCTGTCGAAGAGAGCTCAGATGAGGAATTCAAGAGAAAGAAAAGGAGGCAGCAAAGAAAAGGTGGAGAGCGGACTGATGGAGGACCACGGCCCTTGGCGAAGAAGAAACCTCAGTTCCGTACTGCTCGTGAAATTGAAGCGGACATGGCAGGCCTCGAGGTACCAAATGTGCTGAAGTCTTTGATCGATGCGACAGGCAAGGAACAAAGAGTCTTGGACTCTACCGCTGGATTGATGGCGCCGCTCGAGTTTGTGAATACTGAGCAAAGCGAGGCATATAAAATCGAACGCCGTGCCCGCCAGGACCTAGAGGCTTTCGCTGATGAATGGAAAGGCCTGACGGAGAGAAAGCAGTACATCGAACAGGACGAGGCTCAGATTGTGGACCAACTCGATACCAACCAACGTCAAATCGACCAGCTCACAGCTTTAGTCGCTGCTTTTGGAGCTCTCGAGATTATCCCTGAGGAGAATAGTGGTAGCCCGCAGACGAAGCTCGACTATGTTACCGACCAACTGGAGTCGCTGGAAATTCAATACCGAGCGGAGATCGATGAATATAGGCTTTGGGAAACTGCGGTTGCTGCTATCCACCCTATCTTCCGAGAAGCCATGGAGGAATGGGAGCCACTCACAGCACCGACCTACCTCGTCTCCAATCTCCGCCGTCTACAACCTCTACTCTCTCGCAAAGCCAGCGATGAGCAGGTTACTCGACGTTCGTCGACCTCTCCCTATGAAACTATGATATACACTCTCTGGCTCCCACGCGTGCGGTCTGCTCTCCTCAACGATTGGGATGTTTTCAACCCGTCGCCCGCCACCACACTTATAGTTTCCTGGAAAGAACTCTTGCCGTCCTTCGTATACGCCAATGTCCTCGATCAGCTGGTGGTTCCCAAACTCACAAACACCCTCAAATCCTGGAAACCCAAACGCTCCTCATCTTCTTCTTCCTCTCAATCCCAACAAAACTCCCGCGTGCCCTGGTGGCTCTTTACGTGGCTTCAATACATCGACGAACGACACACCAACCCCAAACAGGCAACAGGCCTAATGTCAGATGCTAAACGCAAGTTCCGTACGGTGCTAGATACTTGGGACCTCAGCGCCGGGCCCATCCGTGGCTTCGATCTCTGGAAAGACGCTCTCTCATCTGAATTCGATACTTGCCTTCGCAATCACCTCCTTCCTCGCCTCGCCGCTCATCTCCGCAACGATTTCGACGTCAACCCTCAAGATCAAGACCTTACCCCGTTCGAAACTACCCTCAAATGGAAAGACTGGTTCCAGCCTAACGTCCTCGGTCTCCTCTTCGTCGCCGAGTTCTTCCCTAAATTCCACCACATCCTCTACATCTGGCTCACCAATGACCCCAATTACGAAGAAGTAGCAGAGTGGTTCACATGGTGGCGATCCCAGTTTCCTGCAGAGATAAACGACCTCGCCATCATCGACGAAGAATGGAACAAGGCTCTCCGAACAATGGACCTTGCCGCACAACTAGGCGATCGCGCCGCAACAGATTTACCTGCACCCTCGACATCAACCACATCATCCACAAAACAAGCCAAACAAACCACATCACTACCACAATCACAAGCCCCACAGCCCTCTGCACCAGAACCGCAACCCCGCAAACCAAAAACCGTCGAGGAAGTCGCATTCAAAGATATACTCGAATCCTGGTGCACAGAGGAAGGCCTCATCATGCTTCCTCTTCGCGAAGCCCATCCCCAAAACGGTCAGCCGCTGTTTCGGATTACAGCCAGCGCAACAGGCAAAGGCGGCGTCGTGGCATTTATCCAAGGCGACGTCGTCTGGGTCCAGAATAAGAAGGCGAAGGAGGTTTGGGAGCCGATGGGACTGGAAGAACGGCTTGTGGAGCGCGCTGAGGGAAAGTAACGTAACCTATCTCTCTCGCCCCATCATGTTAAACTATGTTCAAAGATTTGCGCTTTGAACTTATAATGATAGATACCTACTACCTATTATAGGATGCAATGATACCACCTGGGACTAAGCAATGACAGAGTCGTACCTTACTCCTGATAGCGAAACTCGTAGCTTCCTATCTCGTACTCAACCCAATTAAGAATGAGCAATCAGGGCTGACCCGGGATCGATCGCACCTGCCTCTTTCGGATTCAGGTTTGATATCTGCCCCAAAGTATGGAAACAAACGAATCATTAAAAAAAATTATTGGTTACTCAAAAGTCATATCTATATACATGTAATAAGCATACAGAACAAGCGCAGAAAGAAAGAAAAATAAAATTATGTACTATTCAAAGCGCGATTGGACACAATCAAAAACACCGTCATTCATGCCATTTCTCCCATCTTTTCTCCGAGGCTAACCCAACATAACGTCGTCATGGAGGCATTATTCATACCCTATTGGTATATTTCTCGTTGAATGCATTGACAGCTATACGGAAACAAGTCAGTAATGTATCAAGCTTTGGTGCGACGATGAAAGTGACTTACCAATAGCGATCTGTCTATACAACCAATTCCTTGCACTTTCGTCCTGCACTGGAATAAACGGACCATTGGCGCCACCCTTGAGCATAATGCTCATACCGGTGCGCTCTTTAGAGATGGTTTGAATGTCTGTCAAGCGGATGTCCCAGTCGGTTTCGAGCTTCTTGCTGCGCACGAGCATGATTCGATCGTAGGTCAACATGATAAGCATGTCGCGACCTGGAAGCTCAAGGTGCGCAATGTAATCCTCATTGAAGTACTTTCCGTCGTCGGCGGTCTTTAGCCAGAGTTGGCCAAGGGCTTCCCGTTGGGAGTATGGTCGGACGATACCATCCATGCCGACAAAGCGAGTAAGTCTGACGCGGTCGAGGCCTTCCGCGTCAAAGACTGTCGTGGTGTTTCGGACACCTTCGGCGAGGTCTACTAGCGATTAGCAATGTATTTCCTTGCAGTTTTTTGAGGGAGTGACTTACTGGAAGCGAGATCGAACGCGCCAATGGCTGGCTTTGTCGCCAACCCAAGGAACCCCTTTCCTACACCCTTGAAGAACCCTTGAATTCCTTCTTTCTCTGCGCCATGGAGTGGATGTCGGGCAATGCCCTCAATTCCACTAACAATGCTATTTCCAAACGCTCTACCACCGGCTGTAATACCGTAGAGTGCATGCTTTGGTCGGTTACGGGTCTTTGACATTCGCCGCTGGTCTTGGAATTCCTTGTCAAGCGTTGCAGCGGTCAAGCCCTTCGACATGCTACCTGTGAACTTCGAGATACTGTCTGAGAAACCGAAAACAGTGTTCTTGGCAAAGCTGCCGAATCCTTTTGCAATACCGTAGCCTAGGTCTCCAGGTCGATCCGTCATCACGAGACCTTGGTACGGCTCGTAGAAGATCGCCTTGACTCCAGAGCTGACATTGTTGAACAAACCGACAGGATTACCCAAGAAGTCTGCAGACCCAAGAACAACGTGAATCTGACGGATAAACTCCTGGGTGTAATGTCTCTGGATATTGCTGGCAAGGACTGGGAAGGAGACTCGGGCATTCTCAATCATCAGAGCGTTCAACTTGATAGGCGCGTCGTTGACATTTCCAATTGACATTGTCATAACATCGACAACGAACATCAAGGGGTTGGAAGGCTGCAAGGTGTCCTCAGCGTTCACGCGTTCAGTGCGCATGAGCGAGATATCGAGCTGCATGGGTTGCAGATGGAGCAGCTCAAAGTAAACATCTTGTGCCGAGCCCTCTGTCTGTGGCTCAGGAATATTCAACTCTTCCTCGCACAGCTTGTCCTCGTGCTTTTCCGACCAGGCTGCGCCGGATGCTTTGGTGAAATCGAGCATGGCGAGAATGAAATCCTCGTCAAGCTCAACTGTCATCTGCTGCAGAAGCAAAGTAGCATACTTGATGTAGAGTACACCATACGAATCATCTTTGACGCGTGTAACCATGGTATGGAAGATGGGATGAGCCTCCATTTCTTTACCAGTTTTTGGTACAACACTGGGATACAGCAGCATTGGGAAGATTCCACCGTAAAGCTGATTGTCGATCTGTATCCATTTGATGGTGGTGTTGAGAGTTTGATAAGCCTTTGACTCCTTGAACTTGACCTCGATATCACGGAACGTCATGTAAAGCAGCTCTTTCATCTTCTGATTGATCAACGAAACACCGATGCCACCAAGATGAAGCTGTGCTTTAAAGTTGACGTCTGAGTCGAATTCTTTGACTTCGAACCCAGTGTTGACACTTGTTTGCGAAGTTTGTGACTTTTGCTGTCGATAAATACTCTTCGATGCCTTGAAGTTGGATAGGACCAAAGTCTGCGTAGGGCCATTTGCCACGATGTTGATGTCAATGATCCTTTGCGGCTCTCCATGGTGAGTTGGAGGAATTCTCATGGGTATCAGGTTTCCGATCTCCGCTAGCCTGATCCGCCTCTCTTTGCCCTTGCACGACAGCACAAGGGATTTGTTCTTGGTCGCGGGGTAGTCCCACGCATACGGCATGATGCTGCGAGGAGGCAAGCGGTATCGAATTGGCCGCCAGGTGTTCGTGCGATCCTCTTCGTCATCCTCCAGGTTCGGATTCGCCTGATAGAACATGAAGTCCATATCACTCTCATTGCGCATAGAGAAGGGCCAGTTGCGGTGCTCAATACTGAGATGGACAAACAGGGTGGCCGCCTCCATGATGACGTCGACCTTAATCAGCCGTTGGCGCTGGTTATGCCTGGCGAGCTTGACATATACGGTTCCAATGTCCGCAATGTTGAATGGAGAAGACCACTGGTTGTTCACACCGGGAAAGCATAGGCAGAGCTGCTTCTCGCCAGCCTGGCGCAAGAACTGAAGAGGGACCAAGTCACCGCCCTTGATGTCTGTGACATTCGAGGACCCCGGTTCCCTGACTAGAATGTCGTCGTCCAGTTTGCTCTTTAGGACGAAGCGAGGTGCGATTGTGACGGTCTTGGTCAGCTTGTATTTGCCTTCACCTTCAGCAACCGACACTCCCGCATGATACTCCGATCTACCGTCTTGATCTGGAAGAACCACTTCGAAGGTACTTCCAATAGCCTCAAAACTTTGGGGCTTACTCCAGGAAGAATCGCCGATCCTCATCATAGATCGGTTTTTCTGATCTTCTGTCGGGTACGAGTACATATATGGAAGAACCCGCCTTTGCCTTGAACTGGCTTCAGCCCTTATACCCTGTCCGGCTGCAGATCGAGCCGATTGCATGAAGGCCTTGCTCTGCACATCCATCGTGAGACCTGTTCGGTTCAGGATGAGGTATGGACTGTACACCGATACCCTGAATGCTCCTCCACTATCCGGCACGTTGAAGAAATGCAGCTTCAACTTCAACTGGAGGCCTTGGTCATCCTTCAAGGACAAGGTATGCTCCCTTCTGAAATCTTGAGCATTCCCGTTTATGATAGAGAAGTCGCTCTGCTTGAACACCGTATCTTCGAGGTTAACACTCAGAAGCAGAAGATGAGACAGCTCCACAACGTGAACTGGGCTGACACCACCCTTTCGTAAGAAGTTTGTCCAATCTTTCCTCGTATTCTTGTCATAGATGCGGTATTTGAAGTCATAGGGTAGCAGATTCTGAATCTCAACAGGAGCAAAGATCCGAATGCGCATGTATGGGTAAACCTTGGTAAGCGGATCTCTTGCATTGAAGGTAGCGTTCGTTTGGAAGTAAAATGGAGGAGACTGCTGGCCACCCTCACTCAAACACTTAATGGTACGGGTCGGACGGCGCAAAAGGTCCTTCCAATACAATTGATCATGCGACCAATCATATCCAAAACCTTGGTCAGGTCGGATAACGATCGAATGCATAAACGCAGCCCCCACAGGCGCAGGCCGAGCATCTCCAGGAAGAATCTTCTCGATCTTGAGAAGATGACCGTTTTGCGGGTTGAAGACGCCGAGTTCCACGGGAATCTGCGTGTTATTCTCGACTAGAAGTGGCGAGCGAATCGTGATGTACTTCACATTGTCTGGTCCCAACTTGACTTCCACAAGGAGTCGGTGAAGTACAGTGTCCTTCTTGGGCTTCAGATTGTACAACATCTCTCCTTCTCGGACGACTGGGATACGGGTCACACTCTCGAAACCACTACCTTCGAGCTTCACACCGACGAGGCCGGCTTGGCCTTCTGGTGCCAAGGTCTCACGCATGGATGTCGAGTCTTCGAATCGCCAGGGATACTCCTCGCCGTCAGCAAGCTTAGCGGCCGGGCCATCCTCCCCTTCAGCAACATCGGCCCATACGTGAAGGTCAAATCCAGTATGGTTCCGGATGCGATAAGGCGCATCGGCTCCTCTTGGTTTCGAGAGTACGTCCTCATCAGTGGAGAAGAACTTGAAGGACTTGGAGGCCAGATCGATAGTAGCAGACGTTACCGTAAGCTCCATCGTCTTGTGAGAGTAGACATCAACAGAGAAAACTTCTGGGTGGACCTCCTTTGCCATGTGGAATCCTAGTTGCCAGGGCTCGATGAGAGGCTCCCATGCTGATTTGGAGAAGTTGTACACGTTGACAAAGGTATCAAAACTAGTATCTGCCGTAAGTGTAGAAGACCAATCGCGAGCATCAACATTGAACTTCTTAACACTCCAATCAAGCAGAGGCAGATCATGCAAATCACCAATGAGGATGACTCTAATACCATCAATTTGAGCCTTGAGCTCCTCTCGTTTTAGAACAATGGAGTGTTGGTGGGAAGATCTGTTGTCAACGGTATCCACTGCACCACTCGGGCGCCGATTCGATCTTCTCGTAGGTGCCGTCGAATTCGGTTTAGCGACTGATGATTTCCTTCTTGATCTAGCGCTGGGTGTGCCTTTAGCGTCTGTTATTGCCTTGATTTCGCCGGTTTCGTCTGGGGAGGCTCTCTCGGCCCGCATCTCGGACGCCTTGTTGACAATCTGGATTGCCATCAAAATATCACGAAGTGAAAGACGCAAAACAAGAGGCTCGATGTGGATATCAATAGAGGTTAATGATGCGCCTCTGTCCTGAGGGCGACTATCCATCGACATTTCGAGAGTGAAATCATCAAGGATTCGCAGTCTGCTGGTTTCGAACTTGTCCATGCGACAGAGGAACATGCCGACTTTGCTCACATGCAGGGTCGATACGTTTTGCTGCGAGAAAAGAACCTCCTTCGCACCAAGGACTATTGCCTCGGTATGTGGGATAGCGGGATTGGCAATAGTGATAATCTGAGCATCAACTAAGCTCACTCTAAAAGATACTGTCATTTTGTTTTCGGCAGCGGGCTCCTCGGGCGAAGGCGAGACCAAGGACTCGGTTGTGCTCTCCGCGGTGCTGGATCGAGGCTCATCCTCTTCAGGCGATTCCTCCTCATTATCCACCTCTACAGGCTCGCTTGTAGCAAAGACCGAGTTGGCAAAGGACTGAAGAGCCGACAGATAGTCGAGGGCTAGGATGATGCGCGGGCTGTCAATAGTCAACATGGCGATAAGATGTTTGTCGGGCCCTGGGGATATGGTAACGCTAGCCATGAACTGCTGCTTGACATCGTTGTTAATCAATGACATGATCTTCCTGAATTTGTTCGTTTCCTGCTTCCTGCTATCACGAATTGAGAACGAGTGGATCAAGAGCTCTGATTCTAAAGAACCGTCCGTGAGCATGCGCAGCTTGACCCGGGTGTCATTGAGCGAGAATTTGGATAAGCTGGAGTCATCGAGGCTACCAATAGGCGTATCATCCTTCCCAAGAATGAGCTCAAGACCCACGTTCTCGGCTTTAAAGATCATGTCGAGTCGCACCCATGTTTCCTGTTTGCCATTCGGATCCGCGGCTGTGGCAGTCTGCTGGCTTGCACTTTGGCTGACAATAGACTGCGCCTCACTCTGCTCGGTGAGGGTTGGGAGAGCTTCCATTGCCTCTATTTCCTGTTGTTCAGAGTCCGTCACAAAGGCATTGGGAGCTGTTCTCGATATGTCAAGAAGGAACTTGAGCTGCTTCTGTGAGACCCGAAGGTTGATAGGTGACATTGTCCCTTCAATCTCCATGTCTGGGCGTGGGTTGTCTGGCTGGTGCTCAAGGTAGCATATGCTAAAGTCAAGGTTGACCTTTTGAATCATTTCGAGCTCCTCTACCACGCCTCCAGCATAGTGAAATTTGGATGTCAGGCGGATATTGCGAATTCCGGACGATATCAGGTTCACGGCGGGACTGTCAGGTTCCTCGTCAAGAGGCACGAATGTATTCTTAGCATATATTTCACCAAGATGAGCAGTCACCGTATCGTAGGGACGATCTTCGCTCATAGCGCCAGGGAAAACCAGAATGGGAGTCATGACCACCACATCAAATCGCATCCGAGAAGCATTCTCCTGTAGTTGATTGGCTTGATTGGCTGCCGCCCGTCGAGCAGCATTGAAAATGGCTTGCATCTTGCCGAACTTGACGAGGAAGTTGATGATTTTCCGATACGGTTCTTCAAGGAAATTGATCTTGATCGAGCCTGATCTTAGGAATACTTCCGAGTCATAACCCGGATAATCGGAACTCTCAGGGTCAAAAGTCTCGTACTTAAAGTCGGCAAAGTTATCACCTTCGATGGTCAGAAGCCTTCGTAAATCGGAGCTCTTTTTCGCGCCCGTATTGACATCGTCTATCAAAGTCAAGCTGCCAATGCGAGACTGGATCAACATAGACCGGCCAACCAGGAATATTCCTACATCGGCTGTGTGAAGGCTGAGCGTAGCTAGTCGCACGCCGTCATTGTTCAGTATCAGGGCGATACTCTTCATGTCGGCCTTGATGCGAATCTTCCCTGCCTGCTGTGGTTGTTGGTCAGCGGCATCAACATCCGCAATCGCATGTTGTGCCTCGGCGTCTTGGTCATTGCCTTGCTGTGGATTTGTGAATGTCAAGAGGATAAAGTCAAGTAGGGTCAACAGCGTTTTCCTCGTAACCACGAGATTGATGGTGGAGACAGAGATGTCAAGATTCATTGCTACACCTTCGTACGTAGACTGAAATTCGGGAGACTCAGGCTTCACTTTGACGAATTTCAGGTAGAAGAGATCCTTATTTTCGTCCGCGTCAAAGCCCGTGGACGAGAGAATCTTTTTGAATTCTGGGACTGGATTCTCTTCAATGTAATCATCCACGCTGAGAGACTTGAGGATCACTTCAGCCACCATATCAAAGGGTCGCATATAGAAGTCTAATGCAAAGCCTTCAGCAACGAGTTCAACCAACAGCTGTTCTCGTAAGGCGTCGTTTGAATCGGAGCGGAACAGGGAACCACGAAGGCGGCCAACTGTGAACTTGAACTCGAAGTCTCGACGGTGAATGTCAGGCAGCTTGTCCGCACTTTTACTGAGTTGATCATGGTCTTCGGTGTCCGACTCGTCATCCACAACAGGGAGTTCTCTTTGCCCAATAGGCTGGAAGGAAGACGATCTAGCTCGGGTGCTCGTCGTTGAGGTCTCTTGCTTGGTCTTGGGTGACTTTGGCTCCTGTGCTTCATCATCAAAGCGCGGGATGGCAATGTCGATCAGCTTCATTAGGCCCTTATATTTAGTGTCTGACATTGAGGCGTGAAGCTCAGGAAGGTGACCGGATATGCGTGTTCGAGTAAGTTCGGTGAGCTTTGGAACGATGCACATCTCCAAAACGAAATCGACGTTGATGCGGTCGATGATGTGTAGGTTTTTTGACTCAACATCGGGTCCAAGCTGAGATTTTGTGGTCTCAATTCCCGGGCCTATAACGACTTGCGTAGAGTCAAGCTTAATCAAAAACCTATCGTAAAGCAGATGCTCCAGCTCTTTATAGTCTCCCATGTCATACTGTCGTTTTTGCTTTGCCTGAATATCCCTCATGGTCTGCCTGTCGACCAGCTCACTGTTCACGCTTGCATGACCAGCATCAATAATCAAGCACAATGAGCTGTCATGAGTTATGCTCTCTGGGATGATGATCAAAGGTGCATGGATATCAAACTGCGCGTCGACTTTCTTGTGCTCCTGTAAAGCAAACTCCAAGCCTGCTCGGGTTTGCTGCCGAATACCTTCCACGGTGGCACCGGCCGAGTCAAGGATAGCACCGATGGATTCCATGTGTCGCTCAGGTGGTTTGAAGAATCTTGCAATTTCCACGATAAACCTAGGGTTATAGATGACCTCAATACTCTTCAGCTTGACCTTTACAGCCGAGTCAGCGTCGCTCTCCAGAGGGTTTTGTTCAAGTTGCAAGTGGAACAAGCTATCCTCATCCTCTAGGTCATCGGGTTTATCTGCTGGGTCAAATTCTCCACTGCTGGACGTTTGAGACAATCGGTTCTTCGGCTCTGGAAGCGAATCCTTGACTTTGACAATCTGCGGGTATAGACTGCCCTCGGTGGTTCCATCATAAACTCTCAAGCCCCCGAGGTCAAGGTCCATGAAGAAAGAGTCAGGACGTTGCATGGCTTTAGCCCTGAAATTGTCGAACACAAACTTCATGACCTCATTCGCAGCACCATGAGGACCGCGTACTAACGTCAAGCTTCCGGCCTTCAAACCAGCATTGACTTGAAGTTTGACCCACTCTCTTGGAACGTCAACGCTCTCTGTAATTGTCTTCTTCTCGTCCCAGTCGATGGCGCTATAGAGCTCTTGCCGTTGCTCCTCGGTCATGGCGGGCTCCCCCTCCTCTTCTTTCTTCGACCCCCATATCCACTCGGACCAAGTCTGCTGGCGCGCAGGCTTCTTCACGCCTACATTCTCTTTGCGTAGTTGGTTCCTCGCGAGTGAGCGCCAGAAGCGAATATCTTCGTAGCTCAGCTTTCTCTCCAAGCGGTTGAACTCTTCCGTATCTTCCGGTGACATAGGCTCTTCCCGTTTCTTCTTTTTGAAAAGGTCAATGTACGCGATTCGGTCATCTCTTCGCTCCTTGATGTAGTCCCAGGTCCATCGCCTGTTTCGGTCATGAATTTTTCTGAGCACTGCTTCCCCGGCATACCTGAACCAGGCTTTGGGGTCTTCCTTTGGTCGAGACTTTGGCTGGAGTCTCTTGTATTCTTGGTGACGGATAAAGAAGTGGAAGAGGTCGACAAGCATCAAGCCATCACGATATTGCTCATCGTCCAGGACAAAACCGATTTCGTCGAATAGTAGCCGCGCGTTGATAGCCGGTCGGTCATGCTTCCCGCTCTTGTCCATCTCTAGACCAGCACGTCCACTAACGGGCCGGAGGATAAACTGGTTACCATCTTCATTGTCAATCCCGGATCTCAGCCTCTCCAGGAGCTCCGCATGTTCAATTCCCTGTGCTTCCGCCCCAACGTCGGAACCTCGACCCGTGCCGAGAAGCTCAGAATCTGTGTTCCAATATACGGAAAGTGCACCCAGGATCGCGAGCTTGTGTGTCGTGCTGGAGGTCGACTGGATGAAAGTGGGTTTCCACTCCGAGTCCGTGCTCACGGCACTCAGTTCCTTCAAGGTAAACCCGACAGCGAATGGGTGTCCAGGAGAAGCCAGCGAATCTTCGTAGCGGAAGTGCACGTTTTTGATGGAGATCTGGAGATTATCGATCACAGCGGTGACGAGACTTTGGGTAAAACTCTGATTTCGGCGTTGCTCCTCCTGGCTCATCCCTTCCGAGTTGCGCTCTCTCAGGATCTCTGCACTATCGATCTTGTCCATTTTAATGGCGTTCGCACGCCTCTCTTCCTCCTCCGGGTCATAGTCCACATCCTCCTTTGGTGCTGCAAGAAGGAATACATCCTCAATATCGACCTTGACGGGTTTTCCTCGCAGATTCGACCAGGGTATGGATAATGTAAGCTCGCCAACGTGGCCTTCGACGACGTTGAGAGGAAGACGTAACTGGTCGAGAGCTTCCCGTCGCAGTTCGAGGTTGCGAAGTTTCACATCTCCAGACCATATACCGATATTCAGCTGCTTTGCGTCAAAGTTTTTGACGTAGATGCCCAGAAACCGGTTGAGCAGGTTAGCCACCAAGCCTTCCAACATGGTAGCGAGCTGCGGCCGTGTCCCGGGCCCGGAAAAGGTGTTGGATGATCACGGCGGATGTCTATGTCTTGAGATGCAGGTCTACATACAAGAACAATAGTCAGTTTCAAATCAAGGTAAATAACCTGGGCAGGTCTAGACCGGGGAAGAGGGGTAGGCGCGCATGGGCAGGCAGGAGAGCTCAAGGGATACTACTCACCTAAATCAACATGAGGATATTGATTGTACTCGAAAATGATTCCGGAAATCATCAACAAGTTCTGGGTAAGCATGCACGCGGTTACGCACGCAATTCGATGTGCTCGGGCTGCTCCAACCTCTCCTACCGCGGGTCGGACGCTAGGCCTAAAGGACAAGGAAATGACGTTGCTGTTTCGGGGTATCTAACGATAACAGATCAAAGAAGAAATAATTGAATCAACACGGAAATAGTCCACTGCTAACTAGACGTTGATTCTGATCTCCAGAGCACGCTCGATGGTGAATTGTTCGCTGTGCCTGGTAAACGTGTGTTTGGCAAAAAGGGGGACAGATGACGTCGATGCTACTCACTCGCCCGCTTGGCTGCCTTGTTTTCCAGGCATTAGACCGTAGGGTTTCTAAACCTGGTGCCTTGGAGCCTGACGGGCTTTGGGTATGCGAAGTTGGTGCACTTCGTCGCCCGTAGCTGTCTACCACAGACTGCATAATATCACCTCATCCATTCGTCGTCTCGAGGATTGATTGCTTGCCAACGCCAGAAATCTCCGCTCTCTCGAGTCAATCTCCAACAGCTTCAAGGTGAGCATCTCGACTGCTGCACCTCTATCTTGAGTTTCAGCTTTCCCACCCCAATTGGTGCAAGGCGCCGCCCACCGAACCTCTATCCGAACTTTCCACCTCGGTTGCTGATACAAGAGTCCGAGAAAAATAGCTGCTGCATACCACAATGCTGTACCGTCAAACCGCTGCGCGCTCTGTCCTCAGGGCCCTCTCGAGCTCCAATGCCTCTGTGGCGCGCTCCTCGCTCGTCAACAATGTGTTCAAGGCTCAATTGACATCGTCTGCTCGCGTTCCCGCCCGCCCGACTGTGTCGTCAAACCTAGCTCTCGCTGCTCACAAGCCTGTCACCACTGCTCTCGTCCGTTACGCTTCTTCTTCCAGCAAGGTGGGAGCTACAATTTCAGTCGACATCTGGGGTTAATTGCTGACATGTTGTCTTTCAGAGCGACGAGGATGTTGATGTCATGGCTGGTATCAAGGGTGATGCGGTACGTATATCCGCTATGACTTGGAAAGATGTTTTGTTTCTTCCGTTTGAGTTACTGATATCGTGTTATGCAGAAAGTTATCAAGGAGACGTTCAGCCTCGATGCCGTTCCCAAGGACGCTATGTACCTCGGCATGGCTGGTGTGATTCCTTACCTCGCTACCTCTCTTCAAACCGTCTACCTTGCCTACGAGGTCAACCGCGCCAACGCTACTGGCGACGGTCTCCTCTTTGATGGTCAGAGTGCCGAGCTCATGCTGCACATGCTCGAGCCCATCCAGGTCGGCTACGGTGCTGTGGTAAGTACAAGTCATACTTCACATGTGGGCTTGGAAGCTAATCTACTGGTTAGATCCTCTCCTTCCTCGGTGCTGTCCACTGGGGTTTTGAGTGGGCTGGATACGGCGGTCGCTTCGGCTACAGGCGCTATGCTGCCGGTGTCATCGCCCCCGCCGTTGCCTGGCCTACTCTCCTGTTCCCCGTTGAGCACGCCCTCATCACCCAGTTCCTTGCCTTCACCTTCCTCTATTACAACGACGCCCGTGCTTCCGTCAAGGGTCTCGCTCCTCAGTGGTACAGCATGTACCGCTTTGTCTTGACCTTCATTGTCGGCGCCAGCATCGTCGCTACCCTTATCGGCCGCGAACAGATCTCCGGTGTTGTCTCCCGGGACCACAACATTTCCGACAAGATCAGCGCCCTTCTTTTCCTCCAGAAGAAGGAGAAGGAGGAAGCTGCTGCTCGCAAGGCTGCTGCTGCTGAGGCCGAAGAGTCTGAGTAAATGTGCCACCATTTGCGATACATAAACTATATGAAGTGAATCTGGATAGATGGTGGTGGCTGTTGACAGCAGCAGGTGTGACAGTATAAAGTCTTGTTCCTTAGTTTGTCATACTCGAACTCTTGTAGATTACGTGCCGAATCAAATCCAGCGAACTGGTATCTCCTTTGTTAACGGAGTAAGCGTTTTGCTATATTGGTAGTTTAGGGCTGTACAGAGCTGAAGCTCAAATATAGTGTAGCCTCCCAGCCTGTCAACATCAATGAGGGAGCTTTCGCATCCTTCCACAACTCACCATATAAGTGTTAAATAACCATCTCAACTCGTTGAGAACACTGTTGTTGTCGGCTCCCGGCATGTCCACACTCCACCCCAACCAATCTTGGCACCAATTCGGTTCATTGATTGATAAAGCGGGATCCGCTCATCATCGCATCATCCCCTCCACAAACTCCGACATTATTAAAGCCGATCCTATCATGTCTTTCAATTAACTCCGACATTGATACAATATATATATATATTCTTACCGTCCGACAAGTCTGAGCTCCAGAGAGTGAGGTATTTAGGAAAGCCCAACCAGTCGAGACGAGACGGGACCGCAAAATTCATTACGGCGCACACGCTAGAATGCAATCCTTCATCCGCCGCGGCGCAGCCCTCTTCACGCCCTCCCCCTCCCCCTCTCCCTCGCAATCAGGCCCCTCAACACCGAACCCCTCGTCGCGCCCGATCCTTAGCTCCGAAGACTTCACGAAAGCGCCCGTCCCCGAAACACTCTTTGCAAAGACAGACCCGGCAACAGATGGCGAGGAATGCGAGCATGACTGCGCGACGTGCACGATCAAATACCCTGCCAAGTTCGAGGTTGATCAGGAAGATGAGCTTTATGGGCATGTGAACGGGTGGTCGACGCATTTGCTTGTTGCGACAGGAAAGACGGACTGGGTGAGGGATGTTGCGGACGAGGAGGGGAGCGTCATGGAGGCTGTTGAGCGCGGGGGGGTTTTGCCGGGGAATGGGGTGAGTTGTCTCTCTTCATTGTGACTTGTGGGGTATCCATGATGAGCGATTGCTAATAATGGCTCGTTGGTAGAAACTGAAGCTGTCCGCGAGTAACATGCCGGTCCCGGACGAGTACCATGCCCATGCAAAAGGCGAGCAACCAACTACAGTGCTCCTCTTACCGGACTTCACCATCATCGACCACGTCACGCCGAAGCTTGTACCGGACCTAATCAAGAACTTTGTTGACCCTGCTCTTACGTCGACCACGCCGTTAACCGGGGTACCAGCCCCAGCTGGCGCAGAAAACCCAGAAGCCGGAACAATGACAGAAGAGCAAGTCATGTCCTCTCTCAAGTCGCGGCCCTGTCCGCACGCAGCAGTAATCCTGCTCTGCTCACAAAAGACACGAGACGCGCGGTGTGGACAGTCTGCACCGCTCTTAAGACGCGAGTTTGACCGACACCTCCGTCCACTAGGCCTGCATCGGGACTTGGATGACGAGCGGCCTGGTGGCGTGGGAATCTATTTTATTAGCCACGTCGGAGGGCACAAGTATGCGGCTAATGTGATTGTGTACCGAAGACGAGATTTTGATTGGTACAAGGCTGCGGAATCTCAGGCTGATCCTGTAACTGAAGCGGGTAAGGATGAGGGTGCTTCCCAGTGTATCTGGTTGGCAAGAGTAAGGCCGGAAGACTGTGAGAACATTGTCCGGTATACAGTTCTACAGGGTAAGGTGGTAAAGCCTGGGACACAGTTGAGGGGTGGGTTCGATAGAGAAAGAGGGTTGATTAGTTGGTAGAGCCAAACATATGAAATATCTAGATTATAGAACGAACCCGGTCGGTTTGATCATTTTATGCTCTTCGACTGTATGTTTGAGATGGGTCCACCCATAGTTTGACACACGGTCAATGCTTTGTGCAGATGTATATCTCGTGAATGTTTTGATCCGGAGTATGCTAACGAGCCCCCTATTAGGGCTACCACCAACAACAGCAGGCATGCGGTAGCTGGTGTTGAATTTGCTCTCTGTTATAAAAGGGACCTGCTGCAATGCAGACTTTGTATGTGTGCTTTTAGCATCCAGGAGTCTAGAATCTCCTTGTTTATAGTGGGTGTACTGGAGACCGGTCGTTTGATATGATTACCGCTACACGGATCTTCTATTCAACATATTAAAGACTAGATTTGGCTCCGCTCGTAATCGGGTAATGCCCATTTGACCATCCATTCCGACTTGAGCACCTCTTCAGCTGTCGGTCACTCTTCTGGCCGGAATGACAGCATCCACCGCATCAAATCCAGGTACGCAGTTTTCTCATCTTCCCCCATCTCATCTCCTACTCTCCGCCTCCACTTCTGCACGCCAACCTCAAAGGATTCCTGAAGCGGAAGCCATCTATTTTCCCTGTGGGATTCCGTTGGATGCCCATCCTCATTGAAAAATCGCGGTCGTCCTTCCCAGCGCCGCCACCACTCCGAAGGCATAGGTCCAAGAACATCGACATGTTGGGACACTATCTCATCCTCATGCACGAAGTCAGTGCTAAAAATAGCTTTCATTCCGACAATCTCCCAGATTGCCGTAGCCAGACTCCAGATGTCTGAGGGATATGCGAGGGGGGTCTGCGGCTTGAATTTGGCTTCTGGGGCTCGGAAAGCGGGTGGCGTATGGCAGTCTTGCCCAAGACGTTCTTCTGAAGCGGCTGAAAACGCCTCACCGAAGTCACTAAGAAGCGGGTGCACGTCGGATAATGAAAACTCCTCTGCATATTTCCCTAAGAACAGCGGTACAACTGCCTTGGCTGGGGCATTGGGGGGTAATGGTCTCCCGTCACATTGCGTGACAGGGACTGTCTCGGGCTCACTATACTTTTCATAGAATTCCTTGATGGAAAGGTCATCGAAGCTTGCTGGGAGCTTAACCAAGATGTTGCCTAGGTGTATATCTAGATCAACGATTCGCGAACATCAGCTTACTGGTAAAACGCAGGTAGATGTCGCGATCGCGTGACAAACCTCCGTGAACATAGCCTTGAGAATGTGTATAAGCCACGGCCTGTGTAAGTCCATATGACAGTGCTCGAGCGACTTCGAGGGAAAAAAGACGGCTAAAGGAGATTTCTCTGAGATTGCATTGTGCAGGGGTCACTGTGTAGCACGTATGTCTTCCATTGGGACCTTGCACTTCGAATTCATCGAGGAAAACAGGTACTAAATCACGTCCGGGACATGCGGGCGAGTATGATGGGAAAGGATTAGACAGAACCTTGAGGATTTTTGTCTCACGCGGAAGCAAGTCCGCTATATTGATCTTGACTGCAACATATCGCTTGAGATGAGTATCCAGGGCAAGCCAAACAGTTGAGTATCCCCCAAAGCCAAGTTTATCTGCAATATGATATCTGTTATTTAGCAGGTCCCCGATGCTGATAGGATGATAACCTCCAGGGTGATATTTTTCGAGTGTCTCTACACCCTTGATCCAGTTGTACTCGATGCGATGATTCGCCGTTGTAGAGCACCGCCGCCCGAAATATCCCAATACGGGCTTTCGAGGGCGAAAGAGGGGTTGGGAAATTGGGAATGACACAGGATTCGCAAACCATTTCGAGCCGCCAGTCATGGTACATATGTCGGCGTGGTAGATCAAAGACATTGCTAAAAACGCCCTAAGAACTTAAAACGCAGCAAGCTACAGTGTATGGTGAAATGTGACCACGCCTCTAGCCTAGTTAACTAATCAGCCCAATTAAATTAGTCATCTGTAGCTAGAAGGCGTTGACAGTTGACACCACCCCAAACTTTGGCAGATGGCGTTATGGAGTAGAATTGACAGGTCGGTAAAGTTAAACAGAGCCTAGGCAAACCTTCCTAGCGCGTCGACGCCATTCCTGTCGACGGGCGGTTCGGTTGGTATTAGCACAAACTCAGTCCTTCCCACCCAGATCTGAGCATCATCCCACAGTAGCCATCGACTTCCGCGGATAGGCGACGACCGGTCTAGTTCAAGGATCCAGCTGTCTCGCTGATTTTGGCCCCCGTTTCTGAAGCCGACTTGGCGAGACTTGAGAGAGCCTGGTCGCTCTATGAAACAGGAGAGGACGTCAACGAGTCTGTTCACTGGCTCAATAGCCGATCCTGTGGCCAGAGACATTGGTCCGCGTTCCGATGGTGGCCAATATCTCGACAAAGCTGAGGAGAGGGATTAAACCAAAGCTTGTCATCCCTGGCTTAGTGCGGTGTACATATGCCGTTCAAAGCCAGAGGACCCTTGTGGAAGCTAAAAGCTCATCGTAGCGAGGAAAGTCTTTTTGCTTTAGGGTCCCGGCAAGCTTGTTAGCGGAAGGTGTTTCTGAAGAGAAGACAAAAGATTCCTTGGTAAACGAACTGCCAAAGGTACCCGAGTCATGAAACAACAAGATACCCAGTTTGTGCAGCATCAGAGCCATGAGAGCTTCATTCCAGCGATCGACTTGCTCACAGCAAAAGCAAACGAGTCACATGGATAGATAGCCGCCGCGCATATCCGCGTCGGAATAGCCAAAGAAGGAAAGATAAAATACCCTACGTCGTAAGAGCTTTACTGGTGAATGCGAGGTATGCCAACATTTGCAGAAGTAAAGAGCCTCTTGTGATAGTACCAAAGTACTATGCTACCAAGAACCAACGCCACAAGCGAATCCGACTCCAGGGCCAGTCACAAGGATGGGCCAAATCATGTGGAGCGTGGAGCCGGAACGAGCTACCCAGGGGCCAGGATTGAGCTACCAGGATTAGTTAATAGAATGAGGGATGAGACCGTCAATCTGTCAATCTGTCAAGTCGGGAGATGAGTTCCACGGGGCCACGCCAATTAAACCTTAATAAAAACAAAGCCAATGTCGCTGACTCGGAAGTCCTCACACTGTTGCCGCAGTCTCAGCACTAGTACTTTGCCCCGTAGGCTTCTGGGCTCGTTGGATCGCGGCATCACCAGCGCCTTCCAAACAAGGTAAATGCAGCATAAGATGGGGATCCGAAAGAAGCTGGAGGATGGAGAAGTTGGTTGACGTTCCGAGATACCGGCTCCAGTTCCGGATTCCTGGTAGTGACTATCAGTGTGCCAGTCTGGGTCTCCTCGCGTCCAACAGCTGGTACCCCAGGCTGTACGGAGTAAGGCGTCTGTCTTGTCTTGTCTGCTGGTCTCCTTACATATAGGGTTATTTCGGGATTGGGTCAATATCCTATCAGATAATGATCGTGGAATGCGTCGCGTTGAATGCAATTCAGCTCGGCTCACCAAGATGTATAGGTATAGACCGGAAGCGACAGCCGTGAATCCAAGTGATCCACGGCTACACCGGGTCCTCAGCGCCAAATTAAACTCAGGAATGTGAGACCTGATTCGATCTCAGCAATTAAATTGCAATCTCAGCTGGCCCCTAACTTGAGTACGGAGTACTTTGTACGAGTGATAGCGCCTAAGGACAAAATTAGCATCAGCCAAACACCAGACCCCGAGATAGGCGCCCTTTGTGTAGTGGACCGGGAATGTCAAAGTGTCATTTGGCGCGGCTGGCTTCAATTTCTTTGCACTTACTTCGTAAGTTCCCTAGCAAAGTTAAGCTTGGATAGCGGCTGTTAGCCTCACCTGTAGATCTCGCGTCTTTCTCCGGAGGGCTACGTCCCCGATAGGAGATAGCAAGCGAGGTGAGGAATCTCCACAGGGCCGTACCCACTGGGAATCTGGAACAACATCTACTCCGTAATTTCAGGATGTAAATCTGGACACGGGGAGTAGTTACTTTCCGTACTCCGTACAATGAGTTGAGTCCATATAAGCTCAATGACCCGAACAATAATCAGACAATTATCAGCCTGAGCAGGGACCAGCCTAGCCTGCTCGTGACTAACAACCAGGATCAAGGCTGGGATCAAAGCAGCCAAAGTCTCTCTATATGTGTACGAACCAATCAATCAAACCTATCGAAAGCGACATGCTTACTGTAGGAAGGACCAGCGTCGCCCCCACTCACCCCTTAGGCAGAAATTCCACATCCTCTGCCTTGGTTATGGGCATATTTCGAGACTCGATTCGGATCACCCAGCGAGTAGCGATGGTCGTAAATACTCCGTACAGCTGTCCACGTACTCCACTTGGAGCCATTTCGGGCCGCACTTGCGAGAAGGCTAGTCCAGACCTGGACGTACCGCGGAATTCCTGAGCAGAAGTGATAGCCTTGCTGCCTGATATGTCTGATAGGACATTAGGACTGCACAGTCGACGATCAAGGGCTGCTGATCACTTGCATTTCCCGGATTGAATCGCCCGAATGGCTAAAAGGACCCCGGATTCTTTACCCATGTGGCATTCGACCGATAGGCGCAACTTCAGCCCCCTTTCCCTATGGATTCACGAATCGTAGTCTGCGGTTTGTACTTTGTAGTCTGTCTGCCCACGCAATCGCATTCTTCGGCTCCTGCTGGCAGCATGGACCATGGATTGTGCCTGTCACCGTGAGCATAATCTACGGAGTAACATAATGCCAGTCTTGCTTACCGCATTTCTTGATGTCGCGAGGAGGAAAAGGATTATTCTCCGGCGCCCCGCGGAAGCTCACTCGCCAAATCTAGTCACTGGTCTCCTCGTAAACTGCATTCCTTGGTTCCCTTGTAGTTGGGTAAGATCAAATAGTTTTTCGTGATAGTGTATTGTACGGCGTGATGAGATGCAGCACTGAGCTCCCTCTGTCCTGGGATTCGGTCAGTCAGGAGAGGTGGAGCTGGCACAAGGAACAGTCAACAAACTCGCCAATCCTTGGCTTACGTCATGAAAAGCATACCTGCCTAACTACTCGACACCTTTTCACAATCACTGTACGGAGTAGGAGTTGTATGTTTGTTAATTATAGGAGGACTGGATAATGCAGCTAGTAAAAACCACGCATCGCTAGTTGTGGTATCGTATAGTACGTTTCGATGATCGACCTCCTACTGCGCACGCTGGTCACTCTATTTGGGGGCGACGGCTCAACGCCAAGCGCGGTGGGTGGTGATGCTAATTGCTGCCAGAGACTCGGGAGAAGGTGGATGCATAATGCAGGATGACGATTTAGCATCCATAGGATAGTGTCTCCAGCCGCCGGTCGTCATTACAGCCCTCAATTGCGCTACAATTGACGCCTTCTTTTTTGGAGCAGCGTCAGCAGCAGATATACTGATTACCACACGAATTACTACTGGCGGCGACTATTGTCAGGCAGCCCGCCAAATTGCCGACGCTGACCGAGATGTATAAGAGAGGCGATGTGCCTTCGGATCAAATTCCCGACTGTAAACTGTAAATGTATGGTATCAAACGTTATGACAAAACGCCTTTCCCTTGCCTTTTAACATGAAAACCAACCCGGTCAACGTAGCAAGCAGATAATCAAACACGTGATATCAAAAGACCCAAAACATGGGCTCGCTCTGAAAGGACAGGTAGAGCCAAAAGGAAAGCCCAGCAATATGCCGTATCGACATTCGTGACACGTGAAGGTGAGAGCAGAGGCGGACGCCTCTTCCAAAGTTCGATCGGAACCAAGGTTACCTGGGTTGAAGCCCAGTGTTCTCGTGGCCGGTGTGGACCGTGCCGAAGTTTATCCTCAGCAGCCTGTTCCAAGGAATGCAAAGTCCGTTCCCTCTGGCGGATCCAAGAGTCTCATAACAGGTGGCTTGCACTCGAGGTTGGAGCCGTAGGGTGGTATGTATGGGTGGCTTTCAACCGTCGGCGAGTGATATATGGGTTGCTGGTACTCCACTGGTACGAACCCCATGCGATGCGGATCGTACCCCTGGTGGTGGTGCTGTTGGTGTTGCTGGTGCTGCCGCTGTTGGTGTTGGTGTTGTTGTTGCTGCTGCATCATGTGCATGAATTGCTGCGCATGCTGTACATCAACGGATGAGGTGACGGGAATATTATGCGTCACAATCGGCGGCTGTTCTTGCATCGTTACGGGACGCATTGGCACACTTTGCTGTGGGTAGAACTCGTGAGTCGGTGTTGGCGCATTGGAATAGTACGCTTGTTGGTTAAGAAGATACTGTTCATTCGGGAGAGAGGTGGCGACGGGGGTAGGATATGAGTGCTCAGAGAGCGTGTCCTCCGACGGCATTCGAGCCATCGATCCTAGAGTGTGAGAGCGGGATTGATGTTTGGTAAGGGTGGTTTTGCGACAAAAGCTCGACAGGTCAGCCAGGTTTTGGGACAAGCTTTTCGTTCAGAAGCTTACCTGCGCTCGCAAGCGGGTTCCTGACACACATAAGGACGTTTCCCCGTGTGAATTCTGCGGTGACGAGCCAGACTTGAGGACTGAGAACGTCAGCAATAGTAGTCAAGATCGCGAAGATGGGCGGGGTCAGACATCAGAGAAGGCTTTGTGACACCCTTCATGGTCGCAGACATGAGGTTTCTCGCCTGTATGAGTACGGGCATGTACAGTCAATGCACTCCTTTGGATGAAACTCTTATTGCAGTCCTTGACGTTACACTGGTACGGTCGCTCGTTGGTGTGTATCCGAAAGTGTCTGCAGAGATCTGATTTGCGATTGAAGGACTGAGAACGTTAGTGAGGAGTGTGCGAAGGAAAGACATATTATCACCTTGTCGCATGTATCCCAGGAACAGGCAAAGTCGCGTCCGCCGCCAGGAGCCATGGCGGAACGAGTCGTGGAAGCGGTAGAGCTGGAAGATCGGGAAGTTTAGAAAATGTGGGGATGGGCCCAAGCGACGATGGTCCGATCGAATGAATCGGTTCGGAAACCAGGGATGGGTTCAGGCAGAAAGATGGCAGCGATTGCGATAAGAAAAGTAGATGAGTGAGAATGAGATGTATCCAAGGGGCGGAGGCAATGGTATGGCCACCAAAGCGACGGCAGTTGGGATGGGAGGCGAAGAAGGTTGCGAGGCGCAGAACAAGAGAGACGGAAGAATGCGAAAAAGAAACACAGAAGCGTCGGAGCGACAAGGACAAGGTTATCACAAAACAGGCGAGTCCAGGATGCGGCGTTTGGAGGGCCTGGAGCTGGACAGAGGAATGGTGGATCGGAAGTCACGGTGCTGGCGCTGGCTTTGAGGCTGGAACATAATATATCTCTTATAGCAGAATGTAATATCCGCGTATAGTGGTCAAGGCGGTTATACAAAGACGGAGGGAGAGGGTATAAATAGAGAGGCTCGGTCTTTGCTCTAGAGGGAGATTTAATCAAGTCGCAGCTGGACCTGATCTTGCCAGAACAATAGCCCAAGGCTAGCTCTGTCGAGTTAGCAGAGAATAATTGTAAACGGAGTATGTAAATTACCGAGCAGAAAGAGAAGGCAAATATAGGCACGTTAATTCCAAAGTATTATTAATTGTTGGGATTTGGAAGATATTCTGAAGGAAGCTCAAGAGACTAACAGAGGCTAAGAGCGAGAGGGGGTGGACTCACTCCACGAGAAAGCGTCGCGATGATTAGCGGAGCGCAGCGATTAGCGGTTGGAGCTAAAGACTAGGCACAGATTGGCTGTGGAGACTAACCAGCGCTATCTCTCAAACTGACAGCTGGGCTGCGACGGTTCAGTGGGACAGCCGGGGTCGTTTTTCAGGGTGGATTAGGTACAGTATCCGTACTTCGTATGTACTGATGCTACCTTGCTGATACTCTCTTGAAAGAGACCAAGCTAGAGCCTTTGGAATGGGCGAGGACAGGCTCTCTCTGCCAGATCCCCACAGGGCCACCCTCCTGCAGTGCCTGGTGAGGGAAACCAGCCCAATCACGCGCAGGCAGGTCCGAGGCTGGAGCAGTCTCTAATCCGGGGACAGTTTAGCTCCTGGCGTTGTGTGACACCGCAGCGTTGTTGGAAAGGCACTGGCACCAGCAGCCTCCCGGCCTGGCACTTGTAAAGGGAGAACTGACAGTTTGACAGCGACATTCCGTCGATTAGAGTTTGATGACAGGAGCGCTCTCAGTCGATCCTCAAGTGCAAGAAACGGACAGACAAAGCGAATCGAACAATGAGCAAACTTTCCAGCCCCTCGGATTGAGGCAAAGCAAGCAACCGCAAGTCTTTAACGGGTCTTCATGCATCTCTGTCGCAGCGACTCTCTCCCACTTATCTATCATCCGAGACTCAATCAAACAGGGCCTGCCGATATCCGTGTTTGTGGAGTTACGGGCCTTTCTTCCGGCTCCTGCGCAGGCTAATATCTGATCCTCTCCGCATCTCCCAGACTCTAGCTAGAGTTAAACTCCAGACTCCAGAGGCCCGTCTCGATCAGTTTCTTGAATATCGCTCTCTTTCTCGATCCAATGTTAGTAAGTGGGTTCCGAGTTGCATATCAGTCCTCATCTCATCTCGGCATCGATTCAACATTTTACAAGCCGAAACTGGGTCTAGGCCACCTGACCAGCCATCGCCATGTGGTCCTGTTTCGAATCTCACTCGACTCCGTATCGTCGTTCTGTCGTCGCTCCGGCTCACCAGTTATGATTGACATCAACAAGACCCGCGAGGATGCTATACCTACTCGCGGCAGCGACAGCCTTCACATAGGCCTATACTCACTCAGCTCAAGTATCAATCAAGCTGTCGTCAGCATCTGGAATAAGCTCATGCTGATCACCGGCTGAGTTCCAAGAAAATCCCACGGAGCACACATCCTCTGGCACACCTTCGTATCCCTCATCCCGGCCTTCCTTCATCGTTGCCGCGCTTCTCCGTTTGACACATCTCTATCTTATTTCGCAAGTCCCAACGTCGTCCAAGCCTCTCTGCCATGCTAATGCCTCTCGTCGATCTCAATCCTCTTGGCATCGAAGCCTCACTCATGCCATGGATCGGCGTCCAGCAATTCTCGACCCGAAGCTATTTAGCGCTAGGGGTTAGCGCCGGTGTATTCCATGGTTGACAATGGGGCTTATGGGACAGCGGGTATATCCGCCAGCCATTCAGAGCTTTCGAGACGAAAGGTATTCCACCCTGCTTGAAGATGGAGCTGGATTCCGGATATGAATCTCCTCGGCGATAAGAAACGGGGACTGTCAGCTTCTAACTCTGACAGATCACCAACACGGGACTACACGCAACAGCCCTCGTTGAGCCATGCGGTGACCGACTATTCTCCCTCGATCTGATTTGTGGCTGCAGAACGCAAGATCCAGCTCTCAGGCAATGGCGAAGAAAATCTCCTCTCAGGACTTCTATGGACCATGTGGAGTCCTCCGCATGCGATCGTACAAGATTGAGCGAGGCCGTCGCCGATGAACGAATAAGAGGCCAGGGTCGGGGAGGACGCGCTGCAATCGCTACGTCTCAGCTAACCTTCTGCCTCGTTCACCAGCGTCGGCTTCAAACTAGGCCTCGATTTCAAATCAAATTCCTCATACTCACGCTCTTGCGCTTCAGCGATCAGCAGCCACAAAAGAAAACATATTGATAAACAGGGCGTGCAAAGCTCTCTCCAAGATTCATCCACTTTCAGAGTCGATGGAGTTCGTCAGCACCGGAAAACTCAGCCGCTGCAAACTCCATCAACTTTGCCACATGGGAAGGCTCAAGGGTCCGTGGCCCATCGAGATTGGTGTCGAGGATCCTTGATACGATTTGAGTTCAAGTACTACTCACAAAGTAAGTTCAAATTCTTCCGCAAATCTCGCGCACTTGTATACGGATGACAGTGTCGACCAGGGAGCTGAATTCGTTTCCGTATACTGCCAGCCACTTACGCGCTTTGAAAGAAAAAACGAAACCAATAAAGACCGGATTATGCATCATCTCGGGTATAGTTCGGACGCCACTAACAATAACAGGTCTGCATGAACAGACTATCTACTTTTGTGCCACATTATCCGCATCGCCACTGGCATACGCGTCTATTCAAGTGGTAAATCCTCATTAACGCCACAGGTTGCTGTCTTGGTCTTCCTTGCCGTAGAGCTCCTGTACTTTGTAATCTCAAATGCACTGTCATCACCCATGTGGATATTCAGAAAATCATGCGGGGCAGATAATAACTCCATTCATCCGAAAAGAGAATCTCCCTGACTCAAGAATCTGCTGATTATGTGATGTGGCATCGGCTGAGATCAGAGTGCATCTATCAGGGTTGATTCATTTGAATGTGATGAAAGTTAACCCAGTAACATGGTCATTGGTTGATCACGAAGACCCTCGCTTAGACCAAAGGAAGCATCATGCGCCAATTCTCATTGACACTCGTCTTCGTATTCTGGTCTACACGGCAATCATGGACTGATTCCAGCCTCGCTTCGATTTATTATGGCTCTAGCGTATTTGCCGTCGCACTGCACTTATGGTTACTTGCCCTCTACTTGATGACCGCTAATTGAATAAGGACATTTGCTGCGCTGATGAGGACCCTTACCGCGCTCAGTATTCGGGTTGTTGGCCCATCACGGCTAGACCGGCATGGCTCCTGGAGCTAAGATGGTGACAGCTTGACAGTTGTGAGTCAACTTCCCGTCTGCTCTATCTCCAACCCCAAGCCGCAGGGCTATTTTGATCAATTCTCTCAGCCTAATGTCTTTCTTATATTAGCCTCCCAGTCAATCGCCGGATAGGGAAGGACGATAACCTCAAATCTCGGCACAGAGGTGCTATCTCGATGAGCCTTTGACTTTCGAAAGTCGTGCTAAGAATGACGCCGTTATTGGCTTCTCCAGCTGTCTCCAACCCCGCATTGATTCAATCGACCCCAAGGTTGAAGCCAGTCTTACTTCTCACTCTTGGCCTTGGCCTTGGAGACTGGACCCGACGTCAACTGTTTTCCAAACCTCGCTAGGCCAATAACAATGGCTCGAAGGATTCCGTCCCCTCCAAACGCAAACGGCGATAGCAACCCCCGGACCTGGTAGGACCTGGCCTATCAGTGTCCAGCGTCCGCCGAGAAAGCGTTTCCGGTTTCAGGCAGGGAGTGCTCGCCAAATGACTCGCAGCATCTTTACTGAGACCGGCGGACCTAATCGAGCGGTTATCGTCTATCTCACGGCCACACCAATAATAATCCCAGCGAGAATCATGTGAGGTTGAACAGATCGTCCCTGAGGCGGGGATATACATCGCATTGGATATAAGGACTTACCGGGTGGACGACAAACACAGTCTTCGACACAATTTACTACCACCCATTTCGCCAATAGCTGGGTCTCTTTCTCGATTTTGGCGTCCCTAGATGACGCCCATATCGCTCGGCAAGTCGGAAGTAGAGTGACCAAGTGGGGGTAGTTCAACTCAGTCAATACGCCACTCCATGGCGTCTGCATCAAAGACTGGGGTGTCGGAGACGCCCCGAGAGCTAGCAGGGGCCTGGATGACAGTTTTGGGCTGTACTGAGCGAAAGAAACTAGCCGGCGACCTTGGAGGCAAACACACAAAACTCGGATTTGGCAAGGTTGAGAGTCGGAGTATACCAGCCCGCTGTGGAGTATGTAAGAACTTTGGTATAATTCGGCTCTCACCACCGACCCTTTGGAAATCTATGCGTCTGATGACGAGGGGATCTCATTTTCGAGAGTTCAGCCACCAACGAATTGCTGTACTTGAAAGGGTGCTTTCTTTGGAGATCGTACTCAAAGCAAATGGCATGATCTGGACAACAAAGAAACCGTTCCCCTCGACCAGCAGAACCTGGGCCCCTTGCAGGCAATATGATCCAGACATCCCCCGGAGTATACTCCTGAAACGAAATGATCAGCAATTGGGTGAAACCGAGATACTCCGTATACTTTCGGGGAGTCAGTATCCGAATTATGGTCTGAGAATCCTTGTGATCATCCTAATATTCTTTCACAATCCAATTTTGTTGGAATGACTGTTTGCAAACTTTCCAATGCAAATCGAATCTCAGATGTCGAAGACCAGAAATACGACAGGCGTCACTCAAGGTTCTGCTATTGTAGTACAACGCGCTGATCTCGGGCTTGTCGCTATCCCAAGTCTTCTTTCGAGGTATGTTCCACCCAACAAAGAAACGGTTTCCTTATCCGTATTCCGGCGTACGGACCAAGTGGCGAATGCTTCTTCTTCCAATTTTGAGCCTTGACTCTGTCTGAGCAGTTAAGGGTCGGTCCGCTGTGGACCGCGTCCGTGTACCCACGGCTTCAACTCACGGACCAAGCGTGAAGCCGCAGCACTGAGCAGAAGCACTCGGGATTCTGCTTCCGCCCCGCTGGAACAGTGAAACATTTAACATCTGATTGTAGCCTCGACTCCAGGCCGATATAGCTTTTATCGCGGCTACTCGGAAGTGTTGTTGATACGTCTTGTTACCAGTTTACCTCTATCCTTGCTCCTACGTGATGCACCTTGTTAAATTACATATCATATGCAATACCCCGGGTTATTATGCTTAATTGCTCTGCATAGTCATAGCTAACCAGCATGCTTCGGCCGATTCCCGGAAGACAGCTACGCCCAATAAGGACAGCTCTATCCCTATCATGGATGTCACTCGGCATGCCTTGCTGGTGTCGATGCAGGACCAGGAGGGAAGCGTCATGCAGTCGACATTTGACATTGTAGCTGACTAGCGACCCCTCTGCTCATGTCCAATAGAGCCCCTGACAGTCTCCTCTTTTGACATCGGACTTGGTTCAGTCTCCGTAAGCTACCAAGCCCTCCAGTCCTGTTTCTGAATAGCACCTAGCGGCTAGTTAAGCGATAGCATTCACCGAGCAATCCACAAACCTGTGACCTCTCAACCATGGAATCACCAAGCCATTAATTATTATAATCCAAGTATGATTCCAAAAACAGGGACAAAGGAGCTCCGCGGACTCGCTTACTCTCTGTTTAGTTGGGAAGGATCCTGGTCGGTATAAGGCCTAGACACCTTGAATGAGAGACAACCAACAGCCTCGTCTTCTTGATTGGCATGACATCCTGACTGTCGTCTAGAGCACTTATCCTGGAACAAGATCTAACCCAGATAACCCCAAAGTGGGGGAGGATCGGCTCGTGTGAATCGACGCAAACCTCTAGCAGTGGCAGCTGCGGTGTGACATCAGGAGCAGGAGCCAAACATATGGCTTGGAGGGGTACTTGCGGTAATGAGACTGGTTTGACTCCATGGATGCGCTAGAGCTCTAGCACGCCTCGGGGGCAGGCTCTCCATGGGAAACTAATGAGATGCTCGTTTGGGGCCGTGCCGGTTTGACTCGATCTAGCTCTAGATGAAACAAAAACACGGATGGAGTAGCATTCTGCTTCATGATCAAACTGACGCGCCCATAAGATACTCCGTCAAGATGACACCTGGTATGTGTTTGCCCTCAGTAGGATTCGCCGTAAGTTATCGTAGATTGACAAACAAAAAAGATCGTCACATGGTGTTTGGCCCAAAAATGTAGGCGACAGAAGCCGCTTACATCATCCACTATTCCACGCGCCAATGCCGGTTCAAGAATCAATGTCTCGACCTCGTTAAGTCTCCAAGCGCAGAAAGCTCACCATGTCGCCGATTGGCAACGATAACGTCTTTGTGCTAGTGACCGGTGCCAACAGGTATAGCCCACCCCCTCCCATCCCCATCCAAGCTTGCTTTCTCGCTCAATTGGTTGTGATTGTACCCTGACTTACCCCTTGTGCCGCTTTCTCTCCATTTCCACAGCGGACTAGGATACTCAATTTGTTGCCGTCTAGCAGATGAATTCCTCTCGTCTCGTCAGAACGAAAACCGCGCGTTAACCATCATCTTCACAACTCGGAGCACAAAGAAGGGCTCCGACACCCTCCGCGGTCTACAATCCCACCTCCGCAAATCGCGGTCCTCTTCCTCCGAAACCGATAAATCGCGAGTCACTTTTGTCCCTGAAAATGTCGACCTCTGCGATCTCCTCTCCGTGCGCGCACTCTCCCGCCGCTTGAATAGCACATACCCAAAACTCGATGCGATCGTTCTCAACGCAGGAATAGGCGGGTGGACGGGCCTCAACTGGCCGTCGGCTATCTGGACCGTTCTCACAGACACAGTGCATGCGACGACATGGCCGACATACAAGCTCGCCCCAACGGGCCTGATCACTGAAAACCAGACAACGAGTGTTACGGATAAGGAACCCCGGCTAGGGACCGTCTTCAGCGCCAATGTGCTAGGCCATTATATGCTTGCGCACAATGTCATGCCTCTCCTACATAGGTCGGGGCAGCCGAATGGGCCCGGCCGCGTCATTTGGGTGTCTAGCCTCGAGGGCACAATCAAGTACCTTGATGTTGAGGATATCCAGGGCCTAAGGTCCCACGCTCCCTATGAGGCGTCGAAAGCTCTCACGGATGTGTTAGCCCTTACGGCTGATTTACCTAGTACCGCGCCGTGGGTAAAAAGCTTCCACTCGCGTGATTCCCAGGAGGGGACGAACGACGAGACCTCCACCTCCGAACCGCCAATTACATATGTCTCACACCCCGGCATCTGCAGCACGACTATCCTCCCCATCCCAGCCATCCTCGTCTTGGGAATGACCCTCTCCTTCTGGCTCGCCCGCCTCCTCGGCTCTCCCTGGCACACACTGTCCACGTACTTAGGCGCCCACGCGCCCGTGTGGCTCGCCCTCTCGCGGCAATCCGAGATCGACACCGCCGAAGAGCCATACAGGCAGAATGGCGGGGGGCACGCAAAATGGGGGTCCGCGGCTACATTTACGGGTGTGAGCTCCGTGGCTTCTACGGAGGTTGATGGGTGGGGGCATGGTGGTGTTGTTGGACGGCCGGTTGTGAAGGAAGATCGGGAGAGGATGAGGAAGCGTGGAGCGGTTGATCTTACGAGCGAGAACAAGGAGAGGTTTGAGGAGCTAGGGAGAGAGTGCTGGAAGTTTATGGAGGAGTTGAGGCTCGAGTGGGAGGGCATTCTGGACGAGGAGGAGAAGAGCGTTGGTGTGAAGGAGTGAGGAAGAAAAGAAAAGCTCTTGAATGTCAGCCATTCTGGTCTCCTTTATCTTCTGAGGGTGCTCATCTACACACATTCTTGGTAAATATTTACCTACTTACAATGATCCGTTTACATAATTCATAATAGATAATAGACAGCAACAAAATTGACTTCTAGACTCCAGCATCCGTTCAATTCAAGTATCCTACCCTCCTCTTTTCATTCGTTTTCATTCCGTATTTACAGTCCACACATGCGCACATCAATCAAAAGCAGAAGAAATGGGTGGGTAGGGTTGGTAGCCTTGCGTAGCCAGCTCAAATACTGATGGTAACAGTAGTGTCCAAGTCAAAAGCCGGAAATTGGCTTACAAGACCAACAGCAAGAACAAGGTAAAGATGAGAAGGGCAAGGATGTTAGAGCCCAACGAGGAGAGATTATGTATGTTGTATGTATGTATAGTAGGTATAGGTATAGGCATAAGCATAGAAACCACGACAGGACACGCGAAACGGACGGCGCTAAGGGGTGGTTTTGCTGGAGGATCGAACGAAGTCCGAATGAGAAATCAAAAATCGATTACTAGGGTTGTAGGACAAAATTAAAGATCTCGAATTCAAACATAATTTGTTGAGGTTTCACCGTCAAGGTGTTGTTGGCGTAAATCGGGGCACCGGGCGAATGTAGGGCGTGAGGCGTGATGTAGACGTCGGCCAGAAAGAAGATGCTTGATATCGGCGGTGGTAAAGGCGCAAATCGACTCCGTTTCTATGCAACAGGTGGTTCGGGTGATGAGGTGTAGGTGTAGGAGGTGAGGAGGGTAATGGCGTTTACATGATGATAGCAGGAACTAAACAATATCAGTGTTTGAACACCAATTGAAACGGTCGGGAAGGCTTACCATCGACGTTCTGCTTGATGCTCTTGTGCGGCAGAATCGAACCACCGTTAACGTAAACCTCGTCGGCAATTGTCACATCATCTCCGAGCACAGTCACGTTTTCGAGACGGGCCCATCGACCAACGGAGCTGTTCCAGCCCACAATGGTCGACTTGATCCAAGAGTGGTCCTTGGCCTTGCTGTTCTCCATCAGAACGCAGCGCTGCAGGCGGACACCATCACCAATCACGACGTTTGGGCCAATGACAACGTTAGGACCAATGCGGCAGTTCTTTCCAATCTTCGCCGAGGGGTCGACCATCACGTTTCCACCGTACACGTAGGGCTCTGAGCTGGGGGCAAGTAGCTTCGAGTTGCGTTTCGTAAGGGATGTGAGGTAAAGGCATGTACCGGTAAGGAAGTCCTTGGGCTGACCGACATCCATCCAAAATCCCTCTAGGTCGAATGAGTGCAATTGACCGTCCCGGACGATGGCAGGGAATGTCTCTTGCTCGATGGAAGTGGGGCGCAGTTCGATGCGCTTGAGCACGCTTGGGTTCAAGATGTACATACCGGCATTGATGCGGTTGCCGACGAACTCGACGGGCTTCTCGACGAACCGGTCGATGCGCGAGGGATGGTTAGGCTTGTGGACGACGACACCGTACTTTGAAGGTTCATCGACTTTTGTGACGACAATGGTTCCTTCGTCGCCGTGGGCTTTATGGAAGTCTGCTAGTTGCTGGAAGGGATAGTCACAGATGACATCGGAGTTCAAAACAAAGAACGGAGAGTCGTCTTTTCCGAGGATGTCTTCAGCAAGTTTCAGGGGCCCAGCGGTGCCGAGGGGTTCTGTCTCAACGGAGAACTCGATCTTGACGTTGTATTGTTCTTCGTACTATCGCGATCGAGTAAGCTTCCATGACCGCATGTTCATACATTGAGGGTATGTACCTTCTTGAGCGCCGAGACCATAACATCTGGGCGGTAGTTGACGGCGAGGACAATATCGGTCACACCAGCAGCAGCTAAGCTTTCAACCTGGTGCAGGATCATAGGACGGTTGCCAAACTCGACCAGGGGCTTGGGAAGGGTGAGGGTCTAGAGTGGAAAGAACCGGTTAGTTCAAACTCATTGAGTAGACTGAAAGATCATCGGAGGGGATGGGGGGTATGCTCACAAGAGGCCGCAGACGGGTGCCGAAACCACCGACGAGAATGAGAGCTGTTATACAGTCAGACGCTGTCCTTCGGTGAAAGTCCTTTGGCAGGAAATATACCCTTCATTGTTGCGGTAGTATAATTAATTTATGTCTGAACGAGCGACAAGGACGGAGCTGCAATGCGGGCGGGGACTGCAGCGAGGAAGGTAGATGGTCCGGAAAGCGATTGGAGGAAGCAGACACAAGCTTCGATGGTATCTAGGTATTAATCAATTGAAGGCGATCAACCGCTGAAAATAAATCCAGGTATCAACCCAGAGAAGAGACAGAGAGATGGAGGCGGCAGTATAAAAAGCCAGGAGAACACGTTGAGTCTGGATGGGAGAAACGGCACGTAATGTTCAATACCACAAGCCGCAACTGTAACGTTCTCTGCTTGCGGACAGCCCGCCACAGGGGCACAGCGCACAGACATTATTGGCTGGATAGATTACCAGTACTCTCCCGTACAGGCGTCAGGTGGTCGTCGTGGGGCTCAACTGCCCCTGGATTTAATCTCACGACGTCTACATGAACACTATTGTCAATTGACAGAAATGACAAGTTGCCCGATTGACTGATCATTGTGATCCCGAGGCCTTGCTCTCGCACGTCCATTGGCAGTGCACCTCGAACAGCTCCAGCTCGTGACCTCGTCAACAGATGAATGTCATGCAACCCCGGAACAAAGAAAGATAATTCGCAAATGATTAAGGATTTAGGGGGCTCCGAGATAAAGTTACAAGCGGAAAGTTCTGTGCTTTGGACAGGTCCAGTTCCATCACAATGTTGCCGTACCGACTTCAAACGGGCAAGGTAACATCATCCTCCCAACACACAACCGACAATTACTGTTCCACCTCAATCAGCATCCCCGGATCACAGACGGAACAAACGTCCTGTTCTAATTATAACATTCACTGTGAATCAGGAGGCAATGTCACAGCCCTCCGAGGTTTGTGGCCACCGCCTGCTGTATCCGGCACGAATCGTCTGATCCACTCGTGCACCTTGCGCACCTTTGCCAGCGGCAGATCATCATTCTTGGCCGCATGGTTTAGAACGTCCCGCAATTTGTAAATCCCGCCTGTGTCTGTTGCGTCCACTTGCTGGCGGTGCAGCAGAGTGATCTTAGTGAGTCCCTTGCGCAAGCTCTGCCCATAGACCCGCTCCCGGAAACAACCCAGGCCTACCGTGCGTAGCAGGACAATATCTCGTGGTCGAAGTAACATCAGCGAGGATCGAAGCTCCTCTCCGGCTTCGTCGCCGCATCCGCGAGTAGGTTCCCTGTCAACCGAAGGGAGAAGCCAAAACGTCACCCCAAACCCGGTTCTCGTCTCGTCTCCTACAACCGCTTCGACCAGGTCCAACTCTCTCTTCCATTGCCTCGTCACGATTCGACGAGGGGGGCGTATATCAATTATGGCAGCAATGAGGTTCACTGTCATGGTTTGAGGCATGATCGAAGTTAAGTATGCCGTACCGGGTATATCTTGCAAATCCGTAACACCGCCTTGGACATGCGGCCGCGCTGTAGAGAGCTCTCCCTCCTCATTGGTAGCAATAGAAGTATGTGCGCTTCCTGTCCACAAATCACTGTCTAGGGTTGATTCTCCGGAGAGAGCTCCGGACATGGATAGCTCCGATGTTTCATGGACAGTAAAGGAATGTTCATAGAACTGTGATAATTCCGAGTTTTCGGGCGCAGTGGTTTGCGTATCATCAGGCCTTTCGAGATCTTGAACTCCTAGGAACTGGGCCTCTCCAGCCGAACCCAACGAATCTTTTCTGTGTGGTGTCTCTGGAGTTATCAGCCCTGGTAAAACCCTCCACTTAATCAAACTAGGTTGTGAAAACAGAACAGATGTCTTTTGTTGCTGTTTGTCGAGGCTCTCAAACGGAGGTGTAGACTCGCTGAGCAAGTCATTTTCATCCCACTGTAGACTCGAATAGGCGGGTGAGCCAACGAGAAATATAAACCTTTTGGTCATAGTCACATTGTTTCGTATAACGCTGGCCGTGTGTTTTATAGATTGAGATCTTGTGTTTTGTCGTTTGTATACTGGGTCGGAATATATATAATTGCACTGTCGAGAACCGACCTGTCCGAATTAGGACCGTGTAGAGATGACCAAACGGCCAATTGCTTCACCAGATGACTCTGGAAATTATTTTGTCCTCCGTAGCGAGCACCAAGTAACTACCAGGTAGGAATCCGTCATGATGCACTCGATGTCCTCAGGAGCAAGAAGTGTAGTCCAACGGCGATCTGCCGAGAGCTTGAATCGTGATGGGCGCCAGAGGTAAAGGCTGACACAACGGTCAGTATATACAGAATATGTGCAGAATGATAGCAAGAAAAAGATCCTCCAAGAATCAGGTCTGCATAACAACGCTGAAAGACCATGAATATCGAAACTATTGACAGATGATTCGAGAATCGAGACAAACTTAAGATAAGGCTTATCGACACGTGACTACGGCAGGCCATGAGCCCCACAATGGCATCTCTCAACGTATTCGCCGCCGCCTCCTCCGACAAGCAGTCATCTATCGAACTCCTTCCTTTCGCCATCTCATTCGTGTCAAGCGGGGATGGCTTTTGCGACATTTGAGAATTAATCTATTATTATTTCCACATTCCGCGCCTCTAACCTTTCTGCCACAAGGGGCTCCTACTGCGATCTCGCGGCCAAGCGCCGCTTACTCCGAATATGGCCTTTCAAATGCCGCTTCTCAAGCCGGTAGGACGTCTTCTGTATACTGATGATGTGGCGCGCTTGACTGACTAACTATTGACTAGAATCTTTCGGCCCTGACGTCAAATTCCCGGCCAACATCGAACATATTGAAGGCTTCCTTAAGTCGCGCCGGACGAACTTCCACAACATCGGGGATTCCGACTATCGCCAGTGGACGGTCGTTTCTGAGTGGTAAGGACCCATATACCTCAAATTGACACCTGCTGACAGATTTTCCGCAGGTAGCGCAGCCTGGACCTCGTTGAATAGCCGCCATTCTCAGACCTTGCCTGCTCCGACACACTCGACATTCGCCTCGCCCTTTAAACATGCTTCCCCCGCTCCTACACCGAACATCCGATGTTTCGAACAGAAACGTTTCCTTTTCGGTGGTCCGTCTCACAGCTTGCTAGCGCAGAAAGAGAAGACAGCAAACAACAACCCCAATAGCGTCAACGCCCAGAATGCATTCTACACGGCACTTCTTCGAGCTAATATGCCGGCAATTGTGATCGAACGGTATCGTAGCGGTCATTTTTCCAGTAATGCGGTTTCGGAAGCTATCTACACGAAAGCCTTGGAACGCGTTGGTGGGGGTGCGGCAGCCGCTTCAAACGGGAGCCAAGGTATTCGCCCTGATCAGCTCCAAGCCGTTGGACAAGCCCTTGCTGCCCAGACCTCTGGTGGACAAATTGGAATGTCGTCGACGAAACAATCGGGAACTGGTGCCAAAGAGGCTCCTCTTTACGTTGTCGTGGAAGAGTCTCTCGGGAGTGCCGTGTTTCGATGGGTTAAATTCTTTATCTTTTTCGCTGCATCCGCCTATTTTGCTATGCTGATCATCTCCATTCTTGTTGAAACGACTGGTGTCATGAAGAACATCAAGAGCAGCCAAACCAATGAAGCTCAGCCGCAGGACCAGACCGTTCGTTTCAGCGATGTTCACGGATGTGACGAAGCAAAGGATGAACTTCAGGAACTTGTCGAGTTTTTGTTGAACCCGGAACGATTCTCTTCGCTTGGTGGCAAACTGCCCAAAGGCGTCCTGCTTGTCGGTCCTCCTGGTACTGGTAAAACTTTGCTCGCTCGTGCTGTTGCAGGAGAGGCTGGTGTTCCATTCTTCTACATGTCTGGCTCTGAATTTGATGAGGTATATGTTGGTGTTGGTGCTAAGCGCGTTCGTGAACTTTTCACACAAGCCCGGAACAAGTCACCAGCAATCATTTTCATTGACGAACTTGATGCCATTGGTGCGAAGAGGAATGAAAGGGATGCCACATACGTGAAACAGACTTTGAACCAGCTTCTGACCGAACTTGACGGATTCTCCCAGTCTAGTGGTGTCATCATTCTGGCCGCCACCAACTACCCTCAATTGCTCGACAAGGCTTTGACTCGGCCTGGTCGATTCGACAGAAAAGTTGTCGTCGACCTTCCTGATGTCCGAGGACGAATGGAGATTCTGAAGCACCACATGAAGAACGTCCAGATCGGCACTGATGTCGATGTCGCAGTCATTGCACGGGGTACTCCTGGGTTCTCTGGTGCTGATCTGGAGAACTTGGTCAATCAAGCCGCGGTTTACGCTAGCCGGCACAAGCAGCTCAAGGTCGTTTCAAAGGATTTTGATTACGCCAAGGACAAGATCATCATGGGTGCAGAGGCTCGTAGCAGGATTATTCAAGACAAGGACAAACTTCTGACAGCCTACCACGAAGCCGGACATGCTTTGGTTGCATACTTTTCCCCTTCTTCTATGCCTTTGTACAAGATTACCATCGTTCCTCGTGGAATGGCTTTGGGTGTGACGCATTTCTTGCCGGAAATGGACATGGTTTCGAAGAACTACACTCAGTATTTGAGTGACATTGACGTTTCGATGGGTGGCAGAGCGGCTGAAGAGCTTGTCTTTGGTGAGAATCAGGTCACCAGTGGCATTACAGCGGTAAGTTTCTGTCGTGACCCGTTCCTGAATAGTTACTAACAAGCTGCTAGGACATCAAAAGTGCTACGGAGACAGCATTCACGCTCGTGACGCGCTTTGGCTACTCCAAAAAACTCGGAAACGTCGATCTGTCTACCAACTACTCGAGCCTGTCTTCGGAAACAAAGCAGGAAATTGAAGCTGAAGTTCGACGACTTGTCGAGGAGGCGCGTGTCCGCGCCAGCAAAATCCTGACGGAGAAGAGAGAGGAATTGGAGATGTTGACCAAGGCACTGATTGAGTACGAAACACTCACCAAGGACGAGATGGAGAAGGTACTGAGGGGCGAAAAGCTTGATAAGCTTGTTCTGCCGGCCGACGCGCCTTTGAAGCTGCCCGAAGTTCTGCAGACGGCCAAAATCAACCAGCCTAACCAGCCTCCTTCCGGGGAAGTAGGAGGCGCGGGTCCGGGCCCGAACCCGAGCCCGAGCCCGGGTCCGCATGCGTCTGCAGATGGTGCCGAATAGGTAGTTCTTGAGCGTTGTTTTCACATACCTTGTTTTTGCTTTTCCTTTGTCTTATATCTTGTTCGATAGGGGTCTTGACGATCCAAGCTCATACATAGCATGATTGTTGGAGATGGCTTCTCGGCTTTACTGTATAACTACACTACATCAATACCTAAACATACATGAGAATTGAGCATACAAATACCAACAGCCACATCAGATATACCGAAGACCGAAATGGAGACCGGAGAAGTGGCATGTGACCTCCCAAGAGGTAGAACGCAGCTATCACTAGTTAGTAGTTACTCGATAGAGACAACCGGAGAATGTTAGCACCCAGCCAAGACCGAGCCTCGAGACAAGACCCAAGAGGAGGAAGAATCCCAATTCCTAAGAAGAAAAACAAGCAAGGGACAATTCCTTCGATGGAATTTCTCCGTGAATCAGAGCCAGACTCGAGGCTGGAGGGGCTGGGGTCTAGAATCCAAAGGGAACTCCAAGGGGGAAAATTAAAGACTGTCAGGTGCACAGACGATCAGGACTAGAGTCCCCATATTCGAGACCAGGTGACCGGAACTGGGTCGGGGCCCAGGGGTTAGTCCAGAGTGCTGGATATTTCTGGAACGATGATTGACGATGTGCAGTGATAGCTGAGATATCTGCACAGCAGGTCATGTGAACCTCTGGCCAAGGGAACTGTCAATCGAGCCGAGTCCAGAGCGGAAGGCCAGCCGGGATCTCGCCCCGACTCTGCAAGCAGCGAAGGCTAACCTTCCTAAGGGGGAACCCCATATTCCTACTCCGTGCCGAAGTGAACATGAAGCCAGGGGAACCTGAACTGGTGAACATTAAAGGATGGCCATGGCGCATGTGGTCGTCTGATCAGAAAAAAAGAGGGAAAAGAAGGCCTGGATGCGAAGCGCAAATAATAACGACCAGATCTTCCCCACGCCCCCACATCTCCGTCATGAATCCTTGTTATCCAGCTTATCCAGAACTGTGAAGTGAGGCCTGGCAGTGTAGACTGCTACCATCAGGGTACGTGTCAGCAACGCCCAGACGATCGCTAGCAAGCTACTAAAGACCCCTCTGCCCCTGCCCCTCCCAGCCGGTTTCTTCTTCTCTCGATGATCTCAGTGCCTGTAGATAATACTTAATCCGCCATTGCGTCGCCACACCCACTCTTGCTCCCAATTCTCGTCTCAAGTCACCAGTGTTTTCGTGAACCGGTTGGCGCCCTCTCCACAGCCGCTGTCTACGTCACCAGCTCACCATCCCCTCGACCTCACTTTCGTCATTTCTTCGCCCTCCCCCTCTTCTTTATCTCTTCCACTGTACTTTCCGTAGACAATTCCCCTCATTCTTCACTCTCTCCGCCCCGCGGGACGTAATTGTCTACTCTATCTTCATCTTTGACCTCCTACTCTTTTCTCTCCAATTGACTCCCCTCGAGGACCCCATATCACAATGCGCAAGAACCCCTTTGACATGTCCGAGCTCGACGCCGAGATTGAGGCGAATGAAGAGCAGCATCAACAAGTTCATATCCATGCCCGCCAATCAGTTGACGGGCCGCGTTCCTTGTTACAGGACGAGGACCGCCGGAATGACGACCTGAAAGATCGCTTTATTGGTGCCATTGACCAAGGTACCACGAGTACGCGATTTATCATCTTTGACTGCGTGGGAAACCCCATTGCAAAGTACCAGGCAGAATACCGGCAACTTCACGAGCAGTCAGGGTGAGTCTTGCACGGTTTACACAGTTTACGTCATTGGTTCGGCGCTTACAATTCGACTCCTTAGGTGGCATGAACAAGATCCCTATGAGATGGTAGATTCCGTCTACACCTGCATTGAAGAGGCAATGAAGACTTTCCTCGCCCTCGGCCACTCGAAATCAGACATCGAAGCCATCGGTATCACCAGTCAACGAGAAACGGCACTCTGTTGGGACTGGGAGTCCGGTGAACCTCTGTGCCCCTCAATTGCCTGGCCTGATACTCGAACAACGGGTCTTGTTCGAGATTTCAGGGAGCAAAAAGGCGCAGACGAACTGAAGAACATTTGCGGTCTGCCGCTTTCCACATACCCCTCGGCTGTCTCTCTTGTGTGGTTACTGCGCAACAACGAGGAGGTGAAAAAGGCATACGAAGAGGGCCGACTTGCTTTCGGTACTGTCGACTCGTGGCTTATCTATAACTTGAACGGTTGTACTGAGGGAAACCTTCACGTAACCGACGTGACCAATGCCTCGAGAACCATGTTCATGAATCTCGAGACGCTGGACTACGATGACCGACTACTGGATTTCTTCGGTGTTGATCGCAAGAAGATTCGATTGCCAAAGATCATTCCATCCTCTGATCCCGAAGGCTTCGGATATATCAGGTCAGGCCCGTTGGAGGGTGTTCCTATCACCAGTGACCTTGGTGATCAATCCGCCGCATTGGTCGGCCACTGCGCATTCACACCTGGAACTGCAAAGAACACCTATGGTACTGGTTGTTTCATGTTGTATAACGTTGGTGAGAAGCCCGTTATTTCGAAGCACGGCTTGCTGGGCACTGTCGGCTTCCAGCTTGGAAAGAAGCGGAAGCCAGTTTACGCCCTCGAAGGAAGTGTAGCCGTGGCAGGAAGTGGTGTTTCATTCCTCATGAACAATCTTGGTTTCTTCCGAGACTCACGTAAAGTGAGTGATTTGGCGGCAATGGTTCCGGATAACGGAGGCTGCATCTTCGTCACAGCCTTCAGTGGTCTCTTTGCACCATACTGGATTGATGACGCAAAGGGAACAATTTGTAAGTCAACTTCCGTCCATTTTAACCAGCAATAACTGACTGTTTAGTCGGAATTACGCAGCACACCCAACGAGGGCACATTGCCCGTGCCACCATGGAGGCCGCCTGCTTCCAGACCAAGGCAATTCTTGACGCCATGGAGATGGACAGTGGTCACAAACTTTCTCAGCTAGCTGTCGACGGTGGAATGAGTAACTCTGATATTTGCATGCAGGTTCGTCATCACATTTTAGCCACATCCCTACTGTCAAGAGGAGAAACTAACTATTTTGCAGACTCAAGCAGACATCATTCAGATCCCCGTCGAACGACCAGCCATGCACGAGACAACCGCCCTCGGTGCCGCCATCGCCGCCGGTTTCGCCATTGACATCTGGAAGGACTTTAGCGAACTCAAGGAAATGAACCGCGCCAACCGAACCTCCTTCGAACCCGCCATTTCCAGCCAACAAAGCAGCAGGATGTACAAGCAGTGGACTAAAGCCGTCGAGATGTCTCGCGGCTGGGTGGACCCTACTGAGATGGCCGGAGAAGAGCAATGATCTTTCATATCCCACATCCCAGTCAATCATCCACCCGCCCGGCTCCATCTTCCATCTCACTCAGGCCTTTCCACGAGCCCATCGACCCCTTCGAACCCTCCTCCAGGAACCACCTCGGCCACAGGGTCCACCAACCGAGCCTCACGACACATTCTGCTTCTCTGTATATTCGCATGATTCTTACGATTGAGCGTTTTTTCCTTCCAACAACAATCTTCTCTTCGCTGTTATATTTTGGCTAGACCATGACATGGACGGGTTCGGGACTGCTTTTCGGGGTAGATGGAGGACTTATCTTGTTGCTTACAGTTTAAGTATGAATGAGGTTGGTGGTCTGATGATACATTAGAGTATATAAGGGGTAAAACTATAATTCAAATCCAATAAATTCCCATAAAGATTACCTATTATTTTCTACTAGAAATCTTCCTAGAGAATTAACTGCATCAGCTTGCGATCGTTGAGATCCAGCCTCAACATTTGTACATTGAAATCTAAAAAAAGATGGGGTATCGACAACGAAAGAGTAGACAAATGACTACAAGCACAAAGCAGCCTGCTAAGCTTAAGAGCCAGGTGCAGGCCCATCACCAAGAACGTATGGCAACCCCGTGACACTCTCCGTGCGCGCATCCGCAAGCCGAATCACGCTGCCGCCGCTGGCGCTCCCACTCCCACTTCCATAGCCATGGCCATGGCCGTAGACGGAAGAGCCGGACCGGGATGCCGAGCTGAAACTCCGCGCACCGTTCGGACTTCCCGAGCCATTTGACCGCGACCGAACCGGCTGCAGCGGACGTGGCCCCAATCGACTACGGCTGCGACTCGAGCGACTTGATGCCGAGGGTGTTCTGGGCGGCGCTAATGGCAATTGCGTTTGCCACGTTTGCGCGCTCTGGCCAAGGCTGCTTCGAGTCCCGGCGGCAGCTGTAGCGGTAGCACCATCCGAGTTCGAGGCAGGAACAGACCCGCGGGTAGAACGATGATGTCCTTGATCAGATCCATATCCATATGCAGGGCCACTCCGAAAAGTAAATGAGGGAGACCTCGCAGCTCCCGAGCCCAGCGTATCCGTCTCGGTTTCGCCCTCTTCATCCGACGGCCCAATTACAGACTCGGACCGCGACTCGAATGTATACGCATCTGAACCAATATCCGTATCTAATTCTAGGTCCAGCAATTGCCGCTGCGCCTCAAAATCAAACCTCATGCCCCTCAAGACATCCGCAAAAACACCCATCAGCGCGCGGAACTCGTCCTCGTAGAGGTCTCGCCCCGAGAATCTGGCGTGCTCGTACAATGACAGAAATTCAAGTCCTGTCTCAGGCGGATTGATAATCGACATGCTGTTTAGGTGGTTGATGTAACCTCGGAGAGATGTTGTGCTTGCGCGGCGGAGGATCGCGACTATACGTGTGTCCGGAATTCTGAGAGCTTCGTCTTCCTGGCCTTGATTTGGGTGTTGGCTTGGAGGCGCAAGTGTATGTACCGGATCAGGAGGCGCAAGTGACACAGCCTTCGCTTCAATCAGATGCGGCAGCTCGCGAATAACGTTGCGGTAGCATAGACTCGGTGGTGAATGTGCTGCTGCTCCATCTGATTGCGCAGATACAGAAAGTGCAGATTCCGGCGCAGACCACCCAGGATGCTCAATGAAGCCCCATGGAGGATTTGCTGGGTCGACATCGAAGTCGAACCCCCGGAGCAGACCTTCCTGTTCCTCACCTACCCCGCCATCCTCGCCAACATCCGCCAAGGCGTGCGCCTGTGCAGGAGTCTGGGTATGCGTTTGAAGCTGAGTACGTCTTCGCCCATTCATCCCCGTATTGAACAGAGGCCTCGGCCTCGCACCCCCCGCAATAAGCGCGCTCCTTCCCAGCCCTTCGACGACCAAGCGGCGGACACTCTTCCCGACATCCTCCTTCTCAACAGGGATCCAGGCTTTAGGTATTCCGCGAAGCACCGTGCGATTAGTGTATATGCGCGTCGCATAGATAAGGACCGCCAGTAAAAACGTGACGACATATCCGCCCGTAATGATGAAGATGTTAGTGAGCCGCGAGGTGATGTAGCATTGGTAGATTGCGTCTGCGGGGGTGAGGACGATGAGACATAGAAGGATTATAGATAGGAAGATGAAGACGACGTAGTGTAGAAGGCGGGTGAGAGTCGTTGGTTTCTTGGGCTTCGGGGTCGTGAAGGTGTTTGTTCGGGTTGGCGTAGTTGGCATTTTCCACGTCTTTCGATCCGTTCAGGGAGTGAGGCCAGATTGTTTTATCTGAGCGGATCGAGGCGTATAGACAGTATTTGCATTGTGTTTGCTTTATTTCGTCTATCGACGCGGAGGTTGGCCCCTGCGAAGTGTACGGAGTATCATTGAATGACGAGGAGGAAATTGGCGATGATGCAGATGCGGAGATAGAACGCGGAGATAATAGTCACGTGACGTATAGTTTAACCCGGGCAGTTGTAATAATGATAATAATATGTAGTGCTATGTATATCTACATCTAATCTAGAATTGCAACGCTTAATCATCCTGAATTGCCTCCTCATCCGTCGCCGTAGGCTCATAATGCTCACCCCGAGCACGACGAATCACGCGCTCAATACCATCAAGACCCATCTTGAGAACATCCATCTTCGGCCCATAACTCAATCTGACAAAGTGATGGCAAGGACTATCGAACAAATCACGTCTCTTGGCCGGGTTCAAGTCGAAGAAGATACCCGGGACAACAATGACCTTTTCGGTCAAAAGGGCATTGAAAAAGTTCAGACCGTCGGAGATGTTGGCTTCCTTGGGGAGCGGCGGGTCGAGAGAAGTCAGGTCGAGCCAGATGTAGAAGGTGGCTTCGGGGACGTCGTGGACGCGGAAGCCAATCTCGTGTAGGCGCTTGAGTACAAAGTCACGCTTCTCACGGAAGTGGTGCTGCAAAGCCTTCATTTCTTTGTGTACGAGCGAGGGCTCGAGCATGGGGATGGCAGCTTCTTGGAAGGGAGCGTTGGCGCCACCATCGAGATAGGAGCCTGCAGAGCCAAGAGCGTCGATGAACTCTTTGGGACCGACAACCCAGGCGATACGCCAGCCGGGAAGACGGAAACGTTTTGTGAGACCGTCAATCAAAAGGACATCTATTTCGTCAATTTTCAAGATTCAAAGAGCCCTAATCTAGGGAGCTTACCATCCTTGTTGACATCAACAACATTGGCAGCACCACTGATAGTAGTTCCATCGCAGTCAGTGGTATAGTTATAACCACCATAGAACTCATCCAGGATAAGCGTCGCGCGGTCACGGCAAATATCCTGAATATTGGCCAACTCGGACCCAGAAATGAAGTGACCAGTCGGGTTGCGCGGGTTGGACGTCAAGATCACCGACGTACCACGAGCAATCTCCTCCGCAATCTTATCAGGGTGAATGTGGTAGTGATCTTCCTGGGCAAGCGGCATCGGAATGGGCGCAATGTTCTTGAACAGACTCAACATCTCCGAGTACGCAGAGTAATCAGGGATGGGAAAGGACAGGTACGAGTTCCCTAGAATAGCCGCAATTCGAATCAATCCTGCTCGTCCTCCGGGGACAATGCAGACGTTCTCCCACGTGTACTGGCTGGCCTTGCCCTGGCGGTAGTGTTCATTGTATAGTCTGGCGACGGCCGCGCGCAGAGGCTTGATACCGGCGGTAGGTCCGTACTCTCGGGCAGCGGAGGTAATGGGGATTGACTCGGGACGGGGGAAGCAGCCTTCGATCTCATCGTCAGCTTCTGGGGCACCTTGGCCCAAGTTTGCCCAGCCGGTGGGATCTTCGGCGTAGCCGTGTGTTGCCGCTCGTTCTGTGCACCAAACTACACCTGTTGAGGCACGCGCGGCGTCGAGACCTGCATGAGGACGGTGACCCTCATGGGCAGTTCTGAATTGACGATGGGTTTCGGATTGAAGTTCTATTGATTGTTAGTGCGTGGGAGGGTAAAAGCAGAGATGTGCGCTAAACAAGCGGTGCCTGATAATGTGGTTATAGCCAATAATGTAAGTGACCACTGGCACAATCCACGTGACCTCTAATAGCCACGCGGATGTGAAAGGGCACATTCTGGGGAAAAATTCTCCGCAAAGGAAAGCAGCCAAGAGACGCACCGTTGGTTGACAGCTCCTTGCCTATAGAGAAGCGTCTGTTGGAGGGGCGCAAAATGCTAACGCGACGTCCGGAGAAGGACATAGTGCTGACTGATAGTTGGCGATATTATATGTAGGTAGTGGTTCCTGAAAATGAAGTCGAGGAGGAAGAAAAGTTGGAGAGGCAGAAGCAAAGGTGAAAGTGGATATGGCGGAGAGGCTTTTATACCAGGCCAGCCAACTCAACCGTAGGATTTTACGGTGTAGCAACTGACGACGACCCAGAGTCAATTGAGGCGATCCGCGTGCTAAGTTGGAATTGACCAGTCCAGGCTCGTCAGGCGCCCAAGTTGTTTTGAAAATGCCTCATCTATCGGTAGATCCAGCCTTGCCTTTCAAGTGCTCATTATAGAGGTTCAGGCGGCCAAGCTCTTTTAATCTCGATCTTGAACCATAATCCATGTCCGATCGGCTGAACCCGTCGGAGGATATCCGACTTGAATATACAGAGTTAAGTCATACGAATTGAGATGTTCCATACTCCGTAGAGATGTTGTCAGTATTTTTAGAAGGCCACGTTTTGCTTCTTTCCGCTATCAAATCAGAACAGGCCATGTCAACGTTTATCTTAGTCACTTCAAAGTCAATACTAACCATCTTTTGTTATTATCCAGTAATCTTCATATGCAATAGCAAGTCTAGTTTGTATCGATCAGTAGAGAGATATCAAGAGATATCGCCGCAGCTTAGCCCGCCAGACAACGACAAGATCCAGCCCTAACAATGCGAGAACACTATACATCGCCTCATAGATGATAGGGAAACCTGCGGGAAAACGTGCAGCGTTATACATACATCATGCAATCATAGTCCGTAGACTTCGAAAACAGGCAAATGGCCAACGATAATAGATCGGAAATAGATAAAACAAGATGAAACAAACATCATCATAGGCATGATTCCCTCCTTGGGGGAAATGATCAGACATGAAAACCAAAAGTCCATCAAATGTTCGTAAAGGTATCTTCAGGCCACCACCTTATTCTCTTCCGAATGGTTTTGAAGTTTGAACTTCTCAAGCCAATCCAGTTGGAATTGATTTCCGATGAGCGGCAGATGCAAGCAAGAGGCAATGACGTTCCTCCGCAGCGTCGACTCATAAAACACCACCGGAAGAGAGGTGCAAAATACCGTGTTGAGAGAATGAGAATAAAAGAAAATAGCCTGATCTAATTCTCAATGGCTTGGCAGTAAAGCTGGATTTCACCGACTTGGCCTCTCGAGAGCATCTCGCGATGCTGCTCCTTCCATTCCATGAATGCTAATTGAACCGCCTCATCGCTGTCGATAGTAACATAGTCACCGTCCTCATCGCGATAGCGTAGGCGTACCGTCTTGTTGCCAATCGAGCAATTAGTGAATCTCGCAAGTTTGGCGTCAACGCGATCTGTAAGGGTACGGAACATGATGTTACTAGATATCACCAGCGTCACATAATTTTCGTCAAAGTTGACCTTGGCCTTTAGTTGAGTCGGCATAAACGGTTCCTCTTCAGGCTCGTGGCTTAGCGGGGAGGTTGGCTGATCGGAAGGCGGTGCGCCTGGCCGTCCGTCAGAGTATTGAGGTTCATGGAACGCGTGAGGTGGATGGTTCGTTCGAATGGGAAGGTTGTGATTTGTCGGAGAGTTGTTCTGGCTACGGCTGACGGGTGCCTTCATGTTGGCCATGTGGGCAGGAATAGGGGGAACCGGCACGTTGTCAACAGTCTGCATCGTATGGGCTCCCATGTACCGTCGGGTTTCAGGGTTGTGATTATGAATATCAGGGCTGCTCGCAGAGCGCATTCTCTGCGATGCACCATTGGCTCCTTGGCTATGGGCCGACATAGGAGGCAGGGATGGCCGCTGAGCGCCCCGCCCGTTAGCAGGTGCACCATTGAAATACGAGCCTGGACCATCTCTCGAGGTTGTACGCGATGATGCAGGAGCCGTGTATCGATTATTGTCCTCGTTCCACGTCCCCGGCTGGCGATTGTAGGGATATCCAGCGGATTGAGAGCTCGACCTGGTAGAGCCGGGTTCGGTGACAGGAGAGAAATATGAGTTGCCGTTGCGTTCACCTGGCGAGGTTGCCCCACTATTTAAGAACTGCGTATGTACTGATAGTGTGGCATCAGGCATTGTTGGATAGCGGCCCCGGCCATTGGTCGAAAGGGGAGGACCGGAGCTACCACTCCCTCCTGTCGCAGATCGTGTTCGGAGGCTTGTGCTTGAAGCGTTGCGACTCATAGGGAATTCGGAAAAGAAGGCCGCTTCTTTCGTGGCCTGTTCTTCGGCATCATACTCCTGCTGGTATGGGTTGGGCATGTTGCTCAATGACTTCAGGTAGGTGAATTCGGAGTCGGATGTACCCGTATTGCGAGCGCTGCGCTGCTCTGCTTGGATCTCGCGCTGAGTGTTGATGTCTTTGTACCACTTCCGCATTATGTCTTCATTCGAATAACGAATAACAAAATTGTCCACCACTCCAGGGTCCCCTTTCCAGAAAATCTGAATCCGATACGAGCCTGAAGGGGAGGTTAATAGATCAAAGGGGTAACATCGCAGTTCCGTGAACACTACATACCTGGTTTTTGAAGCCAGACGATATCAGTCACATTTGCCATGTATATGCGGCCCTTTAATACAAGCCGCGGTTTCCCCTTGGTAGAGTTGGCTTTATCCTTGCTGCCGCCGACTAGTCTCGACTTTTGTTTGTTCGGGTTGATGTCCTTGCAGCAAAGTAGAATCCGTTCGAAAAGGTAGATATGATACTGTAGTTGAGTCCGGCAAGTCAGCAGGTTTTGAATTCAAACGAGGTTCGAAATAAAGATGCAATCAAGGCGACGCGTGGCGGGGTTAAACTGACCTCTCTTTCTGAATCCTTGCCGCTGTCATTCTTGATCACCGTGAATGTACCGAAGCGTAGAAGCTCGCCGAATGAGTCAATTTTTAGAGCCTTCCAGTCGTCAACGCGTTCGTCTAAATCGACAAATGCAGCAGCTAATTGCTCCTTGTCGATCGCATCATTGGCGGCATCTAGCACAGATTGTAAAGCCTCAATGGCGCGTGATATATCGGCCTGAAGATCCTCGTCCTCGACCTGCTTGCGCAATTCCTTTCGAACAAGTCAGCATAAAGCCCTGTAACTGCGCCAACAGCGAGCAATAACTCACCGACAACATCAGAGGATACTTGGTCAAACGCTGAAACGGCTTAACGAAAAAACCGTTGAGCGTAGCTGGTTGTGCGACCATCTGCTGCAAGTCGATGGAGCGCGGTGCTGCTTGGATTTTGTCCCACTCCTTCTGACATGTTTTATCACAGCGCATTTGATTTGCGATGAACGGCTCATATTGACGGAAAGCTTCCTCGTGCTGAATGAACAGTTCTCCCCAATTCTGCTTCGCTTCTGGGCGAGCGTAGTGTTGCTCGAGTCTGATAAGGAAGCGCTGCGCGAAATCAAGCAAGTTGTTCAAGTTTAGGAAGATCTGGTGACTGGAATCACCTGTAAGAGCCCCAGTGTCCTCCAACTCCTTCTTGAGCGCTTGCAGATTTTGAAGATGATGGACATAGTCGCGTTCCGTCTCTAGCAGTTCCTTCAAAATGTGTTCCCGCTTGGTGAGTTTCCTCCCTGCCGCCGGCGCGGTCGTGTCGGTACCAGACGGCTTTTTCAACTGGCCCTGAATCTCCAGGATGTCTAAGACCCGATTTACCATCTTTATGACTTTTGTGAACCCGATCGTATTCTCGCCGTACAGATCGGTGATTAAGAAACATTCTTGTTGTGGAAATGCCATCTCTTGTATAGCGGCTTGGAGGAATTTGAAGGTAGCAGCCTTTGGCCGTCTGGCTTCGGGAACCTTGGTCGTATCGACTTCGAGGTTTGCGCCCGGATCGGAAGCGTTGTAGATGGCTAAGAGGGGGTATCCATGGCGGAGGAAATTCCAAAGCGAAGCGACGGGATCGGCGTTCCCCTGTAACCTGTCCTCCTCATCCATTTCCTGCAGGTAGGGCTCGAAGTTGGGGACTTCTGCTAGTCGCTTTTTGAGGTTGACGCAGCTCTGATAGATACCTTCATTACCGCGGCGGTTGATGATGTTGTCCTCAGCGACAGGACCGCCGTGCAGGCCTGCGGTGTCGGCCATTGCGACTTCCACCGACTGGGCCCGTTGGGAGAAAGGAGGGGAAGGGGAGAAGGTGGTCGTCTAGCGACAGGGGATGAGCAGATCAGATCTGCACAGCAGACCAAGAAAGAGAAAGCAGAGAGACAAGAACGGCGGCCAGCGGAAGTTGTACGAGAGTTGTCGTCAAGTCAAGCATGGATCACTGAAGAACGCGAGCCAGTGGACCGATGCGGGACGGATGGCGCAAGCGAGCAGCTAAGGATGGAGTGGAGATAGCGGTACGGTGCGGTCACTGCGTTGGTGGTGGTCGGTCTGTGGCTCTGTGGTGGTTAGTGATTAACCGCTGGGTCAGCAAATGATAGGGGACAGGAGCAGTTACCTCGGAACCTGGAATTATAAATAAGGTGCAGCTTTGTCTCACCCTTGCTGGCCAGCTCAAGATCGGAAGAAAAGTATTGAGCGATCCAGCACTAAGAAAGGGAAGCCGAAAGGAAGGGAAAGTGTGGGGTTTGGCGCTGCAGCCAGCCTGGAACCCTGAGATCAGGGACTGAAGAGGGAGCAAAGGGGGGTTGAACAGACAAAGTAGTTGGGCAGTAAAGATGAAAATGCATTAAATCATGATGAACTGGGGAGAAGAAGAGGAAGAAGAAGAGAAGAGAGGTGAGGAGAGGAGAGGGTGGAGATGAATTGACTCCGAGGGAGCACAGGTCGAGACCTGAAATTCCAGGCACTACAATGCAACTATCCCCAGTGTAGTCTGCAGCTCTAACGCCAGAAGTTTGAGAATCCAGCTAGTCAGTCTGGTTCGTCATGCAGGCTTAGGGGCAGTCTGTCGACTATTCATCTACACAACTCCGGTCCGCAGAGATACTCCGAGGCGCCTGCCTGTGACAGACTGTCGACACTGAGAACTTGAGCCCATGCAGGGATGCGCTTCAGAATCGACGGCGGGTTCACTGCAAACATGCCAGCTTGGCGTTTCAGATTGCCGACATTTACACTGTACTCCGTACAGAAGGATTCTGCAGACTGATGGATTATAGATAGAATGACTCGTGATACGGGGTACTTTGTAGAGTGATAGTATAGCGATGCCGTTTGGCAGCATCTCAGACCCTGCCAGTAGGGACTGGATATCTGCAGCCGTGTCACACAGTCAGACTGTCCTCGACTGTGCTTGACTGTGCTCTGGCTCTCTGTGTTTCTTTGAGAAGTTTGTGAATGTTCTGCTGTGGTTTGTTTGGGGCTGTCACTGTCATGCGCGGCATCCACTTGCCTTCTCTCCAGTCTCTTAGTCTCCATCCTGCGTGTTTCATGTCCACTCAGCCAGTGAACCTAAGTTTCTCCTTGGATCTCCGATTTCGTCATATCAAGTCTTCTTGCATTGCTCGCTGATTCAATTCAGAAACGAACCGGGTGAAAGCCATCTCACCCACCGCCCAGGCAGAAGCTGGGCGATTCTGGGCTGAGGCTCTTCAAGAGCGGGAGAACAACAGATCCGGGGAATTACACGGGAAACTCCATTATTTGATCGCCATCTATTCTCGATGGATAGAGTTTCCATGGCCCGAGAAAGTGATGCGCCGGATGTCTCTATCCCTCTGCGTCTCGACCTCACCGCCCCCTCTTTGTCCGCATCCTTCAAGGTCGACGAAGGTTATTCTGATGACACCCGAAGCCAAACCGACAAGGAGATCTTGCCAACTGCCCCAGACGATGTAATGTCCGTTCCGGACTGGGTTCTTGCGCATAGCGAATCCGAAAAGGCCGGTAGGTCGCTTCCCCCCTTGTATCGCCAGTCGCGTGCTCGTCCGCAGTCGACATGGATGCTCACTCTAGCGCTTTGCTTTTTTTTTAGAGATCGTCTATAGCCTCCTACGCACCTTGCGCACCTCGACCATCGCCGCGGTCGTAGAGCGACTGCGTCCGCTATTGCACATGGACCCTGTCCTCAAACTGCCTCCCGAAATCACCTCCGAGATCTTCTCATATCTGGACCCTTATACGCTATTGACAGCCTCGTTGGCATCTCGCACATGGCGCAGTCGCATATTTGATTCACGTCTTTGGAAGGAACTCTACATCGATGAAGGTTGGCGGGTCGATATTGACGCGATCCGCGCGTTCGAACAGGATAACTCGGGGGTTCCGTCACCCCAGTCACGGAAGTCGCGCTCAAGGTACACAGATATCGACCTCGAGGAGCCGAAACAAAAAAAGCGCGTACCACCTGAATGGCTGGGCTCACGCGCAAATTCGTCTAGGAATGGCCTGAATACGAATGAAGTTACCAGGCCTGATGGAGAAGGAGACCATCTGATGCATGACGCAGCGGATGATAGAAGCACACTGTTTTCTACTTGTTCAGGGCTAGCAAACAGACATGATTCAACGCCGGACATCCTGTCGTCTAAATCGACCGAGCGATCACCACAACCGGAAAAATCACCCCTACTCATTAGGATGCCAAACGGCTCCGCTAAGATCAACTGGCCTCATCTTTACCGGCAGCGCAGGCGCTTGGAGGATAATTGGGCCAAGGGTAGATTCACGAATTTCCAACTACCGCACCCGGCACATATGGAAGAGGCTCACCGGGAATGCGTCTATGCTATTCAGTTTGACGGGAAATGGCTTGTTAGCGGCAGCCGAGATAAGACGGTTCGAGTTTGGGACCTAGAAACGAAACGACTCTGGCACCGACCGCTTCTCGGACACACAAAGTCAGTGTTATGCCTTCAATTTGATCCTAGTCCATCAGAAGATATCATCATATCAGGGAGCAGCGATCAAAATGTGATAGTCTGGCGCTTCTCCACAGGCGAGAAGATTCATGAAATTGCACCTGCGCACAATGATTCCGTCTTGAATCTCCGGTTTGACCATCGATATCTCATTACCTGCTCCAAGGACAAACTAATCAAGATCTGGAACCGACGTGATTTGTCACCAGTTGATAAAGACTACCCTAGCATCAACCGAGGCTCAGGTGTTGCATATCCGTCATATATCGTCGACACGAGCGAAATGCCTTTACCCGTCTTAGAGGCTGAGATTGCCAAAAATCATATCCGTACTCTGGCACCATTCTCTCTTCTGATGACGTTGGTGGGACATCAAGCTGCTGTCAATGCTATTCAGATTGATGGCGACGAAATTGTTTCCGCTTCAGGCGATCGATTGATCAAGATCTGGAGCGTTCTCAATGGCACTTGCAAGAAAACACTCATGGGTCACGAGAAGGGTATAGCATGCGTTCAATTCGATAATCAGCGAATCGTCAGCGGCAGCAACGACGATTCAGTCCGGATATTCGACCACATCTCCGGTGCCGAGGTCGCCTGCCTCCGCGGCCACGCCAACCTAGTTCGAACCGTCCAAGCCGGCTTTGGTGATCCCCCAGGCTCAGAGGAAGCCCTTCGTCTAGAAGCCCTAGCTGTCGACCGAGAGTTCTGGAACGCCCAGAGCTCAGGCGAAACCGTTGACCTTGGCCCGCGAGCCCTGAGGCAAGCTGGCCATGATCAAAACACAACTGGATCGCGAAGACCGCGAGATATCAAGGCCCTTGGCGCGTCCATCCCTCCAGGAGGAGGAGGAAGCAAATGGGGCCGCATTGTCTCCGGCTCTTACGACGAAACCATCATCATCTGGAAAAAGGACAAGGAAGGGAAATGGACCATTGGTCAGACGCTGCGGCAGGAAGATGCCGCCGCTAATGCTTCGTTCATTGCACACTCGAATTCATCCCGTCGCTCCAATCCCCCAGGCCCAGGGGGCAATGGCAATGGCAATGCCTTTGCCCAGCAAGCAGCCCTAGCAGCTCTAGCAGGCCAACCCTCATCCTCCACAGGCGCAGGGCCCTCAAACACAAACACAAACACCGCCGCTGCAGCCAGAGCCCTGTTAGGCACTGGCCCTCCAACAATCCACCAAGCCCTCGCCAACGAGCTCCAGCGTCAAGACACAATGGTCGCAGACCTCCTCGCAGCAACAGCCCACGCTAGGCAAACCCGGCGCCCCGTCATGCCCGCGGAGACGCCCATGTCGCGCATCTTCAAGATCCAGTTCGATGCGCGCAAGATTATCTGCGCTAGTCAGGATCCGAGGATTGTTGGGTGGGACTTTGTCTGTGGGGATGAGGAGCTGGAGGAGGCTTGTCGGTTTTTTGTGGGTTTATAGCGAGCGTACCTAGCATTCTTAGTGGGGTTGGGAAACTTGATATGCAGCTTCATACAATTACATTAATTTTGAATCTCACTTTTTACGCCTTGATGACTGCTCGACTGGTTTCGTGGATGTTGACGTTGTAGCTTTGTCCATCTGTTCTAGATTATGAGCAAGGCATGAATCACGGCCAGGATCAAGAGGAGATCCGAGGGTCTGTTGATTGAGCATGGGAAAGTCATATAGAGAATATGTATAACATGGATACTTGAAACCAAAAGACAATCCTCGTTCAACGCTTCTAATTTCACCAATCGCTCGCTAGCCAAACGGTGCTCATGTAAGTGTAAATAAAGATAAGGTGTCACATAACTCCGACCCCAAGCATAATGCAATATGCACAAAGTTCAAGATATAGGATTGACTGCACTGTCATCTGTCGGAGAGTCCTGCTGAGACTCGTTGAAAGTTTGTTCACGCGCGGTTACATATGTGTCCTGTGTTGTTGTGTTTGTTGCTGCACCAGAATCTGGGGGTGGTTCTCGCGGCTGGCAACAGCAGCATAGAACTGCCCTCACTCGCTCTGAGAGAGCTTCCCAGAACGATGTCTCTCTGTCTTGGATGTCTCTTACGTCGGTTTCGTTAGAGTCGGTTGGAATTGCAGAATAGGTTGGCAAAAGAGAGCATCGGTCAAGCGCCGAACGGCCATATCTCCCGACCCACCATGGGGATGTACGTCCCAGTGCTTGAGACCTGCAAGTTTGGTAAGAACTTGGCCTCGTGCCGGGACCTCCTGGGATGTTCTGCCTTGGGTTAGACGTATCGCTAGCCGGTGTCGGTGCGGGAGCCGGTGGCTGATAGACGGATGTGTTGCTGAGTGCATTCTCAAACCAGCGTAAAGCGGATTCACCGGAGTCAGTCTCAGAAGTGGGAGAAACATCAGGTTGGTCCGGCACTTCACGATCCACATCACTTGGCCCTGTGCCGGGACCATCAGTTTGAGCAAATGGTAGGTTTCCCTGGTGGTATGGGTGTTCGTTGGGTGCTCCCTTCATTACACTTGAACCATGGCCGCTTTGCCGCTGGGGAAAGCTGCCTGTGACGGCAGTCCCGTCCTCCGCAAATAGTCGAGTTCGTGCCTGGCGATTTTCTGTCGGTGGTCGAGTAGCACGAGAGGAAGAGCCAAACATACGACCGAGCAACGACTGTCCACGACTTGGTGGTGGTGGTGGCGGATCCTGCCTTCGAAAATCAAACCTCCTAGCCTCAGGGCTTCCAAATGATGGAAGTCCAGGAGGCGTAGGCGATCGGATAGGTGCTGGAAGATCTGGGAGGGTCGGACTCACGGGCGACTTGATAGTGTCCGGGAACTTTGGAGCTGAGGCAACAGGCGCTGGAGTATTGCCTGGGATGCTTTCGTATTCCCCAGGGCTGGAACTTGGATCTCCACGAAATGGTGACAGCTTATCCGGCAAGGACCATCCCGTAATTTCCCCGGTCGAAGCTGTCCGAAGTTTATCGGACAAATGTACAGGAGCAGGCCTGCCAATGCCGTCTATACTCCGTCTTGGACGGCTAGGCCCTGGCTCACCGAGTACGTGGCTGTCGTCCTGCGCGTCGGAATAGAACATGGCCATCCTGGCGGCCATTCTGGTATCCGCACGTTCGAGATTATCGATTCCTGTCGCCTCGTCGTCATTGTTGGAGGTTGCCCTAGTCGCGTTATATATTGAATCTGTCTTGCTCGATTCCAAGACCGACGATACTGAGTGTAAGTCGAGTTTTGAGTCATCCTTGAAAGGCGCTGCTGGTTTCGCAAGAGATTCTCCTAGATCCTGCCCAGAGGGATTGGTGGCTTTGGAGGCTGTCATATTGGAATAAAGAAGATTATGGATAGATGCTGGATGCATCCGTAGGGAGATAAAAGCTAGCTAATTGAGGTCGAGCAGCCAACATGGTAGTTTGGTGTTGTTATTTCTATAGTCGTCGGTAGCATATGAAGTCGTCTATCGCGCCTTCCTAATCGAATGTTTAGCAGAGGCAGGCACAAAGCTCGGCAAAATAAGCAAAGAGTATAGAAGCGTAAAGGCATTGAACAGTGATGACCAGCCGTTATGTATGTCAAATTTTATGATACAGACATTTCTCAATATGTGCAGACCCGGACAGAAATAGACACCGAGATGAAGAGGGATTTTGACCTCAGGATGAGGCCGATTAAGAAAAGACATTAATATGTACGAAGAATGGTAGGAGTCAAGCGCTCGTGCATAGCAGGCATGGAGTGCTTGATAAAGCCCCGGATATGGAGTGAGAAAAAAAAATAAAAATAAGAGTAATAAAGGGCAAGAAAGAAAAGGAAGAATGGGTAGATCATATCGCCGTAACAGGTTGACTGAGGCTCGATTTGCCGCTCAAATTCGCGTGCTCCTTTCTCAAATCGCGTAAAATTGCCTCTAGTTTCTTGCGTTCTTCTTGCTCCGCCTTTTCATTTGTTAGTATGTGCCTAGTAAAAGAGCTGAGGCTATAACTCACCCTGAGTATCTTCATGTTCTCAGCGCGTGTATCCCGCATCATCTTCTTGAATTCGTTCTTGAGAACCATTGTGGACGTTGTCTCATAAGGACCGTCTCGTCCCATAGACGAAGCACTGTTGTTGGAGCCCATCCAGCTAATTCGCTCCTCATTGAGCTGGGTCTCCAGCTGTTCGCATCGATCACGGAGGTTGTCTATCATACCCTCGAATCTCTCGCGCTCCTTCTCAAACTCGATGCTTGCCTTGGTCATAGCTTCGTAGTCATCCACAGTTTCACGCAGCTCTTTCTCCAGCGTCTCAACCCGAGTCTTATCGCCGCTTCCAGGCTTTCCAGCCTTGAGACCTGCAAGTTCTTCGGCCATTTCGAAATTCCTAGCCTTCAATTCGTCCAATTCTTGGAACAATGCAGGATCGGCAGCGGCTTCGGCAGCTCGTTGTGCACGTGTTCCATAAGCGCCATCAAGCTCCGCCTTGACCATGGTAAGTTCCGTTTGGGCCCTTACTACATCGCTCTCAAGATCGGCGAGTTCTTTTTGCAAACGAGTAGAGTTCTCTTCTGCTTGGGTGCGCGCTTCAGTGGCTTCCCTGACTCGAGACTCAAGCTCCTCACGTAGGTCGCTCATGGCCTCCTCAAGCCGTGTAATCTCAGCTTCAGCCTGCGCACGCATGTCGCTTGCTTCCTTGACCCGAAGGTCTGCATCATTACGGATTTGATGAATTGTCTCCTCCAGCTGAGAAACTTGTTGCTCAGCACTCTCGCGCGACTCTGTGGAATCCTGGAGCTGGCCGACCACGCCCTGTAGACGGGACACTTCACCCTCAGAACGAGCCCGAGCCTCTTGATGCTCATCTCTTTCATGTTGGATTTCCTGAATGATAGCCTGAAGGCGGGAGAGCTCAGGTTCCGCTTGGCCCCGGGCCTGTTGATGCTCATCTCTTTCATGTTCGATTTCCTGGATGATAGCCTGAAGGCGGGAAATTTCAGGTTCTGCTTGCTCCCGAGCCTGTTGGTGACCATCCCTCTCATGCTGGACCTCTTCAATGAGCTTCTGGAGGCGCGCAACCTCAGCTTCTGCACGTTCCAGGGCTTGGGTGTCAGCGTCATCGAGCCCCTTGCTACCCGGCATATCTCGAGCTTCTGATAACTCTCGTCGTACATCTTCTAGCTCCTTCATAGTCAAATCGAAATCATCCTTTGATTGTTGGCCTTGGCACTCTGCAGCTTCCAGCTCTTTGCGGAGATGAGCTAGCTGTTCGATAAGATCAGCGATATGGGCGTCTCTTTCCGCGTCCGATTTGGAGTTGAGCTCGCGCTGCTGCTGGATCTGAGTTGTGAGAATGCTCTTTTGCTCGAGCAGCTTGTCAACTCGGCTCTCTAGGCCATTGATGCCAACACTAAGGAAGGTTAGGTGCTCTGCAAGGTCACTGCCATGGGCGTCAGGAATAGGCGGCAATGTTTGAGCGCGAGGTAGCCCAGGGTTTTCCATGATACTGAGTAGCTGAGTGCTCATTTCCACCAGCTGCTGTTCGCTGACACGATCCAGGCCCTGGCTAGGCACTTCACCCTGAGCCTTGGGCTGAGAACTTAGGGCACTGATGCCATCCTCGATATACCTCAAATGAGCATTCATTATCGTGGAAGGATCGATCTGTTCAACACTGCTAGATGGGTGGGGAACTTGAACGAAATCGCTTTCCGGATGCGACTGCAGGATAATGTCTCGTAGTCTACCGCTCAGAGACTCTAGTTTTCGTTCCGTTTCGTGAATGGACTCATGAGAGACCACATCTGACTGCGGTGCTCGTACTTCATAGTTGTCGGAGCCATCCTGGTGATCGGTCGATTTGTACAGACTCCGGTCATCAAAGTCGTCCACGGTGTTGTTGCTGGAGAGGCTTTCCGGAGTGTGCGGGATGCCATTCTTCAAGTTCTTTTTTAGACCCTTGTGTGTCAACTGTAAAACTCCAGCAGTGTGCTCAAGCAGTCTCTTTTGAACCTCTTGTGTTTTGCGCTCAGAATGCCAGATCTCCAAGGACAAATCTTCGCACTTCCGGTTACTGAGTGCAAGCCCTTCGTCGTGCCCGGAGCCGTCAGCGCCATGCTCCTGGTGATGTAGTCGGCTCAGTGACATGGCCGCATCGCGAAGTTTCAATTCCAGGGTCAATTTTCGTTTGGTAGCGTTCGTGCGGTTTGACAGAACTCGGAGCTCTTTCTTCAATACCTCAACCTCCTCGACAGATAGAATTTCGTAATCCCTGCTATCGCCCATAGCAGTCTCTGTAAGTAAATACATGGCAACTGGGTCGTTTGTGTTGAGTGCGACGGATCGACGGGGGTTTGACGTAGGATTCGTCTGCATGAACCAATCGATTAGCTACATCCAGATTAATCCCCACGGAATATACATACCGAAGCATTATGGGGACCAAGAGCATCACGGTAGCCGTCCATCAGAACCTTGGTTGGCGGGGGCTGGGGAGCGCCATAGGAGGCGGCCGAAAAATGCCTTGGGTCGCCATAGGACGACTGACTTGAGCGAAAATCGAGACCATTCATCGTGTATCGAGGAAGAGACAGTCTTTAGAACCGTCGAAGAGAAGCGTTGAAAGAATCGGGCCTATGCAGTATACATCCCCGGCGGCTCGGTTTACCGCCAGGGGAACGGGTCGAGGTCGGAGACGTCTGACGATGGTACGGCGCGACAGCTGAAAAGGAAATGGATGTCAAAAAAAAGGGACAGAGTAGACGCCTCGATGGAATAGGACTGGAAGGCTGAAAGAGGTGCTGAAGAGAGAGAGGAACCATCAAGGAATTGGGAGATCCATTTGGCGCCAGTCACGAGAGGATCGGCACATCCACAGGCGGCTGGCCAAGCCCATTCAGGAACAAAGACGAATGACAGAGAATCATGTTCGGTTCAATTGATCAGATTTCAACGGTGACCAAAATCTGCGGACCAGACGCCAGTAAGATCAATCATATGTAAACCGGGAACATGCATGGCTGAAAAAGCGCTGTCTAGATAAGCACCGTGCCCCTGACCGAGTGCCTGACAGTGACAGTCTGGGCGGACAGTGACACCGAAGACTGACCAGTCCTTGCTGCGGAACATTCTTCATGATCTATTCAGGATTGACAGCCATTGTAGACTTCTTCAACCCCACAAATTAAGAAACTAAGTTGGAGGTTCAAGTAGGGAGACCCTGTCAATGCGGAGAACAGATTCGGCGACGAACACCTGATTGATGCCGAAACGAAGCCAACCTCGGATCATGAGCGACAGGGTCTCATGTCGAAACAGACCCAGTCCAGTTGTTGTGCTTGAGCCCCTAAAAATGAGGTAGTGATACGACATAAATCTATTGTTGCATCCCGCCGTTCGAGCGATTAGATTCGAGTCAACCAACTTTCTTCCATACCCCCAGGATGGCCTCCCAAGCGCACGCGAGCGGCGTCGAACTTCCCCCATCAGGACATGTCTACAAAGTCTACAAACGGCGATTCTGGGGTCTTGCACAGCTCGTCTTGCTCAATATCATCGTTAGTTGGGATGTACGTCGCCTGCGTGCCGCTCCCAGGTTGTATAGCGACTAACTATAGTAACCCCCGCAGTGGTTGACCTTCTCTGCCGTCTCAACAACAGCTGCAGAGCATTTCAACGTTTCTGAAAGCGCTATTAATTGGCTGAGTACGGGGTACTTGTTCGCATTTTGCGCTTCGAGTCCGTAAGTAACGTTCTTATCTCTTGTTGCTCAGATACGCTAATCAACTATCTAATGTAGCCTCGTTATATTCACCCTCAATAAGGGCGGCCCAAAGCCAGCCATAATTGTGACATCGACTTTTACTCTGGTCGGAAATTGGATTCGCTATGCAGGGGCAAAAGCAAATGGGGGTATCTTTGGCGTCACTATGTTCGGCCAGATCCTGATCGGTCTGGCACAACCTTTCTGCCTCAGCGCTCCAACCAAGTATAGCGATCTTTGGTTCTCAGATCATGGAAGAACCAGTGCAACAGCTGTAGCCACTCTGGCTAATCCGCTAGGCGCTGCCCTAGGGCAATTGATCAATTCGTTTTGGGCGACGAAGCCGGACGAGGTTCCGGATATGGTTTTATATATTGCCATCATGGTGAGCATAACCCCAAGAAGAGAACAGAATAGCAATTTTAACAAAGGCAAAGGCGACAGTCGCATCCATCCCATCGTTCCTCATCCCCGCCGGGCCACCAACACCCCCGAGTGCCTCGTCGGCCGCAACGAAACCGTCCCTGATCCCAGCCATAACCCAACTCTTCCAAACCCTCGAATTCTGGCTTGTCCTCGTCCCCTTCGGCATTTACGTTGGCTTCTTCAACAGCGTCTCCTCACTCTTGAACCAAATTCTCTCGCCCTACAACTTCTCCGAAACAGAGGCCGGTATCGCAGGCGGCATCCTCATTGTCGTCGGCCTCATCTCCTCCGCTATCCTCTCCCCACTCACAGACCGCTACAAGCACTACCTTGCCACAATCCGCATCCTCGTCCCCATAGTTGCAATCGCATACATAGCACTTGTCTTCTGCCCGTCCAGTCCAGCAGGTATCGCGCCATCGTACGCCATCCTAGCCGTCCTCGGAGCCTCCTCCTTTGGATTATTACCTGTAGTTCTGGAGTACCTTGTCGAAATCACATATCCATTTTCACCTGAGATTGGGAGCACAATATGCTGGACAGCAGGCCAATTACTCGGCGCAGTGTTCATCGTTATCCAAGATGCCCTCAAGGCGGGGGATAACGCCGACCCGCCGCAGAATATGCGCAATGCGCTTATTTTTTCGGCGGTCGTTGCTTGCGTTGCCGCGCCGTTTCCGATCTGCATCGGACTGTTCGGGAGGAATGTTAGAAGACGGAGACTAGATTTCGATCGAGGAGTGAACATGGACGAGATTTTGGCGGAGAGGATTGATAGTGTTCGAACTGATGGTGGCGCCGTTCAGCCTGCAGGCTCAGGTGCAGGCGCAGGCGTAGGAACTGAAGCTGAAGCTGGGAAATCGAGGGTTGTTCCGGGAGTGAAAATTCCCTGGGGCAAGGATTAATATACAGCCAGTAATGATCTATGATTTAATAATGTTGTTCTGTCCTTTCCAAATGACAAACCAGTCGAGTACCTGTTGTGTTTGAGCATAACTGTTATGAATAATGAGTTGTGGTCAGAACAATTCTTGCCAACTATTGAGCAGCGAGACAGATCCCAAACAAGTCTAAGAGAAGTAGCATTCATCTAAAACAAACACGAATTGATATAAAAATGACGTCGGGAGACCAGCTATCTGTACATACACATCAAAGGACAAGGACGAGGTGTATATCGTATCATCCTTCAATCTCTAATGCAAACAAAGTCGACAAATAAGATCGATACAGTATCCCAATCCCAGACATTGCTGGCTTTTTTTAATCGCTTGCGTCCGGATCATATCGTTGATGGATTCGTGAATCCGGTAGAGAGAGAAAAACCGAGGGCGGGAATCGTTTCAGCGTGTCTCCTTATTTGAGGGCCTTGAAGAGCTTGGGGGCGGCGCACTGAGTGGCGCAGTGGGCGAGGTGGAAGACTGTTGATGAAATGTATTAGCCATTGGCGCTAATTATCAACCTCCGATTGTACTTACACTCTTCGACACAGTCTTCCTTGGGACCCTTGTAGTCCTCATCCTCCTGCTGGCTGGTAACGCGCTCGACACACTCGTCGTAGTGGTGCTTGTAAGGAGCACACTGAGAGGAGTTGGCACATTCTATCGAATGTAATGTTAGCAATTGAATCTTTAATGATAGGTCCCGTGAATCGATGCCAATGGCAAAAGACGATATCAATGCGTCACCGACAGACGACACCTGGAACCCAAGCGGACTGCGCGAAGAAAAAGAATAATCGAGATAACTCACCCTCCTCAAGCTTGGGCTTGATGTCCTCAGGCTCCTCCTCCTCTTCCTCTTCTTCCTCCTCTTCCTCCTCTTCTTCTTCCTCTTCACCCTCGGCCTCGGCCTCTTCACCCTTCTCCTCTCCCTCCTCGGAGCTCTCCTCAGGCGTATCCTCAGCAGAATCCTCGGTCTTCTCGCCCTCCTCAGCAGGAGCGTCGTCCTTCTTCACATCGGACTCCTCGGCCTCGGGAGCGCTAGACTCCTCCTTGTTCTCGGCGGGAGCCTCAGCCTGAGCCTCGGGGAAGCCCCAGGAGGACATAACATCGGAGAAAAAGTCGGTAAGACCCATCGTGAACCGTCTGGGGAGGTCAATTGATTGAAACTGGAGACGGGGTGGGGGTGGGTTCGTTGGGACGCTTGACGAGCGAGGTTACGTTAGGTGGTGAGGTTTGGTGGTTTTCACGAAGCTGTGTCCGTCCGCCCTGGAAAATCGGAACGCCCCGGCCGGCGCTGCGAAATAATCTTCCACGTGATTGGTCGATGCTACGGACAACAACTGCAACATCGTATGGTTTATTTTGGATACAATTATTAGGGAAGTTGTTAATTTAGACACTCTGGGCATTCTCCTAATTGATACAGATTGATCTGAGCGTGGGTGGAATGTAAATAGAGAGGTGCCGATTGCCGCTAAATGTACTTTACAAACACTGCTTTAGACGATGCGCAAAGATCTTTAAAACGAAATCAATCCTTCTTCGTTCTCTGAATTAGCTCAGCTCTCTCGTCGTAGCCTCTCTTCAAGTTCGTTGGCGACGCTCTGCTGTTGTACCTCTTCATACCCTGGAGGCGGTTCCTGAGGCTGGGCAGTGTCCTCAGAAGGACTATGGTGAGGTTCTGCTCGGTTGGTATTATTGCTGTTATCAGTTGGGTTGCTTTGTGGACCTGAGTAAGCGGGCAGTTCTTCCAAATCGACATTCGACATGTTGACACCTCCAGCTCCAGCTCTGCCACTTTCACGGGATATTTCAACTGCTTGTTGGAGGCGCTCCTTCATTCTCTCGAACTGCGAGTGGAAGTCGAAAGCTCCTCCTTCTTTGAAGGTCACTTTCAAATGTACCGCAATCAACGCCGGAGGGATACCCCCGCCAGGTACCGGTTGGACAACCGCGTTCCATGCATTTGGCCCAAAAAATGGAGAAGAGACGTGGGAGTCATGTAGATTCAATAGAGGTGCTGAGAATGATTCCAGCTGTTCTGTTCTCTGTGCAGGGATATAAACTACCTGGGGGCTTGTTAGCAGAGTATTTCTGATCCAGATATCGACACGAACGAAAAGGAAAGAGAATTACCCGCTGGTTTGTAAGATAGATTTGCCCAGCACTGCTCTGTAGTGATAGCGAGTCTTTGCCGGTATATGAAGGAGGTGGCTGTAGGGCAAGGCTTGTACGAGGAGGAGATGTGTATAGCAAGCGCTCGCTAGGCAGATGGACAAAGCCTTTACGCTCATCGAGCATGACCCAACTGCACCGTAGTCAGAAATTACTCATCCAAGGTCCAAAGAGACGTTTGGCCAAAATAACCGTCACATCGTGCAGCTTGACTATAGTGTAGCAAGGCCGGTGCAGAGCATCAAGAGCGAGCAGCCTGAAGGCCTGGGCATCTGGAGTAAGGAAGTGGGGCCATCCACATACTTGATCGACATCTTTCTGCACAAACTGATACTCGCCGCTAGATATAACCCAAGGAAGAAGAGACTTTGAACGTATGGGATATCAGAAGTAGAATGGGAGACGCTAAGCGGTGGATTGTTTATTGCGAATGAACGGGCTAATGAAGATGCGGTACGTAACGGTCTGGAGCGGGCCGGTTGTGATGTGATTTGATATCGAAGACTCAGAGCCTTAACGCTTGGGCCTTTCTCGAGTTCTTGTGGCTAGAACGAGGCTGCGGAAGGAAAGATATAAAACTTGTCCATGAGTAGATAGAATGGATATCGTGATATCTCCCCCGCGGCTCTTCGCCGCTTTAACTTACCGCAGGGTAATGACGGTAAGGGGTGTCAGTTTTTGCCTCAGGCAGTATTATCCGGAGTGACTGCATCGAGCTCAACTTCTTGTGCGAGTGATGGATGGCCTGGATCATCGGACCCTTGCTGAGTTCTCCGCGCGAGTCTAATGAGTGGCGTTATCCTTGCACGTTTCCCAACCTTGGGACTTGCATGCTTGGAGACATCATCGCGGTATTAGGTACATTGTGCCGCGAGTATCCGGAGACTGTTCCAGAAACGACATCTTGTGGTCTGAGCTTTCATGAATTGATCCTTGTATTCGGTATTGTCCATGATTTCTCGGAAGCTCGGTGGTCATCGAGAACATTGGCACTCGACCGTCACTCGTACTTGCGAAGTTTATCGGACGGTTGTTGCATGCTGGTACAGACAATGAACGTCAAGACAGCACAGAGATCGATCTGACAAGGACCACCCTGACAGTGCGAAGTAACACGTCAGAACCAAATAGAGATTAACATGGAGTTGTTGACACTTCTACTACTCTGTACTCCGTAGATATACAGAGTATAGCAAGCGCCAGTTCCCAGGAACGACGTATTGGTATTACCGGACTTTACCCCACCAAAAAAATTACGCTTCCCGTCACATCCAGATTCCAGACTCTCACTTAATCAATCAATCCCAACCAAGCGCTGTCACGTCACATGCGCTACTGCTCTCTCTCTCCAAGTTCTGTTGAGGCCACACTGCTTCTTGTCTTTTGTTCACGCGAATCATAGCTTTTAAGACCAGGGATAGCGTATCAACTTGTCAACGCAGCTTTAGCTGGCTGTTTACAGGCGGGATATGCCGTCTCAGCTTCCTTTGTTCTCGCGTGCTTCTGACGGATGCTAGAATCGACTCGAACCTGTCACCACACGGCTGATAGGCAGTCCTGAATCGAGCTTATAACGCTCGTCTTTATAATTCTCTTATCTTGCGATTGTTCTCGTCTTGGGGATTGTTTGAATATCACCTTTGACGTCATGGCGAAGAAGCCGTATATTCCGCCCTTGATCGGGTGGCTATACGATCTCGTGCTCTGGACATTCTCTATTCTCGTGGATTTCTTCTTCCGAGAGGTCCATCCGCGAGGATCATGGAAGGTCCCTCGAAGGGGCCCGATGATTATCGTGGCAGCGCCTCATGCCAATCAGGTACAGCATATCAACCCCATGAGCGAGTGATCATACACTGACGAGGATCTGCTTGATAGTTTGTCGACTCATTGATTCTGATGCGCGCGGTGCGCACCGAGGCGCATCGTCGAATCTCGTTCCTTATCGCAGAAAAATCGTTTCGCCGCAAGTTTATCGGACTTTTGGCGAGGGGCATTGGAACTGTGCCTGTGGCCCGGGCGATGGATGAATTGAAACCCCGGGAGGGTACCGTGTATCTTCCGGACCCTGTCAATGAGCCTACCCTACTGCGCGGTATCGGGACGAACTTTGAAGGCCCAGGATTCGAAAAGGACGGCAGCATCGCTCTGCCGACCATCAATGGAAAGTCGCACAGTGAGACTATTGCAGAGATCCGTGGCCCCGAGGAGCTCGTCCTCAGAAAGCCATTCACGCACAAGGATGCGCTGTTCCAGTTGACGGGCCGGAATGATATCGCAGACGACGGAAACTTCACCGGAGACGGTTCTGACAAAGACGCGGATTTCAAGGGATCCAAATTCAAGGCCGCCCCCCACGTCGATCAAACTGCAGTGTATAGTGCTGTTTTTGGAAGACTCTTGGCAGGTGGTTGTGTTGGTATCTTCCCAGAGGGAGGTAGCCACGATCGTACCGATTTACTCCCTCTCAAACGTAAGACTTCCCACTCAACCAAGCAGAACATTCACTAACTTCAACCTTAGCTGGCGTAGCTCTTATGGCTCTTGGTACATTGGCCGAAAACCCGGACTGTGGGTTGAAGATCGTGCCTGTTGGAATGAACTATTTCCACGCTCATAAATTCCGTTCCAGGGCGGTAATTGAATTTGGCACGCCTCTCGAAGTACCCCGAGAGTTAGTAGAAAAGTACAAGAGCGGTGACAGGAGAGGTGCTGTCGGTCCGTTGTTGGATATGATATACGAAAGTCTAGTCGCAGTGACTGTTACGAGTCCCGACTATGAGACGCTGATGGTCAGTTCTGCCAACCCAGATTGATGATTAGGTCAAGTCTGACAACAAACCAGGTTATCCAAGCTGCACGTCGTCTGTACAACGTCAAGGGCAAGAAGCTCCCACTTCCAATGGTTGTGGAACTCAACCGGCGCCTTGTCAAAGGCTATTCGCATTTCAAGGATGATCAGCGAATTATTGATCTAAAGAAGTCAATCGCAGATTATAACAAACAATTGCGGTTCCTGGGGATCCGCGACCACCAGGTTGAATACGCGAAATTCTCTTTCGTCAAAGTGATTGCAACTCTGATCTATCGCTTGGGTAAATTGGCGCTTCTCACGGTTGGGACTTTGCCTGGGCTGCTTCTCTTCACTCCAGTTTTCATCACCACCAAGATGATTTCAATCAAAAAATCACAAGAAGCACTTGCTGCGTCAAGTGTCAAGCTTCAAGGCCGTGACGTGATAGCAACGTGGAAGCTGCTCGTCGCGCTGGCGTTCGCTCCCGCCCTATACGCGTTCTATACCGTGGTCTTCACCTACTGGGCCTATCGTAATCGCATCAATGGATATGTCCCCGATTCTGTTCCGCTGTGGTCGTTTGTGCCAATAGGCATTGTCTTATTCCCCACCATAACCTTTGCTGCGTTGCGTATTGGTGAAATCGGCATGGATATCATCAAGTCATTGCGCCCTCTGCTGTTGTCGCTCAACCCGTCGTCGGCGAACACATTGGTCAAACTTCGGCAACGACGCGCTGCACTTGCCAAACAGGTCACAGATACCATAAATGCGCTTGGGCCAGAGCTCTTCGATGACTTCGATGCCGCCAGAATCGTGACGGATCCTCTTCGTGAGCTCGACCGTGAGTCTGCAAATCTGGAAAATGAACAACCACCAAGCATCGGGTTAAGAAGGGCGAGCACAAAGAACTTTGACGAGGGCTCAGCTTCCCAGGAGCCCCTTCCGCGAAACGAATCTTTCCACAATCTGGCCAACATTGGCTTCTTCTCGACCCGGCCCCCTAGCCGCAACCGCAGCCGCAGTCACAGCCGGAGCAGTTCTTTTGGAGGGGGCACATCGGGACAACAACTGAAGCCTCTCAGCCAGCTTACAGCCAGGGAAGGAATCGACCAAGTGAGCCACAAAATCCGAGATGCTATGCGCGAGCGGGGAAAACAACGTCGGCGCAGTGAAGACAACAGTAGCTGGGACATGGCCAGCTCCGGGCCGGGGACGCCGCACAGCGAAGACGGTCGGAAGGATCTTTGATCAGAAAAAAAAAATATGGACCTGATATGAACCTGATATGAACCAGGTTCCCTGCCTATAATGACAGCAGCGGAGTTGGGCGTTTGCATATTCATGTACTGTACCCTCTAGTATGGAGCTTGTAGCAAATGGGTGTATTTAGTTGATTGCAGAGACTCGAGTCAGACTTACGACTCATCCATCACGTTGATCAGTCACGTTCGACTGTCCCGCCTTGATTTTGTAGATAGATACCCTATAGTACTCCGTAGATGGCGGAAGATGAAGCCTCGGACCATTGCTGTAGTGAGCCTGAGGCCCCGACACGAGTGACCCACCATGGTTTGCCTGGAACGACCGACGACATCATGAATTAGATTCGTTGAGATGCAGGTGGTCTCACCGGATTCATCATCATAGATCAGCTTGATTATCCAGTTGTACAAAAAGAGCTTGGGTGGCTCTCTGTCCGTTTTCGTTCTTCTCTTTTTTAGGTATGCATCACCGCCTCCGCGCTTCCTCCTATCTGGTCTGTCTGATCAGCACAAAACAGTGTAGCCTGCTGGCCATACTGACTGCGCCTTATCGACTTCATCGCTGACGTTCTTTTGGCCACCCGTGTTTTAGTTGCTTTATAGATACCCCAATCCTGGAGCTCTATCGACATAACAGCTCTTACTTTCGATCGCTCGCTTCTTTATCTTTCCGCCGCACGACAGTCGCTTCAGATATTCTCAGATATTCTATTACGCCTTGACGCTGTATCACGCTTACAATCTCTATACGCGCTTCCTTACCGATCATCCCTGTCCTACGGACACCACAAACATGGCTACGTCAATGCACCTGAATAAACTCCGGAATTGGTTCCTTGCATCACCACCCATCGAATATGCCATCTCTAAGCTCCGAGACCTACTAGTTGGGGCCATCAAGCAGGGGCCAGTTCCGCGACATATTGCATTCATCATGGACGGTAACCGGAGGTTTGCGAGGACGCACGGGATTGAGACTGTAGAGGGACACAATCTGGGCTTCGAGGCGCTGGCGAGAGTGAGTTCACCAAGTCTTGATGCTTCTCCCACTCTCTCATAGTATGGTACTAATGTTTTCTTAATAGATCCTCGAGGTGTGCTACCGGAGCGGAGTACAAGTCGTAACGATCTACGCCTTCAGTATCGAAAACTTCAAGCGCTCGAAATTCGAGGTGGACGCTCTGATGGAAATGGCGCGCGTCAAACTGTCACAGATGGCTCAGCACGGTGAAATTCTAGATCGATATGGGGCAAGAGTACGGATATTAGGTCGATTGGATCTGCTCCGGCCCGACGTGCTTGCTGCAGTGAATCGTGCGGTCGATATGACGAAGAATAATGGCGACCGGGTCCTGAACATTTGTTTTCCGTATACTTCGCGCGACGAGATCACCGGAGCCATCCGCGAAACAGTAGCCGAGTACAGCACGCCGCTACGATCGACTGGCTCACCTCCTTCAATGCCACGAACGCCGTTTTCTGAAGATCACATCACGCAAAACATTCGGTCTCAGGCGACGAACGGGAAGTTGGACGATTCAAATGGCGAGTCTGACTCTGTATCTGAGTCATCTACCCTCGGCGAGGACGATGCGCAGAAGCCGAACGACCTGAACAAGGTCTATCAGACGGAATCGGCCCTCTCATCTGCCGCTACTCTTCACATCCCCGAGCAGCTTGCCAAAGCTCGAATGCTAGAATCCAGCTCCGAGTCTGGGCCGCCGATTTACAGATCACCGGAAACTATTACACGCCAAACTCTAACCGACCACCTACTTACACGCGACAACCCTCCTCTCGACTTGTTGATTCGGACATCAGGCGTAGAACGCCTCAGCGACTTTATGCTCTGGCAGTGCCACGAGGACACAGAGATTGCATTTCTAGATATCCTATGGCCGGAGTTTGATTTATGGCAGTTCATACCAGTACTACTGGGGTGGCAGCGGAGAGTCTCCAAGGCAAAAAACAACCCAGACGCCGAGGGTGATTTCGACGGTAAAGAGTCCACCGAGGAAAGCAGGGAAGAGCTCTTGGTGAGCTCAGCGGCCAAGCCAAAGAGCTTATAGTCTTTTGATGATACAAGCGTACTTATAGTCCACAACCAGGTATAGAGCAGGTGTTCGTTCGGCCATTCGTTCAAAAGCGCATCGTCGTCTTCTCGTTACTTTGTATATAACTCATCTGCACATATCAATGCAGCAAATGCATGGGTTCAGTCAGAAGCTTCTGTTTGACACCTCTAAAACAAATTCATAGGATCTAGTTATGCATTTTATATGCTTGCTAATTGGAGGCTCCGATACCGCAGATCCCGATCCCACGTGACTCCACAGAGCGGCGGGGACAACTTTGACAGCCCCTCCATGAAGCTCCCTTCCCTAAAGATAATCTTTATCTTCATCTAATCATCACAATGGCTAAGCAAGTTGCTGGTTCTAAGGTCCTTCTCCTGGGCTCAGGCTTCGGTATGTCCTAGCTGCTTTCAATCCCTCCATGTCCAAGTTATAACCCCGCAATGACTATGACTACGACTATGACTGACCGATAATTTTGTACACAGTCACCAAGCCCACCGTCGAGGTTCTTAGCAAGGCTGACGTCGAAGTCACCGTCGGTACGTTCTATACGTGTGATACCAATGCTCAATTGCATTAACGAGTCTGTGAAATAGCCTGCCGAACTCTCGAGAGCGCCAAAAAGCTTTGCGAAGGATTCAAGAACACCAAGGCCATCTCGCTCGATGTCAGCGACGACAAGGCTCTCGACCAGGCTGCCAGCCAGGTTGACCTGATCATCTCCCTTATCCCCTACACCTTCCACGCCCAGGTCATCAAGTCGGCTATCCGCACTAAGAAGCATGTTGTCACCACTTCCTACGTCTCGCCCGCTATGATGGAGCTGGACCAGCAGTGCAAGGACGCTGGCATTACTGTCATGAACGAGATTGGTCTTGACCCTGTAGGTGTTACATTTTTGTGACTGTAGAATTGGGCTAACGTCGATTAGGGTATCGACCACCTTTACGCTGTCAAGACTATCCACGAGGTATGACTTTCACTTTGGACTACACTACATGCGAGGTGCTAACAATATTGCGCAATAGGTTCACCAGGCCGGTGGTAAGATCACTGACTTCCTCTCCTACTGCGGTGGTCTTCCCGCCCCCGAGTGCTCCGATAACCCGCTCGGTTACAAGTTCTCCTGGTCCAGCCGCGGTGTCCTGCTTGCTCTCCGCAACGCCGCCAAGTTCTACAAGGGTGGTGATGAAGTCAGCGTTGCTGGCCCCGACCTCATGGCTACCGCCAAGCCCTACTACATCTACCCCGGCTTTGCCTTCGTCGCCTACCCCAACCGTGACTCCACCCCCTTCCGTGAGCGCTACAGCATTCCCGAGGCCCAGACCCTTGTCCGCGGTACTCTCCGCTACCAGGGCTTCCCTGAATTCATCAAGGTCCTTGTCGACATTGGCTTCCTAAGCGACGAAGCCCAGGACTACCTGAGCTCGCCCATCGCCTGGAAGGAAGCCACCCAGAAGATCCTCGGCGCCACTTCTTCCTCCGAGAAGGACCTCGAGTGGGCCATTTCCTCCAAGACTGCGTTCCCTAACAACGAGGAGCGCGACCGCATCATCTCCGGTCTCCGCTGGATCGGCGTCTTCTCCGACGAGAAGATCACTCCCCGCGGCAACCCTCTTGACACGCTCTGCGCCAGCCTCGAGCAGAAGATGCAGTACGCTCCTGACGAGCGTGACCTCGTCATGCTCCAGCACAAGTTCGGTATCGAGCACAAGGACGGCTCCAAGGAGGTCCGCACCAGCACGCTCTGCGAGTACGGTGTTCCTGGAGGATACTCTGCCATGGCTAAGCTTGTTGGTATTCCCTGCGGTGTTGCTGTCAAGTTGGTTCTTGACGGCACCATCAGCGAGAAGGTACGTCTCACTCTTTTGGATTTTCAGTAGTTTCAGGCAGTCATGCTAACATTCTTAGGGTGTCATTGCTCCCATGAGCTGGGACATTTGCGAGCCTCTCCAGAAGACTCTCAAGGCTGACTACGGCATTGAGATGATCGAGAAGACTTTGTAAATGTTTTGATAAAAGCTGTTACGACGATCTAAAATGACCATTTACAAAAGGATACATAGAATAGGATCCGAAGAATGATAAATGACTATAGATGCAATTTACCTATGTTCAAACCCGAGAGACCCTATAAATCCACCACAACAGGCCCTGTTCCTAACCTCACTGCCTTTCCCGCCCACAACAGCAGCATGAACAAACGCCATGACCCCTTTATCCCCGTTCCCTCAAACCCTGGCCTGTAGGTATCGGAGGGAGATTGGAATTGAGGCAAGGATGGGAATGGACGACGGAACTGAAACTCGAAAGTGTCCACCAAGGAAAGCGTACATAAGGCGTCCAAATAACAATATTTTGTAAGAAATCTGGATCCGCTCGTGCGTCATCCTTTCCCAGCCAGTAGATATACAATTCCATCATCTGCAGCGGGAATATAGAACGGCTCCGCGAGCGGCGTGACGTGGGCAGCCCAAGCTGGGCGCCATTACGCCTCCATTTCATCAATTAAACCAGCAAGAAGTAATAAAAGACCTCACAAGGCCCAGCCAACAGTCATGGGTGTCTTAAAGACACAACAATGATTTGGTCGAGAGCGGGCAAATCTACTAAGTTGTACGCGAAGAATTGTAAGTCTCATCTTCATTTCTTCATTCATATCCAGTCGTCTTTACATACTCCGGATCTAATCATAGGAATTCTATCGTATAATCGTGGAAACGTACTCGCGAAAAGAAGGCGAGAAACAAGGATGACCGTCGAAGGCGAGCAATAGATACAGCTGGACGGCACAAGAGGAACCAAAGTCTCGAGAGCAAAGCTCCAAGAGTGATGTACGGAATGCCGCACCGAGAATCGAATTCTATATCACGAGCTGGTCCGAAATGTTGATTGCAGGCGATCAGAGAATAGTGCCAAACCTATACCGATGAAAAGAACAAGAATTGTAATCAGTAGTTGCCCCCAAGCAAACGAACGGGATCTGAAAGGGAATTGTGAGGAAGCAATTGGTATTGATGCAAAGCAGGAGTGAACATACCCGAAAGTCTGCTTGATGCTTCGCACATAGTAAAGCTCCCAGTTCTGTTTCGTGACGTCCTCCTGACCGACGGGAACGCCGGCCCATGAGACGCGCATCTGGGTGACACCGTCGACGTCGTTCTGATCGAAGTTGATCTCAAGGGTACTGAAGTGACCCTGGGGCCACTGAGCCAAGCGCCACTTCTGAACCAGCAGTTTGGGCGACTCGAGCTTCACGAATTCTCCAGTGACATTGCCGTCAAAAATCGAGAACTTGCCACCGACCTGGGCACCGTCCCACTGGCGGGGAGCCCCGCGAGTAAAGGCTGCAAGACGATCAGGCTCTGTGAACGTCTTGAACAGCTCCTCGGCCGTTGTACGGAATTCATCTGAAGCGGTGACCGTAGTGGTGTTGACGGAGACCTTGTTGGAGGTGGTTGTAGTGGCAGGTTTGGGAGCAGCGGCTTCTTGCTTCTTGACTTGAGGATAGGTCGTCGCCGGCGTGAAGCCGCTGGACGGATTGACACCAGGAGCATGCTGGAGATCCTTGCCGTGCTCGGCCACCAAAGCAGGGGCAAGCTTGGCAAGTTCTTTTCTGAGCTGAGGAACAAGCTTGGAGCGCACAAGATCCTTCACGGGCTGCTTGGAGGAAGAATCGGAGTAGATTTCAATCTCAAACTGTACGGTGCCGGGTCAGATCGAGCCGACTTTCAGAGAACGGAGCTTAGGGAACATACGACATACTCATCTTCCTCTGTGTCGTGGGCTACCTCGGGAATGGTGATAGTCCCACTGACAGCCTCCTCGTCCTTAGTCTTACCTATGAGAGGACTTAGTGTTTACTCGGAAATATTCAATTACAACTAAACGCGTACCTTCATACTCCAACTGCAGCTTGACGTCGAACAAGGTGATGACCTTGCCCTTCCGCTGGCTGACATCTACGTCGCCATCCATTGTCAGTAAGTTGGACACTTTGGCAGTGACGCCATCTTGCTCGGCTGAAACCGTCCGAAGTGTTTCCGTAAGAAAATTCTTGGCCCAGCCCGAGGCATCCTTGTTGACCCAGTGCCAGTTGTTCGGGTTGTGGAGAACCATGGTGACGGGTTTTTATTTATGTTTATCCGCGATAAATTCTCTGCAGGATCAAGATACGCAGTCCGGTGGTTTGTCTTAACAACACTAGATGTTCTGCTGACAAGCTGGTTAGCTTTGATTCCTCAACAATAACGTGGCAAAGATGTGAATGATATGCGACAATTCAGGATCTGGGTAGCGTTCCCGGATCAGGAAGCTGATCAGCAATGAAGAAGGATACGAATATCCAACTTCCTCTGACTGGTGCCAGCTAGATGTCTCATCATAGAAGCAGGCGGGGGTATTGTGAGCAGAAGATTTTTTGGCAACTTACAGTTTGTGATAAAAATTCAGGTCTAAAGACACTGTAGTAGAGGTAGATCAATTCAAATCCAGTGCATCAACAGCAGGGAAGATAGATTGGAATACCAGCGAGGTGTGGAATGAGGGTTAAATAATCGGCGAAGGGCCGGGAGTTGGTGAAATTGAACCGAAAGATTCGAACGGAAAGCTCTAGAAGGAAGCTGTCACGTGCGATTAGTCACGGCACTACCCATATTAGGATTAGCGGATATTGACCTTCCTTTTTGGTGTTCTATATCTCAATCACAACAACCTCGATCTCCTCGACGGACGTGCCAGTCCCGGAGTGATGTCAGACCTGATGTTATTACTGAGAATGAATAGAATATATAGATAAGACCAGTTCTTTCTGCAGGATATCGCGTCACAGAAAACCATCTGTCTGTGTTGGTTTATTGGGTTCAGAACATCAGAACTACCCTGGTGAGTGTCTGAGATCTCGAGCAGCTTGCTAACTAAGCAAGGCCCATATTCTATGCTCCAAGAGGGATCTGGTTTATACACTGCTTTACTTGCGGTCACAAACGAGCTTCATGAGCGCTCGTCCAGCTCCAATCTTGACATCAAATCGGCTATACATCCATCCATTAGCCATACCACCAGCTCACATGGGTCACTCGCTCACCGATGAAGTTACTGCTCTCTAGTGTAATATAGGAAACACCACAACATGTGTAAATAATGATGCACAATACATCGTAAGTTGCAACGAAGCATGGATTCTAGAGCCATGCACTGCTAGGCCCAAATTTATCAATAAGTCTCGAGAACCACCTGAATCCTGAAATCAACTCAAGTGCTCTATTTCGAAAACGAAGGGTCAAGTGTGATGAACAAGGACCGCCCTACACTAAGTGTGTGTGGCGATAGCTAGAGAACTTTACATACTCCGTATAATATCTGGTCTAGTGAGAGTCCCAGTTTTCATGAACACACACAGGAATCAGTACCAATTCCGCCGCATAATCTCAGTATTTCGGAGAAGCGTATCGTTTGGGCGGGATTCGGTTACATATTGCTGCCCTCTACAGCTGCAAGCTCGCTCTGGCGGACGAGTATATTGTATATATTGAAGCTAAAAGCCGAGCTAGAATGCCACATAGGTCAGGAGATCAGGAAGACATAGCCAACAATAAAGAGCAAGACTGTTTCACTTAAGATTCATCTGACATGCACGATTCATCTGACATGCACAATAAATAAGAGGATGTTGGACTTTGCTGTCTTTGTATGCTGAAGGTCGTCACGTGGGGATGTTCTTGTCAACTCCAGGATCTTGACGACCTTTCCATCATTGTCACCATCCGGAATTCATCGTCTTATACGCGCCATGGCATCTCTAAAAATAAAAGAGTCACCGGAGTTCCAGATCTCGTGTTTCCAGCAACTGATCGCCAGTAGAGGACGTTCTGCAGCCTGACAGCTAGCGGCAAGTGAAGCAACAAGCGCCTGGGGGTCTTAACAAAGACGAAAGAGCTCGATCAAATGATCGCCCCGCAAGAAAAACCGTAGAGATCGCGTTTCAGTAGGAGCCTAAACACGTCGGCGATCTGTGCGGAGCCCAAAGGATTGGACGACGATGTTGTGTTCTAAGCGCCGACGATGAGGCTATATTTGGCCTCTGCAAGCGCTCTGCAGAAATCGCAGAACCAACTGGTGTCACTCACTGAAGAAGTCTCGCGCGAGATGAAACATTCAAATTGCAAGATCGACGCTGATTCGCTGGCCTTTTGCCTTTGAGCTCTCTCCATTGTTCGGCGTCAATGGACTGTCTGGGACCTCAATGGCCACATGCCCATTGAATGACTATTTTGGTCTTTGATCAAAACACCTCATGCCTCATGAAATGGACGCACTAAATAAATGGAGGGGATGACCCTGTTGCAGCTGTTGTCGTTCTATTGTTCTTTTCCTTTCCTATTCGGTTCAACAACCACACGGCCTCTTTTTTCTGTTTTATAGACTAATGCGGCATGACTTCTCGATAGACTGCATCCTACTATACTTTCACGATCGCCTGCTGCTGGCCAGCTCCCTGTGCTGAGATACAGTACCTTTAGCTCCCGGCTCGACGCCGAATCCCTATACAATCTTTCCTCCCTTGACAGCCTTCACCATGGTCTTTTCCAGGTCGGGTCGTTCTATCTTCCCACTCCTCCCTCCGTATGGAGCACACGACAACAACGGGCGGGCTGTACCTCTCCAACCAGACGAGATCACACCATATATGGGCCTGCGGGCACGCCTTTCGCAAATATGGTTGAACCGCTGGACCATACTTCTGCTTCTAGTGTTAGTCAGAGTGTTGATTGCGGTTGGCAGCCTCAACACCGACATGGACTCAGCCAAACGAGAAGCTCTATCTGCGTGCTCATCTGTTGAATCAATGGGCAGTTCTATGGCGTCGATGCCTCATTATCTGTCTCGAGGCGTCAACGAACTAACAGCTTCCGGTGTTGAAACGGCTGTTAGTGCCCTCAAAACGATGCTCCTGCTGACGATATCCGGCGTCGAAGAGATTATTGTTTTTGTCATCAAAATGCTCTACCAAACGTACCTTTGCCTGATTACTATGGCCGTCCGCGGCACGGTCGACGTTGGGGTTGGGCTACTGAAAGATGCCACTGACTTTTTGAACGGAACGGTACATACTATTGGCGATGGTATCAGTGAAGTGACAGAGAAGTTTGAGGACGCATACAACGCGTTCGCAGATGGAATCAACGGTGCTGCAAGCTTGTTTGGCGCAGACGGACCTCCTGAATTGAACCTTACAACTTACATTGATGATCTTCAGAATGCCCATCTCCCATCTTCAATCGACGAGGGCCTCGATAAGCTCAATGCCTCGGTGCCGTCGTTTGATGAAGTCAGCGAGTTTGTGGAAAACATTATCCGCACACCGTTCGACGAAGTCAAAAAATTGATCAATGAGTCTATGGGGACCTTCACCTTTGACCGCGACTCGCTTCCAGTTCCCGCAAAGAAGCAACTGAGTTTCTGTAAAGGAAGTGACGGCATCGACTCATTCTTCGACAAGGTAGCCGACATTGCTGAGGCTGCTAAGAAGATATTCATTGCCGTCTTGGTTATCGCTGCTGTTCTCGCTTGCTTCCCCATGGGGTGGCAAGAGATTCGCCGCTGGCGGTCTCAGAAGGAGCGTTCTCAGCTCGTCCGCAAGGAGGCCCACGACCCAATGGATGTCGTTTACATCGTCTCAAGACCATATACTGCAGCCACAGGAATCAAAGCCGCAAGCCGATTCAGCAACAGCCGCAGGCAGATCCTCGTCCGATGGGTGATTGCATACGCTACCTCTCCGGCAGCGTTATTCGTCTTATCCCTCGGTCTTGCTGGTCTCTTCGCCTGTCTTTGCCAGTATCTCCTCATCCAAGCCGTCGAGAAGGCTGTGCCCGAACTTTCCGCTGAAGTCGGCGCTTTTGCCGACAAGATTGTCACTTCCCTAGACGACACCTCCGCAGAATGGGCCGACAGCGCCAACAGCGTCATCGGCGACATGAACACTGACCTCAATGACAAGGTTTTCGGCTGGGTCAACACAACAACAGGCGGCGTAAACGACACGCTCAATAGTTTTGTTGACAAAACTACGGACACTCTAAATGAGACCTTCGGTGGAACCCTCCTCTACGAGCCTCTCAAGGACGTGTTTGACTGCCTCATCGGTCTCAAAATAGCAGGCATCCAACGCGGCCTGACCTGGGTTCATGATAATGCAAACATCCAATTTCCCGAACTAAGCAACGACACCTTCTCCCGCGGCGCCGCAGAAAGTATTGATAGCGAAGATGGCTCCGACAGCTTCCTTTCTGATGCTGGCGCCTCAACGTCTAATAAAATCACAGAGGTTGTCTTCCGCGTCACGAGCGCTATCGAGTCCGGCATTGCTACGGAGGCACTCATCTCCGGCGCTATCCTCCTCGTCTGGTTCGTTAACCTGCTCTTCGCACTCATCCGAGCACTGTGCCTCTTCCGTGGCCAAGACCGCAACCGCGGAGACGGAGGCGGCGCCCCTGTGGGAGCCTTTGGACCTGATAATACCGATACAAGCGGTTTCTCAGACGTCCCGCTCACTGCAATTCCGAATACATCCAACACCCGCTCACAACCAGTGCCTGAGTATGAGCCTCCGAATAGAAACTTTGCTTCTGCGGCCCAGCCTGTTCCTGTCCCTGTCAGTACAACAGAGACAGGCTACGAAGACGAGAAGATGGGCTTTGCTGGACAGAGGAATGCGCTAAAGGTCTCTGTTGCGGATATGAGGGGGAGTAGCTATGCCGAGTTTGGTGGAGAGAAGAGGTAGATCTTCAACCCTCTGGACCTTTGAACTTCCAGGCTTGAACATGTGAGAACCTTGTTTATGGTACTGCAGGTCATATGCTCTCTTTGCTTTGTGCCTTTCCTTCATCTTCTGTCCTCACATATCTCCCCTATCTGGATTTGCTTTCTTGTATACTGGCGGACCAGGCGTTGAGCATAGCATATTATGGCTTGCATATATTCTAGCGTTCATTAACTACATACAATACCCCTACATACATACCTATCTATGGCTCCTTGCGGATGTATCTATTCCACAAAAAATAACGTCGTTCTTGAGAGGAACTTTACTAGACTCACAGAGCAATTGAGATCAATCATAGCACTTGTCCCTTGTATTCAAAAACATGTCTCTACCAGAGTAGTCATAGCATTTCTTCATAAGTCATACCGGTAAACATAACTAAATCATTCCACCCATAAGTTCGAAAGGATAGACAACACATCAAATCTCAACAAAAAAGCCCTTCTCTCCTTCCTTCGGCGTGACCCTTACCCGCTCAATAATTGGATCAGCACAGCTAACCCTAATCCTCTCCGGCGTCGCCGGACTCCTCAAACTCAACACATCGGTAACGCCCCACTCCTTGCGCGCAGCCTTGAGCGCATCCCTGATGGCGAAGAACACAGCAGAGCCCATGAATAGCGGCGGCTCGCCGACGCCGCGACTGCGCTGGATGGTTCTTAGATTCTCCCACTCTACGTCCTTAAGGAGGGAGACGTTAAATATTTGTGGGATATCGCGGAACCCAGGGATTTTATAGTTTCCTGGGCCCCTAGTCGCAATCTGGCCATTGTTGCGGAGCCAGAGGGATTCCTCGGTGGTGAATAATCCCTGGCCCTGGATGAACGCGCCTTCGATCTGGCCGTAGTCAATGGACGGGTTGATTGTGCGGCCCACGTCCATTTTGATATCTGCGCGAAGGGGTGTCCAGTCGCCTGTGAGGGTATCAATCTCGACTTCTGCGGCAGTGACGCCTTGCGTGAAGTAGAAGAACATGTCGCCTTTGTTCTCGCCCCATGTGTATCCGATGTCCGGGGTGCGGTAGTAGCCCTGGGCAGAGAGGTTGACGCGGTCGAAGTATGCCGCGTGCGCGAGGTCTTTCATTGTGCCGTTGGGGAATTTCTCGCGGTAGGGTGCTAGGCGCTCGTTGAGTTGGGCGCAGGCGTTGTAGATTGCGTAGCCGTTGAGGTCGGAGGACGCGGAGGCTGCGGTGGATGAGGTGTTTGCGACGGTGTTGGTTGCTGTTTCAGAGATGAAGACGTCGGATTGAGGTACGCCGAGGGCTTCGGCTGCGATCATGGTCATTTTTGTGTGCAGGCCTTGTCCCATTTCAACGCCGCCGTGGGCAACGAGGATGCTTCCGTCGTGGTAGATGTGGACGAGGGCGCCTGCTTGATTGAGGAAGAGGGCTGTGAAGGAGATGCCGAATTTCGTGGGGACGATGGCCATGCCGCGTTTGGACCATTTATGAGTGGCGTTATATTCTTCGACGGCTTTGCGGCGGGCTAGGTAGTCGCTTTCTTCGAGGACCTGGTCGTACATCAAAGGGACGTGCCAGTCCTTGAGCTCTTGGTTGAAGTGTGTCTTGTCACCGGGCTCGTACATGTTTAGAATTCGGAGTTGCTCGACTTGGAGTCCGAGGTGGTCCGCGACTTCAGTGATGATCGACTCGCCGAAGAATAGACCCTGAGGGCCACCGAAGCCGCGGAATGCTGTATTTGACACAGTGTTGGTCTTGCAGATCCGCCCGCGGACATACACATTTGGAATTCGGTAGACGTTGTCAATGTGTGATAGACTGCGCTCTACAACAGCGCCAGAAAGGTCCTGCGTGTGTCCCCCATTTGCGTATACGTCGGCGTCAAGTGCAAGAAGCTTACCATCCTTCGTCACCCCGACCTTCCACCGACAGTAGAAGGGATGGCGCTGGCCAGAAGTAATAATGTCCTCATCCCGGTTGAGCATGCAACGCACTGGTCGCCTCACCTTTGCTGCTGCGGTTGCGCATATGCCTGCGAGCTGAACGGACCTCGTCTCCTTCCCGCCGAAACCGCCACCGAGACGCTTGACTCTGGACACAATCTTGTTGGCTGCTACGCCGGTAACTTGTGCCACATACGATTGCCTATTTATGTTAGTAAAGTTGACAAACGAAGGAAGAACTCACGTTTCTGTAGGATTCTGGGTACTACTCCAGACCTCCATCTCGCCATCCTCTGGCTTAGGAATAGCCACACAAGCCTGGGTTTCCAGGTAAAAGTGTTCCTGGCCGCCGATTCGCGAGGTTCCCTCAAAGACATGATCAGCTTCTTTGAAAGCGGCCTCGGGATCCCCGTTCTTGATATATCGGAAGTGTTCGAAGAAGGATTCCGCTTCGATGGCCTCTTCAATGCTGAGGATAGCAGGCAAATCCTTGTACTCGACCTTCACAGCCCTTGCGCCTTCTTCAGCAGCCTTGGCTGAGTTTGCAAGCACCATGCCAATCGGCTGCCCAGCAGTGTTGACCTCATCAACTGCAAAGAAAACCTCGTCGCAGTTTGGAGCACCCCACCAGTTCGCCCTGGGTGACGGCAAATCTGTATGGTCCACATATTGAACCACTCCGGGAACGTCCAGGGCTGCTTCAGAGTTGACACTGACTAGCGTGGCATGTGCCTTGGTCGACAAGACCATGCATCCATATAGCTCATTCTTCTGCGCAGGAATATCGTCTGTGTACTGGGCTTCACCAGTGGACTGTTTCAGCGCAGAGACATGAGGCCCGGCCTTACCTAGAACCCTCTGCTGGTATGCTGCAGAAGCTTCGTGATCTTTTTCTCCGGTAGATATCGCCCTTTCAATTTCGGCGACCACGCTCTCATCCACGTTTTCATTCTTTACCTCAAGCTGCGACAGCACGTCGTGATAGAATCGGTAGAAGAAGCCGAGTGCGAGAGACTTTCGGTAAGTCGCCATCCCACCTGGAACACCAAACTTGAGGTCAAAGTCTTGCTCCAAAGCACCCATGGCACCTTCAAGCGTGGCAGCGTCCGTAAACTTCTTTCCAGCCAAGAAAGCTTCAGCATTCTTCGCAGACACCGTCAACGGCGCCAGACCACCAAAGACTAGATTCACACTCGTGATATCGTGAGATGACGAAAGTGACACCCTTAGAGCAGCATTCACAATTGCGATATCATCGTCCTTTCGCTTGGCTTGCTTGTAAGCGCGCATATACTCGCCATTTTCGGCAGCAGTGGGAATTCTGAGACTCGAAATAATGGCATCCGGCGGTAGCGCTGTAGATCGGTAACCTTTGAAGAACTCGGTCATTGGAATCTCTGTTTCCTTTTCAAGAGACCTAGCTACCAGTGTTGTATTGGTAGAGACAAAAACAGGATTGAGATCAGAAATTGGAGACGCGGTAGCCAGATTGCCAGCTGGCGAGGCCACATTTCGGATTTGCCTTCCAGCAAAGTAGCGAAGCTGTTTCTTAATAGCGATAAAAGGTTGAGAACGAACAGGGCCATAGCGTTCAACGGCTTGATCACAGACAGACTCCAGGTCAGTCAATGAGATGTTAGCTCCAATCTCAAGGTGGTCGTCATGGAAGCTAAATTGCCGGAGTTCGGCAATGTCACCAAGGTAGACGGATGCACCGTAACGCATTTGCTTGAACTTGATTTCGATTTGTGTCTCTGTGCTCCCGCCGATCATCTTTGCATCAGGGTGGACGCTTTTTATCTCTAAGAGTTGCTGTACAGTGACCGGTCGATACCACTTCTTTCTCTTGTTGCCGAGAGCCAAAGGGCGGAGGTCGAACTTCCAGAGAGACGGCGGGAAAATCAGTTCAGTATCAGGTTTGTATTCGATGAAATCGGGAGACGCAAATTTGTGCGTAACAGTCTCTAACTCCGACTGGGAGCCCTTGCAACACCCATCCGTTGCATTCAGCTTTTCCATACAGCAACCAGTACCACCATTTGCCCGGGCTTTCCCGCAGCCAGAAGAACTTGTAAAGCTCTGAGCGGCGTCAAGAATAGGTCGGTAACCGGTACAACGACATAGGTTTCCGTCAAAAGCCTCTTCCACCGCATGCTCATCGGGCTGGGGGTCGTTGCGTAGAAGGGCGTACATGCTCTGGGTGGTGTTAGCAGTTGCGACAGTTTTATGGTATAATTGCCATACCATCACAATCCCCGGAGTACAAAAACCGCACTGACTCCCATTTCCAATTGCCAGCCGCTGCTGAACCGCATGAGGGTTCTTGACATTGCCAATGCCCTCCACAGTGATAACGTGCTTGCCATCAACAGCAACCAGCGGCGCAATACAAGCGTTAATGGAAGCATGAAATAACTTTTTGGTGGTTGGATTGACATGCGACACAACCTAGTAAAGTCAGACCATTCGATAGATCAACGGATCTATAAGGATCCACATACAACTGTACAAGCACCGCAGCCACCCTCTGCACAGCCCAACTTCGTTCCTGTCAAGCCAATACCTCTTAGGTATTCCAACAATGTAATTTCAGGATCAAACGAGTCCAAGACAACCTTTGTGCCGTTGAGATAGAACCGAATAGTGTCGTCCCACTTTTCGGTAAGCTGTGCTAATGAAGCAGGCTTCGCCGGAGCTGTCTCAAGCTCGGCCTCGGGAGATTGTATCAGAACGCCGGGAGCCATGATTTAATCGAGATCGGCTACACCGGGAAAATTTCCGTAGAATAAACATTTAGATGCGGGGGAAGAAGAGATTAAATGATGAAGAGACGAGTGCCTGATAAGTAAGGGGATCTCAAGCGCGGGGATCGCCACTGTCCGAAAGATCGCCACGAGGAGTCACCCGCCAATAAGCGTCGGCGGATTGCGATTCGATTGTTACTTAACTTGCTCCGATATCAGTTAGATGTCCATGATATAATGATATCCTCTACTTTCCGTAACACCATCTGCTTTTCTGACGCACACTTTGCCCTGTTTTGTGGAATGATTATGTAATTGACAACCATGCCTGAGGCTACAGCACGTGATATGTCAGATATCCGCATCCGGAAGCTGTCAGGAACATCACGATCGACGCTTCAAGCTCGACATCATGGAGCCGTTTCCAGCGGCTCGTTTTTTGCTGGATATCCTGCACTCATCAATGGGGAGACTAGCTCCCTAACACTTCTTTGCACCTCTTTTTCTTCTTCAATTCGTCCCTAGTTTGTCTTAACAATTACATTTGAGCTACCATGCTCTACCACCGCAGTACTTCACTTGTCGCAATTGTACTGTTCATCGTCGCGTTTTGCGTGATATTCTCCTCTTCGCCAAAGCCCAGGGTTATTGAAGAGGAGATCTCATCTGCAGCCGAATATGTTCCCAAATTCCCGTCGTTGAGCGACCTCCGTCTGCCGACGTTCGATCCGCCGGTGCATAAACCTCCCGAGGCCCAGCAGGACAGTTCAAGCGGTGATTCAAAGTGGTTCAGCAATTTGGCCTGGCTAAATCCATTCTCATCTTCTATTACTCTTGAAGATGATCGTTCCGTCCTTCCTCCGCTTCACAACCGACCATATATCTTTACATACTATAATCCGAAGAAAGGGATTGACCGCGAGGAGGAAAATGCGGATAGTCAGCTCCTGTTTGCCTGGCGCCGGGCCTGGTATGCCCGAGGATTTCGCCCAGTAGTTCTTAGCCGCGGGGAGGCCGTGGCTAATCCGCTTTATGAGTCTGTGAGGCATCTGGAATTGAGTGCTGAGCTGGAAGAGGATTTGTTTAAGTGGCTGGCTTGGGGCCATATGGGTGATGGCTTGCTAGCTGACTGGCGCTGCTTTCCGATGGCGAAATACGATGATGAGACTCTTTCGCACCTACGGGCCGGTCCAGAGCCTGATCGTATTACCCGATTCGATAAGACTGGCGCTGCCCTTCTCTCCGGGCGGAAGTCTACCATCAGGGATGCCATTGAGAAGGCGAGCAAGAAGATTGAAAAATCATCCAAGTCTTTGTTGGAATTGATGCCGGATGAGCTTTTGAATTTTCAACCGACAAGCTCACTCGCTTTCTATGATTCGGATACGATTGCTGCCCGTTACCATGATCTCACAGAAAAGGCCATTGCCTCGCCCTCTGCTCGACGGCTCGCATTGGTCGACCTCATCAACTCGCACTTGCAAAATACTTTTATCAACTCTTTTCCAGCAGGAATTGTGGTCATGAAGCCTTTTGCCGAGCACACTACAGCTTTGGTAGAGCCTGCACTGAGACTTGCTAAAGCACTTGGCCAGTGTCCAGATTCCGTCGCGCCCGCGTCTTGCCCTCCAAATCAGCCGGACTGCCATCCCTGCGGTTCACGCAAGCCAGTGAAAATCAGCCAGCCAGCTGTATACAAGAACAACACCCAATCATTCACAATTGGTACTGTTCCGCACCCGTACACTCTGATCAGCTTATTACAGAACTCCGCAGACGTTACGACAAGGCACATTCGACGTGAGACTACCCGTGATGAATGGCTGAGGGCAGTGACTAGTGAACAAATCGCTCGTGAACTTGGTGGAGGACCTAGAGTAATCCTGTTCAAGAAAGTCGTTGCCGACGAGCCAGCTATTGGAAGTTCACTATGGATGACGGTCGAATCGCTTTCAGCCGCATACGGCCAAGCCTTACCTAGCGAGCTCTTAGATGAGTTTGAGTGGCAGCTTGGATTCCGCATCCCGCGTGACAGCAATGTCGACGCCAAAAACGAAGGAGACGCCAAGGAGTCTATGCAGCATGCGAACCCGAGTAAGGAAGGCGTCGAGCGAGAATACACGATCATCCAGCAAGCCAGGGACATGTTGAAACAAAAGCCGAGCCGGATCAATATTCGAAAAGTGGCAGAAGCCTGGAATATGGCTGACACTGAGGTCTGGCGGTTTGTGAAAGCGTACCGGGCGCGCAGTATCGTCGAACGCAAGAAGTGGGAAGAGGAGGAAAGGAAGTTTTTCGGAGAGAGGCCAAAGTTATAGATGGTTCTGTTATAGACCGGGCAGTATAGTTGTCATCATTATATTGAGTAGATAGAGCATGGACTGGCATTGCTTGATAACTCAACCTCCTGCTCATCTTTGCCCGCTTGAGAATTCAACCAAACTAGGATCTATCATACGAGCAAATTCAGCAGTAACATGCTTTAGATACACTCCATATTGTAATCGGGTCTACATAACGCAATATCTACATCCGAAACCGAAATGTCTAGCTAAACAAACAAGACAAGCTTTTTTATAAAAAGATTCCATAAATCATAAAAAACCAACCCAATATCAAACAGCTGCCTAAGCAGCTCCACCCCGTCCACCAACACCAGCCATAGCATCTCTCTGATCCCCTGAAATGCTAACAGCAGGAAGAGCCCTCACAGCCTCCCCACTGACCGTGGGCTTGGGCAGGAACCCGACTTGAACAAGGTACGAGACGTACAAGCCGACCAGCTCCTCTGTGACGCCGGCACCAGCAGACGCGTCGAGGCCGGACCAGGTGCTGTCGGATTTGAGAGACGCGGCGGCGTTGATGTCGCTAAGTTCGGGCGCTTTGGTGTTTGAGGGGAGGTCAGCGGTGACGAAGTGATAAAGAGGCATCCTATACCATCATTGTTAGTCTTGAAACACAGCCCAATACTTGCATTTTAAAGGGTAGACTTACAGCGCGTGCTGTCCCTCCACGTCATCATGCTCGCCCGAGTTGACATACTGCTCCAGCAGCTTCGACCAAGGCACATAATCGACTTGAGGAACATCGTAGCCGTACAGCTGCAGAGCCCCCAGGAACTGGTTGAAGCGCAGGCGCGGGTGTCCCGTGACTTGGGCGACGCCGATGGGGGAGACAGGGGGCTGGAAGGCGCCCGCGATGACGACGCGCGCGACGTGGTCGACGGGGACCATGTTGACGGTGTTGTTGATGTTAGGGCGGGCGGAGAGCTGGATGCAGCCCTTGATCATGCGGATGAGGAAGTCGTCTGTGTTTGTTGCTTTACCGAAAAGTTAGTATGTGTGTTAAAAACAGTTTTGGGGGTCAGAAACGTACTGCCGCTGCTCGAATCACCGAGGACGTAGCCCGGTCGAACAATTGTACCCTTCAGCCCACGCTTTCCTGCTTCCCTGACGAGGTATTCACCAGCCCACTTACTCTGGCCGTAGCCGGTTCCGAGTCCAACAGCGCTGCCCTGGAGATCATCGTCTTCGCTGATTCCGTCTCCGCCAGCAGCGATGCTGCGCTCGGATTCCTCGACGTAGTGGTCGCTATCGAGGACACTGGTGGAGCTGACAAAGGAGAACTGCTTCGGTTTACCGGTTGCGCAGAGCTTCAATGCGTCGATTGTTCCGAGAACGTTGGCGGGCTTGAGGGTCGAGTACGGGTAGACCCAGTGCACGAGAGCGCCGTTGTGGATCACTGCGTCGACACGGTTGGTGAGATCTTCCCAGGCGGATTCGGAGAGGCCGAAGCGCGGTTCGCCGAGAGAGCCAGTGATGCATTCGAGGCGCGAGGTCCAGTTCTCGTCCCAGAAGCCATAGGCGCGGCAGGTGGAGCGAATGCGGGCAAGAGCTTGGTCAGTGGACTTGCCGCGGACGAGGGCGACGACTTTTGCAGAGGGGTTCTTGCGGGTAAGTAGGTCGCGGAGGATGTGTGCGCCAAGGAAGCCAGTAGCACCGGTAAGGAAGATGGTTGGTTCGGCGGAAAGGATGTCCTCTGTGCGGGATGGGAAGGTCGCCGGGAGGGTGTCGACTAGCTTGCGGGCGTCGCGGGAGTATTCGTCATTGGGCTCGTTGGCGGCAGCGGTCTCAGCAGCAGCTTTGTCGTCGTTGCTGGCAAAGGATTCAAAGTTCAGCAAACGGTCTATCTCTGCAGCGAAGGCGCGGAGTGTAGGGCTGCGGAAGATGGCGCTCATGCTGATGTCAATGCCGCGCCATTTGCGGCGGAGATCAAAGAACATCTGCTGGGCAAGGATACTGTGTCCGCCGAGGTCGAAGAAAGAGTCGTCAGGACCAATCATCTGAGCAGTAACGTTGGAAATACGCGAAGCCCAGATCTGAGCAAGTGCTTGTTCAGTTTCTGACAGGGCCTTAAGAGCCGACGGCCTGCGCTGAGGAGCAGCTGCACTGAGCTCTGCGGTATCAGGGAAAGGCAGGGCAGGCTTGTCAATCTTTCCGTTGGGGTTCAGCGGCATGCGCTTGAGGGGAATGAAGACCGTAGGTACAGCGTAGGTAGGAAGCTTGCTGCGGAGGAGCTCACGGGCATCGTCACGAAGAGGACGGAAGCGTCGAAGCATACCCACCATGCCTTCAGCCGAGTCATCGTCCTTGAGACCCTTGCTCTCCAACCACGAAGCCCACTTGCTCATGTCAGGAACAAAGTAGCTGACGAGGGTAGGTTCCTCAAACTTGTCACGTCGGACCAGCGTCACGTTCTCTCTTACGAGAGGATGGCGCGAGAGATGGGTATCGATTTCTCCAAGCTCGATACGGAAACCACGGATCTTGACCTGGTCATCGGCACGACCAGAGCACTCAACGTCTCCAGAAGGCGTGTATCGACCAAGGTCACCACTTCGGTAGAGGCGGTCCCGAGGTCCAACGTAAAACTCCCTCCAGGGTTCACCTCCAGAAACATCCTTCTCCGTCCATGTCTTGGGGTCCACAAACCAGTTGGTCAGGAACTTCTTCTCGTTCAGCTCGGGAGACCCAAGGTATCCCTCTGCCAGACCAGCAGCACGAACATAGATCTCACCGACTTCACCAATAGCACAGATTCGGCTCGGCTCGAAGCGGTTGACGACCAGCATCTGCACATCAAGCATTCCCCGACCAGCTGGAATGACGTCCTTCATGGTATCTAGGTATCCGCCGTTGCTTGAGTAGCTTGGGATCTCAAAGTAACTGACAGCACGCTGCGTCTCGGTGGTTCCGTACATGTTGACGATATTGACATTGGGCGCCAAGCCCTGCAGAGAGCGACAGTCTCTCTTAATGAGAATATCACCGACAAAGAAAGCGTGGTGAAGCGTAGGGAACTGGGCAGATGCCCCACCGACCAGGATCTGACCCATAGCAGGTGTCAGATGCGTGACCGTGGCACCGTAGTCGCGCATCCACTCGGCAAGTCTCTCGTTCTGGATATCCTCGCGAGCAGGGACAAGGAGCTGAGCTCCAAGGAAGAGAGGCGTAAAGATGTCACGCTGGATAGGGTCGTGCGCGATACCGCTTAGCATGGTGAACTTGTCGTTAGGGTTAAGCTTAAACGTCTCTGACATCCACGGGAAGTAGTACGCCAACGAGAAGTGACGGCCTCTGACACCCTTAGGTCTACCCTCAGACCCAGAAGTAAAGGACAAAGTAGGGGTAGAGTCCGGACCAACAACGACGCCTACAGGTTCAGCTTTGCTGGAGACCTGCTTGGCGAGCACATCCTCGCCATCAATCGAGCCTCCGAGCAGCGATCCATCATCCAGCAACGCAAGAGCGGGAATTTCCGTCCGAAGCTCCAGATTCTCATTAATGAAAGTGCGAACCTTGTCCGACAGCTCGCCTGCATCTTTGGTCGCCTTTGCAATGTTAATAAGAGCCCTTGGCCTCGCCACATCAAGGTAGATGCACTGTCTCTCAGGCGGGTACGCAGGGTCAATGACCGAAAAAGTAGCGCCAGCCTTGAGAATACCCATGACGGCAACCACCAGATCAACACCGCGGTAAGCATAAACCATAACGACCTCCCCGCGCTGCACACCAGACTGCACAAGGTGATGACCAAGAATATTCGACGCCTCGTTAATTTGTCTATACGTGAACTCGCGGTGCGCAGAGGTCGCAGACTTGGTCTCCACCACACAGAGCTTCTCCGGATGCTTCCCCGCATTCTCAGCAAAGATATCATGGATGGCACCGCGGAACTTCGACCAGTTCAGATCGGCCGTCGGGTCCGGGAGAAGAGCGCGCTGGTCAGGCGTCATGAAATCAATTCGCCCAATGGCGGTCTCTGGGTTCGCTGTCGCATTGCCGACTAATTGAGCCAGCTGGTTTAGAATCGTGCTAACGCGGGCACTGGAAAATAATCGCTGGTTGTAGTATGCGCCTAGTTCCGCGGCGCCGTCAGATGCACTCGCAGGCGCAACATTGACTACCAAGTCCGTCGTCTCGAATGTATTGGCGGGGTATTCTTGTGACGCGGCGGGGGCGTCGTACGCAGCAAAGCGGAAGAGAATAGGCGTTCGCTCTGATTGCGACTTCTCTTGGATATATGAGCGGAGACTTCCGAGGGGCACGATCTCGGAGGAGCCTTCGTCGTATGCCTACAGACAGAAACCATTAATACGTCACACTATTAACCTGACTGGAGACAGGAAGTTGTTATACCTTCTGAACCTTTCCAAACAAGCTCAAAAAGCTCTCGGACGCATCAATCGATACTCTAAGCACAAACGGCCGTCCATCCTCGCCCTTGCTAGTCCCCACAGCGATATCCTCATCGCCGGTTAATCTCGCGACAAGAACGACAAACGCTGTGAGGAAGACCGTGAATCCTGAATCTGAGCTTGATAGCTTCTTCAACGCTTCCGCCGCAACACTGTTCAATTTCAGCGACTCGAACGCTTCAATTACTCGCTTCGGTAGCTCCTGGTTCTGGTTGTCGGGATAGTCGCGAGTGAGCGGGGAGACGGTCAGGTTTTGCAACCGCTGAGCCCAGCGCTCGAGGCGGGGTTGTAATGACATGCTGCCTGTGTTTAGTAGTTGGCAGCAGTACTGGAAATACCAATTGAGGTGTGTTGATAAAATGAGTGAATTAATTCATAATGAGTCAGTCGGTCTGGAGGGGCACGAGAAATTCGGCCGACTTCGCTTCCCCACAATTAGTGCCTGAGGCATTATTGTACTATAGGTAGGTACTATATGAGAATAATAAGAACGAGCCTACAAGATATATCTAAAGCCCCGGTTCTGCAAGTCCGTCTCATCCACATTGTTGAGCTCTTCATCGACATGCAAATCAATCTCACGGGTTTCCTCGGGGTCGATATGCACCCCCTGCGCCTTGTCCCTCCTCGAGTTCGTCCAAGAAAGGTAGACCCTAAACAGCGCCGCCATGACAATTGCGATAGCATAGCAGGTGAGAATCGTAGTGTACGCAGTCTATACAGTTAGCCTTCCTTCTTCTTTTCTATAACAGGATAGTAGGAGATACCGAATAAGTCGGCGCCTCAGTACTCTCAAAGAACTGCGGCCCAACAAAATTCCCAACACAATAGCCGACAAAGATGAGTGCAACAACCGTCGACTTTTTCGTAAATCCGGCGGTATTACTCGCAAAGAGTGACATCATAAGGGGGAACGCTGGAGCGACGGCGGTAACAAGCCAGTACCCTGCCAGCCGGGGCAGTTTCCTATCAAAAGGTAAGAGCTTCACCATGAGAATACCCGCCATTGCCATGAGAAATATTGACACCATGGCCCAGAGCCGGGACCTGCGGATGTATGTTGTGAATAGGGCGGCGAGGATGACGGTTGTGAGCTGGAATGCGGCAGCTGGCATGCCCATGAGGATTGTTTGGAATTCATCGTAGCCGAAGCTGTTGATGATGATTGTGTTGAACTATCAATGTCAGTACTTATGAAGGTGAAAAGAAGGTAGGAGGTGATAGACATACGCTGGTTGTCCCCCCATTCGGCACGCAAATGACAAACGAGAAGAGTAGGAACCACCACGTCTTGAAGTCCTTGAAAGTCTCAATGAACTGAGCTTGATCCCACTTCTTGGTCTGGGTGGTATGCTGGAATTTCTTTGGGCGGAGAGAAGCAAACTCTCTCTCGGTAGGGGAAAGGAAGCGCGCATTCGAGGGTGAATCGGGGAGATAAAACCATAGGAATATCGACCAAGCGACGGTGATGAGACCAAATATAAGAAACAACATCTGATCTGTCAGCGATTGTTCATGACAGAGCTTACAAACCAACCTTCCACTGACTGAACCCTCCATTATACTGCAGAATGCCATATGCAATCCCCGATCCAATAAGACTGGCAGTGGCATTTCCAGCAAACCAGAACGAGTGCCGAGAGACGTGCTCTTTGGGCGTATACCACATCCCAGTAATGAGCGAGAAGCCAGGACTGATTGCACTCTCAAAGATGCCGAGAAATACGCGCAGGATCATCAGGCCGGCATAGTTCTGGGCGCAGGCGTGGAGCGTCAGGACAACGCCCCAGAGGAAGCTGAAATATTAGTGGTCAAGTAGTGATATCAAGAGGCTGAACATACATTAAAACACTGAGATATCGGCCCAGAGGAAATCGGACGAACCCAAGGGAAATGGGGTACGACGCAGCTAGATAGCCGATGTAAAAGATACCAGATGCCCAGCTGTATTCTTGTCCTTGGAGGTTCTAATCAATCAGTATCGACGAAAGTATTCTGGTCAAGAAAGCCATACCAAATCGGTCCGTAAGCCGAGGATAGCACTGTAAGACAAACTGGTTTCTGGAGAGGCGAGTCAGAGCAAGAAATCATTGAAACAGAAACATACTGTCGAGATACTGGAGCCCGTAGCTGATGATCAAAAGGGGCATGAGACTGTTCGGTCAGTACATGGACTTCTATAGGATTCTGAGGCATACTGCAAGTCAATCTTCCTAACTAGCTTCTTCTCGTCCTGCGTACCCAGTGTCTCTGTGACCCCAACCTCTTTATCCGCGGCCATATTGAGAGTCTGTTGCTTCTCATCCAGGGATGAGGGCTGAATGGTGGTGTCGGCCATGGTGTCCCTTGCGTGTCAATTAACTCGACACCGACCTGGGAATGAACTTATAAAAGTCCAGACCGGGGATGAAAAATAAATGCAACATGAATGCGGAGAAGCTTGATCCTCCACATGTATCGTGACCCTGATAGATGAGTTTATACGTTATCTGATTGGCCAATTTAATCGACAACCAGGAGCCGATCTCGGGCATTGACCGACAACAAGATCTCCAACTCTCTCTACAAAGTGCCGAGGCACATAATAATGAAGAAATAACAGGCTTAGCTGAGCTCCTGTCACCCGACACTGATGCCTGTCGCTTCAATCAATGCGTAACCCTAAAGAACCCTAGCTGGTCTACAACAATCTATGGAAATGACTGACAGCCGTCAATCAACTCTTCCTCCAGCAGCATATCATTCTCACACCGTACAACCCTCGGTCAACTCTCGAATCTTCTGCATTGTGATCCCTCCTCCTGGTGACTGCCTCACGGCCTGGCAGCATTCAAACCTTTTCCTGATAGCAGGGTCGGAAATATTGCTGCTAATCCACTCCAAATGCACCGGATCTGTAGTCTCCAACCCAGCCATGAAAAGAGACCACTGAAACCTCTCAAGTAGCTGCACTTGTCCGGTCTTCGTAGCATAGTACGCGGCTGATACGAGACTGTTAAGTGTATTTTCAAGATCGGATGGGATAGGCCGCGTCCTGAAGGGAGATTGGCGCGCGCGGTAGAAGTAAACCCTTAAAGCGTAGTAGACTGTAGCTGTCACGAAAGACATCAAGCTGCATTTGGAGTTGTTATCCGGGTTCGAGACTTGATCGAAGAACGTGGCTTTGTCCTATGTATTGTGAGCATTTGGAAGGTAGTAATGTGCGGGTGCCTACTTTGTAAATAGCATCTAAATGTCGTTGGACCTTTGATTTCATGCCCATTGCGTGCACGGTAGAGGTTTGGCTGTATGTATTTATCTCCTGATGTAGGATTATCAGCTCAAAGTATATGTCAAGAGTCGGCGCGTCTTCGATCTCAGACCCTTCGGCAGAATAGTCAACGTCATTTAACGGCATGAAAAACACGGCCCGCGAGCGGAGCCAGATTCTATGTCTCTTCTGCGAGATGCTATTAATGTATTCTGCGAAGTGCCCACCGCAGCCGAAAAAAGCGCAGAAGCCGTCCCGGTCGTGTAGATATGTGATGATCCTGGCTAACAAGACCTGCTCGGATGCTGTGATTACACCAGAGGAGGATTCAGACCAGAGAACGTCATCACTTGCACAGAGGGTATCCAGTCGGTATGTCTGAACATGGGAAAGAACAGCCCTGCCCAGGTCCCTCAGCTTGGTGGGATCAAGGTGCTCCCTCCTCATCCAAAACATGTACATGTACAGAAATGAGAGCATCATGCTGATATGATCCGGGGCTGCAAAAGGATTATGAGCTTGTAATAGCAATTCCGAACCCCGGCAATAATGGTCTCTAGATTCTTGTGGAGGCTCAGAACCCTGGCCGTAGTGGATTGCCAGCTCACTATGCGACACGGCTAGTAGGAAATGCAGTGCCATGTTCCTGTTATATGCCTTGTTCAGGAACAATGTATGTGCCGAACAGTTCCATTTCCGGGTCGACTTTAGTGGTGCGAAGACTTCGCAATGGAATTGGACTGCTTGTTTGTCGTTCAGGCCTAGGGATCGAGTTGTGCCTGTGGCACATGCGAAGGACAAGTTGGGGATGGCGAGGCATGGATCCCGTAGCAGGGTAAAGGCATTCACATTATGGCTATCCAGATTTGCATGTTGAGACACCTCCGCAGAGCCATCGTGGAATGTGACCAAAGATGTATCCGGTAAGAAGCCATTTGAGTCCGCAAGAACATCCTCCAAGTCCTGCCCAGGTGAGGGCAACAACAGACCCTGAGAAACAGGCGTCAAATTACTATCTCCCTGATCTTGATCACGATCTCCCGGGACAATAGACGCAGGCGACCAGGCCCCCAAATCACGCGTCTTGATAGGCCCGAAGCCCCTTCTCCTCGAAGCCAATGACGGTTTCGGCGGAGGCCATTCACAAGCTAGATTAAGTCGAGTGCATCGCATACACTGCGGACGAGCCTCGTCACACTTGACCTTTTTGCTTATGCATGTTGCACAGCCTTCCCTTCACATTAGTCTTCCTTTACTTGATGGTCGGGAGGTTGTATTAGGCGCACCATTCCGTGACCGTCTACCTCGTTCCACGCGGGGCCGACGAGACCTAGATACTGTGTCACTGCCGCTATTTTGGCTCATTTCTCCAATGGTGATAAAACATGTTGGATGAGCAGGGGAAATGAGTTGTTATCAATCGAGAGATGGAATCGACATGAGCGGAGATAGAGAACTATGCCTGAGGCAGAACATGGTCGATTAAACCAACCAATCACGACGATCTCATAGTATCACTCATTTACACCAAGTTGAATGTGTTGACTCTTCAGCTGTTCGAATATTTCTTGATATTTTGTCATTCTCAATTCAGGTGTATGAATTGGGCATTGAATATGGGGAACAATATATCCTACCAAACAACCGAATGCTCGGTCGACCTCCCTAATGGAAGTATAAAAGGCCTTCAATTTGACACCAAATCGCGCCGCTTCGCAAACGTCCCTTATGCGCTTCCACCAACTGGTCATCTGAGATGGCGCAAGCCTCAGCGCCTGCCTGAATCCTTTTCCTATTCCTCGCATGATAATTCACCATTCGACGCCACAAAGTTCGGCCAGGTCTGTCTGCAACCGAACTACTCCGCGACTGTAAATAAGCAGATCCCGCAGCACAAGTACGGCGAGGACTGTCTGCGATTGAACATCTGGACGCCTGTCCCAGATCCAGATAACGGAGAATCGAAGAAGAAATGGCCCGTGATGGTATGGTTCCACGGCGGCTGGTTCCAAATGGGCGATCCGAGCAACGAGCCTGGGATGGATCCAACGGAACTGATTTCCACAGGTGGGCTCAATGCCGTATTTGTTGCTGTTGGATATAGGCTCAACATCTTTGGGTTCCTTGCTAGCGATGCACTCAAGGAAGAAAGTCCTGACGGAGCAGTAGGCAACTACGGCCTCTGGGACCAGCGTCTAGCTATGGATTGGGTATACGAGAATATCGCCTCTTTTGGTGGAGATCCGGAGAATATTACACTGTCTGGAAGAAGTGCAGGCGCGTATGCAGTGCAAGCACAGACACTATATGATTTCCGGGGAAGTCTTCCCGAGTCAGCGAAGAACCGGTTCAAAAGATTGGTCATGTACTCGAATGCTATTCCCGCACAGCCAAAGACACTAGCAGAGTGCCAGCCACAGTTCGATGAACTGTGTGAATACTTCCAGATCTCCGGGACAATGCCAGGGGTTGAGAAGTTACAGCGCCTCCGAGACCTCCCTGCAAAAGACCTCTGTGATGCAATAATGAAGCTCAAACACCACACTTTCCGTCCAGTCACAGATGGCGTTTTTATCCACGAGAACCTCTTCGAGTACTACCGGTCGGGCTCCTTCGCGGAGGAATTCCGGCGCCGCGGACTACGCATCTTGATCGGCGAGGTCCGTAACGAAGAGACATTATACGCCGTGACGAACGGGCCAGACGCAAGTCTCGAGTCATTGGAGACCCAAATCTCAAACTACTACTCCCCCTCTACAACATCCCGACTACTGCAGCACTATGAGTTACCTTCTGCATCGACAGACAAGAAGGACTGGCAGGCTGTCTTTGGACGCATCGTATCTGACGGCCAGGTCCGGGCGCCGAGTCGGTTCTTGGTCAATAATTTGTTAGACAATGGTGTCGATGTGAAGGATGTCTGGCGGTATGTCATTGCTTATAGGCTTTCGTTCATCACGGACAAGGTTGCGCCGAAAGATTTTGGGGTTAGTCATGCTATGGATAGGCCGTTTTGGAAGTATGTTTTCGACCCTGATTTGCTTGATATGTGACAACATGCTGATTGGATAGTTACTCCCTTATGCATGGCCCTACACCAGCTGAACGAGAGCTTATGCACAAGTGGATTCAGGATCTGGTTGCTTTTGTTAATGATGAGAAGGGCCACGTCTATGGGACGAAAGAAGCGGATGAGGTCAAGGTTGCGACGGCGGAGGGGAAGATAGAGATCCAAAAGGACGAGAGATGGACTGAGCTGTTGGAGTTTATGAAGGTCCTTGCGGGATCTACATAGCCAGCAGAAGATCATTGAGTCAGGTCCATCTCTCAAGTACTATATCAAGGTACTATAGAGTGTATATATCACATTGAAAGCCCAAGCTTCACCTATTTCTCCAAAGGCGACAACGTCTTCGGCACGTACGGCTCCTCCAAATACTTCTTCTCGTCATCACTCAACTTGACTTGAATAGCCTCAACCGCCTCATCAATGCGCTCCGTGCTGTTAAGTCCCAAAATCGGATTCTCGCCCTTATGGCTCAAACTCCACGCAATCGCCACCTGCGCCATGCTCACGCCCTTCTTCTTCGCAACCTCCTCAAGACGGTCCACAATCACTTTATCGGCCTCGGTCTCCCTGTTTTTCAGCAGCAGGTTCAATGCGCCGTCTGTAGATTCACGCAGAGTAGGTGCCGACTTCCAGGGTCTGGTGAGCAGGCCTCGTGCGAGCGGAGACCAGGGGATCAGCCCGATGCCTGCATCCTGGCAGTAGGGGATCATCTCACGCTCTTCTTCGCGCGAGATCAGGTTGTGGTAGTTTTGCATGGAGATGAAGGTGTGCCAGCCCCTTTGGATTGCGATGTTGTTGAGGGCTTGGAATTCCCAGGCGGCCATCTACACACAAACGAACAGTGATTAGTCTTCAAACACCCTTCTTCGCCAAGTAAATATGCTTGAACATACCGTAGAAGCCCCAATATACCTAACCTTCCCACTTTCCACAACATCGTTCAGCGCCTTCATAATCTCCTCGCGGGGCGTCTCGCGGTCCAAGCGGTGGATCTGGAGCACATCAATGTATGTGCCCAAACGCTGGATGCTCGCGTCCACGGCATCGAAGATATGTTTCCGCGACAGACCCACGCGGTTCACCATCTCGCCCGTGTTCTGGCTGCATGCTGCAATGGGCGGCAGGTTGCCGCTGCCGGAGTCGTCAACTCCATAGAAGCACTTTGTCATGATCACGACGCGGTGGCGCGGGATGTTGTATTTCTTGAGCGCTTTGCCGAGCACGATCTCTGAGTGGCCGTGAGAGTAGATGTCTGCCTGTTACAGTCGCAACAAATCAGCCATTGACACACGAGGTGAAAGGGCAAGTAAAGGGGGTTGGAAGTACCGTGTCCCACGTATTGATCCCCTTCTTATACGCATACTCAATCAATGGAAGGGCCTTGTCTTCGTCGAGCACCCAGTCTTGCCATTTGCTTGTGCCGTAGGACATGGTCCCGAGAATGACTTTGGAGATTTTGAGGCCGGACTTGCCGAGGCTGCACCATGGTCAACAACGTAAGAATTGGATTGAATGGTTTCGATTGAATGTAGGGAGGCGTACGTGACGTATTCCATCTTGTTGTCGGACATTTTGATGGCTTAGTAGCGATGCTTTCGTTATTATGGTTATTAGGTGAGTCTAAATTAAAGCTTTCTGCAGGAGCTGCTAGTGCGGGGTGAGGGGTTCAACACTAAAGCTCGGTCTTAAGGTGCAGGCGTAACGAAGTTGAGCAACTGGGATCGAGATAATGCAGGAGAAAGAGATAAATAGATCAAGGAGCTTGATTACTCTGGAGATTACCAGAGCTAAGTCAGATCTGCCGAAGTGTGAAGCGAGAGCCGATGAGTTACCGATCTCGGGACTAGATTCGGGAGTGGATGACTTCATGCGGGGTTTTCAAGCAGGGCCAGCATTACAATTATACAAGTTATACAAGTTATACAAGGAGTTATAGCTTTGTCGAGTAGTCAGATGCTTCATGGCTTGAGTATGTACATTTCTCGGATAAACGTGAGATGAGAGTCTATGCAACCCATGCTAAATATGCGACGCTGAAATGGCAGGAAACGTATTCTACAGGGACATCAGCTCCTGGCGAGTCACACTGAGTCATACTGTTGATCAAAAATCCTTCTGTCCATTCAAAGGTAGAATGACTTTGCAAGAAGAAAAATGTGGCTAAGCTCACTCGTGATGATGCCCGCCTTTGCGAATCAAAAATTCAAACAGGGTACTGATCCGTCGTCGACGTTTGCCCTTTGTCGGACGATCTTGGTCATCATCGATCTGTTTGGACTCAGCCGACTCGAGGGGTTTATCTGCTTTGTCGGTCTTCCGCAGCGATCGAGATCTGCTGGCCGGTTGTGGAGCAGGTCTGGGCTCGTCATACGACTGACGCGGAGTGGGAAGTACACTACGCCGAGTTGCGGACGAATTGCGCCTCTTGGACCTTTCAATAAAGGCGGCGCCGGTGGAGTTGGACCGTTTAGACAAACTTCCATATTGAGACGACCGGTCTGTTGTTGGAGATTGGGACACTGCTGGCGTCCATGTCACTATCCGACGGCTCGGGTCTGGTGATGTCTGCTTCTCCTCAGTGTCCTTTTCGGTGAACATCCGGTCATCGTCCTGAGAAACTCGAGTCTTGGATACGCTTGCGGATCGATTACACTTTCCAGTCGCAGCAGAATCGTCGTAACGGAAATTGTGCGACCAGCCCTCGCGGAAGGCGACCCAGATACTCGTAACAACAATCATCAAGCGCAGCTTCTCGTCGGTTTCTATAACCTGTTGATCTAACGGAAAGTCCAGCTCAGACGGCTCGCTGATGACTGACATGGCGGATGTAGGCGACGATGGGGCAGTACTTGGGATCGAATATTTGTCAAACACCTCAAGGTGATTACGTGCCATTGACGCGATGACTGGATGCCGGCGAGTTGAGGGATCAATAACACTAAACGTGAAACGCCGAGTGTCTTCTGGCACGATTGAGCCAGGAGGAGCTGATAGACGACGCTTTTTGGGGCCGCGCCGTACCCATCGCATAATAACAAGGCCCGTGTTCGTATTGGCAGCAAATTCATAAGACCCGTTAGGGAGAGGCGTTGCTTCCAGCGCTATTCCAGTGTTCAAAGTTATCTCGGCCTTGCCTTTGGCGATTGCGTCCTCCCGCGGAATCTGGCAGATAGTCGCAACAACCTCACGGTGGTCCCCATTCTCTTCGTCCGAGCTCAAACTCCTATCTGCATCTCCCATTGACGGCTGGTTAAAATCACTGCTCGTGACGATGAGATCATTCGGACCCAAACCCCGCTTGCCGCGCAGGATCGCAGGAACTTTGCGAGCCAATCGAGGCTTGAACAGAGTTGACGGCAAGACATCGAAAACCGGTACTGGACGAGAGGTAGAAGAAACTTGTTGAAGTTGGAGGAGAAGCTTCGGTCTCAGCTTGAAATGCTTATGACGCGCATTGGTTGCCGGGTGTGCTAATTGGTAAGTGGTCTTCGGCCGTAATGGCGCCGAGTGCTTAGAGTATTTCTGGTGGTTGAAATCATGACGGACTGGCGATGGCCCGGCAGTCGAATGCTGGTCATCGTCATGGGATGAGGCCGTCTCAGCAGAGGTGATTGGCATTGAGCGCCGCTGCTCATAGCGAGGTCGTTCTGGTTCTGCACTTTTTTCCTTGACGGAAAGGCTGCCTAGACCCCAAGAAGGTAGATTGCTAAATGAGAACGGACGCGGCGAGGAGTGGCGGGAAGGCATCGAGAGTTGTGTTTCCGACTGGGAAACGAGCTCGCTGTTGTGGGCGGCAGCGGCATCAGCTGTCAGACCGAGGTTGAAGAGCATTTCCAGGATCAGCCCCTGACCAGTGATGGACGAAACATCAGAGCGAGATGTATAGTGGTTGTTGACAGTTGTTGAGAGAGACGATTGGCGGTGATAGGCGCTGGGATCTAAACATAACAAGCTCAAGCGCCGATCCGATCAAGTATGAAGGTTGGAGAGTGAAATAATAACAGAGACAGAAGAGAACCCTGTAGATCGGCTGAGAGTCTGTACTTATTACTAAAGTGGCCCGCGCACAGAGGCTGAGTGACAGAACATGGAACAGTGCCCACTGCAATGCCCAGCTCCAGGTCAGCGGAAGGATGCTTCAGCTGTGTCACGTAGTCAGAGCTCAGAGAGCGGGGGAAGGATGATAGATGTGACAAAATCAAGCAGTCAAGCAGTCAAGCAGTTAAGCAGTCAAGCAGTTAAGCAGTTAAGCAGTTAAGCAGTTAAGCAGTTAAGCAAGGAGGAAAGAGCGGAAGAGCGGGTTTGTCGGCTTATATCCAGCTTGTAAGGTTCAGGAGTGGAAAGGAAAAGGCAGCAATTTAGCTTTTAGTCCGGGGTCCACGCTATCACAATCTCTTCATGTCGGACGACGGCGGTCTATGAACCCACTCGGATATCGGATTGAAGACTTAAGACCGAGTGAGACTGCAGAAAAGACTCCCGCACCAAGCAGTCAAGACCAGATCGATGATTACCTTGGCTTTTGACTGTGCGTCAGTGGTCACCCTAGCAGTTCTTTTGATACGATCTGAAGACCGCCGGCCAGCAAATAAAATCCACTCTCAGCCCCCCCAGGCTGAGCTTTAGTCGCCGATCTTCTTGGTCGCTCATTAACTACAGACGCCACTTAATGAATCACAGAGCGCTTGTTGTCTGCCTCACAGTTCGAGCATGCTTCGCCAGCCTCAGTCAGCCCTTGATCCTTAGTTACTCGTATATGATGAGCTGTTTTGTAAGACAGCCAGTCTGACACGAGCCGCTCAAGATGGCTGCAATTCCTGCGGTGTCAGAGTCGGACTCAAGCTCGGATCACGGACACGGACAGAAAATGCGACGGAGAGCGGACAATCGGAACCTCCGACTATCCGGTGTCTTCATAATTCTTATGTCCCGATCCGGGCCAAGTTTACCTTCTTGTCTAGACTCGATAGTTTCTTCCAAATCGTCTTTCTATGGAGTGCCACTATGGAGCATAAGGGTGGGCTCATGATTCATCCCTAGTGGCGACTGCAGCAGTCACCGACAATTTACAGAAGCTACTCCTGCAGCTAGAGAAAAGAACGTGAGAGTACGGAGGACAAGCACAAACTCATCTCCTCGCTAATGTAAGATGCGATCCCAGGTCACACACTGGCGGGTTTCGAACTACCGATCCGAGCTGCTCAAAAGTCCGTGATCAACTGCTCATCTCCCGAGACGGCCGAACTAGAGTTTCCAACTGCGTGTCCGAGAACATGGTTTCAAAATCCTTCGCGTGATTCCCAGATTGGAAAATTCCGTGGTGTCATATGCTATGCCCGCGCTTCGGAATGTATTCCATTACCGGCTCCGTGGAGCGGCTGCAGATGGGGTCCCTTGCAAACTCCCTTGGTTCCGTCTCCATAGGGCTGATGAGCTTTTATGCCGATGATGTTAGTTCCACGGTTGTTCTCAGGCAACACTATTATTGACCTAATATATCGTCATGGTAATGTCATTAATAATTCCACCCATGCGGAGTAAAAAAGTTACCGCTCTGAGCAGTGTACTTCGTACAAAGTCACGAGTCAACATTATTTGCCTCCCTCAATAAACCGGTTGTAGTGCGTTTTATGCAGATGCTGCGTAAGCGGCACTAGTTATGCTCCCTCCGAGAAATCCGATCTTGGGTCCGTCTAGCCGAGCTTCTGCCATGTCCCAGCCATACTCTACTCCGCGTCAAGCGTCAACCGAGGATCCATCTATGAATCATCAATCGCTCAGTGAATCACAGTTGGTTATCCGCCGGGAAGTTTCGACTTTACAGTGATAATCAGTCAGCATTCACAATCTTATGACCCCAAACGCGGGCCACGCGCTTCGGCCACTATGAAAACAGCTTCGGCGAGGCTGGCTTCTCGGCCCCCATTTTTCCTGGATCCAACTCAGCCCGTTAAGAGCTTATCGATTGCTTACTGGCTTTGGAAAGCTGTCGTTTTTGTTGTCGTAGCCAACTGTCCGGGGCTTGGCTACGATACCTCTTCTAGCCTCCTCCCGTTCCAGGGCAATGGCTCTGTGGATGTCATATCTGCCGTGCAGAAGAACCATGCATCTCTTGCAATTCCACTGAAATTTGTCCGCTGGGATTCAATATACTTTGCGCATATATCGCGGATTGGATATGTTTTTGAGCAGGAATGGGCATTCAGTTATGCCTATGGCTATGTGGTCAACTTTCTCTCCTGTATATTGGCCTCCCCTATAACCCTCAACCATTGCTAACCAATGCAGCCCTCGTCGCGTCGAATGACTCAAGTGGAGTGACTGGCTTTGCATTGTCAGCCGTGGCGCTATCACATGTGGCTCATTATCTTTCTGTTCTAGCCTTATACCGGCTTTCGATCAATGTCTTTGGCCATGACACTGAAAAGAAGAAGCTCGTTTGCTTTCTATCTGCAGCGCTGCATATAGTTTCACCTGCAGGGGCCTTCCTATCTGCGCCCTACGGAGAGCCTGTCTTCTCATTTCTCAACATCACGGGATTCTACATTTACTCGTCTTCGCACCTTGACCTCAGCTCAGGCAAACGATCTTTGAGCCACGTGAAACTCATTCTTTCAGGGTGCTTTTTTGCGCTAGCTACTGCCGTGCGCAGCAACGGTCTTCTTAGCGGGATACTCCTTGCGTATGATGCTCTCAAACAATCCTACGATATCATCAGCCGACGTTTATCTGGATCTATCGTTCGCCTCTGTGTGGTGGTCATCAGTGGCTGTATCGTTGCATTGGGTCTAGTCGTCCCGCAATATCTAGCATACATTGCTTATTGCACAGACGGAAGATTCTCAAGGCCCTGGTGCCAGTCATTTGTTCCAAGTATATATGGTTGGGTCCAGGACCATTACTGGTATGTATCAAACATCTGACCCTGGTAGTTACATATTAACCCACAACAGGGGCGTAGGGTTCCTACGCTACTGGACTCTGTCAAACCTCCCACTCTTCTTACTCGGTGCGCCTATGCTGGGTATTCTTTTTCTGTCCTGCTTCTGGGCTTTAAATGAAGGGCCCTTATCTACCACTCCAAGAACAAGTCCCACTATATCGCATGGTCCGGCGACCCACTTGCTCACGCAACTCGCTATAGCTCAGTTCATACTCACAGCAATGGCTCTAACCAGCTACCATGTCCAGATCATCAACCGAATCTCTTCAGGGTATCCGTTGTGGTACTGGTACCTTGCTTACCAGGCTTTGGGGATACTAGATCACTCTCTTCCGGTCGGAATCACGCGCAAGATCCCATTCCTGGCGATCGTACAGGTTATGGTGGTATATGCACTTGTCCAGGGCGTTCTCTTCGGCTCTTTCCTCCCTCCAGCTTAGACATCAGCCCTATATTTTTACACCTCCAGTGCGGTCTGCACGTTGTACTTTAATCTACCTCTAAGAAACGTCTTCCACGGTTTTTGAAATCCTCTTATTCAAACCATACTGATTGCTATATTCGTAGACCGCTGTGTGAGACGCCTGCCAACAGCTCAGCATGCATTGCCCCAACGGTATTGAGGAAGCACAGATGACTCCACTTCTGCTCTGTGCTACCCATGAATACTAGGGACCGCTAAGATATGGATGGTAGATCACGCTTTCATAAACCGAATCCACATACGGTTAGCAGCTCCATCACATCACGTCTTTCCAATGGCTCTGTCGACAAAGCATATTCGTTGTTATCAAAATAACACATTAACTTCAGAAGACAGACCTAGATAAACTTCTATTACTAACCATCCTTTGCCCTTGCCACGGTACTTATCCGCATTCCGGCGATATTACCCTCATGCGGGGTGCAGAAGTACTGCTTAGCGTGGCAACTAACCTCAACAACCATCTTCTACCTCGCATATCCCAGAATGAGAGGGGGTGGCAAATATACTGTTAGATTCAGCATTCTATCAAGCTCGTCAGCCATAATCAGGAAAGCAGTACACGAAAATCACAGTCTTAGTGAATCTCTAGAAAATAACATCACTCCCCTAGCGAGAATCGAACTCCGAAGCTGGAGAAGCTGAGGTGGGGCTGCCAAATTAGGCTGCTAGCTTGTTACGTAGGAAGCATTATGTCATCTTCAGCCTGACACCACAGAGCCGAGACTCAATTGCTATCGCCAACTGTCGTGCGCGCGCTTCTTCTATCCTCGACTTTTCATCTGCGATATCTGTGAACAAGAAGGAGCCTGCTCTGACTCTCTCCCACGTGCTTGGACTATCCTGCCTACCTTCTCGCTGTCTTGCGGCTGGTATATCTTTGTTTTTTTCGTTCCGACCGCTCTGCAAGATCCAGGCCATTGGGGTTCGCCAATGCGAGTAAAGGCTTACAGCAGGTTCCTGTTCGCCATCGATACCTATAGCCAAGTATCTGGATAAAGCTTTATGAGTTAATGTATAGCGCTGCTTGCCCCGTTGCTCCGCACTCTGGAGTCCCGGTCCAAACTCTGTAGCTGACATCAGTGTTAATGATAGAGCTTCCATTTCCGCACCTCTCGAAATTCCTTAATCCTCTACGATTCTTACACCGCCGCAATCGTCGCACCAGCTGCACGATTATGGATAACCCCAACCTAAAAACCATCCTCACGCCAGACAACTTTCATAATGCATCTATGATCTCACGAGCCACCTCACCCGGCGGTGCCCCGGACGGCGTCAACGGAGATGGGGAGCCCAAAGCACGAGTCCGGCCTCGCACATACCCATACTTCAAATATTTGCCATATGAACTGGAAGACGACGCCCAGAGGGAGAAATACTTTCGGGACATACTGACCCAGTTGTACATTGCGGTCGAATCGGGGGACTTCAGTCCCGGTGCGGTGCATTGGACTCGCGAGCTGAGAGCATGGCTTTCTCTCAAGTTTGATCCGACTCGCAGTGAGCGGATCAAGCTTGTTAAGCTGTATTATGAGCTTTCGCTTGCCCCTGGCATTGATCCAAATGTCTCCGAGCGTTTTTCGAGCATGTTTATGCTTCTTACAAAGTAAGTCTCTATTGCTTATTATATGCATTTCAGTCCTAACGTAGATAGGCGCAAGCATTACCTGAGGCCAATCAAGGACCTGGTCCTAGATTGGAGGCCTCTGTATAGAGAAATCAAAGCCTTCGTCCTCCCAACAGAATCCGGCCTGGTGCATTCTTCAAACCTGAAGCGAAACATCAAGACGTTGACAAAGCTCTGCGCGTTTATTCAACTTTACATTGACCCTTGCGAACTGCCGGCGATGCTGGAGGAGTTCCTGCCGCATTATAGCACATCTTTCTCCGAAGGCGCGTTTGTTGTAGTCGGATTGATCAACCTACTGGTCCCTACATCACCGCCGCCAGAGTCAAGAGAGGACTTGCTTCCGCAACATCACCTGCCGACATATTTCCATCTTTGGTCGCTGGTCAGCCGGTCAAGGACCTTTGATCAGACCTTCCTTGACTTCCTTTCTCGGATGGCGCGTGATTCGCTGGTCGCTAGCCATATTCCGTTCTCCGAGTATGGAATTTTCACCAAAGAACAGTCCTCTCTTATCTTCACAGCGACGCTGAGGCTTCTCGAGATTCCAGTCGGACAATCCACATCTCCCTATAGTGCTCTTGTGGACATATCCTCTGGTCTTGGAATAATGCTTGATCGAGACTCCCGGAAGCACCCTGTAGCACATCACATCGCTAGATGGATTGTCATGTCTTTGTCGCCAGCATGCCTTGACAAAGAGGACTCGATTCTCACTCAACTCGAAGGTCTGATCCAGGCTGTGGAGACATTCTTCCACCCGTCAAACTCTGGTAGCTGGACTAAAACCCTGTCCCAGCTGGTGTACTACTTGACGGATTTCTTTGTAATGCGCTGGAACAGAGAGCAGAGTGGAGAGATGGACATACCCGAGGAGCGCAAACTGACAGAACCTCTAAAACGTCGCTTTGTGCTTTGCATTCGCGACGTGATATTCATGGGTATTTATGCTAAGAGTGCTACAGCCATGAGCTTCTCCCTGTCAACTCTTCAGGGTCTTGCATATCTAGAGCCGCATCTTATCCTTCCAGGAGCTTTGCAGAGAATCTATCCCTCTCTTCAGGGCTTAGTAGAGGTTCATCGTACGACTTCGTCTCTCCGAGCTCTTCAGATTCTTGCGCGGATCATTGCGAGAACCAAGGGCTACCGATGTCATCTTACGACGCTCCTTGGAATGGCTTTGCCTGGAATTGACGCCAACGATCTTGAGAAATCGCTTCATACTTTGACCTTTATTCAGGCTGCATGCTACAATATTCCCATGGCAGACTTGGCAAAGGGAAGAGAGGAGATCAACTCTGATATGCTTGCCATGCAGTGGATTCCTGGGGAAATGGAACGGATGGAGATTGAAGGTGTGGACGTGCAGCTGAACTACGACACAGAACTTAGCGACGAGACTGAGGAAATGATCCTTCGTTCTTCTACATGCGGTTTCGGAGATTTCATCATCTCATTTCTAGGACGAGTATTCACTCTCCTAGAGAACCTCCCGGACGTTTCGAGAGTGCGCAACGGATCGCCTGAGGAGAATATTGTCAACACGCTTCCTGCAACCTTTATGCCTCTGCTTTCCTCCCTGTCTCCTGATCTCTACGAGATTGCTTTGACTAAGGTTGTGGATTTTGTGTCGAATCATGTCATCCACCAAGCTCGCGACGCGATGGCCTTTATCTGCAACGCTGTTTGCAAGGTCAATCCAGAAAAGGCCCTGAAGCGCTTCATTCCGGTGCTGACACAAGCTATCCGTACTGAGATTGATGACAATGGTGCTGGTTCGACCCGGACAACTGGTACAGATGTACTTCCTCGCGACCGAGGTCTTGTGTGGAATGTCAGTATGCTCAGCATGTGTGTTGTTCATGTTGGGGATGCTGTTCTGGCGCACAAGAAAGAACTGTTCGATATTGCCGTCTACATGCAGCAGAAATGCCGGGGTATCCCAACAGTCCACGTCTCAAACTTCATTCATCACCTGCTCCTCAATCTGACTGGAACGTACACCTCGGACTACTCACTCTACGAGCCTGACGTGGTTGCCAACGGAATCCAACCTGAGCACTGGAACTATCGACCAGACCCGCAAAACCTGACTGTGAAATGGCACGTTCCAAAACGAGAAGAGATCGAGTTCGCTGCCGACCTCTTCCAGAACCAAGCCGAATCTGCTCTTAAACAGCTGGCGGCTTTGACTGATGAGAACTCCAATGTTAGGCGCGACGGCATTGGCAAGGAGTGGTCTGATGAGGTGATCCGGAACTTGGTTCTGCTGCGGCTGATCATCTCCGGTGTCTCTGTGCTCTTTGATGCTAAAGCTGCATCTGTTACCAAGGATAGCGGAGCAAATGGTGTTGCTGACAAGTCGAATGATGTCGACATGACAGATGTTGAAGGCGCAGGTCAGGATGAAGAGCCTGGTACCTCATTAGACAGCTCCGACGAGGACGTTGTAAGGGAAACTTACCAGTACCCCACTGGCTATCCTCTACAAGAGAACGATCCCATTTATGTGTCAATGCATGATATCCGTGAGCGGGCAGGTTGGGTTCTTCACAAGGTTCATAGGTATTTGAGTGAGAAGCAAGAAGACGATGTGCCGTGCTTTAGTGCTCTATACTCGGCCTACAGAAGCTGGTTTGTCGACGTTGGTATTGAGAGGTCTGCCCACGTCTTAGACAGAGTCACTCGCCTCCTTCTTGCCGACATCCACCCGTACAAGATGAGTGGTGTACGCAAAGACTATCCTCGTCCATTGCTTATCCGACGAGCCAACATGTACTACTTGCAACGCCTGAGACATAACGCGGCCCCTCGGTGCCGATCTAAGCTGGACGAGATCCTGCTCTTGGACATTGCAGAATCATGCGTATCTGCTTACACGGAGACTCGCCGCAATGCTCAAACTGCGGGGGAGTCTGCATTGAAGGTTGTCTGGGGCTCTCGCCTGCTTGTGATTCCTCCTCTGTTGAAGGCGCTGCAAAACGGTATCAAAGAGAACGATTACGCGCGGATTAAAGGCTCGCTCTTCTCTTTGTTGCTGAGCAGTGTGGCCAAGACTGTTGGGCGTCATTGGAAGTACGCTCCTACACTAGTCAGAGCTTTCATCGATGCCAGCGCAGTCGATAGGCCGTCTGTGCAAAGGATATGCTCTAGCGTGGTTTACCAAATCATGGATTATGGGCGGCCAATGGAACGCATGGCCATTCTAGACAAGGAGCTTGTTGACTCTATTGCTCCTGCACAGGAAGTCGACGACCAGATCTTACAGAAACGTAAGGCTCTCAACAGCAAGCGAGCACTCATTGAAAAGAAAAAGGCGGCTTTGGCACAGGAGTTGGTGGGTCTGGCTAAGACGTCGCACTGGAAAGTTGCCAGTCGTGCAGCGACAATTGTGATATCCATGGGCTTGAGATTCGATTACATTGCTAGCGAGAATCTCGTAGAGCTTGTCACTATGGGATCTATCGATGATCATCCTGGCTTGCGCGGCATGTATTCACAGGGTCTCACCGCACTATTCACCATGATTGATGTCCGAGCAATCTGCAACCATGACTATAAGAGCTATATCCTGGGTAACCAGAACTTCCCAGCAAAGATCAAGGTGGCGACCAGGCGATACGAAAAGGGCTGGACTGCGGATTTTCTGGCCAGCTTTGCCAACCCCGAAACGGAATACTACATTGATCACGACTTCCCTGGATGGTTGGTCTGGAGTGATCACATGCCTGGGTACAAGCCAAATGTCGAACGAGACATTGAGTATGATGGCGTGGAATGGCAAGTCCGCTCCCACATGGGCAAACTCTTCAATCGGCAATGGTTCAAGACATACTTTATGTACTTGAAGCAAGAGCCGCGAGACCCTTCTGCCGACAAGTTCCGCATGTCTTGTGCCATGTTGCTCTTGTATACTTTTGAGCTGATGCTCCGCGATGGACTCACTGCTGCAACATTTGAGGATATCAAGGAGGAGATTGAAGCGGTCTATGAAGATGGAAGTGACAAGCATCAGCACCGAGCTACCGCAGAGATTCTCGGTGCGCTAGTCAGCTCCGTTACAGACACCAGTGTTGAAAAGCGAACCGCAGTCTGGGAGTATGCTTTCCCGATTGTGCAGAAGATCTTTATCGATGGTTTGACGCCGGAGAACTCGGGGTATTGGACGACGTTCCTGCATATGATTTTGCAGTGCCGAGACCCAAGGCGTGTTTGGCCGTTGGTTGATTGGCTTGCGAGCTTCCGTTTGGATATGGGAACAAATGCAGCTTTCAAGGAGAGTTCCAAGATCAACTTGCTGCACCAGTCCATCATCGATGCTGGCTGGCATTTCCGTCTTGAAAAGCCGATTGTAGAGGATTACCTGGCGCATCTTGACCACCCGTACAAGGGCGTCCGTGAGGCAATGGGACAGACTCTGGCCACGATATTCCGCACGCGGTACCATGAGGCATACCCAGACGTCAATAGTCTGCTCACTGATCAGAAATCTTCATCATCGGTTGGTACGTATCCCTACTCGCCGAGTTCGGATTTCACGCAGATGATCAATGATATCTTCACTCGGATTGAGAAGTGGAGGCATGAGAGAACGCCTGGACAACAGACGCCTTCTTCCTACACTTCTGGAAGTAAGACAGTTCTGCTCTGGCTTGACTCGACGCTATCTTCGCATGAGTGCACACAGCTCGCACCATTCTTTGCAGAGGTCTTTACAGGACAGCTGCTGCATATGATGGATGTCAAGGAAGACCCAGAATTACAATCCCTCGCATACCATGTTTTCCGCCACTTGCCTAACGTCCCATATCCCGCTGAGCAAAACTCCGAGTTTATTAAGACTCTCATCCGCATCGGCCAGACATCTCCCTCCTGGCATCAACGTCTTCGCATCATGATCAATATCCAAATAATCTACTTCCGCCGTCTCTTCCTACTTTCACCGTCAGACCGCGACAAGCTTTTCGAATGTGTAGCAAGCATGCTCGAAGACCCGCAGCACGAAGTCCGCGCCGGCGCGTCCGCTACATTGTCCGGAATGGTGCGCTGCTCGCCCGAGTTCCTCCGCAAAGACATTGTCACTCGCTTCAAGAAGCGCTTTTCCAAGGTTCTGGTTGAGAACCCGCTCCCCAAGCGACCGAAGATGCTCCGAACAGCTAGCGGGATCTCATCCCCTGTTTCCTCGGGTGCGGGAACACCAACGCCTGAACATACCAAATTGATCATAACCCGACACGGCGCTGTTCTTGGCTTGGGAGCGCTTATTCAGGCGTTCCCGTATAGCTCGCCGCCGCCAACCTGGATTCCTGAGGCGTTGACTACATTGAGTGTTCGCGCGGCCAATGATCCGGGAATTGTGGGGTCGAGTGTCAAGTCGATCATCAGTGAGTTCAAAAAGACAAGGCAGGATACATGGCATATTGATGCAAAGGTACTTTCCCGTTTACCCAACTGAGGTGCAGTGAGCTAACACGCGCTTAGGCGTTTACCCCAGACCAACTTGAAGATCTCTCTGGTGTTTTGTGGAAGAGCTATTTTGCGTAGAGCGCCAACAAAGAAAGAAGAAAGAGTGGCAGTAGACTCTTTGGAGCCCGGTTGGGCCTTCTGTATACTAAGTCGGGCAGTCGTCTCATTACCGGGATGATGCTCTATTCGCCTTGCACATTGCCATGTAGTGTTCTTAGCAACGGCGATAGGAATTAGACTGATTGTGCTGAAGTAGTTGATTGGCAGACTGAGATTCATTCTTGGACAGATTCAATACATGCAGACAAACATCACTTTAGATCATCAGAAACATGATAGAACATCCGAGACATAAGGAAACATCAACTTCATATTACATGATAACATGATACCATGATAACATGCATCAAAATCACCACCTCTGCCCAGCCTGCAGCCCATGCAACGTCCCATCATGGAGGTAAATCCCCTTGTCCTTAGTACAACACCCACACTCGCCCGTACAATGTCCAAAGACAGGGACATCGACCTCCTGCCCCTTGACAATCTCCTTTCTCATCCCCAATGGCTTCTTGCAGCACCCGCATTTTTTCCACCGCGAGCAGCATCCCCCATTCTCAGCACAGATCCTGCTCTCGTGCTCCCATTGCACGCTCCGTCCAGTCGTTGGGCTGATATTGCGACAGTCAATCTCGTATGCTCGCGCGGTATTCCCATACGGCTGCATCTCCCAATGCTCATCAATCGTCTCCTGCGTCTTGGCGAGCGTATCGACAAGAACCCGTTTCTCGATGCTGGTGAGGACCCTGCCGAACTTATCATCTTCCTCCTCCTCCTCCCCCATTTCCTCATCATCCGCTCTTCCCCCTCTCATTCTAATCAGCTCCACCTCCACCTCCACCACTGTAACGCCAAACCTGCGCAGCCGCTGCGCGATGGCCGCGTACTTTCTCTCTAGCTCCATCATCTTTCCAACCCAGGTCCCTTGGTCAGCGAGGCTCTCGAACTCCATGACGTTCCAGTGCTCGTCTTGTGCGCGGAGGCTGCGGGCCTTGAGGCGCAGCGACTCGTAGTGTCTTTCTTTTTTGTGGGACTTGTACTCGTTGATGATGTATGCGATGCGCATTTTGAAGCTGGATGTGGTGGATGGTGTGGTGGTTTCGGTGCAGGGATGGAAAAGGATGGACTTGATTGAAAAGACCATTTTGCCGGTGTCTGGAAGGGTTAAGACGTGGTCTAAGAGATTCATCTCGATGAAGTACTTACTGTACAGGTCCGTAGCTTGGTAAGAGGTGTTTGATTGTGGTGATGTTGTTTTACTATGAAATGTTAGGGCTTGTCGAAGAATACGATAGGAAGAGGGACTTACTGTATGCTGGGTAGCTGACGCTGATGAGTTATTTGAGTGTGACTTGCAGGTGGTAGTTGCTCCGCTGTGAGGCATTAGGACATATTCGAAGAGTAAATGTAGGATAGGGTAGGAAACTTACTGTTTCGCTCGGTAGCTGAGGTTAGTATAGAGCTTGTAGATTGGGTGCTTGGTGGTTGACTCGTATAGTTGCAGATGAGTAGGCTTGTGATAATACTTGACAGGACTTGAGACAAGGCAGAGAGAAGTAGGATGGAACAAAAACGAGCAGAATGCCCGTCTCGATGGAGGACTATATACCTCATGATCGTACCACCTTTGCCACTGAAGAAGTATATCTCGACCTGCCAAAGTATATATCAACTGAAGAAGCCTATCTGTGAAGAATGACACCAAAAATAGATCATGATCACTCCATGGGATGGTGATGATTGGTGGGTTCCTGATATACTTCGATTTCTGCACGGATCGGGCCCTAAGCGAAAGTCTGAAGTAGCCATCGGGTCGGATGTACAGTCCGTTAAAGGCGTTTGCTGCTGTTATGAATGGCATGACTCCGTTAGAGCCTCTATTGAACTGGTATTTATGATTTGGCACTGTTTGTCTAAGGTCTTGAAGAACCTTATCGTTGCATGATTGACCTAAATTCCCAATGAATAGAGTATATCTCCGGTCTTTGTATACCCTAGGTCTCAGCTGGTCCATTAGTGTAAGGTCTGCAGGGTCTTACTGAAGAATGTCTGCATCAATTATGTAACAGATGGCATTGAGCCAATTATCAAGTTACAAATCAGGTAGTAAGTATCATGACTGCCATGATTCTGTAGAGTTGGAGATCATATGGACGCCGGTGTATCATGGCCCACGCATTTGAATTCGATTCAAGGTGAACTTAATCCGCCCTAGCTAAAAGACATTTCGTTTTTGCTTAGACCCTAACTACCCATTTTACTCTACAGGATATGGTAGGATATCGCCAGCTCATAGAAATTGAGACTAATCTAGGCGTGCGGGTGCCTACTGTCCTTAGTCGGCAGAGCTACACTAGACCTATACTCTAGCCGAAGTTTGCATGATATAATTTGGTTAAAGCTGAGGTTTGATTCGGCCGACTATAGCCGTGACAGGTGGCCGGATCCTATTCTGTATAGCCCATCTAGTAAGTTAAGTTTTCGCTCACGGTGGACTGACAATAGTGGGCTTGAAGGGCTTTCCTAGACCGACTACGATATATAGGCATGTCTGAAGAAAAGCCGTAGCCACTGCTACATGCCACTCATAGAACAGCCTTCTTCAGAGGATCAAGTTCCATGGCCTGTGCTGCAGAAACCTTAAGTCTGAAGAAAGCTAAGATAGGGCTACTTTATGCAGACAGTTGTGCAGCATAGCTCGGCTGACATAGCTATGCAGGGTGAAGGTCACGTGTGTTGAAACAGCCACGCGGCTCCGATCACCGAAGCCGCCAACAACGTCAGTCTCAGTGCTCAAGCTGGGAATACAGGCTAATCCCACAATTTATCTGCCGCTTTCTATCGTTATTCTATCCGCATCTCCCTCTCTATTGATCTCCGCGCAGCTGCGCATCCGTCGTTGTCGTGGTGAGGCCGCTAGCTCGTCACCATGGCTCCGAAGGACACCTTCTTCCGCTCGTCGGATATGAGCTTGACCCAGCTCTATATCGCGAATGAGATCGGTCGTGAGGTCGTCAGTGCTCTCGGTGAGCTTGGGCAAGTGCAATTTCGGGATGTACGTTGTCACTGTCATCTTGGGACGAGCGTGGCTGCTAACAATGTTGATAGCTGAACCCCGAGACGAACGCTTTCCAGAAGACATTCACAAAGGAGATCCGTCGTTTGGATAATGTTGAAAGACAGCTCCGTATGTTATGGCTTTCGATCCGTGGATAACAAAGACTAATAGTGTAGGCTACTTCCATGCGCAGATGGACAAGGCTGGAATCCAGATGAGATCGTCGTCTGAATTCTCGGATACGCTGGCCGCTCCTTTAGCCTCCGAAATCGATGAGCTGGCCGAACGCAGCGAGAGCCTCGAGCAACGGATCGCGTCCCTCAATGATAGCTACGAGACGCTGAAGAAGCGCGAGGTGGAATTGACAGAATGGCGTTGGGTTCTCAGGGAGGCCGGCGGCTTTTTCGACCGCGCTCACACCCACACCGAGGAAATCCGTCAGTCATTCGATAACGACGAGGCCCCTCTTCTCCGCGACGTCGAGCAGCAGAACAGCCGTGCCAACGGCGACGCTCAAGGCCAGCAGTCGTTCCTTGAAATGAACATTGGCTTCGTGTCTGGTGTCATTCCTCGCGACAGAATCGCCGCTTTTGAGCGAATTCTGTGGAGAACTCTGCGAGGTAACCTCTACATGAACCAATCCGAGATTCCGGACCCGATCATCGACCCGACTACAAACGAGGAGACGCCGAAGATGGTCTTCGTCATCTTCGCCCATGGAAAGAATATCATTGCGAAGATTAGGAAGATTTCCGAGTCGCTCGGTGCTTCGCTCTACGGTGTCGATGAGAACAGTGAGCTGCGCCGTGACCAGATCCACGAAGTCAACACGAGACTGAGCGATGTCAACAATGTGCTGCGCAACACCAAGAACACTCTAGACGCGGAGCTCTCTCAAATTGCTCGCTCGCTGGCTGCTTGGATGATCATTGTCAAGAAGGAAAAGGCTGTTTACGACACTCTAAACAAGTGTTCGTATGATCAGGCCAGAAAGACTTTGATTGCGGAGGCTTGGTGTCCTACAAACTCCCTGGCCCTGATTAAATCCACCTTGCAAGATGTCAATGACCGCGCTGGTCTGAGTGTGCCGACCATTGTCAATCAAATCCGGACAAACAAGACTCCCCCGACGTATGTCCGAACCAACAAGTTTACCGAGGCCTTCCAGACGATCGTCAACGCGTACGGTATTCCCAAGTACTCAGAAGTCAACCCTGGTCTATACACTGTGGTCACCTTCCCCTTCCTGTTCGCCGTCATGTTTGGTGATTTCGGTCACGGTTTCTTGATGGCACTGGCAGCTGCTGCCATGATTTTCTGGGAGAGACAGCTTTCTAAAACGAAGCTGGACGAACTCACGTACATGGCTTTCTACGGTCGCTACATTATGCTGATGATGGGTATCTTCTCCATGTACACCGGTCTGATCTACAACGATGTCTTCTCCAAATCGTTCACCATCTTCTCGAGTTCGTGGAAGTGGCCTGACAACATCGAGCCTAACCAGGCAGTTGAGGCTTCGTTGAAGGGCAGCTACCGCTTTCCATTTGGTTTGGACTGGAACTGGCACGAGGCTGAGAACAGTCTTCTCTTCACCAACAGCTTGAAGATGAAGATGAGTATCGTTCTTGGTTGGGCGCACATGTCGTATGCTCTCATCCTGCAATATGTCAACGCCCGTCACTTCAAGTCCAAGGTTGATATCATTGGAAACTTCATTCCCGGCCTCATCTTCTTCCAGTCCATCTTTGGTTACCTCGTCCTCACTATCATCTACAAATGGTCTGTGGACTGGCCCGCCAAGGGACAGTCGCCGCCTGGTCTTCTCAACATGCTCATTTTCATGTTCCTCTCTCCCGGAACAGTCGAGGAAGAACTCTACTCTGGCCAGGCCACTGTCCAAGTCATCCTCTTGCTCCTCGCCGTCTCCCAAGTCCCCATCATGCTCTTCTTCAAGCCTTTCTACCTCCGCCGTGAGCACAACCGCGCCCGCGCCCTCGGCTACCGCGGCCTCGGCGAACACTCCCGCGTCAGCGCTCTCGACGAAGACGGCGATGCGGACGGTCCGCGCGCCAGCACAACCAGCGACGGCGAAGGCGTCGCCATGATCGCGCAAGACCTCGGCGAAGAAGAACACGAGGAATTCGACTTTTCCGAAATCATGATTCACCAAGTCATCCACACCATCGAGTTCTGCCTCAACTGTATCTCTCACACAGCATCATACCTCCGTCTCTGGGCCCTTTCCCTCGCACATCAACAGCTCTCCATCGTCCTTTGGGACATGACCCTCGGCACTGCCTTTGACCAGGAAAACCCTACTACGCGGCTCATCATGATCATCGTCACGTTCTACATGTGGTTCACGCTTACCATCGCCATTCTCTGTGTCATGGAAGGAACCAGCGCCATGCTTCACTCGCTGCGTCTGCACTGGGTTGAGGCCATGAGCAAGCACTTTATGGGCGAGGGTATTCCGTTCGCGCCGTTTAGTTTCAAGACTTTGTTGGAGGAGGAGCCTGTTGACTAACTCTAGGTCAAGGGTTCTCATTCTCTTTCCTTCTTTATATTTCCTTCTGTCAGAATTCAATTCAATGTACTCTACGTATATTCCGCCAGGAGACAATGTTATAGATTCTTTGGATGCCTATCCACTAGTAGACATGGTCATGGTGCCTTGTATTAATAGCAATCCGCAATGCTCCTGTAGAAAAGACCGACTTATTAGAGTAACTCTTTCTAGCCTCGAATTATTCTTAATCCTTATTTACTACTAATTTAAATGGTTGGGTTGGTTATGGGACTTGCGAATTGGAGATTGAGAATATATATATAGTTGGACGAAGTATGCAATTCTTGATCCAACACAATTTACGTATATTTACATCTTAATTTCTGGTAAGACTGCTAATTCAATATCTATCACAATGTATACGAAGGAGTTTTGAATTTTAATACTTTTTTTCATTTTTACACCAAAGTATATATGATGTGAATAAACCTAGCTAGCTACCCAGACCCAGCACAAACTCCGACCGGACGCCAACAGCTACGAAAGCATCGTAATTCGGAACCTTCCTTTATTCTGACTGAGCAAGTTTATTTCTTGTACTTGTTGTAGGTGTCGATGATCTTCTGGACTTCGTCCCGGGAGCCGAGGAATACTCCGCTCTTGTCGTGGATTGACTCGGGCTGGACGGATAGAAGTCGCTCCATGCGGGAGTTGACGGCCTTGCCGCCGGCGTTCTCGAAGATCATGGCCATGGGGGCACACTCGTACAGAATACGGAGTTTACCCTTGGGGCTCTTCGAGTCGGCGGGGTAGGCGAAGACACCGCCGTAGAGGAGGGTTCGGTAGGCGTCTGCAACCATTGAACCAATGTAACGAGCACTGTAAGGCTTCTTGCCCTCGCCAGGCCGCTTCAAAGAGTCGAAGTAGGCGTTGCACCATTCGTCCCAGTACATGCTGTTACCCTCGTTGACGGAGTAGATGGCGCGGGACGGCGGCATCTGCATGTTGGGGTGAGTGAGGATGAACTCTCCGAGGGAGTTTTCAAGGGTGAAGCCATTGACGCCGCCGTTCTTCATGGTGATGACGAGCTGTGCCGAGGCACCGTACATGGTGAAACCAGAGGCAACCATTTCGGTTCCGGGAAGCAGGACGTCCTCGGCCTTGACCTTCTTGCCGGGGCCGAGGATGTCGTCGGGAAGCTTGAAGATACCAAAGATTGTACCGACCGAGACGCCAGCGTCAAGGTTGGAGGAGCCGTCAATGGGGTCGCAGACCACAGCGTAGCGGGCGTTGGGGTGCTCGTCGAAGATGATGGCCTCTTCCTCTTCCTCGGAGACGAGGATGCGGCATTTACCCGAGGTCCTCATCGCAGAGACAAAGAGGTCATTTCCGATGACGTCCAGCTTCTTCTGGTCATCACCGGTTGTGTTTGAAGAACCGGCGAGACCGGTCAGGTTGATTAATGTGGCACGACGGATGTAGTAGGCGATGGACTTGAAGGAGAATTGGAGGGCATGGCATAGAAGTCTACTCATTAGCCGGAGCCTGGAAAAAAACAATGGAGGATACTCACGTGAAGTCTCCTGTGGCTTCAGGGGCCTTTGCCTGCTCTTCAGTGAAGAATCTTGTGAGGGTAACAATGTCGGTGTTGATGTTCTCCTGCCCAACGGCACCAGCTTGACCACCGTTTGTAGCCATGTTTATTCAATTGACAGTGTTTGAAGATATGAGTTCGCGGGGAATATAGTTGCCTCGGTTCAGCGGAGAGAATCGAGGAGATGAGTATGAAGGAAGAGGAGTTATGTATAAGAGTGAGGAAGTAAGGTCGGAGGGGAAGTCAGGGTATTTTATCGCGGACCTCGACAGTCCGCGGCAGACGCAACAGATTTAAAGGCGCACGCATGGCAGGAGCAATCTTTTGCCGGGCTTGTGAACGAGCCAGAACGTCAGAGCAGACAGCTGGTGGAGAGACTTGACGCCATGAACCAGAACACTCGGAGCAGCGCAGGAGATGACGAAACCACCCGCTCCCCGCGCTAGTTCACTCTCTGCCATGAGCCGAGCCCCGACTTCCCCCGGATACCATTGTTGTATCTAGATACTGACAATACAATATTGTCTATATAAGTGACCGGTGGAATATTATTGTCAGCGAGTTTGAGTGGACATAGTGAGTCTCAGTCCTCCGTATCTCAGTGACCGGTTGATCTGCACAACTTGCATGTTCCAACCTGCCCAACCCACATAACGTAATTATGATAGCTCTAGATAGAACAGCAGGATTATCGAGAAAAGTGGGCTGCCAGGTCACCAGACTTGCAATCGAACTGATCCTGCCCCTCCCGACATTCAGTGCCTGGTCGAGACTCAGACCCTTGCGCACATGATCAGTCGGCCTGTCAGGTGATGATATCCATGCAGATAAAGGGGTTATACAGAGTACTTTTCTAGAAAAAAAGACTCGGCAAACCTGCTCTTGTAAACATTATGGGATCTAGATTAGAAAACTGCCATCAGCCTCAAGTCGCTGTCAAAACTGTCATTGACTGAGCAATGCGCACGACGCTAGTAAACTATTCCCAATGCGATCATTCCGAAGATACCAGCACTGAGACAATGCAAGGATCAATCACGCCTCAAGGCTTTTATCTGCCTGCTTCAGAAATAGAAATATACTGTGTACTCCGTCGAGCCAATGCCCTATCAATGTCCACGATTGTCAACTCTTCTCTTCGCCTGATCACCTGACTTGTAGAATAGCTGACTAATTTGATTAGCCCCTTTAGGCTAGCCCTACGCTAGCGTCTCGGTAAAACTAGCTCCGTCGGCGCAGCTAAAAAACTTCGTGCAATTCTTCCAGCTTTTCTTTTTCACCAATCTCGAGACTCATCTTGTCTCAATGTCCTTGATGACTGGACATCATGAACATCATGGACATCAATCTGCAGCTGCAGTCGATCATCATACATTTACTTACTAACTGCGCCTACATCCAGCACTGATTCACCTGGTAAGCCACTGAAAATTTGTGTTTCGTCCTGCCTGCACATCCCTTTATGATGATACCTAGAACCATTTCAAACTAGAGTCTTTGACCCCAAGGGGCATGAAAACTCAATTCTTTGCACGTCAGTCTGATGCTTTGCGAAGACACTCGTTTTGGATCAACTAGCGCCTTGTTGACAGGATGCTAACTGGAGAACAGACTAACCCAAGACACCTTGACCAAACTCGGCATTGCATACTACAATACTCTGATGGTACGTGCTAGTCAACTTTCTTCTTTCTGTCCCTCCTTGAATGATGCTCTTTCATACTTTTGTATGCTGGAAATTACCGACTGAGGCCCTAGGTCTCTGAACGATAAAAATGGCTGTTTCTGACTTCAATCTTATCTCGTTGTTTTGCTTGAGATCATTGACATGACATCTGCTGACGTTGATAAGATTCTCGCAGGACAAGATCATCAGAGTATCCATTGTTGATGGTAAGCTTTGACAATTTCTTCACGCAATCCTTTCGAAGATGAAGCGGCACTGGGCTCCGACGGCGTCCGACAGACGACCGGTTGTGACGGATAAGCCATTTTGTGGCAGGCCTAGAAAACCTCGCCCACTGAGATCATCATCATAGCATACGTTCTGTTGTCACAGTCGTGCTGGAGGCTAATACCAAAGCCAGTCAAAAATGTCAATCTTTCGAGCTTGGATAATTTTTTTTTTTTTTTTTTGTAAAGGTAACAATAACCCGCATTCCGTCTTCCCTTCATATGATGATTTCTAGATGACGAGTCTTATTCGAGTTTTCGATGCAGACAACATCCTTTTTTTACCATTCATGCAAAACTGACATGAACACATCACTGCGAACTTTTGGCTTCTATTGAGAATGTTAGCTAACTGTTCTTCAGGCTTAAGCCATAGGTAGGACTACTCGTCTAAAATCACATCCATTGTATGTTCCACCTGCTCTTGCACCTCCGCCTTCACATGATGAATCGACATAAAACAAAGACAAGCATATGTCCTAGTTGGCTCTGCCGACCAAGACGACATTGTCATGACTGACTTCGTCGTATCCTGTCCACCCAGCCAAGCCTTGTCGGTCATCATACTGATAGGTTGTAGTAGCTAGGAACTGACATAGTTGTCTGTCAATCTGCTGTCACTCACTGTAAGTTACCAATTTTTCTTTCCTCCTCACCCCTACAATGATGATTTATCTATATTTTATCACGACGGTCAACATATGTCTACCTTGATGACCATCGCCTGTGACAAGGCTTTTATCTGAAACTGTTTGATTGAGCTTGGCGCTTTCATCTCCGGTGAGACCATCGCTAACTGCTCGAAGAATTCTAGTACCATAATACAGATATTCAATCAATTATATTATTTACCACTACTTCAGATTCCTGCTCGTAATTTCTTTAAATAGTCATGCATTGTCCTGCGAAGTGATGGCGGACCCTTAAGTCTGACCCCTCATGATTCTGGAAGATCATCCAATTATCCTTCAACCAACACAACTAAACCATGCGCTATCACCACTCCAGCCTAGCTCTGGCAATCGCGAACTCTTGGACGGGAACCTCAATGCTGGTTTGCTGAGCGACGTGGGGAGAGCTGGAGATGAGCCTGTCAGAGGACGCCAATGATGGTTCTAAGCGCCGAGTCGACGCCGGCCGTGATGAAATGCCCAAGGCTGCATACACAGGCCTCGTTGCCATCTGCAGCCACGCAGACCGATCGCGAGTTATTTTTAACTCTTCTGGATCAAGTCTCACCTGGTTGGCTTAGGAATCATCCCGCTAGAGCCCTTCGCTCTTTGTATCGCGGTCCTTTCTCATTCCCTTCCAACAGCGCGGAAATGACCATGCCACTATGTTTGGTTGGCTCCTGACTGCGCCAGTATGAATAGGTGCGCGCTGGCCCCTGTCCTGTCCTTTTCTTTGTCCTTGATAAACTCCCCTGAGGCTGACTTGAGGCTGTCTGTCCTAGCTGGCGGTCTCCGAGTAACACTGGCGACGATCCGTCGTCCAGTCCGTACACAGCCAACACCAGCAACGGCTGGCCGACGCCTCGCAGTCAACCATCGCCTGGTCGTCGCGAATATGCCATGCAGCCGCCTCCTTTGACGACCTCTTTCAATAGCCATCAATTCCAGGGCCAGGGGCTTGGGGTCGGGCTCAGTGCGGGCTATTTATCTACGCCGCTGTCGACTACCTCCTTGTCTAGCCCGTTCACCGCGTCTCCTGCTGTGAATTCGTCTGCTGCTACGAGTGTTGTAGCTTCGCCGATGGCGTCCAGACAGTATAGCGCCCCGTACAATCCCCAGGATTGGGGGCCTGTTCATAATGTGCCGATGAATACGCAACCGCCTTACTCACAGTCGGGGAACATGGTTCGGATGGTCCCTCAGCATCGATATGCTTCTCAGCCTGGTCAGTACCTTCTTATTATAATGGGCAACCGATTCGTTTTCTGTCAGGATGACAGATTAGGGCTGACTGAGTATAGAAGTTTCCTCGCCCCCTCCACCGTACTCTCCCCCAAGCCAGCAGCAACAAGCCGATCATACTACACCTGTTCATGCTTCAACGTCTCCGAATGATGGATCCCCATACATGGGCAGTCGGCAGCCATCAATGCCCCGTACTCGTCCAATCTCCACCGTCCGAACGGATTCAGGCCACAGCAGACAAGTTTCGCTTCCTCCACCTCCACCATTACCACACGGTCCATCCTCTAGATCGTCATCGTCCCACAGTCGAGCGGATGTCTACCACGAGCAACCAGCTGGATCTCGCCCGTATATAATGGTATCAGAGGACAATTTGCAGCCGTCTCAGTCCAGTGCATATGGTTACCCAAACCCTGCTCTTCAGCGTGACGACTCGGGCCGTGCTCCGACCTCCAGACGAGCGGTCTCCGCAGGTCCTATTGTGAGCAGCGCAAGCACCTCGAGGGCGACAAGTCAGTCAAGAAGTGGATCACCTCAAAACTCAGCCTGGGAGCCAGGAATGCCTCTTCCCCCACCGCCGCCCGGCCCGCCGCCAGCTGCAAGGTCACAGAGTGTGAGCGGGCTGCGAGAGCCTTCCTCACACAGCTCGCAGGGCCCGGCGCGCGCAACCCGCCAGCCCCCTTCTCTTGGGACTGGTTTGGGCAGTATCCCACCAACGCCGGCAGGATGGGCTGATGAAAGCTCTGACCCTGCGTATCAGCAGGTGAGAGCGCCACTTAATGCCGACACTTCGAGCCAGACGACTGCTCGAGATGGCAACGATCATGGTTCTAGTGGCAGTGCCAATGCGTCTCGAAACTCAGTCGGTCTGTTCCGCAGTGCAGCAGTCCGCGACTCTAGTGCGAAAGGAATTCGCGAAAGACGGACTGAACGCAGGAACAGACAGAGCCAGGTATTCGACGATCAGAGTGCGGTGTCCACTAGCACTAATCCATGGGCCGATGCACTTGATCAATTGAAACCTACCAACCTGGTCCTTGATCAGCAGGGCGCTGAGCAACGCCCCGAGGCACCCAGGGGATTTACACCGCGCAGCAGCCACAGCTATTCATCCGATATGCCAACATCACAATCACGAGCGTCCTCGACAAGCTTGTTTTCGTCAAACAGGTCTCCATTCTCTACGCCTCGAGTCGAACCAAGCCCACTCGGTCCGCCGTCACAGAGATATGCACAAACGCCACCCTTTTCGCCAAACGCGGAGTCGTCCACCTTTCAGAAAACGTCGTCGCAGGCACTACCCCCAAAGGCTCTTCCGACACCACCGCTGCAGTCGGGCCAGGATTCACGGCCATCTTCAGGTCTCTCGCGCAGCAAGGAGCGCCCTGTTTCGCATATCCTACACCTGCCCAATGACACTGTCAGTTCGCCAACCCTGCAGCCACGACGGCCGTCTATTCGTCGCGGAAACTCGCTTGACTCCGTCGTGAACCAGGATTCAGAACTTATCCAGAGCGCTACACGGAGACACAAGGAGTTTATCGAGAAGGAAGCCAGTGCGGCTAATGAGGCAGAAGCTCTACGGTTGTTCTCTGAGTTTATCATTGCAGAGACTCAGATCCGTCGTGAGCGATATGCCAAGGTATTTGATTCGGGTTCGTTCAATCTGGAACAAGTCCAGCAGAAGCTTTTTCAGCTGCCACCGAAACCGGCTCCTGAGCCATTGAACCGGCGGTCGCTCAAGGGTCCTAAACTAGATATTCCTACAACTCGTGGGGAGTCATCATGGAACAACTACAAACCTTGTCTCTCTCCCATTGCTAGTCTTGGGATAAGCAATGATGAGATGAGTTCTCGAGGCCGCGCACCGAGCCGCTGGTGGGAGTCAAGGACTGGATCTGGCAGTGAAGGAGGCGCACGCCGAGTCCAGCGCTCGAAGCGGGAATCCAAGTACATGGGCCTGCCATTAGGGCTGCGAAGCAACGGCAGCGACGAGCATGCTGTCGACCAATACAATCAATATGGATATGGCCCAGACGAGTATCCGCCTGAAAAGGTTGGATGGCACGAGGATAAAGGTATCCCAGAATACCCGACTCCAAGCCAGAGCAGTCACAGCGCGTCTACCGAGCCGCAGAAGATGGATGTCTCACGACTCATTACTCTTCCGCCCCCTTATCCGCGCCACTATCCAGCAGTCAACAACAGCCATCCTGAGCTTGTAACCTACCGCACAGTCGTCCGGTCAATCAGTGACCACTCTGAAATCAAATCGACGCGCCAACGGCATGACTCGGAAGCGGAAGCTCTCTGGGCTACGCACACCGCAGGGATCAAGGAAAGCCGCCGGCAATTCAGGGCCAATATCCAGTCTCAAATCCAAGAAGGCAGCATTTCATTCGCCGAAGCCGCTGAGGCCGAAGCAGCGCTCATCAACGATGAAAACCAGCGCGAGCGGGCTCTTACGAAACAGCTTCTCGATAGTTATCAAGAGACCGTTCTCAAGCCTCTGCAGGGGATTTTGACGGATCGCATCGACCGCGCAACAGTTTGCATCGACGAACTGCGGTCCAAACTCTTCGACGACGCACAGCACGGAACCCCAGACCAAACACAGGAAGAAGGCGACGAGAAGCCCGAGCTTCTTGAAAAGCTCACGCAGCTGAAGTGGCTCTTTGAAGCGCGCGAGCAGCTTCACCGCGAAATGTACGACCTCATCACAGCCCGAGACGAGAAATACAAAGCGCTGGTCATCCTGCCGTATCGACAGACCAAGAACGAGGAGAAACTGGCAAGCACAACAGCGTTCTTCACAAAAGACGCGGTTGACCGGCGCGCAAACTACGAGAGCAACGCCCTCGACCGTCTGCAGTCCTTCCAGGCCGTGATTGAGGAGAATGTCGTCCGCGGCGTCGAACTGCAGCTCTCTGCATTCTGGGACATTGCCCCGTCGCTATCGACGCTCGTTACCTCGCTTCCTGACTATCTGGGCGGCTTCCAGGTCCAAATCCCAGCAAACGAGTACGAGGAGAACCCGAGCTACGTGCGCCATCCGCTGCAATACCTGTACACGCTCGTCTCGCACGCTGAAAAGTCCAGCTACCAGTACATCGAGTCGCAAATCAACCTGCTCTGCCTGCTCCACGAAGTCAAGTCGGCAGTGATGCGCGCCAACTGCAAGCTCACCGAGACGGAGCGCGTGCAGGCCGGCGAGGCCGAAGAGGTTGTCAGCAGGGAGATGGAGCTGTCGAGGGCTACAGAGGAGCGGTGCCTGACAAACGACCTGAAAGAGAGGGTTGCTACTGTGGAAGGGCAGTGGACTGAGGCATTGGGAAGCGAGATTCTGGCGCTGAGAGGGCGCGTCAGAGAGCAGTTGGAGCGGGAGGGCGGGTGGGAGGACTTGGAGATGGAGACGGCCTAGCTGATTGATGATCACGATCTGACGCTTTTTGTTTGTTTGTTATCGAGAGATACCCTATTCGTTCGTTACTATATCAACTTGAATACATCCAGTCTACTCTGAAGGAACTAAATACTGGACATGATACTAGGGATAGGATCTATACAGCGGCGTTGAATGGTAATACAGACTTGTCTAGACAAAAAGTGATTCGAGTCCAAACAACGACAATACCCAGGTTAGACATCTAACCCCTACCAATTATCTACACCTTCATACACCAAAAAGAAAAAAATCAAGAAAAACATACAACAGCTGGGATTCGCATGTGGTCACCCACCATACTACTAACCAGCCGGCGTGAGGCTTGAGTACGGCTGAGCGGACGGGAAGCCCTATTTTCCTCACCCTATGGTCGTATGTACTAGAAGTATTAAAAGTATGGTTGATATCCTTTTAATACTCGTTAATTAAGCGATCTGAACTACATAACAAAGTATCATTCTTTCAAATCTTCTATATAATTGTCTATTGCATTCTAAATCCGGGCCTTAGCATTCCCAGGGAGGTGCAAGTACTGCTCATACTCCTTCAAACACTCCGGATTAGCCACTGTCCCACTGACCTGCGTGCTCATCCCGCTGACAATCTGCTTGACATTGATCTCGCATTTCTTCCCGTTGACTGTGTACGGGATATCCGCCACCTGGAAGATATAGGCCGGGACATGGCGGGCAGAGTACCGCTCCCTGATAGACATCTTGATTGAGGCGACAAGGGTTGAAGAGAGTTTCTGCAGCGGCTTCATCTTCACAAACAGCAGGACTTTTTCGTCATGGTCGAGCGCGCGTCTCTGCCCGACGCAGATGGCGTCTTGGATCTGGGGGTGTGTTTCTGTGACGGCGTATATCTCTGCAGAACCGAATCGTACGCCGGAGGGGTTGAGGACTCCGTCACTTGGCCATATATGTCAGTAGGTGTTTAAATTTACATGGGATACATACGATCGACCCATCATCACAATCCCCTTCGTATCCGGGAGGACTTGGACGAAATCCCCTTGGCACCAGACTGCATTTCCAAAGCGCGAAAAGTACGACGCCCGGTACCTCTCCTGTCCTCCGTCCCCGAGGAATGCAAGAGGCTGGCTAGGAAACGGCTGTGTGCAGACGAGTTCTCCTGCCTGGCCTTTAGTCTCGATTGAAATCGGGTCTGCCGCGGCGGCGTCGAACACCTCGACGCTCATGCCTAGGCATTTGGCCTGGATTTCTCCAGGGTATACGGGGAGGATTGGACATCCTCCGACGACTTGGATGGAGTTAGTTAGTGGGCGTTGTTTCTGTTAGGCGACTTACAAGACCCGGCAATGTCTGTTCCACCGCTCATTGAGATGAGCTGGGTTGTTGTAGGGAAGCCGTGCTGGTAGAACCAGTCGTACATTTCTTTTGTAAGCACTGAGCCTGTTGAAGTGACCATTCGTAGATTGGTGAGGTTGTAGTTTTCTTGTTATTGGTAAGTGTTTGATTGTATGGATGAATTTGATCCAGATATCGGTGACTTACTTGGTACAATATGCTTCGACCGCAGCTCGGATAAGTACCTGGGAGAGGTACCAAAGACAGTCACCCTATAAAGTATTATTCAAGGCTGAGGGGTATGTACGCAAGGAAAGGTTACTTGAATTCCTGCACCAGGCGAAGTAGAATATCAGGCTGCGGATGAAACGGCGATCCATCGTACAGCAGCATTGTGCCGCCAATGGAGAGATTGACGAAATTCAGAATCCACATTACCCATGCAGTCTAACAATTAGTATTCTATAGTATCCAAGGGTTCTGGAAACGGACTGTTGTATATTGGAAAAACACGTCGTCCGGCCGCATATCATGTTGCAGTTGGGAGTCTGTATTCACTTTGAGCGCCACTCCCTGAAGCGGTTGTTAACAGATACTTGAGTCGTTTCCAAGACTTACACCAGCTGAATGAACAATGCACTTTGGAATCCCCGTCTGCAGGTCTTGTCAGCATGGTAACCCAAAAGCAGGCAACATACCGTCCCGGAAGAGAACAAGATAAAGGCAGGATGGCCAAACGGTGTCTGTAGAAACGAAAGCCCGCGTCCAGTTCCACGCTGCAAGAAGTCCTGCCATGAAACACCACAAGCGACCTTGTGCTCTGCAATTGGGATCCCAGAATAAGGCACAATCACCACATCCTGCAGATGCGGATTGTCCGCCTTCAACAAGCGAGACCAGGAGACAATCCGCTCTTCAAGCGAGATATTCTTCCCTGCATACACGTATCCATCGTCTGCAAAGATGACTCTCGGCTGGATTTGTCTGTACCGGTCAATGATCGCCTGGGTCCCTAGTTCAGGAGACGCAGACGACCAGACAGCACCGATTGCCAGCGCAGCCAGACACAGTACAATCGCGTCTGCAGAATTCGACATGACGACGGCGACCTTGTCTCCTGCTTTGATGCCACTGCTCACCATCGCATCGTAGGCTTTTGTTGTGCGGGATCTCAGACTGTCCCAGGAGATATGCTCAACCCGGGGCTTGCCCTCGCGTACGAAATGGATGGCAATCCGGACGCCTGTGCGGTCTCGCAGGATGAACTCTGCAAGATTCAGAGTAGTCGATGGGAAGAACGACGGCGGGGGGAATAGATTCGGCGTGATATTCTAGATGATAAGCTGGATGTCATTAACAGATATTATACTCGCTGGCCTACCAGTGAATCGCTTGTGAATGCAATGTCCCCCGCTGCTGACCCCTGCGGAAGTGCCAGGAATATGTATGCATCCCGCCAGAACTGGCGAATGCTGCTGGGAGCCACAGACCACTTCCAGAGATCGTCATAGGTGCGCAGACGCAGCGCATGCTTCTGGTTGAGGTAGGCCATGAACTTGGCCATATTCGTGGCGTTGGGGTCCGGGGGTTGCCATAATGGCTTTTTCTGGGGGTTGTTCATGTTGTAGATGACAATAGTGCTGAAGGCCCGGTTGAGTAGAGCGTCTTTATGTTGATCATGGAGCTGATTAATTGATTTCAGTCACCGAGGTCCGCTTCTAGCCATCGGCATCCCCCGAGAGAACGGAAAGAATGGCAGTTTATAGTTTTCGGGTGATTCGGCAATCCTCAGATCTACGAGTGGACAGAATAGAGTGGATATCCAGACTTGAATAACTTAACCCTACTAAGTCTCTCTACCTATCGTAAATGACAGTAAACCCCTCGAGCGTCTCCAAAGCAGCCCGACACTCCTTCTCATACTGCTCAATGCCTGACAGGTAATTCAACTGCTCTCGCTTCTTCCCTGGAATGTTCGCCCCCATGTACCACGAATCCGTAAGAGGCATCAAAGTCTTATTGCAAGCTTCCTGTATAGCATCCTTCCACTCCTGCTCAGCAGGGCGCTCGGCCTCAATGGATGCGATGCCTTGGGCTTGCATTTTCTTGATAAAGTCAACGACAATATCAACCTGGCTCTCGATAAACACGGGCCCGTTTGTAAACGCCGTGGGGGCTTAAACATTAGCAGTGTTCTAGAATAACGCTGGAGACTCACCTTGAGGTCCATAGATCATGAACAAGTTTGGACATCCACTGCTGCAAAGCCCAAGATGCGTAAAGACACCGTCCTTCCATCTGTCTTTAAAGGTGATGCCGTCTCTGCCACGGACATTCATATTCGTCAAACTGCCTGTCATGGCATCGAAGCCTGTAGCCATAACAACCATATCGAATCCTCGCTCTACTCCATCCTGAGCAACGATTCCCCTGTTTGTAAACTCCACAATAGGATTCCCTTTCAAGTCCACAATGTCGACATTCTCCCGATCGCAACACTCATAGTAATCCTGCTCCAGACTGCTCCGCTTCGTCCCAAACAAAAACGGCGGCGTCTCCGGAACAAGAAACGCAGCCTTATCCGGGTTCTTGATCCTGGGCCGCGTCTTCTTCGCCCAGAACTCATACATCAGCGCATTCGCCTTCGGATCCACAAGGAAGTCTCGGTAGTTGGCCTGGTTGAAGTTGAATCCGCCGCGGCTCCAGAGCTCCTCCCACAACTCCTCGCGCTCCTCGTCGTTCAATTCGAATACAGAGCCTGGCTGGGGGTCGTACCCGAGACCGGATTTCGTCTGGCGGCAGTGCGCGAATGTGCGTTTGTACGTGGACTTGTTGATCCGCTGTTCTAATTCACTCAGAGGGCGCTGGCACATGGGCAGGGAGATGCTCGCGGTGCGGATATACACTGTTAAATGCCGTGCCTGTTTTGCTATCTCCTGCGTGCACTGGATCGCTGTGGCGCCGGAGCCGATGATAGCAACGCGTTTGCCTGCTGTATCTGCGGCAGCAGGCCAGCGGGTCGAATGAATGATCTGTCCTGTAAAGGAGTGAATGTTTTTGAAATCCGGATAGTGTGGTTTGAAAGAGCTGCCTGTTGCGCAGATGAGGTACTTGCATACAGCTGTATGTCCATTCTCCGTTGAGACCGTCCATTTTGCAGTGGCCTCGTCGTATCTCGCATCAACCACATTCGCAGAAAAGGTGACGTCTTGAGATAGACCCAGTACACGATCAACATGCTGAAAGTACGCTCTGAGCTCTTCACCCCCCGGAAACCGCTCAGACCAGTTCCATTTCCTCCACACTGCAGGGACTGAGAACTGGTAGTACGGAATCTCCGAGTCCACGCGGGCTCCGGGGTACGTGTTCCAGTGCCAGACGCCTCCAAGGCCAGTGCCGGCTTCGAAGAGATGAACCTTGCGTCCGAGCTGGCGGAGCTTGTAGAGACTGTAGCATCCGCCGAACCCTGCGCCGATGATGAGGGCGTCAAGCTCCAGAGCCATATTGGCGTTGAAATCTGTTGAACCCATGCTGTTGTTTTTGAAGCTATTGCCAGCAGCTTGACCAACCATTTAAAGCCACCACGTTGTCAACGGTGTCGGCACTTCTGGAAACATACGATCCATCCCATCAGCCAACTGTGCCGGTCAGATAGACCATCCCATGATTGGTGGACTACCGCAATAACCGTAGGATAACATATCCGACGGGTATTCGGGCCCGGCCGAGCTGGATCTACGGAGTGAGACGAGCCCAAGAAACCAACCGGATATCGCACTAACCAGAAGCATAGAAGGTTAGAAAGCAAGAAAGCTAGAAAGCTAGAAAGAGAGGTTCACTCAATCATCCACATCCTTGACAGCTTATTCACAACGAAGGTGGGAAACAACATGACCCCCCCACGACTCAATTTCCCCCAGGGAATGCTAGCAGGTACGTGAAATCAATCTAGAGAGATGAATATTCACTTCGCAGGCCAAACCGCCATAATCACCGGCGCAGCGCAGGGCATCGGCGCCGAGACGGCCCTCCTTTTCTCGCGCGAGGGGTGTAGAGTCGTTATTGCAGATTTGGACGCCAGTACTACTCTTGCCACAGTTATCCCTTTGAGATACTGATGAAGATAGAAAAAGCACAGGCAACAGCCGATGCGATTATCCAAGACGGGGGCGCGGCGATTGCTGTTGCGGGAGACATCACCACCAACGAAGCCATCAAGGAGCTTGTCCAGAGGACGGCGGAGTTCGGGGGCGGGAAGATCCATATTATTGTGAATAATGCGGGATATGCATGGGACGACCCAATCGACAGAATAAAAGACAATCAATGGGGTATGTAAACCAGTCATCAAGTTGAAGTGATAAACCCTAATACCATCCAGAAACCATCATCACCCTACACAACACGGCCCCCTTCAAACTCATCCGCGAAGCAGCGCCGTTCTTCATGCTCAAAGACGGCGAGCCTAGATCAATCGTCAACATCTCCTCTACTTCTGGGATTTATGGTAACGCCGGGCAAGCGAGCTATGCACTCGCCAAGGCCGGGCTCGTCGGGCTGACCAAGACGGTGGCGCAGGAATGGGGGTCTGAATACGGTGTTAGAGTGAACAGTGCGTATACCTTTTAGACAGATTCATGGTCTAATGTTGCAGCTGTGGCGTTCGGCGCCATCAAAACGAGACTCACGCAGGCGCCGGCGGGAGAGTACGTGACGCGGCCGGACGGGACGAAACATCCTGTTGGGTTTAAAGGCGGGTATGATGAAGAGGAGAAATGGTCAGTTCAATCGTAACTGGTGACTTGGCTGATTGTTTGTAGGGTTGGGGATATCCCTCTTCGACGGATCGGAACGCCTACGGATGCTGGGAGGGCGATTCTGGGTGTTGTTTCGCCGTTGTTTTCTTATGTGAGCGGACAGGTAAGACACTTTTCTTGGTTGAATGTTAGCTAACATTGCAGACAATCATGGTAAGTGCTGCAGAATATTTGAAGAATTGAATGTAATGTTTCCAGGTTACTGGCGGCAGAGGGGGGATGTAGGCGTTTGCTCTAGAATAGCACAAGATGTTTCACCCTGCTTAACTTAAACTGTAGTACACTTCTAAATCCGGTAGTACCGTATCCCATTGAGATATGAAACCGGTTGATGGTGTTGGCATCAGATCGGCATCGGTACGACTGCTCGGCCAACGCCGAAGCCTGTCCAAGCCTCGAGTATATAACGAATATATAAAAGGATCTCCTAATGTATTGAGATACACATCTTCTATCCTGTCAAGAATCGCGGAAATGGAAACCTACAGCTGGTACAACATCAGAGTAAGCACATAATGTACCTCTACTTCCAATGCTAAAAAGCCAGGTGGTGCTATTTGCAGCCTTTGGCTCTCTCTTCACAGGCTACTCCCTCGCCGTCTTTGCCTTTACCATCGGCCAGCCAACATTCTACACCTCGCTGGGCCTGGAAGCAGACCCCGCAGACCCGGGGTACAGCTATACGAACGACATAATCGGCGCGTCGAACGGGATCTTCTTCGGCCTCGGCTTCTTCGGCTGCTTTCTCGCTGCATGGGCGGGGAATAAACTCGGTCGAGTGAACGGGTTCCGTATTGCTGCTGGGACTGGGATTGTTGGTGGGACTTTGCAATGTGCTTCACAGTCGCCGGGGATGGTGTGTCTTCATAATCCTTTCTCCATGGCAGTAGGCTAACGATGACAGTTCCTGTTTGCTAGGGCTGTGGCTGGTCTCGCTGCTGGGCATACAATGGGGGCTATGCCGACGTACTTTACTGAAGTGGCGCCTCCGCATTCCCGGGGGCTGATTACGGGGGCTCATGGAGTGTTTATCAATTTGGGATACTGTATTGCAGGTTGGGTTGGGTGTGTACCACTTATCTGCTATGACTTTTATTTGATAGTTGACTTTTATAGATTTGGCTGCTTCTTCACTCCTGACTCGGAGTTCGCATGGCGGTTCCCTTTCGCGGTGGTGATTCTCTGGGGGTTATGTCTTCTTGGAGGCTCATTCTACGGTATTCACCTTGACACTTGAATGGGTTATACTGACGCACTGACGTTAGTACCCGAGAGTCCACGCTTCCTCGTCCAGCACGATGCTCATGATCAAGCCCTCGACGTCCTGGTGCGTCTCCACCGCGACCCAAGAGACCCAGCAAATACATTCGCGCAGCAAGAACTGGAAATAATTACAGAACGAGCAAAGACCGAAAAAGAAACAGTCAACACAGACGGGCAATGGAGACTGTTCACCAAGAAAGCGAACCGCCAGCGTCTGCTCCTCGCGTGGCTCGTCATGGTCGGTGGGCAGAATATCGGCCCGCTGGTGATTAACAATTATAATGTCAGACTGTATGGCTCTCTGGGACTGGACTCGACCGTGTCGCTGCTCTTGTCGGCAGTGTATAACTCGATTGGTCTTGTGGCTGCGTGTGTTGGGAGCTTGGTTGCGGATCGGCTGCGGAGGAGGAGAGCCCTAAGTGTGTCTCTATATGTATGATTCAGCTAAGCTAACACTTCTAGTAACTGGCTATGTGCTGGTAACATGTGTCTTTGCAGCTTTGACTGGCCTTATTGCACAGTATACCAACAAACCGACGAAACGCTGGGCTGCTGCCGCTACAGCAATGACCTACCTCTACGTGATCTGGTACCCCTTCACCCTGCATTCAAATACACTGTCAACAAGTCTAACGTATTAGTTACAACATAATGATCGACCTGAACCAATTCACAGCCGCAACAGAAATATTCCCCACGCATATCCGCAATCAAGCATCCGCAGTCGCAATCAGCGGTCTCTTCCTCGCGGATATCCTCTGGTTGAATCTGCTTCCGACTGCCACTGCAACGATCGGCTGGAAGTATTACCTGGTTTTTGTGTGTCTGGCTGTGGTTCATACGGGATATCTGTTTTGGGCGTTGCCTGAGGTATGTAATGTCCAGAGTGGATGATACGTACTAACGCTGTAGACCGGGGGATGGCATCTGGAGGAGATGGATCGTGCTATGGGTGAGACTGTGGTACAGAAATTGGATGACAAGGATACCAAGGATACTCTGTTTAGCTAGGTTATCAACATAAGCAGTACTGAATATCTCCAGTTAGCTATCAAGCTCAAGTACAACCCTCCCAGATACCTTGCCCTGCTTCAGCAACTCCATCGCCTCATTGACCGAATCCCAGGGCATCTTCTGCACCGGCACAGGAGCAAGCTTCCCTTCCTTCGCCAGGTCAACCAGCGTCCGCAACTCCTCCAAATTCCCAGTGATGTTTGAATAGATTGTCAATCCCTTGAAGATATTCCCAACGAGAGACAACTCCAATGATCCCCCCATCACACCAACCTGCACCCATTTTGCGCCCTTGCCGACAAGCCCGTTCACCATGCTTGCCGTCTGCGAACTATTCACGAAATCAATCACCGCAAGGACAGGCCCACCTGTAGCAGCCAGGATATCCTCCCGCGCAGACGGTCCAGCCGAATTAACCGTCCTTGCAGCACCAGCCGCAGCAGCAGCAGATAGTTTCTCCTCACTAATATCCGCCACGACAACAGCCTCATGTCCAAACGCCTTCAGCACCGAAAGCGCAGCTAGCCCTAACCCGCCTGCCCCAATTAACAGAACCGGCTCGGTTGCAGGCAACGGCATGATCTTCATAACGGAGCTGAGCGTCGTGATCCCAGAACACCCGAATGTGCATGCAACCGCTGGATCGAGATCCCCCAGATCAACGAGATATTTCGCGTCCGGGACGAGGACGTATTCAGCGAACCCGCCATTCTGCAGTGTTCCGAGCCCCCTTTGCGCAGCGCACAGGTTATCCTTTTCCTGCGCGCAGCGCGTACAACTACCGCAGCCCAGCCAGGGATATACAATTTGAGAGGAGCCTATAGGTGGACATCCATCAGGGTTGATATCAGGCCCAACACCCGCAACTTCTCCAAGAATTTCATGCCCCAACGCAACAGGTAATTCGATCCCACGGTCTTTCACGTAGAATCGCTGGCCCCTGCCGATATCGTAGAATCCCTCGGCGGTGTGGAGATCCGAGTGACAGACGCCGACGTGCGTGACTTTTATCAGGATTTCTCGTCCCTGCGGGGTGGGAATCGGCTGCTGGACTTTTTGGAGGGGGGTGCCCCATTCGGTGAGGGCCCAGACGTTCATGAGTTTGTCCATGTTTAGACTGAGTGTGCTGATGTCTGTCAAGTCAAGTCAAGTAGGCTGAGAGGCCATTTATTGTTGGGATTCGGCGAGGGCCGAGTAGACCCCGTTTCTGCGGAGAAAGGAGCCGTTAACATGAGACGACAAGGATGATAACCGAGGAATGCAGACGGTTTGCTCTTCGGAATTGTATAGCCGGCGTCAGACTTAAAGGATACCTACCTCAGACAGAAATCTATCTGAATTGCCACTGTCAGATTGTCAACATGTCTACACCACTAAACCCGCACTCGTATACAAAACTCTACCTCAACGGCCAATACGTCCCCGCCAAAAACAAAGAAACATACACCCTCAAAAACCCCAAGGACAACAGCACCGTCACCGACAAAGTCCCCATAGCCGGGGTTGAAGACATCAACGCCGCAGTCCATCACGCAGAAGAGGCCTTCCGCGGGCCCTGGTCCAAATTCACCGCCGTCCAGCGCACAGAATGTCTCCTTGAACTAGCATCCCTGCTGGAAACGGAACTCACGCCGATATTGACTCTCGACTCGCAGACATCCGGGATCCCTGTCTCGCTTGCGCCGGTGCGTGAAAGGAGCTATATCCGGAACTGTGTGCTGTATTACGCCGGGTGGACGGATAAGCAGAAGGGGGATTATTTTCCTGCGGATGATGGTATATTACCTTTCAAATATACCTGACAATGCTGACTGTATACGTATGCAGGCTTCATCAAGTTCGTCAGACATGAACCCCTCGGCGTCTGCGCCGCAATCAACCCGTTCAACGCCCCCCTCGCCACTCTCTTCCTGAAAGCAGCGCCGGCCCTCGCAACAGGGAATGTCATTATCATCAAGCCCAGTGAAAAGACACCCCTGGGCACGCTAGCTGCCGCAGCACTCTTCGAAAAAGCGGGGTTCCCGCCGGGAGTCGTCCAGGTTGTTACTGGCCCGGGCTCAACAGGAGCATTACTGGCGCAACACATGCGGATCCGGAAAATCAGTTTCACTGGCTCCGTTGCAACAGGGAAGAAAATACAAGAGGCTGCGGCGCGGAGTAATCTGAAGAGGGTGACGCTGGAGCTTGGCGGGAAGAGTCCCGCTGTTGTGTTTGAGGATGCGGATGTTCAGAATGCGCTCAAGTGGACGGTGAATGCGATTCTGACGCGCAGTGGGCAGTTGTGTGTGGCTGCGTCGAGGGTGTATGTCCATAAGAGTATTGTGGATGAGTTTGTGAAGGAGTATGTGAAGATGATGAAAGATGCAGCGAGTGATCTAGGGGATCCGCAAGATCCGGAGGTCAAGTTTGGGCCTTTAATTGATGAGGGACAGCTGGAGAAGGTTAAGGGGTTTGTTGAACGGGGAAAGGCAGAGGCAGAGCTGGTGGTTGGAGGGCTTCAGTATGGTGATACTGGATGCTACATGGAGCCAACCGTCTTTCTGAACCCAAAGAACGACGCTGAGATTTATCGAAATGAGATTTTCGGACCGGTCAGCATTGTCAAGACATTTGAATCTGAAGAAGAGGTTGTCCGGCTGGCCAACGACACTGAATTCGGGCTGATGGCTGGGGTGTTTACACGAGATATCACACGGGCCATGCGCGTCTCTTCAGCGTTAGAGTCCGGGGTTGTTGGCATCAACTGTGTCAGTCTACAGAACATGCAGACGCCGTTTGGAGGGAAGAAGCAGAGTGGCATTGGCAGGGAGTTTGGGGAATATGCGCTGCGGATCTTTACGGAGCCAAAGACGGTTCTCATCAACATGACATAGTATTCCAAATATGATATTGACTTCATGCTAAAACGTTTATTCGCGTCTTAATATTGAGATTAGATATTCAAGGTTGGTGCAAGTAGATGAACCTGACAACAAGATTAAGAACCTAACAAGATTAAGAAGAAACCAAAAACTCTCTAATATGTCTAGCAATCTCCTCCGGCTTCTCCATCGGCGACCAATGCGCACAATCAACAACAACCTCCTTGAGATAGGGCACCAGCCCTTGCTCTTTAGCTGGATTCATCATCTCACGCATACAAACCGCATCTTTGGTGCAGATGACAAACAGCATCGGAACATCAATGGCAAGCTGCTCTTGCGAAAGTATTGAATCTGACTTGTTTTGTATATTCGCCGCAGTCGCCTTGTACATCTGCAGACTCGCAGCAAACCCACCATTCCCAAACTGCTCCATGAACCTCGATTTCCACTGGGAATCCCGTGCATAGGCCTTCAAAGGTACTTCCTCACTACCGAGTATGAAATTCCGCATCGCGTCAGGAACACAAAACATCTTTCTCATCCAGTCGTCCACGTCCCCATGGAGAGCCTGCCACATTCTCTCGAGATTATTCTCCACAATCCCCGGAGCATCAGGCGCGAGGAAGAAATCCCAGTACGCAAACTGCGGATACCCGAATATATCCTTGGTCAGGGCATTAACAGCCGCCAAATCAAACGGTTCATCCGAGGGGACCAAGTACGCTGTATTCAGGAGGACAACGCCGGTGAAGAGCTCTTTCTTATGTAGATACGTGCGCTGCGCGAGAGCACTGCCCCAGTCGTGGCCGATAATGACTGTAAACTGGGCATTTTCTGCCTTGAGGATCTCGGCAAAGTCGTCTGCTTGACTGTGGTATGCGTAGAGGTTTGTATCTTCTGGTTTATCGGTCCCCGCGTACCCTAAACAATCGGGGACGATGATTTTGTTGGGCAGGTCGGAGAGTCTTGCAATTATACCAGACCAGAGATGAGCTGAATCTGGAAATCCATGCAGGAAGAGCAGTGCGGGGTTCTCCTTGGTGGATGTTCCAGAGGGCGATGTGTAGTATGTGTATTTGATCGACCGGCGGGTGGTCAGTTCTTTCTTGTGAAAGGTATCCATGATGGTTGATGAAGTTCTGTATTCCAGATGCTCGTACTTGATAAATGGAATGGCTGTCACAGAAACCAGTTCATCAGGCTCCTTTTCCGTGGAATAAGGTTCGTTTCTTCTCATCGGCCCGTTTAGCCGCCATTCGGACTATGCCGATGAGGCTGATCGTCTGCTTCACTATGTACGGTTAAGCTTCATGGTCCATCATACATGGAACAGTGACTTATAAGTACCATATACTCTTCATTGTCAAGATCTATCACACGAGTATATCAAAATGAGCAGCAAATTCAAAGTGGTGATTGGTGGCGGGAGCATCACGGGCCTAGCCCTAGCCAACATGCTCCAACTCTACGACATCGACTTTGTTGTCCTGGAGGCATACCCCGAAATTGCACCCCAGGTAGGCGCCAGTATCGGCATGCTGCCTCACGGGAACAGGATCCTGGACCAGCTAGGCCTGTACCGCAAGATCCTGGAGCTGTGTCCGCCTCTGGACTCGTTTCACTTTCGGCGCGAGTCGGGAGAGGTGATTTGTGAGTTCCGGGGAATGAATCAATCTATGCATGAGAGGTAAACCAATTTGACAATTGAGATTGCTGTTGGACTAATTGATTGATTAGACATGGGTATCCAATTACCTTCTTGGACCGGCAGATGGTCCTCCAGGTGTTGTATGACAACATCAAGGACAAGGGGAAAGTCTTGACCAGCAAGCGCGTTGTAAAGGTCAAGCAGAAAGCAGATGGCGTTGTTGTGGAGACCAGCGATGGCTCGTCTTATCATGGCGACATTGTGGTCGGAGCAGATGGCATCCACAGCACCGTGCGGAAAGAAATGTGGCGGATTGCCTATACCGAGTCCCCTGGGTGGATTGCAGCGGACGAGTATTCCCGTGAGTGCCCGTATTTACCTCTTAATCATTGACTGAGAAAGCCGTCATTCAATTCACTAACATGATAGGCCTCCCCTGCGACTACGGCTGTGTCTTTGGCATCTCCAACCCTTGCAATGGCATTGAGCCTGGTGCCTCCAACTCTGTCTTCAAGAAACACCAATCGTATGTGGTCAACGGCGGTCCCGCGGGTCGTGTCTACTGGTTCTATTTCTTCAAGCTGCCAAAGAGAGCATACGGACATGATATCCCGGTCTTTACCAAGGAGGACGAGGAGAAAATCCTTGCCGCGCGTGCAGACGACAACATCACACCGACACTGAAGTTTCGAGAGATGTTGGATAAGAGGATAACATCTGCCCTGGTTCCTCTGCAGGAGTACGTCTTTAGACAGTGGTACTACAAGCGGATCATCACGATTGGCGATGCAGCACATAAGGTACTCAGAGTGACCTTGATACTACTGAATTTTGCTGACAGACCAGTTCCATCCGATTGCAGGCCACGGGGGCAATGCGTGTGTCGAAACAGCAGCTACTCTGGTGAATGCTCTTCGCAAAGTCATTGCCAACCCTAAAGGAGGAAAAAAGCCCTCTCTACAACAAATCGAGCACGTCTTTGCAACAACGCAGAAGATCCGCCAGGCACGCACCACCACACTCAAAGAACACTCCCACAACCAGCAGAGAACAGAGCTTCTAGATACCCCCCTTCACCAGTTCGCAGCGTTCCATTTACTCCCCCGGACTGACGTTGAAGACGTGACATTCAATTTCTCGCGCAACATGCCTCTTGCAGAAAAATTGGACGACCCTGCAATCAGCCCTGTTCCTCGTCTGGTGCCTTACAAGGACGAGTTGCTCAGCGCGCCACAGCCCCGGGGAATCAAGAAGTGGTACTTTGTTGCGTTTTACCTGCTGATTGCAGGCCTGGTCCACTATGGGATGTGGATCCGGTCTGCGGATTATGGCCTTGGGGAGCATGTCCAGAAAATCCTGACTACAGGGCAGTTCTCATATGATACCAGTTTCCCCCTCAAGCGCAGCTATATCGGGATCAAGGCTATTGATGACTATCTTGTCTTTTTGGCAGCAGCATACATGCCGGGTTTAAATAATTGGGACCAGAACTTTGGGACTCTGCAGCTGTACTTTCTCGGCATGCTCGTCCAGCCGATTGCTGTTTGGTCTGTTGAGGCATTCCGCAAGCGCAACATGCTGACGCCAGTGGCAACGTAAGCCGACTCTTTCTTTAGGAGGATACAGCTAATCAAGCAGGATCGCATTCTGGCTCACGCTTGTCCAGTACGCCGGTGTTGGGATCTACATGCCAATCTACTACGCCATCTACACTGTTATTTCCGAACCCGAAACGTACTGGTGGCCACTCAACCGCGAGGTCCGGATCCAGTTTGCGGATTCCCTCCTATGGGCTGTGATGCTCGGATACGCCCTCCCCACGGCTCTCATGTTCGCCCCCTGGAAAGACCCCTTTACCATCCAGAACTTTGAATCCCTCTGGCAGATCTCCCCCATGCTTGTGCCGCTAATCTGCACCGTCGCGGGGCACGTCTATGTCAAAAGACACAATCTCACTCAGACCCCACGCAAGGCTAACCAGATCTTCCCGGATATGGCACCTCTGAAGACTCTCTACATAACCACCGGCATCCTCGGTCTTTGTCTGCATGTCTACTGCATCGGCAAAATCGTCTTATCCCCCAACATGACCCTCACCTCCGTCTTCTACCCCGACTTCTCCCCGGAAGCCAAGTCCCTAGGAGAAGGCCTGCGGCAGATCTTCCTCGCTGACTTCTGGGGCTTCCACGCCGCGACATATGGCTGGCTGTGCATGGCTGTCTGGGACTTGAAGCGGATGGGCCGCACGCGGGTTAACGTTAGTAAGGTTGCGGTGCTGATTGCTCTGGGTAGTATTGTTGTCGGGCCGGGGGCGACCATGGCTGGGGTCTGGTATTGGAGGGAGATGGCCATGGCCAAGACTAGTTTTGCTGCTGGAAAACTGGCCTAGATGTTTGCTTGCTTGTCTTATGAGGGGTGCTAGGTTTGTGGGTGTTGATTTAATTGAACTTGTTCTCATGTTGGAAGAGGTGGAATGTCTATATTAGATATATAGATATATTGTTTGAATTCATTAGGCCAGTAATTGCTGATTGTCCTACATTCACCTGGCAAGTCTATCTCAACGATGACTTTACAGTCCCCTTGATGGTATTTTACTGCTCTCTAAAGACATGAGGGAGGAATGTTGTTTGACTGTATAGTATAAAAGGCTATACAGAACTGGTACTCCGTACCTTTGGATCCACCAACCTGGATCGGCATCGCCCGTTTCGGTTAATGATTCCGATCCCCCAAAAGGAAAAAAATCGGACGATCCTTGTCTTCGGATCTGGAGCCAACCTGCGGAGTACTTCTGCATCGAAAGTAGTCTGATTCTACAGAGTAGACTTGGATGTCTTACTCAGGGTTCGAATAACGGACTGGTCTCCTCCTCCTCCAGTTGAGGCAATTCCCCTGGCACATCCCACTTCTGCTCCACTGTTTTATCTCTACAACTCTTGCTGGCATTCATTCAATGGCTGGCAAAACGGGCGCGAGGCGGGCAATCCACGCCTGCACCAAGTGCCGGACGCGCAAGGTCAGGTGTGATGTCTCTATCCGGGGCAGACCTTGCATGAACTGCTCCCTCGATGGCGAGAACTGCGAGGTAACGCTGTCGAAACGTGCCACGAGACGGTGAGTGAATTGGTCAAGTGGGAGGATACTGAGTAGTTTGTAGAAGACTGACGGCTGCAAGGAATGCCCGCGAAAGACTTGAAGCACCGACTCGATCGATCAGGCCGTCTGTTGGTCCTGAGAATGGAGCAGATGATGGAAGCACTGGTTTGCTGGGTGGGAGTCCAGTTGGATGTATAGATACCCCCAACTCTTTGAAGTACTCCGGAATCACAGTGGACGACAGAAAGGAACAGATAAGTCCAGTAACGGCGGACTCTCTCAAGAGCCTCCAGGCAAAAGACCAAAAAGAGGAGCAAGAAAAAGAAGCCGCAGAAGATCCATCCCCCGATGCTGTCTCGCCAAATTACATCGGGCACTCCTACTATCAGTTTCTGACAGTCAACAACGTTTCTGCGATGCCTGCCCAGGACTATCGGTTCCTAGAGCTACAAGGCTGCCTGCAGGTTCCGATTCGCCGGATTCTCAATGTGTTTGTCCGTGAGTATTTCCTTCATATGCACCCAATGCTTCCTATCCTCGACGAGGGGGCCTTTTGGGACATATACAACCAGCGTCCCGAGTCCAAATCCAATGGCCAGATTTCCCTCCTGCTCTTCCAATCCATGCTGTTCGCTTCCTGTAATGTGAGTCTTCTTTCATGTTTGGAAAAAAATGCTAATGCACCACCCAGTTTGTTTCGCCCGACTTCCTGCGCCAAATCGGCCAGACCACGACTCGTGGAGCGCGAGCCACGTTCTACCGCCGGGCAAAGCTTCTCTTTGATCTCGAAGCAGAGTCCTCGTCCATAGTCAAGGCCCAGGCTGCATTGCTCCTGGCCTCCTGGTCTTTCTCCTCCTACGAGATCCCCCGGAAACCAACTGTCCCGTGGCTGTTGATTGCCGTTCAAAATGCCCGTGACGCCGATGCCCATAACTACGAGTCCTTCATCATCCACTCGGAAGACTACGCAGTTCGCAAGCGATTGTGGTGGGGGTGTATTATTCGGGACCGTCTGTTCGGCTTAGGAATGCGTCGAGGCATCCAGATCAGCCCGGCACAGTTCGATGTCACCGGCAGCTCTCGGCTTGGCCATTCTGATCTGGCAGAGGAAGTGCATCGCAGCGCGGTGTATCCCTTCACGGCAAAGGTTCGGTTGGCTGAGATCCTGGAACGGCTTGTAGCGTTGTGCATTGTCCTGACCGATGTCCTCGACCTTGCATTCCCCATTGAAGCCAGCATGAAACAGGCGGCCCGTGACGGTCCTGATCTCCAGTGCCGCGCTCGCAATTGTCAAATTGCTCTGTGTAAATGGTATGAGCAGACGGTAGAACGGCTGCCGAGTCCAGTGACGCTGGCGGAACAGGCCCACCACCATCATGATTCAGTCGTCCTTTACGTCAATCTCATATATATGTACTACTAGTAGGTTTGATTTTTTGTATTTTAGCGAGGCCGCTGACACCGATTGCAGCCTGGCAAAAATCACACTCGGACACTATCAAGTTGCAGTGTTCCCGGCAAACTGCGCCAATACATCCATCCTGCAGCACAATCACTTTGAACTCCAGGACGCGGTGCTAGGAACAACACGCTGCCTGGAACAGCTGGCATATCTACAATTAGTCAAGTGGCTTCCCGTCACAGCCGTCTCCTGCACTGCGCTGCCGCTCCTCCTGCACGTTCTCGGCACGGAGATCTCCCCCTCGACACACATGCAAGACTCCAACCACACTAAACTAATGCAGTACCGTCTCCGGATCCTCCAAAAGGCAATGGAGACGTACCAGATCCAATACGAAGGCGTCTGCTGGATCAGCATGGCAATCGACCACGCAGCCACTCTGTTTCGAGCAAGCCATCCAGCTCCACAGGTTCCAACCGGCCAGGGCAGGGGCAGGAAAGACCACATGCTCGTCTTCCAGCCTGGCTGGTATCTCCGGCTCGCCTTTGCCGTTGACATGGCTCTGGGTAAGGGCCGGCTTCTGGAAGGCGATACTCTCGCCGGGCGTTTCCACGAGCAGATCCTGCCTGGAATGAGCCCCCGGAGCGAAGACGACTTCAAGGAAATGCCGAATGAAGACGACGTCAACGAGGAGGATACGCGGGCTGCCAAACGACGCAAGAATGAGCACTCAGCGTCACCGGGACAGGCGCAGGTGGCTTCGGAGCCTTATTATGTCATTACAGACGCGAGAGACCCGTTTGAGGTGTGCTTGATGGACAAGATGGACAAGGTGGATGGCAGTCATAGCTGCAAATCCCCATTTGCGGATATCATTGGGGAAGAGGACGACGAGGACCATGAGCACCGTGTAAGTGAGAAGGAGATCCTCGCGTTGTTTGGGAGCGAAGCGCTTGATGGGAATGCGGACTTTTCTGTGGGGTTTACAGTGCCTGTATAATATATTCAACGCTTCCAATTGAGGGCTTGAAGTGCTACAATTCACTCCGTATACACCGGATTGTTTTATGAATTACTACGACACTAGCGGTAAGCATTTTGTGATAGCAGCAGGCTGGGAAGTGGGCATATCAGCCCTAAGAATAGTGTTGAGTCCAATACCATTGACGCATACCTTGAAAGCCCTGAGTTCAGCATGAGATAAGTTAATATTCTATCTAAACTGTAACCGCACTGATACCAGTGGAATGAAATCACGAAATCGTCTGCTCCAGAAACTGCACAGGAACATCAACAACTCTACTCCTAAGATACTCCGCAACACCCTTGCCCAAAGGATCAATTCGCGTACTACTCGCACCACCACCTCCCAAAAAGTCCAGCACGCGGAAATGAACCGCCCAGATACAGGGGAACTCGCAGCGCTCGACCCGACAACTTGAATCCCAGTCGTCTCCGAAGAGCTGTTTGATTCTTTCCACCGTCAGGAATGAGCATAGCCAGGGATACTCCCCAGCGGAGCGGACGAAGAAGCCAACGTTGACGTTGTTCCCCTTGTCCCCTGAGCGGGCGTGCACGATAGAGCCCAACGGGACGGCTTTGGTTTGTCCAAATGAATCAAGTGCGACAGGATTGCTTGTTTCGTAGGACGGGCGATGAAGCGGCGGGGGTGCTGTATTGGTATGATGCGGGATGTCGATTACTTCTTCTCCGATGTGAACCCGATGAGGAAGATTCTTCAGATCAATAATGCCCGGGAATATCTCCATGAACATTCTTGGGTCCATTGTCCGGAAGTCAAGGCCCATGTGGTACCCTGGATAGAGCTGCATGCGCAGAGCGTAGATCGGCTCGCGGAATTTCTTGAATGAGATGTCTTCGAGGGTCTTTGCTTGGGCTAAAACACGCACGCTGACTGTCCCGGCTGCTTGGCTGGATGGGTTTGCTGGGGTAGAGCCGTAGCGGACGATGCTGAGAGCAGTGAACTTGGAGTCTCGAAAGGCCCATTGGAGTTGTTGTCGCAGCAGCGTTTCCTTTTCATCCACATTCAGCCCGTTGATATAAAAGACAGCTTCTGCTTGATATCCCCCAATAGCGCAGATGATGGCTTTGGTCGTCGAGGGAGGCGGACTTCCTTTTGCTCCTGAGACTCTGACCCGGTTTGTGCTGTTGGGGACATTCTCAATGCGCACGTTCTCGATATTCGCAGAGACATCGGTGTTGAGATAAACATGGCCCTGGATCTCATACAGAAACTGAGACCTCAGATTCATCTCATCCACAAAACCACGGGCCTCCTCATGCTTCGTGATAACACTCGTGCCATCCTTATCAATCTCAGCAATAGGAAACCCCAAATCATAAAACCCATCCAGATGGCTCTTGAATCCTGAAAAGTTCGCCCCCGTCGCGTACGGACCACATTCAATCAGATGGCCTGCAACAAGCGCATTCGCCAGCGCATCCCACTCACTCACATCCCAACCATGCCACCACGCCGCAAGCGCAATAACGGGACTCGCATCCGTGACTCGCCCACAGACAACAATATCGGCCCCCCGATTCAACGCCTCCACAATCCCACGGCAACCAAAATACGCAACACCGCAGTACGGCTCCTTGGACCAGTCCCTGAGCCTCTCGTCAGGCTTATCAAGATGCCTAACCCCATCAAGCACCGCACGCTTCTCCGGATCAGAACCAGAACCAGAAAACATCTCAGACAAATTATCCCCCTCTACATACGCAACAACAAGCCCCCCGTGGCCGTGCGCGGCGCAGATCCTCTTCGCCTGCTTCGCGCACTCGACGACATTCAGCACCCCCGCGTTAGAAACGACTTTTATGCCCCGCTGCACAATTGTGTCGATGGATGCGTCCAGCTGGTCCAGGAACCCGGCCTCGTAGCCTTTGGCGGGGTCGTTGTATTTGCGGATTGCGTTCCATGCGATGTTGAGTTCTGCGGCCCAGTCGCCTGTTATGGCGTCGAGGTGCTTCTTACCGCTGACCATGCGGAGCCTGTGAAATTCACAGGGATTAGTGTTAGGTTTCCAAAGAAAAGTCAAAGCTCAGGCTGCTTACATTGCGTCCGGGGCGTCTTCCATGGCGCCGGCGACATTGCCGATGACGATTGGGCGCTGGCCACGATCGGGGTTGCTTGGGTTGATCATTGTCTGTGAGTGATTACAATTGGTGAGAGAAACTGTTCAGTTTGCTGAAGTTACTCCTGCTGGACACTCTTTATTCTTCTGTACATCCACTTCGAGCTGCCATGCTGCAATACCGGCGTAAGAATGTAATCGGCGATACCCAGCTGTCTGGGTAAAGTACCCGGCCGGATAATGTTTTCAGTATTTGATGGAAGGGTATCGGATATATACAGCTGATGCCGAGGGTGGATTTATTATTCTCTTTAAAAAGTTCAAGGAGGATATTCTGCACTATAACGATCCTACCCGAAAGGCTCCATAGAAATATCACTATATACATTCCCAGCCTGAAACTCATTCATTGCAAGGTCATCCGCAAACCAAGTCTGAGAAAACCCCATGGCGACCTCGCTGGGAATCGTTGCAAGGTCCGGAAATTCGTGGGATATCTGATTGTGCACGTTTTGGGAGAACTGCCGGAATCCTGTCTCGGCGGTTGGGATGGGATACGTCTCTGAGAATGGCGCAAATGTAGTGTCATTGAGTGCACTGGATGATGGGTCGTCACTGTTCTGAGTTGGTTCTTCCATCAGTTGGTCCTGCTCACGCTGAGACGGCTGGGGTCTGGGTGTGGATAACACTCCACCGGAGACAGCTGGTGAAGGAATCGGCGCACGGCGAGTGCTCTCTAGCTGTGCTTTTACTGAATCCTGAATAATAGCCGTGCTTAAGCGCTCAAAGATCTCGCAGGAGCCACGGGCAGCGCCCCAGCGCTCGTTGATGGCCACCAAGACATTAGAGCATGCGCGCGTAACGTCAATGACTCGAGTGTACTCTAGACAGATGGGAAGAGGGTCCTGACGGGCTGTGCTCTCTTTTATAACCCGGCTGATGCTGTAAACGTAGGACAGCCCGGCGATGAAGACTGCGTGTAGTGTGATCCAGGAGTAGTTGAGACGTCGGGTTCGGTGGAGCTCAGCGTAGAGGTGAATCGCCGATACGGACGAGATGAGAATTTGATTCAAGCCTGTCAATGATGGGCCGTTTGAGCTAGACAAGGACGGCACCGGCGGAAACATGGGCGAGGGCCTGTATAAGAGTAACAATGCATTATGGTACGGGACTTCGTACCACATTCTCGATTGGAAAGGAGACCTTGGACTGGTACCGTGCTCGCCCGCAGGCATTTTGACATTGGCAATATCGGATTTCCATGCTTCCAACTCGTCTTGTAGCTCACGTCGCAGAGCCAGTTTCTCTTCCATGGGCTTCCCGTCAGCCTTGCTTGCACAATGGATCAGTTGCAAGATCTTCCCTGCAATCTTTCGTATCCCAATCAGATGGAGAAAAGGTGACTTGTGCTGCAGACGAGCGGTCCTCCTTCCCCTCTCCAACTCGTCTAAAGAAAGGTCGTCGATGTCAAATGCAGTTGGTAAGGGAATGTCAATATCCTCGTCACGGACTGCCACCGGGCGGCCCAAAGTCACACTTATGATTCTATCACCTTAGAATGGTTATAAATAACGACAGGCTGTTCTTACCTATCGAGATTGTAAAAACACCAGAATGTTCTCTTTCTTGCTTCGACATCCAGCTGAACCTGACCAGCCTCGATACCATGTGCAGCAGCGTCGTCCATGCGGTTCTTGCGGTGCAATCCCATCTCCACACACCAACGAGCAGCAATGCCGATCAAATGCCACATATTCGCACTCGTATCCCTGAGAGAACAGAAAATGGAATACTGACAAATCAGGAGCATTGCCTGCAGAGGCGCCAGTCCCTTCATAGAAAGGACCTCCTCCAGCTTTGCAACAGCATGAACATAATGCCCCTCCGAAGACGTCGCAGACCAATTCGGTCTATTGAAGTTGACAGAGCCCATCCCCAGCACCATATGGAACAAAAAGGCGTCAAATGGATTCGCACCGAGATACTGCTCATCAGCGTAAATCCGATCCACGAGATGAAGGAACCGCGCTCGGCATATCAGCGGGAATGCCAGATGCCAGTGATTGAAATATGCTTCGATCACGGTCGCGGCCGTACTCCGCGGCGGACGGATAGGCGTGGAATCGCCCTGCACTGAAGTCTCTGGACACGGCGGCTCTCTCTCCTGGACTAGTCTGGCTGATCCCACCAGTGAATGAACAATCCCAGCCAAGGTGACGCCGCTGCCTGAGCCCAGGTATCTCTGTTCCCCTATTGCTTTCAGCGTCAGGAATCCTACTTCCGAAGTAATAACATTCTGGCGAGCCTCGGGGACTGCTGTTTCTGTGCCTTGACCAGCGGGTGGAGCGGTTTCAGAGCGTGGGCTGGGATTCCTTTCCCTTGGTGAAGACTGGGACGCCAACGACTCGCGCAACGCAGCGACTTGCAATTCCAGCTGCTCTTTCTCAGACTGGACACGGCGTATAGTCGCTTCAAGCGAGTCGATGTATGCCCTAGGATAGGAGAGTGAATTCAGCTTATCGGTATGAAGACAGGAAACATTGGCCCCTGTATACTTCTGTTAGCATCTCTTTCCGCAAGCATCCGTGGGATGTATCTAACTCTCGCAGGCACTACAGCGCGGAATACGCCTGTCACACCGGGTTTTTCGACGATGGCACCGGTCACAGGCTTGGGTTTGCATGTTGAGTTTGCTGGTGTTGGTCTATCAACAAGGTTGGGAGAGAGTGTCGAAGAAGGACTGGGGGATGCGAAATATTACGTGACCGCAGCTATACCAAGTATCCCAGACTTGGGCCTATATTACGCGCAAAATGAGCATGTAATACAATCAAAGGCTAGCCTGTTCATTCATGATACCATCTTCCTACAGCCACTCCCTGTAATGGTTTCTGGATACTCCCCTTCCAACAGTCATAACTACTATATCTAGAGAGGATGTCAAAAAAAAAAAAAAAAAAAAAAAAAGGCCCAGATTTACATGAGCTTTCATAACGGCCCCGCGCCGAAGGGTCAGATGGTTTCAGTATACGACGGCTAACTTAGCCGACGACGTATCCGAGCCGGGTGTATCGGACGATGACCCGTAGGTCGGTCTTCATTACAAATCCTTGGTACAGTTCCGGACAATGTTTAATTGATGGCTTCTCAACAAGCCTCGGTTAGGCTCGAGTCCTGCTCTCGGAGCGAATATAAAAGCTACCGAGGACCGTTGGTGGAAGTGTTGACATGGGTGTATTGGAATAAAGTAGATCAGCTAAGATACAGCGAAACTCCAAGCCCTCGACAATAATAAGCCAATTCATAAGAACAAGATTGTCGGGCGATTTGAAATATACATATACAATTAGTCGCAACGTAAACATCCCAGCAGGAGAAGCGAGAAGTAAGATGCCTAGGACAAATTCCAACTTCAGGTCACAAAGCAGGCCTGTTAGACAGCGAAGCCGGCTTAAGAGACCAAAAAGATTCAATTTGCGGGTTGGGCCAGCCGAGCAGAGAGACGCTCAGCTCTTCCGGATCACTGGTCGGCCATTGACTGCTAAAGAGCGTTTCCTTGTTCAAGACGGGGCCGCCCGCCCTGTCCACGGCACCTAAAGAGGAGTGAGGGCTGCTTTGTTTGTTGTCACTGAACGGGCTTGTATTGAAGGAGTCCCGACGATGTGGTGCTTCGACTGCCACGTCCAAGGACGCCGCAGGCCTTGCTGTTGGCATGGTTGAGCCATCAGCGGATATGTGCAACAATGTAGAAAGCGGTGTTCCTTCTACAGCAATCTGCAAGGAGTTTAACATGCGGCCGATTATCGGGAAATGCGGCTGAATAGCTCGCATGCTCTCTATTGCAAGGCGTAGCAACTGAATGTCGCGTGGCTGAGTCTCAATGAGATCTTGGTGCCTGACAAAGTGATTTATCAGAGTCACCAATGCAAGATTAACATTATCAAGCATGACAGAAGGTATCTTCTCGGCGCCGTGGATCTGGCGGTACATTAAGAGAAGCCGCACTATTCGAAGCGCCGCGTCGTATATCACCCGTTCGGCGGTCTCACGGTCCTGATCGTCACATGGTATTGGTTGCTGAAACCGTGGTGTGTTTACTCCTGATGCGCTTTCCTCTCCGCAAAATGCTTGTCGCATGAGGATCTGGACCTTGCAGTATTGCATATGCACCCCATAGGCCATAGGGTCTAGATCCGCGATCTTATTGTCGTCATACGCAAAGCCGGGTGGTAATGAGTCGCACCACTGTTGTAACTCAATGCCGAGTTGCAATAAGCGGGCCTTTGCTTCCGCGTGAATGGAGGAGCAGCTGTTGAGAATGTCGCAGATATCTGCCATGGGGGCACAAAGGCCGAGCCAGGCAGATAGTGTTGATGCCTCTGGCCCTTGATAGCTCCGGCATGAAGATGCAGCCCTTTGAAGGATAGACCTTGGGATTGAGCTCGGGCGTCCCAAGTACATGCACCAGACTCCTTCAAAGGCTATACAAGCTCCAAGAAGATGGAACTCCCAGTTTCTGGTACGGGATACTTGTTCATCGGCGTCTAAACATTGATGTAGACCAAGATCAGCCAGCAGACGACATGCCATACCTAAGCTGTCAGCCAACGGTCCAGAGAGATTAGAAAGCGTTGACGTACCACATAACATCCATCCTTTCCGGTCATGACCATACGACACTTCATATTCACTAAGTAGCATGAACCCCTGCATAGAAGCCGCAGATGGACACGCCACGGCTTCCACAATACCCGCCATGGCTTGTGCGGAGTAGCTCTCTCCAAGCGAGCGCACAGCACTGGAGGTGCTCAGTCGAGCGGCACAAGCCAGCATCACCGTTTCCAGGAATTCCGAATACCACATGGACGATTCCCCGTTTTTGCGATATTCCCAGAAGAGATTCTCATCTACAACACTCACCCACAGTGTTTGGTATCTAAAGAACGAGTGAAGAAGCCGGCTCTTCACTTGAGCTGAGTTGATATCAACAGCAATACCGAAATCAGCTAGTTCATCATGTTTTGTACATGAAGGTTGGGGTGATGAACCGGATAACTGAACATGCGACTGCGATGTCCGACCAAGAGCCCCGGAGTTTTGCGTGCTGCTTCTTCTTTCCGAAAAGGTGCTCGATCCCATCCTTGGGGATGGCCCGGGATTCGCATCTTGTGAAGCTCGGATATTTGGGTTATTTGGGCCATTGTTCATGATGGTGGCTATGGCATCATCGTCCAGTGCAAGTAAAGTCTCAAAGCCATTTGGCGGCGTTACGTTTTGAAGCATAATAATGGTGAGCATCCCTAAATCAATAAAGTATATGGCGCTTACTGTGACAATAAATAATCTGCTGCAGGGGTTTCAAACGAACGGCTGTTTGGCGTCGCCTGGCTCGGTCCATTCTCCAAGTCAGAGTGAGCCGATTGACTTGGAGCGTCGACCGGCCCTCCGTCTTCTGACAAAAGGTCGACCTCCTCATCCTGGGGAGACTTGATCTGACTATTCTGCCGCAGGAAACCTTCAAGTGTCTGAATCCGCTGCTCCAATGTCTCGACATGCTTTCGCGACGCGGATTTTCGACGATCCCCATTGCGATCCACGGCACAGGGAATGTCCATCTGTCGGCAGGAGGTACACTTCATCCCTGGCGGAGTTGTTTGGGCATCGCACTGGGCGTGCTGGATCAGCTTCGTGGCAGCTAGTAGCAGGTACTGGCCTCCGTTACCTTGACTTTGCGCCTGCGGCAGTTGTGGCACGCTAAAGAGGCCCGCGTCCGAGGTATGCTTCTCATTTCTCTTGTTGCCATGAACTAGATGGAGCGGAAGAGCGCGAGGGACAGGGTTGGAAGAGAGGAGAGAGGGAGAGAGAGGAATTGAGGGGAAACAGGGGTTTTCAGAAACTCCCGAGGCGATCAGGATTGTCGATGGTGAGAGTACGCTGGTAGGTTCAGAGGCGTATTACATGGTACAGGTTTGGTAAAAGTTAGGTACGGGGTACTGTCACCATACCCCGCATTTTGTTGTTCCGATTGCTAGTTATTCAGTTGCACCCCAACTTTGGGAATCTGGGGTATTATTTAGTGTATTGTGATTACTTGCCACTACAGAGTAGTGACAACTCAGTAAAGCCAATGCTCATATCTCTTGTGGCTTTACCTAGATACCTTTCCTGCTCTTCCAGTGTTGTTCTCCATGCAGTGCACCTAGTCAGAAACGAAGTCGCTCTTTGATTATTTGGTCAACTCACTTTGTTGAACTACTCTGCCAGATCCACTGTTCTCCACGATCGCCGTCTTGACTGCATGCCAAGGGACCGACCCGCTTACGGAGTACACTATTCTCTCTGTAGGTACAACACCCATCACTCCTGCAAAAGTCAGATCTAGCAAACCGGTCAGATCTAGGACATACCGCAACTATATGGGCAGTATCCAAAATGACTTCCTGCCATTCTTTGAAAACGTCGCCCTCTTTAAAATCATCACGATCCAGGTCCAAATACCCTTCCGCCGCTTCCTTACGCGGTACGATTCCAAGCGATCGGCCTATCTACAAGTCAGCAGCTGGAATGGACTGGATGGGCAAGACGCTACCGTTGATTTGAGGATCGGACGCGAGTTTCAGCATCGCTTTGCAAGCATCCTCGACAAGAGCGAACCCGACTCCTTTACCATCCAAATACTCTTGGACATTCTGAGGAAGGATCGGGGTCCTCATATACCTGTCAAATAGACGAAACTCGCATTAGTATGGGTGACTGGTGTACAATGGAACTCATCACTGCTTACCAAGGAGCAACGAAATTGACTCGAATATTCTCTTTCCAAGCAGTTCGCCGGAGGTTGCGCATCAGTCCTCGTCCTCCCCATTTTGCCGCATTGTACTGGGGCGACCCAGGCTGGTCAGCGTAGGCTGCGATGCTGCCCTTTATGATGAGGCAGCGATCCCGTCCCTCTTGGACCGGCTGCCTTCTAAAGTAATGCATCGCCAGCTTGCAAGTGAAAACGAGACCGATCAAGTCGATTTCCATGATTCGAAGGTCTGGTTTCACGGGTGGCAGGGAGGGATCTTTACTCAGTTAGTCATATTGTGGTCTTACACAAGGACGTCGAACCTTCTAGCTGATATACATCGTCTTTTCCAACGATGCCAGCATTGGCAATAACAACATCGCAACTATGGCACGGGGAGTTCCGCACAGCAGCTTCAAACACTGAGACTTGGTCGTCCCAGTTCCGCACGTCGCATCTGACAAACTGGCTTTGAGCTCTTCCTAAAGGTCAATTCTGGTCTTAGGTTGTGGAATATATCAACTCACGGTGACAGCTGATCAACTAGCTTGGTACCAGCTTGTTCGTCCAAGTCTGCAATTGTGACAAAGGACCTATCAAGGCAGTTTAGCTGGCTGTGGCTTCGAATTTCGTTTCATACCCAGCCTTGACAAAAGCTTCCGCGTACGCCTTTCCCAGTCCATTCGAGCCTTCATTGTCAGTTAAAGGATGACTTCGAATTCAATACATTTACCTCCAGTAATGATGACGGATTTGTTTTTCAATGATTCCAAGTGGAGAGTTGGTGAAATCTGCAGCGGGCCATGGTCGTGGTATTGCGGGACTTGCATGGTGACTCAATCTTCAAGTCTTTGAAGTCTCATCGAGGCAATCTCATACCACTGGCCTGTTTTGAATGCCGTCTTGTCTTCAAATGCTACCCGCAGTCTCGGGTGATGTACCCGTCCCCGGTCTGGCTTCGGGCGTTTCCGACCTTTTGCCGTCAAGGGCACTATGTATACAAAGCCTAGTGGTACCAATGGCGAGGGACCCGTCTCTCGTGCCGGCACTGCATCCAATGGACAATTCAGAAGTCTCTCCCGAGTGGGAGGTTGTTTCCAACGCTCAGCAGCAAAAGGACATTCTCACGAAGAAAGCCATCGCCCTTCCCATCGAAAAGTTCCGGGAATTGCCATACCGACCCCCGGCATTTCCGGCTGACGCTGCTATTGTTGGCGAAGAGATTAACATCACCGAAGAGTGGGTGACTGTTCGAGATGGGACTAGTATTGCGCTTCGAGTCTATACGCCTATCCCCAGTCCCGAGCGGAGTATTCTGATATTCAATTCCCATGGTGGAGGTACAAGCAGCTGGCATTCATCGTTTGTCGTGTTCTGCTAATAGGTGGGAAACAATAGGGTTCGTCGTAGGTACGACGTCCACAGAGGAGGGCCAAAATCGAGTCCTCACTAAGAACACAAGATGTATCACTGTCAGCGTGGATTATAGAAGGTAAGCTGAGATTTTAGCAGATTATTCCTGGGCTAATCAACCGGGTGGCACAGGGCTCCGGAATATCCATATCCTTATGCAGTGAATGACTGCTTTGATGCGCTTCTCTGGGTAGTAACGCGTCTCAGTGCTTTGGAGTTCTGCTACCATTACTAACTCCTGTAGTGCAAAAGCAATTCAGAAAAACTCAAGATTGACCCTGACCGGATCCTGCTTGTTGGCGGAAGCGCAGGTGCAAACATTGTTAGTAGCCCTTTCACATTTCAGCTTGAAGATTTCAACTTATGCGACCCCAGTCAACAGTCCTCGCACTCAAATTCCGAGACCTGGGTATTCCCGGGATAATCGGACAAATACTCAACATCCCAGTCACTTGTCATCCGGAGATGTTCCCGGCAGACAAATACGCCTTGAACAGCTACGAGCGGAACAAGGACGCAGCGGTCCTGAGCTCTGACCTCATGCGTTGGTTCTGGAAACAGTATCTCCCCAACCCAACAGATGACCCTCATGCGAGTCCCTTGTTAGAGAAGTCACTAGCTGGGCTTCCGCAGACACGTAAGTACGAATCTTGGATACATCCCGCTGCAAGATGTTGATGAAAAAGCAGTAATCCAAGTCGCGGGCTGGGATCCACTGCACGACGAAGGGGTAGCATATGCCCAGGCATTGCAAGAAGCAGGGTACGTGTTATCACTCTCTGAATTTGGTTTGTGGGATAGTGAAGCTAAATTCTTCTTAGAGTTCCCACCACTCTCAAGGTCTTCAAGGGCCTTCCCCATGCATTTTATTCCCATCCACAGCTTCCGTCTACTGCTGTTTACTTTAATAATATGGTAGAGTGGGTCAAAGAGCACTTTCTATAAGGTATCTGAGTGTCATCTGGACAGATAACTATGGTATAGATGTCACTATATATGATCAGGGTACAATTGTCATGCCTCCTATGTACTTGAAGTTGCCGTCTGACATTCCAGCGCATTCATGTCAATATAGATCTTGATTTGTAGCTATTAAGTCCTTTTGCTAAGATTCCTACTTTTAGAGATCCATAATTGTACTCACACCCAGATCCCAAGACGTAGATGATCAATAGCTCAATTGAGAGTCGCATGAAATACAGTACTATCAGAGAAAACTAGGCTGCAACCGCTTGTCCTGCATTATTTACACACACCGCACCAGGTCCACCGTGTTCGAGGACAGGAAAGTCCATACTTTCCCACGCAGTTTTCGTCTCGTTATCAAGCCAAGATTCCCAAGTCTGAACACCACCAAAGTAGAACAAGACAGCATTGTTCTTCCCAGGGATATTGGCGCCAACAAACCAAGAGCCTGAAGATTTAGCCGAATCTGCAAACAATGTCGACTTGAATGCTTCTTCCATATGGGTAGACCATCTGTCGGCCGCTTTCTGGCTGACGTTGATCTCCGCGAGCTTGTTCTTCTCCATATGAGCGATAGTCTTTCCGATCCAGTGCACTTGTTTGTCCAGGACGACAGGCATATTTCCAAAGGGGATATGGGGACCGCAAACGGAGAACATATTGGGAAAGCCGGGGACAAGACAGCCCGCGAAAGTCTCGAGTCTCTTTTTCCAAGACGCTCCAAGTGATTTTCCTTGGGTTCCTCTCACGTCTATTTCACTTAGTGCTCCCGTGGCAGCATCAAAGCCGATAGCAAAGATGATCATGTCGAACTCGTATTCTGCACCATCGCCAGTGCGAACCCCGTTCTCGTAGATGTCCATATCCTGCTGGCTTATATCGACAAGTTTGACATTGGGCCGGTTGTATGCTTCGTAGTAGAAGTGTCCACAAGGAGGGCGCTTGGAAAGAAAAGGGTACTTGGGACAAAGAAGCTCCGCCGTATCGGGATCGTGGACAATGGCACGAATCTTTTGACGAAGATATTCAGAGGCGATCTCGTTGGACTCAGGACTGGTGAAAACATCGTCCAGGGTTTCGAACTGATAATGGAATCCACCACATTCCCAGCCAGCATCCAAGAGCTGCTTGACTTCATTGGAATTGGGCATATTCTGAAGATTTTTGCCCGAGGATTTCATTGCCAAACCAAAGGGGTGTGAGCTTGCAGTATTCCATATCTCGCCGTATTGCTGTTTGATGTCATCAGCCTGGTACTTATCAATCGCATAGTTCCTTCCTGGAAGAACGTAGTTTGGCGTCCGCTGAAAGACAGTCAATTGTTTGGCAACCGGCGCTAACTTTGGTATGATCTGAACGCCTGTGGCGCCGGTACCGACAACGGCAATGCGCTTGCCTTCAAAGCTGACTCCACTGTGAGGCCATTCAGAGGACTGATACCATTCCCCCTTGTAGGACTTCAAGCCCGCAAAAGGTAACTTCTTCGCCAGGGACAAAGGTCCGGTAGCAGGTAGGAAATAACGGCAGGTTGTCGAAACTCCATCCTTGGTGCTGATTACCCAGAGCTTGCTCGCCTCGTCATAATGCGCATCTTTAACACGGGCATCGAACTGCATATGCTCACGCAGACCGAGCCGGTCTTATTTGCCCAACGGTTAGCAATGAACGCCATATAATCCAACGAGTCTCTAGAATGCCAAGGAAACACAGGGACTGACCAACAACTCTACCCAGATAACCATGTACTTCTTCCTGGGAAGGATAGCGCTCATGATAGTCCCACTCCTCAAGCAGTTCTGGCGTAAAATTCATTGCATAAACCCATGCTTCACTGTCGGTTCGGGCTCCAGGGTACCGATTCCAGTACCAGGCACCGCCGATATCTGTTCCAGCCTCAAAACACTTCACACTCAGGCCTAGTTTGCGAAGCTCCCATACTGAGCGAATGCCACTGAAACCTGCGCCAACAACGACGGCATCATAATCTGCATGTTTGTTCAACGTCATCGTCGCTAAAACTTCGCAGTGGTTGAGATTTGAAATGAGTCGAGACCAAACATCCAGGCCGGTGTCTACCGTGACTCAAGATAATTATATTGGAATCATTATCTCAATGGGCTCTACTTGGTCTCTCAGCAGTACACGTGAACTTACTTCAGGTCGGTGTATTCGCGGCAGGGATAACCGGCCCTAACCCATACACCCGTTATGCGGGGGATTGAGGTATCGGCAATACCCATCGACTCTCGGCATTCACCGATCACCCTATAATGGGCTTATTACGCGTATCTAATTCCGGGAGAGATTCTGGCTTATCTTTGACTCTACCTCAGTGTGATTGCCTTTGTGACAACCGGCTGGGCAAATGCTGCGTGGCACTTCTCTGGTAAAGGTTACTGATTGCAACGCATAACAGCCCAAGGCTGAACCCATAGTACTGTAGGCCTGGGTCAATGTACAGCTCGAGGGCCACGAGCGGTAGGATCCGCTCCATCAAGTCGCGCGCCTGAGTGCAATGCACTCCAAGTCATGCAGGCTTTTGTAGTGTCCGCCACGATCTATGGCGTAGTGCATCAGTTCTAGGTCCCCGACAGCATAAGGCGGCAGCGGGAAAGGCAGTGCGCTTGCACGCGGACTATGGTCAGACTCATATCAGGGCTCTATAGTTCTTGCGTCGAGCGTTAGATATCAGACATATCGGGGAATGTGGGATACTTGACGCGCTCCAATGACGATGATTGTTCTGATCAGATAGATGTCGGTATCTGAGCAGAGTACACAGAAGAAGGGCTGAATGATGTGTTCCTGATAGTGCCCTTCGTCAGTAGTCTGTTTCCTCTTCGTCATCAGGTTGGCTGAGAAATGCAGGCAATCCTCACCGCTGGTGAGTTGGATATGTTTTGAAGATGTCGTTGGCAAACTCCAGTATAGTAAATCATGCCAAACCCTTTGTCTGGCAAGTTATAGTCTGCTCTAGAAAAGATGTTAGCCAAATCACTGTTCATTAAGGAAATATTCTGTTTTGCTTAGTCGTCGCAGTCGTCTTCTCACAGAGTCCCACCAGCCTGGCAATAATCGCACCATCATCGCCATGACGATGAAGCACCACCTCATTTCCTTGACAGAGACTTTAGTCTCTTTGATTCCTCCACAACACATTCCTCCCCATCCTTCTGCCCCCTTCCAGTACTGGCTCAGAACAGGAGAGACAGCAACGCAACAACACTGAAGATAACCTACCTCAACCTTCCTTCTCCTAGGGACAAGCCAGTGCAGCTGAGTCAATCGAACTTGGTAAGGAATCGAAGTTGGTAATGCCCTTGACCGATGCTCGAATATCTTTAACTGATATGTGTTGAAGCAGTTCGAGCTCCAAGATGGGTTCCAAAAAGAAGTCCTCTGGCAAAAAGCCCTCCAAGTCCTCTGGCCGAGGAAAGAAGACAAACAAGAACAGCAAACACAAGAAAGGTGGAAAAGCGACAAATACCCCTGCTGCCAGTACTTCTGTCGAGTCTGGAGAGCCGAAACCTGAGCCCAGTTCAGTGAATACTGAGGGCCAAAGTGAATGTGCCAGTCACCCAGGGGACCAGGCCGAAACCTGCTCGTCTGAACACGCACAATCAAGAAGACGGAGCTGCTCAGTTCCTGGTTTTATTGCTATGGGTGATGACTCTGACAACACCGGTGAGCATCTGCCTTCACTTTCTCATCCTTCCTGGTTTCCACGAAATCCATTAACACTCTCTTTCCTCCAGTTGAACGCAACACTCGCACCGCAGAAATCCTCCTCCTTCGCAGACAAGCAGTAAGTCGCCTTTCTGAACCTGACCGTCCGTCGGAGGATCAGATTCAGAGCTTGTCTGTCAACCTATTCCATTCTGAATCCCCTTCTTCTGTCCCTGAGGAGCATCTAGAAACCGAAGAGCTCTCAGACACCATGTACGAGTCGACCAATCTGATGGACTATGTGGAGAACAAGCCTCCGAAGAAGACGAACAAGAACAAAAACAAGAACAAGAACCGAGAGCTCAACAAGGCCAAAGCCAAGGAGGCGGCTACTCTCGAAACCCCGACTAGCGAAGTGCAGGCGGAGGGTCCTTCTAGCTCGAAGACTCTGGATACTGCAGAGCTGAAGACTAGTGAAGAAGAAGCCATTGACCAGGAACAGAAAGCTGTTTCTGGACTTACTTCGTCAATTGATGACCTAGAAGTCGAGGACAATGGCGCCGAAGAAGACTGTAAAGGCAAAGGCAAGCAGCGCGTTGATTCTGTGGAAAACGAGTCTTCGAGCAAGGGTGCAGAGCAGCCTGAGACCTCGCCAGAGAAATCGACCGGCAAGGCAGCAGCCAAAAAACCCAAGAATCCTGAGTTGATTGCAGTCAAAGGTCAGTCTCCTTGATATCTTGCAGGCAGTAACACTAACAGACTTACAGACACGAAGCCGTCTCCCTCGTCCCAGAAGAGCTCCCACAAACAGAGCAAGGGAAAGCTACCAGTTATTAAAGAAGGCGAGGCTCAGGAGGACATTGCCACTGAATCTGCTATCCGTGACTGCACTCCAAAGTCCGCCAGCACCGCATCTTCAACTAGCTCGATTCCCGGTTCAAACGCTGGCCCTCAGATATCGCCTCAGACAACCGCACCGCCAACCACCCACCGCAACAAGTCTGCCCAAGCCACTGGTTCCCCTAAAACTACAGACCCAGCTGAATCTGCATCTGCATCTGCAGCAAGCAGCCCCAGCACATCCTCCTCCAAAACCGCAACCCCAAAGTCAAGCGCACACGCACATCCCACCCCCAAGCCCAAACTGCGCAGCCTCGCCGACCTAAAGTCCTACAAACCAGCCAACTTCGTCTGGCAACTCGACAGCCACGGCTTCCCGTGCGGGCTTCCAAATTGTTCGGCGCGCTGCAACCTGTGGGACGGCGTCACCGTGATCTGCCCTAAATGCGGGCCGTACTCTGAGACTCGGTACTGTTCGCGCGAGCACCTGTTCCAGGATATAAAGCGCCACTGGCCTGTCTGCGGGAACGATGTCTTCAAGCATCCGTGCAAGGAGTCGACGATTCCGAGGGATGTGCGTGAGGCAAGCCCGCTGGTCCCTTGTCTGCATGGATATGATACACCCGAGCGGTTCAGGCAGGCTGTGCACTTTAATATGAACTACCGGGAGGGTGATTACTTTATTTTCTCTGACTGGGAGGACTTGATTGCGGCGAACTTCCCCAAGGAGAATCTGAAGCACAGGTGCTCGAGCAAAATCATCCATGTTGTGAAGTTCGAAGACGGGGAGAAGAGGGATCGTTTTAGGAGGGTGTTGGCGGCTGTTCTGTTTGGTAAGTATTCACCACCGGATCAACCTAGATGTCTTTCCTAAAAAGATGATAAACTAACTGCTACAGTGACCATCGAAACACCCGATCTGACAGACTACATGTACCGTCTCCTGCGCGACTCCATCCGCGCCTCCACCGGCACCACAACCACCAACCCCTCAGACGTACACTCCCTGGACGCCTCGCTGCGCTACCAACTCTTCCGCGAAGTTGCAATCACAATCCAGCCCTCCATCACCGGTGAACGCCACGCCTGCCCCACCGACTGGACCGGCCGCAACCGCCGCACATGCTCTGACGAAGTGTGCCGCAGCGAGGAAACGCGTCTTTTGGGGAAGCGCGGCGGAGGCGGACACAAGGCTTTGATTGAGGAGCTGGAGAGCGAGTATTGGATTCTGAGGAGCGCGCGGGTGACCCATCCGACTGTGCAGAATGCTGTTCGGAGGATGTGTGGCGAGGGGTATGGGGAGGATGTTGCCGAGGAGGATAGGCGCGAGTTTTGTAGAGGGGATGGATGGGATGGGGCGGGTGCTGGGGAGATGGAGATCGAGGGGGTGAATGCTTGATTTGACAGTTAGTTTTTTCTGTGTTGTGGTTTGAGCGAGATGGACTCGAGTTTGTGGGGAAATACGAGGGCTGCGATCAGTAGCGGAGGTGAGAGGATGCTTTGATCTGAAGAGGAGGATATGTATGAGTATTTGACCTCACATGAGGCTCTCGGGTTATGTTTTCACGGTACTAGCAAGTGAACCAGGGCGTGGCTGGATAATCGAGGTGTATTTATTACCACGCATTCAAATTCATTTGTGTCATTCTCCATAACCCTAGTAAGGATCAAATGGATGAGATACCTAAGATACTGGCCATCATACGGTACTCAAATTCCGCTTCAACGAATTAAGAGAATCTCCTTTTCCCGCCTGCAGAAAACAATCGCAGCTAGATGTCATCACTCATGATCAACTTGAAGCATCACCGCACAATGTACTGCCTCAAACCACGGAGTCTCTCCTTCGCAGTCTCAAGAACGTCGTCATTCTTGCAAACCGCGAAACGGAGGTAATCCTCAGCAATGTGGGCATTCGCATCGGTGTAGAACTCAGTAGGGGGGATGGCAGCGACACCAACTTCGTGGATCAAGAACCAGCAGAGCTTGAAGTCACGAGGGCGGTTGGCAACGTGCGGAGGGAAGGGGTAGTCCTCGGGGAGCTTGACGGAGGCCATGTTGGCAAGGACGAAGTAGCCGCCTTGGGGGTCAGAGTACTGATCATGTTAGTGGTGGTTAAGAGGAGATAGGTAGAAAATACATACAGGAATGTTGAGCTCGTCGAAAACTTTGCAGAAGCGTTCAACCTTGCCCTTCATCTCGTCACGGCTCTGGTCCCAGAAGCCTTGCTTGTCTGCTTCCTCAAAGGCAACGGCGGCCGCTTCCTGGAGAGGAGAGACACTGCTGTAGCAGATGCGGGTGTGTGCACCAGCAACGTACTTGATCAGATGCTCGGGGCCAATCAAGTAGCCGACGCGCCATCCAGTGGCGTAGAAGGCCTTTCCGGCGGAGCCAACGGTGAGAGTGCGCTCGTAGTACTCGGGCTTCATGGTAGCGATTCTGGTGAACGGGACATAGTAGAGACGGTCGTAGACTTCGTCTGAGAGGATGATGAGGTTGTGCTTGACGGCGAGGTCACCAATACGCTCGAGTTCATCGCGTGAGAGGACCTTCCCAACGGGGTTGTGGCTGCTCAATTAGTTGCGTTCAATTATCAACAAAGGTTAGCTTACGGCGAGTTCAAGACCTGTAGAAGTTAGAGTTGACCTGAAGTTTGGATTGATCAGCTTACGATCATCTTGGTCTTCTCGTTAATTGTCTTCTCAAGCTCGTCAAAGTCAATGCTCCATTCGGATGCGGGTGAGGTCCGAGTGGCTCCATCTTTCGGAGGGTGAAGAGGGACGTAGCGAATAGTGCCGCCGGGCATTTCAATGTTGCTTATGTACCTGCAACAGTTAAAGATGGTCTGACAAATGCCATATGACTTACTGGTCGAAGAAAGGCTCGAAAATGATAACCTCGTCTCCCTGCTCAATGAAGCCCATGAAAGCGCTCAACATCCCTGCCCGGTCAGCTCAATCCCATACTTTATACCAAGACAGATAGCGTACCCTCATTTGCGCCGGTGGTGATAGACACCTCGGTATCCGGGTTCAACTGGCGACCAAAGAACGGCGAGTATGCATCGGCGATAGCTTTCTTGAGGCGTGGGCGGCCCTGTGTAACTGTGAGCCAGAGTCCGTCGCAGCGCGGATTGCTGTACCTTGGTCGGGGAATACTGGTTGCACTCGACACGGTCAAGGGCAGCCTTTGCGGCATCGAGAGCGAATTTAGGAGGGTTGTAGCCACTATAAACAGAACAGTTAGTATCTTTCTGAAGAAATTGTTCAAGCTACTCACAAGAAGCCCTGTCCCATGTTCACGATAGGCTGGACCGGGGAAGCAGTAGCAGCCTCATTGACAATGGACCTGAAAGGTGTTAGTTGCCATCCAGGACGTATTTTAACAGCTTTCTCACCAAACATCCTGTCTCTGGCCTGCAACTCTGCGCGCGGGTTTGAAAGGGTCCGGACGTGCAGCGGTGGCCGACATCGCTCTGACTCCGACTCGAGAACGCGGGAGGCAGCGTGCGATTCTTGGGCTAGTAGATGTGGAAAGGAGATTTAATGAATATGAAGAATTGGCGAAGATATTAACAGAGGAGCGGCGGCCCAAAAACATAGAGATTAGCACAAGAGGGGCAATGGAGGGGCAATGGAAACAATCAGCGCGGAGGTTTGAGAGTGAAATGATTCATCCGCCTGCGATCCGCAGCTGTTGGAGATTTGGAGAATGTACTACTAGTCAACAAGCCCACTGGAGCTAAGATTGGACCGTCTTACTTTATTCTGAGACTATTGTCAAATATTGAATGAGGAATATATCAATTTCATGACGACATTGCGATAGTGAAGGCTTACTGTAGACTGCTCACCGGCTTCTAGCTTGAGCTTCTCTACACCTCTGCTTAATATCACTACGGAAACCGAGCATAATCTAGCAGCAGAAGAAGAAGGCATCTAATCGACTATAATTGTCTCAAAAAGCTTGATTCCTAGACAACCTGGCCGAGCTACTGCGGGATTCCGGGGTAGATGATTCAGGCATTAAGGCAGCAAGATAAGCTATGTGACTAATCACTTTCAACGCGTTCACGCGTCAAACGCTGCATTGGATGTCTTTCAAGCTTGTCAATATTTCATCCTGATGATTCATATCTATCCCATTGAATATAAGAGTCGAGCTGTCGGTGACTAACATGGTGTCCTGTCCAATCTGTGGAAATTCCGTCTCGTCGCTGAAAATCAACGACCATATCGATTCCGACTGCCAACAATTCATCGAAGAACCGACATCAAGCTCCGGCGACCCTTCGCCATCTCAGAAAGCTCAAGTTCCAGCATTTTTCCAGCCTCCTTCAGCCCGGAAACCTTCTACTCAGCAAAACCTTCAATCAGAAGCCTCTCCTCTGCGCAACGTTAATGGCAAGAGAACGGTGACCCAAAATGGCTTGTCAGACGACACAGCCCGCTCACAAAAAGACGAAGCTAAGGAGTCGGCTCCGAAGAAACCGAAGGTCAATGCCTTCCACCGAGCTGCACCGTTAGCCGAGCGGATGCGCCCTCGAACACTTGACGAAGTATGTGGTCAGGAACTTGTCGGCCCGACTGGTGTTTTGCGGGGTTTGATAGAGGAAGACAGGGTGCCGAGTATGATACTATGGGGAGGGCCAGGCACCGGGAAGACCACAATTGCACGCGTCGTTGCTTCAATCGTTGGTAGCAGGTTCGTCGAGATCAACAGTACCAGTACTGGGGTTGCGGAATGCAAGAAGATATTTGCCGACGCAAAAAGCGAGCTGGGTTTGACGGGGAGGAAGACGATTGTGTTCTGTGATGAAATACATCGATTTTCAAAGACTCAGCAGGATGTCTTTTTGGGTCCTGTCGAAAGTGGCCAGGTTACACTAATTGGCGCGACAACAGAGAACCCATCGTTTAAAGTGCAGAACGCGCTGTTGTCTAGATGCAGAACCTTTACGCTATCAAAGCTCACGGACCAAGATATTAGGTCTATTTTGGACCGCGCCTTGAACACTGAAGGGCCAAATTACTCTCCGACTGCTTTGGTTGACGATGAGTTGCTCGACTATCTAGCCAAATTCGCCGACGGGGACGCTCGGACATCATTAAACCTTCTAGAGCTCGCAATGAATCTGTCAAAGCGCCCAAATATACAGAAAGAGGAGATCAAGCGCGCCCTGACCAAAACACTCGTATACGACCGTGCGGGCGACCAGCATTACGACACCATCTCTGCTTTTCACAAGTCAATCAGGGGCAGCGATCCAGATGCCTCTCTTTATTATCTTGCGCGCATGATACAGTCAGGCGAGGACCCTCTATACATAGCTCGACGTCTGATAGTCGTTGCCTCGGAGGACATAGGATTAGCTGACAACACTATGTTGACACTGGCCATCTCAACCCATGCAGCAGTTGAAAAGATCGGTCTCCCCGAGGCCCGGATAAACCTCGCCCACGCTACAGTGGCTATGGCACTGTCTCCGAAGAGCACTCGTGCGTATCGAGGACTCAATAACGCCTTTTCTGCCCTGTCGGAGCCTGGTATAGCAGGCTTGCCCATTCCGATTCACTTGCGCAATGCTCCCACGCGGCTTATGAAGGAGCTTGGATATGGCAAGGAGTATAAGTATAATCCAAACTATGTGAACGGGGAGGTAGTGCAGGACTACCTTCCGGAGAAGCTGCAAGACCGGCAGTTCTTAGAGGACTTGGATCTTGGAACACAGGTTGATCGTGATTTGCAATTCAGGAAATGATTCTATCTTCACCTGGAGTTGGTTTCTGGATACCTGACGAAGATGTTTACCTTGCTGCTTAGCGTTACCACCTTGACCCTTACTTCAGGAACATGATACCCACGTTTTATATAGAGCATTCAACAATACAAACACATTACAGCGAAAATCAAACAAAACAAAGGAAACAATCCAACCTAAACAGTGTTGGTATAAAGACGTTGTATAGACACAACTGGCCAATCACAGGCGGGCGTGTCCACCGCTCCGCGTCGCGTCTCAGCATCGAATCTGCCCAGCAACTGCAACAACAGACAAAGATCATACACACCACCCCTCCCCCACCACGCTGCTGAGACTCTTCCTCCGAGTCGAAGTACGACCGCTGTCTACTTCTGCTTGCACCTCGACATCCTCTTGCCCAATTGCTATCAATCCCGCCAGTACCGCTGTCGACACAATAACATCGGCCCATCGTCAACGCCATGGCCTCGTCCGGCCAACCGTTCGGGTCGCGCTCCTACACCGCAGGCAAATTGCCCGACCGATCAATGAATGCGAACGCCGTTCCCTTCAGCGCCTCGTCGTTCTCGCGTCGCGGCCTAGGCGCGCAGAGCGAATTCGTCCCCGACGCCGCGAAATCAACACAGCAGCCGACGCAGCAGCAAGTACACTCACAATCACATAATCCTTCGCAAGAGTCGAATCCTCTGAGCAGATTGACGGAGGAGCAGCGCGAGGAGATTAATGAAGCTGTACGGCCCCCCCCCCTCTATATACTATAACCAACCCTACTGCAAGCCATAATTGTGTCATCGAAAACGCTAACGAGAATTTAGTTTACGTTGTTCGACCTCGACCGCGACAGGCACCTAGACTACCACGAACTCCGCGTCGCTTTCCGCGCGCTGGGATTCACGCTCCCCAAACAAGAGCTCATTTCCCTGCTCACAACATACGGCGTTCCCCGCCCACAAGTCCAGCAGCAAGCCGCGGCGCAACAATCGCAGCAACAGCCGAAATCAGCGCCAACGTCAAACCCTCAGCACCCTTCGAACCTGCTCATGCCGCTGTCAGCCTTCCAGGCCGTGACTGCTGTGAAGATTCTGGAGCGGGATCCGCGCGATGAGATTCTGCGTGCGTTTGAGCTCTTTGATGAGGGCGCCAAGGGGTATATTGATCTTGAGGATCTGAGACGAGTTGCAAGGGAGCTTGGTGAGACGGGGCTTGAGGAGGAGGAGCTAAGGGCCATGATTGAGGAGTTTGACCTGGAGGGCGTAGGTGGTGTTACGAGGGAGGCGTTTGTGGGTATTTGCTGGCAGTGAACTGCATCGTCACGGTGGTCATTTATGGATTGGGTTGAGACTTTTCTGTTTTTGTACTCCAGGCTTCTTGTTCTTCCCTACATAAACATTTCTGGGCATTGGTGGGCGCCTATTGCTGGGTTCGTTGCCTTTTTTGAATTGTTAACTCTCTCATATTTTTGGTTGTCTGTTTTGTCTTGTTTGATTGCTTTAATCAATGTATGTATCTGCTTAGCCTTCCTACAGGTTTAGGAATTTTGGATTCGAGGATTTTCATCCTTATACTTCTCATGTAGCTATAGCGGCACCACGGAATGTGTCGGTTGTTGCTGTTCAAATTCATTCATTAAATTCTAGAATCTAGTCCACGAGAGTAAGCAGACAGATAGATGATATCAACTATGTACTCCAAAAAAGGAACCAATCCGAAACCAGAGATACATATAAGCATGACAGGAGCCATCCAGGCCCTATAATCCAGATCACGCCAAACAGCCCAGCCCAAAATCAAATAAGATGCAAATCCAAGATAATCTACCCAATAATGCTTATGCGTACCTTACTGTCTGCGAATAGCCCGGCGGCGGCCCATCATACCCGGGATACGGAGCCGGGATGGGACCTGGCGGCGGCCCAGCACCGTACGGAGTAGGGTAATGACCAGGAGGCGGACCGGGAGGGACCTGACCGTATCCGGGCCCAGGTGCTCGCGACAACCGTCTCATTTGAGTCTGTTGGGGAGGCGGGGGCATCGGCCTTGGCCATGCGTTGTAAGAAGTAGGCACAGGGGCCATGGGTTTCATTGTACGTCGTTGTCTGCGGCAGCGTCTGAAGAAGGAGATGAGGATCGCGAGGACGATAAGACCGCCTACGGCTGCGACGACGGGGATGATGATATTCTTGTGCTGGTCGAACCAGTTCTTGGAGCCCTCGCAGGTACCGTTCTGGCAGGTTCCTCCGTTGTCGCACGGCGTGCCGTCGACGTAGTTTTGGGAGTTGGTGGTACAGGATTTTGTCATGAAGGAGCCAGTTGACACGGAGCAGAAGATCTGACATGAGGGGAACTGTGAATCGTTGCAGGCACTTGTGTCGTTGCTCCCTGTTTGTGAGCCAAGCATGTTCTGGCATTGTAAGTCGCGACTTGTGCACTGGCCGCTGGCGCATTTGAGGCCCGAGCCCGAGCTGCCGCAATCGTCGCCGTCGTTTTTGTGGGTGTCTGTTGGGCAGGTGCTGGAGTTTCCGGTACATGTTTCTTCGATATCACACTCGCCTGTGCTGGGGCGGCAGACGTAGTCGGAGGAGGCGAACTGGCAGGAAACGCAGCAGCTGTCGTTGGCGTCATCGCAGACTGCGTTGTCTTTGAACTTGCAAGTGCTTGCGTCGCAGCAGCTGTTGTCGCCGCAGCTGTCAGATCCACCGCAGTCGCAATCCTCTCCTTCTTCGACAATACCATTCCCGCACTGGGCGCCGGTATACGTGACAATGCCTTTATTGTCTGACAGACAGGTTGACTTGACGGTGTTCCGACCAAGCGCGGAACAGACATTGCCAATCGTACACGGCGAGAACTTGGTGACATCCTGGTTGGTGCTGGGGTTCATGATGTAATCTCCATCAGCACTGCAAGTGGTTGTACTGAGCGGACAACAACCCGAGTTTGATGACGAAGACTGCTGGTTCTGGCTGCACGTTTGAGACGTGCAATCATGAACTGCTCCAAATGTATGACCGGACTCGTGGGCAAAAATTTGCCATCCTGAAGAACCTGTAGCGACAACAACATTCGTACCACTGACCGAGCCAGACACCTCATTGTTGCAAAGCTGCCCCAGCCATGCTAGGCCAACTTCAGCACCGGTGTTACAGTCAGTCATCAAGGTCCAGTAAGCGTTGTCATCTGACTGCTGACCTCGCCAGTCAGAGAACTGATCCAACCGAGAGGTGATATTGCCTGAGGAGCAGGGTTGGTTCCATTTAGCGGCGGTCGAGGGGTTGTCCGTGCAGTCTTTATCTGTAATTGTCAAGTTTCGCAAGCCGAGTGAGATGTTAAATGCGGACTCGAAGACATCTGAAGCGCTATTGACTATATTCACAACTGACTCCTGCACATCGTCCCGACCGTTGAACTTCTCCCAAAACGAGCAGTCCGTTGCAATACCAACCAAAGCTACTCGCTTTGTATCGGGACAGCCACTTGTATCGCCAATTGTCGATTGCAAGTTGACACCACCACCGTTTCCACTGACCGTGTTAATATCGTCTCGTTTGCTAAAGCCTAGCCCAAACAGATCGGCCATAGGCATAGACGCCCAACTGCTCTTCTTCTCGGTAAACGACTGAATAACAGGGTGTTCGGGATCGTTGTTGAAATCCAGCTTGTCAGCATGGCACGTCGAGCCAGCCATATCCTCTGGTAAAGATCGCTTCAAATCCGTATGCACGGAAGGCTCCGTCCGCAGCAGGTCAGAATCCCGATAAAACACCATATACTCTCCATCCTGTTTTGTAATGCCAACATCCTGAGGACGCTTCCTCTGCAAATAAGTCGACTTCAACTGAACATGGTGATTGTCACCGCGGACATTGAAGACACCCTCAAAGAGCGGCCGTGGCCCGTCCTCTTTGATGTAAATCCTCGTCCACCCAACAGGCTCCCACATTCCCTGGCCCTTCCCCCTCCCAGCTAACGCCCTCCCCTTGAAAACCTTATGCCTATTCCGCGCAATTGGCTCCTCGGTATGAATCTTCCCGTCCGCGCCGAGGTACTGCACATAAGCATCGTCGGCAAGAATATCATGGTTCGGCTCGAGCTCAAGCTTGATGCGCTCCTGTTTGTCTCGTATCGTGAACGTGATATCAAATTGTGAGAGGTGGTCCACGCGATCTGTTTTGGAGGGCGTTCGGATTGCCGGCTGCTCGAGGGACGAGACGCGGCGGATTGCGGGTGGTGTTTGTGATCGGGCTGCGAGTAACTTGGTCAGCACCGTCCTAACTAACCAAGCATGTAAGATAAAAGCCAAGAGAACTTACCTTGTACGTCTGATGTGAAGAGCGATAGCACTCCTACCACCAGCGGTAGGACCGGGCTGATGAGCCTCATGGCTTAGAACTCGATTGAGCGACAGCCACACGAGTCCCAAACCAACACTGCAAGACTGCGAGAATAAAAGACTGGCAGAGATTGACTGAGGAATTACCACAAAGAGGCGAAAGTGTTGATCCAGAGCGCTTAACAATTCATCGCATACCAAGACCAAGACCAGGCAACAACGAATGAACAAAGAGTCGACTCGGCTCGACTCGGATGGGCCACGATTGATGGATAAACTTGGTTTCAGCGTCCTGCTGCTGGCGATTGTTCAGCGACTGGTGACTCCGGCTGCTTCCGACTCAGCCTTTGTCCTTAGTGTGGAGGATTGAGGGATAGAAGATCGCGGAGGGGACGGAGGTAACGGAGTAAAAAGTCGGGGGCTGTGCAGCTGAGGCGCAGGCTTGGCGTAACGATACTGATATTGACAAACGAATGTCAGGTAATGATAAATTATTCGAACGAGAGCAGAAATGGAAAAGGAGAAACGCAAGGGCGAGCGAGTGGGAAGTTGAAAGACAGACAAGGAGACTCCGGAGTAGACGGAGAGAATGAGAGAATGAGAGACGGCGAGCCAAGACTCGGTTGGCATTGCGACGGCGCTTACAGAAACAAAACATTCAGTCGCCTACGGAGTAATGGCTTAGTGGCTTATGCTTCCTTCTGCAAGACTATTAATATCGATTACTGCTCACTAGAATGATATACTTCGTGTGCAACAAGCGCAAAATGGGGTATCATCGCTCCACAGATCGTGCACGGTACACAGGGCATGCGTTCCACCTCTCCGTCACTGTCGCCATCACTCTCCCATAATCCGGACGCTGCAGGTAGAGACAGCGGAGTCGGTGAAACATGTTCTCCTGATAACTGTACTGGGCTTGGCCCTGTTGTTGAGTTCGCATCCTTGTGTTCTTCTTCCGTCTCCCGTCGCTGAAACATCTTGCTGATATCTCGCCCACTGTTATGTTTCGCATCGCCCGCCACCTCGGCCATGTTCGTGACCGCGAGATTCAAGACGCGCAAGTTCCAGCTTGTTCTGTCTCTGTGAAGCTTTCGGAACATGGAGATGGCTGATTCCCGGACCAGCCGTTCTGCCAGAGCGTCTACGGAGTCATCAAGATTGAAGACAAACTGCGGCAATGGTGCCGAATGCGATATGCGGCTGGAGCCGCGCAGTTGCGTGGTGTCCGAGCCTGGGACTGGCCGTGGAACTGTAGATAAGCGAAGAGTTCGCGGTCGAGCAAGCCATCGGAGTTTCTCTTTACTTGCTTCGGGTGATTTGAGTCCCTGAGAAGCATTGCTCGTAGCTTCGTCGCTATAACTTTCGGTCAAATCCGTCCTCATTCTTCGAATCAGGCTGGCAGCAAGAAGCAGCAACTCTTTCCGAACAGCCTCAAACGTATCCAAGTGGCCATATGAGTTTTCAATGCTGATTTGAGTAGGCGTGTCCCTGGCTTCACCAACTTGGGTATTGTCCACGCCGTGTAGAAAACCCCAAATCTTGACTCCAATATCCCTCGGAGCACCAGGGCCACCTAGAATTTTATCCAGAAGCGGAGGGCCCATTCCAGGGAGCGAACGGACATCGCGAACTGTGACTTTCTCCTCAGCCTTGGATTCATCTTTAGCAGCGATATAAGACGAGATTTTCCGGGATAGTTTCGAGCCGATGCCAGGTATTGCTCGAATCTCATGTGAGTCCAGGAAGTTGAGGACGTTGCTCCCATCATTCCCCTCTTTCGAGGCATATGGTGGCAGTAGAGTCGTCTGGCCATTCGGTTTGTGAGTACTTCCCACTACTTTAGCGAGGAGCTTCGAGGTCGAGATCCCCGCCGTAGCAGTATACCCTTTCTTTTCTTCAAGCTGGGCACGTAGGTATCCCGCGAGATGTGATGCGAGGAGGAGTCGTATATAGAGTTGCGAATCGTTCTCAGACAAGCCCGATCCATGCTGCACACTCCCAGCGCCAGCGTCAGGATAAGTATGACCACACACCACCCTAGCATCAAACCCAAACCCAACAGTCGGATCCTTCATATCCAAACAGAAAAACGAATTCCCCAAATCATTGGTATTTAACAACCCCACATTAAACATCACCAACTCGGTAACATCCATAAAGATCTCATCAAAGCCCAACTTCTCCACCCTCTGGGTCTGCCCCCAGGCATCAGCAGCAAACCCCCTCAAGAAGTGATAAAGATCCTTCGAGGCATCGCGGAACCGAGTCAAGTCCTCACCCAGGACAATAACGACGTCTGGACAGACTTGCTTCGCCTCTTTGATCAGTTGCAGTTTGTGCAGGCCGCGTCTTCGGGCTTCGTAGTTGCATGTCACTACGATTTGTTTCTGCTGCACTGCTAGGGGGAGAGTCTTGAGGATTGGGTTTGAGGCCTCGAAGACGGAGGCGTAGAAGCAGTCGTAGTCCTGAGTTATATGTTAGTATAGGACCGTGACCAGGTGAAGGGTTTGGGGGCGGCTAACGAAGTGCACGATGATGCGTTGATCGTCTCGTGCTGGATGTGGGATGGTTGCCATTTACTCATTGCTCATTATTAAGATGTTGGTTTGGATGAATGGCACTTGATATGGACTGAGAAGATGCAGGATGGACATGTGTGTCAGTATTAGTAATATACAGAATAGCTAGCTAAATATGGAAATAGAGATCCTGGATAGGGATCAGGATATCGGCATTTCATTGAGATACTGGAAAACAATATGTTCAGTTATAGACAGACATTCATATGATTAGGATGTATAATGAAGTATATAGAACATGTTACATATAGTACAAAAGACCCCAAAGCCGACGACCAGCGATGCGGCCTACAGCGTTCTAAGCCCTCTATCAAAGATCGCATGATATGGACCGGTACTTCTGCAGCCATTATCTAGGCCTTTTTCGGCCGACCCGGCGCATTTCTAGCTTCGATTTCCTGTTGTGACATGAAACGGAGGCCAGGAACACCCTTGTAACCCATTTTGTTCACGATCACTTTCTTCACGGCCGGAGGTTCGGGGCAGCCCATGCCTTCAACAGCCCACTTGTTTGCAAGTTGAACCGCGCCGGGCTTGTCAATACCAAGTTTCTTGTACCGGGACGATGCGGCTAAAAAGCCAAGGTAGGCGGTATACGCGCGCTCTTTAGCAATGTCCTCAACTTGGGACATGGCTTTCAAGACAGATCCTGCGTACGAGGGTGAGCTTTTGTTGATGGCCGCAGTTTCTGGGTGAGGGGTAATTGGGAACTGGGGGTTTTTGCTGAGGAACCATGACTCTCCCTCTGTGAGGAGGATGATTGCGCGGCCACCCTTGCCTGCACGGGCTGTGCGTCCCACGCGGTGGACGTATTGCTCGCTCTTGTCGGGCAGGCCGACTTGAATGACTAGATCGACATTTGGAAAGTCCATGCCACGACCAACAACATCTGAGGCGAACAGGACTCCAGATTTGGCCGCTTTGAACTCTGCCGTTGCGGCTTCGCGATGCTTCTGGCTAAGCCTAGAGTGCATTTCCAACACGGGCAATGAGAGTAGGCCTTTGGAAAACACATCGTAATAGAGAGCAGTCAAGTTTGCGGTGGAGGCAAAAACAATGATCTTTGAGTTCTTCTTGGTTTCGTGCTCCAAAAGGGAGGCAAGTGTAGGGACGGAATCTAGCACAGACGGCATAATAACATGTTGCTGTGAGATTCGTTCAATTGTGGGCGTTTCGTTCTCATCAATTGTTGAGATGCTTTTGTATCCGTGGTCCAACACCACACTAAGCACATCCTTGACCGAGGGCGGAATGGTGGCCGAGAAGCACATACCTTGCCAGCCGGTTCTCTTTGGCGGCAGGGCCGCTAGAATCTGCTTGACACTTACCAAAAACCCAGTTTCAAGCATTGTGTCTGCCTCATCAAGAATGAGAGTCTTCATATTGGAGAACTTCATGGCAGCTTCAGGTTCACTTAGATAGTCCAGCAACCGACCTGGTGTAGCGACAAGGACCGACGGGTTTCCATTTAAGAATTTGTTCAAGTTTGAGGATCTAGCCCTCCCTCCAACAGCAATATGGCACTCCAGAGGCCGGTCAAGCGTCGATGTGAGTTCGTCACACGACTTGGCAATCTGCTGTGCGAGTTCTCGTGTCGGGGCAATAATCAGAGTAGAGATCTGGCCCCTAGGCACTTTAGCTGCACCGTTCAAGATGCTGTGCAGGGTCGGCAGCAAGAAAGCAACCGTCTTTCCAGTTCCAGTTTTCGCCTGGACAAGGCAGTCGCTGCGCCAGTCTGGGAGCTCAGTCAGAACGCGCTGCTGAACAGGCGTCATTTGCTTGAACCCGAGCACATTGACGGCATCCAAGAGCTTCGAGTCTAGTCTACCATTAAGCGCGGTGTATGGCTGAAGGGCATCATTAGTCGATTTGCTGGAAGTGTTGACAAAGGTTCTGTATTGGCTTGTTGGTAAAGCCGGCCGGACCGGCATGTTTGAGGTGACTCTAGGCATCAGACAACTTCTAGCACGTATTGTTCGTGCCCACATGGCCAATTGGATAATTTTGACCTAAAAGTCTGATGAAATGGCGGCTCTTAGGGGGATTGAAGAGGCCTTTGTTGACAGAAATTTCCAAACGCCAAGGATGCTCCAGATCATGTGACCTGTATAGATCTGCAGCTGCAGGACATGCGAGACCCTTAAGTCTTAGCTGACGTCCCATATTGCTGGTTCTGACAGGGATTCATGATCCGGAGTCCAATCAACGAGTATCTGCGACGTTTGAAGAGCATTTGTCAGTGGCTGAGGCTTTTGGCCCCATACTAGATGGACGCCCGGACGGGGCTGTGCTTTTCAACTTCTCTTTTATAAGATACAATGTCAGCCTTTTTCAGCAAGCGGATCACATCAAAATGCCTCAAACACGCGCCACATCCGGTCCGCATCTCGCTATCATTCTTGAGCAACCGCTCAACAAACAACCCCATAGTCCGGGCGACATAATCCGCGGCCGAGTGCATCGACGGGTACCGGGAGTAGCACCAGAGGTAAGAGTCACAGTGACAATCCACGGACGAACAAAATCCAAGGTTGCCGTCAGAAGAGGCCAGCATACGCACTGGTACCGGACATCCATAAACACTCTAAGCGCGCCAGTCGAGACCCAGGTCCTGGCAGCTGGAGCACCGCTACATATCCCTGCAGGCAGCGCGGGTGAATCATGGCCATTTGCTATCCAAATCCCGCCGTTTGTTAATGACATCCGGAGCGAGTGGCAACGAAAGTATTTTCGGTCGCCCGGAGGCTCGCCTGAGACGCCGTTTCCTCCGCCAGGGACGTTCAGTTTCGACAAGGAGTCATTTCTCGCTGGCAAGGTATGCAGTGCATTTACAGAGTACTATGTGCAAGCAAGGCTTGAGCTGCGGCATGCGCACAAGGGAAGGATGACTCGAGACTCCCATACAGCAATTGCGCCTTTTCCATTGCGGAATGTTCAGCCTGGACCGCCTATTGCGGATTTTGATATGAGGCTTTGTCGGCGGCAGGAGACTATATCTGCCTACAACCTTGTTCCTGGCACCGGAGAACTCAGCTTTGGACAGAAGACGAGGCAGATATTTGCTTCGTCCAAGGTCCCGAGATTGACATTTAGTGTCACCCTTTCTCTTCCTGAGACATTGCAGGTTGGGAATAAGGGCATTATACCTGTGACGCTTGGCGTTATTCCTGTCAATCGCTTGACGAGCGATATCATCCATGATGTTCCGCAAACCATCAGGATCAAATCATTCAATCTCCGCGTGAAGGCATATACGGACGTACAAGCTGAAAAACATAGCTTTTCCGATTCAGGAAATGAAATACGACTTATACCAGTCACCAACTCCTTGTCATTATTGAATGGCAGCCAAGGGATTACGATCCCTGTGACTCCGGGGCAAGGAATTGAAGCTCAGTCTGCGCCGATAGAGCTAGGCCAGCTGCTAGGTATCCGAGTACCTACAAGCAACCTGGAACCAGACTTGATCACGTATAACATCTCTCATACACATCAATTGAAGTGGGAGTTGGGGGGTCTTGTCGCAGACGAGCACTTCAAGATGAACGGTTCGCAGGCTGTCAGGGTGTTGCCGAACGCTGGCACGGACGGGGAATTGCCGGAATACAGCAAGGGGAAAGAAGCGCTGCCGAGTTATGGCGAAGCGGTGAATGCGTGATACTGTTTGAAGAAGGTTACCACTATCTTCGTCTTATTCTTAGCAGCGGGAGATGGGCATTCTCCACTCTGGGGAAGTCTACGTACACTCCAGGCTGCAGTGTTGTATATGATTGATACCCTCATAATATTGTATAGTAGTTAATGATTAACTGTCAAGACCAGCTACTCAACACTTTGGTGTTTGACTCGGAATTAAGTCTCGTTGAAGAGATTTCTGGTGGAGGCGAGTCTATAACACAGCGTTGTATAGTCTAGACTCCATCTGCCCGCGCTATAATTAGAACTGCCACCGCGATCGTCGGAGGCGACAGACGGCGATCATGTTGAGTAAGTTGGTATTCTGTTGGATAGAAGAACAAAATGGAATGCGTTTGCCTCTTCTTATAAGTCTGCAGAGACAGAGCGTGCTGATGCTCAAGCATTCACAGTGGGAGTGCTATAATTAAATCGGCGTCATCATTTCTAAATCGGGAAATCCCCAAGCGCCCACTCAATCTCCATCGTCTTCCACTCCCAACCGTCTCTTTTTCTTCTCCCCCCTCCCTCGTCCAATTTCATCGATCGCTCTCGCTGAATTTTGGCCACTGCTCAAACAATCCAACAGACCAGATGGCTTCTCGTTTCATATAAGCTGCTCTCCTCACCCTCAGCCACTCTAGGCTCTCTTCAAAGCGCTCACATGCGGGGCGCACTGCCATCTACTCTCGTCTCTCGCCAATCCTTCTGTGACTCTGCGTCAGCGTCTATTCCGGCTCTTTGTCTTTGTTCTCTCGTCTTATCATCATCCTAATATTACTACGGCGAATCGCTGCGGCCCTCACCGTCTGTCTGTCTGCGCCGCCTCCGCCATGCTCGCAACCCAAATGCCCCCTCCGGCCTCGCATTCACGCCTTCCTTCTCTATCGTCCTCGTCTGGACCAGAGGGATCTACTTCGCTTCCGATCATGTCTCCCGCCGTCCCTTCACAGCATACACACTCGAGCTCGACTGTACCAGTACCAGCACCACATTCACACTCGCCCAGCATGACCTGCGGCCTGACATCAAATGCGACAAGCCGGCCCTCTGGGCTCTCGCGTCCAAAACTCACCCTGCAAACATCGTCACTTCCTGTCACCTTTGGTAGCTCATCAACGGGCTTATCGCTCTCGCTGGCTGCCGGCTCCACAGCTTCTCCCACCGTCCGAAACACTTTCAAGAATGCCTACGACATGGCACATCCGTCTTCGGCAACGGCGTCTCCATCTCGAGCTTCAAGCTCAAACAACCGCTTCGCTAAACCGGCTTCCCCGTTTACATCCAGCAACCCATACCAGCTACCGCTCGGTGTAAAGAGCATTCTTCGAAACTCGCAACTGGAATCGAGTAAAAGACGGTCTTCTATTACGGCAAGCGGACCAAATGACTTTTCAACATCGCGCCGGGTGTACTTCCCGACGAAAAAGCACGTCAGCTATCGCAATCCATTAGAAGAGGAAATCAAAACGGTCAAGTACACCGCGCGACACTCAGACATTGTTTCAGAATCAGAGAATGAGTCATGTGAGACAAGTTCCGACGATGAGTCGGATTATTCTACGGCCAGTCTTGTATCCTCGGAAACGACGCCATCTGATGATGAGGAGAATACATCCGAGTCTACTTTGGACAAGAAGAAAAAGAAGCGGAAGTACCGCAGCCATGAGCGGCAGGTTCGCGCTGTCGCCTTGATGGAAGGGCTCCAGGACCCATACAACCCAACCTCATTAACACCGCAAAGTCCACTCCAAGGCCGCTTCAAGCGCCGTCGCGAATGGAGGTGGACATTAGGCCCACTCGAAGAAGTCGGCAGTACTCCAGATGCGTCGGGTTCCCAAACAGGGATAGAATCAGAGCAAGATTCAGAACCCGGCATCAAGCTCGAAACACCATCCACCACGATACCATTACTATCCGCCCCCAAACCGACACGACAAAGCCCAATTTCGCCGGCGAGCAATGACCCATCAAAACCCAACACCGCTCTTTCGTCAGCACCCTCAGACCCTCAACCCCAGCCTCCGCTGAACTAGCCGGTGGGCCCTCTGCATTACCCACATTAGCATCCGCATCTGCATGAACACCTGCATTACATTCCAGCTTACGAATTATGCATCATAGAGCGTTGAACTTGGCATCATCGCGATATTCATCGAGGTACTGCCCGACATTTTTAATTTACCTATTTATAGACCATCTTACGTGCTCTGCCTATTGTAGAGTACGGAGTATATACTGCGCATTTCGTGGGCTATCAGCATACATGGCCACTCGCGCAGATCTTTTTCTTCTTTTCTTGTACATAAATAGCAACCGTCTTTCTATATACTATTTATACCACGTCATAGTGGACATGTCATCATTTTCCAACACCGTAATCCATCTCCCTAGTCTAATGTCCACCACAAACCAAACAACCAGAACTTACTGTTGAGCAGATCTCGGCTGCAGCCCTAGGTACATGAATAATAAAGAATAGCCTACATAAGTACAATTAAACTCCAAACCTAAATGCAAATCAAACACGAATACGAGGCCAATACGTTTGGGGTGCCAAAGAAATCCATCCTTTGACGCGGGAATTAAAAGGATCAAGGGGGTTTCTGGAAGAACCTTGAGTGAGAGAGAACCCCGGAAGGCCCCGGGTCTTGGACTTTGTGGTTTTGTGGCTTTGTGGCTTTGTACTATGTGACTAGCTCCGATAGGTTAGGGAAGGCGAGGGAGGGAGGTATGGGGTATGGGAGGGAATGTATACAGACGCGACACTTAGTGATTACGGGCAATAGGTACGGAATATTGATAGTAAATAGAGAGTCAATTGGAACGCTGCTTGCTAAAACAGAGAGAAGCTCATCTGATATCATACAGTGCAAGATGATGATACATAAGAGAAACGAATCAGGGAATGAAAATCGTTAAAGCGTCTCTGCAAATGCCAAACCAGAAACGTATAGTATAGTCCTAGCAGAACCTTAACTGCCCGTCTCAGTTTCAATGTCTGGCTCTCTGCCCGACAAATCGCCACTAAAGCGCTGACGCACTTTCCGCAGGGCAAACTTAGCCTCATCCTTTGCGAACGACGCATTGCGCGCAGGCTTCCACTGCATTAGTCCGCGCTGCTGGCGCTGCTCACTGCGCTTGGCAGCCTTTTTGGACGCCGCGGCGGAGCTAGAGCCCGTATCACCCGTGGAGGTGCTGGCCTTGGTGCTTTGACTGTTTGTGTAGGTATTTGTTGTGCTTGTGCTAGGGCGCGAGGACGGGTTCGGATCTGTAGGGTTATAGGTAGCGTTGGTGGTGTCATGCTGAGTTTCGTGTTCGTGTTCGTTCGACGAGTCACTGGAGGATCCCTCGTCGTCATCGTCAGGAAGGTGCATGATGCCGTCTTCTTGGCCCGGGTTGTTCCTGTTCTTGTGCTTGGAGAGTTTTTCTTGTTCTTCGAGTTGCGTCAAGGGATCCTGACCGAAGGCACCACTCCAGTCGGTGCCCTCCTTATCGATCCAGCGGCGACGTTCCTGGGGGTCAGCGACCTTGAGAATGTCGCGGCCTTGGAGGAGGGACTTTTCGTGCATCTGCTGCGTACGCTCGGGGACTTCGGCGGTGATACTGCGCCAGCGTACACCCTCGGCGATACAAGCTTCCCAGGTCTCGAAGGTCTCACGGGAGTTGTTGTCGACGGCGAAGTGCTCGTGCGACTCGTCAATACCTGGTGTGAAAGTGCAGCGGAACCGGAGACGGCCGATCTCTTGAAGGTCCTCGAGGCCAGGGCTGCGCTTGTTCTCGACATTGTCTTCCGTTATGTAGTTCTGTGTTAGGCGTTTGCCGTTCTTGGTATGCCAGATTGGGATGTCGATAGGCATGTCTTCGTTGTCCACAAGGTGTTGAAGCCAGAGACACGCATATCCCGCGGCGCTGTGCTTGCCCTGGGTGACAAATTCAAACACGACGGGGGCTCGGTAGCGGTGCTTGACTGGAAGGCGTAGCGCGGTTTTGTTGAGGTCAAACGAGGCACTGTCACCGTTGACGCTACATACATGTCGCGGGATCTTTCCGCTGCTTCCTCCAGTGCGCACGCGTATCTTGGACTTGTGCGTGATGCCCTGTGCTGTCATATTGGCGGACGTGAACTTGAAGGTTCCGACATCCCATCCGAGCATTTGCGGGGGCAATTTAGTCTCGACATGTCGGAAAAGAAGCGAAATGCGGATACGACCGAAACCGATTCCTCCGTCCAGAGGGTACCATCTGGTGACCTGAGAACTTGTTTGGAAGAGGTCAGATAGCTTCAAAGGGACAACACCTAGAATGGGGTCGTGCTCTCTGTATCGCTGGTCTCTGACAGTCACTGCAACAATGGCAGAGCGCCAGTCGCGCACAAAACGCTCAGTTCCTGCGTTGAAGATAGGCTTCGAGCTCAAAGCTTTCGCTCTGGTACGGTAGATCTGTTCACATGTTAGAGGCGAATTTGACATGAAGTAAAGTACTTACGAGTTCATCGTTCAACAGGATCTTGCAGTAACTGGTCGGCAACTCACTGCCTTGCTCTTCAGTGTTCTCTCCGAAGGGTTTGGCCGGTTCGAACTCCCTGCCTTGTCGGTTTCCATTGCTACCCTTGACATTGACAAGCTGAAGGTTGACAATTTGGTGCACGACAATGCTGAGAATGCCACTTGGCCAGAGGGGATCAGGCGGAGTGTGAGTGACGGCCTCCTCCTCGTCGGTGGTGATAACACCCTTCTCATCCTCAAACTTCGGGTTGCCCTTGAGGTTCTCTGGTAAGTCCGTGATCTTACCGTCAGTCCTCAGCTCGTCTCTCAGTTTCGGCTTGCCAAAGAATCCGACTTCCCAGTGTAGCTCTCCGGGCATTTCACTGCCCTCATTTTGGCCCTGGAGCTTCGAGACGTGCTGATACATGCGGCACGGATGCTGGATCATTTCACGGATGGGCAGTTCAACCTTGCCAACAACGTCATCAGCAGTGTGACGATCCGAGTCCCAGAGTTCAACACTGAGGTTCTCATTGGCTTTGATAAGCTCGGCATTGACAAGTAATGCTGCCGTCTCTTCCCAGACTGGGTTCAGATCATCAGTGATGACCCTTGTGCAGTACATAGGCTTTCCGTATTTCGAGAACGAAAGATTGATGTAAGGGTCACTGCCGCCACCCTCGCTGCCTCGTTTGTCTTGCTTGCTGAGACCAGTTGCGCGATGGATGCGAACCCACATGACACCAAGAGCCTGCGTGTCCTTCACAATATCGTCACCCTTGACCATCATGCTGAGATCCATCGTCATCGACTTGGGGGCAGCAAAGATACCACAAGCTGTACCTATGGCGTAGTTGACGAAGTTGGAGATCAGAGGAAGATTAAGAACATTGACGCCAGTCTTGAACATCGGCATACATCCAGCTTTGATATGAGGAATCCCAGCGAGACTGAATGTCAAGTCCTTTACAAACGGCGCCTCGGGGACCAATTGCAGTCTTCCACGGACGGTGCCTACCATTTCGATCAACTCCACAAAGATTGGGAATGGCATGCCGAAAAGTCCACGGACACCAAGGTAGAAAACAAGTTGCATATGCATGTTGCGAGCTCTAGCAGAGGCGCTAGACCCAAAGGGCTTTGCATGGTAAGCGAAAGAAGCTTCGAAGTTATAGAAACTGCCTCCCTCCTCCATGGCGGCTGCTTCTTGCGGATCTTTGTTCTCGATGTTGTCTCGGCGGGCATTCTCTTTCAACTGCTCTACATGCTCATCCGGGAGAGCGCGCAGACTCAGCAGTCGGATAGGGTTGTTTCCTTGGTCGATCTCTGCGATGCGCACGTTCTCGATCACTCCAGGTGAGGATGCTTGCATAATATCCTCGATTGTGTCCGCAACTGGTGCCAGCATGTCGGGATTGATAAGACCCCAGATAATGCCCAAGAATGAGTTCATCCACTCCACAGATTCCGGTAGTAGATTTGCTGTTGCCTATAGCCTGGTCAGCACTATCAACAACCAAGATGCAAACAACTTACGACTTGTCCTCGCATCTGCTCGCTACTCCATTCCACTTCTCTCCCACTGCGAATAACCTCCTGAGCCCAGAGCCACACACCACTGGTAATGCAAAACGCTAAGGGGATGAGACCCCAGAAAGAGGCACCAAAGGTACGGCCCAAAACGATAATGCCAGCCGCAATACCAATACATAGAGCATTCGCCCGCTTTTCTAGCTTCTCGAACATTGGTCTGTAGGAAATTGTTGGAGTCGGATGGAACAGGACATTTGTTCTTTCTCCGTGGATAGGGACGTCTGACGTTGTTCCCTCGGCGATGGGGTCAGGGGGCGCCGTGACATCCTGATTCTCTTTGTATTCATTGAGCGGTTGGTTTGCATCTGTCTTGACGGGCTTTAAGAAGTCAGCGCCATTCACTTCACACCCAGTGCTATCGGGGACTTACCGAGTCTTTTCCAAGATTGGCATTAGGAACAACCAACTGCATACGTTAGCATGACACCAATAGACAAAAGAAGGTACCATACCGTTGGATTTTTCACAGGATCCATAGCCGTCTCATCCAAGTCCTCAACTTCAATATCCTTTCCAGTCGTCGGGTCTGTAACCTCACGAGTCCTGCCTTGGCCGACTTTCTGAGGTCGGTGCGGGACGGCGCCGTCATCCTTTTGAGTTTGGCCCTGGAACACCTGGTCTTGCTTTCTTGCTTGCCTCTCTCTTTCGTGTGCTTGACGGTCCGCTTCATCTTCTTTCAGACGTTCCATAAACCGTCCGATCGTTGGAACGGGGTTGGCACCGCTCCAGTGCTCACCAACGCGGTGTTGGTTAGGGGAACTCGTCCCCTTTGGATGAGGAGGCATGCTGTGTTGGGTCCCAAGCTAAACGTGAAAATCAATTGAGTGATAAGCTGGTAATACAAAAAGGAGCTAGCTTCCAGAGCTAGATAGGTGAAATGATAGAGAGGTAGGCCGCGGATATGTCAGCCGAAGCTAAGATGGGAAAGCTCAGTCAAAGACGGAGGAAAGGTGATGAAAAGGGACATGTCAAAGATCAAGGTTACCAGCCCTATAGAGATTCAGACCAGCTACGTCACTGGAGATGAATTGGCTAGGGATGCGCGTCTGATGGATCACGGATCGATGATGAATGATGGATGGCCGCTGAGGTTCAACTGGTGGGACCGCGGATGATGTCACCACACCCAGCTCAGCGCTCTCCTCGCATCTCGGCCTCGTTCCTTTTGCAATTGAACCAAACAAATTCTTGATTGGATATGCTGATCGTGTATATTTTATCTCGCTGCCTAGTTGACTTCCATAGACTCGGATTTGGGTTGGTGTTGTGGGCAGATCGTTGCATGTCCATCTCATACTTACTGCGGAGTATATTCCCACATCTTGTCGTCAGCCGAGAAACCGCACTTGTCTAAAGCTTACTCCGTACAGGGACATTTAGCAGATATTACCAGGGTCTTTTTTTACAAGAAATATGCATGACTCAATATCGAGGCTGTTTCAGCAAGGTCTAGATTGTGGATGCTTCTACCCAGCACCGTTTCGTCATTCGATGTCATATTACAGAACCCAAGAAGACATCTGTCTGTTCCTATCATTACTCAATGGAACCTGAATCATAAACACGGAGATGATGGATCTTTTGTTGTTTAGTCTCAATTGGCCTCCAGTCTTATTTGGTCTAGTTAATCGCGCTGGAGGTTGTGCAAATATATATTATGCCATTGGTTTCCTACGTAGAAGCACAGGACACACTACGGAGGATGTACCGCTGCAATAGACGGCTGTATGGCTTCCCCGTGAACGAAATACTCCGTATGTGGTATATCAAAGTCATTCACTTTCAAGTAGACCTCTCGGCTTTATTGCTGGTCTAAGAGCCTAAAATTTCCTCCTCCCTCTCCTCCTTGGCTAGTCAGGTCATCAGGCAAAAATCCCAGCGAGTCTCGTGTCTAGGTACAAAGACGCATATGGAAAGACTACGAATCGAGAAAACCTGGTGAGATCTTAAATCACGACGAAGCATATCAAAGTCATTCCCATATCATATTTGAACCGCATCGCTGTACCAATGGGTGAATCCCGGAAAGATGGAGAAATGGTATAGAGCAAGACATGAGAATTAAAGCACCGTTTCTTATCAAGTACCTGAATCTGCCAGTCCGTCGCCCCGGCGTTTAGAGGCGTGGAGTGTCTACATACACAGCCTCTTTCCTGCTGGTAGGAAGCATTGAAGTGGTTTGGGAGACAGTGCTTGAGGCTTAAGTTTGGTCCCACCCGGACGGGATCCCGTATTAGCTCCAAGTCAAGTCTGACCTGTGATGCCAACATGCAACAAGCGAGGTAGTATGATTCGGTACCGGGCAGCATCAAGGTTCCCGCTGAGACAGGCAGTCAGCAGCTTGGACGGAGCCGTATTCAAGCCTGATATGGACTCCATCTAGACAGCTAAAGAAATATACGAAACAACAATATGTCTTTCATGGATAGAGAGGAAAAAGGAAGTGATTGTTGACTGTTCGATGTGATTCCGGAGTAGATCATGGCGCTAAACCCGATTTGGCGTTCCAGCATCGGCCAGATGATCTGCGAAATTCACACTTCAACTCCAACATCAATCTCCCAACAGCATCAAATTTGCGGGCAGTAAAATAAGAGGCCTCTGGGTTATTGTTTTTCAGTCTCTTCTAGTCTGCGCCTTCCATTTCAATATATTTCGCCCTTGACCGCGAATCGTGTCCCCTCAAACGCGTCTCCTTGGTCAACGCACAACGTCATTCACGTTTCCAGCTCAGTGTCGAATCTCGATGTCTTCAGCCGAAGAGTCTCCAGCTCAAAGAGCTGCTCGCTTGAGACGCGAACGCCGTGAAGCTAAGATCAAAGAAGGGGGTGCATCACGGTTAGATAAAATCACAAGCTTGAGTGGGCGGACACCCTCAAAAGGTACGACTCGCGTTTGCATAAAGACATCTTTTTTCTCAACCGCCTTTGGATTTGCCAATGCTTGATTTGTGGGTTATAGACTAACCAGCTGCTCGATAGATCGTGAAGACGCCTCCCCATCTCCTTCCCCACAACCTCCCACTGCGATCCCCTCTCCTAGCCCCGAGCCACGAGCAACCCCTCAGCAACCACAGCAATCACAGCAACCACCCAGACAAGCGCCACCGCCGCCAAGCGTGGAAGACCCGAACCCGGATGCGCTCCGTGAACAGCAAGATGCCCTCCGCGCCCTTCTCCGACAACCAGTCCCCTCCCAGCAGGATGCCGGTGAAGAAGAAGACCCAACGCTCAGACTCTTGAACTCTCTTATGGGTGGAATGCCCGGTGCCGCCCAAGGCGCAAATGCCAATGCTGGCGGAGGCGGGGATACTGTAGGAGGTCTGCCTCCAGGCCTCGCATCTTCGCTCGGCCTTCCACCCTGGATGTCAAGCGTGCTTGGCTCCGCTACGCGGCAGGAATCTGAGCAGCAAAAGAAGGCTATCTTGATCTTCAAGATTCTGCATATCGTATTCTCCGTGGCTCTTGGTATCTACCTCGTGCTCCTTACAAGCTCGTCCGTTGCAACGTACGGCAAGCAGCCACCACCTCCGGCTACGGCGCAGAATCCCTTCCTGTTCTTTACGACGGGTGAGCTTTTGCTGGGCGCGACGAGAGTTGTCATGAAGAATTCAGGACCAGTGGGACCCTTTATGTACATCCAGCTGTTGCGGGACTTTATTCGTGACGGTAGTATTGTCCTCTTTTTGTTTGGGATGGGTTCTTGGTGGAATCAAGGGTGGTAATGACCATTATTGTCAACTTTATAAGCCTCTGAAGGGCCTCTCAAAGAATAGACCGAAAGGCAATTTCGCCCCAGAGGGCTTTCACCATGATTTTAATTGAACGAGTCCCATGTTAATGCGAAAAGAACCTCCTGGCATATGGAGCTCTAAATCCCCACAGTCCCACGTTTTTACGGACTTTGTCCCTGCGTATACTTAACTCTGTAATGCGAAAACTGTGGCCCTGGAGATGGCTGAGATCACCCACCCAGGCCACACTTTCCCACCACATTTCGAGCCTGCCGTTCCCTCATCCCACAAGCTAATCCAAGGCATCTGGCAGGAGTTTTCTCCACGCTTCCCCATGTGTGGGGTTTCTGCTTCTTCGGCCTCGAGAAGCCGATTCATCTATATTTCTGTGAACCGGAATATCGTACAAGATGGTTTACAAATGGCGAACGAGATGAGAGCAACCATATCATACTATAACCGTACTCCGTATCGTCGTTCCGTGCTATTAGAACGATCTGCGGGGCACGACGTGCCTTGGATTACGGAGCATAGCATTGTTTACCCACGTCAGGCAGGAATTGTGGGGTGATTCTGCTTCAGTGGCAAGAGATGGAGATGCAGCAAGCACTCCGTACTCCGTGGATACGGACTAGATGTGGGAAGATCAGTGGAAGCTTCTCTGGGCGGTGGGAAGCTTGTCTTGAGTCTTGAGTCTAGGGGGGAGAATTGTGGGGAGACAGTGTCCGAGCCTCTGAGGGCCAAGCCTAAGCTGATATCGTCTCGACTCTCATAGTATCTCCAACTGGTACGAAGCTCCGTACTTCGTGTTTAGCTAGCCTAGACTAGGTGGTCTAGAAGTCATCAGTGGCATGATTGTATGAGGAGACGGCCATGACAGGCCACGTATGTGTCGAAGATCAAGGGGTAAAGAAACAACCCACGCTCCGAAAAACAGGGGTTCAAATGAGGAACAGCGCGCCGTTCTCTCTATAGCGCAGACTATATAGATAGCGCGATGAACCGTTGTGGATGGCGCTATCGAGATAGGCATTTTTCGCCATCGGCCGTCCAGGTACACCGAGTCTAGGGCCCGTAGTTTATTTACTAGGATCCATAATGTCCGCTATCAGTGGTCCCGGCTCGGGGCCAGTCTACGAGTAACGCCGCATCACACATGAATCGGATGATGTTTGTGATTCGCAAGCGCATTGGTGTTATCAACCTGCAATATACGGAGCAGCATGGATGCGACATTACCTGCCGTAGCTGGTCAAGCGGATCGAGGTCCGACCAAGCCAGGGTTGGGGCCAAACGCTGTTCTTTCAGCCAAAGACGCCTGGGACCGGATCCGGAGTAGAGGTGCATTTGTTATACGAGGTTCTCGCTCTTAAATATGCATCGCTGCGACGTCAGGAATACGATAACTCGGCGGCGGGAACCGGGGAATTGGAAGTATTTCCGCAACCAGCTGCTAGCGGTGAAAGTGGATGGCGCACTTGCTGGATGATTTTAAAGAGCCTATGACCGATAAGAGAATCCGACAAAGATGCAAGAGAAGTTGTCTGCTTCCCCGCACGTCTAATAGAGCGCATGCTTGGCTGTGTTCTGGTGATCCCTCCGCCCGGGGTTCCGGGCACGCGATTCCAGCTCATAGCCATGGCACACTTCATCCCCAGGCTACTCTAACCGACTGGAGTTCCCTCGGGCCCTGGTAGATTGGAAATAGAGGACGGTCAATGGGCAGAGGTCATTTCGGCCTGAGAGTGAGGCAGATCGCCCCGGAGCAACGGAAACGAAAAAGAAGCCAGGCAAGCCCCGCATGGCCGAGTCTGTGCTCTTTAGCGCCGTGGAGGGGCTTAGTGACACCCAAACCAAATGTCACTTGGAGAGGGAACCCCTCCGAGCCCGAAGTCGCTCATGCAGGGGGGTCGATCCTCATGCTAGTAGAGAGTCTACAGTCTACAGTCTACACTTTTGTGTATATGAAGATGTTCGCTGGCCATCATTTCGTTTGCATTCGTCTTGGGATTATGCCGGGTTCCTCATAAAATAATTGCTTTGTTACATCTAAACTTTTTGACACCCCCGGAAGCTAGTCATGGAACCACGAACCAGTAAGACGGTCGCCCGGAACAGGATCGACTGGGACAAAGTCGGGGTATTCTCGCTCGAAGCCTTCCATTGAGTCTACCCTAGGTTAGCTAGAGCCTAACATACTCCGTAGTCATATAAGGAACATCCCCTCCGCCGGACACCCGGCAGCGGGCCTCAACAATTAATTCCATTTAGCCTCTCAACATTTAATAGCTGCCTCGTCCTATCCTACGAGAAGCAGTCTTGTCTTTCATCTCATACCTTCACTTCACTCCTTTCACCTGCATCCTCCATCCTCCGTCCTCTGACCTCCTCTCCCAATCTCCCAACTTCTTACTCCCTCCTAAGCTACCCCTCCTTAGGCTCAAGCTACCCCACCACTCTTTTGGAACGGTCAACGGTGAGCTTAAATCCGCCCGCTGCATCCTCACGTGCCGCTCCTGCTCTCCAGACTCCCCACCAGGCTGCCGCTGGTTTTTTCATTCTTTTCTGTGGCTTGTTCTAATCTCCTTGGTGGTCAGGAATTCTCCAGTTCGTGATTCACAGTCAAAATGAGTGACGGCCCAATTTCTCCTCCTAAGTCCTCCGTGGTAAGCTCCAGCGTTGGATACGAGCTCCCGTGTCAGTTGTTTTCGGCTAATTACTTGCGCAGGTCGTCGAGGCCCACGCGGTCGACACTTTCCATGTTCCTCAGGCTTTCCACGACAAGCACCCAGCCTCCGGTCCTCACATCAAAGATCTAGATGAATACAAGAAGCTCTATGAAGAGTCTATCCGTAACCCAGACACTTTCTGGGCTCGCAAGGCCCGTGAGCTCCTGACATTCGACAAAGACTTCCAGACTACCCGCATCGGTTCATTGGAGAACGGCGACTGTGCTTGGTTCGTCGAGGGTCAACTAAATGCGTCATTCAACTGCGTTGATCGTCACGCCATCAAGAACCCTAACAAGGTCGCCATCATTTACGAAGCCGACGAACCCAACGAGGGCCGAACAATCACATACGGCGAGCTTCTGCGCGAAGTCTCTCGAGTTGCGTGGGTCCTGAAGCAGCGCGGAGTCAAGAAGGGCGATACAGTCGGCATCTACCTTCCTATGATTCCTGAGGCTCTCATTGCCTTCCTTGCTTGTTCGCGTATCGGTGCTATCCACTCTGTTGTTTTCGCCGGTTTCTCCTCAGACTCTCTCCGTGACCGTGTCATCGACGCTGGCTCCAAGGTTGTCATCACAACTGACGAAGGAAAGCGTGGTGGTAAGGTCATTGGAACCAAGCGCATCGTCGACGAGGGTCTGAAACAGTGCCCTGATGTGTCGACTGTTCTCGTCTACAAGCGCACCGGTGCTGAGGTCCCCTGGACCGAGGGCCGTGACATCTGGTGGCACGAGGAGGTTGAGAAGTACCCCTCGTACCTCGCCCCCGAGCCCGTCAACTCTGAAGACCCTCTCTTCCTTCTCTACACCTCTGGTTCCACCGGTAAGCCCAAGGGTGTCATGCACACTACTGCTGGCTACCTCCTTGGCGCTGCCATGACTGGTAAATACGTCTTTGATATCCATGATGACGACCGTTACTTCTGTGGTGGTGATGTCGGCTGGATTACCGGTCACACCTACGTCGTTTACGCCCCCTTACTGTTGGGTTGCGCTACAGTTGTCTTTGAGAGTACACCAGCCTACCCCAACTTCTCTCGCTACTGGGATGTGATTGAGAAGCACAAGGTAACCCAGTTCTACGTCGCTCCTACTGCCCTGCGTCTGCTGAAGAGGGCCGGTGATGATCACATCCACCACCAGATGGAGCACCTCCGTGTTCTTGGATCCGTCGGTGAGCCAATTGCCGCTGAGGTCTGGAAGTGGTACTTTGAGAAAGTCGGAAAGGAGGAGGCTCACATTTGCGACGTAAGTTTGATCATTCAATGTCTCCGTTCCTCTCTAACATTTGTTTAGACTTACTGGCAAACCGAGACCGGCTCCAACGTCATCACTCCCCTGGGAGGTATCACTCCGACCAAGCCCGGTAGCGCCTCTCTGCCCTTCTTCGGTATTGAGCCTGCCATCATCGACCCAGTCTCAGGCGAGGAGATTTCTGGCAACGATGTTGAGGGTGTGCTTGCCTTCAAGCAGCCTTGGCCTAGCATGGCCCGTACCGTGTGGGGTGCTCACAAGCGCTACATGGACACATACCTGAACGTGTACAAGGGCTACTACGTATGTTTTCGCTGTTATTCCACTGGCTTCGCTAACATTAGAATAGTTCACTGGCGATGGTGCTGGCCGTGACCACGAAGGTTACTACTGGATCCGTGGCCGTGTCGACGATGTCGTCAACGTTTCTGGTCACCGTCTGTCGACCGCTGAAATTGAGGCTGCCCTTCTTGAGCACTGTAAGTCTCCATTCGTCAAGGTTGGACGAATCATATGCTAACGCTGTTACTAGCCATGGTTGCTGAAGCTGCCGTTGTTGGTATTGCCGACGAATTGACCGGTCAAGCCGTCAACGCCTTCGTTTCTCTCAAGGAAGGTAACGAGACCAACGACCAGGTCCGAAAAGATCTCGTCCTCCAGGTGCGCAAATCGATTGGACCGTTTGCTGCTCCCAAGGCCGTGTTCGTTGTCGAAGACCTGCCCAAGACCCGCAGTGGTAAGATCATGCGCCGTATTCTGCGCAAGATCTTGAGTGGTGAGGAGGACAGCCTTGGCGATATCTCAACGGTAAGCTCATTACTAATATTTTTCGCCCGACTCTGCTAACGGTTTTCCAGCTCTCCGATCCCTCTGTCGTTGAGAAGATTATCGCCACTGTGCACGCCTCCCGAGGCAAATAAGCTATAACGACTATTGAAACCTCATATATATATCGATTAAAAGCGCGTCATGATAATGACAACCACCAAATTGACTCAATGCCAGTTGACCGGTCGAAAATGGGTCTAGGTACGCAGTCGGCCACGGCGCCCATCGAGACAAGGAGTCGAGCGTGATATATTTACCCTCCAGTTTGAGTGATTCCCATTGTTTATTGGACTTCGGAGCGGATATTCTATGAATGATTGCCTTGGTAGCTATATACATTATGACATTGATGGTATACTTGACTATTATATATTTCTACCTCTAAGCCTATTATTGTCTCCAGTACACTGGCCAGGTAGTTTAGTAACTTATCTTGAGCACATACACATCTTGGGGCGAATAATTCGCTACATGAGTCACTGTAAGCTAAGCCAGTGCGCAACCTGGTGAACTTGCTATGAACTTGCTGTCTGGTCCGGAGGTATGAGGCATATGAGGCCAAGTCACAGACCTGATAGGTCGGTGCTAGATTAATGCGGCCTTGGGAATTTCATTTAGGTCATGTGAGCGCATTGATCGAGTCAACTTCTGTGGCGGTGTCATGACTGGACAGTGATAAATCTGTTGTTATCCATTATTTAGTACTCCGTAGGAGGCAACACCGACATAGAACGCTCGATTCTCAGGCTTACCACTAATTGGCAGCAGCTGTTCAGGCAGCAAGGTCACGTGCGCAAACTTCCGACAACCGCCTAACCAGATTGGTGTGCTCGCTCTTGGCACTGCACTGCTGGCTCCGAGCGCGTCAGTTTCCTCACCTTCACCTCACTCCCTTCGCCGTCTTCTTCTTGTCAACCCCATCCTTTCGTCCTTCTGGACTAGTCAGTATCCTTGCTCTGACGACGTTTCCCCGTCAGTAGCTGGTGTGACACTTTTTCTTAATTCGGTTTTTCTTCTATCCCTCTGCGATCGGCCCCCGTTCGAAAAAAAAACAAACACGAACACATCTCTTTCAACACATTCGCAAAACCGCATTCATTGCGCGATCTATTCTCTTGCGCATATCAATCGATATTTTCGAACCCTGCGCTACATTAATACTCCAGCTGTCGCACGAGCTTGCAAGCTTTCGCGACGACTGCTCTCAGCACCCGATCGATCCTCGGTGAACAGATGAATCTATAATACCTTGAGATACACAGTTCAACATGTCAGGATTCGGCGGATTTGGGGGAGGAGGATTCGGTTCGAATAACCAGCAAAGCTCCGGCTTTGGAACGGGTTCTGGTTTCGGCGCGAGTACCGGTGGAGGTAGGTCCATGTCCATTCATCCGTTCTACTATCGCCATCCTTGTTTTACCTGGCCTCGCCTTCGTTGTCTTGTCTTTTCCCTTTTACTTCTTTCGTGATCGGTCTTGCCTTGTGCTTGTCTTCAACGTCGATCCGTGATGGCCCTGTACGGTACGGCTACGGCTTCCAACAGTAAATGAAGCCCGCGCGGAGGCCTTCGACGCTGAGCAGGTCAAAACCAGCAACTGCAACTGCGCGACAAGAGAAAGGATCGCAGCTTCATGACAGTCTCTGACAGTCTGATTTCCATAATTCTAGGCTTTGGATCTACCTCGTCCCCTTTTGGTGGGGGTAACACTTCCTCTTCGGGGGGTGGTGGCCTGTTTGGAAATACCTCCAGCAGCTTTGGTTCCGGTGGAGGTATGTGCTTGATGGGTTGTGTTTCGACCAGCTGTGCGATCCTTTCTCTTCTGCGGCCACTTTGGACGAATTTCCTTCGTTTCACCTATGCCATATCTCTCGGCTCTTTCCGTTGGCTCAACCCAGCGGTTTCCGCACTCTGGCCATCGAATACTGCCCAGGGGAACATCTACGAGCCATTTACGGGAAGGATTCGTGCCATGATGGCTTCTCATTTATGCGTTTCATTCTCGTGATTTTTCTTCTCTTTTTCTTTTTCTTTTTTTCTTTTTTTCTTTTTCGTTTCGCTCATGCCATGGCTTACCCTCATTCGATACTAATCTATGCTTCTCTTCTAGGATTCGGAGCAAGCACGAACACTGGCTCAGCATTTGGCCAAAATCGCCCCGCCACTGGCTTCGGCACTCAGACCTCGAGCACCGGAGGTCTTTTTGGAAGCAGCACTCCAAGCACCGGTGGTGGATTTGGTAGTGGCGGTTTTGGCTCCAATAACACGAGTAGTGGATTTGGAAGCTCTGCAAACACCGGCGGCGGCCTGTTTGGAAGCAAGCCCGCAACAGGATTCGGCAGCTCAGCCGGGACGGGCACGGGTACGGGCTTTGGCTCTGGCACCGGAACTGGCTTTGGAACCAGCGGTGGCTCAGGCTTTGGCAGCGCATCGGGAACCGCTTTCCAACAAGCTGTGCCTCCTTCTGATGGAACTGGAAGCACTCCCTTCAGTGCGTTTACTGAGAAGGATGCAGCTTCGTCTGTGATGAACCACTACCAAAGCATTTCATTCATGCAACCGTACAGCAAATACTCTTTTGAAGAACTTCGTCTGGGCGATTACAACGGAGGTCGCCGATACGGAAACGGCAGTGGACAGGCTGGTGCATTTGGCTCTTCAGCATTTGGAAGCGGCTCTGGGTTCGGCTCTCAACAGCAGTCCACTGGATTCGGCAGCACTGCCTCGCCATTCGGTGCTGCTGCAACCAGCGCACCTTCAGCGTTCGGTTCAACTGCGACGACAGGCGGTGGTTTTGGATCAGGTACCTCCAATCCATTGTTTGGGGCTACCAAGCCAGCCAACTCCTTGTTTGGTGGTGGCGCCGCTTCATCAGGTACTACTCAGCCCAGTTTGTTCGGGACTAGCAACACAACCAATACCGGTACTGGCTTTGGAGCTAACACCAACACCAACACCGGGTTTGGGGCTAGCACTGGTGGTGGGTTCGGATCTGGTGGCTCCCTCTTTGGTAGCAACAATAACCAACAACAAAACAAGCCCTTGTTTGGCTCAGGTACCGGGACCACGGGCTCAACAGGCTTCGGTAGTGGCTTTGGTGCTCAGAATACAAGCACTGCTTCACCGTTTGGCGGTACTGCAGCTACATCCTCGCCATTTGGTGGCCAGCAGCAGCAGACTGGCACGAGTGCTTTTGGAGGATTTGGCCAGAACCAAAACCAACAGAACCAGACCCAGAACAAAGGATTGTTCGGTGGATTTGGTGGAAACACTCAACAGGCTTCTACTGGAGGCACTGGTCTCTTTGGAAGCACTAACACCAACACAGGTGGCTCCTCCCTCTTTGGCGGAGGCACTCAACAGAACCAGCAGCAAAGCGGAGGCTCACTGTTCGGAAACAACCAACAGTCTGGAGGGGGATCCTCGCTCTTTGGAGGTGCGAATCAACAACAACCCCAGAAGAGTCTGTTCGGAGGTGGTACAGCTACGAACACTGGGACTAGTGCGTTCGGTGGTTTCGGAAACAATCAGACCCAACAGTCTGGAGGGACTGGTCTCTTTGGTAGTACTCCGAACCTCAACCAGCAGCAGCAGAAGCCTAGCCTGTTTGGCGGCGCTACTAACACTGGTGGCTCTTTGTTTGGCGGAAATACTGGGACGCAGAACACTGGCTCCTCGCTCTTTGGCAACACCCAAAACCAACAGCAGCAGACAGGTTTGGGAACATCGAGCCTTTTCGGAGGATCCCAGCAGCAGCAACAACCAATGCAACAGTCACAGCCGGCCCCTGGTAGTCTCCAGGCCTCTCTTCTAGAGGGCAACCCTTATGGAAACCAGTCTATCTTTTCTGGTCTCCCTGCGCCGACTACAGCCAGCCCCGGTCCCTTGGCCACCCCGCTCTCCTCGGCAAACAAGCAAAAACAACGCGCCCCTCTACCCATGTACAAGCTTACACCAAATGCTGCTAACCGCCTTATCACCCCGCCCAAGCCCCGCGGTTACGGTTTCTCTTACTCTACGTATGGTTCCCCGTCGAGTGCCTCTAGCACCCCCAATGGTTTTGGTGGTAGCCTTCTTGGTAGTGGAAGCATGCGCGGAAGTTTCAGCGGCAGCCTGGGCCGTAGTACTTTCAGCAAGAGCTTCTCTACTAGCAATTTGCGCAAGTCGTTTGATCCTGAATCTGACAGTGTCCTGTCTCCTGGGGCACTTAACTCAGGCAGCACGCGCTACTCCAGCAGTAACTTGAAGCGCTTGACTATTGATCGCAGTCTGAGGAACGATCTCTTTACCCGCGCTGCTAGCTCGCCTAGCGCCATCACCAATGGAGACGATGCCAGCTCTAGCAAGGTTCGAAAGAAGGTCAGCTTCGAGGGAACGGCTGATAACTCGACTGGTGAAATTGTACCTGTTGATACTCAGAGCCCAGAGCCTACTCCGGAAGAGCTGGGCTTTTTGCGCTCTATTCGCAAGAACGGCACTCCCAATGGTGTGAACGGTGCTAAGCTGGCGGCTGAGAGTCCTACCAACCCCGAGATGGAGTCAGTCTCCAACAGGAGACCTCTCATCACCGTGCCAGAAGACACCGAGAGTCCCTCTGGCTCGCCTAGCTCGCGTTTGTCCCTCAGTCCGGGCGTCGATCCCAAGCCTGGTCAGTACTGGATGAAGCCCACCAAGGAAGAGATCGTGAAACTGCCGCGTGAAGAGCAGAAGCGTTTCCGCGGGTTTACAGTCGGTCGTGAGCACTGCGGTGAAGTCACATTTGACGACCCTGTTGATTTGACCACGATTGACCTCGACAACATCTACAACATCCTAGTTGACATTGGAATTCGCAAAATCACCGTTTACCCTGATGAGGACAAGAAGCCTGCAAGAGGCAAGGGCCTGAATGTTCCCTCCACCTTGAGCATCCAAAATTCTTGGCCGCGCCGCGACAAGAGGCATCCTAACGCGTCACTCACCAGCGGTCCGCTCTTTGAAAAGCACGTTGACCGTTTGATGAAGGTTACCGACACTGAATTCGTCAAGTATGACAAGGAAACTGGAACCTGGGTGTTCCGCGTGGCTCACTACACGACATACGGACTTGACTATGATGAAGAGGAAGAAGAAGAAGGTGAGAGCCACAACCAAAGCACTGTGAGTGCTGCTCCTGACACCCTAATTTTGAACAAGGCTCGACTTTCAGCCGAATAAGAACTGACCTTTCTCTAAACAGATGTCCACCTACTCCATTGACGATTCATTTGCGAGCTCAATGGGGGGAGTAGACGACGACACCTTTGATTTCAAAAAGCGTAAATTGGTTCCCGGGGCGTTTGGTAATCAGGCGATGGAGACGGTAGAGGAGCAGGAGCAGAAAGGGTCTGAGAACGATGATGACGAGTCTTTTTTAGAGGAAGGCTCCACGGGTTCAACTGAGCAGGGTGACGATGAGGACGTCACCGAGAGCCAGCAGTCTGCCGGCGAGTCAGAACTTGAATTAGATGAAGGCGAGGAAATGGACATGGCGGGCACCTTTCCGAACCTTGATCGTACCGTGGAGCAGGACGATGAGGATATGGACACTGGTCTTACCCAGCCTTCTTTGAAACCCTGGAATACACCACCTAAGGCCCGCCTGAATCTTTCTGGCGACTGGGCCGAGCAGTTGCAGCGGACCATTAGCCCGAGGAAACAGAACCGTGATGCTCTACGTGAGATTCAAGCAAACGCTTTCAGTGAGCGGCCGCTTAACGACGACACCCCGACAAAACCTGCAGCAGGCAACCAGCCAAAGGGGTTCAACACTAGTATCGACTTGATGAACTCTTTGTTCCAGCAACCCCGCAAACAGGGACAATCTCCGCTCAGACCGCAAAAGCCACAGCCGAAGGGATTTGAGTGGCCATACAACAAACAGCCGAAGACCTTTGCTGGAGGATCTAACGAGATGAGCAAGGACGACTTGGACTTTCACCACTCTTTCAAACCTCGATGGGGCCCTATCAACTCGTTGATCTGTGCGAAGAACGAAATGAGTGATCATGGGTATGGAGACCCGCATTGGAGAGAAAAGTTGTCCATTTTCAGCGAAGGACGGGACATTGCCGTCTTTACCTCTGGACGAAGCGCGGAACCTCATGAGATGCTTGAGATTCAGCGGAAGCAGTCTTCCATTACTCGCATCGACAGCCAACCCTTTGCTCGACTTACAAAAGCCGATTTTCAACAGTTCACCAAGGCCTCGCATGCTGTTTACTCTGACCAGGAGCGCGTGATCTGGGAGCTGGCGAATATCTTGTTCAATGACCAGATTGAAGATGATATTTCGGCTGGCGTTCCTCCGCAAGTCAGGTCTAAGTTCCTGCATCGCATCAAGAAAGATCGGTTGAGCCGTTTGTGGGAGGGGATTGTTCGGGAGCGTAACGCGCATGCCGTGGGCAAGGCTAGCTCTCCTGAGGAGCGTGCCTTTTACCTGCTGTGTTCCCACCGCGTTGAAGAAGCTTGCAATGTCTTGATGTCGAGCCAGAACTTCCACCTCGCGACGCTTGTCTCACAAATTGGGCGCGACCAGACTACACAGCAGGACATGGCGCAGCAGGTTGTCTCGTGGCGGCAGCACAACGTCTATTCTGAGATGAGTGAGCCGATTCGAGCCTTGTATGAGCTTCTCGCCGGTAACGCTCTTCGCAGCGAAGGGAAGTCTGGTGGTGCCTTGGAAGACCGAGCATCGACCTTTACTTTATCCGAGCGCTTCGAGTTGGACTGGTTCCAGGCCTTTGGGCTTCGCCTCTGGTACGCAATTAATGATGACGAGCCCTTGGAGGTTGCGGTGTCAGAGTTCGCTCAGGATCTCAAGAGCGGACAGGAGCCTGCTTTCCCTTTGCCTGCTCATCAAGATAAAGATAGGGGCATGTGGCATACGTCTACCGATAACCTTGGCCACGAGTCACCTCTCTGGGTTTTACTCAAGGCGTATACGGCGACTATGGGTGCGGCCAAGGGCACTGGTGTTCCTGCACTTGCTTTGCCTGCTGCGTTGCTGCCGGAGTCTGTGACAGGCGACAAGCTGTCGAATCGGCTGTCTTTCCAGCTGTGTCAAGTTCTTGCCGCAGCTCTTGGACAGTTCGAACGTCTGACGGTCGATATTGGGCAAATGGACCAGCTTGCATGGGATTATGCTTGGGAGCTCGGTGCCAACGGAAACCTCACCCAGACCTTGTTTGTTTTGCTTCACCTTTCGCGTGCCTCTGATCGTGAGAGGGCTGTCAAGGAGATGCTTGCTCGGTTCGCAGCACAGCTTCCAGAACCGCTTACACCTGAAGGCTCACCTCACGGAACGTGGCGCCATCTTACTCAGGACCTTCAACTTCCTGAGAGTTGGATCTGGATGTCCAAGGCTCTTTACGCGCGGGATATAGGCGATGCCGCGCGCGAAGTCGACTGCCTTGTGCGTGGCAAGAACTGGAACGACGCGCATGCTACATTCTGTCGCGTTGTTGGGCCGACAGCTGTGATTGAACACGACTACAAGACTCTCGAGACGCTGCTGTCTGGCTTTGGCGAGGCCCCAGAGCGCAAGGTGCGCGGCTGGGCTAGTGGCGGCGGCGTTTATGAAGACTTTTTGCGTCTGGCGACGGCCCGTGGACGGGATCCTCAGCGGTTGAATCGGTTGGTGGATGCATTGGTGACGATGGGCGAGGTCATTAATGGTTCTGGTGTTGAGGGGCTGGAAGAGCGCGTGGCGTTCAAGGAGATGAGCCGTGTTGTTGCGGAGTGGACAACGCTGGAAGATGCAAAGGTATGTTTCTTTCTCCAGGTCATAAGTGATCGGATGCTAATCGGTTCAGGCAATGGAAATGTCGCGTGTTCTTCGTCTTCCCTTGACGGGAGATGCTCGTCTCGTACAAACGGCGGAGATGAGCAGGCGGTATTACAGCGTTGTGATGGCGGGGGGTTACTGATTGATCTGACTCGGCAATTTACTGGTTGAACTAGACATTCTGCTTCTACTCTTCGCTGCCCTGTCTTGTTGTACTGATTTGATGCATACCTTATCCTGTATTCTACTAGCTTGACCTTATTTTGTTATGAAGCCATGCTGGAAAATGTTATTAATTCCTGGTTACTCTGCATTGTAAGTCTCGCATGGCGTGTTAGATAGTCTATACAAGAACTATAAAAGATTCGTCTCTAGAGGTCAAGTCAGCGCCGAGCCCCAAGTGAGCGACATCAACAATCACCTCTCAGTGCATCAACACAATGAGTCTCTTCCCTCTGTCTTTCTGTCCAACACTTTCATATTCTGCCCATCCTCAACTTGTGAATCCCTTCACCATGGTCCCTAACAGATCTGGCTACCATCTGCACCATGATCGAGCCCGTCCCTGTATCGAGGAGATCTCCATCAACGAGGTCCTCCCCGCCGACTCGGTGGCCGTGACTTCGTCCTCGACGACTCCAACTATTTCAACTCCGTCCGGGCCTGGATCTGGATATCAATCTGGTCCTGTTTCTCCCGCTTCACCTCCTACCGAAGCTGGCGAAGCGCCTCCTCGTCCGTATTCCTCAACCTTGACTAAATCCCAAAAACACTTCATCCTATTCATTGCGACCCTCGTCTCGTTCTTCTCGGCGCTCTCGTCTCGGATCTATTACCCCATCTTACCAACCCTCGTGGAGAACTACAGCCTCACGACCACGCTCCTGAACCTCAGCATAACAACCTACATGCTCCTGCAGGGCGTTGCGCCGGTCCTGGTCGGTCCCTTTTCAGACAAATACGGTCGACGTGCAGGATACATTCTCTGTTTGGTGATCCATATCCTCTCGAACATCTGTCTCGCGATACAGAACTCGTATCCCGCTCTCATGGTTCTTCGTGGTCTCCAGGCACTTGGAGCAAGTGGACTAGTCAGTTTGGGTTATGTCGTTGTGTCTGATATAGCAGCTACTCCCAAAGAACGACAGAAATTTACGCCCATATTAGCTGGGGGCGTTCTGTTTGCTGATATCTTGGGGCCTGTGCTTGGTGGGTTGCTGGGTAGGTATGCTGGCTGGAGAAGTGTGTTTTGGTTTCTGGCTGCTGCTGCTGGAGGGCTTATGCTTGTTTATTGGCTTTTTGTGCCGGAGATGAAGAGGAGTGCTATTGTTGTGGCTGGGAATGGGGATCAGGGAAGAGTGGTGAAAATGTGGTGGATGGTTGAGGGGATCAGATTGCTGAAGAGGGCCGACTTTACCGACGATGATAACAATACCATTCCAACACGAGCACAACGCATCTCCTCCAACCCTCGTGAGGCAGTATCAATTCTCCTTGAGCCGACTGCCTTCATTCTCATATTGTCCATTGGCCTCCTCATGCTCATGAACATTGCTTTCCGCACGAGCACTCCGACACTTTTCTCTGAGATCTACGGGTTCGACAGCCTCCAGATCGGTCTTTGCTTTCTGTAAGTCTCCCTCTTTGCTCTTGGTGTGTTTGTGTAGACACTAATTAATCAGTCCCCTTGGAATCGGAGCCTCCATAGGTGCGATCTGCAATGGCTATCTTCTGGATTGGAACTATCGTCGGCATGCCGGACAACTCAACCTCACTGAGACCTCCAACCCAGAAGAGCCCGAGCCAGGGGCAGAGGTAGAGACAGAGAGAACCATTTCCCAAGCTGATCTCCCAACCATTTCCCTCGAAAAAGCCCGTCTCCAGCCCCTCGTCCCTCTGTTACTCCTCACTATCTCAACAATAACCCCGTACGGCTTCGTCCTCTCCCGAACCCAGAACTCAGGAACAAACCTCTCCATTGCTATTCCTTTGGTGTTGCAAGCGCTCAACAGCTTCGCTCTATCCGCATGCGCAAACACGCTGACCACCCTCCTGATTGACCTCTTCCCTTCTCAACCGGCCACTGCCGCAGCAACAGCAGCGAAGCTTGTCCAGTGCTGGCTTGGTGCCATCGGGGCGGGTGTTGTGCAGGATATGCTTCTGGGGTTGGGAAGGGAGTGGTGCTTTGTTTTGCTAGGGGGGTTGGTGGCTTTGGCTGGGCTTGGAGCGTGCGTTATATAGGTGCAGGGGGAGACATGGAGGGAGAACAGAAGGGAGAGACGTCCAAGGAGTGATGAGGGTGAGGTTGAGAGGACAATGGAAGAGACAGGTAGAGGGATGGGAAGGATTCGAACAATGCGCCTGAAGATGTTGGAGACGGTGGTGTTTATCTGATGGACTGATGGATTTCTGGATGTTTCATGCTGGATTGTGGGTTTCTGTTCGCATTGAGGCTTGTATAGTTAAACAAAATATAGTCAGATAATGCTTGGACTTTAAGTAATCAAGTCAAGTCTATTCATGCATTTTCCTAAATTATCCATATCGAAAGAAGAGAATAAACCAGACAGATGAAGAAATAGTAACCACTACCATAGCCAACGCCGCAGCCCAGATTGAACAGATACAGTAGTAAACAAGAGCAACATCCTTCGAATCGACCTATAATATTGTATACAACAAACCCCCACTCTACCATTCGTAACAGAGAACGAGCCATCTCGGTTCGGCACTCATTTCTTGCGACCCCTTGACTTGGTCGGCTGAGTTGAGGATGAGCGCGACGTATTCGCCGAGTTCCCTTTGCCGCCTTTAACGGCTTTGACTTGCTTGTTCTGCGTCTGTTAGTCAAATAAAACGAAAGATTGGAAATATGATGGCACTTACAACAGCGCCCTTGGTTTTCTTTTTCGCCGGGGCCTCATCCTGTTCATCGACCTCATCGTCCTCACGGTCCCGACCACGGCCCTTTCCATCGCCATTGGCCTTGCTCTCTGGCTCGAACTCCTTAGCAACAGTATTCAAAAGGGTCGTGCAGCGGCGACCAATCTCCACAGGTGTTCTGCTGAGGAAGAACCAGTCGAATCGGAAAAGAGGCGACTCGCGGACCTCGTCGCGGATCTTCTCATACAGGCCCTCGCCGTCGACACCATACTTGTCAAGCATGACAAGTAAGAAACGGTCTTCTTCCTCGGTGTAGACCTTCTTATTCGTTGTCGAGACGGTGTAGTTGATTTTCAGCTGCTGCAGAGGAACGCGGTACATTTCCATCTTCTTGCGGAGCATCTTGCGCTGGTGGCCCATCTTTCGCAGCTTCTCTTCTCCCTGGTCGATGACGCGCAGGTACTTGGGGAAGTCCTGAATCTCGGTGTATCGCTTCCAAAATACCTCCGCATATTCTTCAACCTCCTCAGGTTCCTTGCTGTCAACTTCAGTGGCAATGCCAACGTAGTCTGTGCGGCCGAATTTTGCGGAGCCGTTGATGAACTGTTGAAAGTCGCGGCGGTTCCAGTTTGAAAAGCCTTCTTCTGACAGCTTTGCTTTCTCCTCTTGTTCTTGTTCGGTCAAGGGCACGGCGTTGTCGATTTCTTGCTGCTCAAGATCACGTTCGGCTTCACGATCACTGAGCTCCTCTTCTGGTCCTTCAGGAACAGGAGCTTTGTAGCCGATTTCCTTGTGGAAGTAGGCTGTCTCCTTCTCTTGAAGCTCATTAAGTGCCGGTGGGAAGAACTGCCAGTCATGAATGGTAATCTGCTTGGGTGCTCGCGGAACCTTGGGCTTGGGGTCGGCTGTGCGCCCACCTGTAGCCAGGGCCTGGCGGTAGTACTTGTCAATGGAATAGAACTGCTCTTTCCTCTCACGCTTCGCAGGATTGATCCAATTGATACCAATGTCCTTCTTCTTGCCCGCAAAGTCCTGTCCGTTCCATTCGTACGCGCTCTCCGAGCTGAACTTCTGCAAATCGTCGATACCCAGTTTTTCATACTTCTTGCTGAGTTCTGCCGTCCTTTCTTCACCCTTGCGCAGAATGGCATCAATATCATCATCTGTCATTGCCTTGCCTTCTTCCAGGGTTTTAGTGCCACCCTGCTGGTTGAAGATCTCGGCAGCACCATGCTGAATCATACCAAGCAATTCATCCTTGGACGCAGCATTCTTCGCCTGCTGTTGAGCTCTACCCTGTTGAATAACAAGTTGATCCAAACGCAGCTTCTGCGCAGCACGTTCTAAAACCCTCTCTTCAATGGCTGACTCGGTGATAAACCGATAAACAACCACCTGCTTCGTCTGACCGATACGGTGAGCACGATCCATTGCCTGAAGATCAGCTTGCGGGTTCCAGTCACTGTCGTACAGTACAACAATGTCCGCAGAAGTCAGGTTGATACCCAGACCTCCGGCTCTTGTGGTGAGAAGGAAGATGAACTTCTCCGAGTCAGGCTTATTGTAGTCGTCAATGGCAGCAATTCGGTCTTCGTGGGCAGTAGTACCATCGATACGACAGTACTTGTATTCTCGGAACACACAGTAATCTTCCAAGATATCCAGAACACGACTCATTTGGGAGAAAATGAGGACTCTGCTTCCTTGTGCCTGCATGCGGCCGAGCAGCTTGTCGAGGATTGCCATTTTTCCAGCATTGTCCACAAGATGCTCATCTGTCGTATACGGAGGACCAGGCTCTGCTCCTTCAAAGAGGTAGGGGTGGTTGCAGCATTTGCGCAGTTGCATGACAATGTTCAAAAGACGAGTCTTGGACTCTTTCTTCCCACCCGCTCCGTTAACTGCATCGATATCTTTCTCAAGAATCTTCTGATACCACTTCACTTGCATGTTCGACATCGGGACGTAGAGGTTGACTTCCTTCTTCGGTAACAAGCTCTTTTCAACGTCGCTCTTCACACGGCGGAGCAAGAACGGCCGTAAAACACGGTGAAGCTGCTGGACCACGGTGTCCTGGTCCTCGTTTTGATTGTTGAACCACTGGTCAAAAGCCTCTGAGTCGCCAAAAACATCTGGCAACAGGAAGTTGAGAAGAGCCCACAGTTCGTGGAGGTTGTTCTGAAGCGGAGTACCCGTGATCAGAAGGCGATTCCGTGAGTTGAAGACACGGATAATCTGAGCAAGCGACGACTCCTCATTCTTGATTCGGTGGGCTTCGTCAATAATGATGTACTCCCAGGCAAACTTCTTAAGGTGTGACTTCTCCCGGAGAACCATCTCATAACTGGTAATACAGACATCAAAGTCTTCATCCAAGAGCCGTTCGTTAATCAGCTTGTGTCGCTCCTCCTTGTCTCCTTGTAGGACAAGTACGTTGACTTCTGGTGTCCATTTGTGGAATTCTCGCTTCCAGTTGTCCAGGGTTGACTTGGGAACAGCGACAAGATGAGGACCAGTAATATCGCAGAAGTGTCGAAGATATCCGATGAAAGAAATCGTCTGGAGGGTTTTGCCTAGACCCATCTCGTCTGCCAAAATACCCGAAATACCATTCTCGTGCAAAGAAACGAGCCAATTCAGACCAGCAATCTGATAATCACGCATTTCGCCCTGGATATACGGCGGTGACTCTCGGAAAATTGTGTTGGTCTGTCCGCCACTTTTCTCGTCCTTTAAAAGCTCGGCATCTTCCTCCTGCTCGGTCCGCCGTCTTCGGTCCACGTTTGCACCTCCGGACCGCGAAGAACCTTTGCGCTTCGACTTTGTTCCCTCCTCAGAATTTTGCTTATCGATTTCAGCCATAATCTCTTTGATGCGGGGGTTAGGGTTTGTCTCGATGAAATGACGGAAAAGATCTGTAAGCCCAAGTAGGTAGCGGAATCTCCGAATCGAGTCGTCATCCTAGAACTGCATGTGAGAAATAATGATGATGGTTGAGTGAATTTGGTCTAACCTTGTTCTCATTCAATGACCCATGCTTCTTGCCAAACATGTTTTTCCTCATTTGGAAGGCCTCAGATCTGCGCCTTCGACCATCGAGCGGGTTCGCGTCGCCTGCAACACTGCTTTCAGTGGTGTTCGGGTTTGTGTCAGAGTCCTGTTGAGCAGAGGGTTAGCTGGCGCGCGGAAGGAGGTTGACTTGGGATTGCAGCTATTTACCGTGTAGTCGGGTGTATCCTGATCCCCCAGCAGTCAGTATATGTCCAAAAGAGTGGCAGCGACGCACAGCGCCAGGGCACAGCAAAGAAACAGGGAATTGTCAACACACCGTCATTTTCGCGTCCAAAGGGTCGACCGGCACTGATGTAGGCTCCTCGTTTGCGTCTGTCATGGGTGTATCGGCCTGAGAGGGCGGATCGGAGTTTTGCACGGCAGCAGGCGCCATGATTGTTGAATGCGCGGTTGCGCAGAATAATAGGAGTGCTGGTCAAAGTCTGGCGTCTGATAATGGGGGTGGTTCAAAACTCAAAGTCGGCCGAACTATATCTTTAGTTCGGCTAAGGAGAGGAAAGGTGATTCAGGTATTATGGAAGAAGAATTGGGTCTTGACCCAAGATCGAAAGGATAGATAAGGAACTCAAGGCGTCGTTTGAAGCAGTACTTTGTCGAAGCACTGGATAAAGAACAGAGCACGCCTAGACAAGAGTCGCGCTGGGGCAAAGGGCTGTACGCGCGCCGGGAGTGCTTATGTCAGGGCTGAGTCATCCCGCGGCGGGCGGAAGACAAGTTTCCCCGCGGTGGGTCACGTTACCATGACAAAGAGGCGCAGAAAGAACCGATCTGACTGTCCCAAGAATCCCGTCGAATACGCATCTCGTTCGTGGTTCCATTTAGAGCTATCATTCAACTAGGACTCTTTGCTTGCCCGAGTCCTTTTGGCGCCCCTGATACTACCAGCTTGATATACGATCCTCCTTCGAATCCAGCCATAGAGTACCTTGTTTGCTTCGAAGACCTGCTCTGTTCCACCCCTCCTGTCGGAGTTTGGTACCGAGAACCAGAGATCTGAAAATTCCCGTCACTCATCGATAAACAAGTCAACCACGAGCCAACACAGCTGCCCTCACTGCAGCTGCAGCCGCCATGGACTCGATGAGGTCGTTAAACACCTCGTTACCGAGCTCGACACCCCGCCCACAACCTTCGGAACAGCTCCTCCAACATTTCAAGACCGCCGCTCTTTCAGTTACCAACCTCTACAAAAACGCTGCATATGTGGAATCGCAGGCGAGGCAGGCGGGTTATCAAGAAGCCATTGAAGACTTGCTACACTTTCTTGATCGGGAGAACCTCGGTTTGACCGACGGAGAGGGTTGGCGGGTTCGACAGTGGGCTACAGAACGGAGCGATGGTCTGGCCCATCACAGCGATGACGACGAGACCGAGAGAAACCGAAGTACAACTCCAGCCGTACCACGCAAAGGCCCCTCTGAGACGGAAAGTACTCGACAGGAAAGCAAACCTGTTTCTCCTCGTCGAGAAGAGCAATCCGCCCCTCAGCAACCACCATCGACAACTGCAGCTCATCCCTCTGAACCCGCTACCTCCGACCGACCCCCTGTTTTCACGTTCTCCGCTGGGCCAACATTTCCCCAAATCGAGGAGCAAGATATGGATATGCAGAATTCGGATAGCTCGTCACCGTCGCCGCAAAGCGAACCCCCAACAGTCCCCGTTATATCACGAAACGCTCGCCAGCAAAACCGCTCCGGTAACCTATCTCGACCAAATCAAAGAAGCTCTACTCGCGACTCTCCAGTTGGAATAGGCTCGAAGCGGAAGAATCAGTTTCCCGACTTCTTCGACCTGTCCGGGATGGGGCACAATCGCGATATATTTGGAGGCGGCAAACGCGGTCGCTTTTCCTAGGGATACTACTTCTCCCTTATTGAACTTCGATACGCCATAGTCACGCAGCGGTTATTATATCGATTCTCTCGGAGCATATAGTAGGAGCATTGCATATCACTGTTTCATGGTTTTCCTCTCATTCATATACACTTGGGACGTTGAGTTCTCTTGTATTCTTTCTTTCTTTATTTTTTTTTTTTTTACTTTGGATTTTACGGTTAAATTCATAGAGTCTACCCTACATGGTGATACCCAATGAAGCAGTTCTTTCTAATCAACAAATAATCATGTTCATATGCAAATGCCCATATATTTTTTTTCCGAAGAGAATCTTTAGACGAAATAGAACTGTACAAAGGGGATATCTCAATTGAACGCCCGCCAAATACCCATGCCAACTAGAGCTGCAGAAATCGTCGCAATCCCCAGTCGTCGTGAACCCATTTTGTACTTTGTAGCGCTATTCATGATCGCTTTTTCTTGTGCCCGTAGGTTGGCCATACCGGTCGTGTAGCTGTATACTCCGAGGCCAATGAAGGCAGCAGTACCTGATAGAGTATTAGTATTTTGGGAACCATACATCAAAATCACAGGTTTTGGCCGTTCATGACGGGAGATGTGCTCGATGACACTCACCAGTTGCTCTGCATGTGAAGCAATCTTCAAACTCATATTCCACCGGTGGCTTGGCTTTTGAAGACTGCGCAGGCTGTGCCTTCTCTTCAGTAGGAGTCGACATAGTTCAGAAGTAAAGGATAAGGTGATTTTGCTTGTTGGAAATAATTACAGATGCGACGGGGAAACAGTACCTATAGAAAGGCGGCGATGGGCGGCAGAAAGAGCGATGAGTTCATTCGATCGAGTCGGAGTCGTTTGTTTGCTGGAATTGAGCTGAGCTTCCTTGAAGATTGAGCGGAAGACTCATTGACACCATGAGCGGCGAGATCAATGCTCTTTACATATACGATGAGCAAAAGTTGGTGCATCCCACCATTTCCGAAGCCGTTTGCTAACAAACTAGCCAACCTCTGGTCGAGCAGGTCTATCGTTCTCGTCCGCCCTCCGCGGCGACAATCCGGCCCCTCTATTTCGCTCATCCTGCCCCGCGGCCGTCGCTGATCTATTTTCCAAATACGTCGCCGCCGGTGACGGTGTTTTCCATCGTCGAGTCCAACCTATATTTCCTAGCGCTATCCGAATCCGACACCGAGCCCCTCCTCGCGCTCGAGTTCTTACATCGCGTCGTTGATATCCTCGAAGAGTTCGTCGGAGCACCCTTGATTTCGACCAAAGTGCAGGCAAACTATGATGTTGTGGCTCAGATCCTCCATGAGATGTGCGATGCGGGCATCGTATGCAACACCGAGTTGAATTCCTTGCAGGAAGTAGTGGAAATGCCGGGGTGGATGGGGAAACTGTTGGGCAATGTTGGGCTACCTGGGTAAGTCTTAATTTGGCAGACTACACTATTGCCTCTTGCTGATCTGGCCATAGATCGTCGACACCGATTCTGGGACAACCTGGGCTCAAACGGCAGTCATTAACGTCCGGGAATGGAATCCAAGGGCCGGCAATTCCGTGGAGACGCCCCGGTGTCCGGCATACTTCAAACGAGCTTTACGTTGATATTGTGGAGTCGCTCACAGTAACAATGGCCCCGTCAGGGCGCCTACTCTCTGCCTTGGCATCGGGCACCATTGCCTTTACAGCCAAGGTGTCTGGCGTGCCAGAATTAGTTTTGTCTCTCACAGCTCCCGGCGGGCAGCATGCTCTTGGACGAAAGTTGGAACTACCTGTGTTCCACCCCTGCGTTCGGCTTGCAAGATGGCGTGAACGGCCAGGTGAACTATGTTTCATCCCCCCAGATGGGCGATTCATTCTCGCAGGGTATGAGGTGGATTTGCTTCCTCTTGACCCTCTTGGCGACCAACCGCCGAGTCACATGGAAAAGATCTTCATTCCGACCATTGTAGACATACGGAAATCCCTTGGCTCTGCGGGTGCCGATTTCGAAGTACGATTAACCCTTAATGCAGACTTCCCGGGCCATCCACCTTCAAATCGACCTGGAACCGGCCGAGGGGGGTCTGGGACCTCGACGCCGTCCTTCCTCGGGGGCGGCAACAGTAGCAACACTGGTCCGATCCTGGAGGACGTTGTGGTAACAGTGCCCATTCCTCAATCAGTACGAAATATTACGGACATGAAAGCCAGCCGAGGCGAGGCTATCTTCCACAATTCGCGGGGAGTCCTGGAATGGAGGGTTCCGACCAAAGATGCAGGAAGCATATCTGGGACGGCTACCCTTCGCTGCACGGCTGTCGGTCATTCTACCGACGGTCTAGAAGAAGATGGCGAGGATGTTGAGGCTGAAGCAGAAGCCACGCTATTACAAGGCTACTACGACGACTCAGCTGCAGTATCATATCAACAAGATCCGTTACCAGATGAGTTGAAGCCGAAACCGAAGAAGAAGAAGGTTAAAAAGGTGAAGAAGGTGAAGAAATCTGCATCTTCACGGCGCGGTGCCTCTATATCTACGCCTGGCGATGATGCCGACCCCGACGCCGAAGCACCCCAATCCTCAAACCAAGCATCCGATCAAGCCCTTCAGCGTACATCCTCTCGACCTCCATCAAATCCACAAACACCTTCTCTAACACCACCTCCACAACAACCGTCTACGTACGCTTCACCAAACCGATCTCATTCACCTTTCTCCATATTCCACACACCGTCCCGCAAAACGAGAACCCAGATCAACGCCAGCCTTATGCCGAATTCTGCATCTGTCTCGTTCTCCGTAAGAGGCTGGCTTCCATCGGGGATCAAGGTGGAAAGTCTAAACATCGACCCCCGAAGAAGCCGTGGTCTTGGTGAAGGCGTCAAGCCATACAAGGGCGTAAAATACATATGCGTCAGTCGGAAGGGTATCGAACGGAGGTGCTAAGCCATATGGTTTCATTTACGTGATCTAAATTCCTTCTTTCTCCACTAGACGAATGTGATGAGCAATCTAATTATCCGGGGCTTTTCGAGACTCTTGCTACTAGAATAGGTGTATCGTTCATCATATAGATCTGTTGGACTTGCGGTCAATCACTACGCTACCAGTGAAATGAATAAGCAGCTCACATCCACCTCACTAAGAAACCACACCCTGAATTGTAGACGCTATCGGCATAGTATTGATGGTATGATACAAACGAATCTAATAGCATTTCCCCTAACGCATGCGTATGGGATATATTCCCAGTTCCATCCGAGAAGCAGCTGTCAAAGAAAAGCCGCAACAGTAAGTGCGACTTGCCCGGAGCACTGGTTGAGTAATGGACATGCAAATGTTCTCTCGAATGGAAGGCCGAACTATCGCGAAGCGAGGGTTTATGGACGCGGTGGAAGGAATGGGACGAACAATGGCGGCAGTACGGCTACCACATGCGCTTCTCGACCTTCCATGGGTTGTTAAGTTCGAAGCCCTTCGGCGCCTCTGGGTTCGTCGATTGACCTCGCATGGATCCTGTAAGTCGTAGGTCCCGTTCCATCACTTTTCGCAATTAATTGTTAGCTGTCGAGTCGCCTGGTAATTGCCGGTGTATTATTGGCTGAATATGAAGTCACGTACTTTGCTGAAGAGATGTTAGCAAGCTATCTTTCCCTCATATCTGGAGACTAAGTGAAGAGAGCAAAGCCCAGTAAAAAAAGTGAACATTCTAGAGGCATCCTTACTCTGTCCCATAGATCCCTGTTCCATCGAGCCTTCTTGCCGTCGTTGGCATAAGTCTTCACAACTGAGAGACCGACGCCGGTAACACCAAACATCTAGGATCGTCAACATTTGCCTTTCGGGATTGGTTTAATGAAGAATCTCGAGCTGCTCAGCTATACAGGGCCAATGGCACCATGTAGCTCACGTCGAGTTCATAGGCAATATGGCACCCGACCGTCAGCGGGGATACGTACAGCAACAACGATGCCATAAGGCAGCAAAGCCTCGAACGGAACACCCATCTTGAGCTGTACGGGAGAGAGGCTGAAACGATAAAAATCGGGATCGAAAGCAATTGATTGACGTAGTCCGCGGAGCAATGAAGCCGGAGCAATGCGCTACCCTCGTCTCTGGTCTGCGGGCTCGATCGAGGTCTGGATGCCCGAAACGGCTTAGCGTATGATCCATCCGGATGAGTCAGCAGCCTCCCCATTCAACCTCACAGGTAGGAGAAGGGGGCGAAGACGGCCGTCGCCGCGCGCTTTGAATGTTGAAAGGAAATCGTTTGGACGACTGTTGCGCTGTTGATTCACGCGTTTGTCTATGACTAGTCTGAAGTGGCTGGTTTTATAGTGTAAGAGGTATGCTTTCCGGCCCAGATTACACGCGTTACGTGCCCATTGTCTGGACCTTGTGAATCCCAAGCTTTACTAACAGTTATTTGTTTCGCCTGCGCAGTGAAGACAACACTTCTGGATTTGCACAGCTCAACGGCCCGGCGCATTCAACATTGGATGCTACGTGTCCAAGGCCATTCGTTCATGTTCCCGATGCTCATTCCATGCGACAGCCCATGAGTGACGATTGATCAACTATCGGGCTTGCCACGATTATATCTCTTCGATATACTCCGACCGAAGCCGATTTACCAAGCCGATTATTAGCTGTTCAAACTGGCGATCGCGGTGGGATACACCATGCCGGCAACCGTGCCGACGGCTGCCGACGAATTAAGACCACCGGCAGGAAGTTACGTGGATAGTGATCAGGATGCTGAAGGAGAGGAGACCGACCTGTACCAGATGGATCAGCAGCTGCAGGACGCGGTGCACCGAGCATATTCGGGCGAAGTTGCGGCGGAAACAGGAACTGCAGATATCGATGAGGACTTGGACGCTGAAGGAGAGCTAGATTACGACCATTTTCCGAACGGCGAAGTCGATGAAGCCGAGCCTGTTGGTGCTGTTAAGATCCCTGATGGAGCCCCGTCGCTAAACAACGACGATGACGACGCGGATGCAGACGCAGATGAAGACCCAGAATTTCACGAACAGAGTGACAGCGAGGGTGAAGCTATCTCATCAAGCAGCAATTCTGGCGAAGAGTGGGAGGAAGAGAGCAATGGTCACGCTGAAGCCGAAGCCGATAATAATACGGTTCGCGGCAATTGCATGTAAGTGGTTGATCTCTGATACTAGGAATTTTGAATTAACAACTTCGATAGATTCTGCAATCAGGACGAAGATCATGACCCGAGCGAAGAGTTTGAAGAGTATATGAGTTGTGCTGTTTGTGGCGATCACTGTACGTTGATTTGCGGCCCTATCAGAAAAAAAGGCCCAGCCAGAACCCCGGAATCCGGCAGACCCTTACTAACTCGGCAACCCGACAGCTCATCGGCAATGTGCCCGCGAAAACAATGCATTAGATGAAGCAGAAGGTACGTGCAGACTCCACTTTATTTTCAACCTCCCTTACGTATGTATAATTCTGACTTCTATAGATGCTGGTCTTTGGAGGTGTCCAACGTGCCACAGTGAGAACCTGGAGCCTGGCTCTAAGGATGACGGCTCGGCTCGGCGGAGGAGTGGCCCGAAGAACATGAACAAGGAGCTTCTGCCAGCTCACAGTGGTGGTGAAGGCTCGGATTTCCATTCCATCTTCAATACTGTCAGGGTCGACGACGAATTGCTGAACAGCTCGCGATCGCTTCGAAAGCGAAAGACGCAATCCCCTGATTTGGAAGAGCACACCCCTTTCCTTCGCAAGAGACAAAGGCCATCGTCTGCGCGCACCGAACAAGCTGACCCGCTAGCCCAGAGTCAAGAGGATGGAGATGGGTTGTCACCTGTTCGAACTCGTTCGCGCCGTACACGAACCGATGAGCAAGAGCATTGCCGTGTTCTAGCGAAACAGTCTGGTAAGCTCGTCGTGGCTTTCCGTCTGGAAGAAAGCAAACTAGCGAAAATCCTCAAATCTCGAAGTCGGTCATCGATAAGAAATCGAAAGATTCCTAAACCACAACCGGCGCAACCTCCTCCTCAAGCGCATTTCGCACCCATAACACCTGCATCTTATTTCCCGTCTCTCCATTCCTTTAGTGACCGTGAGCTAGAGGAGTCGTCGAAATCCAAGCCCTACGGAGGGATTCTCTCAGAGACAGATGGCGATACATCCAAGACATTACCGTCACAACTCGATCGCGAACGCTTCGAGCTTGCGCGACAGAAGGCCGAAGAAGCATGGCAAAAACGTTTGATGGAAGCCGAGCCCGGCGAAACAGTACAACATGCTTCCCAGAAAGTGTCGGGTCCTCCATCTAGAATCAAGTACATTAACTTTGGCGGCTATGAGATCGAGACCTGGTACGCCGCTCCATATCCTGAGGAGTATAGTCGCAATCGGGTGCTGTACATTTGCGAGTTCTGCCTGAAGTATATGAATTCCGATTATGTCGCATGGCGGCATAAGCTCAAATGTCCCGCGAAGCACCCTCCTGGCGACGAGATTTATCGTCACAGCTCCATCTCGATTTACGAAGTTGACGGACGGAAAAACCCAGTCTACTGTCAGAACCTGTGTTTGCTTGCCAAGCTGTTCTTAGGTTCGAAGACACTTTATTATGACGTTGAGCCATTCCTTTTCTATGTCATGACCGAGTTTGATGACTTAGGCTGTCACTTTGTGGGCTATTTCAGCAAAGAGAAAAGACCTAGCTCAGCGAACAACGTCTCCTGCATCCTCACTCTGCCTATCCACCAGCGAAAAGGATACGGGAATCTTCTCATTGACTTTTCGTACCTCCTAACACGCATTGAAGGTAAAACAGGCTCTCCAGAAAAGCCTCTGTCGGACATGGGCTTGGTGTCTTATCGGAATTACTGGCGGCTCATATTGTCGTATCGTCTCCGGAACCAAAAAACGCCGCTCAGCATTGCAGACCTGTCAGAACAAACTGGTATGACTGCAGACGATGTTGTTTCGGGCTTGGAGGCTTTGCGTGCTCTAGTAAGGGATCCCGTAACAAGAACATACGCCTTGCGTCTTGACTACAATTACTTCGAGGAATGCATTCGTGGTTGGGAAAGCAAAGGATATGTAACACTGAATCCGGACGCGCTTGTGTGGACACCCTACATCATGGGCAGGAATAATCAATCACAATTTGATCGCGCTCCCATACATACCGTGGCGCCTCGGGAAGGACTTGAGGAGGAAGACGAAGCAGTCAAGGAAGCAGTTGAGAAAGCCTCCAAGCAGCTGGAGACCTCAAACCGCACGGGTCAGCCACTCACCAACGGGGCAACCAACACTGGGGGGGAGGGCCCTTTACCTGAACCTGCGGGGCCTCCTTCCACGGCTACTTTGTCCAACGCCAATGGCATGCAGCATCAAGAATTGGCAGACGGAGTAGCCAATCCCACCGAGCAGACAGAGACGGAGGCTTCAAGCAGCGTTCCCGCTTGGAGGTTTGAGATATACCCGCCTGTTCAAGCACCAGTCGTCAAGAAGCGCGCCGGCCGCCCCTGGGGAAGCAAATCCTTCCAGAAAGTTTCCAGCACACCAACAACTACGCGAACAAGTGGTCGCAGTACGCCTCGCAAAATGAACTCTCTGACAACAGCTACGCCAACAGCGAATGAGTCCAGTGTGCGGCGGGGTCGAAGCGCGAAGCTGTTCGATTCTCCCTCAATAGACTCTGCAAGCATTGCGACTAACAATTTGGAGGCCGATCAGCTCGAGCTCTCCGGAGAAACAGGGACCAATGGCGGCAAAGAGAACATGCCGAACACGGATGCAGCCGCTGGTCCGGACACTCGAGCTTCAGCAGAAAGTAACGATTCCGAGCGACTGGCAAAGAATCGAATCAACGGATCGACGGACGTGAAGGAACAACGTTCGGGCCCATTCACGCCGTCCAAGGGGAAAGCCGTTGGGGGCACGACTAGCTCTAAGCTGACGCGGTCGGCCAGTCGGAAATCAGTGGTGGAGAAGATCGAGATGCTTATTCCTGCGGAAGGTGAAAGCGCTGCAGTCATTGATGATCCGGATGATCTGCAGGGAAGTGATGCCGATGCAGAAGGCGAAATCGTTATGGAGGAGTGATGATGTGGTTTGTTGGTTGGTCAGGGGTATGATCTCCATCTGGGCTCTGGCATTGTGGGCGTTTTCTATCCTTAATTTCTCCTCTTACATTTATTTCGTTTTGTCTCTGTTGTGTCAGCAAGGAGTGGGCGGGTTTGGAGTTCTACTCAATGGGTTTCTTTAGGCTTGTGCTTTATGATCTACTACCACTCTAGCGTTGATAGGAGAAGCAGCCCTGTTCCAGAATTCAATCGATTGTATACTGACTCGTCCGAGCTCTAGATTCCCGAGCCCATCGGCTATTGGGGCAATTCTAGGAGAAGCTGGTCAGGTCAGTATAGCCATTTAACAAGATCCAACTTACTCTGTATAACTGTGTCAGCTATGGGTACGGAGGAGTATTGCTCGTATTTCGGACTACGTGATCGGAATCAATTTCATCCGGCCCGTTACCGTGTATCAGTGCCCGATCTGGTTAGCGCTGGCTTACAATCAGGACGACGATCGCTCGTGGTTAAGCATCCTGCAGACCGTGCCGAGTCAGCCTGCAGATGCACGGTCTGGAACTGGCGGATGGCGAGTCCACACTATTCTGCTTCCTGCAGCTCTACATGAGTTACACGACGGTTTGATCTGCGCCCGAGAAGGGATCGCTGCCGAATTGACTGCTTGGTCTGGGTCGGCTGAGCGGACCCGTCCTGGAAAATACTCGGCATCTACTCTATATGGAGTACACATGGACCACATCCAGGCTGCAGATTCAGAACCAAGGTTTGGTGTGCCAATCCGGTTCTCCATTGGGCAATTTGCTCCACGTTCCGCACGAATGATTCAGAACTCGCAGGCCAGATCGACTTGGTTCCAAATAACCGGTACGGAGCACTATTGTTGGTGAAGCGCCAAATCATTCGAAACTCTGGACCAGGCTAGTGAACTTTGTTCAGGCACCGCGTGCTCCGGGAGCGAATACGGCATAGTGATATGCGCAAGCTCGCCGAATTTTTGCAGGGGACCGATCCTCATAGGCCAAATATCAATCATTCAGTCCATGGCTAAACGCATCCTGGAAAACCCCCCCTACGGAGTACATCTCGACTTCTCGAGTTAAGGTCCATACAGATGCGGCGAGTCAGAGATTCCATTAGGGCCGATCTAACCCTGGACTGGGAAACGTGGAGATCCATTTCATAAGGAGATTATGCTGGCCCTGCACTGCAGTATTGAGTTACATTATCAGCTCATGATCTTCTGGCCCAGGGACTGGTTCTTGCAATACTCCAGCGTCATGCTCCACTTGCGAGTCAACGACGGATTTTCGTCTGCCTCATGGGCCATGGCATATAACCTATGGCGCTCGTCCCCAGGCCGTGGTAGACCACATTCTCCGAGACTCGCAAACCATCACTTTGCAGACGCACGTTCGTCTGCTCAAAGCCATTATGGATCTCTCAGGCATGGGCCTCTCGGCCTCGGACCTCGCGAGCATGGATATCCCAACATGCGCTGTACGTTATATTCTATTCGCTTTTGTGGCGAGGTACTGAGACCGTCTAGCTGAAATGCTTGTTCGAAGCCGTCAGCCAGTCGTCATGCCAATTGACTGACTTTGGCTGTATTTGCGCCGATGCGGCGCTCAATGCGCAGCTTCAACCATGTGTCTTGGCCACCTGCTCAGTCAAGGAATCATTAAGTGTGTAACCAAGTCGGTAATTAACGTCCGCCATTGCTAATAAGATATCTCAGCGGCCAAAAATTTCACGACAACAACTTGCGGCTTGCCAACAAGTAATGATACGACTGTTTTCCCTATAACCAACATTGTCGGCATTGTCGTCGCCATTCTTTCTGTGGCGATGCGCCTCGTCTACCGTTCTATTGACAAGCAACTGGGCTGGGATGATTTCACGATTGTACTATCATTAGTATGTACTGCCTGTGTATTTGTTGGGGAAAGCTAACAACGATAGCTCTTTGCTGCCGCGGTTTCTGGCATTGGCATTAAGCGTAGGTCCGCCCATATCACGGCCAAATATATTCTAATGGCCCGCAGTCAAGGATTACGGTCTAGGCAGGGATATTTGGACTGTTCCATTTGACGACATTCGACAGACGCTCAAGGTGAGTTTCTTCGAACATTTCGCGGAGACAATGCACTGACAACTACAGCTATTCTTTATTGAAGAAGAGCTTTATTGCATATGCATTGCCCTCGTAAAAGTGTCGATGCTCATTCTTTATCTTCGACTCTTTCCCAACAAAAGGCTCCGAATTGCTGTCTACGCTACCATGGTTGCAACGGCTCTATGGGGAATCATAGCCTTTTTCGTGCTGCTCTTCTCTTGCAAGCCCATATCCTACTACTGGAATGAGTGGGACGGAGAACATAAGGGCACTTGCCTCAGTCACAACAACATTCTCCTAGCTCACTCGACCATCAACATTGTCCTCGACGTGATCATTGTCTGTTTACCTATGCCCGTTTTACTGAAACTTCAAATGCCAATCGGAAAGCGCCTTGGTATTATTTCCATGTTCGCTGTTGGTATTGCGTAAGTTTTTCTATCATACCTCGCAGGCGAAAGCTAACAACTACAGCGTCACAGTCATCAGTATCATGCGACTTGTGGAGACAGTGGGATTTAACAGCACCGAAAACCCAACAAGTACGCCAACTGCTTATCTCTAACATAGACTTTGCTAACGGAATAACAGAGGATTTCGTCCCCGTCGGAATCTGGAGTCTCCTCGAGTTTGACGTCGCAATCATGTGCGCCTGTATGCCCGCATTCCGAGCCCTCTTCATCCGCTTCTACGGTAGAGTCTTCAGATCAAACGTCGACTCCAGGGGTTACACCATCGGCTCCGACAGATTCAAATACAAATCCAACTCAAAGGGTTCCAGTTTTCCATCCAGTGGGTCGCGCAACCAATATTCGGCAAACGTCACGTCAAAAGCACACCAAGACACCAACCACGCGCAAGAAGAATTCATCCGGCTCGAGGAGATCGATACCGAAGACGATAGAGACCGGTGGGCAGTGCAGAATACTCAGGGCGTTGCAGGGGCTTCAAGATCACATTCGGCTGCGAGGTTGGTCCGGAAGGAGAGCAATTAGCGTTGTGCGTTTGGTCCCTGACTTGTTCTTCTTGTGTATAGTTTATCGTTGTCGTCGCAGAGGCCAATTGCTGAACATGAGGATGTTTCTCAATTTAGGGCTCCTTCGGATGCTGTGCCACGTCCCAATCCAGCGCATGTCGACGCACGCTACAGGGATAGTCACGTTTCGTTTCTGCCCAGTGTTCAGTACCTAGCTGATTACATATGATTTATGACTCTAGAATATGATGCGTTTGAAGATATGGGAGGCTATTTGTACTATATATGTTTATGATACCATTGCAGTAAGTTATACGGCTAACAATGTCCGAGTCACCAACATGTACCCTAATAATATATTATGCCAATCTACTTATGCTAAGCCTTGGCTGTCAAAGCATTGTAATGCTCCCCAAGCCCGTACGTATGCCTATAGTATGCAAGCCAAATAACCCTCCTCGCCTTTTCCTCCTCGTCAATCTCACCATCCGCGTCCCCAGCCTCAATCTTCTCGATCCTCCCATCGCCCTGCACAACATTAATATTCACCCCATAAGCCCGCGCAATAGCCAGCAACTCCAACTGCCCACCCCATTCAGCGGTAAGCCGAATCTTCCTCGCATAGCTATCCAACGGCTCCTCCATAAACGCCTCAAAATCACCACTATGCTCCGTCAAAAAGTCCGCCGTCACTGCACGCACAGCCCGATACCCATCATGCTTCGGGCTCGCCACCGTGTCGATCCGCGCCTGCGTCGTCGACGGCAGCGTTATGCGCGCTGGATCCGGCCGGAGTCCCAAGCCCAGCGTATCTAGTTGCGTCGCGACCGCTGAGAACAGGCAATGCCCGTCAGGGTTGATGTCTATTTCTGTCAAGTTGAGCTTTTTGAATGCGGCGTCCATCGCTTCCTTTTCGTTTCCTCTGTGGTTGGTTTGTTGGGATGCCTCGAGGTGTGCTTGTTCGGTTGCGGCGGCTTGTTCTGCGGCGCGGCGCGCGAGACGGGCTTTTTGTCGATTCGGCTTTTTGCCGCGGGGGGTTGGTGTCTGTTCTTGTTGTTTGTGCGGTGGTCCTGGCGTTGAGTCTGTGGTATTGGTGTCGGCATCGGCATCTTCGTCTTCATTTTGAGTCTTCTTCTCCCCGTTCAACCCATTCGTCTTCCCCTCACCATCCAAATTCAAATCCTCCAGTCCATCAGCAGGCAGACCATTCGTTTCTCCAGTGCCGTCCCCATTCAGTTCCGCGATTTCGGCCTGGTGTTTCTCGGAGAGTTCGCGCTGGAGTTTCTCGCACTCGTCGTTGATCCCACGCCGGGTCTTCTTCGTCGCCGACTTCTTTTTCTGGGTTACGCGGGATTGTAGATCTTTTTGCTCTTTGCGGTGGCGGGCGAGGAGGTCTTCCATGTTTGGTCTCGAATCTCGAGGGTGGGTTGTATTAAGTGGTGTATTGGTCTGTGGCGGGGAGGGGTCTCTGAGTAAAAGAGGTCTGATGTGTTAGGTTCCGCTGCGAGTGAGGGCGCTAGATGCTTGGTGTCTATAGATATAACGAATTGAAGGTCATAAAAGTGACAAATGGAGTTTGGCCAGTATTGGAAGTAAGATGAAGCTGTAGAGATCAAAACTTGTGCCCCACGCGCGCGGCGGGCATAAATTCCACTTCCCGATTGAGCTTAGCGTGAGTTTATGCAGATCTATCGTATCTCGGTGGACTCGATGCTCGTGGCGATGTCGCATAGTGCTTAACATTTCATTATGGTGTGAACACTTGGATATTCTCATTGTATCAACATTCTCCAAATATCTTCAGATGATGGCTATACTATGTGTAGTATATACTCCGTGATCAACACTCGCCCGATAGCAGCGGAATGACGTTGTTCCATGAGCCTCGGCTCGTCTCGGTCTGGTCTGGGGTTCGGTTGGAGTGCCTGGGGTCAAGTCTGACTTGAATCCAACTTCTGTATATATTTGAACCTTTCGCAATCAATATACTATACGATATACTTTATTGAAACTATCTCTAACATAATGGATGTCCAAAGCTTATTCGACGTCAAGGTACGCTGACTGACACCAGTCCCAATCCACTCCAACCAACCTACAGCGTGGCTAATTCAATCACCACCAAAAGGGCAAAGTCGTCCTCGTCACCGGCGGCGCAAAAGGCATTGGCCGCATGATCTCCGAAGGATTCGTCACGAACGGCGCAACAGTGTACATTTCGTCCCGTGACGCAAAGGCATGCGACAAGGCCGTGGAAGAGCTCAACGCAATTGGAAAGGGTCAAGGAAAGGCGCACGCTATCCCGGCGGACTTTTACAAGGAGGAGGATATCAAGAGGCTTGCTGAGGAGCTTGGGAAGCGCGAGAGCAGTATGTCTCAACCTTCGACTTCCGCGGCGTGCGCTGCATTATGCGTTTGACGCAAGCAGGTTACGGAGTGGATGAAGGCTAATCATGGCTTGTTGCAGAGCTCCACGTCCTCGTCAACAACTCTGGCTCAAACTGGGGCGCTCCGTATGACGAGTACCCGTCTGCGGCATGGACCAGGGTCCTGACGCTGAACCTGCACCGCGTATTCGACCTCACGAAGCTCGTCACGCCTCTATTGGAAAAGGCTGCCACGCCGAATGATCCAGCTCGCATCATCAACATTGGCAGTGTGGATGGATTGAGGGTCCCTGCGCTGGAGACGTTCGCGTACAGCGCTAGCAAGGCTGGGTTGCACCACATGAGCCGGGTCCTGGCGAATCACTTGGGACGGAGGAATATCACGTATGTTTCTTGATTTCTATATCAGAACCCATCTTGGGATATGGGAGTCTTTGGATACTGATGTACACAGGTCAAATACCCTCGCATGCGGCCCGTTCCAGAGTAAGATGATGGCAGCGACGCTGAAGAACTTCCAGAAGGAGATTGAGGCCGGTGTGCCCTTGGGCCGGATTGGATCGCCAGAAGATGTTTCTGGTGCTTGCTTGTTTTTGAGTAGCCGTGCTGGTGCCTATGTCAATGGGGCTACTATTACTGTGGACGGCGGAAGTGTCATAGCTGCTAAGCTGTAGATCTAATTGTTTGAGCGCAAGATGTTCAATTAAAGGTATCCTTGTTTCGTGGATTCGCCCTTATGATGGCCTACCTGACTTGAAGGCCTCTTAGTTTGGTCTCCTTATCTCTGTGTTAGCTCACCAGTATCTCGCGCATTCCTCAAGACTATATTATATTCTGTTCATGAACCAGCTTATCCAGGTCGCCGTTTTTTTCCATCCAACATCATTGTATCACCTCCCCACCAACAAGATCATCAGTCAAGGATAGTTCTTAGAAGTGAAGAGCGCATCAACCATTTCATCTGACAACAGCACTTGGGCCTGTACCAGAGTACCCACTCATCCATCATGATAATGGAACCACCTGCCACGTGAATGAATACCATATAAATTCTTTCTTATCTGGAAGCTCGTGGTGCTGCAAGCCACAAACATGATCCGAGCTCAGATTGCCGTGCTGTCATCGTGGGGAGGCTGAGCAGCACCGTTATCAAACCCTAAACCAGCCGACCCGAACAACTGATTGGACGAAAATATTCCCTCTTACATCGTGATAAATCCGCAAAGGAAATGAGCCGACTACAACGTGGCTTGACTGTTTGATTTGTGTGGTGGAGGCGCGATTTATTTGTATGTGTGCAGTGGATTGCGGTAAATGCCTCATAGATCTCAGAGACCCGAGGGGGAGGAAAGCCTGGCCTACAATAGACTAGTGCAGTATCTTCCATCTAAGAAAATCGAACGAAGGGCAGAAACCCTCTTGCTAGACTTTGGCTGTGGCTGTGGCACTGGCTTGACGTGAGTTGGTCTAACCTGCTATGGCTTTCTGACTCTGATATAAAGCGTCGCCTAACACCCGTGGCGGGAAATCGAAGCCAGCTTTTTCTCAGTTTATCCATTACCTTCCTCTGTCACAGAGTTCAAGCTGCTCGCTCAGACGGGAATCAAGGAAGCCAACCAGGTGCAAACGATAGTGCGACTAGAGGGACAACCAGATATGTGGAAGATCCCCTTGAACTTCATTCTTCTACACTGTACAGCTGACCCTACCCGATCCGCAGATGTGCATGAATGTTGACTTTGATACGTATCTAGACGCGTACATCATCACCCTCGGGCTCCTAGGCCTCGCAGTCCTCTATCCCTATGGCAACATCAGCGCGATCGACTCGTACTTCTTCGGGGCCAGTTCGGCGACAGAGTCTGGGTTGAATCCGTAAGCTTGCCTCCCTTATCCCGGACAAAGAAGAGCAGGTTTGACTGGATGTCTTCTTGCTTAGAGTTGATTTGAAAGAGCTCAAGACCTATCAGCAGTTGTTCTTATACTTCGTGCCGATCATCTCGAATCTGGAGTTTATCAATATCCTTGTTGTCGTTGTGAGGCTGTATTGGTTTGAGAAGAGGTTAAAGGAAATAGGTATTCTTACCTTCTTCTTATCGTAGCTTTGCTCTGCTGATAGCTTTATTAGCACCATCTGTCCTTCAACCGCGCCGAGAAGCAATCGAACGGAAAGATGCTGGGGGTGATCTGGAGACTCAAGCTGATAAAGTCGAAAGGAGAGCAGCGTCCGTTGATCAAAGATTTGAGGAAAGACCCGCTGAGGAGTGAGTATTGCTTGAGATGTCGTTTAGAGTCACGCTGACCATGTCAAGGGGACAAGCCAAAGACGCAACTGAACCGCCGGACCTTCTGGAATTGGAGCCACTATCTCAAACGCGTTCGAGGCCAACAATAACCTTTGACGAGACATCTAAGGCTTTGTATATCCCTTCGCCCTGGGAACGGGATAGAGGCCAGCCTATTGTAGAGGTTGATCAAGTCCATGGGGAAGACAGTGCGTTTGTTCCCCGAGAAATTCAATTTAACGCCATCTGACAGGACAGACGATGACGCGGGAGACAACGCAAAAGGTCGACAGCTCAGTGACTTATCCCTATATAGAGTTGCAGCTGTACAATTCGCACCGAGTATTAGCAGCGCTCGTGGGTCGAAAATACGCCCAGCGGTCTCGCTTTCCAGAGATGCGAACCTGCCAGGGCTCTCGTCACAGGCCACCCTAGGGAGAAACTCGCAGTTCTTGAACCTGACACTGGAAGATCGAGAGCGGCTTGGTGGTGCTGAGTATCGTAGTCTTCGGCTGCTGCTGAAGATTGTGATAGGTAAGTCATGGCGCGCAAGCTTATGACCTGCTAATACCGGCAGGGTACTTTTTCGGACTTCATATAATTGGTGCCATATGTTTGGCCGCGTGGATTCACCACGCAAACCCTAAGTATCGCAACTATCTTGATGAATGCGCCCAGAACCACACCTGGTGGTACGTGACGCCGTAAAGCACATTCGACTTAGGCTGACTCCTTTAGGGCGTTTTACTCATCACAAACGATGGCGAATAATCTAGGATTGACCTTGACACCAGACTCAATGATATCCTTTCAAGACGCTGCGTTCCCAATGTTCGTTATGAGCTTCGTCGCTTATGCGGGGAACACGCTCTATCCGGTTTTTCTAAGACTCGTTATCTGGGCCATGTTCAAATTGTCCCCGGATAACTCATCATTGAAAGAGCCGCTCAAGTTCCTCCTGAGCTACCCCCGTCGTTGTTACGTCCTTCTCTTTCGCAGCAAACCAACTTGGGCGTTGGCTGGAATTATCTTTGCCCTCAACTTCGTCGACGTTCTTTTGATTATCCTCCTGGATCTTGATAACCCAGCCGTAAACAGTGTCGCGCCGGGACCACGAGTTATGGCAGCGATATTCCAAGCAGCATCGGCACGACATACAGGTACAATCTCGTTCAATATAGCGGACGTGAACCCGGCTGTTCAGTTCAGTTTGCTGGTCATGATGTACATCGCCGCGTTTCCCATTGCAATCACTGTTCGTGCTTCGAACATATACGAAGAGAAGGCACTTGGAGTATATCATACTGAGCCGGAGACAGATGAGAACAACGGTAAAACTTATCTCTTGGCCCATATACGGAACCAACTCAGCTTCGACCTCTGGTATATTTTCCTGGGTATTTTCTGTATCTGCGCTACAGAATCGAAGAGGATCATGGACCCTTCTGAACCAGTTCGTCGCCTTTCCCATGGAGACAGCGAAATAACTGACAGCAACAGGGGTTCTCCGTGTTCTCCATCATCTTTGAGGCCATCTCTGCATAGTAAGTTCTTCGACATACGATGGTATCAAAGCTGACAAAACAGCGGCAACGTCGGCATGAGCCTAGGATACCCCGGCGTCGCAACGTCGTTTAGTGCACAATTCTCGATCTTTAGCAAACTCGTGGTCTGTGCGTTGATGATCCGAGGACGCCATCGTGGCCTGCCTAGCCAGCTGGATCGTGCAGTTCTTCTTCCAAGTGATCGCCTGGTGGAGGATGATCATGTACCATATCGGACTGCGACATTGCAGAAGACGAAGAGCCTATGGTCGGAATACAGAGCTATGAAACTGAGGCGGTATCATACGCAATAACGCTTGACCTGTTAGCCTAGGTAAACCCGCGTACCGGTGAAGTGGCTTGGCAGGATATCATATTATCGAAGCTGAGATAGAGTAGTACTTTATTTAAGCGACTGCATGCAATCCTTATCTGTTAGTGTCAATCATAACCTTGTGGAGCTCGGTCAACCGGTGTAGAATAATCAAGATGATGATGGAAAGCAGAAGGATGACTATCAGGAAAGGTGGAGACGCACGCATCATATCAAAGCTCCAGAGTCCAATTCCCGAGTGTCACGTGGACAAGTTGACAGCTCAACCACCAGCCTTCCTCTTTGGCTCGGAGATAAAGAGAGAACGAGGCCAGAGATGAGCTCATAATCAGTGAGTCCTCTTTCTCCAAGATTTCTCCAACAAGAAGAGTTGGTCACGAAGTCCACCGTTGTGAGATTGGCCGTTATTAGTTAGTCAACTAACTAAGTAAGTGGGTTATGTCATCCAAGGCGGGCCCATGCCGTCATACGCTCTGAAAGCAACTACTTCATACCCTCTCTTCACCTATTTGCCATATCAATCTTGAGAAAATTCAAAACACTCTGTCTTTATCGATATTTGCTAATAGTTTGTCTACCAAGCTTTTAGCTATACCTCTGATCACGCTAAACTGCCTTACCCCGGTCTAGACTCCCGCAATCTCACCGACTACGCGGGGCACGGACACTACATTTTACGTGCAGCTCAGCCCAAGGGTACTTGACCTATTCGCTAAGCAACCAGCAAACACCCAGTACTTCTCCCTTCGTTTTCTGGATTGAAAGAGAGCACGACAACAATGGACGACTCGGCAATTCAAAACAAGCCCAATGGCATCAGCAACCACAGACGATCGAGCTCTGGCGGCGACCCTTTTCAACACCCTGATATTTATTACGGCGACGAGGCCTCGGCTTCCAGAATACATAGAGGTCGTCGTGCCTTTTCTTCGGTATGTCCACCATACCCGGAGGGCGAGGTGGCGAGCTGACTTTAGTCTAGAGTTTGAACACATTCAACAAGGCAGAACTTAACGAGATACTTAGTGACCGCAGTGCGAGACGTGGTAGTTTGGGTATGTGCTGAAACCGACAGTTTGGGATTTGCACTAACTGGTATAGACCCGACGTCGGGCCACCCTCGCAAATTCCTCGTCGATGTCGATGCTACACTGGAGAGCTTACTTGCCAGAGAGGATTCCGACAGGAACATGCAGATCACTATTGAAGATGCTGGACCTAAGGTATGTAGGGGTTTATGAAGGAGGGTTACAAAGCTGACTTCTCAGACCTTCTCACTAGGAACGGCGGCTTCTTCTGGATACAACAAATTTGACGTGCGGGGCACATACATGCTGTCGAATCTTCTCCAAGAGTTGACAATTGCCAAAGACTACAACCGCAAACAGGTTGTACTCGATGAGGAACGTCTTTCTGAAAACCCTGTTTCTCGACTTTCGCGTCTTATCAAAAAGTCCTTTTGGATCTCTCTTACTCGAAGAATCGACGGACACAACATCGAGGTTGCTGGAAAGGATCCCAAAGACTGGACAGATGACCCGCGACCACGAGTCTACGTCCCCAAGGGGGCACCTGAGCAGTTGGAGTACTACAGAAGAATTGCAGAAGAGAGGCCTGAACTTCGCCTTGAAGTGCTGGAGCTGCTCGACATCACACCAGAATACGTGAGAGATCTGAACAGCAAGCCGGGTATCCTGGCACTCGCTATGGAAGAAACTGTCGACGAAAAGACCGGAAAGAAAGACTTTTCTGGAGTTCCTTTTGTTGTCCCCGGAGGACGATTCAACGAGCTGTACGGTTGGGACAGTTACATGGTGTCACTAGGATTGCTATCCAGTGACCGAGTCGATCTTGCGAAAGCTATGGTCATCAACTTCTGCTTCTGCATCAAGCATTACGCGAAGATCTTGAACGCCAACCGTACATATTATTTAACACGTTCTCAACCACCGTTCTTGACAGACATGGCTTTGCGCGTGTACGAGCGCATTTCAAACGAACCGGGCGCCTTGGACTTCCTTCGCGAGTCTATCCTAGCAGCCATCAAAGAGTACTACAGTGTTTGGATGTCTGAGCCACGCCTGGACCCTGTGTCTGGCCTCTCACGGTACCGTTCTCCCGGTCTCGGAGTACCGCCAGAGACAGAAGCCTCCCATTTCCTTCACCTCCTTACTCCTTACGCCGAGAAGCATGGCATGACATTCAAAGAGTTCGTTCAGGCTTACAACAACCGCCAAGTAGACGAGCCAGAGCTGGATGAGTATTTCATGCACGACAGAGCTGTCAGAGAGTCTGGACACGACACGAGCTATCGTTTGGAAAGAGTCTGTGGTAACCTCGCTACTGTTGATCTGAACTCCCTTTTGTACAAGTATGAAGTTGATATTGCTCGGGCAATTCGTGTCTACTTCAAAGATAAGCTGGACATCCCAGTCGAATACCGAACGCCAGCCACCAAGGACATTCAAAGCGAGTCATCCTCTGTGTGGGACCGTCGAGCACGCAGAAGAAAGATGCGAATGGACACCTACCTCTGGGATGAGGAGAAGGGAATGTACTTTGACTACGACACGGTCAAACAGCAGCGAACCAACTACGAGAGTGCCACCACTCTCTGGGCGATGTGGGCTGGACTCGTCACGCCGCGCCAGGCCGCTTCAATGGTCAGCAAGGCACTTCCACGATTTGAAGAATTCGGCGGAATTGTCTCGGGTACTGAAGAGTCGCGAGGACCCGTTGGTTTGGACCGACCTACCCGGCAATGGGACTACCCATACGGATGGGCACCGCAGCAGATGCTTGCATGGACTGGCTTCTGCCGCTACGGATACCAAGAAGAAGCCGAGCGATGTGCCTACAAGTGGCTCTACATGATCACCAAAGCCTTTGTCGACTTCAACGGTGTCGTCGTCGAGAAATACGATGTCACGCGACCTATCGATCCTCACCGTGTTGACGCCGAGTACGGCAACCAGGGCTCCGATTTCAAGGGCGCTCCAAGAGAGGGGTACGTTTTTACTCACATATTCTGATTGCTCTTGCTAACATAATGATATAGATTCGGCTGGGTCAACGCAAGTTATGTGTACGGTCTAGACATCCTCAACGCCCATCAGCGCCGTGCCCTCGGTGCTGTTACGCCTTGGGAAACCTACAGCAAGGCTGTTTCCGCGCAAGGAGACAGCGTGTTTCCTATCCAGGAGTAGATCAGTGTTTATAAAATGCTGAGTATAATGTTTCACGATGATACGTGATGTTCATGCGATATTGGTTCCTACCCCTAGAAGGAGACTTTGATCTGGAGTTTTTTGTTAAAATACCATAGATTATAGTAGCTGTTTGGTTGAGAATGTGATGTTGGTTGTTTTCTTTGGTCATGAATAGAGGGGAGCCATAGGCGAAAGGAACTACGTAGACATGATGCAGTTTTAAGAAGTATCTATTGCAAATTCTACACTGGCTGACCAGATACCTCGTATATCTAAAACCCCTCATTTACTCACGCAACAGGACATGAGCTGTCAGTTGATATTTCACCCATGCAAGCAGAGCAGAGTGCCATTCAAACGAAGCCTACCCCTTACACAAACACGAAGATATAGGTATGTATGATCATCAATTCCTATTCAAACAAACAAAAAAGGTACATCCCAAACATTTACTATAGAAAAGAAAAAGAATCACGACTTGAACTGATCCTCCGTCACACCCTTGCCCATGGCCGCCGTACTGCTCACACCTCCCGTGACCATCTTGAGCATGTTATCAACGTAGTTGGCGCCACTCCACTTCTGATGCGTGACCACATCAACCTGGTTCACCATCTCGGGCTCCTGCACCAGCTCTCCATACGCGCGCATTCCCTGCTTCGCGTACGCCTTGGCAAAGGTATCGCTGATAAGCGCGGTCGTGTGCAATCCGGCAAGGGTAATGAACTGCCAAGCGTAGCCCAGCGCACCGAGACGCTTGATGTATGTTTCTTGCTCGTCGCGCGGCATGGCCTTCTTCCAGTTGAATGAGGGCGACAGGTTGTACGCGAGCTTCTGCTCGGGCCAGACGGCGTGCACACCGTCCGCGAACTCCTTGGCCTGGTTGTAATCGGGCATCTTGGATTCCATCCAGATGAGGTCGGCGAAGGGAGCGTACGCGACGGCGCGGTTCACAGCGCACTGCGTGCCGCCCTTGTATCTGTAGAACCCTTCACGGGTACGTGGGCTGTCCCAGTCGAAGTAGACGTCGGTGCCAACGATAGATTTGGCGATGGCGCGGGCTTCAGGGTTAGACTTGCCCTTGGATTCGCGGAGGTAGCGCTCTGTGGCGGACTTCTTGTCGGGGAGGGGGGACTTGTTGATGACGTCGAGGACGGCCTCGTCGAAGAGTTTGAGACCGGCTTGAGCGACCCAGTTGTCTTCGATGGCTTGGAGGTCCGCGCCGGTCTTGCCAGCATTCTCGGCAATCACCATGAGGTCGTTGAGGGGTTGGAGGGAGGGGTTTGTCGACCCGATGATGAAGCCGTGGTCGCGGTGGTCGATTGTGGAGGTAATGAGGGTTGCGGCTTCAGAGTCGGTACGCGCGATGGCGAGGAGGTCGGTTCCTTTTTCTGTCAGCAGGGAAGAGAGATATAAGAGTGATAGGGCTTACCCATGATGTCGGCTTGAGCACGGATGGCGACCAAGCGGTTGATGTGTTCGCTGATAGGAACGAGCACCTTTCCGGCCATGTGCCCGCACTTCTTGGTGCCGGGGGCTTGGTCCTCGATGTGAATACCAGCGGCGCCGCGCTCGACGAACAGCTTGGTGAGCTTCATGACGGCAGTCAGACCACCGTGACCGGTGTCAGCGTCGGCAATGATGGGGCGCAAGTAGTCGACGTTGGCGACCTTTGAGCGCTGGTCCTTGGGTGTGCTGAGACGCTCCTCGCGCTGCTTTCGGTCATGGAACAATTGAGCCATCCACAGGTGGTTGACCTTGTTGGGGACAGTGTTCTTCGGGCGTCAGTCAAGTTTGTATTATAATTGTCATCGGAGCATACCATAGGGTAGTCTGCAAGGTCGGGGGAAGGCTCGTCGGTTGAAGAGGCGGTTGACGAGCTCTGCCAGCCGGAGACGTAGACGGTGTCGAGGTACTTGGCCATCTGGGTGAGCATTGTTGGTTCGAGACAGCCATAGGTGAAGCTAGCTTCCTTGTTCTAAGATTCACATATTAGTAGTGCATTTGAAGTCATACAAAATGGGACAAACCTTGAAGTTGCGCTCGACAATCCCCCACAGCTTCTTCGCCTGGACATTTGAAGGGTAGTCAATGGCTAGGTTTCCACGCTTGGCCACAATCTGCTCAGCAGTAAAGGGGCGCTTGGTGTATCTCCATCGCGAGTCCTTCCACCAGTTCTTGACGGCGGCGACCTCGTCCCAGTACTTCTTCTCTTCGTCTTCGAGGTAGCCCATTGTGTATACAAATGCAGAATATCGGAGGGTACAAATAAAGATATAGTATACAGGCCGTGAGTAAGAAAAGCACACGACAAGGGCAAGTAAAATATAACTCAAGTAGAAGAAGATCACAAGCAAAACCGGGGACACCAAGCCAAATATAAAGCGTGCGTCACAGCAGTCGTCGACCCAAGTATGACTCTTGGTCGGTAAACGCTCGGCTCAGCGGGACAGACAGGAAGGCAAGGGCCATATTGACCCGGAGAAGACAAGAGTAATTGGGCATGACCGGTCCAGATTCACAAGCCAGCTCCGGGTATGTGAGTGGTTGTCCCCCGTAGTTCGGTAGAGAGGATCCAGCGCAGAAGATCCTCGGTCTAATGGACGATGCCTGAGGCAGCTTGCCACAACTGTCCGAGTCAACTCCGAGTGCTTCCCCGGACCCCAGAGTTAGATATCGGAAAGTTCGGCAGTTGTCTGTTCAGTAAAAGGTCTCGTGTGAGCTCGAGTAACTTTTGATCTGTCCTGGTAAATAAAAGAAGTCCCTGACATATACTCTGTGTACTGTATAGAAAGTCTGTCCGGGGTAGTCATGACGTCAAAACATGTGATGACAATACGATGGTCGCATATAGTGCAGGAGCTCCGGTATTAATGTAATCTAGATACAGCAGTCTTCCTATACAAGCAACCAACTCATCATCCACTGCCAACAACTATACCGACACAATTAAGCTCGATATTTTGAATGCTCATCAAGAACATACCCTCCTGCCAGTCACTTACTACATAGTACCCCCATATGGCACTCAGCAATGCCCCAAGAGCATGTCGAGTCTTACCAGACAAACAACCTCGGCACAAAACTGACAAGCACGAGCAGATCAGATCTACATGGCCAACGCTGCCATTCGTCGGTCCAAAAAACTAGTAACGGCAGCTCCGCGTGCAGAGGAGTTCAAGATCGCCGTCGAATCAAAGCAGTTACGCAGCTCCACGAGAACAGCCTCGGGAGATTCAGGAGCAGGCCCGTATTATTGTCTTCACACATCCAAGGCGTATCTGTATGGCAGAATGTATATCCTATGTACTTTGAGCGTGACTCACTATCAGGGCTTGAGCAGTTCATGCCTTCACCTGTTCCATTTGGTCTGGTCATTGTCGAGATAAACTGCGATGCAGCTTAGAATGTCTGCTCCAAGGTCCCTGGTTACGTGCCCAGTCTGGGCTAACTTCGTGACTAGGATGGCCTTCTACACATAAGCCTGTTCGCATGTAGATGCTCAAGCATGGTATATAATAAATACATCTAGCACATTTACAGCATAATAAACCCCAAAGTACCGATTTTGAGACAAGGATGATATTTTACACAATTATCTGAGTCGGTCTAAGTATGTTATTGAGACGGAACTTGGATATCTAAGTAATGACCCTTACTGTACCAAAGTCACCTCTTTCCCACGCAAGAATATTGCTGGGTGTACATAGAACGCTATGCTAAATGCGAGCTTGTATGAATAATGCAAAGGTACACTGTCTGACCGTTGATGATAATCATTAGCCAAGTTATGAAGCCTTCCCCATCCCAACAAGAACAAGCAAGGCTACATTCATAACGGCGATGACGATCCAAATCAAGACCGATAGTACAGACAAAATGAGGCCATTGCCCATCTTCACGCCATCGACGGCATTGCCTCCATTATCATCGGTTGCATTGATTTGAGCCTGAGACTGGCCTGGGTCTCGGTCCTGTTCGACAGTCCCGTCTATATCTCCATCATATATTCTCTCCACAGGAACAGTCATGTACCGATTCCGGCAGGTAAAGTACACAAGTGGAGCACTGACGAACGGCAGGATGACAGAGAGAACAACCTGGCTAGCTGTAAGTGTCTTGTTAAGACCATCCCTTCCCACTGCACCGGCGATGGCGATACTCGGTATGATGCTTATGGATCGGGTAATCAGTCTGCGAAGCCAAGGACGGATAGACCAGTTGAGCATGCCCTCTGAGACCATCTGCCCCGCCATTGTGCAGACAATGCCGGCTGAAAGACCAGAAAGAAGCAGGGCGAGCGCGAAGACTGTTCCTGCGGCGGAGGAGATGGAGGAGGAAAGCAGGTCGTAGATGCCGAAGAGGTCGGCGTCGTCGGTTGCGGCCGGGTCGTTATAGAGAGATGCACCGGCGACGATGAGGATGGCGCTGTTGACGAAGAGGGCAAAGGTGAATAGGGACAAGGAGAGCTCGATGATGGAGTATTTCATGCAGCCGCGGATTGCGTGTAGGGAGGGCCTATATTCGACTTCGCCGTTTGTGCTGCCAATGCAGACGGTTGGATTGGCATAGCCAGAGATCACGTCGAATTCTTTGAGGCGGGATTGGACGATCCCGCTTCCAAGGAACATGGAATGAGGCATAACTGTTGCACCGAGGATGCCGCAACTTTGATATAATCTTATCGAGTTAGCATGAACAAACATAATAAGGGACCACGTACCCATTTGACTGAACTATGGCTGACGACGGGAGATAACCGCGGAACACCTCTCCGACTGACTGCTCTTTTATGAGAGCGAGCTGAATGCAAAAGCATATCACTACTCCTAGTACGAGTGCCATGACGAAGAACTCAAACAACCGCAGCCCCCACATCGAGCCATTCGGCCGGTAGAAAATCAAGATAAAGAGGACATCAGCAAGTGTGATAGCACAGCCTGCAACAAGCGGAATATGCAGGAGCAGATTTAGAGCAATGGCAGAGCCAACCACCTGCCATAATTAGTATTGCTTCCCAAGAAATAGTGGAAGACGCACCTCTGCTATATCTGTCGCGACAATTGCTGCTTCAGCAAAGATATACAGGATAATTGTCAACCACCTGGGAAGATGCTCCCTGCAATTCTCCGCGAGGTTCAACCCCGTCACCGTTCCAAGCTTGATACATAGCGACTGCAAAAAGATCGCAAATATGTTCGACAGCAGGACGATGAAAAGCAGAGCGTATCGAAAGTCCGCGCCAGCTGCAACATCGGTAGCATAGTTACCGGGATCGATATAAGCAACGGCAATCAGGAACCCGGGTCCAACGAAGCGTCCAAATTTCACAAGGCTTTGAAGGACACGAGACGGAATCGTAGATATGGGTGGTAAATTCAAACGGCGAGGCGAGTCACTGTTTCTCTCGGGCTGAAGCCCGGAGCTTGCAGGGACCGCCCCGCCCGTGGCGCCCGATTTGGGAGCTGGCTCGTCTCTGTCGGGGGCTGGAAATGGGCTTTCCATTGGAGATATCGCCCCGTCGCCGACGCCTGTTGCGTGTCGTCGGTGGACTTTCGAGTTGGCCATGCCATTGAAGTCCTCCCGCGTAGTTGCGTCGGCATTCAGAGGCGGCGGGTTCTGGTTCCAGCCTGGGTGCTGGAGGGTGTCGTCGGTTCGTGAAGGGCAATTCATCGTTATCGGTGATGTCGAATATAAGAGATAACACTTAGACGGTACCGGTAAACGAGATGAGAAAAGACGATATGTCAAGCTTCCGTCAATAATGAACCGGTTGGCAGGTGTTGAATTTAAGCCGGCTTTGCCCGAATTGCGGGCTGTAATTGATGGACTACGCGGGGAATAGAGCGACGAGGGGAATGAGCATAAATTCCCGGATAAGAGGGTCCTCGTCTCAGTCAGAAGCTTGACATGATGAAAATAAAAATAATGCCAAGAGAAGGTCCGGATTAAGCTACGAATGATCTGCTTGGCGCTACATACACCGTGCTATTTTGGTACCCAGTGCATTCCTCTGCGAGCGTTGATACTGCAAATATCCAACAAATTTTTGTTACGCTATAGCGATAAAATTTCAACAACTTCATCGACCTCTCCAAATGGAAACACGATCCAATACCTCCCCATCTTCACTTTTCCCCATATCGTGCGTCTGTGCAGGCTGCCAATATGCCACTCGTTCTAATCCCTGTGGACTTGCTGGGCGGAGCAGATCGCTTTTACAGCACCCGTTTGCGTCATACGCGATCTCCTCGCCGGGATGACTGAGATGCTCCATATAAGCTTCCGACGGCGAGCTATAAGGCGGCCCGTGCTGCAAGGGGTCCTTATGCCGAGGAAACTCAAGACAGACAAGATTCCCATGCGGCGAAGGTGCTAGAAGCTGGGTGTGTCGTTGAGCCCAGGCTGGCCGCATTGAAGGGGGTAATGCGCAGAAGAACTGAAATGGTCAGCTTTTCATTCTGATTGAGGGTGAAAGTGCTTGCCGTATAGTCATATATAAAATCGAACTTCCCCTCCTTCAGCTCTGATAACCCCTCCACCCAGTCATTGGCGAAGAAATCTCCCTGAATCCAAGTCACCTTTCCCCTACCGACACTTGGATCCCTCACGGGATACTTATCCTCTGCACCCTCTTCTCCCCTCTTGCACTCCTCAACCGCAGTCTTGCTGTACTCTAGCCCGTAAGCATCATATCCGAAGCTCGCGAGGAGAAGAACGTCAACGCCTCTTCCGCATCCAGGAACCAAAGCTTTCTTCCTCTTGTCACTGGCACTTGTATCTAGAAGAGGCCCGCCAATAATGGCCCGCTTGGTGGTGAGAACTTCTTCGAGGGCTGGGTTGGGCTTGAGCTTGTCCCATGGAAGAGCGCGGTCGTTGCGCTCCGCCCAGAGCTCTTCCCAGCCGGTGTGGGGGTTACCGGCTTCAATGTGCCTGTTTAAGGTCGCTTGGACGTCTTGAGGTGTTAAGGACATACTGAATAGCTGAACTTGTGCTCTATGAAGGAGGGAACTTCGTAAGACAGCTGGAAGCTGGGGGAGATTTGAAGATTAACGTGGGGTTGTAGTGGGACCCGGTGATCCGAGGTGCATCCGTATCTGGATCAAGACCACCCCAACTTGGCATTGTTAAGATGCTGTCTACTCCGAGTACATACTGAATTCATGAGTGTACAACCCGATGTTGAAACACTCCATTAGGCCAGTGAGAATAGTTGCAAATTATATGATCCGCTAACATAGCTGATAACCCAGACTCCAATGCTCCAAATAAACATAAATGCAACATCAAGAACCAGTAGCAGGCTCCTTCACCATGTTCTGCTCTGGAGGTTCGTCGATGAACTGAGGTGGTGCCACCTCATCCTGCATGAAGCTAGGTACGGCACTCTCGCCCATCGAGCTTTCAAACAAGGTATCCTCCCCCAAGGCTTCCAGTTCCGCGTCGAGCTCCGCCTCGTCCACATCCTCAGGGACATCATACGCCCGTGATATACTCTCATTTATCTCGTTTCCAACCTCCATCAGGTCCGCCATCTCATCTTGCATCCGCTCGATCTTATCAATGTCGATATTGCCGTACTGTTTCTTCAAAGTCTTGGTGGTCGTCTTCATGGCGTCAACCGTCGTCATAACGTTCTTCAAATTATCCTGCATCATCCCTGCTTGCTCCATATTCCACGACTGCTGAGAGAGTTGTTCGCGCTGTGCTTCATACTGTTTCCGGCGTTGCAAGACCTTCAGCGCCTTCTGCTTGATTGCGTTCTTGCCCGGGCCATCGCGCATCTTGGACATTTTAGCTTGGTATGAGGAAAGCTCCGAGTTTAGGGCGGCGAGTTTGACATCTATGCTGGCGACGCGGTTATCAACCTGGGATTGTTAGTCTATAATAAATTGATAGAGATGGAGGCGATTGCGGGGCGGGGACGGTGTCAACGTGCATTTGAGATGGCGCCCTCCAGCGTCGGCTTGGGGGCCGCATTCTTTGTACCGAATAATCGATTCATTTTGGAGATGATAGATGCTGGTGAGAAGTCTGGTGGTGAAGCTGAAGCCTGGAGGTTAATTGCAGCGTGACTTCACAGGTACCTGGCGGGCTGGGCTTGGCTTTTCCTGTTACAGTAGGTGGGCGCTGTTAGAGCGGCACTGAGTCCATCCTAAAGAAGACTGCATTTGACTCCGCGAGATATCATCAAGTGAGCATAATCACCTCACCAGGTTACAGCAGTATGATATCTTGTGAGTTTATATAGAGCGTCGGGGTTTCCTAAATCTAGTTCATCGCCCGTTAATATTGTGACAGAGTTGCTATCTATTCCCTATATTAATAATACTAGTACCCACTCCACCTGAACTGTTCTCCGGACACTTGAAACGATCGGTCGCGGTCATCCCCTCGGATTATTCACTCTCCTCCTCTATCGATCCTCTGCCCTTCTCGCCATCTTACTCGAGACCGTCCCCGCGCGCGATTGGGCTTGTTGGGTATCTCCGCCCGCTGTCTAGGATCACACTCCCCGGCCGATCCAGGCGTTCTGCTCAGCTCACCACTCTAGCGACCTGGCTCGACTGCCCGCCGCACGTCAGCCTGCCAGCTGCCAGCCTTGCTTCCTGTCTTGTCTCGTGCCGTCCCTCGCTTCAAGTGACGGTGAGGTCTCGTGCAGCGCACTAGGACTTCAGAGCGGTTTGTATTCGGTGAATCGGCCACTGCTCTCTTTTCCCGGTCGTCGACGGTACGTACCGCCCGTGTGTGGTGTTTTCTCCCCACGTCTCTTCATCCCAGCCGCTTAGCCTACCCCTGCTCCTACACTCGCCTGGATTCCAACTCTCCAATCTGTAGACGCTGTGGAGTGTTGCGACGTCCGTTTGGCATGTCTTTTTGAGCCGAACCCATTGCTGACTGGTTTGCCCATTGACAGCGCTTGGTCGCTCCGACAGGCATAATTTACCGACTATTATCTACGTCTCCTTCCACTTCCGAGCGATAGTCTTTCCCGTGACGAATCAGCCCCAAACGCTAGCGTGCTACATGAGAACGCCTTCTACAACACGTGTACGCCTTTGATATCTTGTGCACCACACGAGGGTCCGATAGATCCTCTATCCCTTCCCCACCTCTCCACTAATACCCATAATCATAGCGTCCGTCCGTCATTGAAGCCTGGGCAAGGTCCACGATACAGCTTGCGATACCCTATTGCTTTCCATGACTCGTTTCTTGCGGTTTTATAATTCAACATGTTCTGGCGCTTTGGGGGATATGCAAGTATCTCCGCTATCGATTCTCTCCTGGACAAACCCGATGTCAGTCTCGAAGAGCTTCTAGACGAATCGGAGCTCATCCAGGAGCTGAAGCAACTCAACACGAAGCTCATAGAGTATTTACGAGAAGATGATGTCTTGAAGAAGCTTATGGACTATGTTATTTCTCCTAGTCTGGTGAACGAAGATGACGAAGACGATGATGCGGATAGGAACGATAAGGATGAAAACATGGCGACGGAAAAAGATGATACTGCGGAGGAAGAGAAGAAGGGCGATCCCCTGAAGGATATACTGGACCCGGAAGATCTTGAGCGAGCTGAGAAAGAGCGTCTCAAGCGGGCTTATGTTGCGTGCGAGATCTTGTCGTCTGAAGTCTGGTCTATCCTGGACTCTACCATGGCCAACCCTGAATACCTTAAAGATTTCTGGGGTTTTATCCGTCGCCCAGCCCCGCTCGATTCTATCCAGGCGAGCTATTTCACCAAGGTCAATGAAACACTGCTCGATAAGAAGACAAGCGAAATGCTGGACCTATTGAAGTCGATGGATAACATTGTACCGGCCATACTCCAGCATATCGATAACCCTATGGTTATGGATCTTCTCCTGAAGTTGATCAGTTTGGAAAGGGCTGAGGGTGGCCAGGGTATTGTCGATGTAAGGACCCCGATCCCGTTCACCTTATTCCATCTAACATTATATAGTGGCTCAAAACGCAAGACTTGATACCTAAACTACTCAACTTCCTATCGTCTGAGTGGCCAGCTTCTGTTCAGACCTCTGCGGGCGATTTCTTGAAAGCCATCATAACCATTTCCGCCAACGCAACGCAAAACGACCAATCTTGCATCGGGCCTAACAGCCTCACTCGCCAATTAGTTTCAGTATCATGCGTGGAGATGCTGGTCAAAGCCATGTTGCAAGGCGGAAACGCCTTGACTGTCGGTGTCGGGATAGTTATTGAAGTCATCCGCAAAAATAACTCCGACTATGATCCAGAGCACCTTAATAGCCCTGACTCGATGCCTTCTATGTACGATCCTATCTACCTCGGTACTTTGCTTCGCGTTTTTGCCAAACACATACCCGACTTCGTGGCGTTGATCCGAAGTTCAAAGCATACGATCACGGACGGAGGGGAGGTAAAGAGCGTGGAACGAAGCCAGCTGAGCTCTGCTTGGGGTGCCAGAATCGAACCGCTGGGCTTTGACAGGTTCAAAACTTGCGAATTGATGGCCGAGTTGCTACATTGCAGTAATATGGGGTTGTTGAACGAGGCAGGTAGCGATGAGTACGTTGCTCAGAGGGATGCTGAGCGCGAGAGGATCATCAAGGAAGGCGCATTTGGTCAACATCACGAGGGCACTTCTATGTTTGATGGGAATGACTCGACTGCGGATTTCGTCAACGGTTCCGTCGCAGGATACGGCTCCCCAGAAGACTCCAGATTCAGCTCACATACAGGAGATGAAGGCTTTGAGGATGTGAGCTCATCGACATTCCTGGTCGACAAGGAGAAGGAGGCTAGCAAAGAAGACAAGCCTGAAGCTGAACCATCACCTGCCGCGCAAGCTCCTCCCACTGAGCCAGCTACGGCTGAAGCTCAAGAGACGAAAGATGACGAGAAGAAGGAGACCTCCGAAACCGTTCCTTCGCCGACAGATGAGCTTGCTGCTCAGATTAGTGCAGTTTCTTTGGAAGCCTCGCCAGCAAGTGATGCAAACGAGAAGCCCGCTGAGTCCTCTGTTTCTTCAGAACCAGTCCCAGCATCAGCACCAATGGCTTCCAACCCTGACGCCGTACCAGCTCCGCTCTTCGCGAATAAAGATCAGAATCAAGAAACGACACCTGCATCTGATGCTTCCGATCAAGCTAAGCCGGATGAGCCAACAGACAAGGAGGCTGAAAAGGGGCCTGCACCTGAAACGCCTGGCGATGTGCAGCAAACATTGCATCCGGATGTCCAAAGGGATACGAATGGGCAACCAGTCGTCGGCGATTATCTGAAGATCATGTTTGCCGAGAACCAAGTGGTGCCTACGATATTGGTAAGCTGTGATTAGATGCGCTTCGAATCGTGCTAACGTCTTCAGGACTTCTTCTTCCGCTTTCCTTGGAACAACTTCCTCCATAACGTGGTCTATGATGTTATTCAGCAAGTGTTCAACGGACCTATGGAACGCGGATATAACCGTATTCTAGCCATTGATGTATTTGAAACGGGAAAGATCACGCAGACAATCATTGATGGCCAGAAGCGAAGCGATGAGACACAACAAGCCAAGCGTATTCGTCTCGGATACATGGGCCACTTGACACTAATTGCAGAGGAAGTCGTCAAGTTCAGCGAACGGCATCCTCCTGAGCTACTTTCTCCGACAGTCATGGAAAACGTGCTCAATCCAGAGTGGATTGACTATGTCGAGCAGACGCTTTCCGAGACGAGGGAGCGTGACAACGCCATCCTTGGTGGTGTTCGACCTGATATTTCTATTGGTCACCGACAAGGTATGATGGGTACCGGGCAGTCCTCAGCTCTGGCTGAGGCTGGGTTGAACGGCATCGCTGGCAACTCAAACTTCCAAGGATTTGACATGGTCAACCAAGGAAGTGTATCAGGCGGGGCGTTTGGGACTGGCGGCAACTCTCTTCTCACTGGCAGTGGATTCACGAGCTCCAGTGACGATGATGAGGACGAGGATATGGAGGATCTAGATGACCGGCATCTAGCCGAGCAATCCGCAGAAAGCGGCACCGAAAATGTAGGTCACGGTCCCCTGTCAATATAAGATGCATGGTGCTTGATTTCTTCGCCTGGTACCGATGTACAGTCTGTCTCTGCATTGGGTGGGTTTGCGGTTTTTTGTCACCTGGCTCCCAACCTGTTCAACCTTGTCATCCAAATATTGTATTAACCAAATCACAGGCATCAAGCCAGCCCATACCGATTATTGCTCCGCCCCCAGCTCCTCTGAGTCTTGGACCCTCTCGGGCGCGACGACAGCTCGCTGCACGACTCGCCGCTCAGAAAGAGGCAGCTGAGAATGCTGAAAGAGGGGAGAATGACGACGAAAAGGAAGGCTCAAGCGAGTTTCAATGGCCCTCTGATTCTTTCGGTCAAGGAGATCAAGGTCACTCGTCAGAGTTCCCACCGGGCGATGTCTCGTCGCCAACCTTCCCTGAGTCCGGGTTCAGTCCTTCAGACTCGTTTTCAAACGGTTCATCCGACGAGGGAGACGACTTTGGAGGGTCAAGGCGACGCAAGGAGCGTGTGCCGCTCGAAGTTGACGACGATGATGAAATGGGTGAGATGGTAGGCCCATCAATGGAGTCTCACATGTTGGACTCGGATGATGAGGAGGATGCCATTCTCAACGAGTCATTAGGGTATCCTGAGCTTGGACCCGGGCAGTATAAGAGCTTCCGCAGCTCTCGAATGGGGCAATCGCCATTCGGAGACGACCAGAATGACAGTAGCGGAGAGGAGGATGAGGGACTTGTGGAGATTCTAGTCCCCGGCAAGAAGTCCAGTGATCACTGATCTAAGCACGAACTTTGAAACATACAAAACAAACTCATGATGATGATTATGATGATGTACACTATTTGACTGCATGGCATTGTATATCCCAACGCGACGACAAGGAGCACAGCGAATACGGCCTGTTGGATAGGTTAGGTTAACGGCGCCTTGAGCGGCACTTTTCTTACTTCTTATATCCCTCTTCCTTTCGACATGCTAAACGATGGTGATGCTCATGGTGATGTTGACGGTGATTGATTTATACGATCTAGTGGCGTTATACTGCGGTCATCTTGTTTCCATTTCTTTTTGTATGCTTGCCTTTCTGTCTATCTGTGTTTGCATCTTGCATTTGTCCAACGTATGTGGTATAACGCCGATTGAAGATACAATAGCCACTGCCTTGCCTCTGCCCCTTGCCTGACTAGTGTCTGTACGATAGTTGACTAGACGAATAAATGCTTTGCTTTTTTCAAAAAGTCCGAGCTCGCCATACTATATATAGACGGTACCCTATTCAACCATCTACGTATACCTACTCCAACTCACTAGGGATATACAAATACGTCTCCGTCTCGAGCATGACGTTCCCACCCTCCTCATCTTCATCACCGGCAAGCATTGCAAGCGGATCTTCCGGAACCTGCACGCACTCCTGTTCTGTCATCATCCACGCCCACCGTATCCAGTTGGGAGACAGCCACCATGCCGCAGCACTAGCAGAAGATCCCTTTGCAATAGCCTCGTCCTTACCCCCAGCAAACACCGCCAACGTCTCGAAAACGTTCTTCTCCCTCGCCCTTAGACCCTCAAGCACCTCGTCGAATTCACTAACCAGGGCCTCGTCGTCTTCGTCTTCTAAAGCCCATGCCACGTCATCTGGCGGAGGGAGGTAGTTGTCAAGGAGAAACGAAGCCCAAGCAGAAAGGCGCGGCGGGAGAAATCCCGTGCTCTGGCCTTGGGTAGCAGCGCCATGCTTGAGTCTGTTCGTGCTATGCACGGCCACAACAAAGCACGCGAAAAGCGGGAACCGGAAGGGGGATGCATTCTCTCCGAAACCACGCAGGGCGCGGATGCGTCGGGAGGCAGTTGTTAGGATTGTGCTAAGTGCTTCTCTGGCTGCGTTCTGCATTGGAGTTTCGGAAGATGGTGATGACTCTGAGGGTAAGAGGTCAAGAGCCTCGTTGAGAGTGAAGAGCTCGCCACCGTGGAGGAGGATAGACGGTCGTTCGAGAATGCGTACTTGAATCCGGCTCCGGATTGAGTCTGGGAACTTCCCTTGTGGGATGCGAGCCATGTGCTGAGAGAGAAGACGTTTCGTTTCGTCCCATCCACCCTGGAGATCGTGGGACCGGGCGCGCTGCAGACTCCAGGCTGCGATGACGAGGGCCGATTCGGAAAGTGTGATTTGGCTATCGCGGTATATTTTTGCGTGTGTCTGTTTCAGATTTTGGGGTTCCGCAGAGGGCGCCGTGGATTTTAATCTGACGATATGGGTAATTAGTTCGATGGTAATCTGGCTAATTGCGGCAAGAGCAGCGCGCGAATTCCCGTATCTGTTTGCCAGTTGAGTGGCGTGTTCAGAAATCTCAAGCGTTCCCAGTTCTCGCTCGTTGGCTGCTAGCACTGAGATGGCATTGAAAAGGGCAGGGGAGAAAACGGAGTGCTCCATGGGAATATCAGGTGCTAGGAGAGGATAGAAGATGTTGAAGACGTAGAGGGGGTCTTCGGCATCGTTGACGGAGTTGGGGAAGAGCTGTTTCTGCTGCTCGCGTGCGAAATGGAGCGGACTTCCTTGTGGCGCGCGGAGACTGACGGTTCGGTAGTCACAGGGATTGTTGGCGAGGCAGAAGCCGTAGTTCATCATTACTATATCGTCAGCTTGGCCAAGGTAGTAGACGGTGGTGCATACATTGTTCATTATTGCGAGGCCCATAGTTGTTTGAGATCTCTTCTTCTGCGCCGACATCCTCTAGGACCACAAAGTCAACATTCTCGTTGCCAGCCCGCCATTCGACTTTGGCCAGTGGGCGATGGTTCAAGATGTCGATGAAGGGCAGAAGGACTGAGATATTTTCTTCAGGTATATTGAAATCGGAGATCACGCCAGAAAGGACTTTTGCTGAGAATGCGCGCGAGACGAATATTGTAGATGCCCAGAGATATAGGTCCCTTAATGGATCAGTAAAGGTCGTGAACTGGAGTGTTCTGCTTACCATGAGTACTTCTCAGACTCTCCATAACCAGACTTCTTCAGTTCACTGTGAGAACTTTCATACTTTGCCTGTAGCTGAGGAATCTTCTGGTTTCTTGCTTGCAACAAGCTCGTCCCTTCCAGCCATTCCAGGTCGTCCTCATCCTGATAGTAAGGAAGAGTGGTCAACGAGCCTGGCTGAGGAAGTGTCCGGATGTACGGATACCAGAAGCCCTCTGATCCGCGTAGATACTGGCCTATCAAGAAGAAAATGGCTACCTCTTCAGGACCAACCGCCTCCATGAATGAGGAGGGAAATTCAACACCGTGAGCGGGAAATTGGGCCTTCTCAGTATGCTGATTTCTTGCATTGAAGTATGACATTGTTGTTGCAACAGGCGTTTTGATGATATGCGTATTACTTGACACGCCGCCCTTTTTGACTCTGACATGAGTGCCAATGGTATCATTGTGACTGATATAGACACTTTCATGGAGGTTGCCGCCGTGAGTCTTCATCCATTCTAGCAGCGTCGTGTAGACCTCCAGGTTGTCACTATTTAGGTTAGATCTTTCTCGTATATGGATTTCATGCTCACCCTGGGGAGGCCGTGTTCAAATCATTGTTGTCGGCCATGGTCCATAAAGCCCAATATTTGTGGTGCGGTTGTATAGTTATCCACTTTTATGCAGATATAGTTGTGATGTAAATCACGTGACTACGCTGACCATAGTCATGTGACTTTCATCCAATCACCGCCCAGCCAAAGCCGATATTCAGCAACCGCAGAATTGAAGCCGGACGCCATCACCGACCGACCCCCTCGTGTCGTGCTTCTCCCACTCCTCCCCAACAGCAATTGGGCCACTATCACCATGATATCTCGAGCGGCGGCTCCGTCATCTTCCCCCCTCGCCTCCCTTTCCTCCCGCTCCCTCCGACTCCAGGCCCCGGCCGCCCGATCGTTCGCGACCGTCCAGGACAATGCTCCCCCGGTACACCACCACGGCGGTCTCAAGGACCAGGACCGCATCTTCACGAATTTGTACGGACACCATGGCGCGGACTTGAAGTCGGCTATGAAGTATGGAGACTGGTACAGGACTAAGGATATTGTGCTCAAGGGCCACGACTGGGTAGGTTCCGTTCTGTTTTGGGTTGAGGGATAATGAAGGGGCAATGCTAATTGGATATAGCTTATCTCAGAGCTCAAGGCCTCTGGTCTGCGTGGTCGAGGTGGTGCTGGTTTCCCTTCTGGATTGAAATACGTACGTCCAATGTCCCCTAATAACATGCCGAACTCCTCTAATTAGGTAGTCCTTCATGAACTTCAAGGACTGGGACAAGGACCCGCGGCCCCGTTATCTGGTTGTCAACGCAGATGAGGGTGAGCCTGGAACGTGCAAGGACCGTGAGATCATGCGCAAGGACCCCCAAAAGCTGATCGAGGGTTGCTTGGTTGTCGGCCGTGCCATGAACGCCAACGCCGCCTACATCTACATCCGTGGTGAATTCTACCACGAAGCGACCGTCCTCCAGCGGGCCATCAACGAGGCCTACCAGGCCGGCCTTATCGGAAAGAACGCTTGCGGATCCGGCTACGACTTTGACGTCTTCATTCACCGCGGAATGGGTGCCTACGTCTGTGGTGAGGAGACCTCGCTCATCGAATCCATCGAAGGCAAGGCCGGAAAGCCCCGTCTCAAGCCTCCGTTCCCCGCTGCCGTCGGTCTTTTCGGTTGCCCCAGCACAGTCACCAACGTCGAGACTGTCGCCGTCACACCAACCATCATGCGCCGAGGAGGTAGCTGGTTCGCCGGCTTCGGCCGTGAGCGTAATGCCGGTACTAAGCTCTTCTGTATCTCCGGTCACGTCAACAACCCCTGCACTGTCGAGGAAGAAATGTCCATCTCCCTGCGCGAGCTGATTGAACGCCACTGCGGCGGTGTCCGCGGCGGCTGGGACAACCTTCTCGCTGTCATCCCTGGTGGTTCCTCCACACCCGTCATCCCCAAGTCCGTCTGCGACAACCAGCTCATGGACTTTGACGCTCTCAAGGACTCTCAGACCGGTCTGGGTACCGCCGCCGTTGTCGTCATGGACAAGTCCACCGACATCGTCCGCGCCATCTCCCGTCTCTCCACCTTCTACAAGCACGAGTCTTGCGGTCAGTGCACGCCTTGCCGTGAGGGTTCCAAGTGGACCATGCAGATGATGCAGCGTCTCGAGCAGGGCCAGGCCCGCGAGCGCGAAATCGACATGCTCCAGGAACTCACCAAGCAGGTTGAGGGTCACACCATCTGCGCTCTGGGAGAGGCCTTTGCCTGGCCCATCCAGGGTCTTATCCGTCACTTCCGACCTGAGTTGGAGGCTCGGATCAAGGAGTACGAGCAGCAGGGACTTGGTGGTGAGAAGCCGTTTGCTGGTGGCTGGCACCCGAATAGCAGGGCTGAGGGCAAGCTGATTTCCCCTGGCATGTAAACTATTTCTATTTGTTGAATTCAAAGAGTTGATTGACATAGAGTTGGCCTTTAAAACTTACCTTGAAATAGGCCACTTTCGCTTATCCCATCAGTTTCATTTATTTTTGTGTTTTTACTGCTTGCGTGCGTTGTCTGTTTGTTCTAAGGGTTTGACCATGTACAGTTTCAATCAAATCCGGTAGCAGTGAAATGAATTTGGAACTCTTGAAATACCAAGTACTGAAGTAAACTTAATAAAATAACATTTTATGTTCTGCTGAAGTATGTACAAAGGTAAGACTCATCAAGGCCACACACTATCATCCATATACAATCTGGCTGCTTTCAACATGAAATCCACCCATCAGTGCATTTTGGTACAAAATCCAACCATACCATCGTACATACAAAAGACACATTACTTAGCCTATTTTAGTAATCATATTAAAAAAAGAAAAATAAAAAAATAAATAAAAAATAAAGGAAGTGATAGCCCATGAAGATCATTATCCAAATTGGTATTCTGAGTCGATATTAGAGCTCTAAGATTAGAGCTTCGATGCCCGTTTCTCGAGGGCTTTTAGGACGACGTAGGCCACTGGGATCAAGTAAGTACGTATTCGACCCCAGATGAGATGCCAGAGGAGGTGGTGGAAGAGGCATAGAAAAGAATTAAGAAACTAGCTAGCGAAGGGTATATATAGACATTCTAAAAACGCATATGGTGGTATATGGTGTGGAGGCCAAAAAACATGAACCAAGAAGAGAAAAAAGGTATCCAAAGAAAAGGAAGAAAGAAAAAGCCTCTAGAGGAGCGAAACTGGAGGTCAATCACTTACCAGCAGCAACAACCGCAGCCCTTCCGGTGCCTGCCTTCGCAGATCCTCCGCCAAGGGTAAGGATCCAGCGAATCCAGCCGAAACTGACCTTACGGCCCGAGCGATCAAAGTCTGGAGCGACGACACTCGCAGCCTTGAACTTGCTGAGTTTTCCGGCGTACGGCGGGTACCGGATAGAAAGGATGGACTCGAGCCAGCCCGGGCTGCTTGTGATGGGCCGGCGGTGCACGAAGACGTCGAAGGAGGAGCGGCCGCGGTAGGCGCCGTAACCACTTTCGCCGACACCGCCGAAGGGGAGGGTGGGGATGTGCAGGGCTGCGTCGTTGACGGAGACGCCGCCAGAGCGGGTTGTTGAGAGGACTGTTCAGGTGGTTAGTATGGGAGTAAATCAAAGCGGAGGAGACGTACTTCTGTCGGTATCGGCCTTTGAGCCAAAGGGGTAGAGACCCAGCGGTGTGCTCTGGATGCTGTTTGCAATGCTGACGGCCTGCTCGACGTCATCGACGGGGAGGATGGGGATGAGAGGCCCGAAGCTCTCTTGCACAAGCATGGAGTCGTCTGGGGACTCGACCTGGACGAGCGTAGGCTCGATGAAGAGCTCCTTCTCGTCCATGGTTCCGCCCATGAGAATCTTGCCTTGGGAGTTGTCAATCATGCCCTTCAGGCGATGGAAAGAGGCTTCGTTGACGATTCGAGAGTAATCAGGGGACTCCTTGGCGCCCTGGGGGTAGAATTCCTTGTAGGCTTTCTTGAATTCCTCGACCACGGCGGGTACGAGGGTTCGGTCGACGAGGAGGTAGTTCTGAGACGTGCAGACTTGGCCAGCGTTCATGAGCTTACCCCAGAGCATTCTCCGCGCGACGAGTCGGGGGTTTGCGGTCTTGGAGACGATAGCTGGGTTGATACCACCCAGTTCGAGCACAACAGGGGTCAGATGAGGAGCGGCTGCTTTTGCAATGATCCGTCCGACAGTCGCACCACCCGTGAAGAAGATCTTGTCCCATCGTTCGGCGAGCAGAGCCTGGGTCTCAGGGACGGCTCCTTGGACAAATGCGTAGCAGGATGGGTCAAGCGCAGCCTCGATGATCCGCTGCATAACAACAGCACTCTTGGGCGCATTCTCACTAGGCTTGATGACAACAGTGTTTCCAGCAGCAATAGCACCAAGAACAGGTCCGAGGGTCAACTGGAAGGGGAAGTTGAAGGCACTGTACAGTCAGTATGGCACATCTGCATGATATTGAAGGAAACTCACCCAATAACCAAAACAGTACCAAGAGGATCCTTGCGGATCCTGGGGTTCATGAACTTGAAAGTCAAGTCGATATCGGGAGCCTTCTCATCCTTCACCCAGTTGTGGAGATGCTTAGAGATGAAGCAGATATCATTTTCCAACCAGACGCTTTCACCAACTGCTGTTTCGAATTCCGGCTTCCCAAGGTCGAGGCGAAGGGCTTCGTTGATCTGGTCCTCGTGGTCTTTGATACTGTCGCAGGGTCAGTCAGGTACGAGGTAATGTACAACCGGAAACCGGAGACTCACGCCCAGTAGAGCTTTCGAAGTTGGACAAGCCTGAACTCGACGTCTCGGGTCTTGTGCTCCAAGAAGGTCTTCTTCACGCGCGAGACCCGTTCCTGGATCTCCTCGATTGGCGTGTACTGCAGCTCAGGGATATCAATGGCGCCCATGATGATTAAATTGCCGACTTGATTACTGCGACGGACAAAAAAAAAATAAAGCTTTGAAGGAAAAGAAAGGAGGGAAAAACCGACAGGCTATTTCAAGGAGGCATGCACATGAAGCTAAGCTCACAAGAGGGGAAATGGAGCTTGTGAGCCGCGGTAAAGCGGGGCCTCCTGATTGGCTGTTGGCCTCGCAAGCACTGCCTGGAGCAGTAATCCCAGAGAGATCATAGCCTACACCATCACATATTCGGTTTACAGTCTCAGTATGGTTATTGTAGACCAGAGAGTCCAAAAAATGATAACATGATAACTGTCTACAGACGTGTTTGCAGTGTACCTGTCACGTACCCACTGTGGCTGCTAGAATCACTAGACACGGCCCCGCAATATCTAGTGACGGCTGAGAATACGCCTCTCAATCTCCGACACCGCACGAGACGACAAGACTAAGAAAATGGCAGTCCATTACACCCCGAACCAGTTAGAAAACTACCTCGAGCGCATCGGTTACGGGGCCTCAGAAACAGGCTCTAGTCGCATTACAACGCTTGAGGCTGGATTGAAAAGCGACACTCTAGCGACCATAGCGCAGCTTCAACGACTCCATTTGAGCTCAATACCATGGGGAAACTCAGCCCTTCATTATTCACAGCATCACAGCATCTCTACGCACCCGTCAGCGGTGTTTGAAAAGCTGGTGATCCGTCGTCTGGACGGATATTGCATGGAAACCACCAACCTATTCTACGTTGTGCTGCGGTCGTTTGGACTGCAGGTCTATCCTACTGCTGGGAGAGTTTCGAGTGCGGCCACAGATCCAAAGAATGGGTGGCGAGATGTGAGATATGGATCCCTGTATGTGTTCCATCGCAGCGGCACTGGTGAATGTACTAATGTGTTCAGAAGCCATATGGTCATCATATTGACCCTTGACGGACGCAAGTACATGGTATGTGACCAGCCCATAGTCGGAATCAGGTAACTAAATATAGGCAGGTTGACGTCGGCTTTGGAAACAATTGTCCGACTGCACCTTTACTGCTCGAAGATACGCTCGAGCCTAGAATCGTGGACAATCTTCCGCCAGCGCAGATGACAGTAGTCAAGCAGCCTCTTCCTGAAGCCGTCGACCAGAGCCAGAAATTCTGGATTTACAAAGTCCGATTCGATTCAAAGTCCGTCTGGGTCCCTTTCTATGCGTTTTCCGAAACGGAGTTCCTTCCCGAGGACTTTGCTATGATGAATCTCCAAACTAGCAAGCTTCCATCCAGTTGCTTTACGCAGAGGGTTCTTGGTGTCCGGCACCTTTTTAGTAAGGATGAAAACCGTCTTACAGGCATGGTTATTATGTCTGGTAATGAGGTAAAGTCTCGAAAAAATGGGGAGACCGAGCTCCTAGAGACATTAGAAGGCGAGGAGGCCAGAGTGAAGGCTTTGAAGAATCATTTTGGTGTGGCTCTTTTGGATCACGAAGTTGCAGGGATAAAGGGTCTGGGCTCGGAGTTGAGGTAATTGGTCAGCGGTATTGTAGACAGACCATACATTTAGAACTGGACATGAACATATTGTTTATGTGAATCCGGCAATGGCAAATATGTACATATACTCAGCAGTGCAAGATGACGAACCTCGCCGTCTGCCAGTATCCCGCCGCCCGATCCTCGGCTATCCGAGGAGCTCTACGGAATAGTATACAGTTTATCTTCAACACTACCACCCAAGCTCAACTACCCATCAATTCCAAAACTAATGACACCAGCCCGCATAATCTCCAGACCCTTCCAGAGCCTCTCTTCTCTCACCTGCTTCACTCAAAGCCGACCTTTCTTGCGCTCTCCGCTCCTCCTTCCCCGCTTCCCCGCACCGCGCGCAATGTCGACCATCCAAGAGAAAATAGAGACTCTCAAGAACTATTCTGCTTGTGATGTATCTCTACGACTATCCTATACTTTCTATGGCACATGAATACTAATCACGGAAATGCCAGGTCTCAGACGCCCTCCTCAAGCTCCAAAAACCCGTCGACGGGTCCGCTCCAAGAGCCGGATACCTAGCTGATCTCAGTACGTTTCATCCCGTTCAAATACATTATACTCGAAATTTCCAAGCTAATATAAGTTCCAATTCAAAGCCCCCTTCTCTCCAACAATCGGCCGCTCCTCCACGCTCGCCAAAATCATCGCCCCGGCCTCAACTATCCAATTCATCCCGAAATCCGACTCCCCACCATCCGATCTCGCCGAAGCACATGCCTTCCCGAAAGATAAACACTGGGTTGACTGCGTGGAACCCAACACCGTCGTCCTCATCTCCCAACCCGCAGGCCAACACTGTGCGGTCGTAGGCGGAATCATGGCGGTTCGCATGAAAACCCTCAACGTAGCGGGCGTTGTCGTCAACGGCCGGATCAGAGACCTGTCGGAGATCCAAGGCGCGAGTCTGCCCGTTTGGGCAAAGGGTACGTCGACAGTTGGAACGGGGGCGGAAGCCAAGGCTGGGATGCGGAATGTGAGGATTGACGTTGGGGGCGTGGGTGTTGAAGCAGGGGATATTGTGTTTTGTGATCCGTTGGAGGGCGTTGTTGTTATCCCTAGGGATTTGCTTGATCAGGTTCTGGAGAAGATGCCGAAGCTTGTGGAGATGGATGATAAAGTCAAGGAGGCGGTTGAGGGGGGGATGAGTGTCTTTGAGGCATTTAAGAAGTTTAGGGCCTGATTATACCAGAGGGAAAGGAATTGCTCTTGAATATAGACGGTTGTAAAGTACATTACTCAATCAATATACATTGGATATATATGAACAAGGCTAGATGTTTACTCCCTAACCCAGACGGCAGCCATGCCCATTCCAGTACCAACACACATACTGGTGACACCAATCTTCTTATCCGTGCGCTTCAGTTCTGTAAGCAGAGTGCTGATCTGGCGCGCACCTGTGCACCCAAGCGGGTGTCCGAACGCAATAGCGCCACCCTTAGGGTTAATCTTCTCCTGAGGCAAGCCCAGCTCGTTGATACACCATACACACTGCGACGCAAAGGCCTCGTTGATCTCATAGATATCGACGTCGTCCTTGGTAATGCCCGCCTTCTCGAGAGCAACAGGAATAGCCTTCCATGGGCCAACGCCCATAAGAAGGGGCTTGACACCAACAACACTAGCAGTAACAAACTTGCCGATGATCTTCTGGCCCAGGCGCTCAGCAGTCGAGCGCTTCATGAGCAGAACAGCCGCAGCACCATCGGAGATCTGAGAGGCATTACCGGCGTGGATAGACCCGTCCTTGGCGAAAGCGGGACGGATCTTGCCCAGAGACTCAGCGGTGATGCCGTCACGGACGCCATCGTCGGCCTTGACTGTGATGGTCTTCTCCTCGTTTGTCTTGGGGTCCGTCCACTTGACATCCAAGGGGAGGATCTCTTCGTTGAAGAGGCCTGCCTTCTGGGCCTTGACGGCCTTTTGGTATGATGAGGCGGCGAAGGCATCCTGGGATGCACGGCTGATGTTGCGGTCCTTGGCCATGTTTTCGGAGAGAACACCCATGGGGACCTTGCAGTTGGCTGCCTCTTCGTGGTTCTCGAGCAGGTCTGAGAATTCGGTAACGGCGCCGGGCCTGTTGATGTTAATAACTGATAAAAACATACTCAATAGGTTGGACTCACCCATATTGCGAACTCATGCTCTCGACACCAGCACCAATACCAACATCAATCATGCCCGTCTTGATTGCATTGGCAATATCCACGATCGCCTGCAATCCACTAGAGCACTGTCTGTTCAGACCCTTAACGGCCGTGGTCTCCGGGAACCCAGCAACAAGGGCAGCAGCTCTGAACTCCGTAGCTCCGCCACCAGGGGCAAGGACTGTGCCGACTGAGATATCCTCAACAAGGTTAGGGTCGATTCCGCTGCGGTCAACGACACCCTTGAAGACACCGGCCAGAATATCTGCTGCGGCGGTGTCCTTGAATCCACCCTTGCCACCTTTTGTGAGGGCGCTGCGGAGCGCACATGTTACGACGACATCGTCGGGGTTCTTTTGCTCGATCACGGATGGGCCCTTGCGGGATCCGATATGTGATGTTACTTGGATGAGGCGTTGTTGGGCTGTTCTGTCAGTTTTCTGAATATTGTAGCTGTGTAGATGGAATAGAGCTTACCACCGGACATGATGACGTCAACTGTGTGGTTGTGCTAGAGATATATGAAAGTAGGGAGGTTGAAGGGTTCAGTCAGGGAGTAATCTGGAATAAAAGCAAAGACAAGTTACAGAATCTCCTTTTAAATCAGATGTAAGAGCAGTAGTCCATGTGGTCCCGGTTCTAATGATTATGTATCCATCCTGTGAAAATGCCGAGGCACATGGATCAATATTCTTCCTGCCCGATATCACGGGATTCTACCCCGGAGCGAGGGTTTCATGTGAAGATGATGGTGTTCTGCAAGATCCGACAGTCCACGATGGGCTTTGGCTAGGCCTGCACTGGTCGCTGTCGAATTATTCTCCGATGGCCGCCTGACATCACTTTGATGAAGCCGGCCTAGTACTTGAACTAACTACTCCGTAAGTATCTACTACTCCGGGCCAATGTATACGGAGTATAGCCCGTCACCAGCTATAAAGAGTACCCTGTATATTGCAGTTGACATACCGAATCTAGCCATAATCAGGAGGGCTTGTACTCACCAATCATGTCAAGAGTACTCAAGCAACTCGACTGCTCGCGATGATGCCCTGGGAAGGTGTCAAAACATCTACCACTCCGTACACCTATTCTACGGCGAAGCGTAATATTAATTATGTTGAAACGTCGAGGTAACGTTCAAGAGATGATTAAATATACTGCAGAAACTACGCCGGCATACGTCTCCAGGAACATATCGAAAGTTCGAACGTGTGGTTTACGGAGTATACCTAGTTATGTAATGTTATGCATGCTCTGCTTACGTAACATGCATAATTTAATTACCAAGCTTCGGAATCATCCGAAAAATATCCAGACTCCGAATCCATCATCCAACGTGCTTCACAATCTATAATCAACACAATGCGCAGGTTACCAGTCTCACCTTCCGCCGCTCTGGCGCGCTTGCCGCCAACATGCTCTTCCGTAATGCTCGCCAGCAGGCTACAATCACAACCAGCCCTCCGGCCATTTGTACGTCCATCCTATTACCATTCTCAATCTCATGACAATCTATACTAACAAGACATTAGAACCAAATACCAGCCCTTCGCCCCTTCTCATACACGTCTTCAGTCTACAACGCCAACGCAAACTCGCCATTCCGCCTATCCTCCACGCCGTCACCACCCCAACCGCCTTTGGAATCCGCGTCCGATTCCCATGCCGACCCCGAATCCGACATCCCCGGCCGAAAAGACTACTCACCCTACCCACCACGCCGGCAATGGCCACCGGACATGTCGAAGCTTTCACCCAAACACCAATTCAGACTTGAGCGGAAGTACCGCCGGCGCGCGGCGCTGAAGTATGCGCGGCCGAAATGGACCAAGGCGACGAAGTTGGTGCAGTGGGGACTTATTGGATGTATGCCGTCTCCGCAGCTGATTTAGAATTGGAGTGTAATTGAGCAGCTTGCTAATATATTCTTCAACAGTTGTTGTCGTCTACGCGCTTCTATTCATGCAGTGGGACGAGAGAGGCGGAAATCCACTTGAGGAGGTATGTCTTTGTACGCGGTTGGTCCAGGAGCCCAACTAACCGTTTCTACAGTTCCGCACATATATCTTCGGTTCTCTGAAGGGGGCCTTCTCGGCTCCTCCATCCCCATCATCTATGCGGCGTCCTGAGGAGCCAGCACAGAAGTAAAACCATTCGAGCAGGAGAAGTACTCAATCTGTTTCAATATTCGCATGTATCTACATACCTATCTATCTGCATATACCCGGCGTCTGTGATAGCGCTGGTTCATATCCTTGTTTCTACTCTTTCCATCCATATACACCGTATAATACGTCTTACCTAGCAAGTTGGATGGGCTGGGGCCAGTCGCTCCTTCCATTCTGTGAGACAGTAGAAACGCAACTTCCATAAATAGTTCGAAATCTTCTAAAGAGGCAGGTGCAACTGGCTGGACGTCCCATCAGTCATTACTATTTCCCTGTTAGTATTTTCCAGACTTTTAGAGTTACTCTGAGAATGATCCTGGATCTTGTGCTATTATGCTATATCTCCATGACACATCAGGTCTATACTCTTTAAAGAGAAGATGTGGATGAATAAATACTCCATTTGATTGCTATCAACAAAACACCTAGGTGATAAGTAATCTGTGCACTTCTCAAGATAAGAACTATTTACTGAATCAAAGCAATCCCTCACTGTGTTTCCAGACAGACTAGCCACAGTAACAATCAAGTATAGCAAGCAACCGAAGCAAACTGAGCAAAGCAACAGGTCATGCGCAATGTCTGCCTGTCTGTCATGCGATGCCATGTCAATTCCGAAAACAAAACCAAAGTCAAACCAAGTGTTAAAAGAGAGACTCCGTTACTCATATCATAAGATTCATTTCGCCATGACAGGAACGGGAAAGGAAGAGATGCACCCAAGATGAAACGCCAAAATGCCAACGCCAGTTCCAAGATGAGAGTAAGATAAATGTAATAAACGCGATCAAGCGAAATAACTGAACGCCCTTTGTGATGAATGGCTGGTGGGTGATGATGATTCATCGATGACTGGTTGATCGTCGTATGTGATGATGATAATGCGAAGATCAAGGTTAACTCCGCTAAACAGAAGATGAGCAAAGCAGCGATGCTGAAGCTAAAGCCACCCCACAGGCTCACTCTGCTGAGGCTTGATCCCACCTCCACTGGGCAAATCAAGAGCGAGATCCAATCTCGGCGGCGGATCAGCCTTCTTCGGACTCTTCCCCGGGCTCTTGGTAGGCGAATAAGCATTCTCCCTAGGCGGACCCTCCCTCACAGGTAGATGCGGCCACTCGTCCTCAACAGCAGCAGAGACCCAGGTCCTGAGCGTATCATGCACACTCGAATAGAATTTCTCTTTGCACGTTCTCAGCGTGCCGCCCATGACTTTCTCGAATCCGGAGGCGCGGAGTTCATTGCGGAGCTGGTTTCTTTCATTTACTGTGGGTAGGGATGCGATGAGGCCGTTAACTAGGTCGATATGCGAGGCGAGGTAGTTTGTTGCGTCCCACTCCACGCCGCCGACGTATGGTGCCGCAGGGACGGGAGGCCGAGGGGCTGGGAAGTGGCGCTCGCGGTAGGATCCTGAGGTTTGGTCTGATTCCACTACTGGAATAACATTGAGATGGTGAAGGAAGATCCAAAAGACTTCTTTGGTGACGTTGGAGATTTCCTTGCACCAAACACGGTAAGGGCGGGACTGGTAGATATTTGCGATGAAGGAGAGAGGCTGCGTTTCTTCGGGGGGGTCGTTCAGGTACGTCAGGATTCGGCGTGCACGGGCTGCCGCATCGTCGGTGGAGACCGCAGTCGAGAGCTGGGTGAAGATCAGGTTGATAATGATGCCTCGGGTCGTGAACTCGCTGGGGCCTTTCTTCTCCTTGTCGAATAACATGCTCAGTAGCGCAGGGAAAAGCTCAGCTTCGATGTCAGTCAAACGTTGCAGTGCGACAGATGTCGTGCAGAGAGCTTTCAGACATAACAACGTCTCATGAAGAAGATTATCTTCATGCTCCTCCCTGTTGTTCATTAGCAAAAGCCCTTCGTAAACCTCATAAAACATACCTCCACTCAACCTTCATGATCCGATAGACCAACTGCACAATCTCATCCATTCCCCCTTCAGCAATAAAGCTATCAACCCAGCTAATAGTCTCATTCCTCAGCAAGATTCTCAACTTATGTATCTTGCCGACCTCAACCATCTCAGGCTTCTGAATTTCCTTCAGATAGTGCACGAAATCCGACGGATCAGTTGCAGTATCACGATGCGCAGTAGCCGCAAGCGACGTCGTGGACGCATTCGGAGTCAAAATCTTGGACAGTCCATTCGGCGTGCTCAGATCAACAGACTTGGGTCGCCGATGGAAAGAGCTTCCGCTCTCTGGCCGTGGCTTTTTGGTAGGGGATGACGAGTTCCCTCTGCTGAATGTAAACCCCCGGCTCCTGGACCTCGATCGAGACCCCTTTGAGTCGTAGCTGTCATGTTCCTTCTTTTCCTTTCCGCGACCCCGACGGCCAGTACTTTCGGTTGCAGAGGCTGCGCCGGCACTGTGAGGCGTAGTACTGTCGAGTTTATCCTTTTGGATGAAATCAGCCTTGATGTTTGTGTCCAAAGATCGCATCTTGTCTCTCAAATTGTGGGGGATATTTCTCGCATCAAGAAGTTTCTCAAAGTCGCTCTCGAGATCCTTCGAGTTAAGCCGCTTCTGTAGCTCAGCTTCACGCTCCTTCGCATTGAAAGCCGAGATGACTTCTTGCACACGCGAGCTTTTCTTTGGGCTCGCTTGTCCTTTTGGCTCTACTTCAGCCCTCGCATCAGGCGTTGAAGTACCTCTAGGCCGCCCACGCCCCATGATGGATGGTTCCGGCTGCTCAACAGGAACCAGAGACTGTTTGCTCGAGTTCATTCCAAAAGGAAGAAGGTCCTTCATTTTGGAGCCCCCCGCAAAGAAGTCCGACTTGGGGCGGGGCTTCGCACTTCCGTTGGCACCGGTCCGGTTCGTGAGCGACGGTTGGTGGAAGTCATAGAAGTTGCGCTGCTGCGCCGGACTGTACCCTTTCGGAGTGTACAGCGAGACCTCCTCCTGCACGGTTCGGCGCCTGTTACTATTTGCCGGAGACGGCTCATCGCGAAACGACGGCGTCGGTGTCGCATACTGAGTCCAGATGGGCGAGGGCAGGTTATCCGCTGGGTCGTAGGGGCTTCGGTTCTCTTTGTCTCGAGCATCCTTTACTTCGTCCGACTTTCGTCCATGCTGAGAGCGCTTGAGGATTGCTGTGAAACTGTTCGTCGACTTTGCCTTCTTTGGCTTGTTGTTTGGGTCTTCAACGTCGGTTGCCTTCTCTGGCTTCCGCTCCATATAGTTCTTGAGCGATTTCAGCGACACGGCACTCTTCGTCTTCTTGTGTAGTCCGCCCTTTGTGCTTTTACTGGGCGAGCTAGGATAGTAGCCATTGTCCGGGACATCGTGGTTGGGAATGATTTCGCCTAGGGGCTGGTTCTTCGGGGGTGGAGGCGGAGGGCAATGCTGGTCCATTGGGCAAGTGAAGCTGGACGACTCGCTCGCTTGCGGCTTGTTGGAGGCGTCATCGGCGGATTTGTTTCGTCGGTGGCCTAGGAGTGCTCGTAGGACGGATGGTTTTGTAGGGGATCGCGGCGCATCCTCGAAAATTGCGGGCGCTGGAGTAGGAGCCATGCTGCCTACCCGGACGTTAGATTATGGATGAGAGATGTAGACGGGTAGATGCACTTACAATCGGAAAAGAAGCAAAGAAGTGAAGATCAGACGAACGCAAAAGTAGAAGCAGCAGTAGAGGCAGAAACAGAAACAAAAACGCAGAGCAAGACACAGCGCTGAGACGCAGACGCAAAATACATTGAACAATGGAAACAGTTAAGCAGAATCAATCCAGTGATAAAAGTCAAAGCAGTATAGACAGCAAGAGTCAAGAAGTAAGAAGGAGGCTTGTTCTACCGCATGAAAGCAGGCGCAGACGCAGGCAGAAACGGACCAGCAGCGAATTTGAAGCTTCTAAGATACAAAGACGACAACAACGCGATCACTGTATCTTTCTCCAGGCCAATCCAAGAATTAATCTGCCGGCGCTCACTGCAGGATTGACTGACGTGAGTGGTGGAGGCGCAGGTAAACATGATGCGGGCATGGGAGGTTGCTGGGGGCAACACACTGGATAGTGCCGGGGTTGGCGGATGATCGGATCGCTTCTGGGCCAGAGAGACCACTAATTTCATTGAAGAGGATGATTGGATGAGATGCCCCCAGAATGGAGCTGTGATACAACGGCGGGATGAGGATGTGAAGTTGTCATTGGTGTGGTGTTGTTTGTCGCTTGGGGCGCAACTTGGTGATATCAACGGATAACAATACCATTGTAGATTTAGATGGAGAATGTTACAAGGCATTCTATTATGCTTCTAGAGCATTTAAGATCACATTCAGTGATTTGCTTTGTCTATAATAAGGTGAATGTACTTAGTGCTTGAGGTCCTAACGCAACAGCAACTACTCTAGAACAAAAACAACTGAACTACCAAAAAGTATTGTTTGTCTGACGCATACAACTTCAGGATAAGTCTCGATCAAGTCACGCGATGCTTTGTTGCCTGTGGGGATTACGGAGTACGCCAGATATAGATCCAGCGTTCCTCACTACAGCTGCATTGCTGCCTTACTCCATCCACGTCTAAAGGCCAGATCTAGACTTATTTACTAGGTGATTGCGGGGAAGAACCGTGTCATTGTTTGTGTTATCATATCAGCGCCATTATACCAACACTGCAGTATATCAATTCATATCGTATATAGTTCCGAGTTCATATAGTATAGTATAGACAGTCTGGGTAGTGATGTACAGAATCCCAATGCAAAGAAACACGAAAAGTAAACTCAAAATGCAAATGCAGGACACCAGATATGCGTTTCTTGTCTTATCTTGTCATAATCATCAGTTTCAGTCGTAGGTATGTTGTTGTTGTATATGATGCTCCATGCAAATGCCGCGATGCAGCTCGTGCCATCGGCCCTATCCGAATTGAATGCAATTGTAATGTAAAAAGGTGGAATCGTAAAAGAGACAAAAGAGATATGTAGAAGGTAAAAAAAGAGGTCTGGTAGAAGGGTAGTAATGCATATGGTTTGAATGTGTATAGATCGTTGTTGAGTTTCGTATGTCGTTTCGTTCATTTCGTAAATCAGTGTGCAGCAATGACAGCCTTGAGCATACCCTTGAGCTTAGTTGTTGTGCTAGGCGGCGGCGTAGGATCACGCCTGCGGCGGTGACGGTGTCGGCGGCGCTCAGTATCCTCTCGAGTAGATCGAGGAGCTAGAGGTTCGGGTTCAGGCTCTGTATGCTCAAGCTCCTGCGCCTCAGCAATCGCCTCGGACTGTCGACGTGCGCGTCGACCCTCACGGTGTGGATCGTCGAGGCCTTCCTTGCGGCGGTAGCTGCTGGATCGTTCCATGGAGCCCCGACCTTCAGACCGGGGAGGCTCTGCTTCTCTGCGGCGGTAGCTGCTGGATCGTTCCATGGAGCCCCGACCTTCAGACCGGGGAGGCTCTTCTTCTCTGTGGCGGTAGCTGCTAGATCGGTCGAGGGAGGTTCGTCCTTCAGAGCGAGGAGCCTCCTCTTCCCTACGGCGGGATCCAGAAGATCGCTCGAGAGAGTTGCGTCCTTCAGATGTGTGGCGAGTGCTATGGGAGTGGCCGTGGCTAGTGGACGAGCGTCTGCGCGGGAGGTCCGCGGGGATATTCGCGACAGCCTTGTGACTATCGACCCTGGGAAGGGGAGCGTTGCTCGAAACTTCCTCCTCAGAGGGGGCGTATTTCAAGTAGTGGCGGGGCCTAGGGACCGTGGACTGGGAGTGCGAGTGTCTGGAAGAGGACTCGCCGTCGCGGCTGCCTGAGCTTCGCTGTCTCGGCTTTCCGTCCCTGGTGCTGGTGGATCGTTCAACACGCTCAGCCTTTTTCGCCCGTTCCTGCTCTGCGACAACCTTCTGAAGTCGGCGCAGTTCCCGCTTCGATTTCTCCTCGTATTGCCTCCTCGACTCTTCCAGAGCCTCGAGCCAACGTTGACTGAGTTTGTTGCGGTCAGTCTTCTGCGGCTGTTCCACAGGTAGAACCTCTCGCTCGCGCTCTCGACGACGTCCTTCGGAGGATCCCTTGGACGATTTTCGCTCTTCGCGGGGCTCGGAAACGTAGGACTTTCTTCTCCTGCGTCTTGGGCGATCGCTTTCCCCAGCAGCTGTGGCAGCATACTTGTCTTCCGCCTCGTCCCCGCCAATCGCAGCTGTCGTGTCAGGAACCAAGGTCCTAGGCGAGGGTTCGTCATAGACATATTCGTCTTCGACGTCTCGAGAGGATTCCTTGGGGGGCTCAGCGGCATCAGCAACTGGAACAGGTGCAGGTATTTCTGAAACGTCCAAATCTCTAGGAGCATCTTCGACCTCGGGTTCCGCGGGAGGTTCCTCAACTGGAGCTGGCGATTTCTCGACTGGAGCTGGAGGTGCAGGCTCTTCAGCTTCAGGTTCAGAGTCTTCCACTAAGAACTGTTCAACTGCTGGAACTGCAGCCACTGGCTGGGGTGCAGGTTCTTCAACAGCAGGAGTGTCAACATGTGGCACTTCAACGGGTGCTGCAGGAGCAGCTTCCTCAGGCAGTTCTCGGGTAGCCTCACGCTCGGGCTCTGCTTCGACCGCGACAGGCTCTTCAGCTGGCTCGGGGGCCTCCTCGACAGTCGGCAATGGTTCATCCGGTTCACTAGGCATTGGGGATATGGCTCGCCCTTCGTCATCCTGATCAACAGGAGGCACTGGTGCTGCAGCTTCCGGTTCCGCTGGTTCAGGTTCAGCGGCAGGTTCAGCGGCAGGCTCAGCGGCAGGCTCAGCGGCAGGCTCGGGCACAGATTCCTCGACCGGCGCTTCCTCAGCAGCTGGCTCTGGGGCCTCCTCTACCACAGCAGGTTCAGGAGCGGCAGGCTCGGGCTCTGGAGCCTCAGCAGCGGTTTCGATTTCAGCGGTCTCAGGGGCATGCTCTGCAGGTTCATCCACAGCTGCCGCATCCTCCGCCTTGTCTTCTTCCACCGTAGGCTGCGGCTCAGGCTCAGGCTCGGCCACTTCAGGAGCTGGGGGAGCAGGAGCCTCGACCTCCTTGTCAACAGGTGATGCAGGGGCCTCATCCCAGTCAATTAGATCGTCTGCATGCTTTGCCGCCTCTTCAGCTTCGAGTTCGGCGTCCCTTGCGGCCTGTTGAGCAGCAGCTTCCTTCTCCGCTTCCACTTTGTCGAAGCCTTCGGAAGGATCACATTCGGGGAAATCGTCTTCTGTGCCTGTCAGCGTGTCATTCGGTCTTTCGGTCAAATTATACATACCGTTAGCAGGTTCCTCGGCAGGTTTTCCAGGGGCCTCCTCCACAACAGCCGCTTTTTCTTCCGGCGCTTCTTCAACAGTTGGTGCTGGTGGCGCTGGTGCTTCGTCGACCTCGGCGGCGGGCTTCTCCTCGGCCGGTGCAGCTTCTGCGGCGGGTTCCTTCGTCGAGGTTTCCTCAGCTGGAGCAGCAACCGGCTCGGGCTCGAGCTCGGGTTCCGCAGCGGCCTCAGGCTCAAGCGCAGGTTCAGGTTCTGCAGCAGGCGCAGGCTCCGCAGGCTTTTCCTCTTCAACAGGCTCCGCCGCCAGGACCGGTTCTTCAGAAGCAGGGGCATCAGCAGCAACCGCAGCAGCTGCAGGAGCCGCAGTAGCATCTTCCTCCTTGCCAGAGGCAGGCTCATCCTCGACCTCGGCCTGTTGACCCTTCTTTTTGTTCTTCTTCTTGTCCTTCTTCTTCTTCTTTCCAGTCGCAGGCTTTTCTTCCACAGGTTCCTCCGCAGGGGGCTCTGGGGCAGGCTCTGGAACAACCTCGGGTTCTTTAGCCTCTGGCTCCGGTTCGGGCGTGGGCTCTGCAGCTTCTTCCACAGCAGGCTGCTCTGGCTCAGCTGGAGCTTCTTCCTTGACCTCGGGCTCTGCTGCTTCAGCGACTGGTGGCTCTGATTCAGCTACTGGTTCCAGCTCTGGCTCGGCGGCAACTTCCTTCGTCGCTTCGGGCTCGGGATCTGCCGCTTCAGCGGCTGGCGGCTCTGGTTCAGCGGGCTCAGGTGCAGGTTCAGCGGGCTCAGGTGCAGGTTCAGCGGGCTCAGGTACAGGTTCAGCGGGCTCAGGTACAGGTTCAGCGGGCTCAGGTACAGGTTCAGCGGTTGGCTCCGGAGCAGGTTCCTCTACTGCTTTGCCCTTCTTTTTCTTATCTTTCTTCTTCTTCTTTCCAGTTGGCTTGAACTCATCCTGGGGCTCTGCAGGGGCAGGCTCCGGAGCAGGTTCGGGCTCTTCAGCCTTTGGCGCTGCCTCTGCCTCTGGTTCCGGCGCTGGTTCCGGCGCTGGTTCTTCCGCGGGTTGTTGCTCTGATTCAGCTGGCTTTTCGGTCTCTGGCTCAGGTTCCGGTTCCTTCACTTCCTCAGCTGGTTTCTCCGGTTCGGCGGGCTCAGCAGGCGGCTCAGCGGGTTCAGTGGGTTCAGTAGCTGGCTGCTCCGGTTCAGGTACAGTTTCCTGGACCTCTGGTTCAGGTTCTGGTTGGGCCGGTTCAGCAGCTGGCTCTGGTTCGGCGGGCTCAGGCGTGGGTTCGGCGGCTGGCTCAGGAACAGGTTCCTCTGCTGCTTTGCCTTTCTTCTTTTTATCTTTCTTCTTCTTCTTTCCAACCGGCTTGGGGTCGTCCCATGATTCCTCAGGAGCCGCTTCTGGAGCAGGTTCAGGCTCAGGTGCCTTTTCAGGCTCCGCTACTGGTTCTGTTGCCTCAGCAGCTGGCTGCTCGGGTTCAGCCTCAGCGGGCTCTTCTGCTTTCGGCTCAGCCTCAAGCTGTGTCGCTTCTGCAGCAGGTTGTTCGGGTTCAGCGGTCTCTTCAGGCGTGGGCTCTGGCGTTGGATCTGCTGCAGGCTCTGGTTCGGCTGCCTTTTCTTCTTCAGCAGGAGGGGCGGGTTCTTCTGCAGCAGGTTCGGCGGCAGGCTCTTCAGCTGTTTCATTCTTCTTTTTCTTGTTCTTCTTGTCCTTCTTCTTGGCCTTCTTTCCAGTAGGTTTTGATTCCTCTGCCGGTTCAGGCTCTGGTTCGGCTGCCCTTTCTTCTTCAGCAGGAGGGGCAGGCTCTTCAGCTGCAGGTTCTGCTGGCGCCTCTTCAGCTGGGGCATCGGGTGTTGCCTCGGGTTCTGCAGCTGGAGGTTCCGTTTCGGGCTCTGCTGGCGTCTCTGCTGGCGTTTCTGTTGGTTTACTCGTTTCTGGGGCAGACTCTTCAGCCGGCTTGTCCTCGGTGGACTGGGGTGTCGTTTCAGCAGCAGGTGCCTCTGTTGCAGGTTCTTCCGCCGCAGGTTCCACCGCAGGGGTTTCTTCTGCAGTCGGTTCAGCAGGAGCGGCCTCAGCTTCAGGTTCAGCAGCTGGAGTTTCCTCTGCTGCTGGATCTGCCGCTGGTTCGGCAGGTTCACCGGCCTCGGCGGCTGGCGCTTCCTCAGCTGATTCCGCTGGCTTCTCTTCCGCGGTTTCTGGATTTGATTCTGAGGGCTCTGCGTCGTCTGCTTTAGGGTCCTCTACCGTGTCTGGAGGTGTCGTTGCACCCGATGTATCTGCACATATTAGCATATAGCAGCAATCGAACTGAAGAATACGTACCTGCACCTTCCGGCGCATCCTTTGAGGAACTATTTGATTCATCCTTGGGAGCATCTGCGGCTGGGGCATCGGTTTGATCCTTCTCAGTCTCAGCGGCCTCGGGGTTGGTGTCCTGGTTATTCGTTGTCAGAGAATCGGCAGAGACAGGGTGATATGAAAATTGAGCCGTATCACGGTCGAATGTTTGATAACGGAATTGACCCTGATTATCGAAAGACTGATAATTGTACTTGGGGAGCTGTGCATACTGGATCGGGGACCCCATTTTCCTCGGACTCAACCGTGGGGTCGGAAGAGACTGGATTGTCGTTTACCGGGGCCCGTTTGGCGTTATTATTATTATTGTTCTTCTTCTTGTTTCCTCCCTTCTTTTTGGCCATGGCGGGTGATCGGCCTGTAGAAATATGATAGGTTCGGTTCGGGGGACGAGGGTTGGAGTAGTAAATTTAACAAATCAATTCGACATCAGATCACAGACGCAGCACACTTGTGTAATGCTCGATGGTTTCGGGGGCGTCGCTTGGGTGGCAGATGAGGAGTCAATTTGGCAAACGGAAAAAAAAGAATGAGGCAACGAGACAGATGAGAATTGGAGAGTGAGGAGAAAGAGATATTGGATAGCAGGGTTCAGCAGCAGTCCAAGTATTATTGGATTAGCAGCGGCAATCCCGTCTATCCGCAAGCCGCAGTAGTGTCCGTTTCTGAGGACCAAGGCGAGGCGACGTATGGCAGTTCGTCTGGTATCCAGTTGTTTGGAATCGTCGCGATTTGGGCTTGAGATTGAGGATGTCATGAACGAACTACCCAACGGCATTTGGTTTTATTGGACCACGTCTCACCTGGCCCATGGCCCTGTGGGCCGACTGAGGGACAGGAGAAGGGCTCCTCTTCGGGATCATTGCTGCAAAGTGCAATCGGTCTGCATTGTGCAATAAGAGAGCTGCATGAAGCTGCAGTAGCCCCCCAGTAGGCGAAAATAGTAGCGGAGGGGGGCATTGGGCGCGGTGTGCGTGGCCATAGTGGGGTGACCACTTTGTTGGCAGTGGCAGTTTTCGAGTCGGAGGGGCTGGGCCAACGAAGTAAAACTGATATCACGGGAAGAAATCAAGAATTGAAATCAAAAGGTTGGAAGTCCGACATTGCCCGAGTCAGCCAGAAGGCCTAGAGGGGCCTCTGGCAGTTCCCGTAGCACTGCATTGTACTCCGTAGAATGGTACTGACGGAGTACTTCGTAGAACCCATGCTGCCATTGCTTGTTTGATGTCGGGATCATCTGTGCCTGAGCGCCGGGCTCAATTAACCGAGGGAGCGCAAGAACACTACACAACTATTCCTTAGCATTCGATTTGATGCGCTTGCATATTCAGAATGATAGTTGTACTGACCCCACCATCTGCCCAACCTCACCTATTTCGGCGAGCGACAGGAGGCTGGCAGCCTGGCAGCCTGGCAGCCTGGCAGCCTGGCACACTGGCAGCCTGGCACACTGGCAGCACGGGCGTGGAGCCAGCACTCGACGGGAGTCTGATGCGATTACGGAGTATTAAGCGGAAGAATTTGCATTCGACGACATAAGATCAATGAAATGATGATTATTCCGATGGAAATGATGGACTATACGAGGGGTGGAGTGGGCGTGGAAGCAGGAAAGGAAGCGAGAATAAGACGCAAACGCCACACAGACAAATCGACGATCACGGGGCCGCGACACTGACCACCAACCACTGACCACTTCATGCTCCACTCACTTCAACCCTCTAACACACCGACCATCGCCGAGTCACCGACTTTTAGCATCGCCCTATGTGACTCACCAAACTGTCATCAAGACATCGGATCTTCCAGATAATCAGGAACCCGCAGCCGTGATGCTCGCAAGAAAGTGAGGCGTGCTGATCACAGACCTGGCTAAAGCTCAGAGTACCAAGTCATAGATCTTCGTTAATCATCTGCTAGGACCCTGAAGGAATAGGAATCGTTCTCGAAGGCAAAGCTTACTGCCGCCTTGGACTCCGTCATTCTGCGTTTCCCTGCATATCCCGGACTCGCCAGTCCAGGTCAACTCCGTACAATGGGTCTGATTCAGGGGTCAATGGATTCGGACGCATTGCGGAGGCAAATGTCAAAAGTCAATGTCATGCCGACTCCACGCGGCGTCTGCGAAGCATTCTCTCTCTACCTGGCGCATTGAGATTTGAGACACTCGAGGTCCAATACAACGGTTCCAACTCACCGACTGCTTGGACATGAGTACTCCGTACTCCGTAGCTTTCGGGTTGAAATGACATCAGGCATTGTAACTGCGCCTTGTCAAATGCGGTGAGGCCAGTTTACTGTTCTGGCGATGATTCTATCGTGTTCCCTTAGTGATGAGTCACGTAGCTGGTAGGGTACAGAGAAATGTCCCAGCTGGAAGCTTCGTCAGCATTGATGCTATTCATGTCTTGATACCTACATGGATTGGGCGCCTGACTGCCAGACATTCATGCGGTATGGTTTGGCTCGGCGTCTCATGCCTCGTTGTCATCGGTAGAAGACTACAGAGTACGGAGTACTCTGAAGATAATTCATGTCTACAGTCAAACTCCAGCTCAACCGATACTCTATGTGTACAGAGTATAGAGCAGTATAGACCCCTATTTGTGATATCTAAATTCATTCAACAAATCTCCGTATCCAGCTCAAACCTAGATGCCAAAATAAATACATCCGCAAACCATCAACTCCTCACAACTTCCCCCTCAATGAAGCATAGCACATTTCAATCTGAATGACCAGGCTTAACACTTCTTGCTCCCCTCCGTCTTCGAATCTTGACACCCACTCGCACACTTCTTGAAGTGCCCAATCGCGCCGGGGTTGGTGCAATGGTAAAGAAGAGTATTGATATCCGCGTCTGCGAACTCAGAGCCTGCGAGGGCTTCCTTGATGCTTGCTTCCGTCCAGCCTATGGAGAGAAGCAGTGTCAGTATGCATTTCCGTGAATGAAACTAGGTTAGAGAGAGCTCGGTTCTGTGATACGCACCCTTGTCCTTGATCAATTCGTCTGCACAGTAATCGAACGACGGCCTATTCATTGAGTCGTGTCAGCATCAGTTTGTTCGTCAGGGACAAGTCGATGCATCATACGTGCACTCCCCAGCAAAAACGGCGCTTGTGAAAAGCGAAAAGGAAAGAGTGAGGACGGTTGCGAGGCGCATCTTGGTGGAGTTGACAAGTGCTCAGGTGTGGACTTGGGTAGAGTGATTCTGAGTCTGACTTGGTAGTTTATCTGGCTCTGAGAGAAAAGCAGAGTGATTACAGGCCTCTTATAGGTTCTGAAACTGACATTCCTGTCGCAGTAATGTTGGGGTCATTGTTGGAATGTGGAGAGTTGAGACATAAACGAACTTCGGTATGCGGATTCCAGGGTAGATAATGTACCTATACGGCTATATGGCTCGAAACTTTGATATAAATTACACATTATATGACTCTTATCGGCTGGTTGTCCTATGCCTCTCTTGTAGTGAGTGGCTGCTGCAAGGTACCAAGAATTAGGGCTATCTCGACTCGTGACCCTCCTCCGAAGAGTATATCAGCCCCTATGCCAATTCGCTTAGGGACTCTTATTCAACCTTGCCTACGACAAATAATTTATGAGCTGAGCAAATACAAACAGCCTGTACGAGAAGTTGAGACTGATTCAACAGCTTTATTCAGTTCTCTGTCAGGAAACTCGCACAACACACCCGACAGAAATATGAGAACCTAGTATTCTATTCCAACAATCGAGATTCATTAACCTGAACAATATCCTAAAAGAAATCGCCGCCCAACTAATAGGTATAAAGGAAGCGTGGGTTATGTTCTCCCAGCTCCTCCGCCTCGTCTTCTGTCATTCCCTCAACGCGCCAGTCTTCCTTACCGTCCAACTTCCGCTGGTTCTTCCTCTTAAACCACCCCCAGAAAAGCAAGTAAATGATTGCTGCCAGTGCAACTAGGGCCATTGACACTGCGTGACCTTTGACGTAGCGTGGGCCTTCGTTTGTTTTGTAGAGCTATACCATCAGTCAGTATTTTACTTAAAAGACAAAGAAGGGTTGGACAACGGAAGGACATACAAATGGTGAAGGAATTCCCGCAGCATTTCCAATCGTTAGTTGCAAGCCTGTTGCAACAGTTCGTTTTCCGTACCGGGGTGTGTTACTAGGCAACCAGGCAAGTGGCACACCAACAATAACGTACAACCCCGTGGCTACAAGGAAGCAGCCAAAGTATCTGACACCTCCTGGGGCAGGGCTGACGAGTATAGCGTAGCCTATAGCACAAATGAACCCGAAGGCCGCAGCAAAGACAGCGCGTTTTTGCGTGCGGTCCGAGAACCATGCCACCATGATGTAGCTGATCGCGCCGACCGCATAGCAGGGGATAGTAAGAGCCTGGACCTCGGCAGTTCCCCAGTCACCTAAGCCCTGGATAATTGTCGGGAGGAAAGTTGAGAAGGAGTACAAGACGTTGTCGCCACCGTACTGGGCGATTGTAAAAAGATAAATTTTGATATCTGTCAGGCCATCGATCACGTCTTTCTTGTGCATCTGATCGGATGATTTGGTATGCCCGATCTGGCGGCGCAGGCGGGCGTCAATGAGCTCGCGCTCGGCCACGGTCAGATAGTGCGCGGTATCTGGTGAATCGGCCAGCCACCACCAGACTGCAATTCCGAGGATAAATGTGGGAATTCCTTCAAGAATGATGATCCACCTCCAGCCGCGCAATCCAGCTATCCCGTCCATGTGTCCGATTCCATAGCCGAGGAGGCCTCCCAAGGACCCTGCGATGGCCGCCGAGACAAAAAGGTACCCGATACGCAAGGCGTACTCGCGTTTTGTGTAGAACATAGTCAGGTAGATTGTCAGACCGGGGAAAAGGCCTCCTTCGAGCGCGCCCAAGATAACGCGACAGGCGATGAGCCCGCCGTAGCTCTGGACAATGCCGGTCAGAGTCGCGACGATGCCCCAGCCGGTCGTGATGAATGAGATCCAGCGGGATGGCTTCATGCGTTGGATAACGAGATTGGAAGGGAGTTCGGAGAGAATGTATGTGACGAAGAGGATTGATACGGCGATCTGGTACTGGTCACCTTCCAGGCCGAGGTCCTCTTCCATCCCGTACAGTCGAGCATTTCCGATGTTGACGCGGTCCAGGAAACTCAAAAGGTAGAGCAACATCACCGGTGGGATCAACCAGCCGTCGAGTTTTCGAATGAGAGCCTTCTCAGCGGCTGGGTCGATGTGGATGTCATTGTGGTCGACGGCCTGGGCTTCGACCTCCTTATCGGACATCCCTAAGGAGGACATGTTGACAATGAACCTGCTTTGGAAAAAGATGGAAAGATGGGGGAAACGGAGGATTTTTTATGGATCAGCTTGCCCGCTGATGACTACCCCAGATTCAGCTCGATAGCAGATATTCAAGTACGTAACAAAATCTCATGGAATCATGGGGTGCTGGGAAGAGCTAGGGCTCCACGTTGGAGAAAACAAGCACAAGTGGGGTCATTAAGTGGATCTGATAGTCCTGATAAAATCGGCAAGTCCAATGTTGCCGACTATTGGGCCGTATTTCGGCAGATATCATGGCGGTTTCATGGTTATCGAGTGGTTCGACCATTGGAGTAGCCGTTCGGAGCCAGAATTCTTATCGCCACAAGTTGGGGTAGTCGAGGTCCCTTGATGAAAGAGGAAAGAGAACCCAGGGCCATGGGACGTACGGAGTACCCTGTAGTTACCGGCCATCAGGTCATAGCAAGGTCATCATTGATACGCATTGTCATGTCAATCATACCAAACAAGAAGGATCAGCGCTCAATATCCAAACAGGAACTGCTCCTCGATCTCAGAGGCAAACTCTCTGAGCGTCCCGTCCTCCACAAACAAACCGTCCATCCATTGCACTTGGTTCCTGTCCAAGAAGCTGCCAATTAGTGGATTGGCTAGGATTTCTCCTTCAGCACCATGGTCTATGCTCTTGGGAGTATGCAGGAACTGGTCTTGGGCTCCGGGCCCCGAGTCACTAGCTACTGGATGGCTTGTCGGAGGTCTTTCGGCTGGGGTACTACCGAAATGCCCTGTAGCTCGCAATGTAGATACGCGGGCTTGGATATGTGATAGTCTCTCGCAGAAGTCGACGGCGGGGATGTTTCCGTCATTTTTCAGTGAGCGGAGAACGCTCAGCAGCATTTCAAGATAATCCGAGTTGGCGGCCGTTGGCTTCATCATGGCCGACATGATCAGGATCATCGCTGCAGAGAATATATGATGCGCGTCCCAGTATCCAAAGGTAGCTATTGAGCCATCTAAAAATAGGCCCTCGACAATACGGCTCGACGCCTGCGCTGCATTTACGCAACTGTCGGCTAGTGCTAGAGTAATTGATGAAACATTTTGTCGTGGTGTAGGTTCCTCTCGTGCTTTAGACCCCAGCTGGAATTGCATCTTGAAGAGGTGTAGGAGGACGGGACGCGTGGTTTGGATGATGCATTGGTTGTATGCGAGGTGAAGACTTGCAACGGGACGAGGCAAGTCTCGCTCTTTGGCCCGCATGTCAGACGGTAGTTCATCATGCCATGCTCGAAGTTGTTTCAGGATACTGTGGACTTGATGGACATATAAACCTTTCGTGGCTTTCGGGATGCCGTAAATCTGGGTCAGAATATTACCAATAATCTTCGCCAGTTTAATGTTAATTATCAAATTCCGAGGATCAAGAAACTCGGCCATTTCATCTTCTGTCAATCCGTCCATGCTCGGTAACTCGCAGTCAATATCCTCGTCCCTTACGGCAATGGGCTGTCCAAGCTTGGACGCAGAGAAGCGGTCGAAGAAGTAAAGCACCCACCATGTTCGCCGTCGGCTCTCCCGTTCAACGGGCGTCAACGTAACATGTCTCGAAGCGGATCTATGCATTCCTAGGCTTAGCGCAAGCCTCGTAGCGATCCCACTGTAACAATATGCAGTTCTTATACGACCAAGAACGTTTGAGGCCCAAGCAAGAAGCGTAAGAACCTCCACTTGCATCAGTGAAGGCTCCTCATGGAGATCCTGGTCTCTTTGTAACAGTTCAACCGCCCGGATGTAGTACTGGGTGCCTGGCACTCGATTCGCATCGCCAACACCTCTCCTATGGGTATATATCTCTCCTAGAGCCATAAGTGCATAGAACTTGCAGAGCCAGAGCAGTGACGGAATCAGCTCTCTCCGATAAACTGCATCAACCTCCTTCATAAAAGTGACCTCAAGAAAAAGCGGGTGGTAATTTCCAATGAACCGCCGGGCGACATTCAGTAGGAGTTTGACATGCATCCTTTCAGGAAAGTCTGCGCCCTGAGGCATTGGCAGGCGGTCTCGCGTACTCAGTCGATGATAGTTTGATAGCCCGGCCGTGGTCGGAATGTAAGTGTCGTCGAGACACGAGAGAAGACGATTGCTGAAAGCATTGCAGGAAGCCTCTCCCACAAACCCTGGTTCCAACGACCGTTCATGGACGGGATTCTCCGACTGCCTATCGAAGAGAGGATTGAACAAGTTGCTCTCTTCTTTTGACAGCGGCGGGCTTTCTTCGAGGTCTTCGCTCATGGTACTGGTGTCCATGGCACTGACGATGATATTTCGCTCGCTCCCTGACGCTGGGCTTCGAGTCGCAAGTGCTCTTAACCGTCTATTGTCTTCTTCGAGTTTATTGAGATAGCTGGGCAGATATTAGCCTTCGCTCTAGAGTAGACCAGATCCCCAACCAACTTTTCAGAGACTCGAATCTGCCTCTCTTTAGCAGGAAACTCGCATGTTTCAGCCCGTCCAGTAGAAACACATGTCCGGCACGGTTGCTCGCCAGAGCACTTGATCTTCTGCGAATGGCATCTATGGCAGCTGCATTCAATCAGCAATAGTCTCATAACTACATAGTGGGTGGGTGGGTCCTGGTCTGTGTTCTCACGCTGCTAGAAGCCGCCTTGGGCGTCTTGCTCCCCGGCTACTCATAGTTACCGTGTGCTTCTGTCGACACTGGACCAAAAAGTATGGAAGTCGAACTGAGTGCGAGATTGAAGAAACTGTGGGGTCCGGGGTAAGCGGCGATGATAAAAGTGCCGGTCCGGTAAGCGCTCATTTTCCGTACGGAGAAGAAACTTTGGATAAGGGTCCGATTACGTAACGTTCCAATGGGGATAACTTAGTTGACTACTCCGTAGTTTGCGATAAATCGATACAGGAAACATATCTTCTCAAGATCATAGACAGAGATACTTTCAATGCAAGCAGCCTGAGCTGGGTGGTCTTGGGTCATAGTGCAAGACCCTAGGGGAAATAGCTTCAGCTCTTGACGTCAACTTCCGACCCGGGATCCTCATCAAATGGTTCCATAACTCAGTTGGTTAGAGTGTGGTGCTAATAACGCCAAAGTCGAGGGTTCGACCCCCTCTGGGACCACTTCTTTTTTGCTTTTGTTTTTTTGAAAGGTAGATAGAACTGTTGTTTAATGGCAAAAGATAGAGGGTGCTTGAAAATTGGCCATTGCCCGATGAGAGGATTAGATGGATTAGGTACGGAGTAGAACATCAGCAATAACGCCTGGGGCCAAAGATGGGATTTTAAACGCATACATAGTTCTACAAGATGGTCTTTATGCTTGGAGTGTACAGAAAACATCGCTAATATATATTCAAAAACAGTTTAGATAGACCAATGTCATGACCGAGCCCTCTAATTCCCAGTAGCAATGCTATGCCTCACTCCCAACGACCCATTAGTCAAAAACGACCTGGAATCCTGCGGCTTGACCTCGAAGCCATATCCTTTCGACCCTGTCCCAGCAGCACCGTTCGTCTTGGCCGGGTCTACTCCATACCCACCACCACCAGGCGTGAGAATAATGACCCGGTCCCCTGCACCGAACATGGACGTCTTTCTCGGGCCGAGTGAGACCTTCCTCGTCGAGCCTGTTACAGGATCCTTGCGAATCCAGATATTCTGGCCCCTTTCTCCATCCTCGCCACCTTCAAGACCATAAGGCGCTGTGACACGGCGATCCGTAAGAACGGAAACCTGCAAAGGCATCGTAAATTCAATCTCACGGTAGCACCCGTCACCGCCCCTCCAGCGTCCTGCACCGCCACTACCACGCCGAATAGAGAACTCGTGCAGAATAACGGGGTACCGCTTCTCGAAGATTTCTGGATCCGTGATCCTCGTGTTTGTCATGTGCGTGTGGACGCCACTTGCACCGTGCCAGCCTAGTCCAGCACCTGCACCGCCGCAGATTGTCTCGTAGTATCCGAAACCTTTTGTGACTTCTCCCGTTACGGGATCGGTTCCACCGCAGCCGAAACTGAGGTTGTTCATTGTGCCTTGGGAAGCGGCGGCGGCGTTGAAGGCACGGAGGACCAAGTCCGTCACCTTTTGGGCGGTCTCTGTTGTGCAGCCAACTGTTGCCGCAGTGTGAGACGGCGTGAGGATAGTGTTGTCTGGGCAGATGATTTTGATGGGTTGCAGGCAACCTTGATTGAGGGGGATGTCGGTAGAGACCATGCAACGGAGGCAGTACTACAGTCCATTAGTACCTTGAGGAATATGGGGAGACAGTGCTTCTTACCATGATGACAGAGTTTGAAATCGTGGGAGGTGCGTTCAAGTTCCCAGAGTGCTCTGCGCCTGTACCAGTAAAGTCGAAGACTGCATCTCCGGTTTCCTTGTCAATAGTGATCTTGAGCTTGAATGGGATTCCGTCGTCATTGTACTCTGTAGCTTCGAGCACACCATCATCGTACCGGGCAGCAACTTGTTTCAAAAGATCCCGCACTGCCTGCGCAGAGTTCGACTGGATGGCATACATATAGAGTTGCACTACAGGCCAGGTGAACTCTTTGACCATGGCCCCAATCAAGTCAATGCCCTTCTGGTTAGAAGCAACAGCAGCCTTCAGGTCCGCAATATTCTCGGCCAGCGTTCGCGTACCACTGCAACCAGGGAATGACGCTGGCTCATCATAAAGGCGCTTGATGAGACCGGCTTCGTCGAAGACACCCTCCTTGATCATCTTGAACGATTCGATTGCCGCACCTTCCTGCCACAGTTCGGTAGAGTTGGGTGGCATTGAACCAGGCAGGATGCCGCCAACGTCCGCGTGGTGACCGCGGTTAGCAACAAAGAAGATGATTTCTTTTTGATCGTCATCAAAAACAGGAGTAATCACCTAAACAGTTAGAAAAACGAAATTAGTTGGAATACGAGGGAGACGTACTGTGATGTCTGGGAGGTGGGTGCCTCCGGCTCGGGGATGGTTGCTGATAATGACATCGCCCGGCTTGAGGTCAGCCTTGTGCCTCCGCGCTTGATAAGCAATTGCGGAGCTCATGGACCCTAGATGGCTTGGAATATGGGGCGCATTCGCTACAAGTCCTCCGTCGGCAGAGAAAATGGCACAGGAGTAGTCCAGGCGTTCCTTGATATTGACTGAAATGGATGTCTTCTCCATGGTATGACCCATTTGCTCAGCGATCTGCATGAATCGGTGTCCAAACACACTGAGATGGACGGGATCGACGACCTCGGTGGTAACATTTTGAGTATCAGCCTTGTCGACCTCGAGGACGATATGCTGAGGAAGACATATAGCTTTGCTGAGGTGGTCGACAACAATAGTCTGGGTCTTGTCGATGATCATCGCAGGGCCTGCAATCTTCGCACCAGCGCTTAAAGATTTGAGCTCGTATATGGGTGTCTGTGTCCAGCCGTGCCCTTCGTAGAAGATCTGTCGCGTGAAGGCAGGAGTGGGGTTAGGGGTCGCGTGGTCAGAGCCATACTTCTTCAGCTCCTCAAACGGGCTCGTAATGTTCACCACGCGGGACTTTCCTACACTTCGGACACGAACGTCATCGATCAGGATGTCACGAGCCTGAGAGAAACCGAATTCCTGAGTGTGCCTGGCAGTGAAGGCGTTGCCAGCCTCTCCGACGTTCTCTCCTAGAGGAATCATCAGCAACGTATCGCTCCCCTTGTATCGCATGTTAAGGAAGAATTCATGGACAGTCAGGCTAGCGTCGAAGCCTTGAGCCTCGAGGCCTTTGGCTCCTTGAGAGGACAGTGATTCCAGTCGAGCTTTGATTTCCGGTACTGCCGCTTGAGAGAAAGTAAGGGCTGCGGGCTCTTGGTTCTCGACCACAACGTCTGCCAGAGCCATTCCGTAGGCGGATAGGATACTTGAGTAGCAAGGAAGAATGGCTTTCTTGATGCCCAGGTCACGGGCAATAAAAACTGCATGCTGGCCTCCAGCACCGCCAAAACAGCCCAGGTTGTGGCTGGCCGCTCCATATCCACGTCCTTCACTGAGAGTTCGAATAGGGCGGGTCATGGTCGCATTCGCAATGGCCAGGAAACCAAGAGCCAAAGTCTCAGGAGTAAATGGCTCGCCGCCGTCCTTTTCCTTGTTGACGACATCCGCCAAAGCGCTGAACTTCTTCTGGACAGTGTCGAAATCCAGTTTGCGGGGAAACGTTTCGGGAATGATCCTGCCGAGCAGGAAGTTGGCGTCCGTGACAGTCAAAGGACCTCCTTTGCCGTAGCATGCTGGACCAGGATTGGCACCTGCACTGCTTGGGCCAACCTTGAGAAGGCCACTCTCCCATGATAGGATAGAACCGCCGCCGGCAGCAACAGTGTTGATATCCAATTGTGGTGTTTGGATAGTAACTTCCGCCAGGGTATTCTCGAATATGTGCTCCAAAGCACCCGCATACCGAGCAACGTCAGTAGATGTTCCACCCTATACAGTTATTAGTCAAATCCGAAAAGGATCATGGGCATACGTACCATGTCAAATCCCAACACAGGCGTACCATCAGCATCATCGTAGCACGTCCTTGAGAGACCGACAACACCTCCTGCAGGTCCACTCAGCACGCCCCTCAAGCCGGTGAATTTGTTCCAGCTTGTCAAACCACCATCTGACTGGCAGATAAGAAGCTTGTTCGCACTCTCGTCTTCCAACTGACCCTTGAAGTTCTTGCGGAAGCCATCGAGGTAGGCAAATGTCATAGGAGTAAGGTAGGCATCTGCAACCGCTGATTGACTCCGAGGGACAAATTTTGCCATGGACTGGAGGACAGAAGACGCAGAAACCTTGAAGCCCATCTCTTCAGCAAGCTCCTGGACCTGAAGCTCATGCTGGTTGTAGGTATATGAATGCATGAAGCCAATGGCGACGTTCTTGAAACCCTGAGCTTTGAGTTTCTCCAAATCAGCTCGGATAGCATTCAGATCCGGCTTCTTCATGATTCTCACGACTTCGCCTGTCTGACCCATGACCAGGGCCGGATCTGACGAGACATCGACTGGCTTTTCTTGTGCTTGAGGAGCCTCACTGGCGCCTTCAATGGTGATACGCTCGTCAACTTCAATGACCGTCTCATAAAGCTGCTCCAATCGCTGGACAGACAAATCAAAGAGATTCGGTCTTGTTTGATTGCCGATGAGGAGAATATCTCTGAATCCCTTGGTAACGAGAAATGCAATTCGGTCACCTTTCCTCTCGAGTAACGCATTGGTGGCGACTGTTGTCCCCATTCGGATGGACTCGATAGGTTCGAGATCTAATAATGAGCCCTTTGGGATTGGCGTTCCCTGGGCGATTTCCAAGATCTGGCGGATACATTCTGTGGGTGCATCATCGTACTCGTCGGGACATACTGAGAGAATCTTGAAGACGATGTGCTCCTTGCGTCCAGGCACTTCAGCCCAGGCGTCACAGAATGTACCCCCACGGTCGAGGGCTATGCGAATTCCCTGAGGTGCCATGATGAACTATGTAGGGTGGAGAGGGGAAAAGTTTGAGGTATTGAGGAGAGGGCGGCAGTGGAGGAGTAGGGTAGACAAGGTAAAGGTGGAGAGAGGATGAAAGATGAGAGCAGGGAGAGATAAGGGAGTAAGCAATATGTGAACACCAGCATGGTGAAGTCCAACTCCTGTTTATACCACGATGCTTATTCGGAGTTGCAGCGCCGGCCAATCCAGTGGGGGTGGAAATGAACCTGATTGGGCTCGGCAGTGGTAGAAATGCCGGTCACACAACTTCGGTTATCTCCACTTTGACCGGCAACTCTGCATCGAATTTGCTCCGGATAGACTATGGAGGGCTTTGCAATTGGAACGCCTGGTAGAGAGCCACATTATCGTCGCCAAAAGAAAGTTTGCGAAGCGAAAGATGTAATATTAGATTCACGTGCAGGTAAGTGCGGGGTTGACTGTTGACACTGCACATATAGCACAAAAAAAAGCCGTTCTTCAACAAATGGTTCCATAACTCAGTTGGTTAGAGTGTGGTGCTAATAACGCCAAAGTCGAGGGTTCGACCCCCTCTGGGACCACTTCTTTTTTTGTTTTCATACCTCTTTCGAGGGGTATGATATGTATGAGCTTCTGGTGACGGTTGTCTAGTATTTTTCCAGGTAGAGCCTGTAAGATCCGTCAATCTTCACAGCAACTCAGCTCTGCACTTTGTTACTGCCGTACTGGTGCAGTGCTGACTTCGCCTACACTCTCTATTGCTGGTAGATTTCTTCACCCTTTGGCTTTTCATTTGCTTTAGAAGGTCAATGTAAGTCTACAGGGCTGAATCGGAGGTCCTTAATTCCTTCCTCATATAAACCCTCTGACGCTTCGGCCCCCTCCCAACCTCTCTAAACCCCAACTTCTTATAAAACGCTATGCTCTCATGAAAGTTTTCCCCAGTGAACAACATAACAGCGCTCTTCCCTTCCTCCCTCACTTTCGCTTCTGCAAACTTCAGAAGAACCCGTCCATATCCATGCCCCTGCGCAGAGGGCGAGACCGCAAAATAATTCACCTGCATTGCGTCCTTGTACGCCACGCTCTTTGTCTCTTCGTCTATGCTATCGTCGCTCGCTGGGTCTGGGATTCGGATGGTCATTGTGGCGAGAATATAAGCTCTACCCAAAGGGATTGTATGGCTGTGGCTTGAACTCCAGCTGGCTGCGGTGTTGGACAGCGAATTAAAGGATGTATCGGAAAGAACATATACAGCTCGACCTGGGGTCCGCAGTATCTCGTCAAAATCCGCTTGCATCGGCGTCGGGAGTCGCCCGAGGACAGGTATGTATCTTGTGAATGCGGAGGCAATGATCGATTGTATTGTGGGGACTTGCGAGGGTGTTGCTTTTGTAATTTTTATGCTGCATTTGGTTGATGGGCCAGCTGGCGTTGGTGCAGGCTTTGGCGTGAGAGTAGATATGGCCATAGCCGCATTTGTGCTGATGTAGGTCATCTTCCAGTTACTAGTCAACTTGGATTATATTCAACAAGTGACGACGAACCTGCTTATAAGTTCTAGGAAGATCTACTGGTTCTGATCTGCCTGGGACCAATTCGATTGCAGACCTTACCACCGACATGGTCGTACAAGAATACCTGCTGCTGTGATCGGTATTTTCATGAAATATGATGCTTAGAAAGGGATCATCCTGGCTGTGCTGAGTGCTATTTACAGAGTAAGGCGCGAGTATGTATATGCAGGGAGCAGGAAGCAGGGAGCAGTCTCCTTACTTAGTCCTCTCTTCTGCTAAATTTTACTCTGTAACCGGAACATAATCACGGCTGTAGTCAGTATTTAATTTCTAGTTCAGATAATTGAAAACTTTCTTTGTGATGGCCATGCAGTTCTATACAGAAGGTTAGGTTGGCACGTGCAGCCGTAGCCCTAAGTCCGACCGCAACAGACTAACGCAGTAAAACCAAGCTGTAATATCAAGGCTTCAAGAGACTGTATCTATTTATTAGAATTGACCGTATCCTATCAAAGTGTACAGAGTAGAGCCCAGACCTACGGAGTACAGAGTACTTCGATCTCACTCTCGCCTCTCATGACATCAACCAATACGGGACAATGACTGCATCCCGCTCCACTCGCCACAGCAGCATTCATAACCAGCAATCAATGTCTGCTCCGTAACATCGAAGATGCAGATCAGAGCTTATTTCCATTCGCCTTACAACAAAGTCAATTAAAATGTCCACCCCGTTCTTCCAATGGTCCACGATCGACCCCCGCACGGGCGCCACCAGAATCTACAGCTCCAAAGGCAGCAACAGCAACAAGTCTAATACAGACTCGTCCGTGCGGTACAGCCGGCTGCGCGATATCGAGGGCGAGGACCGAGACGCGTATTGTTATCGCGATAGTCCGGGTTCGGGCGCAGGAGACAATGAAAATGACAACGATGCGGATATCTACAATTACGATAACAATTACGACTACGAGTATCATGACAATCCTAACGAGGATGTAGTCGATGCAGCTCCATATACGGACTCTGCCGCGGAGGGTGTCACGGAAAGTTACGCATACGCAGACGGAGACCCGGACCTGCGCATCAAGACGAGTACCTTTGATAACGGCGAGGGAAGCACAATCTATGATCCTGAGAGCGGCGCGTATGACCAGATGCTGGATTATACGACGGGGTCAGGCAGTTACCGGCACCATCGCGAGAGGATGACTGAGGATGGGGTCTACCAGGAGAGGGACGTGCAGCGCCGGGATGATGGGAGCAGACATGTCCATCGTGAATATGAGAATCCGGCGACGGGGACGAGGACGGTGAAGGATTATGAGCGTTGACCTGCTTACAGGACTAGGGATGCGATAAAAGTGGCTTTGGTATTGTATTGTGTTTAGAAGTCCATGCAGCCTGGTTTCACACCCTCTAGGATATTTCTGAGCTCGTCCCATAGCTTCTTCTGCACTAACCTCCCATCACTCCCCTTGACCCACTGCGACAGCGCCTCTTCATCAACAACTCCGTTGACCATATACTTCCCATCCGACTCTCTCCCCGCCGCCGCAGCCGCAACAACCGTCCGCGCCCCAGCCTCTTCGGTCCGCGCAAAGAGCGTCTTGAAGAGATTAAATACCAGTGCTTCGACGCCGACATTCTCGCGCGAGAGCCGCGAGTGGCAGAAGCCCGGGTCGATCATGTTGACAATGATCTCGTTCTGGTCTTTGCCGGCCCCGGCCGCCTGCAACTGAGCCGCGAATTCCCTGGTCAGGAAAACATTAAGAAGCTTCGTCACAGGATACCGCTCCTCCATCTTTGCTGAGCGTTCATCACTCAACCCCGCCAGGATCCCCCGGGGGTCTTCCCACTGCGGAAACTCCGGCCAGGCATGGACCTGGCTCGTCAAGACAGTGATATGCGGCGCGCTCGGCCGGTCCGGGAACTCGTTTGCTGTCTGCCGCATCTTCGGCAGCAGGAGGAACGCCAGCAGGAAGTGATTGATCGAGTTGACTGTGATTGACTGCTCGAATCCAGGTGTTGGCCCGTCCGTGGCGATTTTAAATATCTTGGTCGCGAGGGCTGCATTCAGGACCAGTGTATCGATTCTTTGCAGCTGGTTTGCACGCTCTGCAAATTGCAAGACCGAGTCGTTGTTCGCGAGATCTAGTGACCATACTTCGATTTCGGTTTCGGCTTCGCCACTAAGCGACGACTCGATATTCTTCTTTGCGACTTCGCCGAGTGCTGTGTCGCGTACTGCGAGAATGACTATCTTTGCGCCGAGATGCGCGGCATGGCGGGCTGTTTCGAGGCCGAGGCCGGTGTTTGAGCCGGTGATGATGACGGTTTGGGCTGTGAAGGGCTTGTTTGATGGGAGAGAGGGGGTGATGAGGAGTTGGTTGTAGAGGAAGGTAGCGAAGCCCATTTTGATTGACTAGATTACCATGAATTGGTGGTGGATGGAGAGGAGAAGAGTGGAAGTGGTGAGAAGTTGAGCTGGCTTTGTAGTCGTGATCAGGCTAGGCTGCATAGGCTTGCGTTGCTCGTTGCTTGCGTTGCTTGCATCGCCTCACTCGTTCCTTGTTCTTCAATGTTCTTAATTAGTATCTGAGAGCCTATCTTATTAATGACGTTACTCAAGTCTATACGGAGATGTATCGATGATGTTTTGCTGGATCTACATAGATACTATGACTGCCAACTATATATTCTGACAGGATGGAATCGCAAACAATCACGCTGGATGCTAAGAAACTAGTGCGGACAAAAGCGTAAGAATATGGTGTCAGAAAAGCGGCCGCCAACCCAACAAAGGTTCCATAACTCAGTTGGTTAGAGTGTGGTGCTAATAACGCCAAAGTCGAGGGTTCGACCCCCTCTGGGACCACTTCTTTTTGCTTTTTTTCATGTCCTCTTATGCAGGACAATATCGCTTGGTAGTTAACAATCCCAGCAAGCCAATTGTCTGGAATCCCTGCAGTTCAAACTATAAGCCCCCCCCCCAATCAATACAACGAGTGGAATAGCCCCCGGCTTGGCTGCGTATCTGACTCATAGAAAACGAACTAATAACTACAGAGTACTACATGAGTACAATCTGGACAGGTGCGCCAAGCAAGAACAGGCCAGGCAGCCGCTGCAGCCTGAAAGTCTTGGGTTAGGTCGCGCCAAAGGCCGAGTCATCATACAGGCGATGATAAAGATCTGCTGTTAGTCAAGGCGCACTCTTGTTTCAATTTCCAGTTGACAGTCTGAGACAGATGAAACCCAGATCAATGCACTCCGACGAAGTCCAGTTCGTTCACTTCAATGATGTGGTGAGTTCTGTCTTATTAGACAGTCTCTACAATCTGACTACGACCAGTATCACATCCCCTCTGCCGAACTACTCGCCAGGTTCACGAACCTACAGCGCGAGTTTGCAGCTTCGAACCCCAACGCGCAAACATTGACCCTCTTCAGCGGGGACGCCTTTTCACCCTCGCTGGAGGCAAGCGTCTTGAAAGGAGAGCATATCTGTCCTATATTGGATCTCGTAGGGATTGACATTGCGTGTTATGGGAACCATGGTCTGCAACCCAATCTTTTTTGGGGAGTAGTCTAACAGGCTAGACTTTGACTTTGGTGACGCCAGGCTTGTCGAGCTATCTGGAATGCTGAAATTTCCGTGGTTGCTGTCAAATGCCTTTCACCTCGGTGAGACGAGAGCTCTGGGGTCTGCTGAAAAGTATACCATCCGACAGCTGGACAATGGGTTAAAAACCGGGTTTATAGGGCTAGCTGGAACGTATGTTGTTATATGATATCCAAGCTTAGCTGACGTACAGTGACTGGCCGTCAAATTGCAGACATCTGCCGCCGTGCGAGTTCCAGCCGCCGGTAGAGGCAGCCTGCCGTCTAGCACGCCATCTCCGAACCAATGAAGGCTGTCACTTGGTCATCGCGCTGACGCACATGCGTGTTCCGGAAGATATGGCCGTAGCTAATGCGACTGTGAGCGGAGATTGCAGGATTGATTTGCTGCTCGGTGGTCATGATCACGAAGTATTGAGGAGATTTGCGGGCGACACAGATCTATCCTCCTTGAATGTAGAGCAAGGACGCAAACTTGCTGATATCGAGGCGAACGGGGAAGTCTCTGATGCAGAAGGAGACATCAGAATTGTGAAAAGTGGGACTGACTGGAGGGCCATGTCCCTGGTACGACTGATTGTACAGCGAGACGAAAATGGAAATGTAGTAGGATCGACGGTGGAATGTAAGTCATTCTCTCAAATCAGCTTTTATGACTGACAAGACAGTGCGCCAATATTCCGACATGCAAGCCGTCATAGCAGCACCGCAGCCGCCGGCCAACGTTGTCAAGATATTGGATGATATCCATGATCGAGTTGGAAAAGTCGTACAGGCGCCCCTTCTCCACGCGGCTGTTCCTATCGACGGACGCAATTCCACAATCAGAAGCAGAGAGACCAATATGGGAAACATGCTTGCCGACGCCATTCGAGCATTCTATGACACCGATATAGGGTTCTTCAACTCGGGCGGTATCAGGAGTGACACCATTTTGAAACCCACTCTACCCAACGGCGAGCCACTCTTAAAGAGAGACATCATTAGTAAGACGCCCTCTTGGTCAGTTTCAATGCTGACAACCAGACATCTGCCCATTTGCAAACGGCCTTGTCGTGAAGCGGGTGACAGGGGAGGTTGTCCGACTCGCACTAGAAAACTCCATTTCTGACATGCATACGGATGGCCGGTTCCTGCAGATCTCAGGATTGCACATGACAGCAAACTGGCAACTTCCTGAGTGGTCTCGGATTGTAGACGTTCTTATCGAAAGACATGATGGCCTTGAGCCGCTTGATCCGGCCTCGGCCTATACCGTCGCCTTGCCTGCTTTCATTGCGGCGGGATTTGATGGATTCTCATGGTTCCCAGAAATGGAGACGGTCGTAGGCGAGGAGGTAGGAATGACAGACGCTGGACTGCTTCTTGCTATTCTGGATCGCGAAGCTGAAGAGGATGCAGGCGCACACGTCTCAGGTATTGAGCGAGCTCGCGCAGTGACTGTGGTCGGATACCATCCTTCTGATTCTTTGCCGATCGTCAGGCCAGTTGTAGACGGTAGAATCAGATTTGCAGAGTAGACTCCATTAGACACTTGAAATAGAGCCTCTGTCCATCGCACCCAAGGTATCAACCAGTCCTTGTGTACTTTGTACCTGTCCTCGAGTTGTGGTACTTTGGGTCTGGAACGGTGGATGCCCAAGACCCATAGAAAAATCTTGCCTATCACTGTGGAGCCGCCCCTACATATCCGACATGCCCCTTGAACTCCGAGTCTGACCAGCAACGCTCAAACAGGCTGAAACGATTGGTTCGATATGGGATTCGAGAAAGGTGATGACGAGTACTCCATATATCTATAAGTAAAGTAAACAAAGTCAGCGACCAGGCAAAGTGATGGACAGCAGGGATGACCACGGATAATTATCCAGCGAAGAGGTGGCTGATGCCTCGGCTATCAGATAATAATATAGATGATAGGTGCCCTCACCCAAATGCGACGATTCCGACTGGAGGATCGGGTGGAACGGCAAGAGTATGTTGGGTCGGTTGGAGACGAGTTGTTGAAGTGTTTGAAGAGAAGGGATGGAGTGGAGCAGATCGGTGGAGTGACTTTGTTTGCGTCAACTTCCAGAAATTATGGGAATTGTTACTCGACTTCTCTCTTCTCTTTCTCTTCTGGCAATCGCATTCATGTTATTGAATACGCCTGGGTGATGCATACAGTCCATGCGCATCTGCAGCCGATGAACTCGACCTCCATCTACAACGCTGCGAGCAACTGATCCGTCGCAGTCAAGACGCCATGGAGGGGAAAGGCATGGAACCGAGGCCCTCGCTCGAGGCAGCACCAGTACACCCTCACGAAGCTCTGCCGAACGAAACCATCGTAGACGAGCACTCCCTCTCGCAGCACTCCTCACACAGCTCATCACACGGCAGAGACGCCGAAGACCAAATCCCACCGGCACAATCACAATCACAAACCGGGATAGATAAAGCGATCGTCGTCCCCCGTCTCAATCGCCGCGGCCTGTTCGGCCAAATCACGCTCCTGGAAGAAGTCGTAGATCCAAAGACCTACCCGCGCAGCAAGAAATGGTTCATCACGTTCGTCGTCGCCGTCGCAGGCTCTGTCGCGCCAATGGGGAGCTCGATCTTCTTTCCTGCGCTGTCGCAAGTGCGCGACGACCTCAACTCTACGACCCTCATCACGAACCTCACGATCTCGCTGTACATGCTCAGCATGGCCATCTTCCCGCTGTGGTGGTCGAGCTTCAGTGAGCGGCTGGGACGGCGGACAATCTATATCACGTCGTTCACTATATTCGTTGTCTTTGGTGTGCTTTGCGCGGTCTCAAGCTCCATCTCCATGCTCATCGTCATGCGTCTCCTCAGCGGAGGTGCTTCGGCTTCCGTACAGGCCGTCGGCGCAGGGACAATCGCCGACGTATGGGAAGTCCGCGAGCGAGGCCGCGCAATGGGAATCTTCTACCTGGGCCCTCTAGCAGGACCTTTGATCGCACCCATCGTCGGCGGAGCACTCGCGCAGCGCTGGGGGTGGCGAAGCACAATGTGGTTCTTTACAGTCTTTGGCGCAGCCGTGCTAGGTCTGGTCCTGCTCGGTCTCCCAGAGACATTAAAGAACACGAAACCGCTTCTTCCAGAGCCTACCATCACCACAGAAGACGACCAAGGCCGGACTCTCAGCAGAGTTTCGTCCCGCCAAGTTATCGGCGCAACAGCGCGGTACCTCAAAGTCGCCAAGATCGTCATCATCGATCCGCTCAAGATTATCCTCTACCTGCGCTATCTCCCCGTTTTGCTTACGGTGTACTACGCAGCCATCACTTTCGGCTCGCTGTACGTGCTCAACGTCTCGATCGAAAATACCTTCCACCAGGACCCGTACAACTTCTCGACCATCATCGTGGGTCTGCTCTATATCCCCAACTCGCTGGGATATGTCGTGTCGAGTATATTCGGCGGCAAGTGGATCGATAGTATCATGGTCCGCGAGGCGAAAAAGGCAGGCCGGTATGATGAGAAAGGACAGTTGATATTCAGACCTGAGGACCGCATGCGCGAGAATGCGTGGGTTGGGGCAATGCTTTATCCTGCGGGACTTATCTGGTATGGCTGGACGGCCGAGAAGGGGGTGTTTTGGCTGGCGCCGGTGAGTCTGCCATTATTATACTGCTTGTTCTTTACTAATTGTGTAGATGATTGCAAACTTCTTCTTTGGTGTCGGGTCGATGCTTATCTTCAGCATGGTTACCACGATGCTGACGGAGCAGATGCCGAAACGGGCGTCCGAGGGCGTTGCGCTGAACAACTTTACGAGGAATATTTTCAGCTGCGTGGGGTCATTCGTGACAGCGCCGATTATCGATGGAATCGGTAACGGGTGGCTGTTTACGATTCTGGGGATCGTCGCGTTCCTGAGCAGTGGGGTCATCATCATCATGAAGGTCTTCGGGTCGCGGTGGAAGGAACAAATGAATGAGCTTATGCAGTGATTGCTTAATAGCTTTAGCGCCATGGACACGGCTGCGCAGACCGTCCAGCATGTTCTAACAAGGTGTAATTGCCATGCACCTGTGATCAAGCATACTGTGGGGGATAAGCAGGTTACTGACCACCAGCCTTGCCTGCAGAGCCACAGAATTTGATACAAACACAGCTCCTAGGCCAGTCCAGGAGGTCGCGACAGGGGACTACTGGCAAGCAGTTAAACAGGATCAATAGATCCACCAACTCCCGGGGGCTCGTGGTGACCGACGCCCACAAGTATACAGAACTTGGAACCGAGGAACTGCTTGCAGGTGTAAAGGTTTGGGTTGCGCCTAGGGAAGCCCCGTGTGAAAGGCAGGAATCAGGAGACAGCACAGACAGAGGTCTGGATAGCTTCATATTTTGTATATATTTGATCGCCCTGGCGGAGTAGGTCGCCGCTAGATAGGGACGTTTTCCGGCAATCGGCCAACCAATCAATCAAGCATATAGATGATTATGTATAGAGATAGACGAGATACCCAATTAGAGTGGTTATTGAAGACTTCAATTGTTCATACTTTATCATTGCACAGCAGAAGCCTCATTTCTCGAAGGGATGACCCTCCAACACCAACCGCACCAAGCCCTGTGCGTTCCCTCCTCCTCCCTCGTGAGATAGTCTCCTGTATCTCGCTCATCCTCATGTTCTACAACGCAGGCACCTACCATGACCCGCTTTTTAGCCCTCTGTTTCACCCGTCCCCCAATCCCGTCAATCTCCTGCCTCAAATACCCCGGCTCTTTTTCTTCGGGGTCCCTCCATCTCTCATGATGATTGTGAGAGCTGTGATCTTGTCCGAAGCGATGCCCAAAATGGTAGCCATATTCTGGCGGACTATGCGACATTGACTCGTCTGCTTCGCATTCTACTTCCAGCTCAATTTCCTGAGCTGCAAGACAGTCCTCACCGCGGCCGCACTTGACTCCTTGACATCCCTCGCCAATGCCTGTCCCCAGTCCACCTAGATATGTGCTGTACCGCGTACGCCATGTCCACACTCGGCGGTAGGTGGTATCATTTCTCCGGAGCTTTTGTCCACACTGATTGCAGAGCCAAAGAACATCTTGGCAGGTACATGTATCTTGGGACGAGACCGCGGATGCGTCTGTGGAATCAGACGACGAAGGAAGGGTAGCGAGAAGGGATGGTGAAACAAGTTTGTGCAGCGGGGCTCTGCGGCAGGTTGTACAAAGTCGACGAATGCGGTTCTTTAACGTTGCGCTGTTCGGCGGTTTGGCGGTACAGTTCTACAAAGTCAGAATGGTAGCTCGCGAAGGTTTTAGGTTGACATACCCGACAAACAACCTTCGAACATCCCCGACATTCAGCGACCATATCCCGAGCACATTTCGAGATTTTGCCACTCGTCAACTGCCCTGAGCTCAAAGCACCTCGACTCAACAGCCGGATCACGGATTTGACGCTTTCCGGAATGGCGGTGCCGCTCTGCAGCATCTCCGACAGAGTCTCGATATACTCATTCTCACATCGTAAAGTCTGCTTGGCGAGCTGCACTCGATAAGGCGCCAGGTTCGCATAGAACTGGCGGCATGTCCCGGACAAGGCATACAGCGTGCTGAGGTCGACTGCGCGAGCAATTTCTTTCGCAACCCTGGTGTCTTATTAGCATGAACCAGGTCTAATGACTTGGCCCGAAGCATTCATACGGATAGCAGCCTAGAGCTACTGAGAAGGCATCCCGGACGGTGTCCTCAGAAGTACTCGGAGCTTCCGAAGCTTCAGCACGGTCTTTAGGTTTCTCAAAGCCGATACTCAGCGTTGGAAGTCCAGGCCTCGCAGGTTCATAGGGCTGAAATACGTCCGGGCCTTTGCTCCTGGCAACTGGGTCATGGTCGAAATCAACAAAGACAACCATTTTGAAAGGCGAATGAGATGTACAAGCCAAAGCCCTGATCAGGATCCAGGCTGTTCCATAGCTTTAAAGAACCAATGTATAGAAGACGGCCCTCGCGTGATGCGGCTATGAAGCTTCCACTCCGTCTTCGGTGCGGGTGGAGCGGTGGCTAGTCTCGGCGATCGCAGAGCCGTGAGGATCTTTCCACTCGAGGATTGACGTGCTCTCCGATACCGCCGCTTCCTGTATAAAAGGACTTCGGAGCTGAAGAAGGCGAGGAGTTGAATGAAGTCTGATCACGCGCCAAGTCCTGGTTGAGTGTAACTGGACAGTTTAGGAAGGTGCTTACCCCTCATCACGTGAGCTATCTCCATTTAATCACATGATATCGCGGGGTTGTAGATGAACACTGCAGTTGATGATACCAGGAATATGTTATCTACTAGTACTGACTCTCAATATAATGACCAGAACTATCATACTCCGTACAGCCTCACGGCAAACATCAATGAGTCACTGGTGGCGATCCGCTCCCCCGTCAAATCGGCCGATAACAACCCCACCGTATGTAGATGCCGAGAAGTTGGGGTACTCGGAGCAATGGCCGGTCCAGAAGTTTAAAGGAGGCTGCGTGCCGGAAATTATCCTACCAAACTCTTTTACTCAAAATGCCACTCAATTCTAAAGCCGTCTACTCCAGGCAGAACCCGGACTTTGCTCCGTTCGCCAGCCGGAGGAGTACTGTTCACAGCTCAAAAGGCATCGTCACATGCACCCAGCCCTTGGCGGCGGCAGCGGGACAGAAGATTCTCAGTGAGGGTGGAAATGCGGCGGTATGTAGCTCTATGTGCCTCGGATAAACAAAGCTAATCGTGCAGGATGCGGCTGTTGCAGTTGGTATGTCACACCCGATGGTTTAAGCTGTCACTAACAAGGTAGCCGCTGCTTTGAATGTCACGGAACCCTCGTCCACCGGGATTGGTGGAGACATGTTCTGCTTGTACTACGATGCAAAGACGAAGAAGATTCATTCGCTGAATGGCTCTGGCCGATATCCCTCTGGCGCAACGCTTGAGAAGATCAAGGCCGATCTGAAAGCTGGCCCGGATGAGGTTGGAGGAATTCCCATGCACAGCCCTCTCGCCGTCACGGTTCCTGGTGCAGCTGCGGGATGGGTTGATACTGTTGAGAAATTTGGCAGTGGCAAGCTCTCTCTTGAACAGGTTCTCCGCCCTGCTATTGAGCTTGCAGAGGAGGGTTTTCCTGTATCCGAGCTGGCATCTTACTTCGTGAGTGATTCCACAGCAGGTCAAGGATGATTATTAACTAGCCAGTGGCATGAAAGCGAGGGCCTCCTGCGCAATGCATCGCCAAACGCACACGAGATGCTTAAAGCAGACCCTAAAGCCAAAGACGGCGTCCGTAGCCCTCTGCCTGGCGAAATCTTGAAGAACCCAGCGATGGCCAAAACCTTCCGTTCCCTTGCTGCCGAAGGTAAAAAGGGATTCTACGAAGGCAGGATCGCTCAAGAGATTGTCAAAGTCCTTCAAGACCTCGGCGGGTACATGACGCTCGATGACCTCAAATCGCATGCTGAATCTGGCACCCAAGAAACAGAAGCCATCTCACTAAAATTCAGCGGCCAGAGAATTACCGACAAGCAAACAGCAGGAACCGACGGCGAAGCCAACCAAGGCGTTGAGATCTGGGAACACCCGCCCAACGGCCAAGGCATCGTCGCGCTCATGGCCCTGGGCATATTGCAAGAACTCGAAAAGACCGGCAAGATCCCTTCGTTCACAGAAGAGCAGCACAACAGCGCTGAGTACCTACACGCCATCATCGAGTCGCTCCGCATCGCCTTCGCCGACGCTTCTTGGTACGTAACAGATCCTGACGTCGAAAAAGTCCCGACCTCAGAACTCCTCTCTGAATCGTACCTCGCCGAACGCGCCAAACTCTTCAACCCTTCAGCAGCCTCCGACATCCTTGATCACGGCAGTCCAGCCCACAACCACTGTGACACCGTCTATTTCGCCGTCACCGACGTCGAAGGCAACGGCATCTCCTTCATCAATTCCAACTACGCAGGCTTCGGATCGGGCATCATCCCCGCAACGTGCGGATTCACTTTACAGAACCGCGGCGCCAATTTCTCTCTGTCTCCCAAACACCCCAACGTCCTTGCGCCTGGAAAGAGACCATACCACACCATTATCCCGGCAATGATTACCAATGTCTCGGACGGATCCCTGCACTCCGTCTACGGCGTCATGGGCGGGTTCATGCAGCCGCAGGGCCATGTGCAGGTCCTGCTCAATATGCTCGCCTTCAATTACCACCCGCAAGCAGCGCTCGACTCGCCGCGCGTGTGCATCGCCGCAGGAAACCCAGAACTAGGCAAAGCGCTGGACCGCACGGTTTATGTTGAGGAGGGGGTGAGTGATGCTGCCGTTGAGGGACTGCAAAAACTGGGACACAAGGTTAAGGTCCTGAAGGGGTGGGAGAGAGGCATGTTTGGACGGGGGCAGATTGTGAGGGTTCACTATGATGAGGGACAGCTTGTTTATTCTGCTGGGAGCGATTTGCGGGGTGATGGGATGGCTGTTCCTGTTGTTTAGTTTTGTTCAGTTCAGCAATAACTCGACAATTACAAGCCAAGCAACTGAATAAACATAAAAGACAAAAAGTCTAGAGATGAAACAAAGTAAGAGAAACGGGGTATATCCGAATAGACAAGATAGATAAATAGATCTATAAGATAACAAAGCATAGCAAGCACAAGCTAATCTCAGAAAAGCAGGAAAGTAGAGAGGTATATCAATAAAGTAGAGTCAAGAATTCGATAATAAAAAGCATAGCTCAGGTATATCTAAATAAACGCCGCGTCCATTTCAAATCCCGACCCAGTTCGCCGTAATCCGTAAATTCGTTCCAAATCAAATCAGAACCCAACAACAAGCGAGTAGGCTAGTAAGCAAAGCGCTCTATCCATGTATAGGTATATGGTATGATTCAGATGGTGACAAAGGAGATGCATAAGCATAAATCAACAAAGGAAATCAAAATCAAATCAAGCACGAAAACAAAAATGAGATAAAAAAAGAAGACAAAATAAACTCGTGATTACATCGTTTCTGGGATATCTTGAAGAGTAGAGAAGAGAAGAGTAGAGAGGAGGGCGTGACAGCCTCGGGCGCATCAATGTCGAGGCATCCATGTTGTTTTTGCTTTTTCAGCCGCGTGGTGTCAGACTCGAGTTATCCCTGAGTGCATGCAGCACGACCATGTGTTTGATTGTCGTGGTCTGTGATTGTTGTAGCCGAGCCCGGGGCACTGGTCGCGGAGTCGGGGTAAGACAAAAGTCAGGACGTCAGGTTCATTTCGAGTCAAAGTCCGCGTTTGTGCGACCTGGACTTTTGTCTGTTGTAATTTTGAAATCGCGCTTTTTATAGAATCGGTATTATTGGTTGTTGTGATGCACGGTCGAACTCTGGTGTATAGATCGGCGGGGTGGAGGCCGTTTTCGGCATTGAGGTGTCAGGGTCGGGGAATACGGAATGTGATGCCGTGTAGGTCGTTATTTCTTTGCGGCAATGACAATGACAATGAAATGAAAATGAATTACAGAGACCAGCTCGACGCCCGACTCGTGTTGTCTGTTTGAGGCTGCTCATATTGCATTGCAGGGATAATGCCCTCGTTGTAGTGGATTTGCTGCGGCATGGGCCATGTTTGCGACTGGTAGTGGAGAGCCTGTTTTTATTAGTCTTTTGGTCTTGAAATTTCCAGAAATTTTGAAAAGACGTACCGGATGGATAAGGCTGTCGGGAATAGACAACGGAACCATGCTAGGAGTGACACTCGCATCAGTCCTCTGCACTTGTGCGTCCCACCCCTCAAGCGAAGCATGCATCGGAACAGGCGACGACGTCAACTCCGAGTCCAGGATCGGGTCGGGGTAGGCGTCGACAGGAAGGCCAGGAGAAGTAGACGAGATTGAAGAGCCAGAATATGAGCCCGACGGGACAGAGTACGTTGTTCCGTCTGAGACCGGCGACGAGCAGGCTTCTGGCGAGGAGTAGAATCGCGAGTGAGAGGGGTGAGGCTCCTCAACTGATTCTTGGATGCGGGGGTGAGGGAGGATGTGAGTTTGGTGCTCCGAATGCTGCTGAGGCATGTCCATTGAGCTCCATAGTAAGCCGTCGATTGCGAGGTCCGGGGTCTTCTGAATTGACTGAGGTTGAGGCATGGCAAGGTATGGTGCTGGGCTGGGAGGGACGACAGTGTATCGAGGGATGTAGTCCATGGACGAGGTGGCAGAGGGGTGACGTTCCCAGCGCGCTTGCGCATCCATTTGAGCTTCGAGTTCACTAACAAGTCAGACTTGAGTTGAAGGACAGGAAAGAAAGACATACTGTCGCTCCATGTGCCGAGCAAGCAAGTCAGGACGGTGGAATGATTTCTTGCAGCCAGTCTGGGTGCACCGGTACAGAGCTTCGGGGTTGTGGTTCAGTTCATGGCGTCTAAGCTGTCAGTAGACAATTCCAAAAAGTATCTACAATCAACTCACCTCTTATGTTCAGCACGAGTAAACACTTTCTGGCATCCAGGAAATTCGCAAGCATGGACGCGCTTCCCCTTCTTTGCTTTGCTGATGCGGTGGGTAGTAGGAGTGTAGGTGATTGGGAGAGGAATCTCCGAAGGAGCAGTGGTGCGAGGCATTGTCAGTTCGCCGTAGACAGCTTGACAGTTGACAAGTGATTGTTTGCTGTTGGATGGCTGTATAAGAAAGACGTTGTTGGGTGGAGTGATCGAAGGATCAAAGGATTGGCAGCCGGGTCCAAGATATAGTTTTATAGCAGAGCGGGCTGTCAGGAACGGAGAGGCGTGCGGTGGAGATGGTCAAGGCTGAGTGAGCTGAAACAGGGCAGTGGTATACAGCGTCCAAAGGATTAAATAAATAAGATTGTATGGGCGAAGAATGGCTTCAGTCTGCAGAGCATTGATCGGCACGGCTACAGCCACAACGAGGGAAATCCAGTAAATCAAGCAAATTTACAAAAATAATATTCCACATAACCGGCCGGTGGTGCGGCTGAGGCGCAATCAAAGACGGGGATGGAGACCTAAATTTAATTCCTGGAGGCTAACGGTCTGTTGGGTTTTCGGCGCTGCTAATTTGCTGTTTCTCTTGCTGGTAAATGCCTGGATCGCGTAAGAACTAACCCAAACGGTCACCCCACGGTCCACCATTCTACCCTTGTGCTATCGATTCTACTGGTATTCTGTCAGTTCAATTTGTATTCTAACGATTCTACTTGTATACTCTGCTATATCCACCGTCTACACTGGTATTTACTGTGAACCGGAATTTGATTGTTTGAAAGTTGTACTCTGAAGATTAAGAATTAGTGCCAAGATTGGGGGTTCTGCCGGGGAGGACTGACTGAGTAGCTACACTGCCTACTTCCCCTCACTAGAAGTATACAACTACAAGCCTCAGGCTAATAATAACCACCTGCATAAACCTATTTTAAGTCGCTATCAACTTACTACATACTGGATAGAGATCGCTGACAGTTTCTGTACTTCTCTCGAGACGACTTCATTTACCGTTCCAGTTGGTGTACATTAACCCAGAAGAGCAAATGCACATCTCGGGCGGGTCAGCCTTGTCTTGGCAGGCAGACTCGATCGGCCGCTTTTCCGATCCTCCACTTTACAGTCTAGCAGGTCGCTGAGGGCGCTGACACCACAATAAGCACTTTACTTCCTTAGATAGACGGAGAATAATGGATAGGACACTCAGCTCGTCGCTGCAGAATCATCGCTCTATCCATAGTCTCCTTTGTAGCCGCTGTCATATGTCAGTGTGTGATAGACCTGTGGGCTCCTCTGCGGCCTCAGGCAACGAGCAACCTGGGCTCGTATCACCGCTCGATCTCATCGTTGTTTCATCTTCACCCCTGCAGCCATCATTATCATTCCATCATCCTTCCATCCGCATTCCAATGCCATCACTCTGCGTCTCTCCCTCTCTACTCTGCTTACTTGCTTATCTGTTTTCTCACGCGTCGAAAAGGCTATGAATGCTGTCTCACTCTCACAGACAAACCAAGTCGTCCGGAATTTCCAGGTGACCCCTTTCTGGGGAAACTTATCCGCAAGCTAATGAGCATCACTCTTACTCCGTAGTCCCCACAGTCGATCCATACCATGCCAGTTCTTCCGCTGACCACGTCTCCAAGTGCCCTGTGCCCGTCCCCGTTCCAGCCCAGACTCGGGTCTCGACAAAGACACCACCGGCGGTTCCCGAACTGCCCCATCCGCCAAAGCGGAACGAGTGATGCTGAAAACTTAATCTTCCTTCGACGATCATGCCTCTTTCATCAATCGGTGCCACTATTCGCCGTACTCACTAACCCTACTGACAACCGGTATCCAGGCTAAGTATACTTCGGACGTCAGTGCTCTTTTTCTACAAAGAGTTCGTTCGCATTGCCAGTACTGCGTCATTAAACAAGGCAATCTATAGCTGTCTGCCTTCCAAGGCACCATCGGGCTATCAGCTCGTACGCTGATCATGACACTTGGTCGTTCCAATTCGACCCAGGTTAAGCCAACAATGACATCCGCAACCGTAAGGCATTGGCTTTGTCTCTTCACGTGGGAGTGACTGGACCTGGGTTACTTCCAAAAGGCAGCCAATAGGACTACATCTGCAGTCAACTCTGGCCTTAGGCAGGGTTATCCCTTACTGCTTCAGTCTGACATGACATCAATGCTTGAATGATCGATCAATCGTCGAAACCGACTATTAGTACCATAGTAACTACAACCGTACTCCGACCACACAAAGTTCAAGAAAAGACGTCCAGGTCGTCGACCGAACTCGATTGGGTACATTTGAGCCAGATTACCGTATAACCATGGATGACTCGTTGATTCTGTTTCGCGTCGAGTCATCATCACCCTTCATCAGCGCACCAGGCGGTATGCCCACTATACGGAGTAATAATATTACAATCCCTGCTATGATCACCCCTTCACAACGTGGCCGTGTGACACTTCAAGGTGCTGCCATGAGAAAATAAGCATGCGGAATTTATGCCACCTGTGCTCACTGGCTGTCTGAGAATAATTGAGAATAATTATGCGTCAAATGAAAGACCAGTGATGCACGCTCTAGCTGTTCCTGGTCTACTGCATATCCAACAGTTGGTTTCGTCGGGATTGGCCCGTTCGTCCAAGAGAGATCACCCCTTCCCGTTGAATCCGTTCCAACCAACTGTGCTTGTCGCGATTTCCTTCCATCGCTTGTCCGAGCCAAGACTCGTGCAGCAGTTATTCTTGTATCCTTGTCATGGCGTTCTGCACTAAGCACAAGCGGCTGTCGTGAATTCTATTGTTCAGAAGTCATGTTGTCCTCATGCACCCCTGTTTTGCGAAGAGATATCCCGGCCCGCATTCAACGTGGCCAGAGCCTTGGCGCGATTCATGATCAGCAGGAATCCCCGAGCCAAGGATTTCCAGAGCTATGGAAGCTGGATGCGCTACTGAGCCGACGAACCGCAACAGCAAGGTAATAAAACTCCATGTTAAGGACCTGACACTTGCTGGGTAGATCCAGAACAGTGCCTTGGATCAAGCGGATGGGCCTTCTAACACACTAAAGCTACGAGCCAATTTGACGGCCGCCGCGGCGCCAGAGATAATATCACGTCGGCCGATCAGGGAGAAGGATTGTATGATCCGCGTTCACTCGAAGAGGCAAAAATGCTCCTTGCCCGGGGAGGATAACACTTCGTGAGAATTACCCCAAAGCACCCCTGAATCTGGGAAACCGACCTGCCGCGAGGTATCGAGCTCATGACCACGTTGCGACTGACCTGCATGTTGCGATAATTTTAGACTCGATCCGTGACTGAGGTCTCATCGCAGCATGCAAGGGCCACAAACCTGAAACACGCCTGTACACACAGGGAATCCATGTCGTGCTGCGCCCTGCAGTCTGAAGCTTGAAAGCTTCAGACAGAGCCCGAGTCTGCCTTGCCTCAGGTTGTCCCTAGCTCAGGGCAGTGCAGGGCCGCTTAGGTAAGCCCGTATCGCGTGCTCGCCGCCAGCCATTGGGCCGTTCAATATATTGTTTGATTAGATAGTCTCTGCGTCACTGGCGAACGAGCTTCATCGTCCGAGGCACATCTCAATTGGTGGGCAACTGACTACTACTCCGTACGGACTAACTGGTGAAGATTATCTCCAAATCAATACCAACAATACTACGGAGTAAAACTCAACCATCACCGTGATTTCATTTTGCTGTGAGTTTGCTCGTCTAATGAACCATTTCGTCCCTGAGCACCTGACCCAGACTTGAAGTCGTTCTTGACGGGTATTGAAATCATTCCAAATTCAACTCGATCTTCGCAACCTTCCCGAACAAGACCGTGGAACCTCACCAGCCTGGAACCCTGGCTCGCTACAGCGGCATCACGGCTATTGAAACCCTGAAATTTGATTTGCCTGTCAGGCCTTGTTGGTCAGGTGCCAACGTGGTGACGTTGCGGATTACGGTGGAATCTGTTGGTTTAGCCTGCAGTTAGCGCAAGCCGCTTGGTAGCAAAAGTCGAAAACGGAAAATGTTCTCCCCATCGATCCATGAGCTACCGATGTCTCGATGTTGATGGGCTCCCCTGAAGCTCGGGCCATTGAAATGACTCGCACTCGGTTTCATTTGTCCGCCTTTTAGATTCGTCTGTCGCTGTCAGAGCCAGAGAAATCGATTAACAAGCAAATTTCGGATTTTCCGCCGCCTGGTGTCCGACAACGATCGACAGTCGATATCGTCTATTGAATCTTGTCGAACCAAGTGGGACCCGTATAGACTAAAGTTCGCTTGAACCATGCTTGCAGCTGTTGCCAAGTTGCTCGCTTGTCGTTCAGTCCGGCGCAATACTTGCAGGGAAGTTGACAAATGTGACAAATGAAATGTCCTCGCAAGCGAATACATCCCGGTCCATTGGTCTGTGATTTCTGACATATCGCTCTCACTTCGTCCTTCTGCTTGAAGTACTCCGTAGGGGCTCAAAGTGCAGCCCGTTTCGAATTGAATCAGCTCCCGCTCAACGTCTCTTACTCATGACTCTTGACAACGGATCTCCTCCCCGAGGCTGTTTTTTACCCACTCTCTAGCCAACCATCCCGCTGATTGTGAACCCACATATGGGGCGAAGTCACTTTAATGCTCGGTTTACGGAGTACGAAATATACTTTCAACTTTCGTCGTGCGCGAGTCTTCCCGAGCTCCAGATCATTGCGGAACCGCGGGCAGGCCGCTGAAGTCCGCAGCCCAGCCCGCACTGATCCATATGCTTCGTACGGAGTATGTCCCTGTTCAGAACATGGTGAGCTTCACATTCGCGGCCCTATCGGCTCCGATCTACACTCGGAGAATCTCCGCTATCACCGCTGTGAACGTGAATGTGATCAGGTCATGGACATTACCAATGAATGATCCTCGAGAGTATTTGACCTTTTCGCATCTAGCCTGAACGCTTTGCCTCGTGTAGGCTTACTCTTGGAGGTTGACGCTACCCCGTACCTTGTTCTGCTCAGCATGTCGATTCTCGTGCTTTGCGCATCACGTTCCATGACAGGCCATCAGATCAATGGCCCGTGGGCGTAGTGTAGCCCTCACGTGCCGAAGCCAGGCTCTCTCTCTATATCCGTTTACACTGAACATGCTGCATGCTCGTATATCTTCAGAGTCCGATTGATTTGAAACAGGAGACCTTGACCCTGCAAGTCCTGATCAGCTTACCACGCTCTCGGGACTTGGCCACTTTACGGTAGCAACCGCTGACGGTTTCGTCGAAGGATTCAACCCCATGCCAGCTATGGGCGCCCGTCATCGAGGCCTTGCATGGTACCTGCTCAGGAAGCTGTTGATTCCTCATTACATTCGTCGAGCCCTCGCCAGTCTTATTGCACATGAGTAGCGTACGCATATTCATCCAACAAGTGGTCTTCAGCACTTGTTTATCCCCCATCTGCTGTCAGACCGGCTGTTGGACTTTCCGACGCCTGGATTGGATGATGATGATGGCAATTAACCATATTTATCGCCAAAAGACCCTAATTAACGCTGAATCCTGAAACACAACGCTACGGAGTATTGCCAGACCACTACAGATTCGCCACCAACACACTGTATAATATCCCGGCACATTGAATAGGTGTCCCAAAATCAAGGCGTCTCCACGAAGTAGCGCTGGACTATCGTTTCCCGTTCCTAGTCGGCGTCAAAAAGACCAGTCATGGATGCGCTATGATGACTGTCTGCCTAGACCTTCCTCGCTACGTACTGCCTACCAATAGTGACTTCTGCCTAGATTACCTGCTCAATCCTCAGATGGCGCCAGCCGAATCTCAGACTGTATTACAAGGACCCCATCCTCGAATCATCTGAGAACCCGACCCGTCCAATGGGACGATGTCTTTGACCAACAGTAAATCTAACATATCCAACATACCTGGGCTCCTTGCAGACTTGACTCCTTAAGTCATTCAGTGACGTATAGGTATACTCTGTATGTTGAATTCTGCAGATGCCAAGGCACGCAGTGCTCTTCGTCCCTATTAACCAACTTACCGACCCTGCTCGAAAGTCGAGAGCTAGACCCGTGGCGATTTCCAACGCACATTCTTCCTCCGTTGCTCTGATCTATAGGCCAGGCCACACCGACCCAGACGTCATACATGGAATGCACATCGACTCAATATCCCCCTTTCTATTAACCCGAAACACCGAAAGCACATCTCCCGCGTCGCCTGATCCATACTCCGCCCTTGGCCCAAGTAACATACGGAGCACTTCGTCCAGACTCGAGTGCTTTTACCTATTGGGGCAGTGCACAATGACGATCCAACGTGACTTTCCCCCTCATATCAGCGTCTTACAAGTTACTACGGAGTAGAGCTCGATCTCATACGCCTATTTGTCACCTACCACCTCGCTTCATCTCTTCTCCTACTCCAACGCCGATGCCAACACAACATACGGAGTACATGCATGAAGTCAGTAGCGCGGAAATGATCAACGCTGCACGATCTTATCCAATCCTCTTATAGACTCTTGGCCTTCCGGAGTTTAGCTGGCACGAGCCGGCAACGGCTTTCAGTCGGCTTTTTCCAGACCCAGACTCCAGACTCCAGACTTCCTGGCTGCAGATTGCAGGATTGTTCGTGGGAAAATGGGAGATCTCGTTACATCGTTCTCCATCCCTGTAGATATTGGATGGATGGATGTGGTGGCGGTGACGGTGACGGTGCAATGTCAGTGGTGACGCTAGCTACCATAGTGATCGCCATTGTCAGGTTGCATCCTGGCTTGTCTGGGACAAGTGCATACGAATGAGTCGCGTCAATGACATAGGGAACGGGCGATGCGAAGAATTGCATTGCTCTGACCATGGTCTTGGATCCGATGAAGACTGGACAATGCTATTGTGGTTTCCTGCAATACAGTACACACCCGCCGTACATGCTCACTCACAGGTGTGCATACTGCATTGAACAGCCTAGGACATCCTATGTGCAGTAGCTGGCTGTGATACTTCCAGCTTCGTATTCGATGATTTCTCGGTGGCTTAATGTGTTCGTTGATTACTTGCATGCCTCCTTATTCCTTATGGGCCTTGCGTCTTGCGCCCTGAGCTTGGACTAAGCTTGTTTCTCTGGCTGATGATCGAACTCGTGATAACAGAGCAGGTACCCCAGCCTCATCGACCCAAGCCCGTAAACTTTTGGCGCAGACAGTCGCATCTACAACGATGATTCGAGTCTGAACACAATTTGACTACCTGCTTGCCGATTGCTATATCCCCGAGTCTCTATACTCCACACTCAAGCCCGATCTTGGACAACCGCGAAGGGAAGGCACGGCTGGAGCCAACTTCTATAGAAAGAGCGACCTTAGCAAATTGGAAGGGGAAGGCACGGCCGGGAAGCACACATTCGAGGAAGGAGCGACTCTACTCCTGGCTCGAGCACGGGTTGAGTCTTCATCCAGCGAGATATCTTGGGCAGAAGCAAACGCAGTCCACCTGTAATGTCGACGACTTCAGACTTTCAACCTCTATACTGCAGCTGGGCTAAGCCTGAGATAGCTCTCCTTACACTTACTGTTGCGCTTTACATTGCGGCAATGACGCTGACGGTGACTTTGACGACGTTGGCAACCAGTTGTCCCGAGCATATCCCAAACATGTAGCATGGTGTTCTATGCGGCCGTCTGACAGTCGCGCGCCATATTGTCATGACCATCGTCATGGGTGAGCTAACCCAGCGCAGACCCTTGAAGATAGTACCCTTCGGCTGTTCATCATCCTCAGAGCAAGGCTCACCTTCCACATCATCGCTGTAGTATCGGTATCGCCTACCGCAGCACCCAACCCATCCCCATCGCATATATCGCGTTACCTCCGAAGTCGGCCTCTCAGCGATACGTAGGTGGATATATAGACAGATAGATAGATAAGCAGAGAATCTTTCAATGAATGGTTTTCTATCAAACGTTCGCGGTTATATGTATTCCGTATATACTGAGTCTACACCGTGCTGCACTACATACGCACAATAGAGGAAAACTAATCAGTTGCCTTTGGCGCACAGTCCATGTAATTTAGTCTGGTTATATCTTTTGCGTAGAGGCTTAGGGCATATATGGTATGAGATTGAGATGTGACTTAGTGAACTATTGAACAGATTGAGTGTAAAGGTTGCTTGACAGAGTCTGCAGCCACGGTTTACTTAGATCGAGCAAGGTACATGGCCAGGAACATACACTAAGGCAAAGAAGGCATAAGTATATCACGATATCGCGGCATTATGCTCTGGGTCGCATTCTGGTAAAGTATTATACTACGTCAACTGCTATAAAACACTACATGGTTGCGGCAGACTCAAGCCAAGGTGCGAAGCAATATCATACAATGAAGCAGGAAGCGACATGAGAGTAAGAGTAGAAAAGTGTCTTCTTCAGCTCAAAACATACACAGTAACGAGATAGATACGAAATATTTTCAATTAGAAAGGCAACTCGCCGAAACGCCTTCGAATTAGTGATCCTTATCCGCTTCCAAAGCAAGTTGATTGTCGCGTGGTTTGCTCCGCGAGCACGGTGATGTCTCGACCCGCGGGTAGAGAGCGAGACTGACATCGCGCGTGGAAACGCCGTTCACGAACTGGTATCTGACAAGCAAGGCAATTTGGTTCGTGAAGGTAAAAGCCGAAGGCGTAGTTTAGTCGTCATGAGATAGGAGTTTCGATGCAATCCGATTGATTTTCTAGTGTCGGTCAGGGTTTGTCACCTGCAGGATCCGACGAGAGAAATCCCGGTCATCATCGATACTGCCATTGCTCTGGCGCCTCTGAGCCATAAAGTCACCGTCGAACCGAGAGTCGGACATAGAATCTTGCGACACAGGCTTGCCGAACTGTTCAACGTTGCTCATCTCACGCATGCGTTTGTCGGCGGGGTGACGCTTCTTGAAACGCCAAAGGAAGAAACCGGCACCGACAAGGGCGGCGAACCCAACCACACCAATTACAACACCAGCGGCAATGGCGGCAGTGTTGGGCCCATCCTTGTTGTTCGTTGCATCCTCTGGAGAAGTTGTGACGGTCGCCATCTCTTGTCCATTGTTGGCGGTCGTGGTTTCTGTGGAAGATCCTCCATTGCTACTGCTGTCACCTGTCTTTGTCGTCGTGGAATTGTTGCTGCTAGTCGAGGTCGAGCTGTTGGAAGAGGATGTGGTGGATGAAGAATCATCTGAATAGTATGCGACGTTGGACTTGTAACCGGTAAGATAGATCGAGTAAGCGTTTGATCCACCGCCTGAGAGAGTCAGCTGCTTATACACGGCTTAAAAGTGAGGACATTCTTACACATGACGATCGGCCAGGCGGCACATGCTACATTGCATTTGTCGTCATTGTCTTCTTCATCGGACTTTGCTGGGAGCTCATCACCACAGAGACAGTGGTTTCCGTTGTACAGACCAAAGACAGCCTTGTTCTTTCCGTAGCATTGGTTCAGACAGTATCCGTTACTCTGGTATTGGTAGGCACCCAAATCTTCGAGGGGTTCTGAGCTCGTGAAGCACCCAATATATGTTTCTTGGCCTCCAGCTGCCGCCGGAGAGCTCTGGGAGAGAAGAAGGGCGACAGTCGCGAAGACGGAGGATAATGAGATCGACTTCATTGTGGTGTGTGGAAGAGATTATATGGCGAGGGTAGTATCAAAGTAGTCGTTCAACTGAAAACAAGGGACGGCCAGCGTAACCCTTTGATTATAGAGTCGGTGAAGAGAGTCGAAGCGAGAGAAGGGAGTTGGAACCCTGGTAGATTTTTCGGGACGAAGTTCTAGAGCGTATGATGTTGGAGAAGCGGTCCCTGGCGGGGATTGCTTGTTTCAAGTCGCCCTATCCGAACGGAGATTTCAACAGTCGGCGAATTTCGGCCACGGGAAGAATCGATCGATTAGGTATCGAAGTCGTAATCTCGCAGGAGCACTTTGATGGAATTATCTGTTGTCGGTTGGAGGCGATGATGTTTCCTCTCCAGGCGACCGGACGTGAGTGATCCCCTGGATCAAAACAAGTCAGGGGTCAGCAGGACAAACGAAAGTCGGTAAACAGACAGCACGGCAGGACTGCTGGAAACCGAGCAAGAACAGCAGAGAAAAACGAGTGTGTTCTTGAGTTGATGATAATCACCTCAAGGAATGCGATGAATGATGGAAAGGGAGCGAAGAGAAGGTCAAGGAGCGACTGGAGTGATGAATGAAGAGTGGACAACCTTCCCGCGATTGTGTCCCTTGCCCTGCAAGTTACTGTAAATGACGTGTATTATACTGTATTTTATGTTCCAGTCTGTGTTGGTCCAATCAGCACTCCAGCTATTTAGAGAGTCTGGGCCGCTAATCATAGTCTAAGCCAGATCTGGAATAGAGCGCGAGTCCCCGGCCTACGACTTTGATGAAGGAGGGGACCATGTCTCGCTTTGACAACCAGACTCTTACGGGGTACTCGGTCCAGCCTATTCTACAGAGTACTAAGGACTGAGATACCGGAGTACACAAGGGTCACAGAATACGTGTCCTCGGGTCCTCGCAGCGGCCACAAGCCAAATTCTGTAACCCTTCGCAAGCGGCACTGATGCAGGAGATTAGCAATACGCAACACCCAAGTGTAAGGGCCAAACCACATGATAATCAACACGCCGACAACCCTTCTTGATCCTGATGTGCGCGAGCAGAATTAGCAGGCCAATAGCGGCCGCATGATGTGCATCGGGCTCCATTCGGCGACGAGTCACAAAGCGCAGATTGGATGAGAGGACCATTGTCGCGACGTCGATCATTCGGCCCTGACGCAGCTTTCAAGGGCCAAGTCAGTTGCTACCCCATAAATCCTTTGTAGTCACAAGCACCAACAGGATGTAAAGAACGCTTTCAGATGTGAAAGGCTGCCAGCTGGCTGGTCGATATCACAAGTTGGTCTTGAATCGACGTCATGTTTGGATGTTGAATACTCTGGTTCTGTTTTGCTGGGGCGGATATAGCCGATCGTCCATCGGAACGCCAGGTACGGGTCGTCACGTGCTACCCTCACGTCCATGGCTCATCGAGCGTGATTGATACCTTGATGATCCACCTCAGATACATCGCTATCAGCCTCATAAAACGTGAACTGATTATTGCTAGATCGCACGCCTCATTCGAGACTCGTCTATCTCCTTGCCAAACCCAGTAAAAGTAATTCCCGACCATCATTCCGATCCAGAGCTTCGATCAGGCACAAAATGCTTGAACCCAAGCTCGTTAGGTTGGCTTACGGAGTAAACCCAAACCAATGTTCTTCGAGATGAGATCCCTGACGCCATTAATCTGAATAGCTGGCTGTTTGCTTGAGCCTCGATCTCTCTACGGAGTGAACATCCTGAATATGACGCTGTACCGAGTACTGGACCTGGGTGAATGCCGTGCCCATTCATCTGAAACTTCTAGAAGAATGCCAGAATCCGAATACCTATGGAACTGCTTGTCTTGATTCAAATAAATGCCGGGTTAACGCTGTTTGACAACCTATCTCAAACAGTCTAGGTTTGAATGTCGATCAGTCTGCCCTATGGATCGAATGTAAGCCTGAGTACGGAGTATGGAGGTTATCGGGCCATTTATGCAGCAACTCCAAAAATGAAATGATCAACGCATGATATCATTGAAAACAATATCTATTCAATCACCCTTAGGAAGGCGGGCATGGCCTTTCGGTACCCGGAATCTAGGTATAATAATGCTTTTCAGGTGTAAATATATACGGCGAAACGAGTGAATCAACCGCCTGTCTCAAAGGAAGCCCAAGCCCGTCCATCAAGTCATGTCATTCGTTGTCGGCCACGTTATTTCCAAGGAATGTTTCATTTTTCTCTTTCTTCTTTTCCCTCCTTCCTTCCTTCCCGTTTGTATGTAGGTGCGCTCATGATATATCTCTAAAGCGGAAAGTTATGTATGTGCTTACGGCTTGGGGATATGCAAGGTCTTGCTGCACATGAGACACCCATGCAGGACGAAGAGGAGGACGATCGGGTGGAATTCAAGCGCAGTGCCCTGCGCAGCGACGCCTAGTGGGATGTCTTCCAGGATCCAGTCTTGTGATACCCAGTAGGCCATGAAGGCGACAATGCTCAGTGTCGTGGGGATCGGCGTGCCTTCAAAGTACTTCGACTTGCCGGTCTTGTCTTTAGGGAGGACGGCGGCGGTGACGTTGAAACGGGCGAGGCGGGTCAAGCCGCAGAGGACGAAGAAAGTCAGGAAGAGGTGGTCGAGGGGAGTCCGCACTCCTAGAGCGAATGCCGCTGCAGCCGGCGCCATGCCAAAGGAAATCTACCAAGCGTTGTTAGCCGTCGCACCCTTACCCGGGCTTATCAGACTTACTAGGTCCGCCAGAGAATCCAATTCTTGTCCCATCAAAGACGACTTCTTCCTCCACCTAGCGATTCTTCCATCCATGAAATCAAAGAAAAGTCCAAAGGGCATGAAACCGAGAGCGGCCCAGATAGCGCCATAGTTGTGAGGATCGCCGATGCAGTAGCGCAGGGAGGAAAAGACAGACATGACTGGTCGCGGGTCAGTGGGAGTGTGACGTATTAGAGTCCAAATCGAACTTGCCTCCGCAGAATCCTAGGAAGTCAGCAAAAGGCATTCTCTATAGAGGTTAAAGATGGCTCTTACCATTAAGCTCGGTGACGAGGTCAGCTAGATGCAGGGCCCTGACGTATGAACCAGTGAGCGAAGTCCCCTCACGGAATTGGAAGCCTAACCTGACCATACTGAAGTGACCAGTATCTGTGGACAGAAGCATCTTCTGCTTCTCCTGGCCTGCAAATGTTATTAGCCAACATTTCGAGCGGCCTCGAGCTCAACACACCTCCATCAGCAGCCGCTGGGCCACCGCTGTTTGTAGACGAATTCGCGGGCATGGCTGACGTTCTTCGAGACATGCTCATTCGAGGGAAAGCGATAAAAAAGGACACTAGTAATATATGAAAGCTGGATTTTAGGATGAAGGGGTAAGGTGTAGGTAGAATGCAATATTAGGCCGACAATTGGGATCTGGAGGAGATGTGTTGACGCTCTCAACACGTGCAGCTCGCTTCTTTGATTTCAGGCTTTATGAGGACTAGACGTCATTACTGCTGCGCCACACCGCCACACCGGCCAGCCACACATACGGTCTGGACGCAGCATTGCTTCAGTCAGAGTATTCATAATCTACAGTTAAGATCATAGTAAAGGGATTAATCTAGATCTGATGAATCGTGTCACCATGAGGCTCAGTTAATTTGATACCAGCACTGCATATCAAGACAGAAACCAATTTTCTAATGACCGCGGTCAAATTAAACCGACATGAATCCCGTATTCCCATAACGCCATAATAAAACAGGACGAAGAGGTAGGTCAGACAGACAGGCCGTCCATGGTCTAACGGCGGAAGCCGCCACTGCCACCACGAGGCCCGCCTCGGCCACCTCCCCTTCCACCAAAACCGCCACGACCACCGCCGAAACCACCACCACCGAAGCTGCCACCGCGAGGACCACCGCGTCCTCTGGGGGCACCACCGCGACCCCGAGGAGCGCCGAAGCCACGACCACCACCACCGAAGCTGCCACCGCGGCCACCGCGGCCACCACCACGGCCTCCAACAGCCTTCTTGGGCTTGGCACCTATAGCCTTTGTTAGAAAGAGCGCAAGTTGTAACGTCGAAGTTATGTTTACCTGGCGGGGCCTTGGGCTTGGGAAGGAACTTCTCAATGGGGAGGAGCTTGTCACCACCGATGAAGACCTTGTCGCCAGGCTTGAAGGACGTCGCGACAATGCCTTCTTGAGGCTTGATGGTGAAATAGACCTGGTTGATGGGGCCGAGAACTTCGTCGATCTTGCCGATGGGGGTCTAACAAAAACGGTATCAGTCATTAATTCTGCGATGCGATTTATATATCATTAACAGGCAGGCGACATACCTTGTTCTCCAGGTAGATGGGGGCGTTGAAGTAGGGAATCTTGGGGTTGATGGATTCGCAAACCATCTCGCCTTCACAAGCATGCATAAAGGTACCCATCTCTGTTATCGCATTAGCTGACCGTTCTATCAAATCACCTCGACGAGGATATTCACCTAGGACCTGGTCTGGGGGTCCGAAGGACTGCTGGAAACCTCCTCGGCCTATCAAGAAAATTTTCGTCAGTTCTCATCAAGCTCATGCCAAACCCCAATTGCGGCTTTGCTCACCTCCACGACCACCGAAACCACCTCCACGGCCGGAGAAGCCACCACGACCGCCTCCGCGAAATGACATTTTTGATGTTGGGGTTGTTCTTGTCGACCTGCTGCGGACTGATCGCGGAGAAGTTTTCAGTCGGTGGGCCCTCGAAAGGGTAAAGTGTCGCTAGCCGCAGGGCAGTTTAAAATCACATGATCTACCGCCTTCCGAATGATTCACAGATTTGACTCAGTAAACCAGGGGAGATCAAAGATCTATTGTCGTACTTGTATCCTCTGATTACCCTCTGAGATCTCTGGTCAGCGCTTAGAGGTGCAATATGGCTTCCGAGGCTCCCAAAGATTTGCCTGTCCGGCCCGCCGCTGAGGCAAAACCTGCTGGTGAGTCCTATACTACCCCGCCGCATGCCTTGAGCCCCCCTCTGATATTCAAATGTTTTAGGCGGCGATTCGCTTCCGGATTTCATCATTGAACGCAACGAGCTGTTCGAGAAGTTATGGCAGGAGCACCTCGAGGAAGTCAAGAACCAGCCTCACCCTGAAATCAACATCACGCTTCACCTCGGTGACGGAAATGTCTCGACGATCCCCGCAAAGGCTTGGGAGACTACACCCGCTCAGCTCCTCAAGCACGTCCCTAAGGAGATTAGCGCCGATATTGTCATTGCAAAGGTCGACGGTCAGCTCTGGGACTTGGGCCGCCCATTGGAGGGCGAATGTACCGTGTCGTACGTTCCTTTCAGCAACCCCGAGGGCCGGGAAGTTTTCTGGCACTCGAGTGCGCACTGTCTGGGTGAAGCGTGTGAATGCGAATATGGATGTCTCCTCTCTCACGGACCTCCCACCCCTCAAGGGTTCTTCTACGATATGGCCATGCCCGACGCCCGCGTTGTGAAGGAATCGGACTGGAAGGTCCTGGACAACCGAGCCGCCAAGATCTTCAAGGAGAAGCAGAGCTTCGACCGACTGGAGGTTACCAAGGAGAACCTGAAGAAGATGTTTGCGTACAGCAAGTACAAGCTGCACTACATTGACAAGCTCGTTACTGGAGAGAAGAGCACTGTTTACCGATGCGGTACTCTGGTCGATCTGTGCAGGGGTCCTCACATTCAGAGCACTGGCAAGGTCAAGACCTTCAAGATCATGCAGGTGGGTATTCACTTTGGCGACTATTGGTGTTTGCTAATGGTGTAGAACTCCTCTGCCTACTTCCTCGGTGACCAAACAAACGACTCTCTACAACGTATCCGTGGTGTCGCTTTCCCTGATAAGAAGCAGATGCAGGAGCACCTCAAGTTCCTCGAGGAGGCTGAGAAGCGCAACCACTTGAGAATCGCCAAGGAGCAAGAGCTCTTCTTCTTCGACGATGTCTCACCTGGATGTCCTTTCCTTCTGCCCAACGGTGTCAGAATCTTCAACGCCCTCCAGTCCCTCCTGCGCTCAGAGTACCGCAAGCGTGGATATCAGGAAGTCCAGACACCGAACATGTACGATGTTGGTATCTGGAAGACTTCCGGTCACTGGGCCCACTACAAAGATGACATGTTCAAGCTTGATGTTGAGAAGAGGGAATGGGCTCTGAAGCCCATGAACTGCCCTGGTCACTTCGTGCTTTTCGGCCACCGTGAGCGAAGCTACCGAGAGCTTCCTCTGCGAATTGCCGACTTTGGTGTTTTGCACAGAAACGAAGCGTCAGGCGCTTTGCACGGTCTTACTCGTGTTCGCAAGTTCCAGCAAGATGATACCCACATTTTCTGTACTCAGGACCAGGTGAGCAGTTATCTAACAATTTGCTCGAGCGGCTGCTGATTTATTAGATTATGTCTGAAATTGAGGGACTTTTCGACTTCCTGCAGTCCATCTATGGACTGTTTGGCTTCACTTTCAAGTTGAAGCTCTCCACTCGACCCGAGAAGTACCTCGGTGAGCTCGAGACATGGAACTACGCCGAGGAGCAGCTCAAGAAGGCCATGACCAAGTTCAAGGGCGATGACTGGATCATCGATGAAGGTGATGGTGCTTTCTATGGCCCCAAGATTGATATCACGATTGCCGATGCTCTCAAGCGAGAATTCCAATGTGCTACCATCCAGCTTGACTACCAGGCACCCATCAATTTCAAGCTTGAATTCATGACTGGAGAAAAGGCCCAGGGCGAGGATGCAAAGAAGGAAGCAGACCCCAAGTCCACCGAGCCCGGCCCAGGCCGTGCCCGCCCTGTTGTCATTCACCGTGCCATCATTGGCAGTTTCGAGCGGTTCTTGGGTATCATTACTGAGCACTTTGGCGGCAAGTGGCCGTTTTGGATCAGCCCGCGCCAGGTTCTCATCGTGCCTGTCATGCCTGCGGTCTACGACTACGCCCAGGAGGTGCAAAAGATTCTGCAGGACGACAAGCTGTACGTCGACGTCGACATCAGTGGGAACACCCTGCAGAAGAAGATCCGTACGGGTCAATTGGCACAGTACAACTTCATCCTGGTTGTTGGTGCCGAGGAGAAGGAGTCTCGCTCCCTCAACATCCGTAACCGTGACGACACGTCCTCCCAGAGCAGAGGTGTTGTTGTCCCTCTCGATGAAGCTCGGCAGAAGTTCCGTGCTCTTCGCAAGGAGCGCAGAATCGTCAACACCCTCTAGATTAGCGTTGAATAGTGGATATGTGGAGTATGGTGTTTTCCACGTTGAAGATGAAAAGAATTATGAAGCTATGAGAGATAAACATACACTAAACAACCAAGTTTCTGTACCAAGTACGGAGCACACATTGCTGCTAATGCTGCCGGTAATTCCGTAGCCCTATAAATCCGAAGCTATTTATGGCATGATAATGCACTGATCACCGTGTGATCTGGTGTTGCTGGCTCTCCCCTGGTGAACGATTTTCTGCCAATCAAACGGCACCAGTGGAGCTTCTGTTTCATCCCCTTTTTATGCATCGGAAGCCAAGAGCAAAAGGCCAGCTTCCGGCGGGAAGAAAAGGAGGAAAAGATGAGTCGGCCTTTATTATCATTACGTCCAAGCGTTGATCTGCTGGATTTTCCTCGGGATGATTGCGTGATGCGATAATGGCGATGCAGCAATTCCGCCTGCTCTTCCACCACGCCCTCCAACGCCACAAATTCGCTTCTTGGAAACTCCTCATCATAGCGGCTGGGTCTATCCTCACTTGCCTGGTGTTATTCACTTACACAGTTACCGCGAAAAGCCGTGGTCTCGACAGTTCCGGGCTATCATCGCTCGTCGGCGACGATAATGCTGAAAATGCTGAAAATGCATTGAGCGACAGCGAGACCGACAGCAGCGCCAATGCTTGCTTTGTCGACCTCAATCTCCTCAGACAACATGTGGACAACTCAACGGTCGAATATACACGGTTGAATATTGGTGTTTCGAGAACAGACAACTTCACTGCATTTGACGACTCCCTCGGCGTTTCCATCCCATCCTACCGCACCGTTCACCTCGACACGGGCGCAGCCCATGTATTTTGGTCGGAGGAAGACTGTGCAACATCAGTAACAATTCAAGCACCCCTCAATACTTCCCGGCCAGATGCTTCACACATGGTCTTTGGGGTCACGACGTCGCTCGCGAAACTGGAGGACTCGCTCGACGCGTTCGCGCACTGGGCAGCTAATACAAATGCGCATATTATAGCGGTCGTGGAACAGGGCGGATCGTCGACGAGGAGCCGAATTCAAGAACGGGCAAGCGAGCTTGGGGTCCGGTTGACTATAACCCAGACCGAGGATGACAAGATGGACCGGTACTTTTCGCTCGTCCGCCTGCTATATCAATACCTTGAAGAGACGACGCAATGGGCAGTTTTCATCGACGACGATACGTTTTTCCCGTCTATGCGCAACCTCGTTGCGCGGTTAGCTACCTACGACGCTTCAGTCCCGCAATATATTGGCGCAATGACGGAGGACCTAGGCCGGCTTTCTGGGTCCGGATACATGGCGTATGGTGGCGCGGGGATATTCCTCTCGGTCCCGCTGCTCGCGGACCTGCAATACGTTTTTGAAACATGCCACTCACTCAAGGACAAGGGCGACCGCATGCTTGCGTCTTGCATCTACGCGCATACAACAGCAAAGTTTACCTGGGAGCGTGGTCTATACCAGCTTGATATTCACGGGGACGCGTCGGGGTTCTTTGAGTCCGGCCGCCCACTACCTCTGTCCATTCACCACTGGAATTCCTGGTTCAATGCCGATGTGGTCGCTATGAACAAAGTGGCTTCTGTCTGCGGCGATGAGTGTCTACTCCGCCGATTCCATCTGTCCAAGTCTGAGTCCAAGGACTGGTTCTTGGTCAATGGCTACTCTGTGATTCAGGATCGTACGCTATGGAATGACCCTCGACCCATGGAGCAGACTTGGGAAAAGAGCAAGTATAAAGGTTCCGACCCTTTCGCGTATAGTTTGGGCCCGCTGCGAAGGCAGGACCCGGACAAAGTCTCATTGAGATTGAGAGGTGTCGTTACCGATAAGAAAGGAAGTCAAATTAGGCAGCTTTATGTGTCTGATGGGACGAACGAGACGCCTCCGCGGGTTCTGGAGGTTGCTTGGACGGTGGTACAGGAGTGATTTGTACATTGTCGCGGCTACTAGCACATAATCAACAAGTATATAACTATGACCTTAGCACCGGTCATTCCTAGGCGCAAGGGCAACAAGCATGAAGCCGCTGCCATCCATCCATGACGAATCCATCTCGTCTGTCTGCTCGCTTCATTCGAACGTCTGGACCCAACACTCTCAGAAACCAGTCTCTCTGGCCATCTGCACGATGCCAAATCAAGCTGGGGATCTACGATGCCACCTCCGCCACTGCGCAATATTGGGTATGAAACATGGGGTGGCCCACGTATCGTTGAGGGGAGCTGCAGCTCACAACTTTATAGACTACTCCGTAGGCTCCAGGTCAAAGCTCAAGCTCGTTCATGCACGTACTTTCACATTTCTGCAATACTGCAAATCCTTCACATTGTGGTGCTGACTCTACAGGGTATGCGTTTGTTCGATAGGTCTAATGGCCCTGTTTTCTATCACATCTTCTTTACAGGTGATTGTTTATGAGGAAGGTGAGGGTGTTTGTCTATGGTCAAGCCTTAGTAATAATTGACGAGTATATGACTATAACGCTTGATGATAAGCACTAAGGAGGCAAGCGCATCTAGAGCCCTTGACAGATCATTTCAAGGCTGCAAAATCTCTACTCCGTACGCATTACACCTCTAGTCAGCCAGTAGTTGGCACTATAAGTTTGTTTCTTGCTCTCGGTGAGGAAATGATCGATCTCCCAACGACCGGTCAGTTAGGGCTATTTCGCTGGAACCGCCAATTAATGAGTACCTGCTTAAGGCATAGACTTCTAACTAGTAAGAGGTGCTATGCAAGAGATGAAATAACAAAGGTCAGATAGCATGTATGGACGCTAAGCAGCACCGCGCAGGTTAAGAAACAAAAAAATTAAGAAAAGAAAAAAAGAATTCAGATCTTCCGATGCGGGGAATCGAACCCCGAGCTGCTGTGTGCAGTCATGTGATGAGAGACAGCGATGTTAACCATTACACCACATCGGATTCTTGTTGAAGAAAGCACACATTATTAGCATTATAATCCTGCAAATTTAAATATTCTCAGAAGCTGTTGCGGGTTGCCTGGGTTCGAGGATATTGCATAAATTATTAGGTGCCTGTTGAAGTGAATAAAAGTTAAGGTTATATACATAGCTCTGAGTGTGCTCTTCCCGTTCAGACATATGTGCTGGACATTGATATACTCTCCGTCCTCTCGTTTGTTTCCTTACTTACTCGTCAAGGTATCACTCCATGTATATATATCAGTCGCCGGATATATTGTGGTAAAACTTAACAATACCCGTTGCATAACACAGCAGATTCCCCCCCTGCGTAACATGCATTAATATACAACTGTACTTCTGAACAAGCAATCTATGTCATGTAAAGTTTGGCAAGAAGGAGACTACCTGCCTTGGCTGATACAATGGCCTACTCCGTAAGAGCCGGAGACATTATCGGGATGTCAGAGGTATACTCCGTACTTCGTATTGCAACCTCATTTATACTCCTTATAATGAAGTTCGTCATTTACCGAGTACTCCATACGGTACGGAAAACCCGCGATCCGGAGTGTTCGGCTTCCTCCTGTTCCTGCTTCCCGCTCACTAGACAAGGATGATATCCTGGACATGGGACCATGCGAATGATCCTGGTTTATAGTGGGGCTACTATAAACATCACAATTTTAATTTGCTATGCCCGAGTTAGATATGTCGACGCAGGGGCCAAAATAACCGAACCCCGAGAGACTTGGAGTCGGAGGTCATGGAGATGATTCAGTATCCAGTAGTCATAAGCCCGAAATGCAGTTAACACCTAAAGTATGGGTATATGTAAGTCCAGTTCAGACAGAAAAGCACTGACATGAGCAGCCGCCGCTCTCGACTTTTGTCTTCATTCCACTTTCCCAAAAATATACATTAACGCCGTACTCCGTGGTTTAGAGCCGTCAAGTAGCGACTATTCAATGCCGATCATCAATCGCACCTGGCTTAGAAACAACCGAAACCTCCGTAGTCAGATTGATCTCGTTCGTGTGATCCCGATGCGTCGCTGGGAGAATCGACTGCTGGCTGCTGTTATCGCGTAGCTCGGTGCCACCTCCACCTCGGCCCCGATCAACCTGCGTCGCATAGAGCGAGGTGTCGAACCGGATAGGTACATTCCGCTTCTTCTCGTAAGCGCGTGGTGGGAGCATATTGTAGCTTTCTTGGACGGTCGAGGAGGGGAAGAGTTTTGTCAAGAGAGGCTTCAGTGTTGGTATTGCGGCGGCGATTATCGTCAGGCCGTCTTCGGCTGCGGCCCAGTTGAGGAGGGGGACCATTTCCCCTGTTAAGATATGTATATTAGCCTGCTTTGAGTCAAGAAAAGCAAGGGGGAGGCGTACAGGTAAAGTCGGCCTTTGCGGAGAGTTTTACGAGATAGGTGGTTTTGACGATTGCTGCGGCACCGGCACTGAGGTGATCAGTATGCTGGTCTTGCATTCTGAAGCTGAGAGACTTACAAGATACCCAAGCTCATGGCAACCGCGATACCCATCTTTTCCTTCTTCTTCATCTGCAGCCTCCATACAATTGTCCATGGGAGAAGCGCCAGGAGGAAGTCCTGCGCTCCGGAGTATGCTAGCCATCGTCAGCCCGCAGGTTTCATGCTTATAGGACATGGCCATCAAACCCACCCCCTACAAAAAGAGAGAAGTTCATAAAGACGTAGTCCGGCCAGCAGTCAGACACAACGCTCGGATCCCAATTTGACCGAGGATCTTTGCACTGTAGAAAGACAAACAATGCTGCTAAGATATTGACGACATTCATCGTGATGATAACAAACCAGAGAAGCCAAGTCATCCACCGCTCAAAGACAATTCGAAGGAGGGTGACTGCAAACGATGTCTTGCCTAATGTGCAGGCCATGATAGCTAGACACTGGCTGATGCTGCTATATCGTGCTACATCGACGAGGTACTGCGGGTTTTGCGAGACGCGCTGAATGTGCCAACCTAGCCCAACGTCTGAGGCTGCATGACAGACTGCCGCATAGCCTAGGAGACAACCCTGGTTGTTTTGTTAGACAGTATACAATCAATGTACCTTGAAAGACGTACAGCGGCAACGGCAGCAATCAGATCGTCCCATCCAAAGACCCGCTTTAGGTGAAGCCGCACGTAGAGACGGAGGAAGAGAAACAGAGTAGCCATTCCAGCCATCAACCACATCACGGCCTTGACCGTTGGGGCCTGGCTCTCCGCCAGGAACTCTGCAGACGGTTGTTGCGATTCAGAGGCCATTGTGGATTCAGATGAACCCTTGCCAGAGAGGAGCACCTAAGGATCCGAGGTGGGACCGGCTATAGAGACATGCCTGGAGTATAAGACGGGGAGAGATCGAAGAGGTGGAGGATGAGGCGAAATCGATAGATACCAGATTCAGAAGATGGGTCATGGTCTCAACGGTCAAGGTTCAACTCGACAGCTAGGATAGGACGAGCAGGCCCCTACACACCAAATATTGACAGAACTATGTCTCATAATCTTATTCCTTCAATGGCCAAAAGTACCGAGGACCGTTGTTGTTATTGGAGGGTTGAAGTATGCGGATTACGCCAGTTTAGGGCATGCGTACAATGGCTTACGGACGGACCGCCGCTAGGGGAGACGGACCACAGCCGGGCGGGCCCCCACGCGGACGGCTCGGGGAGAGGCCAGTGGCAGCTGTCAAGAAACCGGTCATTGTACTCCGTAGTCCGATGCCAGCATTGTTAGACTACGCAGTATAGCGCCGTTTGATGCTGCGGTCTGGGCCTGTGCTGCCGTTACAAATCCTTCCCTTTTCGTGTCCTGTAAGAGGCCATTATGGCCTGGTACTTTTGCCGGTCACATCGGAGGGGCCAATTGGAAACGTCACGGATCCCAATGGCTGGCCATGACCACTTTTCGAGGGCCACTCAAGGGGTGCAAAGCATTGGAGGAGATAGGCATTGTCTCGCACGACCCCGCCGCGAACGTCTGCAAGAAGCTCTTCTTTTAAACATGTCGATTTCCGACCTTGGTTTCCTGGAGCTGCTGGCGTTCGGTTGTGGATGCAATTATTGATTTTGCTTGCTGAGACCTGAAACCAGCCACTAGAATTCACTCAAGCAGATAAGCATCCACTACTTTTCCGAATCAGAGCCATGGCAGTTGTACTTTTGGGCAGCCTGTGGGTGCAGATTCCAGCTGCACTGGGTGTCCTGTTCGTGACGAAGCTCATTTGGGACGCCTTCCTATCGCCATTGAGAGTATTCGAGGGACCTCTCCCCGCCAAGTTCACAAACATCTGGAGAGCCTGGCACGCCTTCGAAGGCCATATCGATCGCAAATATACTCAGCTGCACCGAAAGTATGGTTCTGTGATGCGGATAGGGCCGAATGCGCTGAGCATCTCAGACCCCAGCTTAATCCGTGTAATATATTCCACTAGGAACCCCTGGCAAAAGGTGCTTCTTCCCCACTTTGAGGAATGTGATGTATAAAGTCAGGCAGCTGACGTTGGACCATACTGCAGAGTGATTCGTATCGCCCCAACGACGTCCTCTTGGACGGCCACCGAGTGTCAAACCTCTTCAACACGCAAGACGAACAATGGCACAACCAGAATATCCTTCCAATCCGTAACCTGTGGCGAATGACCAAGGTGCTTGAATACGAGCCCTTGATTGACGAGACCCTGAATAAATTCGTGGATAAATTGAGCATTAGGTTCGATGGAGGTCGGGTCTGTCCTGCCGACGAATGGATTGGCTACTGTGAGTGCATCTACAGCATCATTTTTCAACATCCAATGACTGGGCGTCAATAGCTGACGGACACAGTTGCTTGGGATGTCACCGCAAACTTCAGCTTCGGACGGCACTATGGGTTCATTGACCAGGAGAAAGATGTCGACAACCTGATCACGGACTCAACCAAGGGTCTCATCTACTTCGCCCCCGTAAGCCACTCAATCCTTCACAAATCACTTTCGTATTAATACTGACCGGGACAAAAATAGGTATCTCAGATCCCCTGGATCGACCACCTGCTCGATAAGAACCCCATCGTTCGCGTCGGCCCGAAACCCACACTCACCGGCGTTCTATACGCATTCAAAGTTGTCGCCGAATACCAAGCCGAGATCAAAGAAAACAAAGTCAAGGCCGGAACGGTCGACCACACGCTCGACAAATATGTCCAGCTCAAAGAGACGCACCCTGAGATGGTCAACGACGTGCAGATAGTCAACTGGCTGATGCTGAGTATTCTTGCGGGAGGAGATACCTCTTCTGCCACAATGCGTGCTGTCTTATACTACCTGGCCAAGAACATGGACGCATACAACAAGCTTGTCTCGGAGTTAACGGCTGCATCCCTGTCCATGCCTGCTCAGTGGAAGGATATCCGTGACCTGCCTTATTTGGACGCTGTTGTCCGCGAGAGCATGCGTTTGAATCCTGGCATTGCCATGAACTTTGAGCGAGTAGCTCCTGACGGTGGTTACACGTTGCCGGATGGACGGTACATCCCAGCTGGAACGAAAGTCGGTATCAGCCCGGCAGTCACGAATCGGGATTACCAGGTTTTTGGGGATGATGCGGATGTCTTTCGGCCTGATCGCTGGTTGAAGCGCGATGGTGAGAGTGACGAGGAGTATTCAGAGCGTCATCGGCGCATGCACGATACCTGTGACTTTGTGTTTGGTGGTGGTGCCCGCATCTGTATGGGGCGGTATCTTGCCATGCTGGAGATCAAGAAATTGATTGCAACGCTATATAGCATGTTTGATGTGAGTCTTTTCATTCAGAATGTGCTGTCCACTTACTGACCTTGACAGCTGCACCTGGTCAACCCCAAGCATGAATGGAATTATCGAAATGCCTGGTTTGTGTATCAAGACAACATGCCCATGACAATCACCCGCCGGCAATAGGTGGTTTGATGATGTTCGACGTGATGCAGGAAGTTTGGAAGTAGCTGTATAGTATAATTTCAAATGAGGCTGCATCCTCATCATGTGACTGCCTTGGTAATTGTAATCTTTAGTAAATGGAAGGAACGGTCGAGGTCGGTGGTCGTTCTTTCCTAGTTTGACTTGAGGATGTAGCATAGAGATGCAGGAAGGTGCAATGGGACCGTCCAGTCTAGAGAGAGAAAAAAAAAAAAAGAAAAGAAAAGCAATGGGTAAAAGGGCGGCCATCGTCTAGCATTCAAAACATCAGATTTGTACAGTATAAACACTAAAACTCAATATCTGCATTCCACAAACCGGGCGGATCACAACATCACTATACTCTGTTCATGCGGCTATATATGTAAGTGAAATATGCTCTAGAAACCGTCCCTGCGATTCTAGTCCGAAGCAACACCGTAATCAATTACGCATCCATTCCCCGCTGCAGGGACGATTCCAGATCGTTAAGGGTGCCGCCTGCGGCGCCTGCTTCTTGAGGCCTAGGCTCCTCTTGTCGCCACACTCCCTGTTGGTGCTCGGGAATGGGGATATTGCTCTGCTGAGCCATCTGTTGTTGCTGGGCCAAGCTCTGCGCCTGCGCGGGAGCGCGCACTTGCTGGCGGAAACGAACGACTTCCTCGTAGATCATACGACGCATCTCCTGTACATCGTCGACAACCTCAAAGTGGAAGTCAAAGGTTGTGGGACAGCTGGGCTCGTCCGATGCATCATGCCAAATCGACAGATAAGGGTGTTCCAAAGCTTCTTCCACTGAGATACGTGAAGAGGGATCGAAGGCAAGCATGCGGTCGAGCAAGTCGAGAGCGTCGGGGTTAGCGTTGGGGAACAAACGCTGGAAAGGAACTTTGGGCATGAAGGGCAGGTTGCGCACATAATCCTGCGCACGTGGTGAGCCAATACGGCTCAGGGTCTCCTCATTCGGAGTTCCCAAGTAGTGCAAGATCTGGTTGAGCTGGTCGACATAGTCACGACCCTTGAAGAAAGGACGGCCACCCAACAGTTCCGCCAAAATGCAGCCCACTGACCAAACATCAACTGCAACAGGATTAGCAAAGCAAGATAATGATTTTGCGGATCCCACATACTAGCTTTCGTATAACTCTGGAAGCTCAACATGATTTCAGGCGCACGGTACCATCTCGTCGCAACGTACTCGGTCATATAACCGGCGTTCTCCTCAGGATCGATCGAGAAACCACGAGCCAGACCAAAATCACAGATCTTGAGCTCACAGTCCGCATTGACCAGCAAGTTTCCGGGCTTCAAATCTCTGTGGAGGACGTTGGCAGAGTGGATATACTTCAAACCACATAAAATCTGGTAGACGAAAGATTGGTAATGGGCATCGGTCAATGGCTGACCGGAGCGGATAATCGCAGCCAGATCACACTCCATGAGTTCTAGCGGACAATTATCAATAAGTGACATCACAAGCTTTGGAAACGGAGTTTCTAACCTTCATACAGATATGTCTCGTTGAAGTTATCCGGTCGGGGGATATCCATATCATAGAGGCAGGTAATCTGCACCGTCAGCCTCATAACAATAAGCGCGAAAGGTGTTGACCGCATCATACATTGCGATGTCCTCTGAAATGCTGAAGCAGTTTAATCTCTCTCAAAGCGCGCTTAGCGAGGATCTTCTTGCTGAAGACATTGGTGACCTTCTTGACGGCGACACCCTCGCCTGTTTGGCCATTGGTAGCAGCACTATAGCAATAAAGATACCAGTTAGCTCATATCCCCGAAATACCGTTCTTGACTCGAGGGTAGCTGATGTCGCAGCGCAATGCACCCCACCCTACCGACGATAACAACAACAAACACTTGACCACCCACAATCAAATGCGGAAGCGAAAGAAGCACATACCAAACAATACCATAAGCACCTTGGCCCAGCTCTTTGGTCACAGTATAACGATCATCGACGATAAAGTCCTGGTTGAAAACCTTAAAGACCTTGCGGCCTTGCACTTGTAGATCAGACATGGCGTATAACGGTAGGCTAGCGATTCGAAACGAGATGATCGACCGGCAGTGTCAGGGTCAGGGACAGTAGTCGAGACTAGTCGGTAGGGCAGGAGGTGAAACAAGCAGATTCGTAACGGTAAGCGAGCGAGCGAGAAGTGGGCTGGGCTTCGACTTTTGACTGCGATCGAGGCCGGCGTGCGCAGCGCTTTATATATTCGAGGAATGCGAATGGAAACGAAGATCGCGGGTTCTAAGCGTTGATGAAACAGTTTTAGCACCTCACTGGAGCTGAAAGGTTGAGCTGGAGGTCTGCGGCTGCAGGTGCGATTGCGACTATGAATGAGGATAGACGGCTCAATGCCCCGCAGTGTCACGGAACTGTTATTGCTGGCGTCTTGTCAACGAATCTCGCCGCGGCTGCGATTTAGATGGGATGCCTTACAGATGGAAGTGAGATTGATTTGAATAGAGGACAGAAAATCAGAGAGAATCAGGGGGGGAAAGAGATTGACCAACGTCGACCCTGGTCGAGTGATTGGACTCCAAAGAGAAGCGCTAAAAGTGATAAAACTGCAGGCTGCGGACAAAGGACTTGGTGTGGGGTGGCTGCGTCCAGTATGGTCGAGAAGATTGCGAAATCAACCTCTTTTAGATGAAGTCATTTTCGAACAACGAATGACTGCCGTTAAAATGTATCTGAGGCTTCAACATGCTGACGACTCGATGTTTGTTGAGATTTTATGCCTGAGGCAACAAGATTCTATACAGAGTACGCCCATTCATTGAGGACTATTGTATGTATATTGTGGAACATGTTCAAATATGTTCAGTTCCAGATTCCAAAGATCTTAAATATAAGTGCAAGCCTATCCCAGATTCATCCATAATGCATAAACCATATCGCGTACCAATCGCCAGATGTGCCCAAAAGAACAACAAATAACTCTTACAAGCATATCGCTGAAATCGAGCAAATGATAAGACAGAAATCCCGGAAAACTCCATAATGTCGTATGATCTAATAGTAATACCCTTTCCACCAAACAGCCATACACGAAGCGACGACAAGGTCAAGCATCTTGATACCCTCATCCTCAATAACGAGCTTGCCAAGCTTAGCACTGTCGCCGCGAATGCCCCCGCCGGCTTTCTCCCGCGCAAGAGAAAGATCTAAGCGGTCCAAATTATCACCAGGACGACGAGGCAACGGTGGTGGCGGTGGGTCATTGCCTCCGTCACTTGAACTGCTGTTTGACGGCCTGCGGTTCAGTTTCTGGTTGATGAGGTTGGCTAGTGCGGCGCGTTTTGAAGGGGATGGTGCTGAAGGGTCGTAGTAATATGGAATTGAAGGGTCATGCATTGTTGAGGGATCTTGGAGGATCGTTGTTTGACTGAGGAGGAATGGGGAGGCGTGTGAGGAGCCGGGATAATGGAGATGGCCCGATTGGAAGGGTGTGTTAAAACGAATTTCGGCAACAGTCACAGCTGGATTCTCTGGGGTCGACTGCGTGGGGTTGGGGAAGCCGGGTGAGGGTATCATGTGTTTGCACTTCAGGCTCCGGCCGTTGACGCTCGCTGAGAATGTGCAGGATCCGTTCCAGGGTGAAGTGAATGTATAGTAGCCACTCTTGAGCTTTGATGATGTTGGTTGGGATGTGTTCATAGGACTGCCGGATATGCTATCCATTGAAGGACGCCCGTTTGATAAGTCAAGAGAGCCGCGCGATTCGTCAGAATGATGGGGTCTTGATACAAGGAGTTTGCGGTGAAAGCGTCGAGGTTGAGTTGGATCATGCGAGGCGGGTTGGGCCTGCTGTACTAACGCTGGATCAGGTTGAGGAAAGAAGTTTGTATGCTGAGCAAGTTTCGCACGAGCTTCAGGTGGTAGGTTCAAGCCAAGCGCATCCAGAGAGAGCGGCTCATTTTTACCCGCAAACCGGCTATATCCCGGTGTCGACACATCGATATCTATACTATCGTGGTTCAGATGAGGAGTTGACATGGTCGCCACATTCCATTGGCTCCCGTGAGTCGGATCGCGACGAATCAAGGTGATATGAAAGCCCGGCTGATGCGGTGGAGGCGGAACATCTGTTCTTCTCCGGGTAGGAGACTGACCAGGGCTTCCTGTAGGATGAGCCGGGGTAAGAGGAGAATGATAAGATGGATCATGCGACGAAGTAGGCCGCAACTGCGGTCGAGGCACATCAAGACTGTGACGAATTGATCTAGAATCTCCACTTGCTTTTCTCCCGCGTTGTAATTGATTAGAGAGATACCCCGGCAGGGCACTCCAACGATTGTTCACCCTCGGAGGTGCATTGCCATCAAATGGAGCTTCGTCCTGAGGGACACCAGGCAATGGCCGCGGCGGCATAGGTGGACGAACTTCTTCTCCACCAGTCAAACTAGTCGTCGCTTCTGCCGGGTTCGGCGCATACAAGGTGTTCGAACGCGGAGGCAATACAGGAGACGGTGTTTGCTCTTCTGCAGTTGCCGTTGTCGTTGTCATTGTTGGCGATTTATTCTCATTCTGCAAGACAGGTGAGTTTGACGGGAGAGGTCGACGCCTCAGCGACGGAGGCCGAGTATCAAGACCAGGCCCGGCCCCATCCTTCAACGGCCCGACAGGTTTGCGCCGGACATTATTCAAGCGTGCGATTTCCGGCGGTGGTAGCGGTAGGTCCGGATCATCGAGGAGACCTTCTTTGCGCAGCCTTGCGCGTTCCTCGCGTTCTTGTTCGTACTCTTGGAGGAGAATGTCATCGTCCGGTGACGCGACGTGGAGATAATATAACGAGGCATTGATTGCTTCTGCGGAGACGCTAGATCTCGTTGGAGGTTTGAGGGGAGTGAGGAAGACGTCTTCGAGAGAAACTTCTTGTCAGCGCATGTTCAGTCCTAATGAGGGGGGAAATAGGCCGATAACGATGGAGGGGTTAGTGAAAAGCGCGCAATGCGAAAACCCACCTTTACTCCCAGGTACTCTCACGATATACAGCACCAACGGTTCTAGTTTCTTTTGCGCGGGGTTCCGAGGATAGTTTGGAGGATTCGAGGCAATGGACGTGATGGAGGAGAGCGAGCGAGCTTCGACAGGCCCTTGGCTTAGCGGCGCCAGGTACGAAGCGGACTCCCCATCCGCCGCATCGACCCTAGCCATTGACCGTGACTTGAGGACAAAATAAAAGGGATACCCAAATCTCCGGATGACGATATTGAGGTGTACTCCGTAGGTAAATAATCAATAAGCCGCAAACCAAGGTGTGGGCGTGGAGTAATCGGATCGCTGTGGAGCCAAGACGTAACCGTCAGGCATCGCCATAATCCAAACGGCTCACAGTCTGTGGGACGTAATAATAAGTGAGGCTGATATCAGGGAGTTGGGTGGAACATTTCAGCAATGGTATATTTAGAGGGAAGTGTGGCTGAGCCGTAGATTCTATACTAGAATTACATGGAAGAAAAGAGTTGCCTGGATGGCGAATAATACGGTGTATAACGCTCACGTACTCCCGGCACATCCCTTACGGCGACAGCGCTGCCCAAAATAACCCAAGGTGTTAGGTAGGATACTGGATAATGTCTTTTCAAATCGGTATCTCTGAAGCCAAAACTAGCTATAAGGAAAGGGTGGGATGCCATATTTAAGCCGTTAATATAAGAATGGAAATAACGATAAAGAAAGTCGAGCAGAGAGCTTTCTATGCCAATGAGTACAATATTAAAGATGACGACTAGACAACCGTCTCAGATCGCTCGTTCTCAGCAATGATTGGCACAGGCAGTCCCCGCTCAGGGCTCTGCAAGACCAGCTGCTCATGACGTCGAGCCCGGAGGAAGTCGCTGATAGCCCGGATTAAGACAAACCAACCAACAATCATTAAAACATAAGAAATCCACTCGCTGGTGGAAATTGAAGACGCACCACCTCCTCCATCGCCTCCTGAGCTCGCACCATCGGCCACCTGACTCGGATCGAAATTATGGCTATTAGGATCTGGCGGCGTGATATGCTCGTCACCGCCGCCGGAACTCGACTCGCTACCTCCTTTCATATAGAATCCGTATTGCACTAACGTGAGACCGAGACCAGCTCGACTTCCGTTCTTTGCCGCGTGTGTGGTGTGAAGTAGGTATGTGAGGAGGAAACCGACTAGTTGGAACGACATGGAGATCATGGCATTCCATATGAACGAGAAGATCGAGCCGACCGGCAGCCCATCCACGTAGACCTCATCTGACGAAATACCAGGCGCCACAATAGTTGTCTCCCAGTACGGTGGAGTCGCATCGGCAGCAGCCTCTTCGTATGACTAGACATTACAATTAGTACCAATCACAGCGCCTGGCCAGCTATATTGGAACATACCGGAGGTAAATCCTCACTTTTCTCTCCCCGCTCGGGCTTTGCCGCCAGATTCGCAAAGACTCCATCGTTCGAGCTAATATGGCGATTCGCATTCGAACTAGACGTGCCGCCAAAGAATGGTAATGACGTTAAACTCCGTTGAATGCCCCTCGGAGGCGCAGCATTCGACTCTGTCGGTGCCCCAGTATTTGCGCCAGACGATGAAGCTGCTCCTACTGTCTCTCCTGTCGATGTGTTGTTGGTTTCTATCGCAGATGGCTGCGCCCGCATCAACCGCTGCCGGTCATCTGGCTCATCTTCACCAGCTTCGGAGTCGCTGTCATCGAATGCATCGGCGAGGGTCTGGTCCGTGCTGTTTCTGTGTAAGGGGTCATCTCGGAGAAGATGCCGTGAGGAGTGTGAGGCGGAGCGTGAACGTGATCGGAATGAGGGTGGCGGAGAGGAAGGAGTTGGCTGCAGAGCGATCGACGGAGGGGCGTCGTCGTCGTCGTGGGCATTTACCTATAATATTGCATTTAGCACAAGTCTAGAGAGGGGAGAACTGGTATTTGCGAGGCTATCCTGTCCCCGAAGCCTGCTCTGCTAGGAGACTTACCCGTTCATAGCGCTGCGAGCTCATAACGAGCTGAGCGGGCGGAAACGCCGGGAGAAAGACTTTCGAGGGCTAGTGGGCTATACCAGGCGTATAACGCAGATATAAAGCGAACAAGGAGCGGCAGAGGACTGTATAGACCAGATGAAACAGATGAAAAGAAGGGAAGGGAGGAGGATGAAAGATGGCGATGGATGGATGACCAACATGCCTTGACTATCGAGGATGCCTGGGGCTCCTGAGGCGCCGGCCCACTTGGAGGCCGATCGATTGGCCGTGGCTATGCAGGCGGTAAGCCACTCTCCGCGGGCTGAGTCATGTGACTTTATTTTTGGTATCATAGTGAGAACAACGACCCGACTGACCAACAACCTCAGAAGCTCTGGAACACACCGAGTCGTAGCCTACTTATCCTCATTCTTTCGCGCCTGTATATTTGGTATCTGTGCGAAGGTATAGACGCTAAACCACCATGGCGCGCCCCGCTGTATGTCCCCATTCAAACTATTCTCTGCGAAGCAAGCAGAAAACCATCTAACAGTCATCCGCCATCTAGACAACAAACTCGCGCCTCACGCACCTTCTCAAACATTGGCCCGCAGACCCAATTCGTCCATCCTCCGTGTCCGTCCAAACATACCTCCAATCGCGCATCGCATCGCAACCATCACAATCCAATACCACAAGCCCAAGCACAGGCACAATCTCAGACTCATCCATCAACGCCCTCACATCTCTCCTAAATAACCGATACGCGAAGCGCTACCCGCTGTCGCCGAATCTGCGGCATCCTGCCAGTAACCCGGATCACTATGATGACCTGATCAAGGAGTTCGAGGAGGCGCCGTCGAGGGATGTTCTGGGTAGGATTGTCAAGAGGTTGAAGGGGATTTTGAGATTTCAGTAGAGGTTGGATTGGTTTGGGTATGTATTTTATTGTATATTATGGGTTATTTGTATGGATAATGCAGCCAAATAGGATGACAAATCTTCAAACAGCCATGAATGCTAAAAACTATATGAACATGTCCATTGAATACACACAATAGCCTAAGGCATTGCTAACGCTGGAAACAATACGCCGCAGATCAGATGCTGCAATCGAATAGATGGTGAATTTTATCATCACAGCATTGGTTTCACCTCATCAGCAACTGTGAATGGCGCCTCAGTCTTAGACCGCACTTCGTCCACCGTGACACCATCAGCCAGCTCAATGAGAGTCAGCCCATTAGTGAAGTCGACGTCAAATACGCAGAGCTCCGTGATGATCCGGCTGACGCAAGTTCTACCTGTCAGAGGGAATTCACACTGCTTGACGATCTTAGGGTTGCCCTTCTTGTCTGTGTGCTCCATGGTCACGACGACTTTGGTTGCAGCGGGGTTAGAGACGAGGTCCATGGCGCCACCAAAGCCCTTGATTTTACCGGGGAGCATCCCTGTGTTGTTAGTATTTATTCGATTGATGGGTGAAGGGAAGACATACAGTTAGCAAGGTCACCCTTGGCGCTGACCTGCATGGCGCCGAGGATAGTCAAGTCAATTCGGCCGGAACGGATCATGCCAAAGGATTCATCGCTGCCGAACACTGCAGCGCCTTGAGCAAGCGTCACAGTTTCCTTGCCTGCATTGATCAGGTCGGCGTCTTCCTGGCCCTTCTTCGGGTATGGGCCTAATCCAAGAATACCGTTCTCAGACTGCAGCTGAACCTCCACGGACGGATCGACAAAGTTGGGGGCTAGCATAGGCATCCCAATACCTAGGTTGGCGTACATCCCGTTCTTGAACTCCTTGGCTGCCCGGCGGACGATTCTCTCCCGCTTGGCGGCAGTATCGCCCTTTCCAAGCGCAGCAGTGTCATCGCCCTCCTCTTTCGCAAAAGTGTATTTTTCGATGTTCTTCGGCGCGGTACTTTGGATAACGCGCTTGACATAGATGCCTGGCAAGTGAATAGCGGCAGGGTCGATCTCGCCTGGTTCAACGATATGCTCGGCCTCAACGATAGTCATTTTCGCGTTCCGGCCCATGGCACCGTTGAAGTTTGCGGCCGCGAACCGGAACTGGCAGTTACCCAGCTTGTCGGCCTTCCACGCCTTTACGAACGCATAGTCTCCCTTGATAGACTCCTCCATAACATAGCTCTTACCATCAAAGACCTTGGTGTCGCGCGGTTGGCCGTACAGCGCAACAGTGCCGTCGTCATTATGCCTGAGCGGTAGTTCGCCAGTCTGGACAACCGTTCCAAAGGCAGCGGGTGTGTAGAAAGCCGGGATACCTGCACCGCCTGCGCGACAACGCTCAGCCAATGTACCCTGAGGCGTCAATTCAAGCTCGATCTCGCCGCCAAGGTACATTTTCTCAAAGGTCTTGTTCTCGCCCACGTAACTGGAAATCATCTTCTTGATCTGCTTGGATTGCAGCAACAGGCCCAACCCTGCTCCGTCAACACCGGCATTGTTGCTGACGGCCGTTATCCCGGTGATCGAAGGGTTGTTCTTCACTGCATTGATGAGGGTGTCCGGTACTCCACAAAGACCGAATCCTCCGGCTAGTAGTGTAGAATTGGATTTCATGTCTTTGATCGCCAGGTCGGCGGAGGAGACCACTTTATTTATTTCCGATCGACGGACACTGCTTGAGAATTGACGTGCTAGAAGAATTCCGTGCTACAAAGAGCACAACTGTCAATGTCATTCCCATTATTTAGTGTAGTAGATCCATACCTTGCTCGGGTCGAGCGAAGCACGTTTCGCGAAGCGCAGACATATCGAAGTGGGCGATGGCATTCTGGATTACGACAAGAGCGATAAGCTCAAAGACTGGAGAGATAGAAAGGAGACTTGGAGAAGAGCCGCTGCTGGAGGTGCTGTTATAGACGAGAACGGCTGGAAGCGGAGCTGCGGAATGCGATCCGCACCCGCTCCGACCCCGGAACTTCCCCGCATGAACCCCAAAAGGGTACGTAGAGTAATGGCATCCATGCTCGGGGACTTCTTCTAATGGAATTTCAGAACAGGGATCTACTTGCATATTACTCTGTCTATCAATATTTGGCCCGAGTCTTCTTTATTTTTCCTTTCAAAGTAATGGAAGACCGAGATGCGGACGGATCTATTTCTAGCCTTCCGACCCGCGGGCCATTTTCGGGTCTACTCTGTATGTTACTACTAAGTCGTCGGTAGAGAGTAAGAAAGTATGTATGCAGTTTGCAATCATGTACATCATGACAATTCTATAACATCTCGGTCATGGTCATTATCGTCGTGAGCCACTTGTATGTACAAACGGGACTAAGATGTCTGCACCAACACCATGATCTAGAGCAAATGCTGCAACTGATTGAACCAGAGCAAGGAGAACATGCTACCTAACACTCAAGAATTCCTCAGATTGGCCTTGGCAGCTTGTGTCGAATGGTTATGCCGCCCCCCAAATTATCCGTCTTGGCGCAGTTAACAATGTCGAGCGATGGTCTGGCGGCCGTTCAGCCTCTCAGGTCGGCCATATTTATATCTCGTCCGAGCCCTTTCGTTTTAATGGGTTTGCTGTTGCGGTTGGCGAGTTCTTTCCTGAGTCTACCATTTGACATCACGGTCAGTCCCATCGTGTGTCCATGATTCAGATCCACCATTCCCGGCGTGTTCAGCAAGCACGCTCTTCCCCTTTTCCCTCATTTCGGAGTCTGCGCCCTCACCTGATGCACCGGTCTCAGCATTCGCCTGTTCATATGACGGCGGGCCCATGTCTATATCTTCGGAGGCCTTCGACGGCGTGACTCCTTCCATGGCTGTAGGTTCGGTTGCGCTTGATTCGGGGGCTGGTGCGGTTTCTGGAACAGTCTCGACGATTTCTCTGCATACTGGACTGACAAGTCGGTCTTTGATTTGGTCGTTGACGTAAACTAAAAAGTACGGAGTAGGGGGGTTGTAGCGATCCGTGCTTTTGAATATTTCATCCAAGTCTTGAACTTCGGTCACGTAGGTGTCGTTGTATTTTCGCCAGACGTTTCTCTCAAAGTCGAAGACGTAGATATAGTAGTGTCCGAATTCCACTGATCCATGATGGACAAACACTGAGTACAGTCGGTAGGGTAGATGCTTGTAGTCGACGAATTGGCTGGAGATCATGCTCTGAGTATCCTTGATCTGCTGATCGAGGTCTTCATGCGGTCAGCTGAACTGTTCGCTCTATGTTAAAGAAGACCTACGCTTGAGTTTCTCCTGAGCAGTTTGCGCGAGTCGATCAAGCTCGGGCACGAGTTGAGGACCAACGTCAATCGCATCCTGCGCAGTCTCTGGGCTGTCCTTCATTTCCTGAAGATCTGTCAAGATCTCCTTGGCGTTGTTCAACAAGGTTGCCGTATCCAGGCCATCAGATTCCTGTACCAGATTAGCTTACAACTCCACATTCCAGCTAAAAACAACCCACATTTTGACGCAAGAGCTCTGCTCGTCGGGCCTCCAGTTTGCTCATTGTGTCTTTCCATTCCCAACACTGTTTCCGACGGTTCAATATCTCAGGTTGCCGAGTATCCATGTACCGGTCGAGATAGATGGTTTCTTTCAGATCTAGGTGATGCGTTGACTTGAATGACCGTTTCTTGACAGCGTCGAACTGGACTCGCTGGACTTGGATTTGGAGTACCGGCGGTAGTTTACTGATGGTAGCATACTGTTCAGCCACCTCGTTCTCAACGCTGACTTTCTGGATATCGAAGGCGCCGTCAATGGCCGCGTAGATATCACGGGGTCCCGTTGCCACATCGATCTTGATATCGCACCACCACTCTTCCTTTGACCGCTGGCCTTTTTCTGACAAGATATAGGAAATTGCTTTGCCGTAGAACAAACTAAATCACAGTCAGCATTGAAAATATATAAACACGAAGACGACTTACTCTTTCACTTGATCCAGCTGCTCCCCATCCGGTGCAATTGAAATCGGCCGAATGGCGCACTGGCTCTGGAATAGCACATTGTTGATAACTTCAGTAACATCTTGCTGAGCCCCGATCTCGACCTCCTCAATAAGTTGCCTTTGGGGGTCAACTTGCGGTGTCGGCCGTGGAGGTACGGGCGGAGGTTTATTCGTAGTTCCTACTGCTGGGGTTTGGGTGTCGGATGCGTTTGGTTCATTCGGCGCATCGACCATGGTAGTATCACTTTGCGGTGCTTTGTTTTCCTTGTCGTCCGTTTGAGGTGGTATCTCTTGCTTCACGCTGTTGGAGACAAGCGTAGTCTCGCTATCCTCGTCACTGGATGGTTTGGTCTTCTCCGCATCTGCTGTCACTGGGCCTTGGGTTTCATTCTCTGTCACCGCCTGTGGTGGCCCTAGCGGTCCCAAGACGGGCATTCCATTGAGCTCACCAAGCCCACTAAACCGGCCTGCAGATATGGTTGACCGCCGGCGGATGGCCGCTTCATTGGAAGGGCTGATTAGGGTTAATCGAGCGAGCTCCTGGCCAGGCGTGACGAAAGAGTTCGGAGATGAAATCATATCCGAAAACAGCACTCGCAATTCCCGAAGGACTAAAGGTCGTTAGTCAAGGCAAACAGAATTTGCTGCATCACTTACACTTCTGCGACCGTTCGATTTCTTTCTTCGAAACACCGCGAGAGCCCACCTTCTTTTTCTGACAATTTTCGTCGTCCAGATCCATTTTAAAATTCTCAAACTCTAGGACCATATTCCGGTAAGGGCGAATTGAGAAATAAAACTGCAGTAAACTGTTAAGATAGCAAGTGTTGCCGATGTTCTGCAGACCAACAGGCCACATGGACAGGTCTCGGTCAGATTTCCCTGCGTAGCCAGGTACCATACTGCTCAGCAACTGGCTGTTCTTTTCTCGTGCGATGATGCCCAAGGCCTGGTTATACTTTTCGGCTTGTGCTGGGGCGTCATCAATGCATATCGTATACGCAGCCATGATTGCGCCCTCGTCTGCATTGCGATCTGGTATTTGCAGGAGTAAGTATGCATCACCCACGTCCATCTCGCCTGCTGTCATCTCGCCAGTCTTGACGAAATGTTTGAGAACGTCTGAATTTCGCGCCTCGGCTATCAGTTGAACAGCGCGCCGTGCGATATCCCGGCAGGATGGATTATCGTCCACCTGCGACGCGGTGTGTTAATAATGTTCAAACTTGGTGCCAAGCAACTCATACCTTTGCAGTAAACATTGCCATGACGAAATCATCGGCAGTATCATCGCTGACGCCAAGGAAAACTTGAGCTTGCTCGGGCGTGGCAACTCCTGTTGTGCGAGTGAGCATCAATGAGAATCCAGGAAGGAATAAAGGACCATACTGTCTTCTGCTGCGGATTTGATACGTTCGCTTTTTCGACTATCACCTATCCTCCAGAGTTGTCTGCGTGTTTCAGTCTCTTGGGTAGTCGAGCTCAGGTAGGCGTAGAAAGTCCCGATAATGCTATCTTCGGTGAGTCGAGGGTCGTCGTAGCTGAGGCCAAAATATCTGTACGCTTCGGCAATATCTGCGTCAGTATATAAATTGTGTTCTGTATAAGCCGCATCGACAGCACGACCGATTGCCACGGCATCTTCTCCACCCCTGAGCGAGCCTATTTCCTTGAGGCATTTCAAGTATTCGGGGCCTCGTGCTGGGTCAACTGCGATTTGACGCGAGAATGCTTCAATTATAGAGGATGTCAACATGTCTTCAACTACACCCAAGTCTTCGTAGTAACTTTTAGACAGTTAGAACAGATCCTGATCCTGGATTTGACGCATTAGAATACTCACGGTGCAGCCGCCATCTGAAATTCGTGCGCCCTAGGAGCTTTAAGGTCTGGAAAAGGTTAGCATAACATGCACAGGGCGTTGGGGAAGGATACACACAGTCAAATGCATCCACTGCGTAGAGTAGGTCATTATAAGCCGGCGCAAAGCTATGCTCATCATGATTGCCCTTCTTCTCCGCCAAAGGCCGCTCAGATATGAGGGCTGTTAGCTCGTGGAATATATCGTCGAGGAATATCTTTTGCTCGTCTTTGTAGGGATATTCGGCCCATGGATTTGGACGAGGAGGCTCCCAAGAATTATTCTGTTTCTTGATCAGCACGCAACTCTCACGAAGTTGACCGCAAATACTAACCTTAAAGGTAAACCCTAGGAACTCAAACAGGTCCTGGCATGGTCTCCCATCAACTCCGAAGCTCGTCATAAATCTCTTGTTGACCGCCGATATAGATTTGCTCTGCTGACTATTGCGGAGGGCATTGTCGATGTATGTCCGAAGATTCGTCAGGACCGTGATCGGCTGCGGACGAGCTACACCTTCCAATCGCTCAGGGTCTGCCGCAAGCGCCTCGTCTGTGCGCTTTTGCAGGATCGTAGCGTCGGTCAACAGCCGTACCATGTCATCGGAAAGCAATGGAGAGATGACACGTATGGCTACTGTGTAGGCGCAAGCGGAATATGAGCACTCGAAGTGAAATGTCTCAACCACTTGCCCTTTCGGCGATGTTTCCTCCTTTAATTGACCTCCCTTTTGTTTCCCATAATAGTAAACCAAGTGGTGTATGTGGTCCGAGAAGCTGTGACTCGCTTGTTCAACAAGATTGGTGCTCACTCTGAGCTCTAGATGATACCGACATTTCAAGCAAATGGCCGATATCTTCGTAGGCGTGGCGGAGCTTGCCCTGTCCTCCCCTTGCGACGGCCTTATACTCTGGTGCGACTTCGAGACATAGTTATGGCGGCACGCCGACGGGGAGATAAAGTGAGGTGGTCCATCGTAATGTTGAGGATAGACTGGAGGGACTTCGGAGAGAACGTTACGGCCTGTTCCTGGCGGATGGGCTGGATCATAGTCGACTAGATCTCGGACAAGACGTGGCGCAGTCTTGCCTAGAATATATCATCGAGTATGAGCATATAGTTTATCCAAAGTTCATGAAGCTACCAACCTGATCTGCGAACGGAAGACATGAGTGGATCCTCTATTCGATGTCAAGAGGATCAGCTCGTAACTGTGAGGGTAATCACTTGTTTCCCATGTAGAATAGCGCTGCGGTTCTCTTAGCGGGTTGTATCTCCGTAGAACTATTCGTTCTTGCTGGATCGCGGGGAGCCTTCGCTCAAGCGTTGGACACGCCTGCTGGATGCGACCACGACAAATTTCGCTGGATTCAAAGTGGTAGATAGGTAGCTTGTTTCTAGATTCAAAAAGGAAGTAAAATAATAAAAGAAGGCCCTGGGCCTGATCATCTGGTCACATCGACAGGCGACATCATCGAGAGCTTCAAAGAGGAAAGGCGGGCGGTAACTCGCGGCAGAAACCCAGCTTGAATCCGTCGTCACAATCCACCGCAGCCGACGTCGTCCAAGTCCATTCTGAAGCTTAGAGAACCCATTCTCACCAACAACCGGCACAATGGGCTCGTCCGCGGAAGAACACAATGACCACCACTACCACCCTCAGGATACGATCTCGAGGACATTCAAGGCCACCGGCTTGACGGGTTCCGTGGGTCTCTTCGCTTCGGCCGTCCAGAACACCCTCGCCCGCCAGAACGTTGGGCCATGGGGTATTTTCGTGCGCAGTGGTAGCACCATTGGTATCCTCGGTATGATGCGATTGAATGATTTTTTTTTCGGCGTTTTTGGGATAGTTCTGACTCGATTGAACAGCCGCTATGGGAGGTACCTATGAATTCGTGAAGACTTCGTCCGCCAACCTACGAGAGAAGGAAGACCACTGGAACGTTGCTCTTGGAGGTTTCTTCTCTGGTTCTATTCTTGGACTGCGCGGTAGGTTCTTATTCCGACATAATCAGGACATTGCTGATGATCGCTTAGCCCGGACATTCCCCTCTCTTCTCGGCTACGGCGCGGCGCTAGCCGTTACCATGGGAGGATTTGAGTACACTGGCGGTTCGTTGTTTGGCAAGAAGAGGGACCCTGCAGTTGATGAGTTTGAGCGTCGGGAGCAGCTGAGAACACAGTGGAGGACCCCGGGTGAGCAGACGCTTGCCGAATTGGGTGAGGGACGAGGTACGTTGACCGATGAATGCTCTATATATGAGATAGCTAACTTTGCTCGCTAGGTATCTACGGCCCTGGCTACAAGGAGAGACGCGCAGAGCGCATCAAGGAAGCCTACGGAATTGACGTTACAGCCAATGCTCCTGCGTCATGAATTCGGTTTTAGTCGGCGTCTCTTCAGTCTGTAAAATTACTTGCGATATATCAATGCCTCGTCAACCCATACAATGAAGGTTTCCTTTGTTTTTGTGACTCTTCGACTTTTCAACTATAGAAGACCATCGGCCAATCAGAGCCTTGCTTTATCAAATCATCAACCGACATAAAAAAATGCTGGAGACATAAATATGCCCATTACCACCGACTAATTGACGAAGTGTAAGATGCGTTTGAATGACATCTAGACAGCTTTATAGTATTGAAAAGTATCGACCAGACCTGGTGGGTATTTTCCAAGACCCAGATGCCTCAAGTAGTAATATCAGGGCGAGGTCCAGAACAGCACGCTGGGTCTGAGGACGCAAACACAGACTGCATTATCATGTCCTGACAGGACGCCACGACGGCCAGCCCCAGGAACAGTGGAACTCGTCAGTTGACAGCTGACGCCGACAGCCTGATAGGTCATCCCAAGATACACCCATGTCTCTCAGTGAAATAAGTCGTACTTCGGACGGGACCAGGCATGAACCACGAGGCGTTAATATAACGGGCCGGTCCTACTCCCTACAGAGTACAAAGTACGGAGTACGCGTCGCCTTCCCCTATCCCAATCATCCATGAGACTCTCTGGACCGAGAGAAGGGTCCCCTGAACCCTGTACTACGTCAGAATTAGGGGATCGAACCACTGACGGCCTTCTAGAATGACTGTTCCATCATCTGCAGTTCTCTTCAGCCTTCATAGATCAGGAGAAACGAGCTGTCCAGAACCAAGAGACTCGTGACGGTACGGGCCTTGTACGCCCTATATTTAGGTGTGGAGTGATAACGAACGTGCTTGTTCTGGACCTGCGTGTGATATCAGATCTGCCCCTTAAATGTATCAACTATGGCTTTTCGCGGCTGCGATAGAAGCAATGCAGAAGAAAAGTGGCTGCATACTCCGTACCCTACATATCTAGTGATGCATTCATTGGCAATTCGAGACGAATCATGCAGTTCTCAAGTGGTACGGAGAAGGCCGTCGTGATATCGAACCAGATCGCAGAGTCGGCACTCGGCTAGATTGTGCTCCGTACGGGATACGGAGCCCTTCTCCAACTTGAATTAAATCACCAACCAAGATGGAATCTGAGAAGAACTGCATAAGTGATCGGCAGAACCTCTGGAATTTCAATGGAACGAACCACGAACGATGTGCATCGGACCATCAGCGCATGACGTAAACACACACCCAAGCGCTCGGAAGCACTTCTATTACTCCAACAGGCAAAGACCGGTAGCTGCTCGTCTACAGAGTACGGAGTACTTCAACTGGCTCTCCTTTTCTCGGCTTCCACGGTTTAATGAGATTTGCCACTAGCGCCTGGAAAGGGGATGGTTTCAAGGGGAGCGAGATTGCTGTGGGCTGAAGCTCCACTGCGTTCCATGGCATAGCCACAACCTTCAGCCTTTCCGGCTGCTTTGCGATACCCAAGCCACGCTGGGCCGGAAGAAGACTAGAGTCAAGCTAGTCAGACTAAGGGGTGCGTTCAATAATCGGGCTATGGATTGTGATGATATTCTGAGATCTCTCCTGAGATGAGCCTTGGCCCTGGGAAATTAGAGTGGGCTTTTGTACTCCTAGGCAGCGGCATTTCTCCTGATCCAGAATGGAAGCAGACACTGACAAAATGTCCTCGTCATTAAATATTCCGCGTGAACTGACTTCCTTTTGGTCTGGGTATTATACTCATTTCATAGCAGACAATTGTATCTTCCAGTAGCATAGACTCTCGGGTGTAAAGCAACCCCTCCCATTCATCAAGCCATCGACCGATCATCGAGTCACGATCCTCGATCTTAGAGAGATGGGTCCGGAGATTCCGTCCGTTGTCCTGGAACCTGACAAGAGTTCGTCGTCCTGACTCTTGGGCGTCATAAAGTCGCATCGGTCGACGTCATTTGCTTTCTTTCTTGTTCTTAACCCCTCTCTATATCTACCTTTCCGGTCAACCTTGTAGTCTGTACTTATCCATCTCTACTCCATCCAGACTCCATAGCGGTGGGCATCACGCATTCCGATCGCCAGGCACTTTATGACTGATCCTCATATTTATTGCTCGTTTCCCCTTACTACCACTGCTATTATTATTATCTAAATGCCTTCCGCCCCTAGTCTGCAGACTAAGTGATTGAAAGTCCCCGCAAGATCTCCAGCCAAGGCATCCTTACCTAACCTCTTGGGCCTTGTCCTTGAATCGCCGCCCGTTCGCCTGGTAACCAACCGCTCATCCTGAAAGAGTAAAAGGCGAATTGGAAAAAGGGTCGTTCTCCTATCTTGATCTCGATCTCCTTCCCTCAAATTGTCTGCCTATTCTTTCGCCTCTTTACCACTCCTCATTCATTGGTCTTTCTCATGTTGACGCGCACCCCCGTTTGCACCGCCCCTGTTCGCCAGTAAGATATCTATCGCCTGGTCGCCTCGCCTCTTCACACTCACCACCACAACCCCGCGATGGCAATGGCGTTACGATCGCAAACCCCAGTGCAAGACCCATTCGGGCCGTCGTCACATCCCCAAGAGACTCTCATGCCGGGTCGCAGCTACGGAACACGCCTAGGTTCCCGGCCCAACTCTTTCGCCGGCAGCTCTAGTTTCAATGCCACCCACGCCCACGGCGCTAATGCCGACCCCTCACCCCTCGCCAACTACGGCCGCTTTCATGAGGAGCTAGACGCTATGAGCATGCGCGGCTCTGTGGCCGGCCCCTCCGGTATCCAACGCTCAGTATCTCAGATGTCGCATGCACGCCCTTCAGAAGCCCCCTCTGGTGTACAACGATCAGTGTCAGTGATGAACCCGTCTTCGCGGGCCGCAACACCAACTGGAGGCGGCGGTACGCTGAAGAAAAAGTCCTCTCTGAGTAAGAGGGGCAGTCTGCGTCGCAGCGGCAGCCGCAGGAGTATGCGCGCTGGTAGTGTCAGGAGTCTGGCTTTGGGCGATAAGGAGAAATACGCAGTCGATGGTGAAGAGGATGTCAACAGTGCTTTCCACATTCCTGTTCCGACTACCGGTAACCCGACGGAGGTTTTGGCTGAGCGATTCCAAGGTATGTATTCTGCCTTTCTCTGATTTTCACATGCTAATGAGCAATAGCGTGGCGCAAGGTCCTCAAAGACCTGATTGTTTTCTTCAAGGAAATTCAAAGGTCATATGAAGCACGAGCTAAGCTTTACGTTTCTTCGACAAATATCCTAAATAACACCTCGCTCCCGACGACATTTTTGAAATCAGGTGGAATTGGGGATGCCACTGAGATTCTGACGGATTTCCACCGCCAGGCGCACTATGAGATGAACAAAGCCGCGGAAGTCGAAACCGAGGTTATCAACCAACTTATCGGGCTACGTGCCGATCTGCAAAAGAAGACGAAGGAGATCAAGGGTCTCTCAGGCGATTTCAAAAACTCTGTCGAAAAGGAAGTCGATGTGACTCGCAAATCGGTCCGGCATTTGCAGGAGGCCTTGGGTCTCGTTGATACGGACCCGTCGGCTACGGCTGGCAAGGGTGATCCTTACATTGTTCGCCTGAACGTGGAGAGACAGGTCGAGCGACAAATTGAGGAGGAAAACTACCTTCACCGAGTGCGTTGTCCTTGATTTTATATTGAAGTGTTTCTAACTCGTGCAGGCGTACTTGAACCTTGAAAACTCTGGTCGTGAGCTCGAATCCATTGTGGTTGGTGAGATTCAAAAGGCTTACAACGCCTACGCCGGTATCCTGAGGCGAGAAGCCAACCACACGCTTGATACCGCCGACAAGCTCCAAGCCGGCCCAGCCGGAATGGATCACGACCATGAATGGAACTCGTTTGTTGCCAACACTGAAGAAATGGTCGATCCGCGCATCCGCATCCGGAATGTCGCCCACATCACCTACCCCGGCAAGGATCACCCGGCCGCTGCGGAGGTCAGGTCAGGGATGTTGGAGCGCAAGAGCAAGTACCTTAAGAGTTACGCTCCTGGATGGTAAGTCTCACATTATCGCCCAGAAAAATAAAGTTGCTAATAGTGCAGGTATGTGTTGTCACCAACTCATCTTCATGAGTTCAAGTCCGCAGACCGGGTGGAATGGCAGACGCCGGTGATGTCCTTGTACCTCCCAGAGCAAAAACTCGGATCGCATTCGCAACCGGACTCCACGTCGCACAAGTTCATGCTTAAGGGCCGACAAACCGGAACCATGCACCGCGGGCATTCCTGGGTGTTTAGAGCCGAAACCCACGACACTATGATGGCTTGGTACGAGGATATTGAGAGGATGATCTCCATGACTGGAGAGGCACGGAATGCGTACGTCAGGAGACATGTACGTAGCATCAGTGGTGCTAGTTTTCGGAGCAGCAGTGACGGAGTAATGGATGAAGACGAAGCGGATCGAACCCCATACTCTTCTGGATCAGTCGTCATGAACCAAGAGCGTCCTACCTCTCAGCCCCGACAGCCAGGCGGCAAGTTCCCTAGTGAAGTGCGCCTCGACAGTCACCTCAATGTTCCCATGTCCCCTTCGAGCAATGAATCTGTCGAAAAAGACATGCTAGCCGCGGCCGGATCGTTCGACGGTACCCATTTTGCTGCGACAGGCGCAGGCAACCACTACTATCCTGACAGGGACCTAGACTCGATTCAGAACTCTAACCCGAGCCGGGCTGTCAGCGCTGCAGCTGCCCCTAGGTTCCCCATTGATGGGTACGACAACTATGGACAAAAGTACATGGCTTCGTCGGATTCCTTCAACCGCCAGCAGAATGCTCAGCAATCCTCAGCACCTGGACAGGCCCCGGCCCCGATTGACAACCGGTCAGCAGCCGCTTCGCCGCACCAGCCTGAAAACCCAATATTCGTCGCCGGGCTCGGCACCTCATCCGTTCAGGATCAAGCCACCCGAGGGCGTAACCGTGGCGAAAGCTCCTCAACCGCTTTCACTAACTCCAATGTAACCGACTACACGCACAACACTGTCAACACTGTCCCGACGTCGGTGGAGGAAGAGTCTGTTGATGATAACGAGTCTGTAAAGATCAACCGGTCTGAGCAGGACTCGGCTTCTCTCCGTGCCAACAGTGTGCGAAACTCGATCAACGTCCCTAAGAGACCAAGTGCGCAGACGAAGGATAGCGTTACGGCTATCGAGTTGCATATTCCGGGTCACTACCCGCCTCAGCAGGCTGCTGCATCATAAGTTGCGCAAGGACGGAGTGTTAGGTAGACATGGAAGATGGAACATGCAGTCTATCATGCTCTCCTACCTCTTCCCTTGTTTAGTCTGTTTCGCACCTGGTACCAATAAATCATCATTATTTGTGCCAAGGTTGCGATTCGGCCTGCTCATGATTCTCCTTTGTTCATCACGTTTTCTTTTGTTATATCCGAGTCATTGCCGTCCATGAGTCACCCTCACCTTCACTTCTCTGTACCATATTGATATCGTCCCTTTTTTGACGTTTATGCTATGTTGATGTTGATATCCATATTGCTGGGTTTAAGTTGAGCTTGAATATAAGTTTGGAATATGAATTGCCGGTATATTATTTGCAGACCTTAACCGAGAGAATGAGAGTAGTGACCTAGCCACTTGCTTAAGTACCGGAGACGCCTGGTTGGAGTATACTCTGTATTAGGAAATCCCGAGGTACCTGGTAGGCTCGGGGCATGCTCTCCCGAGATAGCGACAGTGGCCCAGCGCACTCGAGAGCAGAAACAGCAACCCGGGAATGTCGCCTCTCCAAATGCAGACACCAGCATCTGTAATTGCATGTACATAACAATCTCTTCTATTACTTCTCATGCTGTAAACCTGGCATGAACTGTTCATCCTAAATGCTAAGCTCGTATTTTGCGGGGTTATGCTTGGCTTAGTCAACTTATCCTCATGCCTGAGGCCGCGCCCCCGGTCCTCCACACTGTCAGGGCGGCATGTGCTCAGTGCTCTCTCTGGTTTGCTTGGACTTGAGGTTGTCATCTTCCTTCTCCCCGGATTTTCTCCTCTCAACACCTCATGACAGGGGAATGGTATCTCCAAGCTTGCCTGCAGATCCCCAACTATCCTCTTCCACCTTGATCTGTCTCGACCATAGCTGATCGTCTCTCTTCCCGCTCATTATGCGTCTCCGCTACTGATCGTGGATGGAGCTTATTCCCCGAAGAGTTCCAACCCCAACCTCCATCCTCGCTACACACAATGCCGAATACTGCGGCCGCAGGTGTACCAATCTCACAACAATCCCCACCCTCGGCTCCAAATCCGGCCTCCTATGATCAGGATAAAGATCACAGCGCCGATGAGTCTTGGTCCGCTGCTGATAGTGATACTGGGCTTGCGCAAAATGGATCCTCGCGTGGCTTGAAACGTAGGCGGCCACTCACAGTCTCGTTAGTACCTCAACCCCTGGCTTACTGTCTTTCGGGATTTCCCAATGGTCCATGCATATGCAAACCGGCTCCTGCTGAGTCGGGATCTTCGTGCATAGCATGTGAGATGACGTCCTGAGACTGACTAGCTTAGGTGTGAGCTGTGCAAGCAGCGAAAGGTCAAGTGTGGTAGGTGATATCCCGTCATTTAGTCTGTGTTTGTGTGGAGCTAACAAGTTAGACCGTGCCCAACCAAGCTGTGGTTGGTGTAGCCGCAATGGCCAAGTGTGCGAGTACAAAGAAAGGAAGAAGCCTGGACTCCGTGCAGGATACGGAAAGGAGCTAGAACAGCGCCTCGGTATGTTGCCCTAACACCGCTTCTAGCTTGCATCTTCTTACTTCGTCTAGACAGGCTGGAGGATATTATCCAAGCGCAGGCACGGCTTATCGAGACTCATATTCTGCAAGCTCAGCCTCGAATGCCGCAAGATATGCACCATGCAGGTCCTCTATCATACAGCTCCCCGTCGGAGCCCTCTGCTGTGCATGGTCCCAGCCCTCGGAACCCATTCTATTTTCAGGAGCCATCATCCGTACCTTCAGCTCGCCCACCAGAACCCTCGATCACTAGCCCAACAGATGTCTCGGTGAAGAACTCGATCCAGAGCCAGATGAATGGGACTCTTCCTTCGGTTGCATCTTTACCGCAGATCACCAATACTACGCCACAGAATGACTTTAACGATAATGAGTCGTCTTTGAAGGTCCCTGTCAGCTTGTTCTCTAACCAAGAACAGTCGTTCGCTGACCCTGAGCTCGACCTTCCGCCTTATGACCTTTTATATGCTTTGGTTGATCTCTACTTTGAGCATTTAAATACTTGGTGCCCTATCCTTCACCGACGAACGACGCTAGATACTTTCTTTGGACCTACGCCTCTTGAAGAGGCCGACCGCATGGTCCTTTATGCCATCGTTGCAACTACTCTTCGTTTTTCCAGCGACAATCGACTCACTGAGCAGAATCGAAAACGGTATCATGACTCTTCGAAACAGAAAGTCCTGCTTTACGGCCTGGAACACTCTTCAGTAAAGGCACTGCAAGCGCTAGTGATCCTTGCCCTAGATCTAGTCGGATCGTCTAATGGACCGCCTGGCTGGAAGTTACTTGCATTGATCACGAGATCAGTGGTCCAGCTAGGGCTTGCTGTCGAAGCCAAGTCGACCCTTATATCGCCTGTCTATCCGTCAATATATACATTGCGTGCTGTCACCCTTCCGGAATCAGAATCTTGGATCGAAGATGAGGGCAGACGTCGACTTTTCTGGATGGTTTACCTTCTTGACCGATACTCCACTTTGGCAACAGCTTTTGACTTCGCCCTGGATGACAAGGACATCGACCGCAAACTTCCGTGCAAGGATGAATATTTCATCAAGAACCAACCTGTTGAGACTAGGTGGTTTCAGTCTTCCAATGACCGTCCAGATCATTTAGTACGTTCCGAGAACGTTGGCTCTTTTGGACTCTATGTTGAGATACTCGGCATTCTCACCCGGATACATGCCTTTCTTAAGCGGCCTGTTGATATTGGAGCTTTGTCTGATGTCGAGGAGTGGCAAGCTACGTATCGCAAACTAGATAGTGAGTTGACTACCTGGGAGTTCAATCTTCCTACCGAGTATACCTATGAGAATGCCTCTCGAGCGTTCGGTGGCTCGAAGCACAAAGGCCACCACTGCGACTGGGTTCAGTTGCATTCCGTATTCCAGACGTGGGTGCTCTGTAAAACACTGATTATGATCCAATGCTAATGATGACAGAGCGGTGATCCGGCTTCATTCATCAGCAGCATATCCAACTACACGCTCCCCAATCTTTACACCCTCGTACAGTGCAAGCCAGCGATGCTTGCTTGCAGTCGATAATATCCTTTCAGTGACCCGTTTCGTGGTCAACAACAATATCCTAGATAAACTCGGCCCACCTTTCGCATTCACACTTTGGGTCTCTGCCCGACTGCTCCTCGTCCATGGATCTACAATCGCCCACACCGTCAGTCCCGACATTGTTTTCATCGTCGACACGCTCTCCCTCATGGGTAAATACTGGAAAGTCGCCGAGCGCTACAGCACAATCCTCCAACGCGTCCTCGACGAATACGGCGAATACCAACAATCCGGCGCCGTCGATGGGGACCGATCCACCCCCTCCTCAGTGAAAATCCTTGCAGACATGCGCCGCTGCGCGTTTGACCTCGACTTCCTCATCTCGCGGCAGCCGCGCTCCTCACCTACGGCTAGCCAGGCCGCTGCTCCAGCAAGCGCTGTCCCCTCGAGAAGCCTAGCACCAAATGAACTCGAGTATCTTGATGTCTTTGGCTTCTTTAATGTCCCGCGCGTACCTGCCGGGCGAACACCAGATATCAGTGGGCTCGATATGGCTGAGGCTGTCAACAACCCGATGTCGATACCCGGTCTGACTGGGGCTGCGAACTCCAATGCGAATCCTAACGCTATTGCGGTGGATAATACTACTGCCAGTACGAACGAATTCAATATCACCAATTATTTGATTCCGACTCCCGAGACGGATTGGCTCTTTCGGCCTGGCGGGTAACCAGGCCAAGGAACAGGGTCATTTTGACCTGAGTGATACTATCTCTGGGCCCTGATCTCTGGTGGTATATTGGAACTATAATCAACTCTTTCTATCTGACATCCATTGCCAGCCAGGGCAACCACAGAGCCCGATCTAGAATCAAACCAGGCCACCCACGACCCGGACCTCAGCGGATGCGTCGGTGTCGGCCAAGCCGTGCAAAGTGAATTTAGGTTTCTGGGCTCTGGTTAGCTCACCCAGAGATGCGAGGGTGATATACTTCCCATTCAGACCGAAGGCTACGGCCATGCCATTGCTACGTTGCCGGAAGCATGGGTCGTGGTTGTAAAGGAGAAGTCAAAATCAGAAACTTAAGTCAATCCATCCAGACAGGAATCTCCTACGAGTTTCTGAGAACCATATGTATCGCATATCCTCCACGGTTCTGATTTATATATAGGTGTGTGTGTCTGTGTGTGTGTCTGTCTGTGTGTGTGTCTGTCTGTGTGTGTGTCTGTCTGTGTGTGTGTGTGTGTGTGTGTGTGTGTGTGTGTGTGTGTGTGAGAGTGAGAATCACCAAGCTAGTCTTTCGTCCAGAGCTTGCATATTTGGATTCCCCAGATTGCTGATGGTATGGACTCGCGATATTTATACCAGGTTGCGAGTTTGGCTGGCTTTCTGGTCCTAGAGACTTTTTCCTAGGTCTCCTCCGTTAGGCTAAATCGCCGAGATCAATTTGACAGTGCTGTCAAGAGGTTCAATCATATCATATTTGTAGATAAATATATACACTTCGACTTTACTCCGTAGTAAGCTGCGTCTAAAACAAATGAATATGATGGAATGATCGAGTCAAATGTATTCTGGAGCTATCCTGCCCGCGTTTTCTCGCTCTTTCTCCGAAAACTTATGTCCGTCATCCATCGCTCTTGCCTTGCCAGAGATTCGTTGAGCACTACTGCTGATAAGAACCCAGGGGCACGGAGATTACTCTCGCTTGAAAAAAAAAGAAGTCTAAAGGACCAGCCCTGTGTTCAAGTCTAACCATATAGCACAAAAGACAAAGAGGAGCAACAACCGAACAAGACTCAAGGCGAACTCGAAGTCAAAGTTTCTGTGAATTTCATGCCAGCATGAGAAACAAAGCGGTCTTTTTTTGCTGCCAGAACCAATACAGCATAGCCCGTTTGCTGAGAGTGGTGGATAGTAGAAGAAAAAGGTCATGACGAACCAGGAACATGTAATTCTCGCTAGAAGAAAAACGAACACCAGAAGTATCTTATCCCAAGAGCAATAGAGAAGCGATAAGAGATAAACGGCTCTAAAAGAAAATTGAGAGGTGAGAAAGTTCGCGTAGTCCAAGTCTCACCGAAACGCCTCCTCATCACCAGGCTCAATCCTAACAAGAACCTCTTCAAGAAAACCTTCGAGAAACGAGGGGATGCCAGCACCCATACCTACTGGGGCATCACTATCCCACCGCTCGATTCTAGTGAGGACGCCGCTCAAGTCATTACATAACGATTCTATCATTTCCTGAGCATGCTCTCTTCGAGATTGGAGCTCCAATGATGCCCTTAAGCTCTCCCCGTCGTGAGCTACTGTTGAGCGGGTAGCATGATCAAGATGTCGAGCACGGCGCTGAATAGCTTGCTTCAAGGCAGGGACAATGACACTGTTTAACGCTGTGACGTCGGGAGATGTCCCAGGTTGCTGTGACTCCGGTACGCTCGAGCTGGCAATTCTGTGGTAAGAGGAGGAACTGCTAGGACTGACATAGCTGGATGATCGTCCATGTGATGGCGCATACAGATGGTTTGATGGTTCGGGTTGCGGCGGCGGCGATCTATGCTTCGGTGTAGGTGGGGGCTGCGGAGATGAATTGGACGATGGCTGTGGGAAGTTCTGGTATTGGGTCCGTGACGGTTCAATGACAGACCTAGCCTGCTGTTCGGTGGGCTTTCGAGAAGGGGACGTTGGCTCGCGCCTCTGCACCGTCGGTGCTTCTGAAGATGACGGAAGGGGCTGCTGAGAGAATGGTGTCGATAGAGGGCTTTCTCTATCTATGAACGACGTAAGAGAGGTTCCAGGCGAACGATCAAGTTGCAAGAACCCTAGGTCTTGCGCCAAAGACTGCTGGAGAGCTTTGTCGTATTCACTACCAGGGCTTCCCTTTGGTTTCTGAGGGGTCAGATGCGAAGGTGTTCGAGGAAAATACTCGCCATGGGGCGGCTTCATTGGAGACGGAGGCAATGGGATTTTTGCTGGCGAAGGTGGTTTTGGCGAAGCGGTAGGCGCATGTCTGGGGTGCACATATGACGGAGGTGTTGGAATGTTTGATTTGGGTGCATCCTTTCGAGGCTCAACTTTGTTTTCTCGGTCTCGTGCACCATGATCTCGAGAATTAAGCTCTGTCTTTTTCATCGGATTCAGAGCGTGTCCTCGTCCGACTGGGCGAACAGTACCAAAGTCCCAGAGGTCATCATCCTCCTCCGTGGCCGCTGGGTTTGGCGCTGGCTCTTGGTCATACTCGTCATCTTCCTCACCTTTTTTGTTGCCACTAACGGCTTGCCATCGTTCATACCGCTCGATAAGCTCAGTCAAGTAATTGGTCTTCTTGGCTCGCTTGATAAAGGGATGTTCAAGTAGTTCCTTCGCGTTTGGTCGCTCTCGTGGGTCTCGCCGTAGACAAAGTTCGACAAATGATTTGAACGTTTTGCTGTATTCGCCTTGCAGTGTAGGAGGTGGGTTTTTGGGAATCAGAAACAAGACCTTCATAGGATGTATGTCCGAGTATGGGGGCTCTCCGTTAGCTAGCTCAATAGCGGTGATCCCCAGAGACCAGATATCGGCTTTGTAATCATATCCAGACTGCTTGATCACCTCTGGAGCCATCCAAAAAGGCGTCCCTACAAATGTGTTCTTCTTTGTCATGGTAGCCGATAGCTGACTGGAAACACCAAAGTCTGCCAGTTTTACCTGCCCGCCCGAGGTAAGAAGGATATTTGCAGCTATACATAGTTAGCATTTGCCTCAAGTAATATGGCGTGATAAGCGCACCTTTTACATCGCGATGCAATTTCTTGTCGCTGTGCAGGTAATCCAGTCCCTTGAGCAGTTCTCGAATGATGATGACAATGTATTCTTCAGGAATGGGACCGGGGCGCATCAAATCGGAGCAACTACCCCCAGAACAGAATTCCATCACAATCCAAAGACTAGACCCTTTCAAGTATGATCCATGGTATCTGGTCACGAATGGCGAGTTGAGTTCGGACAGAATCGCAATCTCCTGGATGATATCCTCAACTTCGTCCTCGGCATTTTCGACATCGATGATTTTTATCGCGACTGACTTTCCGTTCCGTTTATCAACACTGCAACATGTTCGTATCAAGAATGTATATCCGAGGGGAGGGCGAGATGTCATACCCTTTGTACACCCGTCCGAAGCTGCCGCCTCCTATAGCATAGGTCAGGATAACGACGCGAGATTGATCCCCATTGTAGAGCTCACCAATGCAGTTTTGCTTCATGTAAAGAGTTTCCGGGTCCACAAGACCCTCCATCTTGACTGCAGTTTGAGTACTACTCGATCATGCACTAGGGCTGCGTAACGCGAGCGGCGAGTCAGCATGAAAAGGCTCAGTGCAATCGATGCAGTGGATTGGGAAGGCGTATTATATATGCGATTGACGATCTGCGGCTCCGATAAGGAATGGACCGAGTACTTACTCTTCCAAGCGATTGGCGTTAAGTTTCGAGGTAGGAGAAACGGACAAAGAGTAGTATGAACAATAAAAGGAAGCCGATGGTCGAAGATTAGCAAGGAACAGAATCAACTAGACAATAAGCCACGGAACGGAGTGTTGACAGTTCCACTTACTATGGTTGTGGTGAGGATCCGTCGACGTCAACAAAAGCGGGCAACGAGCGGCTGACTCTCATAGAGCAAGACAGGGAATCTAGCCAATTGTTCCTTGCTTGAGCGGAGAGTCAAATCATAAAGAGTTGTTAAGGGATTGGCAATAAAGGGCCTCAAATTGAAAGCCTCCTTGCATTGTCATCCACCAGGGAGCTGACCAGGAAAGAAAACAACAACAAGCAGCAACAACTGGAACAACAACAATGGCCGCCGACGATCATTGGCGCCCGCGCGGGGTTATTCTGCCGGGCGGTCGGACACCAAAACAAAACCGATAAGCATTTGTATAAAGAGAGCGCTTCAGTTACGAGTTACATAAGATGATAGAAAGTCTGGTTACGAGCTGGAGATATAGCATTAAATCGCCCCATGGCGCAGGGCAATGTGCTCGAAAGACAAGTCTTGCTTAGAAACATTCGGAACAGCTTCAGTCTCATTCAATCATCCCCGGAATGCATTAAGTGGTCATTATCAGTAGCGAACCGTCTCAGAACATGTGTGCTGATCATTATTGATCAAGCAATCAGTCAATCCATCTCTATTCCTCCATGTATCCTATCATGACAGTCCCATTCTTGAGTCCAGCCGCCTCCACGCTCATGTCTAGAACGTCGATCAGGTTGCGACCCATGGAGTTGAGCTCAAACTCGACTCCAGCCTTATCGGGCAATACAGGCTCTGCCTTTAACCATTCATAAATCCTCCTAACGGGATCAGTCAATGAGAAGCGCCTGATGACCCTTCCGTTTGGATGCCGGAACTGAATGCGTGTTGTCGTGGCAGGGTCAGCTGCAGGCTCAGCGTGGGGCTGGTCGCTCGGAATAGACGAAAATGCAGAAGTCTTCACAGCCTCTGTTTCGTCTGGCTCATCCATGTCCATACCCTCATCGACTGCTTTGCCTTTGCCCTTGATGTCGCCAGAGCTTCGGGTCAAATCATCGGGATCTTCCACCTTCTGTGACTGTCCAGCCTCAGCACCAAGGCTGTTTTTCATTGCTAGTTCCATCATCTCCTCTTCGGTCATGGCGTCGATGGTCTTCTCCTTGGTTTCCGGTTTCCGCTTGGCTACCGGGTTACGTACATTGTGTTTCAAGCTGTAGCGGTCAAGAAATTCGTGAAGTTGCATCAGAAAATCCGCAGGCTTCAACACCGGCGGCCCTGACCATATCTTCATTTGTTCACCCGTCCGAGGATCGATGATGGCGATGTGTGGATAGTTGTCGGAGACGTCACTATTTTGAAAGTAATATTGCACATACGGCGCCGCCCGAGGGTCGTCCTTGGTGTATTGCAGAAATATAAAGTGTTCTTGGATCGTCTCCTTGATGCCTTCGTTCTTCCATAGGTCTCGGTTTAGGATTTGACAGTCAAAGATAGATGGATCCTGGATATTCACTAGAATCCACTTCTCGTGCTCACGGCCTTCTTCTCGCGCGACATCCCAAGGTAACCTTGACATAATCTCGAAAGGAGGCCGGTACAATTCTGCGAGCATGTTTGACTTGTTTGATTTTTCAGAGGCACCACCCGTCGCTTCAGCAAGTCTTTCACGGTGCCCTTCTTCCTCATCCTGGCCGTTCCATACCGACGACGTGTCTCTTTGATTGAATATACCGGGCCGGTCTGAGGCAGGAATCGTCAGCAACGGTTATAGAGCAGTAACAAACATGGCATACTCACTGCCTCTGCGCTGACGAGTCCGAATTTGACTGAGGATACTCTCGTGCATATCGTCACCAAAATCCGCCTCAGGTCCGACGAGAGTTTCAGTCGTGCGGGCCATCGGTGCACGCACATCGTCATCGTTTGCTGGTCCTTGTCCACCATACATCTCTTCCTGTAGGCGGCGTGCCATGGCTGCATCATCTTCAAACGTCGAGGCGTTCGGAGCTTGGTTTCGCGGGGTTGACTGGGCTTCGTCGTCGTCCGAGTCAAGGTGTACGATCCCGGCTTCATCTTCGTACCCACGAGAAGGTCTGTTTGCTGTCGAAGCTGACGGGACTGGTTCGCTTGTTAGTGGTGCGCCATCGTTCTCGAAATAGAGCTGCATGGCCTGCTCGATGTTGAAGTCGGTCAGCTGCAGATACTGTGTTGCAAGCTCTGGATTTGAGCCGGTAATTTCGGCGAACTGGGCCACAACGTCGCCGCCCTCCATGGCGAATGAAGATATTGGGAGACGCTTCCAGGTGGTGTTTTCGAGGTAGAAACGAGTGTTGTATGATCGCTTTTGATCCGAATGTGTATTGTAATGTGAGTTGAAACCGCAAGGTTATGCAAACAGATGCAAACCCCACCAAACTGTGACTGATCGAGATACAGCGAAGACTCTATCGTCTAGAAAGTAGATGTCGGGGAAAAAGGACAAAAAGGCCTAGATTCAACACAGTATAAAATTCGACAAAGAGAGTGAGGGACCATGGAATATTTAAGGTCTCAAAGAAGTCGGACTTCTCTTGCAAGCTTCCTTTAGGCTGCTTCAGTGACGCAGTTGTTCATGTCATCCGGACTTTCTGATGATCCGGACAGCTCGGCGAGATAAGGGATCGCATCACGTGAGATATACTGAAACGCGTCGCGCGAGAAGACGCGACTGTGAGCGAGACCAATTAAGCCTCCTTTAGGACAAGCCGCTGTACTCTGTACCTGCATTCCACTCTTCCGTCTACTACCCATCACGCATTCTGCTAATATCAGGCGTTGGTTTTCTTGATCAAGTCCGAGGCATACATTATTCTATTCTTTCTTGTTTGCGTATCGCTCTTGCTTGTTTTTCTCCCGCCATGACTGCCACGGTTCTGGGGAAGCGCCAGCGGAGCGTCATTGAGACAGAAGGTACGACTTATCTTCCGCTTGGCCCATGTTCCTTCCATCGTACTGACTAGATCTTGAATCGGCAGCCATTCTGCCGCTGCGTAGCAATAGCAGGCGCCGGATACAGACTCCTCGGATTCACCGAGAAACCACCCGATCGCCGGCACCATCGACTCGCCAAACCCGCTCTCGCGCAAAACGCAGTGAGGATTTTGATTTGGAAAATGCCTTCACAACGAAGGACCGGGTGGTTGCTGAACGATCAAAAAAGGCCAATGTCGAAGAAGAACAGGAGTCCCCCGCGAAAGAGAATTCGGCACCAATAACGTCGGAGGTGGTCAACGGTAAGCACTCGACTCAGCGCAAGATAAACAATTACTAATTCCGATAGATGAAAACTCGAAGCCCATAGAGTTCAAAACACCATCGAAAGCTAGATATCGGGACGCTCTCGATTCACCGCCGATTACCCCCAAACACCGAGTACAAGTTGGAGGAAAAGCCCTAACACCACGGACCCCCCGAACCCCTCGCACACCCCGACAGCCAGGAACTCCGAGTGGTGCCCAAACGATATACACGCAAGCTCGTCAACTGTTTGCTCGAGGTGCGAGCTCTGGACGGATCATCGGTCGAGATGCGGAGAGGGAAAAACTCACCTCGTTCATCGTCGAGGGCATTGAAGCCGGCAAGGGTGGCTGCATGTATGTCAGCGGCCCCCCTGGAACCGGGAAAAGCGCTCTTGTTCGAGAAGTCCTTGAAGAGGTCGAACTTGGATCGCTGCGAGTCGCACAGCTCAATTGCGCAAGTATGAGAAGTGCCCGGGACGTCTACAGCAAGGTCTTGGAAGACCTGGGTGTTGAAAACGATATATTCAGAAAGAGCGAAGCCGACAAGCTTAAGAGTATGTTTGTGCCGGAGAAGAAACAATCCAGCAAAGAAGATATGTTTCTCGTGATGCTGGATGAGATTGACCACCTTCTCACTGCGGATACTGGGATCCTTCAGTCTCTCTTTGAATGGTCTCTGCAGCGGGAGTCGCAGGTTATGCTTATTGGAATAGCGAACGCACTTGACTTAACTGACCGGTCTCTACCTCAACTGAAAGCGAAGAACTTGAAGCCTCTGCTACTTCCTTTCCTGCCCTACAATGCCAGCCAAATTGCCAACGTGGTCATCAACCGCCTTCGATCGTTACTACCAAGCCAAACGGAAGACCCCAACTTCATTCCTTTTGTTCAGCCTGCCGCTATCCAGCTGTGTGCAAAGAAAGTGGCTTCGCAAACAGGAGACTTACGAAAAGCGTACGAACTTATCAAACGAGCAATCGACGTCATCGAACAAGAAACGATACAGAAAATCAACAAGGAAAATGCAAACAATCCGTCGAAGACTATTTTGGTTGAAAACAACAACCTCTCGTCCTCGACGCAGCACCCACAATCGAATCATTCACTTCCCTATACGATTACCACAGCTCCACGAGCTAGTATCGCGCACATTGCGAAAATTACATCCGCGGTTTTTGGTCAGGGGACGACTCAGAGATTACAGTGCCTCAACCTCCAACAAAAAGCAGCAATCTGCGCACTAATCGCGCTGGACCGGAAACGACGCGAATGCGAGGTACCAGGGACCCCATCGAAAACAAAGAACTCGGCTCCAACCGTCAAACAGATCTTCGACGCATATTGTACCCTATGCAGAGCAGACAACATTCTGCATCCATTGACCGCAACTGAATTCAAGGATGTCCTTGGTAGTCTCGAGACCTTGGGGCTTGTCGGCGAATATCAAAGCCGAGGTCGAGGTGGTACAGTTGCCGGCGGCTCGGACATTCGACGTACGCCTTCAAAGGCTAGTGGGACGTCACTCAGCAAAGCACTAGACGAGCAGAGCCTTGTTTGCTTCGTTTCACAAAAAGAAATCGAGGGTCAGATTACCGGGCCTGGGGAGGGTATTCTTAGAAGGCTCTTCTCCGGTGAAGGGCTATAATTTTTTGTTTTATTGCATTGGTGCTTGAAGCATTCCTGGAGTCTGTTAGCGATTGATTGTTGGATACTCATCACTGTCTAAGGTGTCTGGTTGGAGCATTATATTGTAAACTCAGCAGCCCATTAGCATGGTTTACCTACCACATCTACTATAATGAAAACGATTATTTTACTACGCAAGAGCGAAACACTGGAGTTGATAGCAAGCGTACGAAACGGTCATATACAGGCTCAAAAAGGCTTTGGTGCTATACAATTGAAGAAGCAAACGTGGAAGTGGCAGAAAAGAGTAGAATAATAACAACAGAATGGGAAAGACATGAAACATGCACATAGACGTCGATATAGACATACAGGGGGTATGCAAAATGTAAATAACGATACGGTTTATACGGGAAATCGAAGATCAAAATGGAAACAATGTGAACCAGTAAAGCAATGTAGTTCCTGACCACTTGACTTAAAAACCAGAACAACGCTTATAGAGACTTGTCACCGGGACGGGCAGAACAATGTCTAGTCGTCCATTGGCTTGTCCTCTAGCGTGACGCCCTTGGGCTCGCTCTCGGCAATACTGCTTCGCTTGCTGTCTGTGCCGGACTCGCCATGAATGGTAGGAAAGCTGGTTCTGCTGCCGAGACCTGGTTTGCGAGAGTGGATGCCGCTGGAGCGGGACATGGAAGTACGTTTGGAGGTGAAGTTGGATTCCTCGGTGAGGGGAGTAGGCGTAGGCGTCGGAGAGCCATCGGATCGGGGTTCTGGTGGTGGGCTGTTGGTCCGGTCTGAGGAGTGGTCTGGAACGGCAGACACAGGAGATTCGGTGGTGGGAGTGCCGTTTGTGGCTGGTTCTGGGGTGTCAATGTTCACGGTTGAGAGCTCGTCTGCGTCTGCGGCGGATTCACCGCCGGGGACGTCTAGGCTGTTGCGGACGGCGGGGGGTGTCTTTCTCTCGCCGGAGACGTTAATTGGGAAGCGGCCCGCCTCAGGGCCGCTGGAGCGGTCACGGCGATGCTTGCGCGGCGGAGCTGGGCTGTGACCACGGCTGCGGTCCACAATAGCTCGCTGGCGGGCTTCCATGGCAGCCCGGCGGTTGCTTTCGTCAGTGCTGATGGCACGAGGACGGGGCGCTGTTCCATGAAGGCCACTGGACTGGCGCTTTAGTTCGCCGAAGATGGTGTCTTTGTGGGCAAAGAGATCTCGAATCAAACGGTAGCTGTGGCGCTCGTCCATCGTCAAGCTGTTCTCGCTACGAGGACGGAGAACACAAGGCGCTAGCGATTGAGCAAGAGAAGAAACGTAGGTCTCGTCGGCGGATGTCAAATCTATCAAACGCGTGAAGTGGGTCATAATAGCATCAAGCGTGGCAATGTTGTTGAGACGAAGTTGGCCAAGAGTGCTCTGGAGGACCTTGATGCGTCCTTCTTCGGTGGTCTCGTTTGCGGTCGTGGAATAAATGGTCTTGATAATTTCGTAAACTTGAGAAGACACAAGGGAATCTGTTCAAGTCAGTTTTTGTTCCTCCTTCGGGCTGCAGACATATCTTACCTGGCAATTCAAGGAGATATAACTTGAGAACGCTTGCAACAACGGGAATTTCATATTTCTGGAGCACCTCAAAGTAATCGCCTTTCCGGTTGTTCAAGGCGTGGCGTAGGTGGTGAGTCGCTCCTAGAGGGACATCATAAAGCCAAATCGCACGGCGTGATTCGTCACCCTCAAGCTCGGGGTAGCCTATGACCATTGTTAATTCTCTTTTGTCTGTAAGATCTCTTTTCACTCACAGTTGTCGAGATAAGTCAGGAGTGTCGTCACAATAATAGGCACCCGTTTACGGTCCGCCCTTGCCCTAGCCTCAATATCCACGCCGAAGTTTTGGTCTAAGAAGTCGTTAATCCTGGTTATTCTTCATCATAAGACAGGGAGTATTACCTTCGACAGATCCATAGTAATTTTCATAGGCCTGGACCTTAGGTACGAAACCACCGGTTCGGTAGTTCTCGAGAAGATACCGCAAATCACCAAGAGGCTGAATGGTCTCTTGGTACAGCATCATGTGGTCCACGGTGCTCTGCAGGTTGGGGATGACGTTGCTAATAGCGCCAGAGAAATCAAGGACCACGGCCTTGATCGCCTTGAGGCGGTCTAACTCGCACTGCTCCATAAACCGAAGGTTCGCAACGATCTCCTCCTCAAGCTTGCATCTGATGAAGTCGAGTTTCCGCACAGCGGCCTTGTAACGCTCATCGGCTTCACGAGACTCCCTGCGGAGCTTCTCCGCTGGGGTTTCATTAGGATGTGGGTTGTTGAGAGGGTTCCAGCCCTGCAGCATCTCCGAAACGGATGCAATAGGAGACTCGACGCCGTCTTCACTAGTAGCGACAGACGTCACACGCATCAAAGCTGTTTTCTTCTCTGGAACACCAGAGACCTGGAAACTCTTAGGGCGCCATTGGTAGCGCAGCTTGGAGCTATTGGCAAATGTGCTGCCCATGTTGCCAACTAACCGAAGGAAGCCGGTGTCGACAAGGTCCTGCCCAATCCTCTCAGCATAACTGAGGCTAGTCGCGTTCAGGTACTTTTGAGTGTATTCAACAATATCCGCCCCAGTCGACGTATTCTGGTACGTGCCGATAATTGGAACCTTGATTTCACCCAAAGGAATAGTCTCCAGCATGTGTATCAAGAGCTTTTTCAACTCATCCGGTGAGTAGACACGGTCACCAATCTCGACCGGCTCCTCCTCTTCAGGTTCCTTGTCGGGTAAGATGATCTTGGGTGTAGGCTTGACTTTAGGACTCGCTTCCGGCGCTTGGAAAGCGAGCTTATTTTCTTCCTCAAGATCCTCAAGCACACGGCATTTGTTGAAGTAGTGACTCCGCAGCTTTTTGACCAGATCCACCTGCTTGGTATGTTCCTTGATCCGAGATTGCAAGTCATCGTGCGAGTTCTCAATTCGGGCTTCGTGTTGATCGCACCAGCGTCGGAACGGCGAAACAACTAATTCGCGGATATTCGCCGCAATCTTCTGGTGATTCCTGGAGGCTTCGACCATTTCGGTACGAGTACCCTCGTACGCCTGTAAACGTTGCCATAGTCAGAATGTATTCGCCAGCGGGATATTGAGATTGGAGGACAACTCACCTTTCTCACACTAGCTCCGTCATCCTTCGCAAATCCAGCTATCATTCTATCCACACTCGGCGCAATATCCCCCAGCTTGTTGCTATATATTTCCTCGGCGTCCGCACGCATTGATGCCACGGTCAATATCTGCTTATTTTCGACAATCCCCTGCTGAAGCTTCCCGTACAGGACCCCCAGACCAGTAGCATAGTCTGGGGTCCAGAAAGAGTCCGCGAACCCAGGCATTGTTTCTGGGCTCAGACCGAAAGATTGTAACGGAAGAGGTGGCCAGGCGGCAAATGAGTTGTGTTCACGAACGCGCAGCGGAGGGATTGCCGTCTGTACGGGGTAGATCGACGAGATGAGGGTTGCGAGAAGGAATTGACAACGCTCCGCTTCGGATGAGCAGTAAAGGAGCAAAGCGAGTTAAGGAGTGTTTTCGGACTCGATGACGCGCCGGGCCCAATGTGAATACTGGACGGCGTGGGCTAATGAAGCAAGAGAACGCTGAGCCAGCTGTATGCCTGGGCGTCGTCGGCGGAGGATTGGGTGGGCGCCTAGAAGCCGAGAAGAGAAATGAAGGGTTGCGCGAATTGCAAAGCAAGAAAAGCAGCAAAACAAGTCGTTAAAGTAAGCAAGAAACAGATGCAGGCGTCGTCCTGCGGTATAATGTGGCTAGTATGATATCGACGAGATGAGAGCAATCAGGAAAGGAAGAAGTTGGACAGTGCAAGGGCATCGGGCCTCCCACAGTGAGCAAGCTTGGAGCAGTTCCTGAGTGCTAATCTCCGTACGTAATTTACAGGATCTGAACCTTGCCGTTGCCGCCTCAGCCTCACGTGGCCCTTTGTCTTAGGCTATTTTTGGTTCCTGCTGGAAATATTACCGTAATTTGCTAAACCACCGGGCTGCTTGCTGAGACACGACCGGTTGTTACTACAGTGACTGCTTTTAATCTATGGCCTATACTTGAAGAACTTTCTGTTATCCTCCCTTTGTGTAGGGTCTGATTAATTCGAGAGTATTACTACGAACAGCGTTAAATGTCAAAGTCAAACTCAAGGAATTCAATTGTGGGTATCTCGTGATCGTCGTTAGGACTATTGGCACTAAGCCACAGCACATGGAGAATAGGGCGCTGAAGAATGCTCCGAACTTCCGACCTCAACAGAAGAATTTATAAAGTTTCTTCCATGCCGGCCATTCTGCTTGCTGGGCGCGTTCCTGACTTTTGAGCCATTGGACGTTTAAATCCCGGCGGCCAGTCCTCAAGTCCATGTCTTTCGCCCGGAGGATTTTGGTTCTGAACCATAGCTTATAAGGTATGTAGAAGAGAAGCACGACCGGCACCGCAAGATACTTTGAGAAGAAATTGCGGACCAATTGAGTGGACGACATTGTTTCATAGTTGATTGGCGCGAATCCGACCCAGAACTGGGCGATTAGAATGAGGCAGTTGAAGGTAAACCCTATCCACGAGCCCCATATTCCTGGTTGAGAGCGGAAAGCTAGGTCATTCAAGCTGTTTCCTTGTAGTTTCCAGGCACGGCGAAACCGTATATGCGCTAAGCAGATCGAACCCCAAGTAAATATGGACGAGAGACCCGAGATGGCTATCATCCATTCAAAAGCGTCCTCTTGTCGGTCAGTGGCAGCAAGGAAGGCCAATAAGCCAATTGCGGAGGCGATAACAATTGCCCACAGAGGGCGACCCTTACGGTCAATATAGGCCAGAAAACGAGGAGCTTGTTGCTGCTCCGCAAGCGCCGCGAGGGTTCGTGAAGAGCCATATACAGCTGAGTTTCCAACGGATAGAACAGCAATCATGATGACAACGTTCATGACGGAGTCTAAGACCTCTATACCGGCATTTTTGATTGAGATCACAAAGGGGGATGCTTTAGTGTCGGACGTGGATGCCCCTATGAGCCGGTGGTCATCATACGGGATCAAAAGACCGACCAAGGAGAGCGAGACAATGTAGAAAAGCGTGATGCGCCAGAAAACCTGCTTGACAGCTGTAGGTAGAGACTTGCGTGGGTTTGTTGTTTCGGCTGCGGCAAGGCCAACTAATTCGGTTCCAGCAAATGCGAACCCAGCATTCACAAATACATCACACAGGCCTTTGAAACCATGGTGAAATGCACCGGGATCGTGCCAGTATTTGCCACCGATATAGCCGCCGTTTGGACCTCCGGCGCAGTTCAATATGACTCCAAGTATACTAGACAAGTTCCATCAGACCCGATCATAAGACAGCTGGGTAATACTCACATGAAAGATATCACGGCTACAACCTTGATGGAAGAGAACACAAATTCTGCTTCGCCATAACCTTTGACTCCGAACAGATTGATGGAGACAATGACTACCCAAAACAGGGCAACCCATGCAGCGTTAGAAATGTTTGACTCCCAGTAGTCGACTGTGATCGACGCAGCGACAATCTCCAACGGTAAGATGACAAGCCATTGCAGGGCATAGTTCCAGCCCATAGCAAACCCCCAAGCGGGATCAAGAAATCGAGTCGAGTAGTGTGCGAACGAACCGGCCACAGGAAATAGAACGGCCATCTCCCCGAGTGCATGTACAGTGCAGTAAAGCATGCATCCGATCAATGCATACGCAATAAGAAGCGAGGCCGGACCTCCAGTGGCGAGTACTCTTCCAGATCCGACAAACAATCCAGTTCCTATCGAACCACCAATAGCGATCATTTGCAGATGACGCCCTGTGAGACTGCGCTGCAGGGGTGATGTGGCGGCCTTCGCCGTCGCATGTTCGATATCATAGCCTTTGCTAGCTGAAAAGGATGCGACGGCAGTAACCTGAGCATTTGGGTCCCTCTGAAAGCTACCTAGCACCCGCTGGCCCAGGCTTCCTCTTCTTGATGAAGACTCGCCATAAGCGGGCGCGGAGTCGGCCGAATCCGGGCGTTCAGCTTTGACTTTGGGGTAATCATCCATATCCGCGTGTTGTCGATGAACCTAAGTTGGGTTTCGTCTTCGTCCGCGATTTCGTAAATTTGCAGCTGTTGAGAAAAAAGGCAAAGCGAGGAGTAACATCGGTTAGACCCCGGAGGCGAGCGTAACAATCGCTCGATATAGTCGAGCAGACTCCTCAGAGGATTAACAATGCTATCCTTTCAGTGACTCTGTGCGGAAAACCTGGCGAGCATTCGGGCGAGAGGAAGCCGAGTGCGACGAGATCACCCTATTCATGGGGGAAGAGGAGAGGACATTGAGAGGATACTGCCAATGTGGCAGGATTACGATGCCGGCCTCCAGAGATAGCGAGATTGACGATGACTGGGGAAATGCAGCTCGAGTGGCCATGCCGGGCAGTCCGTTCAGCCACTCAGAGTCGGTGATGCTGTCAGAGACGCTAATCCTGATATGGATTAGCCCACTTCTTTCTAGACTGAGTCGTGTGCTTTCTTTACAACATCCAGTGACGGAGTTAGACTGCCAATGATCTACTGTCACTACTCTTATAATACTCGTAATTGCGATCAGACACTGTGAAGTACGAGTTGATGAATCATTAGGTCGGACAGCCCAAATATGCCAGAACAAACCGTATAGCCGTGCCCGTCGTACTAAGGACCAGGTGCACCTGCAGAAAGCCTCCTGAAGAAGAAGATTTCTCTATCATTTGAAGGATATTATTTGTAGTCATCGCTAGTCATGGTCAAATTTTATCATCGCATCAAACTGGCTGTCCTCAATCAAGAACTGCCGATTGGCCCCTCACCACCAGGAATCAACTAGAAAGCAATGTTAGACCTTAACACCCACGAAAAAGAGATACGTACCATGCAAATGTTGTTCCCGTTGAGGAGAATCTTGGGCAGCTTGACCTGGCCGCCAGAGTAATCACTGCTTCAAAGTCAGTTCATGGGTTGACGATTCAGCAACAGATATAGCACGCTTGGAAAACAAACGCCACAGTATCCACTGGAGAAGGAGACTTTACAATTCAGTCACGTCTTCCAATACCATGTCTAGAAAGAATTAGATCCAAAATTGATCATCGTGGGTTTGGGCTGCCACTTACTGACGTAGTCATCGAATCCGAGCAATGTGCCAGAGAATTCTGCGAACGTCAATCACGGGCTTTTCCGCATCAGAAACAAGCGAACCTTTGTCGTTCTTCATAACAATCCATATCCGTGACCCGACACACTTGTCAATCAATTCTGGCAGATTGGTTAGCCGCATTCTAAGCACGGAATGAGCTATTTCAGTACCTAGAGGAAGAAGCTGAGACGCCATTTTTGAGTATGCGCAGACTCCTTAGATATCTGCGTCAAGAAAGAGGATGATCAAGCTCGTTTTGAGGCGGCGATGATTGTAGTTGGTGGATCTTAACTCTTGATTCCAACAGAGGACTTGGCATCCAGGATCCCACGTTTATCCGTTCCGGCCATCTATGCCTGAGAACTTTGGATGAATTTGATCTTCGTGTTTACAGACATTCTTAGGATATCAACTCTGGTTGAATTGATTTGTTTGCTCCAGAGCATGCTCGATTTTGGTCCGAGGGGTTTCTTGTTTGGGTGTATTGCCCGTTGGGGCCTTTAGTGACAACCGGGACGCGTCTTGCAAGACATCCGTCCCTCTGTGCTAGCACTTGAAGACTTCATGGCCTTTTTCTCTCAAATCCAGAAGCGAATCTTTCAAAAGGGAGTACCATACTCTATACCACACTCTGGGTGGCTAAGGAAGCTCTCTGGACAAAGCAAAAGAACACCCTGGGGTGGTGCATCCTCTATCGCGAACCCAGGGAATGTGGCGCGGTGCTTGTCTTTATTTCATCCGAACATACAATCTAATAACATCCCGGGCTGCTATCAAGCAGCTACTATGAGAAGCGCGAAGCGGCCTTATAGTGCTATTGCTGAACCTCGAACACCTCTTGCTCCCTTGGAAAATGCCGAGTCGCGCGACAACATCCCAAGCAACCACGATGACAGGGTCGCTAAGAGGAGTCTTCCATGGAAGCGGGAGAAAGCGAGCCCACAGTCCATCTTGAACAATGCATCCCAATGGAGTCACAGACTGTACAAGACACATGAGGGGAAACCCATCATGGTGCATTACTGCAGCAGTCTTGCTACCACGGACAAGGTAGCACAGCTGTTTGCCAATGAGCCAGTATTAGGCTTTGATATGGAGTGGAAATGGCCAGGCGCAACACCAGACAAAATCCAGGAAAACGTCTCAGTCATTCAGCTCGCCAGCCGTGACCGGATAGCCATATTCCACATAGCCCGATTCCAACCAAACTCGCAACTCAACAATTTGGTGTCTCCAAAATTGAAAGCCGTCATTGAGAATCCAAATATTCTAAAAGCCGGGGTGAACATCAAAGGTGATTGTTCGCGTTTGCTAAAATGGCTCAAAATTGATGCTCGTGGCACATTTGAGCTGAGCCATCTTCACAAGCTGATCAAGTACTGCCATGCTATGCCTAAACTGGTCAACAGAGCTCGCGTTAAATTGGCTGACCAGGTCCAAGAGCATTTTGGGCTTCCACTGGCAAAAGAACGCAGCGTACGGTGTAGCAACTGGAGCAAGCCCATCACGGCACAACAAGCACATTGTTAGCTTCCCGATCTCCCATAAATTATGAGACGAACAAAGGATCTAACTTACATTCCAGACGCTGCTGCTGATGCATACGCCGGCTACCAACTATTTGTGGTTATGGACGCGAAGCGAAGAGCACTGACACCTGTCCCGCCATTACCAGCATTCGACGAGTTAGGTCTCGCCATACGAATTACGAATGTAGAGAAAGACAAGTCAGATCAGTCTTCCAAACCCGAATCACCAACTGTGTCCGACTCGTCCTCCGAACCCCAACCAAAAGCCGAGCTTCCCAAAAGCCCCAGGCGCCGGGGGCGTCCTCGAAAAGTGGATTCTGGTGTCAAAGTCGATCCCATGCCCATGAAGGCCGCGGTCAAGGCGACTGTGATGAGTCGAAAGCGTTCTCGAAAAATTTGATTCGTTGTTTAGGAAACACTGCTGGCAGTATATCCCCAATGATTCCCAACAATCTGCTTGGTCATGAGCTGGAAGCTCAGCCTCCATTGGTATGACGACGCGGGCTTGTCCTATATCAAACCAAATGCGTCAAGCGTACACGCCGTGTATCCCGAGGCCTCCCAGATTCCGACAAAGCACGTTGAAAAGCCACACTTTTTAACTTAGAGCTAGATCGGGACTTTTTGAGAAATAGTGGCATTACAATGCCAGTGATCAGACTGTGCTGAGATTGTCTTTGACTGACCTACAATCGTGCCGATTGGAAGGACCTTAAGAGTGCCTGATGCATCGTGGCATATACACCTACATATATATACTATTTATTGCATGAGTAAATAACAACCTGATCTCATATCGTCATAATTCACATCTCATTTGAATTGCTCGATGAATAGGGGTATATAAATCTATATTACAAGGCTAACATGTGCATATATCCGCGCAAGTAATGCTCCAAGTATCATGAGCATGTTAAGCAAGGTGGAAATCATATAAGCATCAACCTCTCAAGGGAAGCACCTTCGACGCAAGGACCTCTTGGCGACAAAGAGGACACTCCGGCTTCTCACGAACCCAGTCACAGATGCACGTCCAACAGAACACGTGCCCACAAGTAGTAACACTAGGGTCTTTGAATGACTCCAGACACAGAGTGCACTTGCGTTGTTGTCCGTCTGGAATCCATGGGATGGCATCGGGTTCCTCTGAAAGGTCGTACCTAGCACCAGTGGCAGGAAGAACAGGAAGGGAAGATGGATGCTCGATTGAGCGAACGAGAGTCTCTTCTTTGCCGGTTGATCCAGAGATCTCAGACTGCACGTCCTTGTCATCCTGTTGAAAGCTGTCGCTTACTTTCTTGACGTGGAGAATGCCCTGAACAGCTATTTGAAGAACAAGTAGGACTCCCAGAACCTCGTAGCCGACGCGTTGTTCATTTTCTTCCAACTTCTTGGTAAAGACGTAGCGGAGGCCCCAAAAGCGTTTCGATAAATGGTAGTATGAGCCGGTAAAGTAGAAAGTTGCTATGCTTAGGGCGTATATTGGCGACAAAGACGTGACCGAATCTAGATGCTCCAAGATGTATTTCTGGACGCGAAGCTTCGTGAAGAATGGTTTCTGTTTCGACCTATTTTTTGGCGCCATATTTTGTGGCTCTTCTGCTTTCTGCGCTCGCATCTGCTGCCGGGCAATGCTGCGCTCTAGTTTGGCGCGAAGGCGTTGTCGGAAACCAGGGAGGATTCGCTGAAGAGCCCAGGGTACCATTATGCTGCTCAGAACGTATCCTAGCCGCCTTATAATTGACGGCAACTGTAGGGTGTCATCCTCCAACTGAACCAGGTCGCAATACTCTTCTCCTAGCGTCCGATTTCCGGTTAATGTCGTGAGGGAGAAGTACAGAAGCTCGGTGAGGTGTTTGATGGCTTCTGAATAGGTATGGGCATATCGAGCACCGCGAAGAGTTCGTACTATAGACTGGGCTTGGTTGGCAAGACCTGCTGTGAGGAATGCATCTTTCTCGTAAGAACGGATGATGTCCGGCGAAGTCGCAAAAGGATAGAACTGAGCTGAGGATGTCGTAGGAGGGGTAGGGGTGGTGAGAGAGAGGTCCTGGTCAGCCATTGTGAGGTAGAATTGAATCGCACAGGAGTTGTAGCCTGAGATGGCTATGATGGAGGAAGTTCTTCTGCAGGACGAATTGTCATAACTGACAGTGAGCGGAACATGAGCTCGGGCTTCCCCAGATTAGCCGGCGGAGAATGCCTCGGCTGCCATCACATGATTTTAGCCACGTGACTAGTTTGATCTAAATGCGGAACACAAGGCCTAGACCGCAGCTAGACCCGATACGGGCTAGTGTCTTTCCCCAGCGCCCGCCGCCGAACCGCTTTCGAGCATCCCTGAGCTTCTTGTGATGAGTGCAGCCCAGATTCTCTGAAAGTCCATTTTTCCCAGAGGTCAGACTCACCCCTAGTCGTTCGTTTGCGTGTTGAGTGCCTTTACCCTTTTCTTCTCTTCTCTTCTTCTCCGTGACTCTCGCAAAGAGGTTGCTTCTTTACCTTCCTTTCATCTTCTTGGTATTACTTCCCCTCTGCAAGTTCTCGGAGCCCCGGCATCGCTCCTTCAATGGAATATGGGTCCAGATCAGCATGCACAATTGGACGGCTTCAGTCTATTTCTTCCTTTTCCCTCTCGTGTGGCCGTGTTACTGTTGGCGGGTGAGTATCTCCGCGTGCAATTGAGGACACTCGGTTGATAACTCCGAAGGATTTTGGGGTTGGGGTGCCAATCTTAAGTACCTGCAGCAAAACAACATTGTGCGACAAACTTTCCAATGTTCATTCAAACAGTGACTGACTATTGCAGGACCTTCTTGCCTTGATTCGATATCACATTCGTCAAACTCCGAAGCAACGACCGCCCCACGTCTCTGCCTTCCACCTCGCCGGTCTCCTGACCTTCCCTTTACTATTATCACTCCTCATCTTTTGGCCGGTCACGCATGGTTCTAGGGAATGGGTTGAGGCGGTCGACTATATCCCTCAAGGATACCTCTTCATTCTCTTTGTCCTCCTTCTCCTCCCGTTCAACCGATTGTCTCGATCTGGACGCCGCAGGTTCCTGAGTACACTTCGGCGGATCAGTCTCGGCGGAATAGCGGAAACCCAGGATGGCAAATTTGGCGATATTTTACTTGCTGATGCTCTCACAAGCTATGCGAAGGTGATCGCAGACTTAGTGGTAACATTTTGCATGTTCTTCGGTTCCGATACAACCAGTACCTCAAAACCAGACCGACATTGCGGCTCTGATATTACTGTCCCTCTTGTCATCGCCATTCCAAGTATCATTCGACTGAAGCAATGCTTGACGGAATATGTTCGCGCGCGCCGAATTAAGAACGGGAGCACTGGTGGGCAGCATTTGGCAAACGCCTTGAAATATGCAACTGCATTTCCGGTTATTCTCATTTCCGCCAAACTGAGAAACTATAGCCCGCTGGCATTCTACGGCATGAGTGAGATGTCGCTCTCCAGGTTACTGTAAGTGTTCTCGGTTATGCTTTGGCCGAACTCAATCTAATATGGACAGATCTCTTGCCACCCTCATCAACTCTTCCTACTCCTTCTACTGGGACGTCACCAAAGATTGGGACTTGACCTTGTTCACTGATTCTCGAAATGACCCCGAACATCCAATTGGATTACGCCGCTACCGCCATTTTTCAGACCAGCAGTACTATGCAGCCATTGGCGTAGACTTTGTTATCCGCTTCTCATGGTTAACAAAGTTCTTGCCGGGTTTTGCATGGCTCAATGACACTGAATTTGGACTTTTCCTGCTCATGTTCCTTGAAATTGCCCGTCGATGGATGTGGGTTTTCCTTCGAGCAGAAGCGGAGTGGAGTAAGTGTTCTCGTGATTCAGGACTGAAGGCAATGCGTACTAACAAGATGATTTTGCAGTCCGGAATAGCCGTGGACCAGCTCCGAATGATGTTTTGCTCGGAGAGTACAGCGGCAAACTAGACGCCGACTGAACGACCATCTGGCTTCATTCAATCTGCTTTTCCTTATATACATGACATGACCTTGTACTCTACCATACAAAACACATTTCCTTTGGGACTAATGCCTCCGTCCCCTTCTTTGTCTTCCGTCTGGTCCATCTCCCGCGCTTGAGCACATCACCCTTTTTGAATTCCTCCGCCATAGTTTTTCTCTGTTGGACTCGTCAAGCTGTCATTTCCAGGTTTGGTCAACCTCCATCTTTTAACCTGTCTTTGCTGTTTTTCTGCTTTTGAACTGTATCATATTGGCGAGCGCGTTGGGAACTGATCTCGGACATAAAATCTCTCTCTTTTTTCTGTTCTCTTGTACCCTATTCCACTTTCCACCAGGACTTTATTACACTATGATACGAGAAATGGGACAGGACAGGACGGGAGGGCTTAATAGGTCTAATAATGAAGCATATTTGGGTTGGTCGTTTGAGTCTTTTCATCTGGTGGTCATTTGACCTTAAAATGTAGATACAGGGGTCGACGCAACATTGGCGGGTAATCAGTTATGTATTATATACTCGACGCGGGATAAATTGGCAAGGTCTGTACAGTATACCTAATAAACGACATGATATATGACAGTCAATATGGGGCTCAAAGACAAACAAGACGTGGTGGATCCGAAAGAACATTACGAACGAATATTGACTATATTCCACCCAAACAAGACAAATCAAATGAGCAAGACGCGACGAATCAAGAATAAATCAAACAAGCTTTCGTTCCATATGCAATTGGGGTCTATTCTCAAGAGAGAACTGGTCCAGTATTGATTTAGTGATGCCGAGGCGGAGACCGAGGATTCTGATGACTCTCGAAGAGATCCTCTAAGTATGCGCTTGGTGTCCGCCCAGCAGGCGGAGAGGCGAGATTCAGGCTACTTGTCGATCCATCAGCGGCATACGATTGCCGGAGGTTGCTATTGCTGTATCGCGGAGGCTCATGCATGCCCGGTGCTATCGGAGGAGTAGCAGGCGGGCTCGGCCCCGAAGCCGTACGAGTATATCCCCGGGTTTGAGGAGGGAGACTCTCAGCCGAGAAGCCTGCATTTTGAGCGACGCCTCCAGCGGTGTTGCTCGCGGAGTAGTAGCCAGCAGGTAGGTAACTCGATCCACGGTTCCCGGCGTTTTGCATCCCGGCTGTAGGCGAGAAGAAAAGACCGCTGCCGGACGTAGGGATCTTGGAACCCCGCGAGTCCCTGTACGAGCTGTGTTTGTTTCCAGGGATCTTCTCGAGTGAGACGCCGTTGTGCTGCGGGTTGGTGTAGCTCTGACTATGGCTCCGACTGTGAGATCGACCTGAACGCTTCTTCTTCTTCTTGCCGCCGCCGCGGAGCAGGCTCTTGCTCTCAGATGAATGGAGGAGCGCTGCGCGACGGACGGAGCGGTTCACAGACCATGCGACGATGCCCCGCCATGCAAGGACGGAGAGGCCCATTGCGCCTAGAACAGCGCCAACGGCGATGAAGACGGTTCCTTCCGGTGCGGTGGACTTTTGCATGTACGGTGCATCGTCTGTTGGGGGTACGGTGACCGTGGGATAGTTGGATGTTGTTGTCGTGCTAGTTGAGTTGTCATTAGAATCGTTAGAGTCGTTAGAGTCGCTATTGTTGTCTGAGGTGTCGGAATCTGAAGTTGAATCATCTTGGGCCGCAGCTAATTGCGCAACAAGGGCGATTGCGAGAAAGAACAAGAGCAGATAATATGGCCGGCGAGCCGTCGAACGGCCCATTGGTAGAAAAAGCATCGCAGTTTTGTAGGTATAGGGGCGTTGAAGCGTCGGCCGCCGATGTGGGCGAGGCTCCCCGGGAGGTCGCTAGCTTGAGGCACGAGATTTCGCTCGGTGCATTAGCTTCGTGTGACAGCGCAATATTCAGTCGACAACGCCAGGCGATATTGGTTACTTGGGTGTTGATATCAATGTTGACTCCGCAAAATGTACTGATAGCGATGGGGGGGCGGTAAGCAAGGCGTGGATCAGATTCAGATCGGTTCTCCACCCAAATAATGATTGGCAGGTCAACAGACGGCTAGAATTAGGCGATAGAACTAGCGATGATTCTGCAACAGGACGACAAGCCTACAAACAAAATAGGTTATTGGGCGTCAACAAGCAAAGCTAGGCACCTCAACGAGGGATTTCAGGGCGACTCAAAAGGCGTGGAAAAGGTCAGACGCATCATGTGCCTGAATATAGTATAGTCACGTGATTCTAATAAATAGTAACCATACTCCGGTGCTCAGATCTGAGACAAGAGCCGAATATCACAGGCAACAAGGAATAAAGGCATCATCAGTATAGTTCCCGCTATCTAGAATATAATACACATGAACCAATGAACACCACAAGCCTGTGATTGACGATATACGGTAAAATCAGGAACAGAATATCAAGCTAGTTTCGCTATAAACACGCAATGCGACTACTGCTGCTTCTTCTGCACGGTGGCAGAAGTGTCCTTCTCAAATGCCGCATACGACACCTGCAGGCTCATCAAGGCACTGAGACCGACGTAAAGGATGGCAAGGAAGAAGAAACCGGCAATAAGACCCATGAAAATACCTATAGACATTAGCACATGCACTTCCTTCTTGGCAAGGGAATGAGCCCTAGGACTTACCCGGTGTGAAATACTGGTACTCCGAGAAAAGAGAGCTGTTCGTGGTGTCATCACGGCGAGAGTGCGCAGAGTAGTCACGCTTCAGGTCCATGTGAATGGCATCCTGGTAGTCGTTCGGAGAATCGTAGACGGGTGTATCCACTTCCTCGAATTCTCTTGGCGTCGTGACATAGAGAATTGTGTACTTCTCGGAAGCAAGTCGTCCGACGATGTCAGAGAGCAGCCCATCTAGAAATAACTGTCAGTACCCGTCCGATGCTCGGGTATGTCGCGACGCATACCGTTATCAGAAAGCTGTACGGCTCGCTCGGAGCCGAGGGGGAGCGACGCAAATTCAACATGAATGACTCGAGGCCCGTTGCCGAACTCGGGCGAGTATGAGCCAGCTAAACGACCATTAACCAAGAACTCCAAACCGGATCTGAAGGTTACAAACATGATCCATCGATAACCGTTGTCTGGGCACCACACTTGGTCTCGAGAATATCCCGAATCTCCTTCGTCTCCAAGACGCCCACAACCTCGTTGACAGCCATCGCAGACTGGATCTTCTTGTCCTTGCCCGTCATCTTCGCCCCTAGGCGGGGTGCGGATTTAGCAGTAGCGAAGTCGGTGCTATGCACACCCGGTTGGGAGGCGATAACATAGTAGTCGGAAGGGCATGCGCTTAGTGCCGTAGAAAGGTCGTCAAGCAAGGTGGTAGCAGATCTGAGTTGCGCTGGTGTAGATAGGATTCTAAGCTTGTTAGTTGATGTCCGCAAGTCCCAAGCTCAAGACAACGCCGTCACTTACTCCGAGGTCGATGCAAGGAAAAAGGGCGAGGTATTCCGGAATGCGCTGGCCGTTGTGGCTCCCAGAGCCAACAATGAGAATCGACCTAAACGCATTGTGAATGTGGACTTGATCGAGCGACAGATGAGTCCGCGGCGGTGATGATGTTGGTTGTTCGGAGCCACCTAGGCGGGTGGATTGGACGAGCTCGGAGGGCGGTCAATTTGGTGCAGCTCCGATGCAAGATTTCTAGTCCACTTTTTTTTCCTGGATTGGGATCACAACGAGAACGCAAGCAAGTTCCTCTTTCTCTTTAAATCTCTTGATTTACGAGCTTCGCAAACATGGGGCCACAAATAAAAGGAGCAGGCTCGAAAAAGCGAAAGTTGGCCAGTCGGGTGGAGGAGATTTCATTCGACGATACTGCCCGCCATCAATTCCTTACAGGCTTTCGCAAACGAAAACAACAGCGCATAAAACATGCGCAGGAATTCGCTATTGAAAAAGCTCGAGAGGCGAAGAGGGAGGATCGGAAACGGGTATGTAAAATGAGTTGCAGAACCACAAGAATGGGGCTGATCGAATCTTGACATTTAGATGCGAGAAGAACGGAAGGCAGAATTCGAACAGGCACTAGAAGAGCACAAGCGGCAGTTGAAGTTGATGAATGAAGAAAATGACAGTGGTGATGAGGCTGAGAATAAGTCAAGCGACGCCGAGGAAGAATGGGAAGGAATCGCAGAACCCCCGGCGGTAGACTACGAGGCCGAATACATCGACGAGGACAAATACACTACGGTCACAGTGGAGGAAATGGACCCGTCAAAACAAGGCATGTTGCAATCAGATGACGATAGCTCGGACGAACGACCGAAAGAGCAGCCAGAACCGTCTGAAGACTCCAAGTCAACGAAACAATCCAAGACGAAAAAGCAGTCAAATAACGAACCCAAGAAGAAAAAGAAGAAGTTCCGTTACGAAACCAAGGAAGAACGGAAGGTCACCAGGATGAAGGAGCGCCGGTCCAACCACAGGAAGGCTCAGGCACGGAGGGAACGATGAAATGGCGGATTTGATAACATTGTCGCGAAGACATAGGACAGTTAAGAAGCACAGATACCCTAAAGATTTCTTCGGATGACATGCCAACTATGTCTCGGAGTTTATGCAGTTTATATTGGACTAGGACTATTAAGGCTTGAGGTCGACTCTAACATGGATGGAAAGTATAGTAATGGAATAAAACAAGGACATAAGGTTATGAGATCTGCCTTCTGCGGGCCAACAATATTATAAAATGGCGGGCTGTGCACTGAAATAGTAACGACAAAACAACTGAGAAGGCTGAAAACACCACTTCCATCCCATGCGTCTGTTCAGCTTAATTCTTAAACAGAGTTCAAAGAAACCTCGAGCTCGTGGAGTTCCTTCTTGAGCTCTTCGTGCTTCTTTGCCATGTCCTCATACTTAGATTCCCACTCGTCGCGGGAGGATTCGAGAGCCTGCACCTTGCGTTCGTAGTGACCAGCCTTGACGTCGGTTTGGCGGAGCCTTCAGGAAAAATGGGTTAATCTTCACCGCTGAAACATGAAAACAGGACTTAAAACATACTTCTCGTTTGTCTCTCGCAGGTTTCGGTCAGCCTCCTCAGCCTCCTCCTCTAGAAGCTGCACACGCCTCTGGAGAGCCTCGTTCTGGGTATCGTGCTGAGCGCTCTGGCTGGCGGCGTCCTTGGCCTCCTTCGCGGACGACTCCAGCTTCTCCACCTCGGTCTCGAGGAGGTTGTTGCGGTGGGTGAGGGATGTGATTTCTTGCTCCTTTGCCAAGTTCTCCTGCTCCAGTTGCTTCACCTTGGCCTGGAGTTCCTCGACTTTTTCGTGTGCGTCATCTGCCTCCAGACGGAGGGCGTTCATTTTCTACATACCATTTGTTAGCACCGATAAAGGTTTCGGGAGTGGTTCAGCTCAAGCTGATGCTGCAGCTCGGATCAGAGTCGACGAAGCAAGGGCAAAATAAGTGGTGGTGGTGCAGGTGCAGGATATCAACATAGCTTTCGAGCTACCCCGCCGAAAGGCAGGGGGGCAGGAAACACACCTCCTTGATTCTATCCATGGTGAAGGTCTGGAAGGGATAAATATGTATAGACGAAGGAAAGACAATGTAGTTTGTTTTTGACGAAAGGCTTTCGCTCAGCGAGAAACCAGATGATTATGTTGGGAGTATGATCAGTGGGGAAGCAAGTTCAGGAGAAGAGTGAAGGCCAACAATACACAGACCAGTCGGCGGTCAGCAGCTGCCTGATAGCTAAGGCATAAACAGAGCTAAGCCTTTTCAAGCGAACCTTCCCGCGGATCCTTTGTTGTCTCCACGGGCAACCGAGGCGCAAAGAAAACACCTGAAGAGTGCCTGCGTCTAGAACCTCACCACGGCCCTTCACAGTGTCAACTTGCATTATACCTTTATCAAACGACTACTTGCTGTTGCATGATCAGTACTATTCCAAAATTGCCACGATGCTGGCTCTCCGAGACCAGGAAAACCTCGTCCACGCCCACCAAACCGTCGCCGCGTCTAAACCGCTAAACCAGGGAACGAGACAGTTACAGCCGAAAACACCTGGCAATCGAGCCCCGAAGACACCGTTTAAGGTTCCATTGAAGGACGAAAATGATCCGCTAGCTTTTGGGAAGAAGACTGTGAAGACTCTTGGGAAGCAAAATGAGAACGCGAAACCCTCTGCCAAGGATGCCTTCGTCACTCCTATGGGTATGCACAATCTTGCATGCTGCAAGAGCTTATTCGTACTTGATATAGGGCTAATTTATGACTTAGGAGATGCCCGCCATCGTGCTCCCCTAGGAATGAAAACGACCAACGCCAAAGCTAGAGGCCTACAGACCCCCGCAGCTCCCGCCGGAACTATAAAGCCGGAAAAGACGACCAAGAAGGGCTCTACACAGCGTGTCAAAAAGTTCTCTCCATTTGTAGAGCAACCGAAGCCGGAAGTGAATATACAACCGGCACAGGATGATGTCCCGGATATTGAGTACATGCCGCCCAAACCAAAAGGTAAGACTGTCTGTTTGAGCGCATATCGGCGCCAATCACTGACAAGATATAGATCTCTTAGACTATCCCGATGACATTACATACGATACTTCATTCCCCCAGTTTCAGCCCAAAAACCTAGCGTTGGGGCTGGAGAGCGTTTACGGCGACAGTGAAGTTGGAAGTGACGGTCTTACGAAACGGCAGCGCAAATTTCAAGAAGATTCCGCAGCATACGACAAGATGATTGACGAAACGATCATGAAACAAGTTGAAAGTATCGGGTTTGACGAACCTGGTGATGACCACCGAAGTCAGACTCCCGTTGCAGAGATCCCCCGACGCCGTGTCCAGAGCCGACAAAGACTTGCTACGGGAAGAACGAACTATTCTTCCGGAGTCTCTACAGTTCGTGCTCGAGATGCGGCCAAGGCTCTTTCTGGTATTGAGCGGACGGCTCCACGACCAAGAGCGGCTCCTATCGTGAAACCGAAAGCCAGAATTACTTCCGCCCTCTTTCCTTCCAAGAAACCCAGAGGCCCTACCAATCCCTCGCCCATGCGCCATACTGCTGCTGCTGCGGATTCTCGGACGACAGTGGGCTATACCAAAGGCCGAGAGATGTCGTCTCAGTTGCATGGAAAGACCAGGTCGCCTACCAGGCAGCCAGCAGGCACACGAGCCCTATCTCCAGAAACGTATATTCGGCCCGACGAATCCCCTATCGCGTCCGAAACTGAATTGCCGGAAGACAACTTTCCAACTTACGAAGAGGATGAGGAGACCCAGAACTTCCAACTGACTCTATAAGCGGCAGGCCTCGATCAACCTAGGTGGCAACTAGTGTCACTACGCTTGTCATTATTACAATTGCATTTCGAACTCCTATTCCTTTATACTGTCTGGGTGGAGGACGGCGTGGATAACTCTTGGGTGTTGCTATCGCGAGGGGCGTTTTATCTCGGCATTGGTTACAGAGGGAAGGATTTTTTTTTTTTTTTTTTCATATGATTCAGCACAGTGCTGCCAACGGAGTCTTGGACCTTTCCCTACCTACTCAATATGATTTGTGAACTTCTGTAAGACCAATAATTCTCACCGCTACGCCGAGCTCGGAGTATACGGAGTACAACTCAAAGTCTGGGACAGGTTGGGCCCACATCCAGGCACAAACTTGGTTGAGTAAACACGTCAGGGCGGTCCAAACAAGGCGAGGGCTGTAGGGGAAACTACCAAACATCAATCTGTCAAATTAAGCTTAGTTTGAGGGTTTAATAGATGAGAATCGGGCAGCTCGTGACTGGTGATGATCCTCGGATGATCGGTGCCCACACGTATTTCTGTACCCAGACTCCGGAGGACCAGACCTCCCCGATTTCCCCGTCTCGACTTCATTCATTCTCTTTCCTCCAACCCCTCTCTGTCTCGGTCAATTCGTCTTCACCATGACGAACATTCACCCCGAGTCACCGGAGGACTTCGAGTTCATCGAGACTCCCGCGGCCTCTTCCACCACGCCCGCCGACGACTGCGGCGTGCGGACCACCTCGGTGAGCTTTCCATTGCAAATCCCATGTCCTGACCAGCTTTTGGAAACACTTTGTTATAGAAGCGGAGCTTAGACTTTGTTCAATGCTGACTCTTGCCCACTATCCTAGTACCCGGCCATCAAAAATGCACCTTTGCCAGCAGACGCTGCTGGCAGTGACAGCTTCTCAAACACCCTTCTCTTCTCGCTGCTCTTCTTCATCCCATGGTATTTCGCCCGCCAGCTCCATGGCGGCTTCTACACCACCATCTTCTTTGCCATCTTCACTACCGTTCCGATCCTGATGGCATTCTGGTCCATTGCCTCCTCGATCTCTCCCCGCAAGAACGAAAAGGCCAAGTACGCCGGCCGCCCTGTCGAGTACTACCTGCAATTCCACAACGAGCATGACCGAGCTACCTACCGCGGAAAGAGCAAGATTCCTATGGAAGTCTTCTACGAGAAGTACTTTGCTGGTGAAGTCGACTTCAAGATGGATGCTCTGGAGGCTCTGGAATTCAGACACGACTGGGCCAACTTCCGCTTCACAATGGGTCTTTACAAGCACTTCCTCTTCGGATTCATCCCAGAGATGCTGGTCCACTCTCGCTCTCAGGGTACTTAGTCCCCATTCATTTCCTGCGTTACCAATGTCTAACTCATGTCATAGATGAGGAACAGGTCCGTGACCATTACGACCGCGGCGATGACTTTTACGCTTGGTTCTTGGGCCCACGCATGATCTACACTTCGGGTATTATTGGCGACATCAACAAGGAAGAGACTCTCGAACAGCTTCAAGACAACAAGCTGGCCGTGGTCTGTGAGAAGATCGGGCTCAAGCAGGGCGACACTGTCCTCGATCTTGGTTGTGGCTGGGGCACCCTGGCAAAGTACGCTTCGGTGCACTACGGCGCTCAAGTCACCGGTATCACGCTTGGACGCAACCAAACTGCATGGGGCAACAAGGGTCTCCGCGCGTCTGGAATCGAAGAAGCCCAAAGCCGTATCCTGTGCTCGGACTACCGCGATGCTCCCCGCATCGAAGGCGGCTACAAGAAGATTACCTGCTTGGAAATGGCTGAGCACGTTGGCGTGCGCCACTTCTCCACATTCCTGTCTCAGGTCTACGATATGCTCGACGACGATGGTGTCTTCTTCCTGCAGATCGCTGGTCTCCGCAAGTCTTGGCAGTACGAGGACCTCATCTGGGGTCTCTTCATGAACAAGTACATCTTCCCAGGTGCGGACGCTAGCACGCCGCTCGGATTTGTCGTCGACAGGCTCGAGGGTGCTGGGTTCGAGATCAAGGGCATTGATACCGTCGGCGTCCACTACTCCGCTACTCTCTGGCGCTGGTACAGGAACTGGCTTGGTAATGGCGATAAGGTCAAGGCCAAGTATGGCGAGAAGTGGTACAGAGTATGTCTCCATTCCAATTTACTCCATATTTCCCAAGACATTATCTAACAAGTTTAACTTGCAGATCTGGGAATACTTCCTCGCCTACTCGACCATCACTTCCCGCCAGGGCGGTGCTACATGCTGGCAGCTCACCCTCGTCAAGAACATTAACTCCACGCACCGTGTTGAGGGCATCAACACCCAGTACGGCCTTACTGGTGCGCGGGAAGCCGCTGCTGCCAATGTTGGCAATGGTGCTGTGCCTAGTGCTCACATTACACCTAAGGCGTAGAGCTGAGGTACTTTAAGCATTTCAGAAGGCGAAAAGTCCAACTGAGGAACAGGACGGGTACTGCACCTCTCTGTTCCTCTATACTAATACAGGATAACAGCCTGCACAGGTGATTTAGGAGAGAATAGGGGGTTTAAAACCGACACGAGATATGGACATGGTCTCGTGGGATATTATATGGTCTGGGTATTAAGTGACGGGATTATGGACATCGGTTTGTATCTTTATAGATGTCGTACCATAATTTCTCGTTTGGTGGCGGGGTGAATCTGCGGAGTGTATCTAACTGATGATGCCACCAAAGTATATGTATTTATGAATATATTACTGGATCTCTGCAAAATTTACTGCAAGGCTCGGGTGTAGTTTTATATCTCACTTGGAGAAATCACTCTGAAGGAAATTTCTATGTGACGATGATCGTGAAATGGTCATGAAGCGTTTTATCATTATCCAGAAAGCTATATCTTACTCTTCATCGACTCGCAGCATGAGGACTCGGGGTGAAGGGTAGACTTGTTGAACCCCTGCGTCGACTGCGGCACATCCAAGGCCGGATTCTTCGTGAAGAAGCCATCCGGTTTGAGCATAACGCTGATACGCTCCATGGGCATTACAGGAAAGTCCTCGATTCGGGGGTTGTGCGTAAGTCCGAAGGCTGACCGGTCAGTTCTGTCTATAACTTTAAAGGCGATGTACTTACTATGCCATAACACAACATCTTCGTTCTCGGTGTTGTCTTTCCTTTGTATCCAGGTCTCCACGCCGTTAGCGCGTCTGCTTTGGTTGGTAAATTCCCCTGCGGCGTATAGCTCGTCGTCTTGATACTTAGTGACCCATATAGGCTTTGATGCGAATTCGGCTCTTTGGTGGCCTAGGGCTTTCTTTGGCATAATTATCATCTGGCTTGGTGCCGTTTGGAGCTTGTATGCCACAGGCTTGTAGGTGATAGGGTTGGTGATGTTGTCATTGCGAATTTTGAAGACCCGGTGTCGATTAATGTCGGTATTTGCAGAGGTGGACTGATTGATGGTAGTTTCCTCTGTGGTGTAGCCGACTAAGTATGGGTTGTTGTCGTCTTCTGGAAGAGGTACACTGTCTTGGTAGTAGACAGTGTTTTTGAAACCATCAATGGCAGGGTCGATTCGTAGTGAGAACATATGTTGGTGGAAAGGTGCCATGACACCTGGCCCAACATTGGTGCCCCATTTGACAGTCTCACCATTCTCGTTGTCGAATGGGACCGTAGATAGAATGCCTGTTGCGCGAACTTCAAGTTCAATGTTTGCTGCTTGGTCGAGGATGTATGCGAAAATGTACTCGTAATTGGCCACAGTGCAAATCATTTGGAGGACAAGCTGACGATTACGGACAACAGTAGCGGCTCCAGATCGGTAATTGGTGTGCTTGTGCTGAAGTCCGTTGTCTTGTTCATGCATGCAAATGATGTTCTTCAATAAAACAGGCTGGCCTTTAGAGTCCGCGCGGTAGCCGTCGAAATACTTTATATGACCTAGACAGTCACAGCCCAGAGACAGCTGGTTGGCGTTCAGGCCAAACCCAACGTCTCCTACATCAAAAGCCTGCTTTCTGTGGTACGGCGCTCGCGGGTCTATCTGTAGTGTCAGCACATGGTCAAGCAGATTTTAAAGGTTTCAAAGCCACTCACCTCCATAGGGCACAGTCATCTCGGATACAGACAGTCGATACAAGACATTGCGATTGTCATAGGTAAGGTTGTAGAGCACAAGGCCATCACGGTTGTTGAACCCTACCCGGAAACGCCACTTTTGCCAGTAGACCTGATTTCCTTCCACCGAGAACGAGGCACCTTCTGGTTGTTGGACAATGTATGGTTTGAGGTCAGAGCGGAGAGGCTCATCTAAGAGATCATGTGCATATTGAATGGTTTTGACTGGCTTCCAGGGTTGCGTCTCCACAGTTTGAGTATCGGGGCCACCAGGTAGGTAGTCCATGCGGACCAACTCACGGGTATGGCCGTCGAAAACAGGACAGAACTTGCATGGAACGGAGTAGTGATTGTTCTCAGGGTGGTCAACTTCAACGATGTACATGAAGCACTGGAAGAGTCGGCGAGTCTCAGTGACATTGTCAGACCCGTACATCCAAGGGTCATTGCAGACTGTGACTCCAGGAGGGAGTTTCAGCTTCTCGATCTCTGCTAGCACTGCAGGATGTTGATTGCAAAGTTCTTCAATCGCGGTGATCTCATCAACGTCCATGGGGACCTAGGTTGTTGGTCAGCGTAGTCACAAACAATGTAGCATTTGGAGGTACCTGAACGCCAGCTGGTAATTCCTTTGCATAGACGACGGATGCATTGTCCAGGTTAAGCAAGGCTTTGCAGCAAGCACCTGTATCAAGCCGGTGGAAGTAGGAGTAGAGTAAGCGAGCAGGCTTCTGAGGGAGACTCTGCCCTAGCCTCTCTGCTTCAATGTAAGGAATGACATCTTTCTTAATCGGCTCCTGAAGGTCAATTCGATTTATTCGAAGCTGGACTCCAGGGAAGGCCGACTGCAGGATGCGGTGACCCAGACGGATCTCTTGAGGTGAAAGGGGGTCGAATGGGTGAGGCCCTTGTGGTAAAGACATGGCAGGTAGGGGTATATAGATGAGTGAAGACAGAATGGAATGGTCTCAGAGGATTGAACAGAGGCCATACTTATACAAAAAGTGGTTGATAGTATATGGATGTACCTGCCTATTCGGGAAGGTCACGGCTAGCGTCTTTTGTGGGTCGAAAGCATCTTGATACTGATCATTGTACTCCGGATGGACTCATGGCTGAATAATGGTTAAAGTAATACTCCATCGATAGTTATCGAGGTAATATCGGAAGATGTACTCTATAGAATAAGAGAAACACCGACTGTCATTGCGATCGATGGACGCACTCTTCCCAAAACGGCTTAGTCTCGATCCCCTCGTTATCGACTGGAGATACGCTCGCTCATCATCATCATTCCCACAGGCATCAGTTATCTGCCCTTCGTCTGTGCTGCTTGTTACTCTATCTCCTGAAGATAAGCATTCGAGTGAGGCTCGGTACCCCGGATTACCTAGTGGTGTCTCGCCGCCGAACTACTCCGTATAGAGTGCGCACATATATATCGACCACATGATAGGCTTCTCCAGCACAACCAATACTCACCCCGATGGACGTCCTGCAAAGAGGAGATGCAGGCGAGAGGGAACTAAATGGACTCGATCTGGCTGTCTAACCTGCAAGAGACGAAGAAAGCGCTGCGATGAGGCCAAACCTAAGTACTGTCCTCTCCCAAACCCACGACGACATCGACTGACTGCTTGATAGCTGTAATAGCTGCAGCAGGCTGGGTATCGCCTGCGAAGGCTATGGCTCGATGTGGGCAGCTCCGCTAGGCCCAAGTGCCCAGGTATTTCGACTCGAAGGGCCGGCTAAGCGTCGGAGGACTAGTTTGTCTCCTGCTTCACCAGCCGTTTCAACACCTTTGTCAGAGTCGCCGGAACACACGATGTCAGTGGCAGACGAAGACTCCATGGACCTCTCGTCACCGACTGAACAAGACGATTCCAGCATGTCAGATGAAAGTGCCCAAGTACCATTTGCTAACGACGGCAATCAATTGATACCGTCTCCCGCTCCCTCCAGACTCATCAGCCACCTCTCCAACCTCGATACGCACTACCTCCAATACCATACAGAAAAAGGCTCGAAGCTTCTAGCCAACTTAGAGACTGACGAGAACCCTTTACGGTCGTTAATCATCCCTCGAGCTCTATCCTCGCCTCTTTTGATGAACGCTCTATGTGCTCTATCCGCCATTCACTTCTCTAACCGTGCTCCCTACAGCTGGTCTGCACCAAATGAGGGAGCTAGCTACTATATCGAGACAATGCGAGGCCTCCGCACAGCGCTCATGACATGCCAGGCGAGGAATCTGCCAAATGATGCCGCCCTTGCCATTGCCATGCTATGCAAATACGAACTAGTAAGAGGCAGCGTCAAGCAATGGACAGTGCACATGGATGCTCTACAGAAACTCGTCTTTTCAAAGGGAGGATTCGCTCAGCTCGAACCCGATACTGCTGAGTTCATACGCGGATTGTACGAGCATTCCTCCTATCAAACTTAGAACCAAAAGATAATAAAACTAACAAGATATCAAGTCTCGTCTACGCAAATAGCGTAGCAAAACTCACGAATTGCAATCTAATCACACACAATGTACCAGACCTCGACATTTCCAGCCCCCGCAATCTCGATATCTACATAGGATACACCGAGGATATCCTGAAGACTTGTGTACGGATATCGGATCTTCCTCGTCTATCATCAGATCCGATAGCCCTAACGCTTGAGATCGAGTCAATGTATGCCCCTCATTCCTTATATTAGGGTTAAAAAAACCAACTAATCTTTCTGTAGAGATACTCACCTCCGCACCTGGACCTCCTCAGACACAACATACATCATCCCCAGAGGCATGAGCGAAGCTGCCCTCGCCCGTCTGCGCCTCGTAGCCGAATCTTTTCGTGACGCTGCTTACATCTACCTGCACTCTATACTAGAGCGAATGATGATCTCTTCCCAATCGCCCTCCTCACCCGCATCCCCTGTACAATACCCAGCACGAATCTCCGTCCCCAAACCGCACGCAATCTCAAACCTACTCAGCAGGCTAAAAGCCCAGCCTGTCTCCAACAACTGCGAGTTCTCAGCACTGACATTCCCGCTGTTCATAGCGGGGTGCGAAGCGTCGCCAGAAGATGAAGAAGACAGGGCCCTTATCATGCAGACGCTGACTGCGCTCGAGGGGAATTTTGGGATTGGGAACGTTAAGAGGGCGAAGCAGGTGCTGGGGGTTGTTTGGAATGGGAATTATCATGGGAAGGGGCGGCATTGGGTGGATGTCCTTGAAGGATTGGGGTGGGATTTGATTCTTGCATAGATACCTTCTAATTGCATGGCTATATGACATTAATTTAAGTCTTACTTTACGCTCAGGGAATATCGTAATAATAAGAACAGATGTCTGTTATGCTAACTAACATAACAAGACACATAAATAAAAATAAGACTAGGAGCCTAAAACAAATCCCATCACAAACTTAGGGTATAAGAATTAACTAGGTAGCGCGCAAGTCTGTGCACCGTCTCAACTCAAACCCATATTCACTTCATCCCCAAGCCCCAACTCTCGCTCTGCCCTTTCTGTCCCTCCACTAGCCCTAGAACCCCACCTATCAAGACGGTCCTGTGCATCGGTGAGTTCCTTGTCACGAATACTGACGCTATCGCTGGCGACTGTGCTGCTTCCGTGTGGACTGTCACTGCCATGACCGGCTGTGCTGCCTGAAAGCCCGGAAAGTCTTCGGGAGTGTGATATACTTACGGGTCGGGAGGGTCGGAGGGAGGGGTTATTGTTGTTGTAGCCGGTGCTTGTTGCAGAAGGAGCTTTGTCCGGATCTTCCGGCTCGTTGTTTGTTGAGGAAATGCTGCCGTTCTTGTCTTTCGAACCCTTTGGCGAGCCGCCGAACCAGCGCCGTCGTCGGGATTTATTGGAGGACGTGGACGGAGTGAGGCTCGCAGTATCGGCACCAGCCGTAGCGGTTTGCGTGGAACCTTCTTTGTTCTTGTTTTTCTCGATTTCCTGGGCCAGAGCCTGGGTTAGGGCGGAAGGTGCGTCTAGAGGCTTGCCATCGGGCGTGATTTCCACGAGCTCAGCGTCTCGACACCACTTCCTGCGGCGGGTGTAGCGATCCCATCCGTCCTGGCCTCGACGTCCGTCATTCCACTGCAACAATTAGATATATGCTTAAAGTTAAGGCTGGTTGGCATACCTTGTTGTCATGATAGACCCACCCTCCTCCATCAGAAGCTTTAGCATCAGATAGGTCATCATCGGCTCCATCAACACGCCACTCGCTTCCTTCCACCCATCGCCACTTTGCATTTCCACTTTGCACTTCAGGGAGCTCGAATTCGGTCTTCGAAGGAACCGGGTTCAAATGCTCATCCGTCCACGCAGCGCGCTCTGACGGGAACAAGGAGTATGTCCAGCCAATACCGAGCCAGCGACGCTGGTTCTCATAGATGATAAAAGTGAAACGGACGCCCGACGAATCGCCGCGGCGTCTGGTAGCAACGTTTGCAGCATGACCATGACTCTGAATATGAGTTTTGTCTGCGTCCAAGTCAAAAGACAGTCCTGTGATCATGGCACATATTCGGCGGATTGTGAGAGACCGCCAAAGAATGACACGGCAAACCCTCGCTGTTCGGCAATGGTATGTAAGGATAATGGTCCCGACTACCATGAGGACCCGACGAGTAGTAATAAGGTATAGCGGCGGCAAAGTCAGAGCAATCCATATCGGCGTTACAAAAAGAATCCGGACGAAGAGTGCCGTCAGAGCCGGCCGCGTAGTAGCGGAGGTAGCCGTCCTCTGCGTTGACAAGAAATCTGTGAGTTCGACAAGAGGTTCGAGAAGGATATTGCACCGGGTCGTAAAAGTTCGCATTGCTTCAACAATCTCATCTAAGCTTTCGTGCCGGTGCGCAGACTCCGAAGCGGCTGACTGCTTGTGCTTCTCCGTTGAAAAAGCCCTAGTCGACAAAGGCGAGTAGCGTCGCCAGTACATTCCCAGAATCAGCCCGACGACTACCAGGAGCGGACCGGCCCATAGAATAATAGCATCGCCGTACAGCACCACAGCCCAAAAGCTGGCGACGAGCAGGAAACTATAAGACGAGTCGTCCGTGGTCCATGTCAACAATCCCACGAGGGTGTTCAGCGGCAGGATAAACGGATGCGAATAGGCTAGTGCTCGTGTGACGGGCGGCGGAGTGGCTACTAGGAGAGGAGACTTGCGATGCACGATGATGCTGGAGCGTTGCCGCGAGGTCAGCGACGAGCCCGAGATGGTAGTAGGTGAGAAAGCGGCGACCGTCGGCGGCTGGGAGTCAGCATGGTCGTTGAGCGTAGTTGACGGGGCCATGGAATCTATCCACGGGATATCTTCTACCAAGAATCAGTATCGGCATAGCGAGATTGCGAAGCAAATGAGATGTCCCATGTCCTTCAACTACATACCGAGAGCTGCCATCCAACAGAGACGTCATATGCGACCAAGGTCATCGCGGGCGGTGAAGGCAAGGGAAGAAAAAGGAAAGGGAAAGGAGAAGTACTTGTAAGATGAACCCCGGGCACGACGAGTCGACGATGGACGCAGAGTGGACTGCGGGGGGAAGATCGCGAAAGCCAAAGTCCCGCGGCGATTGAAGCTTTTGGACATGTGACTCTGGCCGAGTGTGATCTTGATCTGTGAAGAGACCGAGCCACGAAGAGATTGTATAGCAAAGTTACAAACCAGCAGATATATAGCATCAAACAAACAGGCTACAAGAATAAGTACACAATAACATTAAAAATACTGTCATACCAAACGACTGTTAAGAGTTATATGTTTGCCCTGGCGTATGTACTTACTTCGGTCTCGGTCTTGGCAAAACCAGCGAAGTCGCTCCGAATTTTTCCCTCCGGCCTCAACTCCAGCTCCGTCTTCCATCGCCATCCAGTTCTACAACCAACCCCAAACCAACCTTCTCCCTCCCCGATTGCCCTTTGCTGGGTTAAGTCAAACAGTTAATATGGTACGTCAACCTACTCAACCTATTTATCTGCTGCAAATCCGATTTCATACCGCGTTCTTTCGCAACTAACAATCAAACGCTGTACAGGCCCACCGAATCGTCACCCAAGTCGTCGTGACTGGCGCGCGCGTCTTCGGCCGCGCCTTCGCAGAAGCCTACAAGCAAGCATCCGCGGCCTCGAAATACCAGTCTGCGAGCGGAGGCGCCGCCAAAACCGGCAACACATTCGCCTCCTCAGGTCTAACGCTCGACGAAGCATGCAAGATCCTAAACGTGAAGCCTCCGCAGGCCGGCGAAGCGAATCTCGAAACTGTCATGGAGCGTTTCAAGAAGCTGTTTGATTTGAACGACCCTAAGAAGGGAGGTAGTTTCTATCTGCAGAGTAAGATTTTGAGGGCTAGGGAGAGGATAGAGATGGAGGTCCGACAGGCGGAACGGCATGCGGCGCAGGAGAAGGAGTTGAAGGAGGGGTGGAAGCCGAAGGTCTACAAGGATCGGTGATTTCGCTGCCTTTCCTTCTGTCTCTATATTGATCGATGTTTTATTACTTTCCCCTCCCAAGTTTTGCGGCATAGCATGGCGTTTTGGTGATTCGAGCATTTGGTCGGAGATAGACTTCGCCAGCTACCTACCTGCTAGGTAGTGCTCGTCTTGTTCTATTCTTCGACTACGGGATTCGTCCGCTTCTGCATGATACCGGCATCGGTATGCATCTGTACATTATTCCGCGGCGGTCACAGACGGAGACAAAGCTTGAAGATTCAAGCTGAAGACCGGGTGGACGGATGGGTAGGCGATTGTTGATATATTGCTTTCTACAGATACACTATTCTCCGCTCATCTTCTTTTATGTATTATAAACAAACATCCACACAGGGGATGAATGCTTGAATGCCTAGAGATTTTAATCACGATGTGCGTATCAGTTGTCGTAGGTCCTTTTGAACTTCCGGCCAGAATGGCACTTATTCGTGCTGTCAATTCAGATCTCCTCTCCAAGCGGCCGCATATAGCGACACCCTTGATGAGAAGGTGAAAAGACGGAGGCGCGGAGTCTCCATAGGGATGTAGCAATTCGATTGTCATCTAGCTCATAGCATTCTGTTTGGGCTCGCTGGGTGCGAATCAAGACAAGCGCAAGTGCATCGCATAGGATCGGACCTGCTCTGTTGATTCGGAGGCCTGGATACAGTCAGTAAAGGATGTTGGATAGAAAGAATAATGAGGGTAATTCAAATTGACGGGGTGAGGACAGACCAGCCGACCACACAATTAAAGCACCTGGGTCCATCCAGCCCTCCCATGAAGAGTGATGCTGCGCTGCAGCTGTTAGATAGCCTAAATCTCCAGCTGATCAATAAGATATCCTGTAACCATGCAACCCAACACCAAAGAAAGGGTATCTATGCAAATGTAAAATACATGAATCCGCAACGAAAAAGTCTGACAGGCATCATAACATGTAGCATGTCCATACTCGAGTCTCGTGACTTAGTCAATCACAATGACGCCCTTCTCACGCATGATAAGATCTTTGTCCATCTCAGACTGCGTCTTGTAACCTCCTAACTTGAGCGCTTCATCATTGCTGATGGAAGGAGGGACTCTGGACAAATCAGGTCGTAATCGCTTCAAGCGAGCAGCGCGGTCTTTTGACGCTTGCTTCTTTTTCTGAACTTTCGTTAACTTTTCCTTTGACTCTTTCGACTCCTTTGGCTCCTTCGTTTTCGCCTTCTTGGGGCCTGTTGGAGGTTTTGACGGTAGAGGATGAGATGGATTCGACGAGGGAGGTGGTGGAGCCGGTTCGGTTGCTGGCGGAGGGCTGTAAGGAGGAGGAGGGGGAGTAAGAGTCTGGCGATATGGAGCAAATTTGGCGTCATTGTCGAAAAGCTCGCGCAACTGCCATCGAAGTTCCGTGTATTCATCAAAATTTGCGGCAATGATCGTACCCAGAATGCTTTCATTGGTATTTCCAGACATTGCCGATGACAGCAGGCGCTCCTTGATTAGTTTAAACGCATCTGCGAATGACTTGAAGACTAGGCCAATTTCACGAGTACCGCCCGAGATATCGTTGTCCGGGTTGTTCGGATCCTCAATAGAAAGACGCGGGCCATTGTTCGCCTTGTACACTCCATAAACCCTCTTGAAATGTTGTTAGCGTTTGAATATGTGCAATGGTTTGATGACTTACCTTATTGAAGTACCCAGGAGGATTCATTCGGATTCCAACAGTTTCATAGTCAAAATTGCTCCCATAAAACTGGAAAAAGTCCATAAGGACACTACCAAGGTTCGGTGAAAGGTTACCATGAGGCAGATGCTGAAGGAGGCTGGTGACGAGACAGGTGATAGAGAAGCCTCCCAAACCACCGGTGGACACCTCATTTAGACCCCTCAGAAGAAGGAACTGTTTAATCACAGACACAATGACAGGCATCGCAGGATATTCTTGACTCCATTGCTGGAATGTCTTGTTCGCGATAAGCCCGCTGTCGTTGTCAAACGATAAATCCACTTTCAGCCCTGTCAATCTATCCACGAACTTTAAGATCGGGACACGCGCATGAGCTATAGTCTCAACAGAGCCAGGAACGGCTATATTCTGGTTCTTAAGAAAAGCAGAGAAGGCGTAGATCTGCCCTTTTCTCTCGCCGAACGTCTTGATGCCGGTACGCCTGAAATTTGTGGAGAGCAGGACGAGATCAATATCGGCGTTGGGAAGATAAAGACCAGAGGCAAACGAGCCAAAGGCATGAATCTCAACTCCGTAATAGCGGCTCTGAAACGCAGCTTGCAGCCTTGCAACCAGGTCCTCTCGCACGATTTGTTCGTATTGTACAGGTTTTACCCAGTGATAGAAGCTTAATATCTCATCATGAAGCCTACTCGGGTTAGATTTATTAGACTGAAGACAATAATTTGATCATACCTTGAGCCCAAAAGTAAAGTCGGCGGCATGAGATTCAACCACGGAGTTCCCGTCTCAGACGGCCGCAATTTCCATTCATCTATAATCGAGCCATCTTTGGTATACCTGCTAACAGGCTTACCTCCAAATTTAGCTGGACCTTTGATTTCATCATCATATGTCCTCTTCCGGTTTCCGAGGGCCGGGTCTCCTTCCAATTGACGCCTAGGTCCTTTTGGCGCATTCTCAGGTGCATTGCTTGTCTCGTTTTCATCCACTAAGCCAGCCAAGGAGATAAAGTCCTCGTTCTGTACCACAGCATCCGGCTTTGCGGTTTGTTCGCTAGCAGCAAGACGAGCTTTGCGAATCAGCTTCACCACGTCCACCTTCTTCCCTGTGGTCTCATCTGGAGGCGGCAACGCGGTGTACGGATCTGGGTTTGACCACTTCGGCGCCGACTGCATCTCAACAGGAGCCTCTGCAGAATTTGCAGTAGAAACTGTACTTTCCAAGGCGCGTTTCTTGCGTGGTTGCGACTCTTCTTCGTCGTCTGATGAGACATCCATCTCAGCTTCTTCGCTGTCGCTGAGATTCTCGACTCGCGCAAATTTCATTGCTGGCTTGGCGTCTGCATCGGGACCGACCAGCAGCTCTGGGGTTGGCTCTCTTCGCGACCTTAACAGCGGTCTCTCTGATGTTCCGGGGCGCTGATATCTGAAGGTGAATTCATGCTGGGGACGCGACGGCCGGTCTCTGCCACCTCTGAACTCGTATGCCGGCGGTGGCATCGCGATCGCTATGATAGGAAAATATGATATGACAGTCTAGCGGATGAAAGCATAAGAGGAGTTGGGAGAACGAAACGCACGACTCGGTGCTGAGCGATTGCCGTTTTTTGCTCTTTTTTGCGGCAGAATTTATTCTGGGAAGGCGGTGAATTTATAAACGAAGTGATTCACAGCGCCTTTCACAGTTTCAACCCTACAAAGACTGGAAAACTACTTTGAGGCACTTGTCTTAATTGATGTTATTTGCTGCCCATGTCTTTAATCCAATCTCCAGATGATTGATGAGCGACTTGTCGACGGCCATCTCAGCAAAGCTGGTTCGCTCTGTAAACCACTCAAGCCATTCCTCAGCTCTAGAGCCACTTTCTGCTTCAAGGAGGCCAACGCTCACATCAATCAATAAGGGCCTCTTCTCACAGTGCCAGAAAACAGATGCACCGCAGCGGCTACAAAATTCCCGGTAGACGTGAGGCGAGCTCTCATACCGTTTTGTTGTGCCAGCGTTGAATGTTAGCTCCAGTCCTTGCGCCGTCGTGATATTGGATTTAGGAACAAATGCCCAAGTCTGAATTGGGAAGCCACTTGCCAGGCGACATGACCGACAAGCGCATGTTCCGGCCATATACTTGGTCTTTTCCGCACACAGCCACCACTTGACGTCGTCTTTATTTTCCGCAGATGTTCCTGAGTTGTATGGTACGACCAGATCTGGCCAAGGGGACCATGGTTCAGTGGACGCAGAATCTGGGCGGGTGATATAAACTTTTATACCACCGCAGTGACATCGAACTGTAAGGCGACATGGATTGTGGCTTGCTCTTTCAATTTTGATTCTGTCTATATCGCGATCGTTTGGCTGAAGCCAACATACGTCTGAATCAAGTGCATCACCAGGAAGAAAGGAGGACAAGCCGCCGTCATGTGTATCGCCAATCGCCCAATGACGGATACTTTCGCTCTGTGGTGGACCATCTATCAGCCCCGACGCGACAGAAAAGCGCCCTGTGTGTTTGTCATGGGCAAAGACATGCGAACCACAGTTCCCGCAGAAGTAACGATTGAACGTGTCTGATTGTTCGTACTTTTCGAGACTGCCGAGCGGTGGATCTGTCTGAAGGAGATAGTATGAAGTACATATCTGTCCGGAAACAGTGCGACAAGCCGTGCAATGGCAGAGGTTCAGTATTTTGTCAGTAGGCTCAAGCTCAACCTGCTGCGTGAATTTCGCGCAAAGACAAGATATTGAATGCAACATCTCGGTCAATCATCGCAAGTTGAGGTAGCAGTACGCGTCACGTAGTCTCAGACACCGGGACTTTGTATAAGCTCAGACTCGGTGCGTCGCTTAGCCCAACGTATAGGCAAAGGTAGACATACCACTCTCACAGCCAACGCCTCATCATCATAAGAATAACCTTGTAGTAAACCAGCAACTCCAGTTGGTCTCAGAAACCCGCCTTCTTGCAGAAATGTGCTCACATTTCGATCCGTCGCGGAATCCATGTCCTCGACTCAGTGCACTGGGGCCGTCCGCTGCCTATAAATACCCGCTGCTAGACCCCTCTTCCCCTCCTCCATCAACATCACCCTGCAAATCTACAATCATTTCCAAACAAACAACGAGAACCTTCTCTCAACCACTACTCAAAATGTGTATGTTGCCACCTCATTCCCGTTTACTGTCTACCTAGCCTGGTCCTGTTCGCTGGCGGGGTAGAGGCGGGGTACTGTCATCCCACCTTCATCCCTGTCGGCAGTGCATCTACATCTCGCACGAATGACATGCCATGTCTATATCAAGGCTTGAAATGGATCAAGTACAGAGGACCTACGGAGAAAATTGCTAACTGCGTTTCATGTCTCTAGCTCACGGATGCTCCTGCGGTGCTTCTTGCCAGTGCCCTGCCGGCCAGTGCAACTGCCCTGTAAGTTTTCGGTCCACTGTTTTGCTGCTGTTCGTTTTCTGTCGAGATTGCAGATACTAACTTTGGATGTTGCTATAGAAGAACTAAGTCTTATGACTTCGATACGATGATCGGCGAAAAAGGATGACGGCGGCGTTGTGTGATGTTGACTGTTGACTGATTGATGGGGGTGATGTCGATTTGTTGATATCTCTGTGGTAGCAGAACAATGAGAACGAGTGATATTCACAGAAGCTGCTATCGGATTCTTATTCCAGAGCTGTTCTCTGGAATTCGCTATATCAGTAGTATGTCCAGTAGGGAGTAGTCGGTTCGGCGTCCAGACAAAGAAGCAGGACTATCCTCGATGCCAACCAACAACGGAGCAAAATCCTCCGTCCAACCGTGATTACTATTCCGTTCTCTATCTTGGCCCGGGATAGTCCAGTCACCGAGTTCTACGTCCAGTAGTAGCCAGATCCCGATCATCGCTGCGGTTGTCGCGGGTTGAGGGCGTGGACACTGCGCCATTATCGCTAATGCAGGAAATACATAATGCAGAGCTCCATATTACCCCACTATCCTACATCATCCATACTACTACAGGCTGCCTTGAACTTACTTCTCGAGGCATTTTCGCTGCTCCGAGGCATTTCTGCGTTATTCTATGGAGTACTCTGTAGCCCCAGGGTGTTCTATGGTCCAGATAGATTTGACGATGAAACCAGTCAGCCTGCTCTACGTGGGATGGTCCTAAGAAAGACGCAAAGGAGACAACCCTTGCTCAGGTGCCTGAGCTCAAGCTCCAGCTGACTCCGCAGCAGATCTCCTCACCAATGGATGTTCGTCAGATGCCGAGCAGATAACCAAGATGGCGTACTCTGTAGGACAAGCGCAGGTATATGGGGCGGTGTTAATGCTTTCCCGGTTCTTGAATGGCCCAGGCTTTCAGAGGTAAAGAGCTCGGACAGCAATCGGGTACCGTTTGCTATAATCTGAATAGGTAATAGATACCCTCTTACTGCTAGTCTCATTCCTTCGTTGGCTCTAAGTTCTGGGATGGAGCTACGTATGAGACAAAGAGTACACTCCTTACGGAGTAGTTCTTGTTATGGCGTACTGTCGAAGTATATCCTCTTCTAGAAGGCCGGACGAGATAGACAATACTAATCATGGGGTTCAGCAGCATTCATTACTCCGTATGAATGGGAAGATGCACGTCACATTCATCTACTTACTACGGAGTACTCCGTACCTACTTCAACCCCCACACCCGTCCACTCTGTGCTAACCCCCTCACTACTCCGTCCATCCAACTTGGAAACAAAAGCAAAAAACCGTTAAATTTCAGCATGACTTGATCATCATTGGGGCCCCCGTCCACTCTCTAGGAAGAAAACAAATCGGAGGAAGACTGGCTCTGGGATTTGATTGGGGGATGGCTTGGCCGCCAACGCACTCCATCCACTCATCGGGACAGGGCCACCATCCACAGTTCAACACTGTAGCTCCAGAGTCTAGTCCCCGCTATCAGGCAATGAGATCAGTGAGCAGCTGCGTAACTCTGCATGCACTCGGGGCGTGGGCGACGCTCCTCCACCCAAGTCGTACCCAGAAGTAAGACCATGGAATCACGGGTCTTCGGCCTTCAGGCTAATGAGGGGAAACTCCGTGGAAGAAGAGATCCAAGGTGAGTAAGGTAGTATCAGGCTGGAGAGAATCCCAGGTATATAAAGGGGCCCCCTGTCCCTGTCCCCAGGGTTCTCTTTTTCATCCTCTATCAGTCCATCTCGTCTACCAAACAATCAAAGCTACTACTATACAACCTTCGGTTCTATTCCCAAAACCAACCCCAACAATCAACATGTCTCCCTGCAACTGCAACTGCTGCTCCGGCGACTGCAACTCCTGCTCTTGCAGCTCTTGCAAGGTATGTCCTGAACATCTTATCTATCAAACATTCTTGCCCTGGAGAACTATACTGACTGACACCACCAGCACTAAACTCGACTCTCACGAGCGAGCATCCCTCCCGTCAATCAATACCTCGATGTCGATATACACTACCCGTCGGTGACAATGGCGCTTTGCTTTTGAGTTGCCTTCTGGCCGAAGGAGAGGATGAGGGTTTGCTGGATATAGCTGGTTTTGCTTCTGGCTTTGTCTTTTATGAGTTTAGTAAATGAATACATGATATATACGTACCTTGTTATTCTGATATAAAAATATCTAATAAACACCGTAAAGTTGGCGATTCCTGTGTCAGCGCAAAGGGAAAAGGCTCGAAAGTATACTCCAACGCTATGAAATCATCTAATTGTCTGTACATCTATCACAGCTCATCCTTAGCTCGAGGAGCTACATTGCCAGGCTCCTCTCCACCAACACAAACAGCCGGAGTAGTAACATGCATGGAATACACACACTTCTCATCCTCAGCGACCTTTAGGATCTCGTTATCCTCACCACACTCCAAAATGACAGTCGTCGAGCGAGCCGGTCCATTCCAGCAGCCCTGACCATTCTTATACTCCAACGAGGTCTTTTGGACCTGGATGATCTCGCCCGCTTCATTGAGCTCGTCGACACTGACGGAGCTGATGCGTTCAAATTTACCCATCCGCGAGGCGGAGCCGCCTTTCTTAGGGATTTGCTTGGTTTGGTCCAGGAAGCAGTGTTCGTAGGTGTATTCGCCGGCGTCTTTCTGAATACAGACGCCCTTGAGGGCACGGAAGATTGAGGCAACGCCGTAGTCGGTCTCCAGGTCTTCTTGTTGTTTCTTGAGCTGCTTGTTTAAGTCCTTGATGTCTTTCTCTGCTGCGTCGACGGCGTCGCGGGCTTGCTTTACGGCCTTGGACTCATCCGCGGAGGACTTGTCTTTTGGTGGAATAATGCCGCTGCTTTCGAGGAAACTTGTAAGGCTGCTAAGCTTGTCTTCCAGGAATTTGACGAGTGATGGGGGTAGGTAGGCGGCGAGTTTGTAGACTGTTTTTGTTAGTCCAAGCTACACTTGTTGGGGAGGTGACATACTAGCATCGGGTTCCTCATCACCCTCATTCTCCCAGTGCTCCCAGTTAATACCTGATTCCTCACTGTCTGGCTTAGCAATGGCCTCCCAGTCGCGATCCCGCGCGGCATTGAGGATAGTCTCCACAGTGCCTCGAGCAGCATAGTCTTCCCAGCCACGCACAGCGCGTTTGACTCCCTCGTCGTTGAAGTTAGGGTTGTACTCGACCTTGAACTTAGACAAGATATCTTCCAGCTCTTGCACGCGGCCCCGGATCTCGTCCTTCTCCTTGCGTACCTCATCCAGGGCATTTCTGAGTTCGTCCACTCGACCTTTGGCCAATCCAGCCAGCACATTGACCTTGCCCGTCTTCTTGCCTTTAACAACCTTACTTTCATCCCTCTTCTTCGCCTCCTCAAGTTCGGCTTCTAGACCCCTCAGCTTAACCTCTTTACCCTCAATCTCGACCTTTGACGCGGCAATCTTGTCCTCAATTTCCTTCTGCTGCCTTCCCGCATCCACCAGCAAGTCCCTCTTCTTCTTCAAAGCGGCCGTCATAGACTTCTGCCTCTTCTCCTCCTTCTTGCGCCACTCCTTCCCAATCTCCTTACATTTGTCCTCGCACTTCGTCCCACCCACTCGGGCCCACTCATCGCTCCCGTCACAGCAAAGCTCGTAATCACAGATCCCATCATTGATCCGCTGGAACGGAACATACCCTGGTTTGTGGCCCTTGTTCTTGCAGTAGAAGCCCGGCAGAGCCAGCTTGAGTCCGTCGCTGCTATGGCCTGGGAGATGGGCGACATTCAACGGCGAGTTTCCAGATAGGTGAGCGCAGGCGGCGGTCCCCGGTTCATCACTGCCATCGGGACAATCGCAAAAATCGTCGTTTACGGCTGAAAAGGGGATTTGGACTGCGGGGTGGGATATGCATGAGAAGGTTGTGGTGTCCTTGTAGAATTTGGCGACTGCACGGATTAGTCTTAGCTCTTGATCGACACTCTGAAACCTCAAGCATTCAATTAGAAGCTGTAGCTATGAGAAAACTCACACTCTGGTCCAAGTCCGCGGGGTCGAGTAGATTCCTCTTTAGCAGCAATCAGCGTCGAGCATGCCGCTAAGCTCACAAAGAAGAGCGATTTCTGAGAGAGAATCATCTTCAATACATTGGTCTTGGTCAATGTTAGGTAAAACAATGCCAGAAAAGGTGCAGGACACTCTCCACTAGCAATGGAGATTCGGAGATGCTCGACAGCCCTAGCTATGTTCTGGCCAGCTGTTGACAGCTGGAGTTGGAGGACAATCTGGGGATCGGGGAACTATGCGCTTAGTCAGCCCTCGTCATTGTCCCGCGGCTTAACCTTTAAGGCTGTGGCAACCATAGCTTGAGAAAGTAGAAAGTTACAATTCTACAACTACAACCAAATATATTGGCAACATGGGTAATGATGGTGGAAGGTAAGCGCAAAGTCTCTCCTATGCGCAAAAGAGCCGATTCTAATATGAGTACTTCGTATAGTATTCCCACCCGCCGCGAACTCGTCCGCGAAGCCGCCCGCAACCCCAGCACTGCGCAACTCAAGGAAACGCAGCGCGAGCTGCAAGAACATTTCTGGACGACCTGCCCTATCTCACACAAACCGCTTCAACGACCTGTAGTCTCCGACTCTGGCGGTAATCTGTATAACAAGGATGCGATTCTGAAATTCCTGCTGCCGGGCGAAGAAGTCGAGGGGATTAGCTCAAAGGCGGACTGCGAGGAGATTCTTGCTGGAAGAGTGAAAGGGCTGCGGGATGTTGTTGAGTTGAAGTTTGAGATTGATACGGAGCGCGAGGGCCAGCAGGGTCGTAATGGGAACGGCGATAAGAAAGAGGGCTGGATCTGTCCTGTCACGGCAAAGCAACTGGGTCCGAATGTCAAGGCGGTTTACCTTGTACCGTGCGGGCATGTGTTCTCTGAAGAGGCGGTTCGGCAGTTGAAGGGGGAGAAATGCTTGCAGGTATGTTGGCTTCCATCATGCTACACTCTAAATTTGGTGCTAATGATATGTGCAGTGCGACGAACAGTATACAGCAGAAAACGTCATTCCTATTCTCCCGACAAAGGAAGACGACAAGAAGAACCTCATCTCCAGATCCCAGCGACTAGCAGAACAAGGTCTTACGCATTCACTGAAAAAGGCGCCGGGCTCAAAGAAGCGCAAGAATAAGGGTACTGGCGACGAGACCAAGGCCGTCAACGGAGACTCAGCCAAACCTAAAGATACATCTGCAGCAGCAACAAGCCGAAGCAATACTTCGACCCCGACCCCGACCGCGCCGAATGGAATCAAGAATGCTGCAACGGCAATGCTGACCGCGCGAGTTTTGGAAGAGGAGAATGAAAAGAAAAAACGGCGGAAATTGATGGGTGCAAGCGACAATATCAGCAGCCTCTTCACGAAAGAAAATAAGGACGGGAAATACAAGAATACGGATTTCATGACGAGGGGTTACTCGATGCCTGCTACGAGAAAATGATGTTTTTTTTTTATCAGTTGATGGCGTTAGGGCTTTGGAGCAAATAGTACGGAGTATACGGGAATGGAATCTCAAGTTGACCAGATAATTTCTTCAATAAATAGATGTACATATTTCTCAATCCAAAATCTGAAATAAAGTTGCTGCTATTGTACACAAACATAAAACATACTACAAGAAACCAAGACTCGATCAACGAATGAGTCCCCTTGCGCGGAGCTCAGCATCGATGAGCTTCTTCCGCCCAAGTTCCTGGTCCTTCATGAATGGCTTCACCTTCTTCACGGAGATCTTAACGTTGGGTAGGCTCGTAAGCTTCTCGTTTCCTACGAGGTGGTCTGCCAGCTTCTTGGGCTTCGGAGCCAGTGCCTTCTCGATGTGGTCAATGACCTGCGCGACGGTGGTCAATGATCCGATGGTAACATCAGGAAAGTAGTGGCCTGTTAGTTGGTAGAATCGCTTCAGGAACTGCAGACTGAGTTAGTACGAATTGATAAATTTAAGGGAATGAGACATACAGCGAACTTCGTCTTGGGGTCTTGCAATGACAACTCCAGGAAGCCTTTGTCCGTGACATCTTCGTATCCGAAGAAAGGAACCTTTCGAACAGGCTCGGAGTCTTCAATCTCCGCAGATTCCTCAGCCTCTTCGACTTCCTCGGCAGCCTCCTCGGCAGCCTCCTCGGCAGCCTCCTCTGCGTTGGGAGCCTTTGGATTTGTTCCGATCTGCTGGAAGATGTAAACGAGCGCCTTCTTCGTTTCCTCATCAGGATAAACCAGAGCCGAGCCCCATTGGCCCTCCCGAGACTGGACTTTGCAGTTCCGGATCAAATCGAAAACGGCTTTCTCGTGCTCGACGACTTCGCAGATGCTCTCGATTCGGCGCTTGTTCAGGGAGTGCATCAAGCAGAGTTCGACTGCGGCTTGATGGGCGGCGAGAGCCAAGTGACCAGGCTTTGTGAGACGGTGGGTAGAGAAAAAGCTACACGATTAGCATTCCATTCCAACATAATGATTTATCCAGAAGAAAAATAGCAGACGTACGGTTCGTATGCATCACTCTCAGCAGGAGCAAGATCGCTCCACTTCCCCAAATGCCCAACACGCTCAAGACCATCCCAGGTTGTCGCAGGCTCATAGTCACCAGAAGCAGCTTCATCAAGCGGATCCTCCTCAACGACCTCCTCCGCGGCGGCTTTCTGTGTCTCTGGTTCCTGCCCCGACGCTTGGCTCTTCTTGAACTTCTTCTCGAAATGTCCTTCTCCGCCGTACGGATCCTTCAAACCGGGAGGGTTATCTGTACCCCAGAGCTTTCGGCGCACCCGTTCGGTCATCGGCGTGGAGGAGTCGGAGGCATTGCGCAGAAATTGGCGGGCGACCAAGGGGCGCGGGCGCGCTTCTTGTCGGCATACTGAGCAGACATAGCGGGTTCGAGATCCCTGGAGAGGGGTAACCTCCTTCAACAACCGCAGGGAGGATCGCATGGTTGCGTTGTTGGGTCTTGTTTGTCTGCTGGCAATCTTGAAAAGTGGTTTAGAACGCCGAAAAATTGTTCACGTGATTCCGGGCTTGGCGCGTCAAGCCACCATCATGGATTCATTGATCGTTTACGGCTTAATGCATTAAAATTGATTTTATGTTATGAGGTTATGTACGAATTTGACATGAATTGCTATATACAGGTATCTGCGCTAAAATCATTACATAGCAGTTGGCTTTTACTCCCGGACAAACATACCGGCCATCCCCATGCCGGTTCCAATACACATACTCACGACACCAACCTCCTGGCCAGTGCGCTCGAGTTCCGGCAGAAGCGTGGCAAGCTGCCTAGCTCCAGTGGCACCAAGAGGGTGGCCAATGGCAATAGCACCACCCTTGGGGTTAATCTTGGCCTCTTCAATGCCCAGCTTGCGGGCACAGTAAAGAGCCTGGGAAGCAAAGGCCTCGTTCAACTCCCAGATTCCAACGTCAGAGACGTTCACATCAAGCATCTGAAGGAGCTTGGGGATGGCAACTGCGGGACCGACACCCATCTCATCAGGAGCGCATCCGGCGACGGCAGTGCCGACCCAGCGGGCCTTGATAGACGAAGTCAGGCCAAGTTCCGTAGCGGTTGATCGGCGCATCAGCAGAGTTGCGGCTGCACCGTCGCTAACCTGAGAGCTGTTTCCAGCTGTGCTAGAACCCGTCGCGGAGAACGCCGGCTTCAAAGAGGCCATCTTCTCGACAGAAATGTTGGCGCGAATACCATCATCCTTGCTAACAGTAATCTCATTGGGGGCAGCATCGGGGTGCTCCGCATCATAGGAAACAGTCTTGACAGGAACAATTTCCGAGTCAAATAATCCAGCGTTTTGCGCCGCGGCTGCCTTCAAGTGAGAGTTGGCAGCGAATGCATCCTGGTCTGCCCTGGTGACACCGTACCGAGACGCAACGTTCTCAGAGGTAATTCCCATGGGCATGATGCAGTCTCTGGAGTCCTTCGAAGGAGAATCCTTGAGCTCAGGCCATAAGACGGTCGGGATGGCGCGAGAACCATAGTTGCGGGTCATGGACTCCATTCCACCACCGACACCAACATTGAGAGCACCCGCTCGGATAGAGTTTCCAATAGTCGAAATTGCAGCCAGACCAGACGAACATTGTCGGTTGATTGTGTGGAAGGGGACGCTGTGAGGGAAGCCGGCATGTATCTGGGCCATACGGCCTGCCTTCGCGCCACCGAGTTCTTGAAGCACTGAACCGATGCAAACATCCTCGATCAAGGCAGGATCAAGGTTGGGGTTGGCCTCCAATGTCGCTTTCAGTACGTGAGCAAGGAGCTCCTCCGGATAAGCATCCTTGAAGCCGCCCTTCTTCGCACGGGTGACGGGAGTACGGAGAGACGAGAGGATAACAATATCCGATGGCGACTTCTGGAGGACCTGGCGAAGGCCCCGAGGAACGGGAGAGGCCATTGCAACCGGACGAGTATGACTGAATGAAATCTAGCTTTTGTCTTCAACGGTCAGAAATCCTGTCGCATATATAAATAAGGCTAAGAATCTGGTACTCACAAAAGGGTTATCCGAAGCTTCCAGCGCTTATAAGACAAACGCTTGCTGGGGATTGAGGAGTTCGGAAGAAGTTATATCTAAATTCGAGCTCTGGATCCATTCTTAAAAAGCCAGAGCCAACCCCAAATGGAATTGCCATCAAAGTGCCGGCAATGAAGAACGGCTAAGGGCTCTGCCGCCGAAAGATTGGGGAGATGTGGGGAAGCCTACTCCGTACAGTCGGTTTTTAAACCGGCAACCCGTATCGGAAGCAGTAGTCATCCGAATTTAGAATTGCCTTGACTGTGATGTGACACTGTCCCTTCTCTCGTAGATTTCCCATCGAAAACTAATTAAGACACTGTCACAGTGACGGCTACTGCGAATCTCGCGTTCGTGATCCGCTAGTTATCCGATATGTACCGGATTATATCAGCTCCTTCGGAAATAATTCGGAAGACGTCGGGTTTCTGAACTACATCGACTTTGGAGTAGAATGTACAAATACTCCGTAGACAAGGGTCTGACATTGATAAAAGCAGAATCTGGTTATTCTGGGTAACTCCCAGCACCCCATCCTGCATGGTTCATTTCATTAAAGATGTTCTCGTTTCCATCAAGAAAGTCCTCAGTCCCCGAACTCCTGGTATCCATGAAAATAACATATACAGTAGTGAATTAGAAAATGTCCCAAATAACGCCATGCATCCAGAACATCGCTCGTAAAAATGCTGAACTAAGAGCCCAAAGGATATGTCGCCAAGTGGAAACGAAAGATGGAACAACAAACGCATCAGGAGGCAATGATATGGCTGTAGTGTCCAGGTACTTTCCTTCGACACTTATCACAATCGGCGCGATAGCCCATAGAGAAGCCGAGCTTCTTGTAAGGCTTGATAGACGACGTTGGCCCCATATTTGTCCGACCCGGGAGGTCTAAAGATGATAACCTTTGCCGTACATCAGCAGCCTCAGCTTCCATAGCTGATGAACTTCCTGAGCCAGTTGCTGAATTCGAATCCGGAGGAGAGACTTCGTCTACCATTTCAGCGTCGTCTGATGTGTCTTTGGTTCCTGTTATGCTATCGCCGTTGTCGCTCACTGGGCTCGGTAGACGTGGGCAGCGCCACCACAAGGCATTTCCAGGCAGCTCACCAGGCATGCCAGGCGAGTTATTAACCTCAGCCGCCGTTTCCAGGAGACTTGGCTCTTGAAGACTGGTCTTTAGCGTCGCACCGTAACGAGCACTGGGCGACTGGTGGCTTATAATGTCTGCACGCGTCAAGCCCGAACCCTCCGAGACATCCACGTCCATCGGAGTATCGCAGTCAGCTCCAAAGTCATGCATACCGTCTAGGCACTGCTGGTCCCCTGGGGTCGGCATTGGGAACGCCAGCTTGTTGTATGGATTCTCATCGTTGGGGGATTCGATTGGAGTTAGCGCGGATGGCGTGCATGCCGAAAAGCAGTTTTGTTGGTTCGCATCAAGGATATCGATGCGCTGACCGGGAGTGCGTGGGCTGCGCAAGGGTAGGGAACGATGTTTCTATTGAGATAGTTGTTAGAAAGGCGACACTAGTAGCTCGGCAACGACGCGAACCTTCTTTTCCCGGACAAATTCTTCGCTATAGGCCGGAAGCTCCTCGTAATCCCTCTGACGCTTTGAGGGGTTCCGAAACATGGCCCCAAAAAGCTCTTGGTGCCGGACTAAATAAAGGTTGTTGAGAAGTTGTGGTTTTGGTTGTGTAGTTGGAGGGTGAGAGTGGTCTGGGACTCGGCGGAGATAAGATCAGTGGAGCCTCAGAGCCGCAATCAAGGACTTAGGAGTTGTGAACTGTCAAATCATATATGGATGATATTAATTAATGTCAATGTCAATCGCATCATGGCATCATGGCATAATTGTGACCTGGATGAGGCTTAGGTTTCGAGCGGTCTAGCTCTCTGACTCCATAAGGCAACCACGCAGTTGCCGGGGCGCTCTTTGTATACCTTGTCGGCCCGTATTTATCACTAGTTTCAATCCAACGACTTCTTGTCAATGAATGGGTTTTGAGGATGTGCGACCGTTTAATGACTGGGAGGTTATTGCTCTGCATCGGATGTTATCAAGAATGACAGTGTTCTGTGCTGAGCTTGGTGCCACATACCTCAGGCTGGAGACTCTAGCTCCATACTCGATGATGTCAACGAAATGAACTGCGATCAGATCAATGCCTTGTTCGTCGCTCACTGTGCAGTTTGCTCTCACGTATCAACATAATGACCCTGAAATCCGGGTTCGCTGTGGTTACTCCAGCCTCGCGAGGATTGGGCTATGCTTTCGCGCAGCAATTGTTGGCTCACACGAACCTGCCAGTCATAGCGACTGCACGGACAGACTGCGATGGAGTGCGCAATCGCTTACTGGATGGACTAGGCCATGGACTATCAACTGCAGAGAAGAGACTAAATGTTCTCAAAGTCGATGTGACCGGTTTATTCTTCCATTTCGGTAACCTAATATGTTCCTCGATCGACTGACTACTTCCAGATGAATCTACCGTGTCTGAAATGGCTTCAAGCATACGAGAACTCTACCCAGACACTTTTTTACGACTCGCCATCACGCTTCCTGGAATCCTTCATGTCGAAAAATCGCCAGCTCAGGTAGACGCCCAAAGCGCACTGGACAGTTTTAGGGTCAACGCACTAGGGCAGATGTTATTGATGAAACATCTATCACCATTTTTACCGAGTCGATCTGCACAACCTTTCGAAGAAGGCCGACAGGCTTCAGGGAACGAAGCACTTTGGAGAATTCCCTCATCGCATGCGATCTACGCGATGATGGCAGCTAGAGTCGGATCCATTTCAGACAATAGCTCAGGCGGCTGGTACTCGTACCGTGCCAGCAAGGCATCGGTTTTCCAGTTGGCAAAGACATTCGATTTACATCTACAGGCTCATAGTAAAGAGCGCGCTATGGCAATTGCTCTGCATCCAGGAACCGTCCAGACGGAGTTTACTCGCAATTATTGGAACGGGAGGGGTATGCTGCAACCTGATGAGTCTGTCACATCACTTCTGAAAGTCTTGTGTTCGATGGAAAGTGATGCAAATGGAGGAAGGGGCCGATGTTGGGACTGGAAAGGCCAGGAGGTACTGCCATAGAGATTAGTGGCATTTCGCCTTGCCTGTCCAGGTTAGCATGAAGAATGGCAGCTTTTATACTCAAGGGTGCTTTCAAGGCAGTCCTCAACCCCGAGCTTCAATGCTCTCGTGAAAGCTTCCTCAGGCCCCCTAGAAGTTTCTTTGACGATATCTCATTATTGTCGCAAGATATCTTCTAGAGCATCAAATTCTGGATATAGCTCAAAACATTCATCAACGGGCAATCATGCAAACAACCCCTCATCTTCCATCTCGACATATTTTTTGTTTCAAAGTGAAGAATCTTGTTCAAAGAGCAACTTCAGCCGTCTGGAGTTTCTTTGCTGCGAAACAATGGAGGCTGAAACAATTCCACCTTTGTTCTAAATGAGGACAGAACTATACAAAGCAAGGTCAACAGTTGCCCACGAGGCATTCGGGTGGGATATATATCGCATCTTCTATCAATATGTCACCAAGACGTCCGATTCTTACTCTAACTGCATGTCATACGGACAATTATCTTTAGTCAGTATGCGAGACCTAAAACGCGCACGTCGGCAATCCAATCATTCGCCAAAAGCCTGCCGCAGTCTGACATCTGACGCTTTACGACAACTACGGTATGAGACGCACAAATTACGCAAGTTGAAGCCGCGGCCCAGTCTGCCGCGTATTCGATTTCAATATGCTCCGTCATATCTCCGCAAATGCTCGTCCGTTCAGTTGAGGGAGATCAAGAGATTCTCTAGAAACGGTGGTCCAGACCTATCAGACATCTTCGGCGTATGTTCAGACTCTTCGCTCACTACCATGTCCACTACTCAGTATTGATTTCTGGCGTATTACAGCATCCGGCACCGCCTGGCTTTGACGCATACTCATATAATCCGACACTTTCAGATAGTAACGTCTCTGAATGTTCTGAAGGTTCCGGACAGTCCGAACAATCCGAAGAATGAAGGCGTAATAGGAGGAGCTGTGGTACGCAGCATCCAGCATCCAACATCTTGGCCTACGGCGGATCCGGGCTTTCGGAGAAGCTTCGTCGCCGACACGTGAAGGCTATCTTCGAGGCCTGACACTTCGCTTCCGGAGATAAGACATTGCCTTGCTTCATCCTCAAGCTCGAAAGTCTGATGACATTTTGCCTGAGCTCGTGGCATCATCTGTTGCTCCGCCTCACTGGATCAGCGCTACCCTACAGGACTTGCATGTAGCTGATTCAACCTACCCTACTTGTCATAGACATGATCTCATCTCGATTCCCATCTCGGTACTTGGAGATGTTGGGTGCTGATGGCTGCCACAGATATGCCGGAACATTGGACAATATCTGTACGAGGTATACTTCTTGTTTAGTTTAAGATTAAGCTGAAACTAGTAGCAAATAAAACACTACTGTCCTCCACTGCTGATTGATGCAACATACAGTTATTGTAGGTGCTGTAGACATACACTCGTTTTTAGGGCTACCGTCAGTGCACACGCTATAATTAGTAATGCCCGACTTGTCAGAGGCCCAAAGCAATGTCAAAAGGCGGCCGATCAGACGGGCACAACGTGTTTCCACCAATACAGTACTGAAGCTCGTGGCAGCAGGACTGGCCAATTTTCGACGCTGTGTCACTGTGTGAGGAAGCCCCACCCGATATGCATTTTTTGGGTCACCGATTTCGCTCTCTCTTCTAAGCGGAGGGGTCCAGCCATATTCTTCTTCTTTCCACAACACCAAGCTTCTGTATCTTCTCCTTTGCTGCTGAGAATTGAACCTGTGCTGTGTCAATTTCTGCAGGACTCGAGTGCTTTTGCTGTCCTAGAGCTCTTCTTCTACTTTTTCTCTACATTTTTTAGCTTATACCCCACTATCCAAGAGCTTCATCACTATGCCTCTTGTCAGCGTCACCGAACACAACGAGGACACTCGCGGTAGGAATTTCAGCTCCATACTGGGCTCAGCAAGCTGATTGAGGCATCCAGTCCTGGGTTACGACCCTCTGCTCTCGCCTGAGTACATCCAGTCCGAGATCCCTTCTGTGAGTCACACGATGCACTATTGACATTGTCAAAAAGAAAGTTACACGTCCAAAAGACAAAACTAACAAGATTATAGCCTGAAAAGTCCCGCCCTACAGTCCGATCCGGCCGTGCTCAAGCCGTCGAGATCATTGAGAAGCGTGATGACCGTCTCCTCGTTATCGTCGGTCCCTGCTCCATTCACGACCCTGAAACAGCCCTCGAATATGCCGCTCGCCTCAAGGAACTCTCTGCCCGCCTCTCCTCCGACCTTTGCATTATCATGCGCGCCTACCTCGAAAAGCCCCGCACAACAGTTGGCTGGAAGGGACTGATCAACGACCCCGACATTGACGAGTCCTACAACATCAACAAGGGTCTTCGCGTGTCCCGCAAGCTCTACGCAGACCTCACGGGCATGGGCATGCCCATTGCCAGCGAAATGCTCGACACCATCTCTCCTCAGTACATGGCCGATCTGATTTCCCTCGGCGCCATTGGAGCCCGTACGACCGAGTCCCAGCTCCACCGTGAGCTCGCCTCTGGTCTTTCGTTCCCCATCGGCTACAAGAACGGCACAGATGGTAACCTGACTGTTGCCATTGACGCTATTGGCGCCGCCGCTCACCCCCACCGCTTCCTTGGTGTCACCAAGCAGGGTGTCGCATCCATCACCAAGACCTCCGGCAACGAGCACGGCTTCGTGATCCTGCGCGGTGGAGCCAAGGGCACAAACTACGACCGTGAGAGCATCAAGAACGCCCGCGAGGCCCTGCAAGCCAAGAAGCAGCGCGAGATCCTCATGGTCGACTGCTCTCACGGCAACTCGAACAAGAACCACCGCAACCAGCCCCTCGTCGCAAAGGAGGTCGGCGACCAGCTCCGTGAGGGCCAGGATGCTATCATCGGTGTTATGATTGAGTCCAACATCCACGAGGGCAACCAGAAGGTTCCTGCTGAGGGTCCCTCCGGTCTCAAGAAGGGCGTCAGTATCACTGATGCCTGCATTGACTGGGAGAGCACCGTCTCTGTGTTGGAGGACCTCGCTGACGCAGTCCGTGCCAGACGTGCTGTCAAGTCAAAAGCTTGAAAAAGTACTCCGATAGATTATTTCGGGTTGTTTCCTTCTTCTCTTCCACATGTTGGCGTAATTTTGATTAGATACCAGAGCCATAGTGTTTAGCTGTATTTAGGTTCTGATACCGCAAACGTTTGGCTCAATGAATGACGATTGCCTCTCATATCTCTTGCAATGGATCAATGCACTCAATAATGTCAAAAAAAGTGAATCAGTCACTAAATTAAAATAATCAAAGACATTCTCATAGAAACAGCCTATGAGAAAAGACAGCCCACCTTAGGCGGTGAAGAAGCACACAGCCGAAGCGGAGAAAAGAATGCCAAGATTTCATACACCCAGTTTTTTTCCTCGACCGACTCGCGACTCTTGCGAAGCGCTGGAAGACCCGACCAGACCAGATCCCCTTCTTGCCCAGACCCGGTCCAGAAGGAAGTTGTTGCTCGTCGACTGAGGAAGAATAGGAAAAAAGAGCGGAATGGCTGATATCGAGGTATGATACGCAGACTTGAAACCAAAGATTAAAATCTTTGGCGCCGCTACTTTTTGAGAAGCAATCAGGTTGACGAGCTTTTTTTTTCTTCATTCAGGAACGGCTGCGAAGCCATGCACAGGCCTTTAATGGGTTACTTTCATTGATTCCTGCGAAGGTGTACTATGGAGAAGATAATAGTGTACGTCTTGACCTAAAATCTTTTCTTGCCGCGAAGCCGTTCCATACCTCTGCGATGCCCTGCGTTCCTACTTCCTTATTCCCCTTGCGCTATCCATCATCATTCAGTTCTGTTTAGATATTGATTGGATACTGGATAGGATCAATGGCAACGAAAAAAGCAAACGAAAGAACAGGCCCGTGAAGCCAAGCGGGCGAAACTCGACCCGGAGTCTGCCAAAACCGCCAAGGACGTTATGGACGAGAAGGCACGGAAAAGAAAGCGGGGTGAGGACGAACAGGACGACGATGAAAACTCGGCGGAATCGTCTGATGACGGCGAACTGGGCTCAGAGATGCCTAAGGAGGGACTGAACAGAGGGGATGCAGCGATGAAGAAACAGAAACAGGCCGAGACCTCTACTAAGTCCGAGGACGCTACTGCAAAGGCTGAAGCTGCAGAGGCTCGCAGGAAATTGAAGGAAGAGAAAAAGGCACAGAAGAAACAGAACCAAAAGGAGAAAAAGGCCGCCAAAGACGCCGCCAAAAAGGCAAAGCTAGAAGATAAGCGGGCTGAGGAGGCCAAGCAAGCTGCTGCATCAAAGACCGCCAGTAAAAAGAATGATGAGCAAAGTCAACCTACAGCCGAAGAATCCGATGAAGAGGATGACGACGAGGAACACCCCGCTGCCGAAGAAGGCCTTTCTCTTGAATTCAACGAAGACAACTCCACATCGTCCGCCCCGAATTCCCCAGAATTTGATACATCAAACCCGCAATCAGGCAGCTCTTCAATATCATCCATCGTCCCCCCTTCCGCCCCCACAGATGAAAAGACTTCATCGTCCGAACCCAAACCCCTCAAATCCACACCCGAAGAGCTGAAGCAACGACTACAAAAACGTCTTGACGAGCTGCGCGCTGCGCGACAAGCAGACGGCCTCAACGGCAAGCCGGCGCGGAATCGCCAAGAACTCATCGAGGCTCGTCGCCAAAAGGCCGAGCAGCGCAAGACACACAAGAAGCTTCTCCGCCAAAAGGCCAAAGAAGAGGAACAACGAGCCAAAGATGATGCTATGACGCGGCGATTCTCCCCAGGCGGCTCCGGCTCCCTCCTCGCATCGCCTCGGTCCCCTGCAGACTCAGTCGGCTCCGGAAGCTATGCCTTCGGCCGCGTCGTCTTCGCCGACGGCCAAATCGCCGACCCGTCCCTTTCCAATGTCCGCGAGAAGCCCAAGAGCAGCGGCCCGCGCGATGCCGCGGCAGCACTCAAAATCGCTGAGGCCAAGCAAGCGCGCCTCGCAGGTCTCGACGAGGAAAAGCGCGCTGACATTGAAGAGAAAGACATGTGGCTGAATGCCAAGAAGCGTGCGCACGGCGAGCGAATCCGCGACGACACCTCGCTGCTCAAGAAAGCGCTCAAGCGCAAGGAGTCTGCAAAGAAGCGCTCTGAGCGCGAGTGGAAGGACCGCCTAGACACCGTCAAGCGGGACAAGCATAACAAGCAGCAGAAGCGCGAGGATAACCTCCGCAAGCGCCGCGAGGACAAGGGCAAGTCTGGCGGCGGCAAGAAGGGTGCTGCTGCTGGTGGCAAAGGCAAACCGCGGCCTGGATTTGAGGGTAGTTTCAAGGCCAAGGTAGGAGGGGGTAAAAAGAAATGAATGGAGTGAATCTAGAATTTTGTTGAGGGGCCCAGAATATGTTGTATCTAATGATGAATGTGTATACCTTTATCCGATGACTTGAGGGAGATGAACAGCTCGGTGCCCTGATATCAAAATCAACAAAAGTCAATGGGCTCTGAAGACGGTGTTTGGGTTTGTTACTTTTACGGGGGTTCTTGTTTGTGCACATATGCATTGGTAGCGACTTGTTAATACAATAAAGGAGTTTTTGTGAGCTTGTTCTTAGAGTTGATAAAGTATTATGCCTCAGTGTACTCCGTATAGTCAAAATTTTCGAGTTTTTGAATTTCGAAAATCAAGAACAAAGGAAATAGCTCAATTGATCCCTAACAATATAGAAACACAAATCTCTTCTAACATCACAGACACAGAAAAGACAGAGCGGAACCTAGGCATCGGTATTGGATGCCCTACGGACCGTCAAGTACATCGGAGTAAAGGAGGAGTGTTCGCAGCGGAGTGGGTTATGTACAAAGTGGGAATGAAATGGAAATCTTTGGATGCCGCAGAACATCCTGGTAATCATTTGGTGGAAAAGAACAGGCTTTTTCTTGACCAAGCTGTCTTCTTGATGTCATCTACGAAGACACAAATTGGTTTATCGGTAGGGAGCATCGGCTCTGGCAGCAGCAGCAATTTCGGGCTCCCACTTGTCACCGTTGGCGAGGAGCTTCTCCTTGTTATACAGCAGCTCTTCACGGGTCTCGGTGGAGTATTCTGCGTTGGCAGCTGGACAGATGTCAGTACAGTTCAACAATGATTAGAGATGATAATGGCCGTCGTCACATACTCTCAACAATAGCATCAACTGGACAACTCTCCTGGCAGTAGCCGCAGTAAATGCACTTGGTCATATCAATGTCATATCGGGTCGTCCGGCGACTTCCGTCCACACGCTCTTCAGCTTCGATAGTGATGGCCTGGGCAGGGCAGATGGCTTCACAGAGCTTGCAAGCAATGCAGCGCTCCTCGCCAGTAGGGTAGCGTCGTAGGGCGTGTTCGCCACGGAATCGAGGAGAAATGGGCCCTTTCTCGAAGGGGTAGAAGATGGTGTAACTGCAAGTCGCGTTAGATATCAGAGGATATGCCTAGCGATATTGGCATGATAAAGGACATTGAAAACATCGCAACTTGTCTTGCAACCGCATTCCATATCCAATATCACTTGCGAGGAGACTTACGGTGGTCGGAAGAACTGCTCCAAAACGACGTACATCCCCCGGAAGATTTCCGCCATGAGGAAGTACTTGCCAGCCTTATCCAAAGCGGATTCAGAGCTCTGATCCCATCGCTTGGGAGGAGGGATACGGAAGCCCGCCGGAGGAGGTCCAGCCGGGGTGGCTGCCCGGCTCACCGAGGAAGAGAAGTTTGCGGTCGGAACGAAAGTGGACGAGGACATGACGGAGGGCATAGGCCGTCGGTAGGCGAGTAGCCTGGCCGCAGATCTGGAGGTAGCCATCGCGGGATGGGTTGTCGACACAAGGACGGAGAGGAGAGTGGAGGGGATGTCAATTGGTGCGAGGGGACGAACTGGAGCAGCTGGAGGTGTTGTTAGTTGAAAGCGGTTTTGCAGCGGCTTAGGTCATTGCTTTCTGCCGCGTTGTGATTGGCTGGTGCAAGGGAATTTGCTTTCCCCGAAGCCGCAACGCCAAATTCAAGTTCATCTCTCCAGCGATCAGACAAGCTCCCCATCACTTCCTTAGCCGTCCTATTCTCCATTCTTCGTCGAGGTACCTCAATCTTGTTTGTCTATGGCTGTCGCTCGCTTCTAACTTAGTTTAGGTCTTTCCACCACGCACTCACTCTCTACCGTCATCATGTTCCGTTCCGCTGTTGTCCGTTCATTGAGGGCCTCTGTGCCTCGCGCTGTCAGGCCCCAGGCTGCTTTCCAGATCCGTAGCTCTCCCGTGGCTCGTCCTGCTCAGATCGCTGCTCGCTTTGCGATCCAGCCTGTCCGTCTCTACTCCGCCCCTGCCGGTCTTGCCAAGGACGAGGTCGAGGGCCGGATAGTCAACCTTCTCAAGAACTTCGACAAGGTAGGCGACCATTGAATAGAGATTGATTTGCATGGTATATATGAAGATATTTTGCTGACGTTAATTTTGCTACAGGTCAACGATGCTAGCAAGGTGCGTCGCTACCGATATTAACCGACGGTCGAAATATATGCGTTCTAACGAGATTAAACAGATCAACGGCGTTTCTCACTTCTCAAACGACCTCGGACTTGACAGCTTGGACACCGTTGAGGTTGTGATGGCCATTGAGGAGGTATGATATAGGCGACGCCGTTCGTGTGACACGCATTGATATTGACTTTTGTCACAGGAATTCAGCATTGAGATCCCCGACAAGGAGGCCGACACCATCCACAGCGGTAAGATTCAATGAATGATAATGTTTGGTGCTTCATGTACTGATATTCTCGTCCTACAGTTGACAAGGCTGTTGAGTATATCCTTGCTCAGCCCGATGGTAAGTGCATCGATCTCTATTCTAGAATGCCCGCAGCTAATTGTTTCTAGCCCACTAAACACTTAATTAATGCGAGGATTGAGATGGTCGAGGGCTAGATAGAAAACAATGGGGTTGTCTAGCGTGCATCTATGCAGGACTCTTTAGACTCGGGATCTGTGTAATATGGCGCTAATTGTATGCTGATACATGCCGGTGCTTTCGCCTTCCTATATCGTGTATATCACTTTCAATGCAGTTTTGATTGATTTGGATTTCCAAAGAGTGTTGCTGGAGTTTGTGATGTCGGTCGGACCGATGGCGCTATACAAGTTATCGCGACCTGCTCCGTATGACATCTGACTAACGACCAGGAGGCTTCTTTCAGACAAAAAAAAACACAAGTAAATAAGACCAAATGGAGATGAATTTGATTGTGCCGTCGCTTTCGTCACCGCGGACACTAAGAAACGCGCGTTAGAGCCAGATAGCCTTACACCGGCTGCCGAGCCTCGTTCTTAGCACAAGAGCTGGCGCTGCTCCAAAAGAATCTGTACGGCTTACTGGACTGTTTTTGGCTTCTTCTTTATTCCCTTTGGTGGGATACTGAATTTCAGAACGATCGCGAGTCCGCGAATAATCTCCTCTAGTTGGATCTGCTGGTTAAATTGAACTGCTCAATCTCGGGCGGATCTTTTTTGTCTCCTTCTCCCTCCTCGTCTGCTCACCAACCCTTTCCTCGCAAACCCACCCCTTCCCATCGCCGCCTGGAATTAGCTTCCTGCCCAAACGCAAACGGTATCAATCGGTTCTACAGATCGGGAAATAAGCTAGCGGCATCGGCATCACTGGGCGCACGCTTCAGCTCGACCTCCTCCCGCAACCTCACCTCCTTCAGCACCCCGCCCTCGATCCATACCGCCGGACAGAATGGCCTCAGCCGGGGGCTTGACTCGCCGGAGAGGTGGCGGTCGAGCCACGGGCCCAGAGGAACAGGATGACAGTCGAGTCTCCTCGCCTGTCTCCCGGAACGGCTCCGCGATGGATAACCGCATCCCCGAGACGTCATACACAAACTCCGAGAACGGGCACAAGATCGCCTTTGACCCGCGAGATATCAGTGAGACAGAGGAGCGGAGTAAGCAGCCGAAGCTTACGCTTATGGAAGAGGTGCTTCTGCTCGGGTTGAAAGACAAACAGGTTGGTTTGACTCCTCTCAAGCGGAGTTCTGCCTTTGCGATCGGATCATCGCTGACAGGTTTATGAATTTCCACAGGGCTATTTGTCTTTTTGGAATGAGAACATTTCTTATGCTTTACGAGGATGCATCGTCATTGAGCTGGCTCTCCGCGGCCGGGTTGCCATGCAGAAAGACTCCTCTCGACGGAGGTTCCCCTTGGCTGATCGGGTTATTGAAGTTATTGACGACACATTGACGGGCGAGGTCTTGCTGGACGAGGCATTGAAGATGATGAAGTCGAGTGAGAAGATGAGCGTAAACTCCTGGATCGACCTAATGAGCGGTATGTTGAGAACTCCTTTCCCATTTATGAACAGTGCGTTGATACCATGCGCGGCAACAACAGGCGAGACATGGAACTTGATGAAAATCGGATACCAACTGAAACAAGTGCGCGAACGTCTTGCCAAGGGTCTGGTGGACAAGGGCATCCTGCGGACCGAGAAGCGAAACTTCCTCCTCTTCGACATGGCCACTCACCCCGTTGCCGACGGCGGTGCCAAGGAAGACCTCAACCGCCGAGTACGCAACGTCTGCAGCAGCCGTACAGTAATCCTCCCAGCCAACCAGTGGCTCCCTGAAGACATCGAATTCCGCTACCTGCGAACCATCACAATGGTGTGCGCCGCGTACGCAGCAAACGTGTTGGAGAATGCGCTGGTTACAATGAGCCATGAAGCTCGGGAGCGGGCATTTGCACAGGTGGACGAACTATTAGCCGAGTATTCCCAGTGGCCATTTGCGCGACGCCCTGGCGGCTCCCAATCCATCGGGGCCAACCTTGCCCAAGCCATCAATGACGAAGTAAACAAAGGCACAGACAAGGAGGTTCAACTCGAGGTACTTCCCCATCAGCCACTTTACCCCGGTGAAGTCCACTAACAATCAATGCTAGGTTGTCGCCGCTTGTCTAAGCGTGTTCACCAGACTTGATTCTCTGCTCTAAGCTCGAGCTCACGGCGTAACCTGTACTTCTTCTATTCTAATCATTTTTCGACTTTCCTCCATCATCTCATCTGCTGCCAATTATCCTATTCTCTCCGTTCATATTCTTGTCCTTAAGCCACCGTTACCATTACAATCACATCACATTCATGAAACATTGTCTGAGCATTTGTCTTTATCAGTCTCTACTACGGCCTCCTGGAAAAAGAAGACTGCCCATTGTTTCAGATGTTAGTCGGCGTATAAGGTTGGGGTAGGTTGATTGGCTTTCATTGTCATCTCAAATCAAGTCAAGTCAAACAAGACAAGACAAGACAAGTGTTGTTTTCATCATATGAGACTCCTTATAGCGAGAGCGAGTATTGACAATGTATTACTTCGATATTTATTTTTCTTTCTTTGTTGTTGTTTTTCTGTTTTGGGGGGTTTGTTTTGTCTTATATGTCTTCTGATGCATGTGGTAGGGAAATATGATGCGTATCATCAGATGAACTTGAAGTACGACAGTCGACAGACAGTCATTCAGTATTTACGCCCGGACAGTTCTAAGTAGGGCATCATTGAGTAGTATGATCCGATCCGTACATGGCTAGCGATAAATGACACACATCAATCTAAGTGAAATCAACGTTCTATGAGTCCATACGCTTGCTATAAGACGAGAAACAACACGCGGCCAAAAAAGTGTAACGCTCATAACAGCCCGTAAAATACTCATCCATTAAAGAGGGGAAAGCGGGGAAAGGAAGGAAAGGAAAGGAGAGGAAAAGAAAGACATCAAGTGTTGACCCTCAGCACAAAAACACCGCCCTTGGACTCGCCCCCAGCGGCCGCCGCATCAGACGCCAGAAATTCAGCACCATTAACTAGATCAACAACCGTCTCGACCCTCCCCCGCACGGTGTTCTTCTCGACCATATCGGCAATCAGGCCTAGTGTTTTACCATCCGGCTCGACATGCACGAACTTGGTCTGCGGCTTGCCATCGCCTTTCTTAGGCTGCACATTCAGAACAGGGTTCGTGTCGACGGCTGAGAGAACCGCACCGCCGTCCTTGACAATCACAGGATTGTTGGACTGGTGCAAAATGTCTTCGCCCGTGCAGTCCAGGACGACGTCGACGGGTCCCCATTTCTTCTTGCGGAAAACGGCATGGAGATCGAAGTCGTCTGGGACGGGATCCGGGATGAGAACGATTTCGTCAACTTCGGAAATCTGCCGTATTTGGTTCGCTGCTTCTAGAGAGGCGCAGGTTGCGCAAATCCAGGGCCTGTAGTGCTGGAAGAGGGCTTCGGAGCGGAGAAGGTGCAGGGCTTGAGTGCCGACTTCGCTGCGGTGGGCGTTTGTGATGAGCACGCGGAGGTCTTTGCGCGTGCTGCCCTTTTCTCGTCTAGGGTCGAGCCCGGCGTATTTGAAGAGGGCTTGCCAGGCAGTCAGGGCAGGCAAAGGGATGGTGGCCGCTTCAGCGGCGGAGATGTTCCGCGGTTTGCGAGCGATTTGGTCTCCCGTGGTTAGTACGTAGTCGGCTGCTGCACCGTCCTGGGTATAGTCGACTAGACCAAAGACAGTTTCGTCGACTTTGAATTCCGGTCCGCCCGGTTTGTCGTAATCTTCGCTGGGCGTGCTGATGACGGTTCCGCAAAAGTTATGGACAGGGACTTGCGGTATGGATTTGGACGGGTTGAGCTCCTTTGCCAATCTGAGCTCGTCGTGCGAGAACGCGGCGGTTTGGACTTTGATCAGGTACTGGCATGGAGAGGGCTTGGGGGTAGGAAAGTCTGTGTCGAAGACCGTTTCCGAGTCGACTCTTGGGTTTTCCAAAGAAGCGCCATCTCGAATGGCCGTGGAGGCGGGACACCAGTATAGAGCTCTCATCGTGTCTGGGACAAAGGTCTGCTCGTCCATTGTCGTGGAATCTCGTTTGGCGGGCTTCATTGTGGTGGTATGGAAACTGAATATGTCGTCACTCTCGGCAACACGCTCCGACAACTTTATTATTAGATAGGGCTGCGCAGATTAAATTGTTAAAAATGATTTGTGAGTCGTTAATGGAAATTGAGCATTGTGAGCTGCCAGAGCTGGAAACTCAATATACTGCGTAGTCGAGTTGCTGTTCGCCACGCCGAAACGTTGCGTTGACGTAACAACTTTTGGCAGTCGTTTTAGATCGCCAGCCCACATGCCACAAGTATGAGATAAAAGCACTACGTATGCATGATAGCGGGGAATGCTATGGAAAGTCTGCGTCTTTCGCTCTGACGTCGTCAAGCATACCGTATAGCTCTCTCGGATGCTCAAACACCCTCCAAATATGCTTTGGAACATGCTTGAAAGCCTCCGCGAATCTCTTCGGCGAGTTCTGCTCCTCCATATGAGGCACATCCATCACTTTTCTGATGAGAATTGCGTGAATCCATTCTGGATGTCGTCTGTAAATTTCCGCATATGCTTCGGGGTCTGTCTGAGTCGAGTCGCCGATGCAGAGCGCCCGTCGATGCGGAAACCATCTTCGGATCTTTCTGATGCGGTCCACCTTGTACTCCTTTGTATTCACGGTAAACGACTTGACCAGCTCGCTAATGTCTAACCACGACGAATCGCGAAGGACAAGCGTCCCTGGACTGAAATGGTCGCGAATGAAGCCTCGAAGGAAAGGATAAAGGTTATAAGGCGAAGCAGAGAGGTAAAACCAGGTGGGACCAAACTGCCTCTCAATGCGAGAATACAGCTGAGGCATGCCTGCGATGGGCCTCGGCTCCTCCGCGAACGTAGTACGGAGTATCCCAGTTGTGTCTGAGGTCTTGGTATATTTGATGGTATCATCAATATCGGATACAACCAGCCAGCCTTCAGGCCCGGCAAAGGTTGTTTCCATTGTTGCTTTGTCCCTGGTACCTCGGATCTGGGGCCGTACTCGGGCCCCATCTGCGATATGGCGGACACCGGTGTCCAAAATATGCGTAGCAATGCCGTTGTCTTCGGTTGGCCCTAATTGATGGATTTGAGTAGTGTGGTTCGGTAGAGGCACTTCCAGCATCATCGAGTGACCCTCAACGACGTGATACAGAAAAGGCTGTAGACGTCGTGCAATCCGACGGCGGATTTCTTTCTCCGTTCCCATTTCTCCATCGAGCCCAATGAGATCCGCGATACCTGCAACAAACTTGCTAATGTCTCGTCGGCTATCTTTCCGAAATACACAAGCCACAACTTCCACGCGCCATGGATGGAGTTCGCTGGATGTATGCGATGTTGGTAGTCGATAGGCAGTATTGTCTAGCAGCCATACTGTGTGTTGGCGGACATCGGCCACCTGCGAAGGTTGTCTCAATAGCGTGGATGAAACCATCCGAATCATGCTGGAATACCGTCTGAAAGAGTCTGTGATCCGGCTCAGCCTTTGCAAGACGGCAGGATCTTCTGTTTGGACATCGGTGGAGCTCATCTTTAAATAGGCTGGCGCTTGCCAGGCCCCTGTGGTCTCTGCCTAGAAGGATTGCTACCCCGCAGACAAATCGCGTAGAATAAATACTGAGTAAATTTGGTTGAGGTCCGAGGATTAGGCCGACTTTGACCAAATTGACGTTCCTCAAGCGTCGGTTTTATACGAACGCGCAAGGCATGGGGCGAACTGCTCAAATGATCTCTAGTTATAGATTCACAGAGAGAGCCACAAGGCAGTGATCCTCTGAGCGCCAAACACAGCCCATTTTGAGTCATCTTCCATCAACTCACGAGTCAGGTGGATCAGGGCAGACCCTGAACCTTTGTCGGGGACTCGGGGTAGACGATCGCCGCAACTGACACGAATCGCTTTGATAGGCAGATGGTGCGCATGAATGGTTCGTCTCTTGGCGTTTAGATCTGCGCGGTCAGCCTTGTGATGCTTGTGACCCTATCAGAATCACCAGTTGATTTTCGGGCGCCTGACTATCCAACATAGCCTTCAAACAGATATACAGTGTACCTGTCGCCCCAGCATCATTTTACCGAGGTTGACAAAAATCAGTTGCCTGAGCCTCTTGATCTGCAGGGTCTAAATTGATAATCTCGTCTGCATGATGTATGTCGGAAACTCGGACATTTGTGCTGCATAGATGTAGCCCTCCCGTGTCACGGGAAAACGTCCGCGGTGCCGCGCAGACGAAAGCGTTGAAGATCATCGAGTTGGACGTGAAGTGACACAGGTATTCCCGTAAAGTTCTGCCCCTGATGTAGATAATCACATTGCTCTGGTTCGCTTCTTTCCATGTCAGTGGTGATATTCGACATCAACAGCAGCCCATTCAATGATGACTCGTAGAAACGTAACTCTCAGTCTAGAGAGAACTTAGCGAGACGAAAGAGACATAGAGAGAGCAACTCGAAAGCCGCTCCAGGAATTTCCAGAAGGACCTTCAACCTCACTAGTAGACGACATCAAGAGTCACCGGTTGATGATGGAGGAAGAGTAGAAATTTGGTCCAAAAGAGGAACTATGGACGCATCACGTGAACGCGCATCTCAGTCGACGCGTCGAGATCACACGGGTCCAACCTGCACTTCAACAAGAGATTTCTTTTCAATGGGCTTATTTTATTCTTCATCGGACCAATTAGTTCAGGGTTATAATAGGGGGAAGCAGAAACACAGTTGAGTGGGACAATTTCAGAACCATGGCCAGGGCATCAAACGGGAGACTAGGGGATATTCGGGTGGTAAGCCGTGATTCAGGCCAGGTCTATACAGAGGCAGAATCCGCAGCGCCTGTTGCGCTCTCGAATGGCGCCACATGGGTTCATGAGTCGCCGTATATGCCGCTTGGCTGGGAGGAAACGAGTCCAAATGAAGCATCTCCGCTGAGACATCTAGCCATGCGAAAGCTCCTCTCAGATCAAAGGAGTCTGTCACCCTCTTTGTTCACGAATGTCCCATGGGGCATTGCTAGGGATATATGGGATATGTTGGGTAGATGGTAAGTACGTTTGTCTTTGGATGGCTAAGCTCATGGCAACAGTAAGAAACAAACTCTACATATGTGGAAACTGCTCGCAACAGTATATCCAGCTCAGTTCGCAGAGATGGAGAAGTACCGCTCCATGAAGATTGAAGGCCCGAAGCTCTCCATGCGAGATTACTTAGGGTTGACGAAGAGTGATAGCTTGAGCTGGCGAGTTGCGTTGACTCTTGCAACATCATATTCCCGGGTGCCTGAGATTGTGGGAATCTCAGAGATCAAGAATCTATGTGCACTGGATATCGCTACGCCGACGACACCAGATGTGTTGCCCGAGAATAGCGAGTTACAGCTCACGACACTGACTGACCGGATTGTTCGAGCGTGGAGCGAGTTAGCACAAACATCAGAGGCATTCAAACATCTCCGTGTTCTGATTCTAAGGCATCAAAGGCAGCTCTCAAAGGTAGCGCTCCACTATTTCAGGACCTTTCCAACGTTGCAGACAGTCATAACGTTTGATTGCCCTGGGATTGAATCCGCGGTATACGGTGGCCAGGTAAATGGCTGGATCCCAGCAGAGGAAGAGCAGTCCGCACCCGCCACGTTATACGGATTCTACGAGGCAAGCTGTAAAGCATCCATCGACAAGTCATCTATTCCCGCGGAAACCCCAATACTGGACTTTCAAATCGGCCAGATGGTGAAAGCGGCGCGTGGGCCGGTCAGCTCACCCTACGCCGCCATATACCTCGAACGCAGTGGCGACGGTGGAGTGGATACCGGACCAAGTACCAGAAAACGAAAGGACATAGCTTCAGATGGACAGCATGGTCGGAAGGGAAAGCCTGTCATGAAAACCCGTACACAAGATATTGGCGATGTGCTGAGCAGCTTTTTCTAGTATACCTTGCGTAGGCTGGGTAGGGAACTGCATGCAAGCGGGAAAGACTAGAGCACCAACCATAAACAACAAACCTTCGGGCATTGCAGTCATCGCAGTCATTCTCGAATCCTTCTCTCTGATCTGTTCTCTGACTTCACTTGTATAGATGCATAATTAATACTCAGCGGGGCTCTAATTGGCTTGTGATCCCCGCCAACCAGACACCGCCGCTTCCCCCGCAACAACCGCGTAATTGGCAATCCGCCAAAGCTTCAGCGTTCGCCATCACTTGCCAGCTGAAGAGTTGTTCGTCTTCTGATCCCAGCACTCGCTGCTGTTTATATTAAGTTAGTTTTATACAGCCTCCCGCGTCCGACCAAGACGCTGCGCTTTATCATCTTCAAAGTGGCGGAGCAAGTCTCCCCGCAATAACATCAACACAACCATGACCGAACCATCATCGCTCGACGTCCCCTCAGACACCTCCAATGGATCGAACCTAGCGTCCCCGCGCTCAAGCATCGACTCTCGCCCGCCGTCGACAGGAAGCCGCACGCCCAGACTCTCGCAAGTCTCGAACCACTCCCACCGCACCAGCTTCAGCGAGTCTCTCCGCGCGGCGCCTGGGTCCCCACGTGCTCGCCGCCAGCCCTCGCTCACGCAATCCGCGATCCAGAGCCTGATTGACAATCCGCCGGCGCCGCATAATGCCAACCCGGCGTTTGTGGGGAGGGACTGGAGAGAGATATCGATCGGGGAGCTGGTCAGCTCGGACGATTTGAAGTTTGTTGAGGTTGACACGGGGATTGAGGAAGCTACAAATGTGCGGATCTACCTATAGGTGCTTTTGGGGCTGGAGTAGGCTAATGTTGGAATAGATTCTTATCGACTCTGGAGCACCGGTGCTTTTGATTCGGGAGTCGCCTGAACACAAGACTGCTGTCGGGACGTTTGACTATAACGATTTGAATACGTATTTGTTGCTTGCAGCTGGGTTGACTCGGCCGGATGAGGAGCTGCTTCCTGCATATGAGGAGCTCGCCCGCAAGGCTCGCGATAACATCCCCATTCCCATGAGCGATGTGAAAGAGCTTGGGAGGAGGGAACCGCTGGCGAAGCTCCCGGCATCAGCCAGCGTCATGACAGCGGTCGAAACCTTCGGGGGTGGAGTACACCGCGTTGTTGTGACGGATGCGCAGCGGGACGATCAGGTTTTGGGCATCTTCAGTCAGTTCCGGCTTGTCAAGTTCCTCTGGGAGAACGGGCGATGTTTTCCAGTTCTCGACCAGCTGTATCCGCAGTCGCTGCGGGATTTGAAGATTGGGTCTCATGCTGTTATTTCAATCAAGTATGCCACCCACTTTGTTTTGAAGGCAAGCTAACGTGAGTAGTGGCGACAAGATGCTCAGTGAGGCACTGCAGTTGATGCACGTTGAGGGCATATCCTCCGTGGCAGTGATTGATAGTCACAGTAACGTGGTTGGGAATATCTCTACTACAGATGTCAAGGTATGCAGTTCTCGGTTTATATGAGTGTTGCTGACCAGACAGCTACTCACGAGAGCGTCATCGCTTCCCCTGCTCAGCAACACCTGCACGCATTTTATTTCAGTCATTCTTTCAACCCGGGGCCTCCAAGAAGGCAAAGACTCGTTTCCTGTGTTTCACGTCAACCCAGGCTCGACTCTTGCACATACCGTAGCCAAAGTGGTGGCTACCAAATCTCACCGGTGCGTTACTCAATCATTTGACTACGCAAACTAACAATCCAGGCTATGGGTAACTGATCCGCTCTCGCCCTCCTCGTCCGGGCCCCCTACTCCTTCGCACTCAATGGTGCACGTTCCGCTTGTCCCAGCAGCAAGCAGCAGCGCGCAGTCACCACCACACTCGCCGAACCCGTTAGCTCCAATCATCCAGCCGTCAATCCTGCCACCCGCTGCCACGCCATACATGCCGCAGTCACCGCTCACCCCATCGATTCCTGCATCAGCCCTACCAGGTGCTCGGCTCTCAGGACGACTAGTGGGCGTGGTTAGTCTGACGGATGTCTTGAACCTGCACGCGCGCGCAAGCGGGCTGAGTCCGGCTGATCCGGCTGAGAGCCGTAGTCGGCGCCGACGCAGCAGTAGTTCGAGTCTCAGTGTGCGCAGGAGCGGAGAGATTGGAAGGGAGTTGTTCAGTCGGTGATCAAGTTAAAAGGTACATAGATAGTTATTATTTGGACAAATCATTGATTTTCCACCACAAGACAGAAGACTTTGATGTCAAGCCAACCGTATCTCGGTAGGGCATGTGTGCCTTACTCTAGTTAACTCAATACTCAGGCCCCTCCATATCGTTACTTCAGGATCGAGTCCTGATAGCCTGACCAAGGTCAATCAAACCTAATGACGAAGCATGATTCAGTACGAGTACAAGTACGGAGTACTCCGTAGACCAGAGTAGATAACCCCGCTAGTCAAATCGTGATAAGACTCTCAGCCTCTAATATCCAACACTCAGCGTCCATCCGCCGCTGACCTAGGTTATGCAAGGCACAATCTATAGAGTAAGCGAGCAATTGACGTATGCAATAAAGTACGGAATAAAGTACGGAATAAAGTACGCAGAAAGCACGGAATAAAGCACGGAACATTCCGTCGTCGGTCGACTTCAAATCCAGAACTCGCTTAGGCGGACTGAGTATGGCGTTACGGCGTAAGGCAAAAAGGCCCTAGGCTCCAACTAAGTAATTACCCCATTTAGGCAAGCAGTTCCAACCAACCAGTGCAGCGGTAAGGTTAAGCCTGTTATCGTCGCAAGTCAAGGCACGCCAGGTTGCGATTCCATGGATCTGGATTAAGCTAGTACATTCTTGGCGGAAATGCCTATATAATTGCCCGAAACGGCTAGCGTGGGGGTGTAAGGCTCGATCGGTGATCGACAGCTTCCAGCTTGCAATAGAGAGAGAGAGAGAGACGGCTTGCGATCCATCCAATCGACTAAAGGAAAAGACCCACACAAGCTCTGTAGTTCCTCGGGGCGGGCAGAGCCCATTCCTTGTCACTGCTCTTCCTGATCCGGAGACTCAGTATGGTCCACTGGTCCACACTCAACTGAGGGAGGTTACTGGAGTGGGTTAGGTCGTTACGACCTGAAAAGGCTTCAGGCCAGGCCCAGAGTTCCGTGAGGGGTTGGTGATGGCTTAGTGATGGCTTGGTGATGGTTTGGCGATGGTTTGGCGATGGTTTGGCGATGGTTTGCTGGTGGCTGGGTGAGGGGGTTGTGAGGGGGGTGACCTTGTTACCCCAACTCAACTCGCCATCTCAACGCATGCCCAGATATGTCAAGACATGTCAACTATGGCAGAGCCTTCCAACTCACGCACGGCCAACTTTAGCCAGCCAGTTATGCGCTCTTGGCATGTGAATTGGAGCTTATGACAAAACAAATAGCTTTCCTCTTCTCTAGCCAACACTTGCTTGCTAAGTACTAACTAACAGTACGGAGTACCTACTACTCCGTATATCCGCAAAGGCAGAGCAAGTCTCGGACTCAGGATCGGAGACTCAGACTAAGGCTCCGACTCAAACTCGTCTTCTCCGTAGCCATCCAGTACCCACCCCCACTCGTCGGGAATGCTGCAGACCCTGAACAGAGTCTTCAAGACGCACGGACAACAGACATCTGTCTGCCTATCTGTGTCGAGAGTGGGGGCCCGGACATTTCCCATCCACGGTACAAGCTTGACAGGAGAACCACCAGAGCTAAGCTGGGCTGGAGCATGACACCTCGGACACCGGGTCAGTCTAGCTTAGCCCTTCGCTTGCTTCGCTTGCTGCCAGTTTCCGCCTCTTCCAGGGTTCCGTTTGCGGCGGTTACCTCACTCCTCGGTCAGGGTCGCTCGCCTTGAACAGGTTCTGGGTGAACGGACGGGGCTATACAGGGCAGGGCGGGCTCTCCATACTCGGTAGTAGACTATGGATAGTAGGACTAAGTAATGTGCAGGGTGCACTTGCAGGGTGCATGCTGCAGGCTGAAGACTTGGCGAGGATGTCTTCAGAGTTTTTCGTTCTTTTTTGTGGGTCTTCACTGGAGAAAGAGAATGCAACATTCTTCCGGAGTAGATCATGGGGCTACTGATTGCAGATCATGTAGTACAGAGTAAACCTTGTATTAACATTTCTGAAGTCGAATAGACCAAGTAAATGGCGCTGTACAGCTAGCTCAAGGGGTTATTTAACATTAGAAAGAATATCGACATCGTCTCGCAAAGAGATATAAACAAGAAATAAACCAAGCCAGATAGATCCTTCCGTAGCTCAACTAGCAACATACTCCGTCATGTCAGGCGTGTCGAACGCTGCATCGCCAGCCAATCCGCCCAGGCCCGAAGCATCGGTCATGGGCATTTGCAGATGATATGGAAAGGCTTGGTTGTGGTCCAGGGTGGATGCAAACTGACTAAAGTCGAGGTAGTCCTGGTCGGCAAGGTCCTGGTTGGGTAGATCGAATCCAAAATTGAAGTTGAATCCCTGCAACTCTGGCGGCGTGTATTTGAACGCATCGCCAGACATATCTAGGTTTGTGTTGGTGGCAGGCACGTTGTTGCCTCCCATGCTGTCACTCATGTTCATGCCGCCTCCTCCTGAGTGGGAGACAGAGGTTGGGGACACCGGCGTGTGTGGAGAGGTACTCCTCGAGTTGGAGGACGATGTGACAAAGTTTGCCTGGAAAGACATGGAGGAAGAAGACGGAGTGGTGGGGGCTGCAAGGCCTAGACCAGGCTCTGACCTGACACGAACATGCTGCGTCGATCCACGGACCGGCGCGGGAACAGGGCCTGGGGTAGCAATCTGGCCGGCAGTCTGGCCGGCAGTCTGGGCCGAAGTAGTAGTATGTGAGATCGTGGGAGCAGACCCCATACGATTGCGAAACTGGCCATTGGGCCAGTGCTCAGGGCGGGGCTGCCAAGTTTCTGCGTTGACAGACACGGGTTGGCCAAAGACGCTGTGCCAGGTCTGCATCAGCCGTTGCTGCTGCTGGAACGGGTCTGAAGCAACATAGGACGGGACCTGCGCTTGGGCATGGACTTGAGCTTGAGCTTGCGGCTGGTCTGGCGTCATATAGGATGGAGAAAAGTTGACTCCAGCGGACGAGTCGGTCCTCGGCCCGGGGAGGGTGTTGCGCAGCTGAGACAGATCAATGCTCATGTTGCGCGCGCCATGGATGGGCCGGTTGAACTTGAGGCTGGACGGTCGATGATGCGCTATCGGCCGTCGAGGCATCTGATTACGCGGTGCAGCGGGCGGGCTCTCTGAGATGTAACTGGATTTCATCTCAGAAGAGGCTGAGTGTGGGCTTTGAGCGCTTTCTTGAGCCGACGAACTCTGCATAGGCATATTCAGGCTCGGTGGCATCTGCAACTGCAGGCCATGCGAGGCAGTAGGAAACGCCGACAGTAGCGAGTCGTCAAAGTCCTGGCTCAATTGGGCGTTCTGAAACCGCATATACCGCTGCATCTTGGCTCGATAGGTATCATCAATCTCCTCGTACATGAGCTCTCTAGCAACAGTGTCCCGGTCTATGGCCAACGCCCGGCCGGTGCGCCGCTTGTGCAGCTGCGAGGCCCGGTTGGCGGATTCTAGACGGGCATCGAGGCTGCGGTCCTTGCGTCTGGAGGCGGCAATGAAGGCACTGCATCATGAGCGGGGTCCAAGCAGTCCTGTCGATCTGGGGCCATACCGTTCTTGATTCTCCTCCTTGGTGCGCGCCTGGGGCGTCGAAGCTTCAAATGCAGGCGAGGGAGACATTGTCAGACATAAGAAATGCTGTCTGGCTTGATGGTGGATAGGAACTGGAGGAAAGTACAGGATTAAGTACGCTCAGAGATGGTGGAGAGAAGTCAGGTCGGCGTGCCATCGCAGCCGCTGCCGTGGTTCCTGCACCCATGGGACCTACTGGCCTTAAGGTTCTGAGCCAGCACAGTCTAGACTCACTACCACTGCTTGTTACTACTGTCACTTTGCAGGTTGCTGCTAGATTCTGGAGCTGTGTCGGCGTAAAGTATGCAGCTGTGACTACATGATAGCTTGTAGAAACTATCGCCTTCTCTTCTTCTTTTCTACTTCTTCTTCTCGTCCTCTCTATAGCTGTCACAGCTCGCACAGTCCAAGCTCTTGCAATGACTCGCAATCACTCGCCAATCACCTGCAGCCGATTGCCACCCAGCCCCGACCCCGATTCCCATCCCCACCCGTCAGTTGGACTGGAGCTCTAGCCTGGCCTCTTCATCTCCCACCTTGAAATCCCGATACCGATTACCAGGAATCAAGGCTCCCCATCGATCCCAGACACCTGGTCCTCTCTGTCTCCCTGGTATGCGTTCCTCACCTTACCACGTTCCGCTTGCTCGCCACCGTGGGCTACTGTCCTAGTCCGTCATCTGTACTTTGTAGTCCTCCCTTCGTCCCTCCTCCTCCGTCATCGGCGCCCTTGTCTCTATCTAGATAACCCGATGTGTTGGTTCTGTATCGATTTGCACCTCGGCAATTTTTTTTTCAGGCCTTCGCTACCCCAGGCGAGTATTCTCCGGTTCGTCCGAGCTCGTCCGATGCTCATCACTCACCCTATCTTGCTACTCTATCTGACGGCGGTGGGTATGCATGGGGCTCGCACTCCTACGTATGTTCTCTCATTGAACAGCTCGACAATCTCTTTTACTTCTCATCCCATCTACAAATAAATGACCAGTCTCGGACTAGCCGAAACTGCAGATCATGCCTTTCGTCATTCATCGCATCGTCCATAAAGCATCTTATGACCTTCCCTTATGATAACTCCTCCGTAGATAGACCGACAGCCGCCACCTCGTTTAGCCGATTCATTCTTCGATCTGTGCCCGGAAACTTTCTCCTCGTGAGGGGTCGCTGCCGTCTAACTGGTTTACAGAGTGGGGAGTATGGTTTATCAGCGCTGATATACAGAGTCCTCCGTACGGAATACTTCCTGACTTGCGCTAATGCAGGGTCAATGCATGCATGGCACCACTCAGGCGTCTTTCGAGTCAACAGCCGTGACAGGCTAGGTAGATCTTTCCCTATCCGTTATCTACCTTTTTGTATTGGTTGGTATGCCATGAGACACGCGGATATAGACTAGCCCGTCGATGGCAAGTGTCGTTCTCCCCGGCTCTCTACTCTGTAGTTCATTCTCCCGTGGATGGCAAGGGTGGTGGTGTACCTTTCTCTCTCTTTATTTCACTCTCGGAGCTGGCTCGGAGCTAGCTCGACGTTTAGGCGGACTTTATTCGTGAATGGAACTCTTTCGTACGAGACTAGACTAGAGGAGCTCTACCCATCAAGAGATGAAAATTTTTCTGGTTCAAACTCTTAGCAGTGCATTCTACGCTGACACTGAACCCGACAAATGGGAATAAATCTTGTCAACATAGTTAGCAAACCCAACTAACCCTGTGGTATTGATCGAAATGTAAATAAATTCATCAATATAGACAAGAACCGAGGCAGTCGCAGACAGGTTAGTTGCGCACAAGGTCAAAACTAATCTAAAGGGGCACCGAGGTCGAGGTCAAGAGAAGGGGTAAGGGCAGCTAAGCCACCCCCAGCGCGGGAACCATCCCCTGCTCTTCTTTCGTCTCGCTTCCCAGTCGGTATGACACGCGGAACCGAATCTTCACAGCGTTGCCTTTGCCCATGTCGATCCCGTCGAGGAGCATTTCTTGTTGCACACCGTTGGATTGGTTGGCTGCGATGTCGCGGCCGGATTGCGGGCGGAGGTGGAGCGTGTAAGCCTTTTTTTGGTCAGTATTGATGACTGAGAAATTGAGAGATGAGAAATTACCTTCTCGACAGCGACCTGGAAGTGGAGGTCACTCAAAGCTTGGCCTGTTGTGTTGGAGAAAAGCGCGACGATGTGGATCTGACGTTGCTGCTGAGGGTGGCGGCGGACGGCAAATTCAACCTTTAGGGCTGAGTTGAGCACCTGCACCCGGTTGGTGGTCGGTAAGGAATTGCTTTCTGGGAGTGACGATGCAAAGTTCCACTCGTCGTCCTCTACCTTGGGTTTCGGGGCCGCTCCTGCAAGATCGAGTAGAGATGACGACGCGGGTTGCGGGGTCGTCGAAGTCGGGGCTGGACTCTGGTGTCGAGGGCTAGCGGATACTAAAGATGCAAATGGGTCTCTTGGAGGTGGCGTTGCGGTAGCGGTTGGGGTTTGAGAAAATGCTGGCACGGGCGACGGGTTGGATGGCGGTTGTGGTGAACTTAACGATCCAAGAATATCAATGTTGGGCTGGAATGCGCTGGACGCCTGGGGCTGGGGAACGGGAGGACTCGCTGTACACGTTAAATCATATCCAGTATGAAATCAGGAAACGTACTCTGTCCTAATGTGATACCACCAGACGGTATTGGTTCGTCCATTGACAACCCAAGCAGGTCATCCTCAACAGAGCTGGACCCCTGCGCCGGTTGCTCCGCGGCGCCATTGGAGCTGGGCTCTGGGTCGAAATCGATAAGAGATAACTCGTTGTTGGCATTCTTGGAAACTCCGGTTGTAGTTCCCAAGGTACCTTTCGGTATTCTCGTCGCTCCCTCGTGATCGCCCTGCTTCAATAGCCTATATCGTTGGATAGTACGGTGTATACTGTCGTTGATTTCCAACAGCTTGCGCACAGCTTCTGGGTCGTCCGACTCTTCCTCGCACATCTTCTGGATCTTGGGATGGGCACTTTGTAGAGCATTCGCAAGTTCCTACATCATTAGCACACCTCTTTGAGTATCTGGAAGGCATACCTCAAACACATCACCCTCCGCAAGTCGATCACCCGGCGCCTGGCTCTGCAACATCTCCTCCAAAATCTTGGCCTTCTCCTGCACCTTGGCCACTTCCTCTGCCGCCTTTGCCCGGTAGTCAGTCTTATGTCTGTTGTCGTACCCCGCCATAACCTTCATCAACCGGTTCGCTTCTTGTAGATCCGCCGGTGTACCTCTCCGGATCAACTCCTGGAGCTTCGCCGACTGCGCCTCCCGTTCTTCCTCTTCCATTTCCTCTGCCGAGCGCAGGTTCTACTCAAGTCAGTATGAAGACTATTCGAAGCCAAAAAGGAGACATACATCACTGGGGTTCAAAACAGCAGCATCCTCGCGTCGAACTTCCGGGAACACATAGCCCTTGTACAAGAGCAGTCTGTGCATATCCCGGATATGCCCTAGATCATCTTTATAGCGCGACGTCTGACAAATCGTTTGCCTCCACTCCTCAATCGATTCCAGAATACGGTGTTGAACCCTCGTGGGCCGCATGGCCGGCCGCTCTGGGAAGCGGCGCACCAACTCATTCAGAAACTCTTTCGTGCTGATCTGAAGATGGAACGGGTACCCGCAGTTTTTGACGCAAATGTCGAGGAGCTACAGGATAAGTGTATCAGTGATGCGCGCCGGCTCGTTGCGTCGGGGACCTTACCGACAATGCGAGTAGCGAGACATTCTGGTTGCGGGAGTTTATCAAGCGGACAATGTCGAATGCTGCTTCTCGAGGACTATACACCGTCAAAAGAAATGTTCATTCCAGTCGCAGTGGCTTGCAAGGAGCAGCGCGACTGGTCCTGCTACTTACGCATTTCCCTTCTTCGAATTGACCAGGTCCGCAACTTCGAGGTTCAGCGCGAGATTCGGTTCGTAATGGGAAAGGTCGCAGGCATTTCCTATAAAATTAAATACCGAGTCAGCTGGCTGCAGCAGTGTCAAGTCGTTGGTAACCACATACGAATCGCTCGTTGAAGAGGGGTGAAGCCCAGGTCAGCATAGGCACCACCAAAGCGGTCCCTAGCTGCCATCCGTGCTGAAGCGGCCTCCAGGGTGACGACGGCCAGATGAAAGGATCAATGAAGTCAAGAAATAAGATTGTATAAAAGTGGCAGCTCACAGAGCTGAGACGATGAGTGTATCGGGCAGGGAGGTGTAAGTAGTGGTGGAGTTGAGGTCCGATGGGTCGCCCGCTCGGAGACTGGAGAGCGGCTTTAGTTTAATTCCACGTGTGTGCAGCTTTTTAGCCTCGACTTATCGCTCGACTTTATATACGGAGTACTGAATTACTTGAAATATCTACTGTCTTACAACCCGATTCCAACTCTCAGTCCTATCAACTCAGGATATCATGGTCCGCCACAAGAAAGACAACTTCTCGCGCGGAGGCAAGAAATTCTCAAACCCCCGCCCACGCCCAGTACCCCGCGATGGAAACGACTCTGGGTCTTCAAGGCCTGCATTCAAGGCCGCCTGCTGGGATCTCGGGCATTGCGATCCGAAACGATGCTCGGGAAAGAGGCTCATGAAGCTGGGACTCATGCGAGACCTAGCGATTGGACAGCGGTTCCAGGGCGTTGTCGTATCGTACGTTTACAGAAAGTTCGCATGATTGATTGAAACTAACGAAGCCCAGACCCAATGCGAAGAAAGTCGTTTCCCCTGCCGATAAAGAATTACTTGAACATTATGGTGCCGCTGTGGTAGAGTGCTCGTGGGTGAGAGTCAAGGAAGTGCCGTGGTCGCGAATTGGAGGGAAATGCGAGCGACTTTGTATGTCTTCCTGTCTCTACTACCAAGATGATACTGACCATCCAGTGCCCTACCTTATTGCAGCCAACACAGTCAACTACGGGAAACCATGGCGGTTAAACTGCGTCGAAGCCCTGGCGGCATGCTTCTACATCTGCGGGCACGCAGAATGGGCGCAAGAAGTCCTACAGCATTTTCGGTACGGCGAGGCATTCCTTGAGATCAACTCGCAGCTCTTGAAACGGTACGCGGCGTGCGAAACAGAAGAGGATGTCAAGCGCACAGAGGAGGAATGGTTGGCGAAGATCGAGCGGGAATATGAAGACAGCAGGGCCGAAGGCGCAGACGATATGTGGACGGTCGGAAATACGAATCGGCGAGCACAGCCAGATTCGGATGAGGATGATGAGAACAGCGACAAAGAAGACGACGAGGAGGATGACGAAGACGAGGAGGCGGAAGAAGAAAAAGACCCCTACGCCATATCCGATGACTCTGAAGACGAGGCCCAGATGGCTGCTATCCGCGCAAAGATTCTCAACTCAAAGTCCTTCCAGAATCCGTCTGTACCTGATAAGGTGCAGCCAGAGAAGATTGAGCGGCCAGATAATGGGCCATTGGAAGACTCAGATGCCCTGTCTGGCTCGGAGGGAAGCGACGATGATGCTTTCGATAACATTATTAACGCAACGCCCGTCACTGATCGGACGGGGATTATAGCTGCCTCGAGAAACAAGGGCAAGGAAACGTTTAGTGCTTCATTCTCGAGGACTGTGGTTAATGCACCCAAGAGGTGGTAGTTCTGGGGCATGAAAAAGTTACGCTATTTAATGATAATTGTATGAAATGACACATGAACCATATATTCACTTCATCGATGCTAGGTTGTTAAGGATTCGAATTTATCTTATTATGTATGACAGTCAAAACAACATACATACAATGCTACATCAGGCATTTCCCCATCATAAACCCGCGCCCTAATAAAGACAAACAGAGGTAGACACGCAAAAGGGATATTTTGAGTAGGGATATGCACGAAGCACAAAAAAAGCTCGCAGATACAACAGGAAACAAATATTTTTCAAGAAACCAAGTAACCCAACCGAAACCCCATTATCCAGTCCTTACATGACATAAAGTAGGTTCACATCTAATAGCCCGTCAGCCTCCGTCCAAATATCATACAGGATCAGAATACGTACCCAATGGGTGGCTGGCACTCAGCTGCGGTTTCTGTGTGTACTTCGTCGACAGCTCGTCTCGAATGCTGTTCAACAACTGTACATAGCTTTGCTGGGGGTTCTTGCGCATGGCAGTAATGAACGCCCAAGACATTGCACCTGTGGCTTGACCGGCGATTTGAGCATCTTGACTGGTCTGGTCATCCTTGCTGCCAGACCACATGATAACATCTGCGGGGCTGGTCTTGGTGCGCTTGGTCCGTTCATAGGCTTCGTCGCCCTTGGCAGCCTTCTTCAGAAATCCGACAGCGGTCGACATCATGCCCCCCATATCGCCACGCGCGTACGACGAAATGACACCCAGCAAGCCTTGGCCTGCCTCCTTGGCGAGGTTGGGCTCTTTGAGAATACCCGACGTCGAGTAGATGTACGGCAAGTCCAGCGCAGAGCCTGAATGGCACGAGTCGAAGATTGCCGTCAACCGCACTCCCGGTTGTAGGGAGTTCACCATGATGCGGTGCATCTCGTCGTCAACGATATGACCGGCCACTCGGAAGTCCACTGGGTAGATAACTTCATCATATCCATCGTCTTCGTCACCGTCCAAGTCAGGAGTCTGGCCACCGTGTCCGGAGTAGTGGAAGAAGAGGGAGTCGTTGGGCCGGGCGTCCTTGACAAGCCAGTGCATGGCACGTAGAATGTTTGCTTTTGTCGGCTGACTCATTGGGTTTTGCTGGTCGTCCGTCAGGAGCACCATATCCTCGCGGGCGTAGCCAAAGTTCTGGTTGAGGTACGTGGACATATTCTTCACATCGTTGATACACCCACGCAGCTGGCCCTTCTGGCCGAAGTAGTTGATACCGATCAAGAGAGCCTTTCTTTTTCCTGTACAACGGGAGTACTGGAAGTTGTAGCCTTGAGGCGCGCCATGTCCGAACGATTGGGGGTTAGAGGGAGGAGCGGCGGGGGCACCATGGCCACCATGAGAGGGTGGGTACTGGTTTGGATATGATGGTTCTAAGTATCGTCAGTATGATTGATGATGTGATGGCAGGTTCACCCACGTTGTCGATGGTACATCTGCCCGCCGTTTGGAGGGCCAGAAGGCGGGTAAGCCGGAGGACGCTAATCACGATTAGCAACTGCCTCACAGATAAACATTATCCGAGGCGCGACATACGTTGTATCCGTTCTGGGGAGGGTACGGTTGAGGGGAGGGGTGACCGTATCCATATTGACTCGGAGGAGGGTGCTGCTGACGATAACTCTGGCCGGGATAGCCGCCACCGTACGATCCTTGATGGTGATGCATTTGTCTGATAAATTTGAAAGATCCGAATCAGTAATGTTTCAAGAATACAGAGAATAAACGTGCGCGCTGATCAACGACTGAGAGCGGCAAAAGGTGCGGGATAGGCAACAAAATAAGCAGGTTGACTAGTCTTACTGATGTTGGGGCGGGGAATTGTAGTTATGAGGAGGATATGGTTGCTGCGGGGGGTACCCAGGGGCGCCGGAATAAGGAGGGTAGTAGGACATAATCTTTAGTCAGACGGGGAAGCCGGCGAGGCAATCTGAAGCCAAATTAGACAAATAGGAGCGGCAGGGCTGAGACCAGGCTGTGCTGTCTGGACTGAGATGATGGAGGAGCGTCGACTGCGGGCCGCGTGAGAAAAGATGCAGCCTGAGATCAAGTGGGGAACACCCGCGGCTAGCTCTGTTAAAAGGACAGGGCTGTTCAGCCTTAAAATTCGGTCCAAGACCTGTCAATTTGTCACCGGCATCACCGACTCCTCAGCCAGCCAGCCGAGCATACTAGTGCGTCCTCAAATCTCAGCCTGAACCGATCGAGTGGATAGATCTTCCGTTCGAGATTGCGGCAATGAACTTTTAAGCTACTAATTACGGGCTTCACCTTGAAAAGGGTCTTCTACGGAGTATCAAGTTCCGTCTGTTGAACTATTCTTAAATCCTCAGCCTCCTCGGCTTTACATATGTGGATCCCGCAATAAGATCCGAGATCCAGGCGCTTGGATCATGTGACATCATACAAATGTACCTGAGACAGGGTTGGACGTAGGTACTCAGAGATCATATTCTTGGAGCGCAAAAAAAGCCCATCGGGCTAATATTTATAGAGCTTGTCACGATCAAGTTCCACCGTCGTGGAATCCAAATTTGTTACACAGCATAAGCCACAATGAACATCTAGAATTACCATGCAGCGCTGATCAAATCAAACACTTGAGTTTCAAGCCAGACGCGCTCATGCATATTAGATTTACTAGTATTCACGAAAGCCTACTACAACCCTCTATTGGCAGATCAATCGATTCATGTTTATGTGTTCTCTCATACCACCTGTGAGCGCGTCGCAGGTGTCATGGTGCCAGTGATTACACCGATTCCGACTATTAAATGATGAGATTGAGTTAGATACCGCGGCATCTATTCTAGTATTGACATTTTCATCTCTTTTCTGGGGCTTCCCTCCGCCATGTCGCGGCCGTCGTAAATCTATCGTCTCGGCATACCACGGCCTCGGCCTCCACCAAGAGCTCTCTGGGCAGCACCTGGGGGCAAACCGCGCTGCGGTGCCTGAGGTGCAGCGGACTCTTCGTTCTCTGTGGTAAAAAGTTAGCCTACTATACTATAACAACATCCCAGGTGTAGGAAACTTACTGATAGTCTCATCAACGCTCAGAATCAAACAAGCAGCTTCAACGGCCGCTTGAATAGCGTTAACCTTAACCAAGCTAGGTTCCCACACGAAAGCAGCCATGTTGTCCCGGACACCTTCGTGGTCAAAGTCCACACCAGCCCAGGTGTTGCCCTTGTGGTGTTCCACCCGCAAGCGGTTGAGAATGTCCGTGGCGTCAAAGCCTGCGTTGTCGCACAGCTGTCGGGGGATAACTTCGAGCGCCTTGGCGAACGCCTTGACCACTGCTTGCTGCTTGTAGGGGACGTTTCGGTCAGCATACCGGTGGAGGTAGCCGGACAATTCCAACTCGGTGGCGCCACCGCCTGCAACAATGGTAGTGTTGCGCAGAGCACGCTTGACGATCATGATGGCGTCGTGCAGACTTCGCTCGACTTCAGCAATGAACTGCTCGGCTCCACCACGCAGCACCAGTGTGCATGTTTTGGCCTTGGGACACTCGGAGAACAGGTTGTAACGTTCTCCACCGATCTGGCGCTCTTCAAACGCACCGCAGGTACCCAAGTGGCGGTCTTGGATATCGCTGCATGTCGACTGAACGGCGGCACCCGTTGCCTGGCAAACACGGTCCATATCATCTGACGCAACACGACCAGCACAGAAAACGTCGCGGTCCGCGAAGTATCTAAAGGGTTAGAACACAAAACATTAGATCAGCAGAATGAATGAAAACGTACTGTGTGGCCAAATCACCAATGGGCAATTTGCTGAGAACAACCTTGGCCCCTGACTTGGAGATAGCCTCGAGCTTGTTGTAGATGATCTGCCACTCTGCGTCGACGATGGCCTGGTACTCAGACACTTGCTCGACGCGAACCTCAGCATTATCCTTTTCACTCTTCAACTCCAACTCAACGTTCAAGCACACAATCTTCGGGTCCCTGAAGAATTTGGGCTGTTGTTCGAAACCGGCGTAGGAGAAGGTCTTCTTGAACGCCACACCGTTGACAAACAGGGAGTCCTGAAGACCACCACCAGTAACCTTCTTGACTCCAATCAACTTCTCATTCAAATCGTCCTGGTCGAGAGAGAGAACCGCATCGACAACCACTGATAGCGAGATCGATTAGCTTTGCCGAACTCCCTAGTGCTTCAAATCCCTAACCGAGATCACTTACTCTTGGTGAAGAAGTCCGAGTTCCGCTTGATGAGCTTGCTGTTCATAGCGGTTGCGGCCAACCTCCGCAGAGTTTCCACCTTCTTTTCCTCGCTTCCGGCAGAGTCAATCATATCCACCGCAATCTCCTTCACTTTGTTGACGGCCATCGCGCTCGCAGTTCGTAGACCTTTGACGATAGTCTGTGCGCTGACGCCCTGCTCAACCAACTCCCGAACCTCCCTGAGAATCTCGCCTGCAAGAACGACGACCGACGTTGTTCCATCTCCGACTTCGGCATCTTGGGAGCGAGCAATATCGGTAAGGATTCTGGCGGCCGGGTGGACGATATCCAAGAGCTAGCAACAACAAGTTCATCAGCAAAGCACTCCCTTAACAATCCCGAGCTGACTAGAACAGACCTTCATAACCGTCGCACCATCGTTTGTGATTGTCTGCCGTCCGTTGTTATCAACAAGTAACAAGTCTCCTCCGTACGGACCCAGCGTGCTCTTCACTGTGGCCTGAACCGCAACACAGGCATTGATGTTGGAGAGAATCTGACCCCTTCCTTGAGAGGCATCGGTGCCTATATGACAGCAAGAAAAAGGCACAAGTCAGCAATGGTCAACAAATAAACCACCTCGACACACAACGGCGAGGAGGGGTTCGAAATGCGGGCGGAACCCACCCTCTCTCAGGACAACAATAGTGGGAGTCTGGCCGGCAAAGGCCATCTTGGTATTATTTTAGGATGAAGAGAACAAGATAAATAACAAGAAACAGGTGTGTAAAACCAAATAGGGGCCAGCAGCAGACGGGGTGATGCTGAGCGATCCGATGCTCTCGACCAAAATTTCCCCGAGCTTCTCTCCTCAACACTGAGGCGGTGACCAATCACGCCGCGCCCCGCAGCCCTACTCTGCTGGAGATACTGCTAAAGGTATTGTCGGTGTTAGAAATTTGTATAATTTTATGATTTCTTTAATAATAGTCTGTAGGTGATAGTACAAATTTTTAAGGATCTCTAGTCTTATGGTCGGCGTTGTGATCTGGCCAACCCTAAGTAGTCCACACTTGGACAATATATATTTCACCAGTCTTTCAGGAACGATGCGAGAGTAGACAAGTTCATAAAGTTATTTATTGAAGCTATTCATATCATGACAATGGAATATACATTTGGAAAAACTCGACAGGCTAACCGAGAAAGCTGAAAATGCTCAATTCCCAAACACCGCGCTATCTTTTCATGCAACAAGAAGTATGATAAACAGAAAGACATGAAGACAAGACAGCCCATGAGCTAGTCTCGCTGACTAGTATGGAGAGAAGCCAGAAAGATAAATACCAGGTCGAGCAAGTAGCCCAGCTTTGGTCTCGAGGAACTTGGGGGCAACATTGCCCTGAAGCGCTTCAGCAGCCACTCGCCATCGGCGCCAGCAATTGGTCGATTGATGGTAGGTGTCACCGCAGAAGTTGCAACGATTGCTTACCGGCTTTGAGGCTTGTTTTGCAGGAATATGTTGTCGGGAATACCGCACCGGCTGGCTCTGGCTGCGTGATCTTGCTAATTGTTCTTGATCTCGATGCATCTGACGGATGACATATTCATTGATTTCCTCCTGACTCGGGCGTTTCATATGCCCACGGGCTGACTGGGTAGGCATTTGGCTGTGCCGCCGTGATGCTCGCTGTTTGCGCATTTCTTGGACGACAAAGCTGTTGATGTCACTCTGCGTAAGTGACCGAGGGGTCTGCGGTGCGTCCGAGTGATATCCAGAGTCCCGATCCTTGCTATCTGAGCCGCTTTTGCGTTTCGTTCGTCGCTGATTCAGGAGTAACTGTTCCTGCTTAAGCGCCAACTTTGCTAGGTCGCGAAACGACAGGCAGTCAGCTGGATTGGAAGCGTTGATCCGACTATCCCGCAGCATAGCCATAGCCCATTCCCTCCATTCCGGCCGTGATTTCAGCTTGGTGAGGAAATGTAGGTTGATTTGTGTATCTGGGATTTGGATGCCTTCGTCAACCTCGTAAAGACCTTCGCGGACAGCATCTATAAGGGCAATGAAGTCGGCAACGAAATGTGGGTGGTCAGGGTCAACGTCGAGGAACTCGTCAATCTGGTGTAGCAAGCGAACATTCCGGTGCCAGGAATCCATGCCGTTTTCTTGAGTTGAAGTGAATAGTACCGAGGACTAGCAGCAGGGAAAGACAAAGGCATTTTACTTCCACAGGGCTCTGGCTCCTTTAAGGCGCCCCCATCTACGCGCCTAATATGATGTCACTAGTGTCCCTGAGCCGTAAAATACATGTGTATTTACCCATTTGATTGGCGTACTGGTGTACCAGTAATACACGAACTACTCAGGGGACAGGAGTCATGTGCTCGGATAATTTGAGATAAACTTAGAGAGACCCAGCAGATCACACTTTTAGAGATCGGTAGCGCGCTGCTCCGTGCTCGCAATTTGCAGAGTGAACGTCTAGATCTCAACCCAGATCGCATTTATTTGAGATATTTGGCTTCGTTATAGGCCAAATGCGTTGCGCCCAGAATCGCCCCATGAAGTGGCAGTGCCCGTGGCTTTGGGCTTGTTATACATATGGCCCCTCTCGCCATATCATCATCTATCCGTCTTCACAAATAAATACAGAGTTTCAAGAAGAAGCACGAGCACAATAGCTATGCTTCCATTTGTTGTTATCGTGGTCGAGAGTTTACAAATTCAAATCCTGGGTGATGGAGACTGTACCGCCATCGTATGAGTCGGCAACGACCAGAGACGCTTGGTCCATCATTGCGGAGTACATCCCCTCGAGTGATCTTTGTGCGGTTGCACTTGTCTGTCGAAGATGGCATTCAGTATTTATGCCGTTCCTATGGGGAAACCCAGCGTCTCATTTTGGGACCGAGAACGATGAGGTCTACGGTACGGATTCTAAGCGCCTGGTAAACAGTGTGATACTGATATGGACCGAATGACAGTCGCTTTAACAAGGTTTAGGAGAACACTCAAATATGCTCGCCCTGAAGTGCGGATGCTTACCCACACTCTTCACATGCCACCTGCGCTATCTGAGATATACGGTGGGCCGCGCCCTGAGTGGCTACGGGAGATATTTGAATATCTCCCCTGTCTTCAGTCGTTGATCGTGTCGGGACTGCCATTTTTTGACCATAGCGCCATGATGGCCCTACGGGGCGTTCAGTGGAATGGTGTCTCCACGCGGACTTACAATACACGCCTCCTTATAGCGGAGCGCGAGCCTAACACAACATCACAGGGCATAGCAGAAACATTGCTACGGTTTCCAGAGCTTATCTACCTCGATCTATCGTATACAACATCTGCAAAAGATCAATCTGTCCTCTCTGCATTGTCTCAGCTCGAACGCCTGCAAGTACTGAAGCTACGCGGGATTGGCCTGAAGGATGTTGACGCCGAGTTCTTGGCAAATGCTATCGGTCACAGAGTTCGATTGCTTGACCTAAGGGAGAATAAACTTACAGACTTAGCTATTCAACCTCTGCTTGGTGCCTGCTTTCTGCCGCCCGGTCACGCTGCGAATGCGCGGGGCCCGCATAGTCGGACCTTGTCTGTGTCGAGCGCTGTCAATCCTTTCACCCCAAACTCTCCCATCTCAAAATATCTTCGCTCACCAGCAGTAGATGAAAGATTTCGGAGAGCATTAACCAGTCCGCTGACAGGTCGTTCTTGGGTTGAAGACCTGCCTAACGTTGGCATTACGCATCTCTACCTTGCAGGCAATCAATTTACTGTCGATGCGGCTGCGAGCCTCTTGAAAACTTCTCGGCTGCATGCGCTGGATATAGGAACGGTTGAGACAACGAGGTATCATAATGGAGGACAGAAAGTGCTGGCTAGCCCCGGTGCTGAAAAGCTGATACCGATTTTGGGCACAGCTGCAAAGGAAAATTTGACCTACCTTAGAGCGCATCATCCCATTTGCACATCTACTGCACCTCAGGGAAAGCAGCCACCAAACGAGGATCTCCTGCCAGAACTTCCAGCGAAGAACAAATTGGCAGAAATCAGTGAGCTAGACACTGATGAAGCGCAAGTACACGAACTACTTGCAGACACAACTCCGATTTTTGAGCTAGCTGGAAGCACTCCGCGACCTCAGAGCTCAAGTGATTCCGGACGAGTGCTTGAACGCCCAATGATCCCCAAAAGAGGCTCTGTCTTTGCCCCTGAAGTGTTGCTTCCTTCGGACGAAGGCAAAGAAGTCGTAACGGACACGAATATCAGCCCTTCGGGTGCCTACGGTACAATCTCGAGCTCACCTATCCCAATGTGTAGTTCACCGGTTTCAATGGAAGATCCCCGGGCTCGGAAGATTCAAGAGCTGCTATCCAAGCGACCAAAGGCCCAGCCCCGGCGACATGGCAGGCAAAGCTACGTCGACCATCTTCACCCTTTCCACGTCCCCCACCTCGAGGTCCTGGTCCTCACAGACATCCCCTCCCATGTCCGCCTCGACTCCCCCATCTTGGAGTCCTTGATTCAGTTCATAACCGCTTGCTCGAACGAAGCATTACTGGCCACGCTGCAAGCAGGCTCTGATTATTCCCTACCGCCAGGTCAAGACAGGGCCAAGGCCGAACAAGAACGCGCAAAGTCCCTGTTTGGTTTACGCCAGTTAGTTCTGGAGATAACTCCAGTAACCAGCCTACCCCAATCTATTGACCCAGCGGCTTGGAAATCAGTCAGCGCGCAGATCGGCCAGCAACGGTCAGCAACGGGTGATTGGGACCTTGAGAACCTCTGGTCAGCGGCCTCGGATGACTTCAGCTTCTTCGGCGAGACCGAGTGCGGAATCCCGGGGTATGGCCAGGGAAGATACTCGTCCGTGCCCGCGGTGAGCCAAGAGAGCACAGAACCAGTGGTCGATCTGGTTTCCGAGCTTGCTTCTTTCCGACGAAGGAAGAAGCTTGAGTACGAGCAGGCTGTTCGACTTGTTTCTATGCGGAGAAGCACCAACGACACTTTGTCGCCCTCGACCTCATTCTCGGCTGGGAGGTTGTCGCCGTCTTCGAGCGCTAGGGCACCGAGCCCGGTTTCTGGACCGCGCTTGTCCATCGCGCATCATGTCGAAGGGCATTGGAAGGGAGAGGTCAAGATTGTGAGGAACGCGACGCCCAAGGGACGCAGTGGGTTTGTGGATCTGTATGGGAATTATTTCGAGAAGGGGTATTTGTATCCTTGATTAGGGCTGTTGATGGTACGATAGTTGGAAATGAACGCTGTAGTACCGTAGAATGCAAGCTTGCTCCTCGATCGGACTACCTTACAAAGTGACATGACTTGAGGTACACGGCCGTCATTTGGGGAAGAAATGCACGAATTGTACCGATTAAGCGTATGTAACTATACCCCATTTGAAAAGCTTATGCGTCATAATCTTATATCATTTTTGGTATTCTTATGAAGCCTGGCCTCATATTCGAGACCAGTGTGTGCCTTTTCAACCCCGGAGAAACCCTATCATTCCATTTGAACCGAGTAAGAAGAGAGTTTGACCACGTTCACACAAAAGAGGAAAAGTAACATTTCATGCCGTTTAAACTAATTCCATTTCTTTTGTGACCTTCCTTACATAGCCTTGGCGGCCTGAGGGGGGTTCAGCTTCTTGCCGTCCTTGTTGTACCGGATGCGAGGGGGAGGGGCACGGTTGCGACGACCATCCCGGGAGCGGACACTGGAACGCAAGTTAGTATATGATGATTTTGAGCCGAGAAACGATCGAGGGAGTCGTACCGAACGATCTTGCCGTGGATAGCGCAGGAAACGCAGTACTGCAGCTTGAGGTACATCTTGGGGACGGCGTAGTCAGTGAAGACGGAGGCGTCGGAGATATCACCTGTAGAGCGGAGTTCCAGTTAGTCACTATTCCAGTTCGATATCCAGCCCCTCCGAACGCATGCATGTTGTTGTCGATAGTTCGCTTCCATTTCATAAATAGATCAAGTAATCCAGCTCTTTCGTACAACAGCGCGGTGGTTCGGAGGTCCAGGTGGCGGCTTCGGGGGTGAACGTACGGATGGCAGCGGACTCAACCATGTTGCGGATAGTGAATCTCTTGATGGCCTTGTCCTTGGGGACGCAGCGAGCGCAGTTGGAGCAGCGCACGGGCTTAACGTGGCCGCGGCCGTTCTTGTTGCGACCGCTGTAAAACTGTTAGTTTGTGATCCCTTTCATGTCGATTCGTCTGGAGGTTGCAAAGTATTTGGCGCCTTTTCTTCTTCCCGATCGTGTGACAGGCCCTAGGAAACTTCTCTCAAGCCCAAGCCGTCGCACTGGCGCCATATCCAAATCGAGTCGGGAAGTCGATAAAAAGTCCAAATCGTGCTGGGTAGGGAAGTCTTACTTAGCTGCCCTCTTCTTGACCATTTTGACGGATTTCTCTAAAAGCGGGTTAGAGAATGTAGAGTCAAAATAGGGGTTGCAGGATGGTGGTCGCGTACTTGGGTGTCGGGGTTGGTTGTCGTTAAGGCTCCAGTCTCCGGACGCTCACTCTCTCGGGATGAGGATATGTCAGTGTGTGTCGGAAGCCCTATACCCTTAAGCGAGTCCGGTCACGAGACTTATTACTGCCTGAGGCATGTTATCCAAATTCATGCCTTAGGCTGTGACCCGAGTTCGTGGAACACGTGCCGATCTCATTGTTCCCAAAAGAGACTAGCGGCCGCCCGTGCCAGCGGGTTGTTCGGTCAGCCAATACGGGGGATTTGTTTATCTGAATGTCAGGCCATTCTTGAAAAACAGAGAATCAGGACATCAGCTGGTTTTAGTGATCATTTGTATAAGAAATGAATAGAGCTGTAATGAGTAGTCTCGTGTAATCACAGAGATAGACCACATAGAGAGTCTTGTCAGTGTCAACCGGTTCTATCGGCGGGCTAACGGCAACAACAAATAGTCGATCTAGGCAAGCCTCCACTCTGCGCTTCACCCCTGTTTAGCGGTCTGCCCGTATCTTTCTCGTTGGCTCGCCGTCATCCTTCTTGTCTCTCATTCCGCCAGTTGGTCCAGTTGGTTTCTCTACTCTGCCTTCTTTTGTGCTTGATCGAGTCGATCGGTCTCGCGAAAGATTCTTCTCGGCCCGCTTGCCCATCCCTTTGTTTCTAATCCTTGAATTCCTGTTTATCCGTCCAGTGCACGGCCATGTCTTCCACTCCCACCTTTCGAGGTACCACCAGCCATAGGACGGTTGGACGAGGCAGGTTGCCTGATTTTGACGGCAGCGCCGGTTCTCACATCCCACGCCCTCGACCCGATACCGCCTCAACAATTACCTCTAATTCTCATTCCTCTCACGTCCCTCACACACCAACAAGCGATATTGGAAGTGGCACAATGAGCGCCGCAAGCAGTCGACAGAGGCAAAACCAGTCGAAGCGCGATGAGGTATGGAACATTTATTCGAATTTTCTTGCAGGGACGGGGCTGGCACGAACATGCGGCCGAGAATTATCAGTTCTAATTTGAAATCTGCATTAGGCTATCCGACGAAAGCTCGAGGCAGACCTCAACAAGAAGAGGCACAACCCAGCCAGAGCCAGCCGCTCTCGCAAAGCTCCCCCCGGTACCGTTCTTGCGCTTAAACCAAGCTCAGCCCTTCAGATCAAGCCCACGACCACGATCGCGGAGGCCGCGCAGTTGATGGCAGCCAAGAGAGAAGACTGTGTTTTGGTCACGGACGAAGATGACCGTATTGCTGGTATTTTCACTGCGAAGGATCTCGCATTCCGCGTGGTCGGTGCTGGTCTCAAGGCTCGAGAGATCACAGTCTCTGAAATCATGACGAAGAACCCTCTGTGCGCGCGAACGGACACCAGCGCTACTGACGCCCTCGACTTGATGGTTCGAAAGGGATTCAGACATTTGCCGGTCATGGACGAAAACCAGGATATCTCGGGTGTTCTTGATATTACCAAGTGCTTCTACGACGCTATGGAGAAACTGGAGCGCGCCTACAGCTCGTCTCGGAAGCTTTACGATGCTCTAGAGGGTGTCCAATCCGAACTTGGTTCTAGTCAACCCCAGCAAATCATCCAATATGTGGAGGCTCTGCGTTCGAAGATGTCCGGCCCTACACTTGAGACTGTCTTGGATGGAATGCCTCCTACGACAGTCTCCGTCCGAACCACCGTCAAGGAAGCAGCTGCCTTGATGAAGGAACACCACACTACTGCTCTGCTCGTGCAGGATCAAGGGTCTATTACTGGTATCTTTACTAGCAAAGATATCGTGCTCCGAGTCATCGCACCCGGCCTCGACCCCGCTACTTGCAGTGTCGTCCGAGTCATGACCCCTCACCCTGATTTCGCTCCCAGTGACATGAGTATCCAGGCTGCGCTCCGGAAGATGCACGGTCAGTTTTCATTCCTCGTCAAATCCAAAACTCCTCGCTAACAACGTGTAGATGGGCATTACCTGAACTTGCCTGTGATGAACGAGGGCGGCGAGATTGTGGGCATGGTGGACGTCCTTAAACTGACATATGCAACTCTTGAGCAGGTATGTAGCAGTAGACGCAATTTGGAACATCTTTGCTAATTTTTCATCTAGGTCAACTCAATGTCCAGCCAAGACGATGAGGGCCCGGCTTGGAACAAGTTCTGGTTATCTATGGACCATGAATCCGACTCAATGGTCTCTGGGAGTCAAACTCACAGCCATCAGCCGCATACACCTCACCGTTCTATGATCCACCCAGAGTCACCGAAAGCTAGCTTCGATGCACGGGATAGTGTGCTGCCAAACGAATCTGCGTCTCACAACGGCGACGAGCACTCTGAGTTCCACCACGCCGAGTTGACTCCATTCCCCTTCAAGTTCAAGGCGCCCAGTGGCCGGGTACACAGAGTCAACGTCCTCTCGGCTGCCGGAATTGCGGAATTGGTAGCTCATGTCACCGCAAAGCTGGGTCCTGAAGTTGAAGCTGTAGGCGGCGCAGCCGTCTGTGAAGAAGGCTCACTCAGCAACACGGGATACGCTTTGAGCTACGTGGACAACGAGGGAGATACCGTCTCCATCACTACCGACCAGGATCTTGCCGATGCAGTGGCCATTGCGCGTCATGCTCGTCGCGACAAGGTAGACCTGTTCGTTCACGACCCCGCCCAACCCCCAATCATTCCCGCTCCTGTCGAACCCGCTCCTGTTCAGCCTGTTGAGATCAAGACCCCTCCTGCTTCCGATGATGCCTTGGAGGAGCCACCCACCCTTAAGTCACGAACACAGTCATACCCCGCCCACCCGCCTGAAGAGCAACTCATCGCCGGTGTCCCGAATGACCTGCTGCTCCCTGGTGCAATCGTCACTTTGGCCGCCGTTATTGCAGGAGTATTCGTCCTGAGCCGCTCTGGATCGCGGTAATTGACAACTTGAATTCTATCTCCAAACCTAGATATTTTGCATCTACAACGTTTTGCTTATCATTTCTTGTACACCCCAATAGCGTGTTTGTGTTTCTTTTGTTAATCTCCACTGCTTCGCCATCTCATTTTGGTTCTATCTATCGGATGTAATCTAGTAGCCGATAATTGCGTAATGCAGTGGCGAGATACTGGTAAATATATGTATAGCTCACAGAATCCATCTTTTGACTACCTTCCTTCTTCTGGTCACGTTATTTTAAGGCATCGACATTGAGAACAATAACTGTTACCTTTTTAGGACTAGCGTGTCAGTCGAGGAAATGACGGGGTCCCTAGGCCCTTGAGGGTATTTCGATTCCAATCAAGCTGCGATATTTTCAATTGTCATATTGCTTCTTTTGACTTTGTTGATCCAGTTCAAGTCTCGTCTTGACGCGCGCGCTGGTTGGAGACCCCTTGATCGGCCCCCTCAGTCAAGTCTACAAGTACACTCCGGATCCTCCCACCGCCTCCCCCACCAAAACATTTCCCTTCTGGAAAAAAATATCCTCGTTTGACAGCCTACCAACCCACTACTCGACCACTTGGTTATCTATCCCTTGGTCTGCGTTCTGAATCCCCCCGGGAACGCGATCTGAACGCTTTTTCTTTGTCTTTTGGTTTGGAAGTTGAGGTTGAACGGGCGAGATGTCACTGCTGCCGCCCGAAGTCCATTCCGCCCTCTCTCAGTTGCTACGCGGACTGAGCACTCCAGACAACAATGTTCGGTCACAGGCAGAGGAGCAGTTGAACAATGACTGGATCCAGAACCGCCCTGATGTTCTGTTGATGGGCCTTGCGGAGCAACTTGAGGGAGCCGAGGAGACAGTTGTAAGTGCTTGTTCAGATGGAGGGGTTGCCTTGGGATGAGGGGATTCGGCGAGACTCGACATTACCCTTGCCTGTTACGCTATGAAAATTTTGAGGAGATCATATACTTACTGTTTGATTGCCGAGCAGACACGTTCATTCTCCGCCGTTTTATTCCGAAGAATCGCGACGAAAACACGAAAAGACCCCGTCACAAATGAGGCCAAGGAGCTTTTCTCAACCCTAGCTCGCGAGCAGAGACTGGTTATCCGCCAGAAACTTGTTACATGTCTCACTACCGAGTCCGTGAATGATGTTCGGAGGAAGATTGGTGACGCAGTGGCTGAGATTGCCAGACAATACACCGACAACGGTATGCACAACGCTGGGGTGAATAGGGTGGTGGTTGATAATCGATCTGACGAGTGGTTTTCTGTTCCTAGGCGATCAATGGCCGGAGTTGCTAGGTATCCTGTTCCAAGCCAGTCAATCTCCCGATGCAGGTCTACGGGAGGCCTCATTCCGCATTTTCTCGACAACCCCCAGTGTGATTGAGAAGCCCCACGAGGATGCTGTCATCAATGTCTTTGGAAAGGGCTTCAAGGATGAAGTTGTCTCGGTACGTTCGCTGAGCTTTCCACTTGAATCTCAGACGTGCTAACGCCGTATACGTAGGTGCGCATTTCAGCTATGGAGGCCTTTGCCTCTTTCTTCCGCTCCATTCCCAAAAAGTCTCAGCAGAAGTTCTTTGGACTCATGCCCGACATGCTCAACGTCTTGCCCCCATTGAAGGAATCTGCTGAGAGCGACGAACTCTCGTCAGCATTCTTGGCCTTGATTGAGCTGGCCGAGATCTGCCCCAAGATGTTCAAAGGCTTGTTCAACAACCTGGTCAAGTTCAGCGTTAGCGTTGTTGCCAACAAGGAACTTAGCGATCAAGTTAGGCAGAATGCCTTGGAGCTGATGGCCACCTTTGCCGACTACGCCCCCGCGACGTGCAAGAACGACCCCGATTTCACAACTCAAATGGTGACCCAATGTTTGAGTTTGATGACCGACATTGGCGAGGATGATGACGATGCATCTGAGTGGAATGCATCCGAAGACGTATGTCCCTGTCCATACTCGCCGTGCCTTGATATGCTGACCTTTTCAGTTGGACCTTGAAGAAAGTGATTTGAACCATGTTGCCGGTGAGCAATGCATGGATCGCCTCGCCAACAAGCTCGGAGGTCAGGTTGTCTTGCCGGTTACTTTCGAGTGGATTCCCAAGTTGATGTCGTCCGCCGCGTGGCGTGACCGACATGCTGCGCTCATGGCCATCTCTGCCATCTCTGAAGGTTGTCGCGACTTGATGGTTGGAGAGCTCGACCAAGTCCTCCGCATTGTTGTTCCTGCTCTCCAGGACCCCCACCCTCGCGTTCGCTACGCTGGTTGCAATGCCCTCGGTCAGATGAGCACAGACTTTGCAGGCACGATGCAGGAGAAGTATCACTCGGCCGTGCTTAGCAACATCATCCCGGTCCTTGCCAGCAACGAACCTCGTGTCCAGGCACACGCTGCTGCTGCGTTGGTTAACTTCTGTGAGGAGGCTGAGCGCAATATTCTCGAACCATACCTTGCAGACCTCCTCCGACATTTGCTACAGCTTCTCCGCAGTGAGAAGCGTTATGTCCAGGAGCAGGCACTATCAACTATCGCCACCATCGCTGACTCCGCTGAGAATGCCTTTGAACAATTCTACGAGACTTTGATGCCTTTGCTGTTCAACGTGTTGAAGGAGGAGCAATCCAAGGAGTACCGTCTTCTTCGAGCTAAGGCCATGGAGTGTGCTACACTTATCGCTCTCGCTGTTGGAAAGAATAAGATGGGACAGGACGCCTTGAACTTGGTTCAGCTGCTAGGAAACATCCAGCAAAACATCGTCGATGCCGACGACCCGCAATCACAGTACCTGCTTCACTGCTGGGGCCGTATGTGCCGAGTCCTAGGACAGGATTTCGTTCCTTATCTGCCGGGAGTGATGCCACCGCTTTTGGCGGTTGCTGCTGCAAAGGCTGATATTCAGCTGCTCGACGATGAAGACCAGATCGATCAAGTGGAGCAGGATGAGGGCTGGGAGCTCGTTCCGCTCAAGGGCAAGATCATTGGTATCAAGACCAGTGCTCTTGAGGACAAAAACACTGCTATAGAGCTCATCACAATTTACGCTCAGATTCTGGAGGCGGCATTCGAGCCATATGTTTTGGAAACGATGGAGAAGATCGCCGTCCCCGGTCTGGCCTTCTTCTTCCACGACCCTGTACGAGTCTCATCCGCGAAGTTGATTCCGCAGCTCCTCAACTCGTACAAGAAGGCGCACGGAGTACAGTCTCAAGGTTTCGCAACGATGTGGGTCAAGGTTGCAGAGAAGATCATCGAGGTGCTGAGTGCCGAGCCTACCGTCGACACTCTTGCCGAGATGTACCAATGTTTCTACGAGTCTGTTGAGGTCGTTGGCCGCAATTCTCTAGGTCCGCAGCATCTGCAGGCATTCATCGACTCTGCCAAGTCGACACTGGAAGACTACCAGTCAAGAGTCAAGACGCGAGCCGAAGAAAGGGCAGATGCAGATGATGGCGAAGAGGAGAACCCCGACTACGAGTACGCCATTGAAGACGACCAAAACCTTCTCAGTGACATGAACAAGGCATTCCACACGATCTTCAAGAACCAAGGCACCTCATTCCTTGGTGCATGGGAGCAGTTGATGCCATTCTACGACACGTTTATCACAAGCCAAGACCCGACACAACGGCAGTGGGCGCTTTGTATCATGGACGATGTGCTCGAGTTCTGCGGACCCGACTCCTGGCGGTACAAGGACCACATCATTCAGCCTCTGGCTGCCGGACTGCAGGACACCAACGCGGCTAACCGCCAAGCGGCTGCTTATGGTGTCGGAGTTGCTGCACAGAAGGGCGGCGAGCTCTGGAGCGAATTTGTTGCCGCCTGCCTGCCGAGCCTCTTCCAGGTGACACAGTTTAGCCAATCACGATCGGAGGAGCATGTGTTTGCTACGGAAAATGCATCGGCAAGTATCGCCAAGATTCTGCACTACAACTCCAGCAAGGTTCCCAACGCGGCAGAATTGGCAGCCAACTGGATCACCACACTACCCATCACCTTTGACGAGGAAGCTGCGCCGTACGCTTACTCTTTCCTTGCTCAGTTGATTGACCAGTAAGTCAATTTACACCTTGTTTATGCACAAATCACTGCTAACACGAATAGGCAAAACCCTGCCGTAATGTCAAACGCAGCTCAGGTCTTTGGATACATTGTACAAGCCTTGGACGCCGAGACTCTCCAGGGTCAAACCGCCGGCCGAGTCGCCAACTCCGCTAAGGCTCTTGTGCAATCCACTGGGCTGAACGCCGAGCAGATTCTTGCGAGCGTGAGCCCAGAGAACCAGGCCGCTGTCCGCAGCTATTTCCAGTGATAACCCAACTATTTGATGTGATGATCCCTTTTTATACGAGACACTACTACTCTTACTTTCCCCGCTTCTACTGTTACTGTCAACGTGTTAGTTATGTTTAGACAAATGAATGATGTGCGGAATATTATTTTGTTCCGTCTTTGCCCCCAAGAGTATCACCCCAGTCTGTTGAAGCTGCCATAGCAAAACTATTGTCTGTTGCTTAGAGTGAGAATTAAGAAGATATCCATGAAGACAGAGAGTGATTATTTGCTATGTACTAGCGAACACAGTCAGTCGTAAGATATCTGCACTAAGAACATTCAGCGAAGATCAATAAGTCGAGGATCACATTGTCCTGGACACCCAGATATAACGCCACCAGAATTAGACCAGCTTAGATAACAACGAGCCTCCCGATTCCAAACCATTCATACATGAGAGAAATGGATAAACAAAGTGCGAGTATGAGCAGAACTAGAAGAGCAGACAGATGGCTACATATCATATCATCATTCTTTGTCGTCTGCCACAGCGGCTCGCAGCTCCCAGACTAGATCGTAGCATTCAGCTAGCAGGGAGTTGACGCCGCCTTGGCCTTCTGGGATATCATTGCCGATGTAGAATTTGCCGTCGATGCGCATGTTGTCGATCGAGTTGAGCTGTTTTGTGTTAGTTATCATGCCAAAGCGTTAGGACTGGGTGCATTTACCTTCATGCTGTATGGGTACAGTTCACGCGAGTTGGACACGCCGCCGGACTCTTTTACTTCAACTAGACAGCGTCGTAGAGTTTGTAGTTGATTGTAAACTGGTAGAAGGGCTTCAGACACGGGCTCTGATGAAATTAAAAGTGCATAGATGTATGCGTAACTCCTCCTGATCAAGTATAAGAGCGTCTACGGGACCAGTGGTCAGCTTTAACCGGATGACCATAAATTCAAAAGACTCACCCGCTGGGCATGAACATCTGCTGGCTTCCCCTCGGCATCGACGAAGTTGCCATTTACTCTAGCCTCGTCGATTCGGTCTAGTTTGCGCTGGTAAACAAACAAATCTGTCTCGCGCAGAGACCATGCTTGTGTCACGGATAGCCGGTCGAGTTGGTTGCGGATTTCAAGTAACCGCTCGTACTGCTCCCGGAAGCGCTCATCAATCTTGCCCTCCCTGCTCTCTGTTAGCTAACAGCCAAAATTTCAGAGAGCTTGAACGAACCGTTCCAAGACTGTCTCGGTCCAGCGCCAACACCGATGAAGCAGTAATTTTACATCTTCTTGGTTTTCAAATGCATTTCCGTTTGAATCGACCAGATTTCCATCCTTCATGGAATCTTCGATCTTTTTCAATTGGTCTCGGAGCGAGTTTACTTCTGAAGCAGAAAACTTGTTACAACACCAGTCAGTGATACACTCACTGAAAGCAGTTTTGCAACTAACCTTTGAGCGAGTGTTGACAGCAGAAGTTGACCGAAGTACAGAAACTAAGGTTTCGTGTGTTGAAGCAAGCTCGGGGCTCAACTTGGACAATTCACGCTGCAATTTCTCCAGCTTGATCTGGCACTTATCTAGGCGACTTTCTAGAAGCGTCAACAATGCCGGCGAGTGAGCCTCCTTGCCACGGTCCAGAGTCTCGCGCATATCTGCAAGTGTTTTTGTGATCGAACTCAGGTCTTTAGCACTGTAAAAGCCGGCTTCTTCCAGATGGTCGAGAAGCCGCTGCGGGCCTGGGTCAGCAACATTCGTATTGCGGAATCGTAGGATTCGACGGGACATACTTGAACTGTGGCAGCGAGAGAGTATCTGCAAAGCAACAGTGATTAGACACCAGTTATATCTTCAGAACCGAGATCAATGGCACTCACACTGCGGGGGCTTCATTATTCCTCCCGACCGTCAGGAACAGAAGTGAAATCAGTTGAAAACAATCATCCAAGATATAATCCACTTGAAGGGAATATAATCAGCACGCTCCTTGCCAATATCTTCACAGGACTACCAACATCGGTTGTGTGCCAGCCGACGGTTCTGGTCTTTTCGAATAGCATTGAGCTTTTCCACCTCTCCGGTCACTTCCTCGTAAAGCGGAAGCACATCGCGAGATCTAATATACGACGACTTATCTTGTTTTAGTAGATAGAGTGCGTCGCGAATGCGAAGTACAGATTCTAATATCGGTTGCTCTTTCGGATCAAGCGGGGTTTGGATGGCGGGGGATTCCATCGCGGAAGGACAGCCGGGATATAGGGTTGAGCTGGAAGTACGTGAGTCGAAGTCTGAACTTAGAGGGATCGACTGTAGGTCGACGTAAGGAGGAAAAAGAAAGCACAGTTCATGCAACCAGATAAGGTAGCAATGTACTATAGAGCAGCCCACCTATTGCTCGTCCGTGACCTATGATGTCGTGTCCGAAAACGGCATAGTGTATAGTCATGTGATTTGGGTTAGATCACGGGATTGATCTGACGCTAATCCCTATATGGACAGCCCTAAGCGAGGGCTTGCGGACCGGCGAACACACAATTTCCGCGTTGGGTCTGACTGTTCGTTGACTCCGTCCGACTTCTTCAAAGCCAGTCGATAAAAAAGGTCTTCCCGTCCTTACTCTTTCTCCTCCCCCATCCCTCTCGAGACTTTGTCCAGTCCAACGACAACCATCGACACCATGTCTAACGCCGAGCTCGCCTGCTCCTACGCCTCCCTCATCCTTGCCGATGAGGGCATCGAGATCACCGTATGTATTCCCTGGTTTATACCCCTCTTCCTGGGGAGATGATGGAGCGCGTTTGGGGGATCAGAATTGTCGCTAGTGACTCCGGAGGACGAATGAGGAATTGGAACGCGCAATTGGATATTTGGAGGATCGCAACGCCGGGAATGAACTAGGGCTGATTGTTCTGGGATTTATAGGCCGACAAGCTCCAGACTCTCCTGACTGCCGCCAAGGTTCAGGAGGTTGAGCCCATCTGGACTTCCATCTTCGCCAAGGCTCTTGAGGGCAAGGACATCAAGGACCTCCTCACCAACGTTGGCTCCGGTGGTGCCGCTGCCCCCGCTGCTGGTGGTGCTGCTGCCGCTGCTGGTGGTGACGCCGCTGCTCCCGCTGCTGAGGAGAAGGAAGAAGGTAAAACTCAATGGCCGGAAATGAGAGGAAGCCAAATATTGACGAATCATTACAGAGAAGGAGGAGTCCGACGAGGACATGGGCTTCGGTCTCTTCGACTAAGCGTATCGCAACAATCCCGTTCGGCTTCCCGTTTATTTTTCCTTTTGGTTTTTCTCCTCACCTCGCTTCTTTCCGACCTCGTTTCTTCCACCCTCTCGAACCTCTCTGTACCCGATACTCCGCAACCGCCACGAAGATCAAAAAAGGGAAAAGGCAAAAAAGAAAAATCTACGGACAAGGACATCCTTTGGGACTGGGCGCTGTGCTTGCATTTGCTTGATGGACTCCGTCATGGCAGAGGTACTGGGCCGGATGACGCTAGGATTTCGGCTGTTGGGAACACAATGGTGAATGGACAGGCAGCATGTATGGTAGTCCGTGGGCGAAGTCTACTTGGCCGTCTTCGGTTCTCTATCTGATATATGTTGATCACCTACTTTTGATTTTTCTCAGAGCTTAGTTGCCCAGCTCTTATGCGATGTCTGTCATGCGACCATGAACAAAGTTTCCGTCTGCATTAGCTCCGATGGAGTCTTTGGTTCCTTATGAGATGCATTGTAGCCCCAAGTAATTCCAAATAAGTCTAGTAGTACTACATACTTGCGACAAACCTTCGAGATTCGACACCAGGCCAGATCAACGAATCCGCACTTTTTGAATTTCAGAAAGCCAAATCGACCCAACTATAACATCATCAAGCCACTGCCACGTTAGAGTCCGCAACCGCGTACATGCGGAATTGCGCAAAGATCGTGACGTCCTCAATCATTGTACCCAGAGAGCCAATCAGCCAAGGCAGGTTTGTAAGGAAATAGTCCTTCTCGGTGGAGTGGCAGAGAATCTAGAAACTTCATTAATGATGATTCATGTTGGAGAAAACAGGTGAACTCACTCCGGCGCCGTAACTCAAGTTACCCATAAGCGAGAGAATGAAGAATAAGAGTGAGAGACCTATAGTAGCGTTAACAGAATCGGGACTGTATAAAGCACGTGTAACTCACCTTCGCAAGACTTGTCGCAGTAATTCTTATAGATCTGAGGCAGTCGTGCCCTGGGACTTGTTAGCCACCAATCAAGTTCAACAGGCTAGCTGCAAGCCTAAGCAGGATTGCCAAAAAAGCAAACATACCCCAAGTAGCAAATCGCACTGATATAGCCCAGTACCTGCGCACCAGGCGCCATGTCAACACCACCATTCCCGCCCTCCAGCGGCGCGGGCTTCCACACCCCCGTCTGCCAGGCAATCGTCCAGCCAGCCATACCAATTACACAAATCGCGAGTACACTGCTGAGATTCTTCAGCAGAGCGGCGCGCCCAACCTGATTCTCTTCAAGCAGCTTGGCAAGCGTATCGTCCGGGCCTTGTCCCTGCTCCTGGTCCTGGGCATTGCTCACGGCACTATATGAAGGGCGCGATCCTCTTCTCCGACGGTTTCCGCCCTCAGGCAGTGTATCACTCGGTCTCCGACCGAGAAGCGGAGTCGTCGGCTCAGGTGTCGCAGACGATGCATTGCGGACATGCGCTACTGTAGCGCGAGAATTGCGAATGTGGTAGTACACACATTGGCCGATGAGGACGCCGTCCGCGATACAGAAGTACACGGCAATTGCGACAATTACTGGAACGAGGCCGGCCCAGGCGCTGCCGGCGAGGTTGGTGACGTCGCCGATGAACCACACGAAAAGGAAGAGGAGGGAGATGGCTTCGGCGTTACCATTGCGGTAGTTTTCGATTAGTTGGGGGACCTGATTTGATCGAATATTAGAAACAGGCCTGAACAAGTCAATGCGTTGACAGAATGCACATACCAGAAGAAATATCCAGCAGGTCAAGGAAATGGAGCCCAGGAGGCCTGATGCGGCTTCTCGGGGTGTTAATGGGACGATATCACCGGCCATTATAATGGCGCCTGATAATTTAGTCGGTCGACACTCGAAAAATGTGGAAGTAATTGCGATCGCATGGGTCAAGAATTATTGCGGGCGGGCAGAGATTTCGCACGAGGATGAAACTTTGAAAGAGCAGATCTTGAAGCTTCTCCAACGGCCAATTGCGGGGTGGATCCGCCGCCACTTTACTAAGCTGGGGCTCTTTGTCTAGTTATTTTAATATCGGGGCCATTGCAAGATCAATACATATGTTAGATATATGTTACTTTCTTATGCAAAGTAAATGTTGTACAGCGCGCCTGTTGTGGCTGCAGGGGCCAATCGGTTTGACGCCAATTCTACGACTGCATGGCCTTGAATAATCACGACGATCATTGGACAGTTGAATTTGGAGATAGGATTGGGTTAGTGGAGTAGCAGCAAGTATCACTGTCCATCCTGCTGTCGGCCGTTCTGCATCTCTAATTCATGATCTGCCATTGTATAGCCCATCTCGTCCCGTAGTAATTCCACAACCAAAGGCCCGACTGCTTCTTGGATCGCGCCCTCTAGTAATCTGTTCTGGGCTGAATCTGGCTGGATCTCGAATAACGCGTCGACATATTCATGGAGTGGAGAGTAGTCGACTTCGAGATCCCAGTTTCCCCGATCAACACCATATTGTCGAATAAATGCTTCGAGGCTATGCAGACCATCTCCAAGAAGCCAGTTCTCCAGCACCACTTGCTCTTCTGGGCCGGATGCTGGCAGGGCTTGTTCTCCTTCTAACTCACTGTCTGAGCCGTCATTTGCAGCGTCATCCCCGCCTGCGGCTCGAAACCGAGGAAGGTGGAATGCGCCATTGTTCAGCTGGTCCATGAGGTTACGCAGCCAATGAGGCCGCTCAGTCTCTGGGACTTGAGACAGATAGGATGGAGTTGGGTCTGACTGCTGTTTAAAAGCTTCCGACTCGTATGGTGGGAGAGGGTCCGACGCTGAAATACGTCCAGAGACAAATCGAGTCGGTAAGTGTGTTGTAACGCGCGGGACATCCGATATCACCACATGGCGTGCAATATCTAACGTAATTTCTGGTGGCTCGATAGGTTCATCTCCCTCAGGAAGAGTGTCTGCAACCTCCACGAGAACGGAAACTACCTCTGGCGTATTCCAAAGATCCTTGATTCGTACAATGTACAGTTCAGTGAACAGCTCGTGGCCATCAGTTGGTGGTAATTTACCCCAAATCCGTTTCGGCATCGGCTGAATATCAAGCTCCTGTGCTAATTTGCAGAATACCCAGGGGTAGCGAGACATTGCCTTGCGCATCTGTTCCCGGCACTCCTTGGGCTTGTTAAGTCGTAAATATGCTAATGCCAGCGAGCACTGAATGTTTGGTAGATACTCCCAATCTTTTGATAGCCTCGTCTTTGTGGACAAATCAATAAAATGGGACCACTCTCTGCCACGGAGTGCCAGGTTGTCAATCATGAGCCTCATGCAATAAGGATCTTTTGGTTCTAGGCTCAACAGTAACTTGCCCCATTCGTATGCTGTCCTCCAAGTTCCTTTCATCCCAAGATTGGCAATGTATCTCCAGCCCACAAGCCACAGTTCGCGATTCTCAGCATGCAGGAAATCAAGCCTTGCCCTGCCTTCTTTCAGGCGGTTTCCAAATGATGAATGAACCGAACGTCCGAAATTGAAAAGCGCTCGCTCGAGGAGGTCTGCGGATACGGCATGATCACCTTGATGCTTTGCTATCTCTGACACTTGAAGGAGTGTTGAGATGTGGTAAGGATTGTATTGGAGAAGATGTATCATTCTTTGCGGATCCATCGACTCCACACAAAGGTCGAACTGCCTCTGAACATCCTTATAAGCAGAATTATGAAGAAATCGATAAAGAGCTGCGTCGTTCGGGAGTGATTCTACCTGTTCCATACCAAGACCACCACTAGGAGCTCGCGGCCATTCATCTTTGCCCTGGAACAAGATGTTGCGTCGCTGCGTAGATCCGGCTAGACTTAGGCCTCTGCTCGCCGGACTATATCTACCAGTCAAAGCACGGCCTAAATCAATTGTTTCTCGGGCTCGTTCTCGCCTGCGACCTGATCCCGTGTCTGCATCGTCGAAATTCTCCAGCACAACGTTACCGAACAGCTTTCGCATCTCATTGGTCGCATTGAGCGATCTGGAGTCAATAGATAGGAGTTCTTCTGGTGTCTTCGCAAACGAATCGCCAACAGTTTGCGCAGAGGGTTCATCGCCGGCCCTCCGTGCCGAAGGAACGGCCAACTCCTTCAAGGCTCGATCGATATCATCCAGGTCTTTGTCATTAGAGGCCTCATCCGCAGGCTCCTGTTTTGGCACAGTTTTCTTTTTCTTGTTCTTTCCCTTCTTCTTTTTCTTTTTGGCGGCATCCGTCGTGGCTGGTACAGCTACCTCCTCCGTGGGCTGGACCACTGGCTCAGGAACCTCGGTCTCAGACTGTTGTTCATCTTCCTCCTCATCATCGTCCGCAGCGTTCAATAGGTCGAAGGCGTTCAATTTCGGTTTTGACGGCTGAGACACAGGTTCATCGTCACTGGAGTCATTTGTGTCTTGTTCGGCTTGCTGCTCTTGCTCGCGCAGCTTCTGCAGCTTGCGGATCGCACGGGAGGACATCCAGAAATATCGTACAGTTGAGAGTCAGTGCTATAAAAGGATAGGCATGTATTGTTCAGGATTGTCTCAACGACAGTTTCTGTCAGAAAGTAATGGGATGAAGATGTATATTTTGTAGAGATCTTCAGAGCGACTGCGGGGATGACGACATGGCAGTATTTCCGTATCATTTCTCACCGCCTACCAAATCAATGTACAGACTTTATGCCTGGGGCACTCAACATAATGCCGAGCCTCATCCCTCCCTCTCTTTGTGTTTAGACGTTTAGTGTTGCTGGAGCCTCGGTCTTTCTATCCTTTACATCCATACCGCTGGCTCAATGCGTCGTGCAGCTCTTCAAGCGTTCCGTACTGCTCGTCGTGCACCAGTATGGCGGGTTGCCGGTAGAAGACCCTCCGCCATCTCGTTCACTAGCAGCGAGTCCCTCGGTCTTCGGCCCTACACCACGCCAAAACGTCCTGCCCTTCTTTCGGCCTCTCTACAATCCTCCATGCACTTCCGAACATTCTCCGTCGCTTTGGTCTCGACGGTAGTTGCATCCGGAGCTTGGTATGCTTATCAGGGCGACAGTTCCCAGTCATCAGCAGCCTCCGCCGGTACGTCGTCCTCATCGTTCCGGGCATTCACAACGACTGCGCATGCGGAATCACCCACGGAATCGACGCGCCGTGCACTGCTGGTAGACAACGATCGAATCTTCACCGCGGAGATCTCTGGGGAGCAGCCATTGCAAAAAAACACTGACGACTCTGATCGCCGACTTTTAGAGATGCTCACGCCCGAACAAGCGACGCAGAAGTTGAGGAAGAACGAGGAGTCATACTTGGTGAACAGGGGCAAGGGAGTTGTTCGCTATGATGTTGTTCAGGTTCCAAGCAATTCCCCTATCGAGGACGACCATGCGGAGAAGATAGTTGAGGTGCCTGCGTCCGCGGCCGCGGCCAACGAAGGCCAAGCCAGCAGTGACTGGATGTTCTGGGCTGTATTCGATGGCCACTCGTACGTTTCACACTAAAGAATATGTTTCGTGTATACTGACCGTTTGCTTTAGTGGCTGGACAACATCTGCCAAGCTGCGCAATGTCCTTATTTCATACGTCGCTCGAGAACTGAACAGTACATACAAATCTGCAACTTCAGATCCCTCATCGGTTTTGCCATCATCCGCAGCAGTCGATGCAGCTATCAAGCAGGGTTTCACTCGTTTAGATGACGATATCTGCCACGGCAGCGTCAACCAGGTGTTCAAGGCCAACTCGCGCCGCGCTGCAGCTGAATTGCTTGCTCCCGCTCTCTCCGGTTCCTGCGCTCTTCTCGCTTTTTATGATACTCAGACCAAGGATCTAAAGGTTGCCTGCGCGGGTGACTCCCGGGCCGTTCTGGGCCGTCGCGGTGCGAACGGCAAGTGGACAGCAACTCCTCTGTCTGAAGATCAGACAGGTGGCACGCCCTCTGAAATGCAAAGACTGCGCGAGGAGCACCCTGGTGAGCCCAACGTGGTCCGCAACGGACGAATCCTCGGTCAGCTGGAGCCTAGCCGCTCATTTGGAGACGCCTTCTACAAATGGACCAAGGAGACCCAAGACAAGATCAAGCGCCAGTTCTTCGGCCGCACCCCACACCCCCTACTCAAAACACCTCCCTATGTCACTGCCGAACCTGTCATCACAACGACCAAGGTCGAGCCAGGTAACGGCGACTTCCTCGTCCTCGCAACCGACGGTCTCTGGGAAATGCTCAGCAATGAAGAGGTCGTGGGCCTAGTCGGCCAGTGGATTGAAGAGCAAAAGGCCGCATCTGGCGGTAACAAGAGCTGGGTTCGCAGTCTCTTCAGCTCTCAGCCAACGCAGCTCCCCGTTGAAAACCCAACCGAAACCACTGCCGATGGTCAGCGCCGCCCGATCCGTCAACAGCAGTACGATATCTCTGGCGCCGCTAGCCGCTTTGTCGTCGAGGACAAGAACGCAGCTACTCATCTCGTTCGCAATGCGATGGGCGGAAAGGATAAGGATATGCTTTGTGCTCTGCTCACCCTTCCCAGTCCTTACTCCCGCCGATACCGGTATGAACCCCCCATTCCAGATATCGCTTGCAATTAATGCTAATGAATTAGTGACGATGTAACCGTCGAAGTCATTTTCTTCGGCGAGAGCTCCGACAACCGCACGGTATCCATCAACGAGGAAGCCAGTGCTTCGGAGGAGAAAGTCAAGGCTAAGCTTTAGGTCAATTTCAACCACATACATACATACATACATACATACATAATACCCAATCAATTTGCCGTTCGTTCAGTACCCTTCTTATAAAACAATTCCCCAAAGCGACCTTATGTAAGCCCTTGCGCATTTAGTTAACTACTCGTTCGGCCATAGTTGCAGTGTTGAAAGACGTATCAATACCCCCCATTCAAGGTTTAGAACTGAGATTGGCTGTACTAGGTTTCTGGATCTACAAGCTACTTGTCTGAAGCTTGAAGTTGGGGTTTGAAAAGAAAACAAGCTTCTTCTTTGGTAGACAATGGATGGAAAAAGGTGATTATGTATCACGTGAGTCAATATTAAAGCGGGGCCACGTGAGCTCTCATGCCCTGAGACAAAACAAACTCAGGCTTGGGCTCGAGCTCAGAATCAGGGAAGATAGGATCTGATCTGAGAAACAATTGTATACATTTATCTACTTGATGTTGAGATGTATCCAAGGTCTTGGCTAGGTGCTAGAGCAGGATATCCTGCAAAATCAAGAGTAGTCATACTAAAGAAGAGTTGGTCTTGAGCTCGTGATTCACTATGCTCTAGGATGGACAAGTAAAGTCATTTGGCCTTCACGTATGCTCGGCACCAGGTGAACAAAAGAGGCCATTTGCACCGACAGCTGGGTGCTGGAGCAACTAAAAGCCTTTCTTCGATTCTTTTCGCTCTTCCCTCTCATGATTGTTTTCATTCATCTTCTTTCTTAGCAACAAGTCGCTTGTGTTTCGTTTCCACATTTCAGATCCGGGACTTTCACTTCAGTCCGCACGTTATTGGCTTTGCCGCTTGGTCGCTCTGGACTCAGCTTAGTTTCGAAGTCGTTGGCGACTTAAATTGAGACGAGAGGTGCTTGTGTTGTGTTGCTGGTTTCCGCTGACTTCTCAGCAAAACCTGAAGTGTGCTGGTGCCGTAGCGAGAAACCAGAAGAGTGTTGTTGTCGGTTAAGGTATGTTATACCATGCAGTCAATGAAGTTAACTCGACTGACTGGTTTCGAGCAACCACCATGTCGGTTCCTGAACGTCGTGCCGACCAGGCCCCTGAGCAGGAGGGCGGCAGTGAGAGGACCCTTGAGGTCACCTTCCACACTACCGACGACATTGATTCGGATGAACATGGAGGTGTTTCCATTCGCAGAGAGACCAACGGAGACATCATCTTCGGCTCTGCGATGCCCATTAGTGAACTCGACGAAGGCACAATCGAAAGGGCTGTTTCAGCTGCAGCTGAAGCCACCAACGAAGATATGAGACGCCCTCGTCTGCAGCCTACCAGATCCCCTCGTCCATCTGAGCCAATTCACACCTGGGATGAACTTGCGGAAAATCTCTGGATTGAAGCAGAGCGCCAGGCTGCTGAGATCCCCCTGCCGCCTGAGCTAGATAACGAGCCAGACCGCAGCACCTGGCCGATTGGCTGGGGCAGACACCATGACTACTTCCTTTGGGCATGTCGTGGGTCAGTCCCAGTCGTCACCGATCATCTCCAGGCAGTCTTTAATTTTGGTCCTCCCATCGACGAAACGTTTGTCGCAGCAAGACTCTCTGGAGTGAACGCTTTTCGCCAGATAACATTCCTCCAAAAGTACCTTCCCGGCGAGCTTCTGACCCTGGAGAGAGCAAAAGCCCGTGGCGTGCTCTATGAGGCTAACATCTCACATCCTGAAGTCCGCATGGGTACCCAATATTTGGACACGGAGCAGCCGAGCCCTGGAAGCCCCGAATACATTGAACCTATTCTTCCTTGCTGGGCGCCTCCTCACTGGAGCCACGCCGATGACGCATTCACTGCAATGTATTTAGGCGAAGACCCAGCCGTGTTCCTGGATCAATATGGGTTCACACTTGCGGAGCAGCCAAGCCTTGAATTTATCCGCATACGAATGGCTCAGATTCCGTTCGTGGACCTCACTTGGGACGACCTGCAGGCTGCAAAAAACCGCCACAAGTTCCTTTCCATCACGTACCCGGGTGGCTTTCCCCAACCTAGTGATCCTATGACCAACGAAATCTCTTACCCTTCCACTTATGACCCTTCTTCCGATGACGATAACCCTTCCAGGTGATTTTGATCATAGGTGGGTTATTGCGATAAGAATATTGATCCAGATAAATCTGTACTTGGCGTTGTCACATATCACTCATGATACGCTGACTCTGATTAAGGATATCGACTTCACATATGTCGGTTCTTGGTGTTTTAATTCCCACTCATCTCAGGTAATCGCGTCCTCAGTCTTTTCTGTTCATTTGTGTGCAATAGCTTGTTTTCCCTTTTCAGAGAAGCCGATATGCACTGGTTTCCAAGGCTTCAGAGACGGAGTGGGAAACATGTATTTTTGAAGAAGAAACGTTTGGGCTGTTGCGATGTTTGTGCTGGTAATCCAGTAGACCATAAGAGCTGTCGGCATCTGATACATATAAGACGCAACACCAACGTTCAAGGCAAGGACCTGAATCAACGCCCGAAGGCTAAACCACGAAAGCTGCTTCGCCAATTCCAGTCGCGGTAGGTCGGCCATCTCCCTCAGCTTCGGTCCCTTCCATCCGTTACGGACATTGACCAAGATAGACACCGAAAGCAACGCCGGCAGAGCACCTGTCGGGTCGCCTGCCAGCAAATCCGGAAACCAGAGCGCACCCTCCGTTGCAAGCGACGGCTCAACGGCAAGATTAAGAGCATTGGATCCAGACTCATCCGGCCTTACTAGCGAAAGGAGGTATGGCACTAAGCCGTTCTTGTTTCCGCTCATGGCTCTGATACTCTCCATGATAGCAATCCAAACAGGAATCTGCAGAAAATTGGCAGGCTTCCAGAACCTGACAATGCCCCAACGACGACGAAGCTCAGCGTGCTTGGCTTTTAGCTTCGTCGTGACCTCGCGGGTGGCTTGTGAGCGAAGTTTCTTCCCATCAGCAGAAGCCGCCGCAAGAGCTTCTTTCTGGTACTGACTTCGCCAAGCCATCAGGATTGGAGCGAGGTCTGAATCTTTTCGAGCTTGAACTTTGGTGAAGATCTGGAGAGGCAGAGCAACGCCCATTCGAACCAATAACGCAGTCAATGGAAGAGAGTAAGCCCATGGCAGGTGGCTAACATCGTGAACGCCATGGACGAAGGCTGACGCGCCATCTATCACTTCATTGATGAACGGAGCTGGTCTGGTCTGATGAAAGCTCCTGACCTGCTGGCGAGGGGCCATTCGAGGAAAACGATGATTGAGTCTCATCTTCAACTGATTTTTAACAGCAAATGGAATAAAAATACAGAAATAAAAACGACAATGCAAGAAAATACTCGTACAACACTTCACACAAGAGTAAACATGTGCTGCGAGAAATATTTGGCAATAAGGAGAGCATCACGTGGGCGGTGAAGCTATTCAGAGATGTAATTACAATACAATCTTACGGTACAATCTTATCGATAGAAAAGACCAGAAAGCAACTTGACCGTCGCAAACAACTCTCCAGGAGACCATGCTTTTGCTGTTGGTCGCACAATGATCATGTTTCTTCTCAAGCTGTTGATCTCGGTGATCGCCCTCCTTGCTGCCTGTGTCCTGCTCCCGCAGGTCTCGCTAGGCGTCTTGCGGGTTGTGCTCCGCGGAGTGGGATGGCTGATCCGCAGGAGGACTCAGGCACGCAGGGAGGCCATCCTTGCTCGAGTCCGCGCAGACGAGCAGGACTTACTCACTAAACAACCAAAAGTGACTTCGCCCAGCTCGACAGCGGAAGATGAGGACTGGGAAAAGGTTGATACCCGCTCGGACAACAGCTCCGGGTCAGCTAGTCAGCCAGGGACCGAAGAATGGACTGGCATCATAGGCTTCTTTCATCCTTTCTGGTATGGTCACCACCTTCAAAATCTAGTATGTGACTGATTCGATTAGCAATGCTGGAGGCGGAGGTGAACGTGTTCTCTGGGAAGCTGTCAGAGCTACGCAGCGGCGATGGCCCAAAGCCGTCTGCGCTATTTACACTGGAGATCTCGATGTCACCAAAACAGCCATGTTGGAGAGAGTTCAGGTATGTCTTAGGCTCAATACCAAGTGCACTCCTGACATGTATAGACTCGATTCAACATCCAACTACATGCCCCGACAGTTGAGCTACTTTATTTGACTACACGCAAATACGTCCAAAGCAGCATGTATCCCTACATGACGCTCTTAGGCCAATCTCTCGGCTCGCTGATTGTAGGCTACGACGCCTTTACGCTTCTTGTGCCCGATGTCTTCATCGACACCATGGGCTACGCCTTCGCAGTGGCATTCTGCAAGCTTCTCTTTCCCTCGACCCCAACAGGAGCCTACGTGCACTACCCCACCATCTCCACAGATATGCTTCAGTCTCTGGATGACACAACCGGCCTGAAGGGCGTCAATGCTGGCGCTGGAACAGGACTCAAAGGCTTCCTGAAGCGAAAGTACTGGCTCGCCTTTGCCCGCATCTACGGCTGGGTCGGGAGCCACGTCGACGCCGTCATGTGCAATTCCTCCTGGACATCAGCGCACGTCCGCTACATCTGGGGTCCATACCGGAACAACCAATATAAAGACCCCGTTGTCGTGTTTCCCCCAACTGCCGTCTCAGAAATCCAATCCACCATCCCAGTGACATCTGAGACAGAAACAACCCGCGTACCTACACTCATCTACATCGCCCAGTTCCGGCCGGAGAAGAATCACCCTCTGATCCTGCGCTCCTTCGCCCGCTTCCTCGAGCGCTACAACAAGGACAACACAACCCCCAAGGAAAAGCAACCCCAACTCCTCCTAATCGGGACCGTCCGACCCTCCAGCCCAGACGAAACCCACATTTACAACCTTCGCCTTCTTGCCCACGAGCTCCGCCTCCGCGACAACACCACATTCATCTGCGATGCCTCCTGGCCCACCATCCTATCTCACCTCTCCACGTCCTCCATCGGCGTAAATGGCATGTGGAACGAACACTTCGGCATCTGCGTTGTCGAGTACCAAGCTGCAGGACTTATCTGCGTTGTGCATAACTCTGGCGGTCCGCGCGAAGATATTGTCATTGACCTTCCTGCGTCTGGAACATCAGATGATGGCGGCGCAGGACCAACAGGCTTCTGCGCATCAACCGAGGAGGAATTCGCGGATTCGTTTGAGAAGGCCCTTGCGCTGAGCCACGACGAAAAGGTTGCTATGCGGTTGAGGGCGCGGAGGTCTGCGTTGAGGTTCACAGAGGAGGAGTTCTCCAAGAAGTGGGTGGGCGAAGTTGGAAAGCTGGTGCAGATGATTGGGGCGTAGTGCACGGAGTACTTTAGATAGCTATAGCTCATAGTACTGTCGACGTCAAGATTGGAAAACGGTTCGCCTAGTTTGACAATTGAAGAATAGACGAGTGTCGAGTCATATAAAGCAATTAGACCGAGTCGGTTTTTATGGTTTTAATTGAAACTACAACCACCCACAAGGAAGTGAATAGAGCATGCGTGGTCCAAATCCAACGAATTTGAATAACCTAAGATATATGCCGCCAATTGCTTCAGGGTATCTAAATATCCCTAAATAAACCAAAACGAAGGAACCAAGGACTCTCCCAGGGGTATGAAGTTCATCGTAGACACGTAACAAGTGGAAAGAGGCTGAAGTCAGCCAAGGAGAATAGGGTGTAGATGGGTAAATGACAAAACCATGAGTTGAAGGGAGAGGGAAGAAAGTGACGGAGAGTGGACGACTCCGTTTTGTATCCGCAACGCCGAACCTCTATCAACCAATCCAGCCATAACAGAAAAAAAAGAAGAAGAAAATTCTCCCGTGTGAACATGGTAAGCTCTTAGTGTCATTTAGCCCATTGTTGATCGGGATACCCAGCGTCGCCAGTATTAACGCCGAGCATCTGCCCTTGAGCATCCATGCCATACATATTGCCCTGATCACTGGCATATCCGGCACTCATGCCAGAGACGCTGATTCCGGATTCGTCGTCGTCAAACCCGAACTCGCCGCCAGAACTAGCATCGAAGCTAGTGCGTCCGCCAATGTCACTCGCGTCGTCATTCCCTGCCGGAATCTGATCCCACTGTAGCGTTTGCAGGGCTGGATACTGCGCCAGCAGGGCTGCTGGCAGGATGAAGTTGCCAGTGTGCTGGCCATCCATTCCCTGGTTAGGAACCATGAGCGGTTGCGTGACAGGCTGCAAATGCTGCGGCTGTTGGTTCATTAGTGTCCGCTCTCGCTCTTGAGATTCTTCGTCCAAAAGTGGCTTAATGCAGATTCGGCCGGCCTCTGATCTGAAGTGGCGCCCTAAGGCATCAGCACGAGCGAATCGACGACCGCAGCCCCACTGGCCGCCTCGCGACAGATCACCGCGGCACACAAACTTCTTCTCACCCGAGTGTAAACCTTCATGACGCTTGCGGTCATGCTGACGCGCAAACGCCTTGCCGCAGACAGTACAAACGAATGGTCGTTCGTCTGTATGCGTGCGCAAATGAGAGCGCAGGTTGTATGCTCGAGTGAATCGCTTCGGGCAGAGATGGCACTGGAAGTTGGCGGGGTGCTTTTGAACCCGCTTAGAATCGGTGGTGTTCGATCCAGGCCGTTGCGGGTCCGCAAGGCCAAGAACGTAGTTCCGGCTATCGATCGACGACGTCGATACCCGTCGGTTACGGCCAGCGCCGGCAGGCGAGGCCTCTCTAGAGCTAGGGTTGCTGTATGGCTGACGACCTGTGTCAAATGGAGACAATGACCGGGCCGATGAAGCAGCCAGGGGGTCCAAACTGGCTGATGGGGACGAAGGTGAGCGAGGGCGGGAGACAGGAATCGTGTATGGGTCAGACTTGCTACGCATACGGCCGCCACCTAACCGAATTAGAGTTGTTTGCATCACATGAAAGGGAAACTTACGCAATGGTGGCGGTGGGCTCAATGAGTCCATGTCAGCAGTAGCCTTGTCAGTCGGAAAGACCTGGGTTTTGGCCGGGGGCGCGAATTCAACATTGATGGACGGCGCCACCATTTGATTGGCCTGCCCAATATCATATTGTCCTTGCGACATATCAGGGATGCTTGGAAAGCTCTCTACAGGAGGAGTCGGGTATGTTGAGGCCGTTGCAGGCGGCGAAATGAATGGTCCGCTTGGAACCATGTCTGGCACCTGTTGCGGCATCAATTGTGGAGAGATGTACGGGCTGTGGTGAGGGCTAATACCCTGTGGTTGTTGGTGGTCCGACAGAGTGAATGATTCTATTCCCAGGGCGGTATTGTCATAGAGGCTAGGGTCGTTCTGAGCCGCCAGCAGTGGGGATGGGTTGTTGTCTCCGACATCGAAAGTATCGTGCTGGGGAAGAAACGGAGAATGCGCCGCAGAAGACACTTCGGACACCTCTGAAGGAGCACGTCGATGACCGTGGAACGCAGTATTGTTCATAACATTCTGCCATTCAGGGTGCGAGGCGTTTGTCAAGTAGGCGGCGCTAGCTGGATCGAGAGAGGTGTGACGGGAGTGCTGTGGGGTATAAAAGGTCCCCGGCGAGGAGGCCGGAGGAGACATTGCGCTTGGAGATGAATGCGACGGCTGCTGGTCCAATGGAGAGGTCTGCGACGAGTTCGAGGGGTGGGGAGACGGTATCTGGCTCACCAGGTCAACAGGGTTGACCGACTGGTTGACAGATTGGGCTGATTGCTGGGGATCAAGCAGCAGTGAGGGGTATTCGGCGCCAGTGGTATTCGGGCTTGAGTTCTGATATAGCGAAAAGTCAAAGTCGCCGGTATTGTTCGAGTTTAAAAGGTTCGAAAAGTTCTCCTCGGACTGAGGCGACAACCCTTGGTCAAACGATTGTGGGATCTGTAGGCTTGGGCGGGCAAAGTTCTGATCGGTCGCTGTAGCGGGAGCCAGATAGCCCGACGAAGAGTAGGCATAAGCCTCGGAGCCAGGAACAGTGTTGCTGGCAAAGGACGAAGGAGGGTATGAGGGATTGTTGGTGATAGAAGGGTCAATCGTCAGGTCGTTATTGTATTGCTGGTGGTGTTGGTGAGGGTGGGCTGAAGGGCTGACGCTGCGGTTTTTATGAGCAGCAGGAGCTTGCCCCAGATCCTGGAGCGAGCCCTGAGGATCCATCGCCGGCAGGGATAAGTTTCAAAATCCCAGAATAGATACCACGCGAAGGGAGGCTGAGCGAGAGAAGGAAGAATAAGAGTGAGCAGCGAGGGCAGACGATCAGGTTGACAAAGTGAGGACGCGAGGGCGGGACAGTGGGGGAGCGGAGTGGGCTCAGCGGTCGGGCTGAGGCGCAGAGACGAGAAGATGATCGGGTATTAATGTTGAACAAAATGATACGGATGATAATAAAGGAGATTGAAGTCAATCCGGAGCTCTCATTCGTGTGGAGATGAATCCAGGGACGGAGTGTCGGAGCGACGGGCAGGCAGTCTTCGATTCAGCCTCGCGTCAAGATCATCGAGATCGTCAGACAGAACTTGACAGTACCTCTACGGAGTAGAGTAGGTAAGAGACCGACTGTCTATGGCACTACTCCGTAATTGATGAACGATAAATGATAAATGATGATGATGAACAGAGATACTACGACTATCGCGAGATTGTGGAGAGAAGAAGATGGAGATACGAGCGACCTCGTATGATGCCTTGGTGCCTGACACTGAACTCATCAACAGTCAGTCAACAGCGATAATTCCATCAAAATCCATGTGTTGCTTAAAATATCTCAGGCCGAATCAGTAACTTGCAGAATAAAATAACAGGCATAGGCAGAATCCAGAATCAAGAACCAAGCAAGTGCCAGCAAACGCTCAAGCATGGCAAGGCAGACTTCTTCCACAGCCTATCACCGTACAGTCAAGCTCCTTCTTACAGGATACCAGTAAGAAGATCTAATTATATCTTTTTGACGCAAGAGAGAGCATTCTTGTCACCTTCATCTCCTTCTCAAACCGGTCTATACTCCGGAGATATCTACTGTACTCTGTGTTGAAGTATAGAATATAGAATGTGATGGTCCAAGAAATCACTAGCGATCCGGCCCCCACTTGAGCCTATACAAATCAGCCCAACAGACATCCATCACATTTGTGACTAATGGGCTAAGAATTGCCATGGATATATCTCCGACTACGGAGTAGCTAATCCTGACCGACTTGTTTGGTGGGCTCTGCGCACTGCCCCGATAAACTCTTGAAACAGGATCATGAAACTGTATGCCCAACTATACTGCGGTTGTTCTACAGTATGATCTAGTAACACTGCATATACCGAGTATCTCTGAAACAGCAAGTATCCCACAGTATGTGATTCCGTCTCGACTATAATGGGTTTTAAAGCTCGCCAAAAACAGTCACACTCTCCCTGACAGTATCACTCTCCCAATCCACCAACAACACATCCTCGCAGCTCGATCCCAAGCCCGCATTGTCAGTCCAGCCCGGCTCCCAGTAATAAACACCGACTCCGCCAACCTTGTCAACTACCCCAGCAACATCCTTAATGAACGTGCTCTGTCCTTCAGCAGAGTACGGAATATCACTCAGATCCGAAGGAAACGCATACTCGGGGCTCGAGCACTGCACGGGCCAATCCGTTTCTACAACAAGCACGTCCTTTCCGTACGTACTCTTCAGGTTTGAAAGACTAGTCTCTAGGGACGAGAGGGTCGCCTCTTCGTTGTAGAACGGATAGTATGAGACGCCGATGAGATCAAAGTCGGAACTCTCGAATTCGCCTGCGGAGAGGACAGTGTCGTAGAAGTATTTCTGCGCATCCCAGTCCCAGCCATTATCGAGATGGATCATGATCTTGGGAGTCGACGACAGGTCCGAGTCCTTGACACCCCATGCGCCGGAGTGTAAGATGCTTGCGATGTTGGAGTAGGAGTCCGTTGAGCCTAACGGCCAGAGAAGACCCGCGCGGATCTCGTTCCCGATCGAGATCATTTCGACGGGGATGTTGTTGGAGGCAAACGTGTTGCATACTTCCTGGGTGTAGTTGTAGACTTGCCATGTGAGGGTTGAGAGGTCGGTTGTAGACCAGGTTGAAGGGGTTGTCTACCACAGAGAATCAGTGCCAATCATCCAATATCAAGTGAATATGAAATAGTCTGTACTTGGTCCCCTGCATCCGCCCAAGTATCACTCAAATGCAAGTCCAGGTAAACACTCATTCCCGCCGCCGTGGCCCTCTTCGCGAGCGCGACATTATAGTCGAGGTCATAGTTCCCATCGCTGGGATTCACCCACAGTCGCTGCCGGATCGAGTTCACGCCATTGTCGGCGAGAATGGATTCGAATGCTTCCGTTTCGCCGTTCAGGTTCTTGTATGCCGTGCCGGAGTTTTCTTCAATCGGGAGCGAGGAGATGTCGGCCCCGATGTAGGTCAGGGCCTGGGAGAGGGGGACGAGAGCGAGGAAAGAAAGTGGGAAAATCATCTTGTTCGCACTCAGAATGAATTCGGAGTGGTTGTTGGCCAGTGGTGGGAGATGCTCGCTTTTAACATCGCTGGAGTCTCTCCTATTGCTGCATGTTTCAGAAAGATGGCAGATGGAGTAGTCTACACTCAAATTAGTGGTGATATACACGCCGGCGCAGAGACCGAATTAATCAGGTTAGAGCAATCTACTTGCTACATACTCGTTGACATCGATGCTTTCAATATATAACTGTTATTGCGTCTCATCATAACCACACGAAACCGCTACAGACCTCCTCCCATTACATTCGAAAATCGCCATCCAGCATGCTCAAATAAACCCGATATATAGAAGAAATCAAACATTTCAAGTAAACAACGCCGTCTTTTGCCCAGCCGAAGAGTGAACCAGAAAGAGGATGGCCTGCAATGCGATATATGTACAAGCAACGGAGTCCTGCAGGTCTTGTATGCAGCGGTAAATGATGAATGTAAGGTAGGTAATGATGCAAGCCTGAAGATCCCAATTAAATGATATACACTGAATGCAAAGCATTTATGCGGTGCTTTGAGAAATATCGATGACAGCGTGATATTAGATAGCGACACGATTAGCCTGCATCGTGTCCCTGCTTCTTGCCCAGCCGGATTGCTGGTTTTCGCGACGTGGGCTTATTCTTGCCAAAGGTGAGCCCTTCGTCTTCGGAATCGTCGCCACTCTCCTCCTCGTCGTCGCAGTAGTATCGAGACTCGTCGTCTTCTTGTGGCCGCGATGCACTGCACTGTTTTGCTTTTACTGTCTCGCCAGTACGGAGGATTGAAGGGACCTGTGCGCCGTCACAAGTGTTTTCCTTGAACCCGTCCGACAAGGACGACGCCCCCGATATGACAGACGGAATGCTGGGATGTGACGTGCTTTGCGACATGCCACTGGTATCTTCATCAACCGAAGAAGAAGAGATTGTGGCTGCAGAAGTGGGCGACGTTGTCAATCCGCCTTTGACATACTCTGCAGAACTACTCTCTGTCGTGCAGTTCGAGTCCTTGCGAGTGGCGGTCTCCTTGTATGTGCCAATCTCGCTTTCAGAGTACAGTCCGGCGTGGTCAGTACTAGCCTTTTGGGGCGCCTCCTTTAGGCTGAATGGCTCGACAGCCAAGAGAGGATGAGATATTTTGCGCCGATGCTCCGGGGTCGTCGCGGGGGTCTGGTGTCGACTTAACGGCTCTCCGTCCGTTGGCCATGATTTTTGCATTTGCCCAACTGCGGGCGTGGTACTCAGCGCGAGGCTAGGCTCTGAATGATGATCCTCTTCCACCGTTGAGCATTCGCCGTAGAAAGCTTTGTCGGTTCGCCAATGCTCTGGCTGAAGACCCCTCGCCAACCTGCGGCTTGCGCCACCAAAAACACCACCTATACTCGTGGTTGCTGAGCCCCCTGAGAGTTCGGGCGTAACCGGGCGTAGGGGTACAGGGTAGCCCTTGTTGAGCTCAGAGGCTCGCACAGTTTTCGAGGATTCCGCAGTGGACAGCGTAGATGTGGCACGCTCTGGGGGATCGGGACGAGGTGTCCGGTTGGAAGCAAAATAGCCAGACACGAGGTCTTGTCGTTCATCCGGGCTAGCCGTCGGGCTGACCGTCACGCTTTGAGATAGAGGATGTTCACCATCTCTCGTACGCCGGCCGGATCGCGAAAAGAGATCTTCGTCACCGCGAAGACTCAGACGGCTTCCTTGCCAGAGATGTTTTCCGAATGAACTGCTGCCTGACGACGAAATCGAATCCATCGAAGGGGTCGTACTAGGCGTGCGTTTGCGATTGTCCTTGTCTTTCGACCTCCCGGTCAGATAGTTTGACCATTTCGCCACGTTTGATCGCACTCGCTGTATGAACGGCACTTTGCTAACAGCCGTTGTCACTTCTTCGTTGGATACCTCGATCTTCTTGCCCTTGGTCATATAGGCAGGGTCGGTTTCCTCTACCCATGCCCTAGGGTTTGAGAGGCCCTGCCACACCCAAGGGTGGTGTTTTATCTCTTTCAATGTAATGCGCTTCACCGGGTCTTTCATTAGTAGCCGTTTCAGCAAGTCCCACAAATCCTCATCAATATCCTCATACGCCAGTTCGTCTTCCTCTCGCATGCTATCGGGCGCATAACGAGGCCACTGAGTGCCATTTTTTACACGAACAGGCTTTAACCGCCTTCTTGGAATAAAGACATTTTGTTTGACAATCGTCTGGAACATGCTATACTCGTCATCCGAGACAAAAGGTAGTCGGCCAAAAATCATTCCGTAAAGTGTCACCCCGAGAGACCAGACGTCGATGGCACCGGTGATGCGAGGTGGGCCGCCGATAGTGTCAATAAAGTCTTCGCCGGTATAGCAGAGTTCAGGAGCGTAGAACGCTGGTGTACCAACAGTCTTAGACAGCTCTCGAGCATCGTCGATTTCTGTCGCGACATCTGTTTCTTCAAGTTGCTCTTCCTCTTCGTCTCGAATCGGTCGTCCCAAATAAGACACTCCAAAGTCAGAAATCTTCACGCGGTAGTTGCTGGTGACGAGAAGGTTTGCCGGTTTTATATCACGGTGAATGATTCCTTGGAAGTGCAAATATTCAAGACCAAGAAGCGAATCTCTAAAAGCATTGCGCGCCTCGTCCACAGTCAAACAAGGCACCCATGACATGTCGTCGTCTTCAGGCGACCAGTCGATTTCGGATGGCGCGTAGCCAAAACTACTCGATGCTGTGCTGAACCGCCGTCCACCGTAGGGGTTGTCAGTATAGGCACCATACATGGTTCCTTCAACTGCGGCCAACGCAGCGTCTTCCGTGGAATGGAAAGAGTGACTCGGCGAAGAACTCATTTCGTCGTTATCCGAGACCCGACGACTAGCTGTGCGCGCCATTGAAAGCTCAGAGCCCACTTCCTCTTCTTCATCCGACTCTGCGCCGTGTTCCAGGCTCCAGGCGGGAATTGGTCCCCGCTGTGCACGCTCGGCCTGCGCTTGACGTCGCTCCATTGCTTTTTCGCGCTGTTGTCGATGACGCTGGGCGTTTAAAATGAATTGCTTGCTCTCTTCCAGGAACGCTGGCGTATCAGGAAGACCGGACTTTTCTCGATCAAGCCGAAGCTTGTCAACGTGCACGACTTCTGGGAGGCCTCTTTGCCGCCAGATTATCTCGCCGTTTTCGACATACTCGAGCACTATGTAGACTTTTTGCCGGTTCGGGTCGTCGATGACTTCCAACAAACTAACCACGTTGGGATGGCGGGCCTTTTTCAAGATAGCGACCTCTTTCTTGACCTTGTCTTCGGCATTTCCAAGCCTCCCCAGCCGACGCCGTTTCGAGTATCGTTGAACAATCTTGATTGCGACCTTTTGGCGGGTGGTCACGTGGCGGCCCAATTTGACTTTACCATGCTCACCACGGCCGAGTTCTTCGAGGATCTCATACTGGTTGATGACTTTGTTGCCAGTCACGACATCTCTGTCTACTTCAACAGTGTGCGTCCTGTTCATGGGTTAGTTCCGCTGACGAGTCAAGAAAAAGGTTACTTACTCTTTTGGTGGCTGGAGATGACTTGGATGCAGATAGGAATTGGCGGTTTGATCGTCACTTTCCGATCCTATTGATGGTGACAACCCAGGAAACAGGCCGGGGCTCGATATAGGTGTATTGCCTGCAGTACGAGCACCGCGAGCCTGCCCAGGTCGAGGGGCTACCTCGGTCGGGTAAGAACTGAGTGTGCGTAGGTATGGAGGTTGGTAGGTGGGGTGTATCTGGGATTGAAGGACGGCATAAGACTGGTCGGGATAGACCGGATATTCTGGGGTCGGGCTATCTGTCTGGCGGTTGTAGGAAGTCCGTCTTGACAGCGACATTCGTGCGAACACATTGCGTTCCGACCGAGCATCAACCACAGTGTCCTCGTTCAACGCCTGAAGGCTGCTAGATGAGGTTCGAGTGGATGGCGTCCGGGAGCCCCCAGACGAGTGATACAGATGGGGAAATGTCTGTCGAAGAGGTGCTTGGCCGTCCAAAATCTCATTCGCTTGGGGAAGCTTTGCGGTCAATGGTTTGGTGACGGTTTGCCCGGGGTCTATAATATCGCTCGATTTGCTCGAACAGCGTTTGTGCGCTTCTTCTGCTTTGCCATGCGGGGCTGCCGTCACGTTCGTGGGTTCGTCGAGGCTGAACTCTGAAGGGGGCCGATCGGCCATCTTCATGTTTGAATCTGCTGTTAACCACTTCCCCGGCCCAACATGCGCATCCTTTGCCGGCTCGCTTCCTGATTCAATGTCTTGCGTTTTTCTTGCTCTTTCGTTCTTTGAGATCTTTACTCAAACTCTTATATTTCTAACGGTTTTGTAATCAAGGTCCGATTCGAAGCTCTGATTGCGTGGTCGAGTAAATCGGCATTACTCGCGGTTCGACTCGAAACAAGCGACGGTAGTCATGGAGCTGGGCTAGCGAGAAACCGTGTACCAGACAACGAGGAATATCAAATTTTGAATTTTCACACACTACAGCACCAGGATGTAGTTGGTTGCGTTTCCGCTCGAAGGCAAGGCTCGAAAAGATCGTGGAAGAAGGTGGTCGGCGAAGTCGGAGCGAGGCCGGAAGAAACGGTCGAGTATAAAGGCGGTGTTGAGACCCAAGGAGCGTCTAAGTATAGAAACAAGACTGCGACAAGCGACAGAAAATATATAAGCAGTTGAAGAGAGCGATGGAGATGGTGTTGCAGGAATTGTCAAAGGTGAAGAGGTAGAGGCAAGGTTGAAGGTAAAAGTTAAAAGAGGGGTAACGGTATGGTAGCAAATCTTAAATGAAGAACAGGAACTTAGGAAGAGGTGGTGAAAAGGAGAATTAAAAGGAGAAAGATGAAGGGGAATGAAGAAGGGAGATGCTAAGGAGTATGACTATGGAGTCGAGAAGACGGTGACGAGGAAGAGGAGAAGAGGGACCAGCACAGGTCATCAGAGCAGAAGATACTGGAGATGGAGCCTGACTGGAGACGATGGGGACTGCGAAAGGGAATACTGCAAGCGACTCTTACCAAAGAGAAAATATCCTTTGTCGGGGCACAGTGCCACCCTGGAGTATTAATCTCAATTCTACCCTTGACCTTTGTGAGTAGGAATTTATTGTTATTATCGAAGACGAGAAGTTTTCTGGCTTCTGCGAAGCTCTTCGCTGTCATGGATGAGGATCGCCTTGATACTATTAATATGATTTGATATTCGCATTACACAAGGATTACTGCATGTATCGATAACTTACCACTAACAAACTTAGGCTTCGGCCGATGGGTCCTTCTCTCTCTTCTTCATCCATGGTATAGCCACCATGTTATGATCTTCTGCATCATGACAGAGTATTTGTTTTTCTTGGTTCTAGAGGCAATTCAACGGAGAATCCTCACAGCGACAACGGTGATGTTAATGCCAACGGTGCTGTTGTTGAGCGTTGGGTTTCTAGGGGAATTTCCCCGCCAGCTCCGATTCGGACGCTCAGTCTAGACTCTGAGCTCTCCAGCCAAGTCTCAACACTACTTTGGTCTCTAGAGACTCCATTTTACCGCCCGTGTCATCACTATCATCAGAATGGGATAGAGCCTTCGACCATTTTCCAAGATTCCAAGAATCCAAGTTTCGATTCCATCTCTGATGAGGCCGAACCGTCCAGAATCCAAAGCTCCAGTCGGATCCTGGCAGCCGATAACGCACATTCTTGATGCAGCCCCTAGCATATTTTTCCTTCGCCTGTCGATCAGGATCAGATACGTTGACAAACACACAGTACGGAACAATTAAGCTGTCTTATCAGCAGACTATCTTGATCGAACCTATGTACTCGATCTGAATGAAAGAACGTACTCCGTACCGCGGGTCCAGCGCAGCAGTCCGTTCTCGACCTTACGGTGGATACCTCGATACAATGATACAGCTTCGATATTTCATCATTACTTCTTTAACCTTCTGGGTTGATCTCGTAATTTTCAACGCAAGCACCAATGGCCAATCTCATCGCTTTCCCGGCTACATTGCCTACAGTAGTCTGGCCAGCAACTCCAATAGCATCACATCTTGGCTTCGTTAGCGAGCTTCCCCCGGGGCCCGTGTTCTCAGTCGGACATCAAGGACAAACAGAGCGCAGTAGTTGGTGGCAAACTGAAAGCGAACATTTGAATGTTCTCGGTCGACTCTACTTACTCTGTACAGTATACGAGTCTCGCTTATCTCGCTGCGTCAACTATGATTCGCGCGCTTTGCCTTCCATCAACGACTCGCATTCTTTCAAGTCGCTTCACCCATGGCGGGTAATCTCACCGAGGCTGCATATGAACTTATACGGAGTGAAGGGTTGGTATGAGTTCCTGAATCGGGCTCCTGCAGCATTGATTTACCGTCAACTTACGCAAGTCACCCTGGATCATAATCAAAGTCATAGTACGCAGTAAATCCCTCGACCTGCTAATGCATGGCAGCCTGATCATGCCACTGGAGTGGCTGGTTCAACAGCAAATCTCCACTGGTATCCTGGGACCGTTGGTCAAGGCCACACCACTCTACCCCGGGCACTGGCATTTAGTCTAGTATTTACTCCGTACTCTGGAGTATGGAGCTTGGAGTCTGGAGTAGACTGCTCCTGCTCAAGTCTTTAGTGCAGACTATCGCGATTGTCATTGGCGCTTCTCTGTCTCTGACTCTCTATCCTCGGGGCACACAGACCAAGGCGGAACTTGGCATTTGACAGTTGAAACACGGCAGGCACATCAAGTTCAAACGACTAACCCGATAGCACTACTCCGAAGTCATGATTCTGTCGACTGTAAATCCTTATTCGCCTCGCCTCACCTCGCAATGCCTTGCCATGGAATGGTATACCTGACGTCATTCGAGCCCAATCGCTTCCGCATCCGGACAAGACAGGCTAGGGCTTGGCTAGGCGTTTCAGCTTTCGTCGTCATTTTTATTGTACGGAGTATGGACTGTCTGTCGATAGTGCTCAGACGGCTTGCATATTATTCCGGATGGTGCTTCAGACGAGCTCAAGCCTGTTATGGCCACCTGGCCCTACACGGCCACCAAGCGCTTTCCATCCATTCACGAATCCTACCCTATTTCATGAGCGCCACGTCCATTGCGCCAGCAGCTCAAGTCCCCCTTACCACTTACGCAGGAACTATCTCAGACACAGAATCGCCCTTACTCTGTAGCTTTGCAGCTTTTGCTGGGGTCTCCGGGCGCTTCAAAGCGCAAGCTAGTCTACTCCAAGTATCAGAACTGGCCACTACTATCTGGACCAACCCGGACGGAAAGCGCACCAACTTAGAACCCTTCCAATGGACGTATAGCAGGGCTCGCAATTGTATCCCTTTCTGCCATTTGCTATTATATACCTCTATACCATAATATGCTATGACTCCTAATTTCCGCCTGCACTGGCCTCTATGCGCGGCACGTGTATGGAGCCTGACCTCAGCTAGATGAGCTGACCATCTCATAGTCCTGCCAGATACTGTACTCGAACTGAGATCTTACGCAGTATGAGGCAATCCCCCTTGAACACCCAATCGAAACATTTTGATCTGGGGAAATAAGAGAATGGAAAAAGCAAATGACCGCCACTGTCAGTGCTCAGATCGCTTGACAACCCCACCCCGTTCGCAGAATAAAAAGAAAGAGTTCTTCGCCCAGCCCAATAGCGATACAAGGATGAACGGTCAAAGCGCCCTCGGAAAGACCCGGTCACTGGTCAAGGCCAATCGTCTCGCGTGGTCTGCATGCCGACACGCCCCAGCTCAGAATGACAGGCTAAAGTTGGGACTGCAGGTGGTTGGGACTACCTCATACTTTGGCTCGGTCCTCTTCTTCCGGGGTACTCCGCATGCTTACCAGAGGATAGACACGGCTTTCGCTGGCCAACGTCTGGGGTGGTTTTTACCGGATTTCGGAGGTGATGGCGACATCGTGCCAGAGGTGTATCGGAAGTGCATTGCGTACATCCTATCGGTATGCGCATACCCCGTTCTATCAGATATGATATGAGCAGGGAAAAACAAGGTCAAGACAGTCTAAGAAGCTCCAACTGCATCTCTATTCGCTAGGGCTGTAGGATCAGGACGCTATTTAGTACACTAGTACTCCAATCACGGACTTCTTACCGGCCCCTATCGTGACTCCAGCCAAGTCGTCGGGTCTGACTCTGGACGCTGAATGCTCAGTCTTCTCGCCTCTGTATCTGCATTATCACTGCAGTCTGCAAATCATTCCATATTCAAACTAGACTTCTATCAATCAAACCCCGAGCGACATGCCGTGTTACAGAAAAAAGGGGTATAAGGTAATGACTCCGTCATCTCATCTCGAATACGAGACATGGCCATTCAACCCCGGACTATCCGGCGCCATCATTCTCGGGTAATTGCATTGGACGATGACAGCAGGAGTGCACTATAAAGCTTGGTTAAAATATATAGCACCAATCAGGCAGATTCCGGAGTACGTCAGAAATTAGTCCCATTCCAGATGAAGCTAGGATCATGCATAATGCTCGAACTAGTATGGCGGCACGGGGATTTGACGGGGAGCGTAGCCTTGTCTATCATCTTGTTACGGAATACTCCGTACGGAAATACGAGGTTGAGGTTGAGGTTGAGATTAAGTGGGCGGTTGCGTACTCCGATCTGCTCCTAGTCCTAAGCCACAGAAAAGGCAGGCACGCGGGTGTGACCCTCCGGCAAGCTCACGCGCCTCGACGTACATGTATAATAAAGATTGACCTCTATATACTGTACTCTTGATAAATTAAGTACATACGACCATAGGGTGAGGAAAATAGGGCTTCCCGTCCGCTCAGCCGTACTCAAGCCTCACGCCGGCTGGTTAGTAGTATGGTGGGTGACCACATGCGAATCCCAGCTGTTGTATGTTTTTCTTAAATTATATTTTTTGGCTTTTGGATTTGTTTTTGAATAGACAGGTATTTGAAAATAATGCTATAGAGTTTTTTTCGTTGCGATCACCGCTTACTGGCAAGTGTTCTTGGTGTTGGACGATGTGTTCAGCGCGGGCGATGGACATATATATATATATTTTTGTTGGAGTCTCATGGAATGAAGACATTTCCGTCTGCAACCACTGTAGAGTTGACAGGGAATTTCTAGATGTTAATCACTACCCTGTCTGAGATAAAGGTTTTTTCTTGGTTTACCAGTTCTTCATATACTCATATTCATCCGTCTAGAGCTTTGATGGAGTCCCTACATATTCACGGACCAAAGATAAGCCCCAGCTGGTGTTGCTTAGTAAAATCGGACTACAGCAGTGATGATCAAGAAAAAGCATCTGCAGCTGGATATGACAAAAGCTAAAAAGTGACCATGTAAGGGCTGTACAAAAACCAAGAGCGTTGTCATCAAGATGGAAGACAGCACGAAGATGGCCCATAGCTATGAGGTTTATACCGTAGTTATGTCCAAAAAAGCTTTATGATCCACCTGTCTGCGCTGAGACCTCAAGCAATCCTCTGCAGTGTACGTGGTTTGTCTTAGAAGTTCGACCTCATCCGTGAAAAACTGATCAGGCCGACGCAACAGCCTGGCGACGAGGAAAGATACGGATATCTTCGAGGGCTTCTGAGACAACAAACCACCAGCTAACCATGCAATAAATTACCCTCACTTCGTGTGCTGTCAAGCATGTTTCGATATCTCAGCCCGTATGCTTCTGTTCTCAGCCACTTCGTCAAAAAGGGTGACCTAAAACAACATATCAACCATCAAGCTGATCAACAGTCACAACTCCAGAGAGTCAGCTAATTACGCAAGATCTGCAGGTCTCAGGTACGGGGATCTCATGAGAGAAGCCGGGCGGGGACCTAGATGCCCTACACTGCCTGGGCTGATCGGATCTCCGCAATATCGCAACGCCCATGCAGGTTCGTTTCACGCAGCCACACAGTACCCATTCAACTTGTCTGGATGTCTCATGCGGAGATTTTCAGGGCTTTCAGGACAAACGAAGAGGTCTGCATCCCCACAAATCTCTTTCTTTTTCTCCCCCTCCTTCCACATCTCAAATCCCATTCTCCTCCGTCTTCCTGCCTCCCCCCCTCTCATGCCAGCATCTTGTCTTCTCTTTCGCTGCAACGCTACCCTGACCTAGCACTGACCTTGCAACATGGATACGCGTGATGTACCTGACGAGGATGTGTACCTCCAGGTACTGCAGAATCAAACGCAAATCCTGCAGAAGGCTCAGTCCCAGAAGGGCAAGCGGCTCAACACGACCAAGTCCCGCGAAGAGATCATCATGGCTTTCATCATAAAGCATCTGACTGCCGAATTTAGTCCCCAGCCCCCGTTCACCACTCGTATCTCTTATCTGCCACCTGCGTACCCTCCTAGTGTTAGGGCATTTGGTGGGCTGAAGAAAGTTATGATCCAGGATCTTACTCTCGAGACCCATCATCGTGGCTCGTATGCCGTACTTAGAGCTGTCACCCAAGCAAAAACTGCGAGCGGAATCATGGCCATCGTGGAAGATGAAGCTCGCAATGTTGTGTTGCTGATGCTGTACAATCAGGAAGAAGCTCTCACCAAGCACGGCCGCCTCGCCGAAGGAACGGTGTTGATCGTCAAGGAGCCATATGTAAAAGTCACGGCTGATGGTGAATATGGCATCCGAGTTGGTCACCTCTCTGACGTTTGGTTCTTGTCAGAACACGACGTGCTGGTCCCAGTGGCATGGAGACCTCGAGTTGCCGATATCGACATTGCTGCCAATGACTGGAAGTTGATCGGTAACAAACACTTCAACGAGGGTGCCTACAATCTGGCCATTGACTTGTAAGACTCATGAAGCCCCAAGGTAGCCCTGAGCTGACAGTGGTGACAGTTACTCCAAGGCTCTCGAGAGCTCTCCCACCGCCGACGAGGCTCTGGTTATCCGCCTGAACCGAGCCCTAGCCTATCTGTGGTCCCATCAATTTGATGCCGCCCTTGGCGATTGCAACATCGTGTTGGCGGACCACAAGGCCTCCGAAAAAGCGCTTTTCCGCAAGTCCCAGGCTCTGTATCATCTACAGCGGTTCCAGGAATCTTGCGATGTTCATCGCGTCCTCGCCAATGAATACCCTGATAACGAAGCCGCAAAAGCCGAGTTCAAGCGTGCCCAGGCTCGTCTCGCCGAACAACAGACCGGCAACTATCAGTTTAAGCGGATGCAGCTGGAGGCTAAAAAGTTGCCCACGCCCTCCCTTGACCATGCCACCTACATTGGCCCCGTTGCAGTGAGATGCACTGAGTCGCGCGGTCGCGGTCTTTTCACAACTGCCCCTGTCAAAGCTGGTGATCTCTTACTCTGTGAAAAGGCATTTGCGTACGCTTTCCGCAGCCAGTCGAGCAAGGAATTCCCTGTTCTGGTGCACACGGAAAGCAACAGCATGACCCAGGGCACCCAGGTCGATCTTCTCAGGGTCATTGCGCAAAAGCTGTACAAGAACCCGTCGCTGGCGTCTGTATTCAATGATCTCTATCGTGGATCGTATGAACCTTCCAATGTGTCAAATGTGGACGGCAAACCTGTTGTGGATACGTGAGTGCCTTTCCGTCTTAATTAATCCATTCGCTGATGCCAGTAGTTATCTGATCGAGCACATCATGTCTTTGAACTGTTTCGGCTGCCCTGTCTCCTGCCGCCAGCATTACATAAAGTACTTGACCGGTAATGAAAACCCGGAGGTTGACAAAGTGTTCGAATCGACTGGGATTTGGGCCTTTGCATCTCACGCCAACCACTCCTGCCACGCAAATGCCTTCCGTTCCTGCGTCGGCGACATGATGATCATTCGCGCAGCCCAAGACATGCCCGCAGGCACCGAGATCACCTTCTGGTATCATTATCCTACGAACGATAATTTCCAGAAAATGCGCGAAGGTATAAACGAGCAATGGGGCTTCAAATGCAGCTGCATCCTATGCCAGGACTTCCTCGGCACACCTCACAGCGAGTTGTACAAGCGAAAGATGCTCGAGGGCAACATTCGCGCAGCTTTTCAAGACACCCGCACCCCCAGCGTGTCCAAAATTGAATCCCTGATAGCCGAACTGGAAGAAACGTACCATCAGCCAGCATTTGCTGTCCCTCGCCTCGCCGTCTGGAACTGGTATATCAGCCTTTCTGCCCTTCACGCAACAAACAGCTCCCCCCAAGCGACTATCGAGACTGCCCTCAAAGCCCTGGAGTCGCTCAGCTACGTCATCCAAGGTGGTCTGCCCGCCTCTCCTCCTTTTGCACCGCTCACCGTCGAAAAATGGGGCCTGATGAACAATGATTCCATTTCATGCTGGATGTTTCTCGCGAAGGCTTATCGCGCTGTTGGCAGGGGGGCCATTCTTGGTCACCTTGCCGATGCTGCAGAGGCATACGCTAAGCTCACGTATCGGATTTGTTTGGGCGAGGACGAGACCTTTGATGATACCTACGGTCAGTCCTCTGGACGAATTGATGGGTTCATTGAGACCGCGAAATAGAGTAGACGCGTCTTTATTTGGTTTCCGTTCGTGGTGACATCTTTTGTGCTTGAGCTTGGTTTTATTTCTAGATGGCCGTCATTTCTTTGCAGTGTAATTTAGTCAATTCATTTATTATTTCATATAACGCCGAGAAGAGTTTGGAATTGATGAGTTTGTAGATAGTTGATGAGGCTAAGTGTGTCTGTCGTTGAGATGGAGAAAAGCACGGGACTCGATGTTTCACTTCGGCTCCACCGGCATGCTGTCAGTCACAACGGTGGAATGTGCATTGATCTGATATTCTCTTCATCTCTTTTACAAGTTGTGTTTCTTCAATTAATACCAAGAGCATCATCTCACCATTGCAGCCACTTGTACAAGGTTACAATTGCACCGAGTCAGTATAACGGTTCGTTGCCAGGCAACCCGTTTCGCTACCACAATGGACTCGACTGCCCCTCCTCCACTCATAGTAACGTGGGGTATGTTTATATGCACGCTATGGCGATTCAATCAATTCTTATATTATTTAGGCTCTTCTGTGCGTTTCAGACGATCTAGATCCAATCCCTGACCCACCCTAAATGAGATGCATACGTACCTCGGAGCCGACTTTGTTTACCCGCCTGCCTGACTTCCCGCCCATTACTACAACACACGCTACACTACAACCCGCGCTTACACTCAACAACTGATTTCACCGACGGAGACGAGTTTCCTTGCGAAGACTCCAGATCTGAGGCTTGTTGTCAGTCGTTGTCACGTTGATGTGGCATGCCCTCGGTTGTGCTTTCTAGATCCCACGATCGATCGATCGACAGCCTCTAATGTTTCACAGTCGGTTTGACTATCGCATCTCTGACCACGTCGTTTGCATCCCGTCTGTCTCTCCATGGATGGTCGTTTCCACCGAGGACCCCGAACGCGCAGGGCTGTCGGCGCCAATTCGGTGCTGACGCTCCTCTGCGTCCTATCCATCATCAGCCACGCTTTCGCGCAGATCCCGTATACGCCTTCCAGTCTCCTATACTCATCAGAACACAATGCCTCGTTTGCATACTTGCTACGGACGACCAAAGGTCAAACGGAGTTTATCTCGCTGGACGTTTCGGAGAAGGTTGACACAAACGACCCTGCATACACAGTGTTAGTTGACGAAGTTCCCTTTATGAAAAAGGATTCAAAATCCGCATATATCCCCGTCATTGGTGAGGATGGTGTGATCAAAGTATATGCTGGTGACTGTTGGGACTCTCAGAATCAACCAAAACTGTGGGCCTTCACACCCGACTCGGGTAGTTCATCTGGCGACGGAAAGTGGAAGGCGTATTCAACACATGGATCCGACAGCCAGACAAACTCTGTTACCAGTCGGCCGAACTATTTAGCAGCCGGTTTCGCGTACTCCTTCTCGAACACAACCAAAAGCTCCCTATTCACCTTTGCAGGAATGTGTCCATATCAAGGCGACAGCAGCATATCATGGACCTCTGCCGCGAACTATTCCCAAACGATGACAGTCCTTGTTCCATGCGATGATGACAGTTGCTATCAAACGTTGTCTACTGGCAATAGGGCGCCTCCGATCCCCGAAGCGGGCTTTAGCATTACTCCCCTTGAAGCAACTTACGGATATGCTGAGGGAGAACTCCGGCGACAGCAGGATTTTGTCCTTATTGGCGGGCATACAGAACAGGCTTTTATCAACATGTCCGAAGTGGCTGTCTTCTCTGCACCACAAAATAGCTGGAGTTTTGTCACCGTTGGATCTGCAACAGGGACGTCGAGAGCTGACCTCGCCTTTCGCGACACTACCCTAATCGAGCCTCGATCCGGGCATACTGCGGTCCTTTCACCAGATGGGAGCAAAATAATCGTATATGGAGGTTGGGTGGGGAACACAAGCGTGGCAGCAACTCCTCAACTGGCTATACTGGATATAGGAGGAGGCTTTGCAGGATCCGGCGATTGGAGATGGAGTGTACCATCCACAGGCGCATCCGAAACCTCTGGAGTGTATGGACATGGCGCTACAATGCTTCCTGGAGGAGTTATGATGGTTGCAGGAGGATATAAGATATCGGAATTGTCCAAACGATCTGACGCCGAACCCGAGCTTAATTCGCATATCTACCTGTACGATCTCGCATCGGACACATGGACCTCTTCATACCAAAATCCAACCTTTGATCCTACCTCCGAAGCCGCTAATACGTCTTCTACCTCGGATTCCACTTCCTCCATTTCGCGTAAGGTAGGCCTTGGAGTTGGCATTGGTCTGGGGGTTCCAGCAATTGCCGGTCTTGGTCTGCTGCTATTCTATTTCTGCCGACGACGCGGAGTGCGCCGAAGCCGCGACAACGAGATCCGCAAATTAGCCCTTGGAGCCCAGCGAGCTCATTTTTGGGGCCGGGATTCTGAGATGGCTAGCAGTATACGGAACCCCTCGATGAGGGAGTCGGTAAACAGCGACTACCCTTGGAATGTCAATAACAAGCCGCGAAGTGTTGGAAAGAAAGTCAGCTGGAATGATGGTGATGTAGCAGCGGAGAGTGCTGGACTCTTGGGTGATGCCCCTGCACCTGGGGACATTCATGTGCCCAAGAAGCTGAATCGACCAATTCTAAATGCTGCGGTTTACCGACCTCCGTATCACGACTATAGAAGGGGCGACAACGCTGGCGACATTCATCCCATCGATGAACGAGAAGAAGACGAAGCTGAAGGCGCAGAGAGAGCCGGAATACGCGAAACTGCTGATTCAAGTCTGTTCACGACTGCGCGGAACACCCAGGTGGAATCTCTACATCACCCCGACGCTGGACCAGCACTGGGTGCAGGCGATGGACGATTGTCGCCAGATAAAGACGAGCGGACCTCGTCAAACTTGTCCGATTCCTCAAAGTCCGAAAAATCAGAGAAGTCAGCAAAGGCAGCAACCTTCAAGAGCCTATCGGCCAATCGGGCTACCTTTATGGACAAACAGGGCCCTTTATTTGGCCACAACAGAGAAGCCTTGCGCAGCCAGGACAGTTCAACTTCAACAAACTCATCAGAAAAACGCTATTCATCCGACTCATTCTCCACTGCTCACACTACATTGTCTCAACGACAGGCAGAGGGCGAGTTCCTTCTTCGAGAATCAGATAACATCGAGCCCTCTTCCTCGACAGGACTATTTTATAACAAGTCACCATCGCCGACGCGACCAAGAGCCGCAGAGTGGATTGGGGGAATCCGACGAGTACTGTCTGTATCCCGTAGACGGCCCAACACCAGCGAAGAACCTGTTACTATCTCTCGTGCTTCCGGAATCGACACAGAAAGCTCAGGACTCTATGCCCAGTCGATCGACACAACAATCCCTCGAAGATCAGTCAGTGCATCGGCAGAACTATTCAGAAGGAAACAAGGCGCCAAAGACTGGGGCGTGGATAAGAGGTTGTCGCAAGACGCTGGGCTCCAGTCGGCTCGTTCGACTCGTGACGCCTTCGGATTCGATGGACATGTCGATCTTGACAGTGAGGGTGAGTGGGATGTTGAGGGTGCTGCTGAAGGTCGCCGGGTACAGGTGACATTTACTGTGCCAAGAGAGAAGTTACGAGTGGTGAATGCCTCGGCTGGCGATATGGATGATATGTCTGTGAACTCGGTCAGTCGGAGCAACAGTTCTACATAGTTCTCAGCCTCTGCCCCTTGAATTCTGGTATTGGTTTCGAATGCTTTCGCGTTGTGAGCGTGTTTCTTGTATTTTCTTTTCTTCTTCCCATGTTTTATGAACCTGTTACTTTATGTCTATGATGTTGGCTAGCGGTTAGGCTATTAGGACTCGAGAATGACCGTATGAATGAGATGAGAACGAATGATGACTTGCAGACTTCTCGGCGCACCTATGCTCAGCTAGTAATTTAAAGATCCTAGCAGTCTATCAATGCTAAACAGAATATAGGGCTGATAATGAATAATCGATGACCAAGAGTTCAATTCTAAAAGGTAGCTCTAGCAAATTCGCAAGAACGTATCTAGTCATAAACGCATTTAAATCTCACTTTTCTCCTTAAGAATGAGTTTAATCTAATTCGTCCCCGTCGTAGGACGCGTAGGAATTGTCTTGGGTAACGGCGGAAGCAGCGTCTTTGCACTCTCGCGCGCATACTGTGCCATCAGCGAGTCCATGACCACAAGCGCAGACATGGCCTCAACAATGGGCACAGCACGAGGCACAACGCAGGGGTCGTGGCGGCCCTTGGCTTCGAGAGTGCCCTCGCCAAGGTCATAAGTAGCCGTCTGTTGGGCCTGGCCGATTGTAGCGGGTGGCTTGAACGCGACGCGGAAGTAGATGGATGCGCCGTTGGAGATACCACCCTGGATACCGCCGGAGTTGTTTGTCTTTGTGGTGAGGCGCTGGGTCGTTGTGTTTTGGGAGCCGAGTTGGGTTTGGACCTCCGAGGCAACGAAGGGGTCGTTGTGGATTGAGCCGGGGACTTCGCAGCCGCCGAAGCCAGAGCCGATCTCGAAGCCCTTTGTTGCGGGGATGGAGAGCATGGCGTGCGCGAGCTGGGCCTCGAGCTTGTCGAAGCAGGGCTCGCCGAGACCAACGGGGACGTTACGGATCACACAGGTGACTGTGCCGCCGATGGAGTCGTGGTTGTCGCGGAAGTGCTCGATGACCTTTGTCATGCGGGCGGCGGCGTCTTCGGAGGGGCAGCGGGTCGGCGCGAAGGAGTCGACGGTTTCGCGGCTGATACTCTCAATCAAGGAGAGGAATTCGGGGTTTGTTGCGGGGGTGGGGTGTTCGGCGGTCGAGGGGAAGAGGTGCTCGTTGCCGACGGAGGTCACGAAGGCGATGATTTCGACGCCGTGCGAGAGCCGCAGGTACTTTTCGGCGATGGCGCCGGCGGCGACACGGCCTGTTCGTATGTCAGAATAAGGATGACTATTCTATGCTGGGGATTATTCTCACCAATGGTCTCACGCGCACTGCTTCGTCCACCACCACTGCTGGCCTTGACGCCGTACTTCTCAAGGTAGGTGAAGTCCGCATGACTAGGCCGGGGGTACATGTCCATAGTCTTGTTGCCGTAGTCCTTAGGCCTCTGGTCCTCATTGCGTACGATCATGCCAATCGGGGTACCCAGCGTGACTCCAAACTCGGTCCCTGATTGAATCTCGACACGGTCTTTCTCGTCGCGCGGGGTCGTCAGGGCGCTCTGGCCGGGGCGTCGCCGGGTCATTTGCGGTTGGATATCGGCTTCAGTGAGCTCCATGCCTGGGGGGCAGCCATCGACGATGCAGCCGACGGAGCGGCAGTGAGATTCACCATAACTGAGGAAGGATATGAGTTAGTCTGGGAATTGTATGAAGAGGGGCAAACGTACGTGGTGACTCGGAAGTAGTCACCCCACGTTGACATGATGGACGAGAAATTGAGGTTTGCTGAAGCGTAGGATGATGTTCAATTGTTCTTCTGTTCTTTGGAAGAAATAGAGGATTCTCGGGTATAGCAAGAAGACTTGAAGAAGGTCTGTAAGCTGACTGTGCAACCTACGATTCTTTTCAAAGTGACTCGATTGCGGGATCTTTTCGGTCAATCAGTTGTGTCCATTTTAGGTTTAGCGCCCGCGATCGGAGTCTCGGCCACTAGAGCTCAAGATTATTATGACAAGCTGCAGAAGCTCTGTAAATAGTATCACGAACTCGCCAGCCTGTCCTCAGACCTCCATCAATGCTCCTTTTCCGTCGTACCCCATGCTGGCAAGCTTCCCGCAATAATAGAAGCCGCCGCGGCCTATTTGTACGGCTTAATTCCTCTTTTACCTCCGAGCATTTCGCGGAACTCGCGTCTCGACCGAGCTCTCTTCACCAGATCTACCAATCCATTTCAACAGATCCCTATGTGAACCTTTCGATAGAACATTTCCTGCTTGAGAAAGCTCCGCCGGACTCGAGTATACTGTTTCTATATGTGAATCGACCGTGCGTTGTCATCGGACGGAATCAGAACCCTTGGCTCGAGACCAACCTCCGAAAACTGCACAACGATCGCGAGAACAATGGGGCCGATAGTGATGATGCGGTGTTTGTGCGGCGACGCTCTGGTGGTGGTGCTGTCTTTCATGACGCCGGTAACCTGAATTACAGCGTGATATCTCCGCGAACGAGTTTTACGCGAAACAAACATGCGGAGATGATGGTGCGCGCATTGCATCGCGTTGGAGCAGTCAATACAAGCGTCAACGATCGCCACGATATAGTCATGACGATGGACCAGCCGCGGAAGATCTCAGGGTCGGCATTCAAGCTGACGAGGTTCCGAGCACTGCACCACGGGACATGTTTACTTGATTCGCCTAACATTAATGACCTGGGGTCCTTCCTGCGCTCCCCAGCTAGAGACTATATCAAGGCTAAAGGGGTTGAAAGTGTTCGGTCTCCGGTTGCTAATGTATCTGCTTCAATGGAAGATGCACCCGCACCCTTTTCAATTCAAGATGTTGTCGGCAGCGTAATGGATGAGTTCGCGAAACTTTATCAGACTAGTCCAGAGGCAGTCGGCCGAGCCCAGCGAGCTCATGCTGTTGAGCCTGAATTACACTCTGGTGACAATTGGGTAGCTGGTGCTGTGGGTGATCTCGAAGTGGATGCGGTACCCGAGATCAAGAAAGGTGTGGATGAGTTACGAGTAAGTTCCGTCAGGGCTTATGCAGAATAGCCTGCTAATAATGATGCTCCTCAGTCTCTTGAGTGGAAGTATACTCAGACCCCGCAATTTACGTTTTCGACGTATCCAATCGAGGAGGATCCTCGTGAAAGGCCAGCACTACCGTCTGCTCTTCCCCCTTCGGTGAGAGCCCATTGAATGCTGTCCTGATGGGAATCGAACTTACTGACCAGGTTAGACCAAGGTATTCTTACGATTCAAACACGGAGCCATTATCGAAAGCTGCATATCCACCTCAGGTGATCCTTCGGTTGCTGCAGAACAGGCAAGCCGTGTACATGAAGCCCTGAACGGGCGAAACTTACACGAGATGCAGCTATCGCAATGGTTAGAGATACTGCAGAGCCGATTATCCGCGGATGAGGAGCCGGATACCGTACGCGAGCTTGCGATATTCATTGCTAGCAATTTCGGCTCATAGACCATGGCTATAAGATGGATAGATATCACAGACTTGAGCCGAGGGGCAGCGAATCTCATCACAGCTTCGTCAGTTGGCCAATGATACCGTAGGCCTATGGCCTCAAGATGCATCCGCGTCGAAGCCAAAGGATCACTCACCTCACCACGTGCGTGAACGGACGCGAGACCAATCCACATTGATAGGGAATACGCCCGGTTGATGCTGATAAGCGTCGGTTGATCGACTGGACAAGCTGGAAAGCCCGGAAACCGGATCTGGGGAAAGTCTACTCCGTATGCGTCGATACTTGTCGATCATGCCCCTGGACTAAACCCTGGCATGGGACCATCTGAGCGCATGACGCACAGGAAGCCTTTACAAAATCAAGTTCACTGGTCAAGATATGGCAAGGAAAAAAGCAATATGCATCGAGAATGGCTGCATTGCACCGACGAGCGTCCACGTTGGAGGCGGCATTGCTTTTTCCAGAGCCTTGTCTCCAGTCATCGTTACGTACTCCGCAACTCCAGGCGTTTATCAACCAGACCCCGGTTCGTTTAGCCTCGTAGAGTTCTAGAGCTCCTACTGGTGCCACGAAAGCGGGAATATCCGTTCTCCTCTCAATGCAAGCGCAATCTGTATGCATGTTTGCTTGGATCGACTGGCTGTCTGAAATTCGCTCCATTGAGGCTGCCCGTACATTTGAAGCCTCCATACGGCTTACCAGAGCGCTCCCCGGCAATTGAGGCAATAAGAGAAGGGTGCTATCTCTAGATGCGCCTCCATTTTAGAATTCAAAGTTATAGATATTCAATTTCGTCTTCCATTGCAAGTATATCTTGTACGCCTTCTACTGCTGGCTCCCTCTTGTCGCAAATATAATCGACATCATGACATCGCTACCTGATTACCACCGAGCTGGCTCAGCACCTAGCACGTATTTCTTTACCCCTCGTGTTCTCTCTCCTCCTTCCACCATCTCTCACGCCTCAGCCTCCAGTGGGAGATCTGAGGACACACCATCGAGAATACCCCGCCCAAAGCAGACTTTCTCAGCATGGCCAAGCCATCATCCCCAGGAACAACAGATCCAAACTCAGCGGAATCAGACGGGTGAAAGCAGGCTCGTCCAGGAAGTGAAGGGACTTGAAAGCTTCAAGCAAAGAGCACTATCTGCTGAGAAAGAACTACAGAAGGCACAAGATGGAAAGGCCGAGCTCGAGCTGGAAGTAGAAAGACTCAGCACCGAGCTGAACAAAATGGGCCAAGAAATACCGGAGTTGCGAAGAACCGCGTCCAATCTGACCTTTCAGGTAGCGGCAGTTGAGAAAGAGAAGGATGAAGCCGTTGGCAATTTGACCAGGCAACTAGCCGGTTGTGAGAGTGCAGTATCCGTACTGAACCAGCGGCTGGACTCTGCTGCTAAACAAATCAAAAACGAGATATCCGAGAAGGACGAGCTGCATGCACAATTGAACAGCACTCGGGAGACGGAAATCGGCCTTGAGAGAACAAATGCTGCTCTTCGCACCGAACTGGACAAGCTTCGATCTCAGCTCAGCGAGCATGATGCCAGAAACAATAAAATGGCCACCAGAATGAACGAAGCAGAAAATAATCTTACTAGATTTTTAGATGAGCGGCTCAAACGTCAAGTTCGCGATGTGGTTGGTGCTTTTGGTTCAACATTTGAAGCCATTCAGAGACAGCAAGAAGACACCAACAGATCCGTTCGAGATCTCAAAGCGCGTGATGAAGAAGCGTGGACACAGTCACGAGAGCAACATTCAAGCATAATGCGTCAGTACGCTATACACTCCGGGGAGATAGACAATCTCCAGAAAACCTCCAGGGAGCGAAGTGAGACGCTCGAAACGCTCATTGCCACGCTCTCAGAACAAGTAGCCAAAGGCAACAATGACTCCGAGGGGAAAGATAGACACTTGGTCGCCAGAATTGAAACGATGGCGACGTCACTGGGAAAACTACCCAGACAGATGGAGGAGCTGATGAAAGAACAAGATCAACGTGCTTGCTGCACATTAGAGCCATTGCGGGGGGAGATAATTGAGGCACTTGCTTCCATGAATGACACTTGTCTCCAGATCTACAGCAAACAGAATCCCGTGCAACAGGTGCAGCCAGAACCCACGGCTCAACCCGCTGGGAAAGTCCGAGCTGGTCTCGTTCGCAAGAACGGGTCTTCAGATGTCGAAGCGTAAGTTTGCTTTCTCCATGATTCACAGCCTCGCCAGCATCTGACTGTTTTTGTAAGTCTCCGTTGGACGTCACAGATGAAGGTAGTTTCGTAAGATATGTCGAACTGCCAAATCATATTCCCATGGGTATGACGGCCAAGTTGCACCGGTATATCGTTCTGGAGATGCTATTATGCTATTTCTGTATACTAGACACGCATATTTTGGATAAATATGGACTTCTTATCGAGCTACGGATAATGCGGGGAAATTGCCTACAATATACTCCAAATCTCACAAGTCGTGCGTCTCCAGACTCCAACGTTGGCGATCTCTGACGGGTGGAAAAACATTCTCCACCTATGAGAATGTGCCCAAGAAAGCTACGGAGTAGAAAGCTGCATGATGGACCTGAGGCCTGTCCAATATGATGTTGATCCTACGAAGCATGTGTTCCAACATCTCCTGATGCCCCAATTCTCTATTTAGCCTTCGGGTATATCGCCGATGAACTATTCGTCGGGCTTTCACCCGACCTCCGATCTATGGAAGCGTGGGGGTATTATATAGAAATGGTGACTGAGGGGTAGATATTTCAGCCTGCTTGTTGCTTTCTCTATTCATCACGTTCTTCAATTATCATCATGTCTGTCCATGCCAACGGCAAGACCCCTACACACCTCTTCAGTCAATCGCCCTTTCGAACCCGCAGCGACCTCCAAAATGCATGCAAGGCGCTCCTCGACCCTCTAGTCCCCCGCTTCACGCCGGGAGGCAGTCGCGTGAAGATTGGATCCTCAACTACCCGGTTTGACGAAGGAGGCGCACAAATTGAGGGCTTTGCGCGGCCGTTATGGGGACTAGCTGCTCTGCTCGGCGGCGATTACGACTATGCGGCGGCTTCGCGATGGCGCGACGGGTTTATACAAGGGACAGACCCAAAGAGCCCGGAGTACTGGGGTGATATTGAGGATCTGGATCAGCGCATGGTGGAGATGTGTCCCATTGGGTTTGCGCTGGCGGTTGCGCCGCATGTTTTCTGGGAGCCACTCACGGATGAGCAGAAGCAGAATGTTGCAAAGTGGTTGGCGAGTATCAATGAGCGGGAGATGCCGAATACGAATTGGTATGTTGTCTTTCTTGCTGGATGCTTTGAGAGAAGCCAAACTCACGCTGTTGACTCTCTAGGCTATGGTTCCGAGTCTTTGCGAATCTGGGACTGCGACGCAACGGAGCACCGTACTCGCTGTCTAGAATCGAAGCTGATATGGATCATTTGGATACTTTTCACGTGGGTGGAGGTTGGAGCAACGACGGGCCCAAAAGCCATCATCAGATGGACTACTACTCCGGCTCATTCGCGATCCAGTTCCTCCAGCTGCTGTATTCCAAGTTGGCAGGTGACTTTGACCAGCCTCGTGCTGAGCGATACCGAGAGCGCGCTAAAGAGTTTGCGCTTGATTTCGTGTACTACTTCGACCCTGATGGACGGTCAATTCCATTTGGACGCTCAATGACATACCGCTTTGCGATGGTTGGATTCTGGGGTGCTCTGGCTTTTGCAGATGTCACTCCCCCTGCACCGCTCACTTGGGGTGTTGTGAAGGGCATTTTGCTTCGACACTTTCGCTGGTGGGCAACGCAGGAGGATATGTTCAGCAATGATGGAACACTGAACCTTGGGTACTCCTACGCAAACATGTACCTGACGGAGAACTACAACTCTCCAGGCTCGCCATACTGGTGCTGCTTGTCATTTGTTCCGCTGGTCCTGCCAGAGTCGCATCCCTTCTGGGCGGCTGAGGAGGCAGCATATCCGACGTCACTTTCAGCGGTGGCAGCTCTGAAGTACCCGAAGCACATCATTGTTCACAAAGGTGGACACACATTCCTCCTGTCATCCGGGCAGGCTTGCCACTACCCGGTTAGGGCAATCCAAGCCAAGTATGGCAAGTTCGCATATAGTGCCTCTTTCGGATATTCCGTGCCAACTGGGGGCTATCAGTTAGAGCAGCACGCTCCGGACAGCATGCTGGCACTTTCTGAGGACGGGGGTGATATTTGGCAAACGCGGAGGGTCGTCGAGAACGCACGCATTGAGCAGCGGGAAGGCAATCCTGTACTGATATCAGAGTGGAGGCCGTGGTCTGATGTCGAGGTCGAGACATTTCTAATCCCTCCTGTCGACGGCAGCGACAACTGGCATATTCGTGCCCACCGCGTTCGTACAAACCGCAACCTACAGACATCCGAAGGAGCTTTTGCAATCTATGGTTGCCAGAGCGGCAATGGGCGTATTCTTAAACCCTTCACTGACCCCTCTAACCCTTCGTCTGAGGGCACATCGGCAGAGCCTCAGCGTGCGCTGACCGTTTCCTCAGCTGGTGCCGTAGGCATCGTGGAGCTACAATCATCCACAAGCCGTGCGGGAAGAATCGTCCTAGCCGACCCGAACTCGAATCTCCTCCACGGCCGTACGCTGCTGCCATCTCTAGGAGCAGATCTAAAGGCAGGGGAGCAGGCCTGGTTTGTGACGGCGGTGTTTGCTTTGCCGGCGCATGGAAACGGCGAGAATTGGCAGGATATTTGGCTTGAGAAGTGGAATAAGAGGCCAGTGTTTTCAGAGTGGTTGAAGAAGTTGGTGGAGGGTTGATTGTGCAGGCAGTGGGAGCGAAGTATCTGTCTGCTCTGTAATTGTCGTGATTTGTTTTGCCCGTAACCTTCTCACTTTCTCTTCTTTCCCACTCCAGTCTACTATCAACATACAACTATCTGCTCTGAAAGATTCTGTTACTTTTCTTCAATTATCGCTCTATTATATGCTGATGGAACGATTATGGTCGGCAAATGCAGTTCCTCGTTCAGGATGCGCACTGAGTGCCATCCAGGTGAGCCCGGCAACCTAGCCGCACAACTCTACTAAATAAACCATCTGCATATTATCAGATCTTCGAATATGACCTAGCGAGGGTCGAGACACTTGTGACTCCGGCGAGACGTTGTCTACCTACCCGTAGACACAATCGCTCGTGCTTCCTAGACTGAGATGTGGCCACCAACCCAGGCGTCTGGAATGAGCCCTTTCGTGCTTATGAGTCTGGGAGCGTCAAAGAATTCGACATTTGTTGCGACCCGTCACTCAGAAGTACGTGCCACTCTATAACATCTCTGTCGGTTGCTGCTCGTGGCATAGACTTGGCCTTGCATGACAGCGTTTGGCCTGCCAGTAAATCCATCTCGCAAACAGCTTCTATGCTCCCTGAAGTCACCCGCTCAGTGGTGGAGATGTACATAATTCAACATTATTTGGGGTCTTAGTTCTTGTCGTTCGCTTAAGGACTACAGCCATTGCCAGCAAGCCCTGCATCTCTTGGAAAACCCCCGCAACTCTATCGCGATGGACGGACATTGGAGCTTGGACCCCCTTCTGATCTGGGCTTGAGTCTTATCCGGGTATGAGTGATGGTCTTTCCCCCACGCCAGTTCTGCCAATTTAAGCTCAAGCAGCCTAAATGCAGAAAATATACACCAATCATCGCTCGCTGGTAGATCTCCTACTAAATCGCGCTGCTTCCCCGCAAATTGCTGTCTGTTTTGGGTTTCGCCTCTCCCCGACGTTCCATCCAAGCCCTGCAGTCTTGAACCCTAGTTGCTGGGGTCCGTCTCAGCTTTCATTCTTTCACTGGTCCCCGTGATGAATAGACTCCCCCATCCAGCTCATGTGGGGTCTATCCCCAGTTCCCCAGATCGTCATTTGCTATCATCCCGGCGTGACCTCCTTTTCCTTGCAACGCGTCGTCGCTGCACTACGGAGTATGGTCAAGGCGCTCCCATGTCTAGGTCAGAACTGATGCGCCTTCCCCTCGTTCGCATGGCCATGGCCGTATTCGTCGGATTCGTGGAATCGAGTTTCTGCGTCTTCTTCGCGTTTTCCCGTTGACAGTCCCCCATGATACTCTTTGGAATCAAAGGCCGACGTTGCGGCAATGTTGGCATGATTGGTCTATCGGCTATCCACCTTGAACCTCTTCAAGTTCTATAACTACCGACCCGATCCCCTGTTCGGAGACTTTGAGCGAGATCTTATATTCATCTACTCCGGGTTGCCTAAGTGTTCAGAGCATTCTTTCTGAGGACCTGCTACGGCAAGCACTAGGTTTTGGCACCATTACACACAGCTCTCCACTGCTTTGGCCCAATCTTCTTGTTCAAACTTTGCCACTGAAGTCTCACAAGGTGTGGGCCCCCGGCAGTCATGTCTTTTCTTCTAAAGAGACTCGTCCATAATGAGGCGATGAAATTGGACCCGCCTGAAATCTACGGATGGAGGGTATATGCATTAGCCTGCTCGGTGAGTCCAGCCACTTTACATTTGACTATCATGATACTCATTTCTCTGCAGGCATGTTTTGGAGGTATGCTGTTTGGCATGGAGACTGGAATCATCGGTGGTGTTCTCACCATGGATACTTTCAGAGCGTAAGATTCTCAATGAGTTCTCCAAATATTTTGTGACTGACAGCTCCAATAGCAAATATGGGCTGCTCGATATAGGCTCTGTTGCGGAGGCTGATCTTTCCGCCAATATCGTATCCACCTTACAAGCCGGGTGTTTCTTTGGTGCATTGGCAGCGTCTTGGGTAGCTGATAAGTTTGGAAGAAAGCTTGGCCTGATTACTGCATCTTCTGCAGCCATTGTTGGTGTCGTTATGCAGGTTGCAGCGAGTGGGCATCTTGAAGCCATGTACATTGGACGGTAAGTCCGAGAGTTGCAGCAATTTACAGCATTGCACACTAACTTCCGGCACAGCTTACTCTGCGGTATTGGTGTCGGCTTCGCATCTATGGTCAACCCGCTCTATGTTTCAGAAAACGCTCCTCGTGCTATCCGTGGTGGCCTCACCGGTCTATACCAACTGTTCATTACGTTGGGCATCATGCTTGCTTTCTGGATCAACTACGGCTCCCTCCTACACATCAACGGCGCCGCTCAATACCTCGTCCCGCTTGCCATGCAAGGCCTACCAGCAGTCCTTCTACTTATCGGTATGCTCCTGTGTAACGAATCACCCCGATGGCTTGCCAAGCAAGACCGCTGGGAAGAAGCGCGCGCAACCCTATGTCGGGTTCGCAACCTCCCGTCTAACCACCCCTACGTGGAGAATGAATTCCAGGACATTGTCCAGCAACTTGAATTCGAGCGCCAACTCGTCGGTGGTTCTAGCTTCATGGACCTTCTCAAGGAAATGTGGGTGATTCCTGGTAACCGCAAGCGAGCCCTCATTAGTATCTTCCTTATGGTCTGTCAACAAATGACCGGAACCAATGCTATCAACTACTACGCCCCTCAGATCTTTGAGAACTTGGGAATCACTGGAAATGCCACCGGCCTCTTCGCAACAGGAATTTATGGTATCGTCAAGGTTGTCGCCTGCGCTTGCTTCCTCATCTTCGTTGCAGACTCTCTCGGCCGCCGCCGTTCCCTTCTTTGGACTTCCATTGCCCAGGGTCTTACAATGCTCTACATCGGTCTGTACGTCCGCATTGCGCCCCCAGAGGAAGACGCCCCCGTTATCCCCGCTGGATACGTTGCCCTTGTCTGCATCTTTCTCTTCGCCGCCTTCTTCCAGTTCGGTTGGGGTCCTGTCTGCTGGATCTATGTCTCTGAGATCCCCACGGCCCGACTTCGCAGTCTGAACGTCGCATTCGCCGCTGCTACCCAGTGGTTGTTCAACTTTGTTGTCGCTCGCGCTGTCCCAAGAATGTTGGCCACCGTTGGTGCAGATGGTTATGGGTGCGTTTTACATTCCCACTTCGTGTTTGTTATCTCCGAACTAACGAGCTGCACAGAACATACATCATCTTCGCCTGCTTCTGTTTCTCCATGTTTGTTTTCGTCTGGTTCTTTGTCCCAGACACCAAGGGTTCGTTATACCATATTTCTTCTTTCACACCACCACAACAGTACATCAAACTAACAAAACTGCCATCAAAACAGGTCTATCCCTCGAGAAAATGGACGAGCTCTTTGGCCTGAGCCACGCAGTCCAAAAGACAGACTCGAACACGCCCGTCGACAAGCACGAGGAGGTACGCATTGAAAAGACAGTGTAAAATATTCAACGCGCTGTTGGCTATTCCTTTTCATGGTCTATATCTTGTCTTGCTGCTGCCGGATGCGATGATTAGGGCTATGCTATGTATATCCTTTGCTAAAATATAAGGGAATCCATATCTAGCCAGATAGATAGCATGTGGTAATGATTTATTTCTTGAATGTGCTTTGCTATTGCTTGCTATGTATCGCTCGCACTTCGTAAACTCATTAATTCGTTTAACACCCCAGGTTCCTTTCCTGGGTCCCGCCATCCGGGTTGTTCATATGCACAAGAAACAGTAATTCAAACAAACCAAGTCAAAGCCTCCTTGTCCAAATCCTGCCCTAACCCACCGAGCCCATGCCTGGAGCTTAAACACAATAAAGTAAGAAAACGCGGTAAGCAACGTAGGTCCGGTATGAGACGCTGATATAAACCCAGTCAGACAGAAATAACAAAAGATAAACAAGGTAAGTAGACAGCGTATCGTAGGTATAAAAGCAGAAAAACAGATAGTAGATGCGAAGAAAGTCGACCAGACCAGGACTCCGGGTGTAGTATGCTAGAACAAGGAAACGCTGGAGAGCGGGATGGGCAACACGTTGCAGTATATAAGAAAAAGCAAAGGGGATGTAAGCTGGATGAATGGATGGGGAATGTGCAAATATGGATCATGAGGAAGTTCAGATTGATCAGAATCCTAGTCCTCTCCTGCGCAAGCCAGCTGCTGTTTGCCCCTGGTTCCGCTGAGACTGGCTTCTTGTCATACGTCTAGTAGATGGGCCGTCATCAAGGCTCAAGCTGCCGAGGCCAGGGCCAAGTTCAGAGCGTTTCGGAGAGAAAAAGGTATCGTTAACGGTGCTGTTGCGCCCGTAACGGATGTTGTTGATCGTGTTGTTTGTTGTCCCCGTGGCGGTGGTCATGGTGGTTTCGGTGTCTGAGTCTCGATCAATGTCTTGATCCGAGGCGTTGGCGTCTTGGTATTTCAGACTCTTGAGGCTGAAGCTGTGGTTGTTTTTGGGAGTGTCGAAGGGCCCATCGTAAGACGGGAATAGGATTTGAGATTGTGGCTGCATTTGCGATTGCGACCGCGACTCTGGTCGATGCTGTGATCGGAAGCTTGAACCTGGTGCTGTTGAGGAAAAGGAGAGAGGCGGGGGTGCGGATAAAGTAGGAGAGCCCAAGGACTGATATCCAGAGCGTTTGCTGAGCCTCGACCTTGGTGAGTCGTCGATTATGGTGTCGCTCGGAGATGATGGTTGATGTTGTTGTTGTTGATCGTCCGACTGAAGTGCATTTCCAAGGACCGAATTCCGCCAGAGAGCTAGTATACCTAGCCCTTCCTGAGCAGACATGAAGACAAGCAGAAGCTTTCCGTATCGGTCAAAGTATTGTCGCTCAGATAAGGCCCCTGGAAGATAACCTCCGAGGTGGACAGCCGCCGCAAGCTCTGCGATGTATACCAAGAGTTCCATTCCATTCCACTGCATGATAGGCTGTTTGAGACTTTCAAGTAGCGCAAAACCAGCAAGTAGACTGGCACATCCCAAAGACACCACTTCAACATAGTTTCCTGGGACGGATATAAATTCGTAGTGGGAAGCATTCCACAGCGTAAGACACACGACTAGGATTCCCGTTCTAAGGCACTGAAACGTAAAGGCCGTTTGCGAGTGTATAGAGTGAGCTGACTGAGGATGGAGGTTATGCTGTCGTGGTGACTGCCAATCCTGTTCATCATTATCCGGTGACTTTATGGTGAAAGCTCGATCGAAAAGATTTTCCAGTCCCGTTGAAGCATGGTCCGTGACTGGGAAAAATTTCGGTGGGGCGAATACAGGATCTGGGGATTCCGTATTTCGACCCCAGTCAGACGACGTTTGAATAGGGCTGCGATGAAAGGGATTACGCTCGACAACCTGCTCGATGGGCTTTCGCCGCTGCAAAGGCTGGCTTCTAAGGTTCCACGATGGGGGCACCGGAGCAGGTGGAAGTGACCCGTAGAATGGACTAGGGCCAGCGAGAGCGGCCGCCTGCTGATCTCTTTGATGAACAGTTGAAGCCGGGCGCAGATTATGCTGTATAGAAGGGGTCCAGTCCATGTCGTCGACCTCAGGCGGCGGTGTCGGGATCGCGCGCTCCTCTTGTGTAGACCGCGGAGTTGCAAGCTTCTGGACTGGGAAACGTGGTGTGGTCTGCTGAGCATTTCCATGGGGAGTAAAGAAAGACTGCCTAGTACCCGTAGTTTGTGGAGGAGAAGCTTCTTTTTTCCGGTTGGGAGTTGCCATTGGGGTCATTTCAGCCCAGTTGACCAGGGGTCGAGTATCAAAGCGGACGACACGCCGCGATATGACGACCGACTATAAACCTGTTAGCGAGTATACCAAGGCGAATGTAATATGAAAGCGTACCAAGATAGTAAACAGAATCATGAACAAGTGCAAAGCTGGCGGCAGTGTGGCATCGAGGCCACTCGACGAGGGGTCCTTGAGAACAGCCCAGAATGCGCACCGGGCAACCATGACAATAAGCTGAACTTTGTAGTACTCTCCGAGGCCCTGGAAGCGGCCACCTCTTCCTTCAACTTTTAGACGTAACTTTGGATTCCACCACAGTGAGAGAATGCCGGCAATAAGAGCCAGACCTGCATACGGTGCTAGGTCAACAGAACGATGGCTCGGTAGATGAAGGGTATGGAGCACTTGGTAAAAGCGTGAGATAAGGGGATGAAGAGTTGAAATAGCGTCCGGATCACTCAGAGGTTCATCGACAGGCAAAGCGCTCGTCATATCCCAGGCAAGTTGACCGGCAACACTGGCCCAGTAAGACATGGCGCCCACGAACACCAACACACTTCTCCAATTCCACTTCCGTGCTCTCCGCGCTGCTTTACCAGCCTTGCTTCTATCCATCATGCGTCGCAGGTGGTCCGATTTCGCCTCGTACCCAGCCTGGCGGATGCGCGCCCTGACACGAGGTTCGCACTTGTCGCATACCTGAGGATAACGCTCTTCCATATTCTTTCGAAACTTGGGATATTCCCGTTCGTACGCGACATAGTTTGGATCGTCGGATGGGGGAAAGTAGGAGGCCAGAGCAGTGGTGAACAAATGTTGGTTACGGACACACTGGGCGCAGAAGAGATCGGAGCCGGTCAACCCCAGGTCGACAGCAGGCTTTGTCGGACTTGGCGTATGCTGGTTCGGATTCGTTTCTGCAGCCGGGGGATCTGTGATTTCTCCATTCTAGAGGAATCGCTTGTTAGTTGTATAACGAAGAGCGCAGAAGCAGAGTGACGTACTTCGTCTAAATAGTTGACGGCCTCGCAGTGTTTACATTGCCATTTCCGGACTGGCCCTCTATCGGACTTGGCTGAGCGACGACCGCAATAGAAGCAGCTTAGTCGCTTTGAAAAGAGGGGAGCCATTTTGTGTAGGACATTGGATGGAGATGTGGAGAGTTTTGAGGAAAATAATCTTGAAGCAGAAAGTCGACGGAGACTCCAACAACACCAGCGCACAGACCACGTGAACATCATCAGCACTTAATGCGCTGTTCCTTTTCTTCACGTACAACCAATTGACAGACTACGGAGTATATGCTCTTTCCATGATGGATATTCTGCTCTTTCCATGATGCTCCCAATTCTGCAGCCCCATCTGTTTCTGCCTTCCACCCTCACTGTTACAACCTATCTCGAAGGCTTTCTCTGAGCCTGTCTTCGACTTCAGCATCATGGCGGTATCGCGGCTCTGCCTCGTCTTCCTTCTTTCGGCTCTGGGGCTTACAGCTACAAGTCTTGTCTTAGTAGCGCTAGTCCAATTCTCAATTCCTGGGGTATCTGCCCTGCTAGTATCTTTGGTTGTGAGCATTGTACTGGCAAGTCTGGTATGTTCCATTCCTATTCTATTTGCTTCGAGCTTTCGGTATAGACCATTGATTGACATTGCAACTCCAGTTCCTTAGTATCCTCGCTACTGCCCATAACACGCCCGTACCTAAATGGCGCTTGAAAGAGTCCCCCGTCCATGTCCTCGTCGTGCTAGGCAGCGGCGGCCACACCGCAGAAATGTTCTCAATGCTCCAGCGCATGCGACCCAGCGCAGCCAAGTGGACCTATCGCACTTACGTCGTAAGCTCGGGCGATAGATTCAGTGCCAAAAAAGCAGCCGAGTTCGAGTCGACTCTTGGTCGCGACTCAGAAGACATATCCTACTCCATTGTCACGGTGCCCCGCGCACGTCGCGTCCACCAATCCTACCTTACAGCGCCATTCACAACCCTTTTATCTTTTTGGTCTTGTCTTCTTGTCCTATGCGGCCGTCACCCCGACCAACAGCAGCAGAAACGACCGGTGCAGTTGCCCTCGCCCTATCCCGATCTCATCATCACCAATGGTCCCGCGACAGCCGTCTGTGTTATACTAGCCGCTAGGCTCCTTCGACTGTACCATTGCTGTCTGAGCTTTGTTCCAGCAGCCAAATTGCACTCTCATACACGAACCGTACCAGGGGCACGTTCGGACGAAGAGGCTTCAGCAGCGGAATTTTTCCGGCTTCGTACCATCTTTGTGGAGTCTTGGGCTCGCGTAAAGACCTTGAGCATATCAGGGAAGCTTCTGTTGCCTTTTGCGGACCGGTTCCTGGTTCAATGGCCTATGCTGGAGGGAAAAAGGGCGTGGTGGGGTATGAGAAAGGCTGAATATGTAGCTGGTCTTGTAGGTTGATCCTGGCAAGACGGTCTGTAACTTCTCCAATATCCAATAGAATAACGGTTGATCTTCCCGCTGTTCGGTATTCAGTATCATTGTAGGAGTTTTAGCAACTCCGTAGTCTTGATATGCCAGACACAGTACGGAATAAAGCCGAGGCTTTCCCCTCATTGCGGGGAGTTCAGCGGATCGTCCCCTTACACGGCTACTGCTCCGATTTACAATCTACACATAGCCTAGATTGAATAGCTTTTTTCTTCTGGGCAATACTCATACTAAGACACTGGTAGACAATCTTTGCAGCTGCTTGCTGACATTTGCTCACTGCCTACCGAACCCCCGCGGCTACTATACCCCAAATTCTCCGATCGAATACCAACTCCGTCAGACCACTTATTCATTGAGATAGAGTCCAAACATGCCTTACTCGCTTCAGAACCGCAACGTCCTCGTTACCGCAGGCTCCAGGTACTATCAATAATGTCCAAACAATCCGCAACCACAACGAGTATGCCTGCTGACAACTCTTGTCGTATCTTCCAGAGGCCTAGGAGCAATCGTCGCACAGAAGTTCGCTGCGGAGGGCTGCAATGTGGCCATCAATTATTTCTCGAGCAAGGACGCTGCGGAGAAAGTCGCTTCGGAAATTCAGGCGAAATATAAGGTCAAGGTGGTGATTATTCAGGGTGTACGCTCCCATTCTCTGCTCTATGAGCTTAGTTTTGATGCTAACATAGTCGTAGGATGCAAGCATCCAGAGCGAATGCAAGAACATTGTCCAGACTACGCTTGACCAGCTTGGCGGGCTGGATATCCTTGTTTCGAATGCGGTGGGTTATTCGAGTATACAGAACGGAAGAAATAAAGCTAATGCCTGACAAGGGCTGGACAAAGGTCACTGCATTCAACGACCTGGATGCCATGGATGAGGAGGACTGGGATAAGGTTGGTAGTACTGGTGTGATTTGGTGGAAATTGCAGGCTGATGTATCCTACAGTGCTGGTCTTCGAATGTCAAGGGACATCTGTGGCTGTTCAAGGCTGCGCTTCCTACATTCAAGGCTAACCCAGAGGGTGGCGTCTTCCTGCTCACTTCATCGGCTGCGGTTGGTTTTTTGTCCAAGGCAAGCGGCACCAAGTCCACTGACAGTGAGTAGGCTCGTTCAGCATCAGGAAGTAGTTTGCCGTATTCTGTCACGAAGGCAGCAGGTAATTGATATATACACCCCGGCATTGAGCTATTGGAATGGCTGACAGTGATCTAGGCTTGCACTTGGTCAAGTGTCTCGCGCAAAGCCAGGGAAATAAGGTCCGCATCAACGCAGTACTGCCGGGCTTGCTGCTCACTGAATGGGTATGCTGACTGCGTTTGCCATCAACTGCAGAATAGAGCTAACACAAGAGCAGGGCTTGCGATTTCCGAAAGAGAAGGTTGAGGGATATAAAAATAAGTCAGCTCTCGGGACCCTGGTATGGCATCCCATTAGCACAGTATGGTGACGGTTTACTGATTCCTTTCTCTCGATAGCCTGAAGTCGAGGACACGGCCGACGCGTATATCTCGTTAGCCAAGAACACATCAATGACAGCCCAAGCAGTCCAAATAGGTAGGCATCTGTCTAGGCTTTTTGGCGAACAACTTGACTGACTCAGCAGATTCGGGGTTCGCGGTGAACTATTGAGTCCCAGGCGTACAGGAATAAATGAACAACTGAATTCATCAGCTCAAGTCCGCTGATGTGGTACCATGATGTTTGTTGTAAATAGTAAACATGGAACATTCGTCACTCCCCAATATTAGCAGAGGGGGTTATGGAAGGGAGTAAATGAAGCGTCCTGCAAAGAAAAGGTGCGGCTGCCAATCATCCGAGCTTTTAGGGCTGCCCGGAATGCATCAGTCGTTTGCCGTCCCTCTACCTTCATCTCGTGAATCCTGATCAGCTTCCCGTCCTGAGTAAAGACATAGACACCCTTTCCCGAGTCAGCTTTGACTGTGTGCTCGCCATCTATGAATGGTAGTCCCGGAACAAGGGCAAATGACTGGCTTCCTTTCATCGGCTGCACCTCTTCAAGACCACTGAGAATGACCCTTTTCTGTTCAAAAGTTGGGATGCCATTGGAAGGCTCCCCAAAAACTAAGGATTTACTCCACAGAGGGCCCAGCACTCGATTTCGCCGACTGATATCAGTCCAGGTCCAGGTAGCCCAGTCGATATGTCGGTCTTCCGGTTTTATCTTGGTAGCGTGTATCAGATCTTTCTGCTCCGGCGAGTTCCAACCTGCATCTTCAACAGGAGGAACAAACAGTCCCTTTCGGATACCGTCAACTAATATATCCGCTCCTTTTGCGGAAACGACATTGAGTAGCTCCGGTACGGTGCACGAATTTGGGTTCGGTATTTCAAAACCAGGGGCGGGAGTTTGCGCAAGAATCGTGCCGTGGTCAAAATGTTCAAGGTGTAGTGTTTGTAGAGAAACGCCAGTCTTGGTTCTCCCCGCCAGGAGAGTGTGGTGCAAGGGTGCAGGGCCTCGGAAGCTGCAGTCATTATTACATATTAGCTTCTGCCAAAACTCTGAGAGCGTCGGCCACTTACTCGGGTAATAGCGAAGGGTGGACGTTTAATCCACCGTACTTGGCACCATTGAGGATGCGCGGAGGCACAAGAAGCCCGAAGGACACGGCCACGATCAGATTAATAGGACCATCTGGGAAAACGGGGGGCTAGAGCCGTAAGTTGTATGTAACTATGCTGATAGCGAGTACGGCCTATACCTTCCATCCCGTAAAGGTGTCGACCTCGTGTATAGGGAGCGATAATTCTGTTGCGGCAGCCTTGATTGGGACTAGAGGACTCTATTAGCGAATAAGACATAGCTTTCGTTGGATAAACTACCTTCTCTAATTTGCTTCATGCCCCTTCCAACTCGTTTTCCGGGTCGGCATACGACGTCAATCGAAGCAATTCGGTCTGGTTGTTTCACATGCTCGGCATGGAGAGCTCGGAGGGAAGCTATGCTGAACTCATCGGCGCCGCAAAAGAGGATCCGGAGCGGATCGTATGGTTTTGTGGAGAGAAAACGGGCTGCGACGGAAAAGCAAGGGCGAGCTCGTCGGTAAGAGCTTAGCAAGCTCCGGCTTCTTGAGAAGAGCATTGCGCAGAGCTGTTTGCCAAAATATCGAAGCTCCAGATTGCGGAGAAATGAAGCTCTCCGACGATCTAGCCTGACACGTGATGTCACTGCCCACCCAGAGACCGAATCGCGGGGATGGACGTCGACCTAGACAACTACCTAGCCATTATATTGTGAGTCGGAGATTGTGCCCAAAAATGCCATGCCGGAGAGCGATTCTTCTTCGGTAATTCCGGCGCAGCTCTCGTTTCTTGCCATCTACAATCCCCTACTCGGAACCACCGATGAAACGATCAAAGAGCAGATCGTTTTTTATACAGCGAGATCACACTTGCGGCGCAAAGACAGCACTGCCACAGATGGAGATAAGGAACCTGGAGATGACTGGAACGAAAGGTTGCGCCAGGTTGGCCTGGCACAGGGGATGGTGACTTTCGCAAAGTACGAGCCGTGACCCCTACCGACCAGCAGGAAACTAAAGTATATCTAGGAATTTCTCAGGAGGCAAAGCTGTCGAACATGTGGAAACAGAGAAATCACAGATTGTGATGCACGAGCTAGAAAAGGATTGGTGGATTCTAGCTGTACGCATCTCGATTTGAATTGTCGGTATTGAATGGTCACTGACAAAGCTTAGTCTGTCGATTTGACTCGACTGCCGGGTGACCCTAGCAATGGAACCTCCTCGCAACGGGATAAGCCAGAATCTCATCATTACTCTTCTAGAGAAATGGCTCCTCCCCAGCTCCTACTCCAGCAACTTCGCCGAGCGCATTCAACTTTCCTCCTTCATCACGCTGCGAGTCTCGATACCCTCTATGAAAATGTTGGCAGGTCCACATTTTGTCTTTTTCTAGAAAACTTTTGGTTGAGGTTTGCATGGAACTGGGAAGTTCTTCTCAGCGGAAACCCCGCTGTTGATATATATAACGGCATCAAGCTCTCCGCTGGGGGCGAGCTTGGTATTGGGGTAGGCGAAGAGGAATGGGGTAGTGGAGAAAGGGAAGTCCTCGAAGATTTTGTTTCAAGGACAGATGGTCTTGTTGACCTGGTGGTGTCACGATTCGGTGCTCCGTACGATTCATCTGAAGGGTTAAATGGTAGCAACCCAGAAGCCGACAACAAGCAATGGCTCGGCTCTGATACTTGTCCAATGCCTGCAGATGGGGTGGTTTTCTCTGGGGTTGGGGCGTTGAAGCGACGCTCTCTTGCTTCCGTATCCCATTGGATGGAATGGATATATCGATATGGTACAAGCGCTTATGGAGTAGGTGACGATCCAAACTCCCCGCGGCGTCGAAAACGGAGGAAAAGACAACGGGGCACTGTCTCTGGGATGACCAATATTCAGTCAGCTTCTGATGGCGCGCAAGAAGCTGGTACGGATCGTCCGTTCTCACCTGGTATCCCCCCGCCACTTGTTGGGGCGACGCTGCCGCCTCAGCCTCCAAAAGATACTCATGGAACACAAACACAAACGAATGATGAAAATTCGCAAGTTCTGAGTGACAAGGCCAGTGAGTGGATGGCAACAGGTACAGAGACGTTCGTGAAGTACCTCACCCTGGGTTATGGCTCGTCCTGGAGTCTCTCTGGAACGACGACTCGGGCAAACACTCCGCAGCCTCAAGTTGAAACAGCAGGCAGAGAAAGCGGCTCCAGTGAAATAGAAACATCAAAAGGCCTTAAGGCATCTTCGAGCCCGAAGGATCGTCCGCCAAATCACAATCATGGAAGGTTCATCATTGGTCTACAGGATGGCACTGCAAATGCAGATGTCGTTTTAGAAGAGACGGAACCATCCGAACCAGTAGAAACTACGGCTGAGAGGATCATCAGGAGGACAATACATGTTCAAACAACAGACCCTCAGAAAGCTGAAACAGGTATGCTCGGTGGCTCATGTGAGTCTTTCAGAAATTGACATATTCTAGATTCGACAGAACTCCAGGCAGTGGTGTATATAGTAAGTTCTGACCCCTTGAACTACCTATGACGAGAACTTACGCCAGCAGCATCAACCTTTTATATTTACCTTTCTGTTTGACGCATCAACACTCTCCCTTGCGGAGCCCTCTCTTTACCACAGCATACACCATCAACTGGGCCCGCTGCAGAAATCACTCAACACCTCTACTTCGCCAGCAACAGCGGAATCCCGTATTTCTAGCACGCCGGAGGCCAACGCCAAATTTCAACAAGGAAACATCCCGCTATACGACCTTGTCTACGATCCCCACAACCTCTCTATCCGCTCATCCATACCTAATATTCCAGACCTTATCTCCACCCTCCCCAACCAACGCACGACCGGGGTTTCTTCTCTGTCGCGAGTAGAAACAATAAACATCCACCACCGCCTTCTCACAACATATATGGAAACTCGGTCTCGGCCCCTCGAGCTGGAGCGGACCTGCAAAACGAGCCGCGGGTGGTGGATTGTTTGGGTCCGTGTTTCTAATCCGCATATTCAACAAGACACATCCGCATCCGACATGGATGCGAGCAATGACGCCGACAAACAACAAGAAGCCTTCATAATTCGCCGGGCAAGCGATCATGCTGGGGCTTCGTTAAGCCACGCCCGCAATAGCAGCAGTATAGGTGGAAGTAGCGGCGCGCGGTTTTTCCGGGACCTCGGCGGGGCCTCGTCGCCTGGCCTGCCGCAGAGTTCGCAGATGGACTTTGCACCAGGAAAGCTTGTTGAGGGGCTAGGGCTCGATGCGCGGCGGTACATCGAGAATCTACTTAGTCTGAATAGATAGACTGTCTGAAGAGGCCAATGACTTGACCCAATAAATTGTGCTACGCTCACAGACCTGAAATTATCCGGGCATGAGCCCATAGATTATGAAATGGGTGTCGTTCTCAGCCTCGAGCTGAATCTGACGCTCTTGTTGGAAGCCTTGCATTATGGCAAAGGCACCGGTTGAGTACACGTGTTCGGCAATGTATGCCTGAAGTCAATACAGAGAATCGGAAAGAGGATCGGAAAGAGTTATCCGGGTCCTCAGAGCGTGACAATAAAGGGTGACGTTTGCAAGGTACTTCTGTCTGATAGTGTCAATTTATAGCTGCTAGCCTGCGGATATTGCTCTGAGAAAGGACCAGGCACAGATTTAGAACAAGTATTTGCACCGCCACGTACGACTAGAGTATACGGAGTACTATTTCCACGGGCGATACGAGATACCGTACGGAGTACGCCTGTGCGATAAGCTACCCTAGTATACCCACTGGATATGGCTTGATGCTTTTGCTTAACTAGACCGCAATGTCAGCAGTGCTCAGCGTTGATCTCTAAATCTAGGCCTTTTGCGCGTCGCTGGCTGACGAGGAAGACGACAATCCCCGGCGCTTACTGGGCGGACTCGCCGGGAATACAAGGAGCTTCTGTGGCTTAAGCTTGGCACTATTATCACCGACATGTCGGAGCTTCGGAGAGAGCTTCGATCGTGGGGTGTTACTTTGGTGTTGCCAGTCATACTCCGTACACCTGGCAGACTGACAGCCACATGGATAATTGGCTGGGAAAGCAACAAACAGTTCAGTCTGCGGGGTTGAGACTAGTAGGTAGTTTGATACTGGAAGTCGGATTCCAATCAATCATATCTTACTGCAACTTGTCATAAAAAGCTGAAGCTGTCTGGCTTGGCTGATGGCTGGAGCTGGAGTACCTATGCAGACCCTGGCTCTCGCTTTGACTCAGGGACAGGGTTGGGTATTGGTGCGGTTCAACAGAGAGAATTGGGGAAGTTGTTCCAGTGTCGGGTGAAAGAATAAAGGACAGATAAAGATGCCTGAACCCGGGTTTATGCAGGCTGCCTATCAAAACTGGGTCTCTGGTAGTGGTGGTATAAGCTCAACTGCTCAAGTGACAAGGTGGATTCAGCTCCAACAGCACAAATTTCTCGACGTCTTCCATCTTGTTTCATGGCGACTGAGAATCCGGGGTCGCCCTACGGCCCAAGGAAAGACGGTAAATTGCGCTGCCATAGGTGAAACTCCAGCTGTTTTGCCTTCATCTCCTCCAGGACCATCAGCCTCACCGTCGTGGTCCAGAGCCCGAAAGAATGAGAGAGCACGGGGCCTCCCAGTGCGTTATTTCGACAGCCATCCACTGTGGCTTGAACGGCAACGTATTCACTAGGCTCCAGGCAACGAAAAGGAGAACCTCTACGCTTAGTCTATGTGTCCTGCAGAATTATTGTCCAATGTCCCCCTCACGTACGAAGTCTCAGTGAATGTATTTTCTATTTGTAGCACTGTTTATAGTTAGATACTTGATCGGCTAAAGATTTCATCATTTTCGTCATTGCGAAGGAAAACAAACAATCCAGCACAGCCACATAGCTGCTGCGCCACCTTATTTGCCCTTTGGACCTTGGAGCAAAGACGCAGTGTCTCGGAGACGAAAGACAATATTAAAGACTAATAATTTTCTTTCTTTTTTCGACAGGTTACTGAAAGAGCCAAGTGACGTTTAAAGGGGCCAACCAGATTACGCCTGAGTGCCGATAAAGCGTGGAAGCTTGGAGTCCAACTACGCTGCTTAGGGAGACTCACCACTAACCGCCTCTTTCCTCCTCCTCACTCTCGCTCTTCCATTTATCAATCCTCCGTCCTCGTCATCCTCCCCCCTGGGTCCATCTACCTGCTATCTCGCTCTGCTTTGTCGCTTGACAGACCTTTTTACCCTCTGAACCGTCTTTTTCGTCAGGTCTTTCATCTTAATCTGCGCCGCTGCGCCCAGTACCTGCACAGTACGTGATAACCCTTTTCTCTCGGGCGTCTGACTTGTCCCTTTCTCAACATCAACATCCATCAATCATCATCAACGACCCTGTTTTTTCCTCGCTGCCTTCAACACTCTCTCCCTTAGCTGCTTCCAGGAGACTTTTTTTTCCGACCAGCTAGCTGATTTTATCGTTTCAAGATGGCCGAGATCCGCCGCAAGCTTGTTATCGTGGGTGATGGTGCCTGCGGTAAGACCTGTCTGTTGATGTAAGTCTTTCTTCCTGGCCATTCGAGACGCTGGTCAAGAATCATTCACTGATATTTTCCCCTTGCAGCGTGTTCTCTAAGGGCACCTTCCCTGAGGTTAGCTCCCATCTTCAGTCGCTACCATCGAGCCACCGCCGCTCGCACAGACTTGCGTAATGCTTGTTTTCGGACAAACTAACGACGAACCTATAGGTCTACGTCCCCACCGTTTTCGAGAACTATGTTGCCGATGTCGAGGTTGATGGCAAGCACGTTGAGCTCGCTCTTTGGGATACGGCTGGTCAGGAAGATTACGACCGTCTCCGCCCTCTCTCCTACCCCGACTCGCATGTCATCTTGATCTGCTTTGCCGTCGACTCACCGGACTCGCTTGACAACGTCCAGGAGAAGGTACGCTTTCTGTCCAACTGAGACATTTGTCCGGAAAGTTGCTGACAAGAACAAGTGGATCTCCGAAGTTCTTCACTTCTGCCAGGGCTTGCCCATCATCCTTGTTGGTTGCAAGAAGGATCTTCGTCACGACCCCAAGACGATTGAGGAGTTGACCAAGACCTCCCAGAAGCCCGTCCTCTCTGAACAGGTAGGATTGAAACCAAATCTTGTCGAACCATCCACGCTAACTTGCTACAGGGTGAGGAAGTCCGCAAGAAGATCGGCGCCTACAAGTACCTCGAATGCTCTGCCCGAACCAACGAAGGTGTCCGCGAGGTCTTTGAGGCTGCCACCCGTGCTGCTCTCTTGACCAAGGCCCACAAGAACAAGAAGAAGTGCAGCATTCTGTAAATTAGTCTATTCCCCCACCTTCGCAAAAGGTCTTGTTTCGTGCGGAGATTATACGAACGGATAAGCGTCTCGAATATTTGGCTGTTCATGTTTTCTTATCTTACAAGGGGCGATGGATTCGTTGGTGCGTGTGAGAGAGCCGGAAGGTGCGTGATGCGAGTGTGGCCAGTATCAAATTTCGGCACATGAACTTCATGGGATTACCTGGCTATGCAGTTGGTCGACCTTCTTCTTTTGCAGACTTCTTTTTCTAGGGAGGCGTTGTCATAACCTTGTGGGCTTTTCATTTTCTCCTGAATCATTCTCCATAGCGGCCCCGAGGCAGCTCGATTACCCTGGCGAAGAGACGCCTGTCAACCGGCATATTCTCTGGTCTGCATCACTCGTAGGCCGACAATGCGCGATTGGCAGCGGTGTCTTCTCGCTTCAGCAGCCTAACTCGAGGGTTTGATCAAGCAAGTTGGAATTTCACGATCTGATAGAAGATTCCTGTGCCTTTCGGATTCCCCGATCAAGTCTCATAATTCGATTTCTTTGTCCTAATGATTCTTTTGGTTAAGAGAATGCATGGATTGTCTTCTGTTTAGTCCCGATGTCCTATGGAAAGCCCACGTGACCGCCTGAACTGAAGGATGCCACTAATATAATATATTTTAATATTGTTATAAGTAATAATGAAGTCTAAAAATATTAATTCTCGAGTTCGGACATTGTTTGTAGGGAGTGTCCTCCCAGCCATACATCCACTAATCTACGCACGTGACCTCAAGTCCGCAATTTTCCCTCCCCGAAACATGTCACCAGCAACCATCCGCACCACACGCCTCGCCATTGCCAGGCCCGGCCAATTCCAAAATGCAGAAAGTCATCCGTCGAACAGCCCTGGCCCGGAACCAGGCCCAGCGCAAAGTTATCCGGGCGAACAAAGCCGCAGAGCGCGAGGAACTCAACGACACCCTGCGACAGCGCTTCGCCTACAACCGGCTGGAACTTGATAACATCCGCGCGGAGAGGCTACGGCGCCGTGAGGACTGGATGCGAGGACCGCTTGCCCCGCAACGCGATGCAGGACTTGAAGCGAAATCGTTTGGTGCGCTAAGTCCGCAGGCCATGAACCCGCCGAAAGTCCCGAAGCATCTGCGGAAGCAGTACATCAACTTTGCTCCGGGCGATAGGGTGTGTATTATGAAGGGACGGGATAAGGGCAAGATTGATGTGGTGGTGAGAGTTGATTCTGAGAACGAAACTCTTACGTTGAAGGAATCTAACATGGTACGTTCTATCTATCCCTCCTTCCTCAGGAAGTTTAATAAGTACTAACTACGTGACTAGGTCGACGTTTCCTTCCCCGAATGGCTGCTCCAACAAAGCGGCAATAACAATCCCTTCCAGACAATCCCTCTCCCCGTCTCAATCGATGACGTCCGCCTCGTCGCAGCCCTCGACGACCCAACAACAGGCCAAACCCGCGACGTCCTCGTCGAGCACATGCGCGGCGGTGGCCCCATTCTCGAGCGTGAACATGGCGTCGACACCCCAAAACACACGCGGTACATTGCCGGCGAAGAGATCGAAATCCCATGGCCACGCGTCGAGAAGCCCCAATTCAAGGACGAAGAATGGGACACACTGCGCATGGAAGTTGAGACTCCGACTTGGGTCCCTTCCCTTCACTCCGCGCCGTTCCCGCCCAGTGTGCTCGACGAGCTGAGGAATAAGTTCTCCAAGTACAGAACGCGCCACGAGCCCGAATTCGTGGAGAAGAAGCGACTGGAGGATCTCAAGAAGGAGTATCTTCAGAGCAGGTCTTTGATGACGCCTAAAGGGGAGTTGAGGGCTCTGCAACAACAGAGGGCCGCCGCGGTACGGGCGAGGCAGATGAATAGCGAGGGCCATCTGAAGATGAGTGAACAGACACAGGCGTTTATCGAGGCGTTCCAGAAGAAGAGTACGTCGAAACCACAACAAACCGCTTGACTTGCCTGATTCCTGTGCTGTTGTCTGTATTTCCTTGGGATATCTTTGTATCAATGTATCATAGAATATGAATGTATAAATTAAGATCATCTTGTGCTGTAATCAAATATCAAGTAGATTTTATATGCTACAAGTCCAATCGCCGCGACACACTTTGCTTCATGCACAGTCAAGTTCATAATCATACCACCATAACTGCCTACCACAGCTGCATACTAGAATAACCACATCACCGAACATGGACAACCTCCCCCTTCTCACCACCACCCCCATCAGCACCCAAGGCCTCAATATCCTTCTCTCCTATCGATCTATCCTCCACAGCCCCCTCCACCACCTTTTCCTCATTTTCCGTCAGCCCTATCTCACTCCCACCAACCTTATCCACCGTATCGCGATAACTCGGCACAAAGTTCACTGCAACTGCATACGTCCACGCCACAACCATGAACATCGTCGGCACAATGTACGCGAATCCCGTGTTATTGCGCATGTCAGCGACATGCGCGAGGATAGGAGGGATCGCGGCACCGCCGCTCACGCCGCCGACTATCCAGCCGGAGCCGCGCTTGTAGTGCCTACCTAGCCCGCGAATCCCCAGCGCGACTATGGTGGGGAAGCAGACGGATTCGAAGAAGAGGGTTAGGAAGAGCATTGCTGTTCAGCCCTGGTCAGTATGATATCGTGGATTGGAATGGAAGGGGGAAAAGAAACTACCTATTCCAGATTCATTTTTCTGTGTTGTCGATGCTGCTAGGAAGGCGACTACGCATGAGAGGTAGACGAGGAAGACCCAGCGGGGCTTGATATACTTCATCATGAACGCGCCGAGGAAGCGGCCCACGGTGAAGGCTGCCTGAGCGCCGGCGAGGTATTTCGAGCCCGTCGAGCTGCTGACGGCAGGCCATGTTTCGGTGGCGTAGTTGATGAAATATCCGGCAATGGCGACTGATGGGGGTCAGTATATAGTCACGCGAAATGTATGAAAAGGGGAAAGCGACCTTGAGAGCCAGTATACGTGAACTGCGCCAGCGTAGCGTGAAACAGCTTGTATTGTTTCCAGAACGGCTTGTCCTGTTCGTCGACATGGGTAGAGGCGACTTGGAAGGCCATATCTTCGTCTGTTACTTCGGGAATGTTCGACATGAAGAACACGGCTGCTAGAACGAAGACAAAGATGCCGATGGCGAGGTACACCCATTGCACGCGTTTCAGCGCAGCAACAGAGTCTTCGGTATCAGTGAAGAACACGAACGAGGCGAGTGCGGGTGCAACGACGGTGCCGATTCCATTGAATGCTTGGGCAAGGTTGATTCGGATTTCGGCGTACCGTGGGGGGCCGCAGACTGTGATGTTAGTTACTGGATTGTATAACGAATTGACAATAAAGTACCTGCAAGGTACGGGTTCGCTGCTGTCTCAAGCGACCCTAGCCCTGAACCGATCACGAATGTAGCTGCGCAAAAACCTCCGAATGACTGATTCAGGCCGGCTGGCCACATGCAAAATGCGCCGATGCCGTAGAGGACCAGTCCCAAGATGAACACGGCTTTGTATCCAAAGTGGCGGAGGATCCAGTTCGCATAGCCTAGGGATGCGACGGGGTATGCACTAGAATGACCCAATTAGTCATGTTCTCGGAGGAAATTCAGTTGTAGCGCCTACCCAAAATATGCGGCCTGCAGTCCTGAACTTCTCGTACGCGAAATGTTGAGCGTAACTTGGAAATGCTTGTTCAGGGTATCAAGCAACCCATACGCAAAGCCCTACATTGTGTAAGTCGAACATCTCACAAGAGCTATGTAGTGCATACCCATAAGAAAAAGAGTATAGTAACGAGTATCAACGGCCATAGACTCTGTCGCAATGTCAATTTCGCCGCGGAAGTAGTCTTGGTGTTGTCGACGCGCAACCCAGACCGGGTCTTGAGGAACTGAACGAAACCCATTTCGAGGTGGTCAGGTCAGATCGGAGAGCTGCGCAGAATGCACGGCCAGGGCAGCTGCCTAGGTCCTTAAGTAGCCACGCTAGCCCTCGGCTTGTGCAACATTCAGAGATGGAGAGCTAGCCCTGCTTGCTAGTCCATTACCAGCGGCCCAGAGGCGAGTGCATGCGTTTCGTGGGGTCACCAATGGGTTGCATGGAATTCTGTGCTGCAAGCATCTTCGCCTCTTCGGGAGCCGCTCCTGACAGTCTGGGGTAGAATGGAGTGTGGTCACTGGTGGAAGTGGATGCTTACCCCAGACCCCTCGTTGACTATTACCATCCAGTCTGGGCAGATCGCCGGTATGAATCCACCACTAAGAGGACTTGTAGATTTGCAGCATCCAACGGGCATGAACCCATCGTGCTTTAATCTGGTCAAGTCTCTTGTCTGCTGCTTTGAATCGGGCTATTTCTCGTGTTTCCAAAGGTAATCTGTTCTGAGACAGAAAGAGGTGATGTACGGATATATTCCTCACTGTGTATTCATTCTCCCGCCAAGTTGTCTTCCCCACAATGCGGAGAGCCAAGGCGGCAGAAATCACGAGAATAGAATTTGCGGGGATGAGGCCAATTGAATCAAGTTTCTAGAAGTGGATAATTGCGACTCTGAGGCTAAAAGGGTGGGACAAGGGATGAGGGATGACTGCAGGAGAGAAGTGAAGCCGAGCAGGGTTACTTCCTAGAAAATCATGTGACAAGCGACCTTTTGAACTTCTTCAATGGAAATGGATTATTGCAGTGTCAAATTCGAGATTCGTTACCTCCCATATATTCATCTACCATGATACATACACGCATGTCTGATCCAAAAGAGGTAACAAGAACCATCTCGAGCCAACATCTATATCTATCCGAGACGCCATCAACACTAAAGCCTTACGACCGTCCTCTACGCCTTTTTGGGCTTCGACGCGGACCCGTTCGCCTGCTCGGGAGAAGCAGTCACGGTGATGTTGTACAGACGACGTTCCACAACCTTGAGGAGCTCATCGATGACACTGGAAATCGTTAGTATATTGGTAAGCAGAACTGCAGGAGGAGCTTACATGACAGGAGCGCTGATGGCCAAAACGGCTTTCCACTCTATCCAGTTCAAGGGGAGGATAGCGAATAACCCTTGCAGGAAGGGAACGTAAAGGATCGCAAAGTGGAGCGCCATCGAGAGAATGATGGCGTAGACGAGCATCATGTTGTTCCAGAGGCCAAAAGTGAGGAGGGACTCGCTGGATGAGAGTGCATTCATGGCATTGAACATCTCAATTACAACAAGGATCGAGAGCGAAACCGTCGATGCAGAGCGGGAAAAGTCATTGGAGAACATCTCACAGCCAATTTCCGGGAACTCAGTGGAACACTTGTGGAAATGCGACTATCATCAATTAGTGAAATGCCTTTATAAACGGCTTACGGCTTGACTTACCAATTGCCAGAAAGAGATCTGGGGACCCTCAGGGTTGTAGAGGAACCACCAGACATAGCCAAACACTGTGGCCGCACCGACATAGGTACCAATCACCATGTATCTGAACAGAAGCCAACCGCCAACAAGGGGCTCGTCACGCTTCCTCGGAGGTCGACGCATCACATCATGGTCAGAGGGGTTGAAGGAAAGAGCAGTGGCAGGCAGACCATCGGTTACCAGGTTGACCCACAAAAGCTGCACAGGAACCAAAGCTTCGGGCATACCCAGTGCAGCAGTCAAGAAGATAGAGACGACCTCTCCAATGTTGGACGAGATAAGGTAGCGGATGAATTGTTGGGTGTTGCTGTAAATCGAACGTCCTTCCTCGACCGCAACGGTGATAGTCGCAAAGTTATCATCCGCAAGGACCATATCAGCAGCGAGTTTCGCAACGTCAGTGCCAGTACCCATAGCGACGCCAATATCAGACTTCTTCAAGGCAGGAGCATCGTTGACTCCATCACCAGTCATCGCAACAACATGGCCAAGAGACTGCAGGAGATCAACAAGCTTAGACTTGTGAGAGGGCTCGGTACGTGAGAAAAGCGAGGCCTTCTTGACAGCCTCGAGTTGTTCGCTGTGGGAAAGTCCGTCGAACTCCCTTCCAGTAAAGCTTTTACCCTTGAGATCTTCGTTCTTGCCAAAGACGCCAATTTGACGACAGATCGACTCAGCCGTGTTGCGGTTATCACCTGTAATGACGATGACACGGATACCAGCCTCAGCGCACTTCTTGATGGAGTCGGCGACCTCCACTCGAGGGGGGTCAAGCATAGCGACAAGACCAATAAGTGTCATGTTCTGTTCAAGCTGGGCGTATTCTTCAGTCGTGGTGGCCTTGTGGATAAGTGGGTTCGACGCTACATCGTCAACGCTTGCCAGGGCGATAACACGAAGACCGCGGCTCGCATACTCCACAACTTCAGAAGACAGAAGGTCATAGTGGTTTTTAGTCATGGACACGCGAGAACCATTGGGCCCGAGGAGAGCGTAAGAGCAACGATCGAGGATAGATTCAGGAGCACCTTTGACCAAGAGTTTCTGATTACTCCCACTGCCCACGAGAACGGACATACTCTTTCGATCGCGCGAAAATTCGTAGGTTGCCTGCAGCGGCAAGCGGGATCCGTAGTAGTCACTGGAAACGTGGAGCTTCTGCGACGCCGGCAGGCTAAGCAACTTGCTGTTGGTAGCAGCATCATCGGTACCGATTTTTTCAACAAGAACACGGAGGGCACCCTCGGTAGGTTCACCGATGCATGAGAATGCACCGGTCTTTTCATCGTGGGAGATTGCAGCAGCGTTGCAAAGAGCCATGACCTCGGTCATGTGTCGCACAGTCGATGAAGACGCAGCAACATTAGAAACGACCTTGCCTTGAGAGGAGAGGCTGCCTTCAGGTGCGAAGGTAGTGCCCTCAACATCAATGACCTCAAATCCAGTTCCCAACTGGCTCAGGTAGACCATCTTAGACACACTGATTTGGTTGGTAGTCAGAGTTCCAGTCTTGTCAGAGCAAATCACACTGCAGCTCCCAAGAGTCTCTACAGAAGGCAATGAGCGGACCACAGCATTCTTCTGAGCCATCTTACGGGTACCGAGAGCCAAACAGGTAGTGATGACAACTGCCAATCCTTCGGGAATAGCGGCGACTCCAAGGGACACAGCGATCTTCAGATAATAGATAGCGCCTTTGGCCCAGCCACCGTGAGAGGGGTCATTGAAATGCTCAATGTTGATGACCCAGACCAAAATGCAAATGACCGTGATAACCTTGGCCAGCATGTCACCGAAATCATTCAGTTTCTGCTTCAGCGGCGTAGGTTCAGAGATCTGAGACGTGATACTCTCATGGATGTCACCAATCGCAGTAGAAGAACCAGTCAAGACGACAAGAGCCGTGGCATTGCCATTGACAACGGTAGTGCCGGAGAAGAGCATGTTGGTTTGGTCCTGCTTAACAGCCTGCTTGTCCTTCACGGCACGAGTGTCTTTGCCGACACTTTCACTTTCACCAGTGAGGATAGCTTGGTCCACTCGGAAGCTGTTGCTATGGATCGCAAGAAGTCTGCAATCGGCAGGTACGCGATCTCCAACCGCGACGTGGATGACATCTCCAGGCACTAAATCCTCCGCTTTGATGCGCTGAACAGCGCCATCGCGGACTACCTTGGCTTCGTTCGCAGAGTATTCCTGTAGAGCTGCAATTGCCTTTTCAGCACTGCTTTCTTGAGTAACGCCGACGATCGCATTGAGGATAAGGATGGTCAAGATCTGGTGGTGCACAACATGTTAGATTCGATGCAAGAGATAAAGATTTGGAGCGTCCGTATACGTACAACTGCAGGGTCGACAAAGACAGTCCAATCGTCACTCTCCTCAAAGAGTGCCAGTACGAAAGAAACTGCCGCGGAGCCTAGAAGAATGAGGACGAGCTGGTCCTTGAACTGTTCGAGTACGAGTTCCCACAGAGGGGTCGGAGGTTCTTCCGCAAGAGCTGGATGAAAAGAACGTGTTAACCTTCAGATCCTGGGAAGGCATCTGCGCCGGAAACAATAAACTCACCATTGGGGCCATATTTCTGTCTTGATTGAGTAGCCTGAGCACTAGATAGACCAGATCGCTCGGAGACGCCAAAGTGCTTTAGCGCCTCCGGCGGCGAGAGAAGAAAAGACTGTTCCATGGCCGACTATAGAGACCGGATAGTTGACCAGGACCGGGGAGCGAAAGGAGGCGAAAGAGCGGAGAGGAGGAAATGGGATGCTGGCCCGGGCGATCAAGACATTATAAAGGCAGGACAGGTGGCCGAACGGAGCCGCGAATTAGTGAGCGGAGTCGGAGGTTGGAGAATCTAGAAGATACAGATGGACCCTGCGCAATGGATATTACATCTACTAAGATAAGAAAGCTATCTAATTATTATTATCCTGGCCTCAAATAGATCTAAAATCCCGAGTTCATGGCGCCAGGCAAAAGAGCTCATCTCTTGATCTTGTGTCCGACAAGCCGGTCAGGTACTCAACGTGTTCTTTTCGACGGGTGACTGCCGGTCCTGAACCACAGGGCTGAACGCTTTTTTTACGGCGGCTTGGTTCTGCTTTTGTTTCTATACTTTTATTTCTCGATTTCAACGGCGTTCTGCCTTTCAAGGACAAGTCAATGCCCTTACTTGCGGTTGTCTGTGATCCCACATCCCAGCTTTTCTCGATTCTATGGTCTCAATCGCATGTTCTCTTTCTCTTTACTGTATTAAAAACTGTTTGATTATTACAACATCTTCTGCTGCCGCTGCAAGAAATGCTGATGCCTTGTACCAGATCCACACCCAGGCGAGCTAGAGTGGTTCCCGAAGAACTCGAGAGCCAGTCATCGCTTCCAAATGACGATCTTGATGATATTGTGGACTTCTTTATGGGTAGTATGTGACGACTCGTGCGTCATGCAGCTGTAGATCTGTAGGATAGGGCTGTCCTTTGGGTGTTGGACAATGCAGTAAGACCGTAATGCATTTAGAGAGCAAGGACTGAGTTTTGATGAGTCCTATATCGGACCTTCTTTGAGTTGAGACACGTGGACCGGACTCGACGTTCGAAAGCTGAGGTGGCTCTATCACTCAGATACTCGCAGCAGGAAGTTGAAGTTTTGGTTTTGTTGAGCTGTTTATATGTCATGTGACATGTCATGTGAGAACGTGGCTGGCTAGATCATGTGCTTACTATATGCCTGAGGCATTAATCTCCAGCAAACAACACAAACAAACTGCTTTCTCGCTAAAGCTAGACTGGTCGTCACTCTCACCGTTGTTCCATCGCTCTCCTGGTTGCTGTGATCGCATCCTCATCATCTTCCCCCCAAACTTTTGTCGCTGTTGTGCTTCAGGCCCTCCTCTTCCACGTCCGCTGTTTCTTCAACCTCATCCATCACTTCTCCATCCAACCCTTTGCTTCTTATCTCTCCCGACCTCCATCTAATCGTCCATTATGACTTCTGAGGTATGTTGTTCCCGCCCAACCCCTCCATCCGGTGTTATCAAAGCAGTACAAACATCGCCATTACATCGTCTGTCTTTGCCCTGCATCTTCCTTTTCTTGTCCAACTCACTTCAAATGTTTTCTTTTTAAACTATGTTTCAATATAAACTAATGATCGTCTTCTGGTACAGCGTGAGAGGTAGGGCCTAGACTTTCTGGATACCCCAGATAAGTGCCAAACTAACACCCCTCTTTCAGCAAGACCTTCCTCGCCCGCCTCTGCGAGCAGGCTGAGCGCTACGATGGTAAGATACATAGTTCTTCAGGCTCTGTGTTGTCTCGAGTACTAACGCCTGCTCTGCCCCGCTGCAGAGATGGTCACGTACATGAAGGTGAGTTGCTAAGCGCCCGCGATAACCGCTTGTCATGCTGTCAACATCATCACTGACTCGGATTTAGGAAGTTGCCAACGTATGCATTCCCGTCCCGACTCTGCCACAATTTACATCTCGTCTCTCCTATTGCCGGCATGACTAACACAAGTCCAGATTGGAGGCGAACTTACCGTTGACGAGCGTAACCTTCTTTCCGTTGCCTACAAGAACGTGGTCGGTACCCGCCGTGCCTCGTGGCGTATCATCTCCTCCATCGAGCAGAAGGAGGAATCCAAGGGCTCCGAGCAGCACGTCGAAATCATCCGCGAGTACCGCCAGAAGATCGAGACCGAGTTGGAGAACGTCTGTGAGGATGTCCTCAGGGTGCTCGACGAGTCTCTCATCCCCAAGGCTGAGACTGGAGAGTCCAAGGTCTTCTACCACAAGATGTATGGTGTTACTTCTCACATGAAACAACCGAAAGCAGTCGCTGATAACAAACAGGAAGGGTGACTACCACCGCTACCTTGCTGAGTTCGCCTCTGGCAACAAGCGCAAGACTGCCGCTACCGCTGCTCACGAGGCCTACAAGGTACCTTTACGTCCTGCGACTCGAATAGACCCCAAACTCACTGTATAAATAGAACGCTACCGATGTTGCCCAGAGCGACCTTACTCCCACCCACCCCATCCGCCTGGGTCTTGCGCTGAACTTCTCCGTGTTCTACTACGAGATCTTGAACTCTCCCGACCGTGCCTGCCACCTTGCCAAGCAGGCTTTCGATGATGCTATCGCGGAGCTCGACTCTCTCTCCGAGGAGAGCTACCGTGACAGCACTCTCATCATGCAGCTGCTGCGTGACAACCTTACCCTCTGGACCTCATCCGATGGCAACGAGGCTGAGAACGTCTCCGCGCCCAAGGAGGAGAAGCCTGAGGAAGAGGCCGCCGCTCCCGAGGAGAAGCCCGAGGAGGCCAAGGCGCCGGAGTCGTAAAGGCGATGATTGTTGTCTGACATCTTTGCTGTACCAAAAAACCGCGTTAAGTGCTCGGCGTGCCTCTTGGGCGTACGAATACCACCCTCTGAAGTGTTTTGCGGAGGTCTTTTTTTAGCTGCGTGACAGGTTTGGACCGGCACTTATCTTCCACATGTTTGAGGTTATCTGGGTCGGCCAGCGGAGTTTGACATTCGGAGAGCGGAGGAAAGGGGCGAAGTGGAACTTATCTATCTCTCTTTATTCTCTCTTTTTTATTCCCAACCCAGCAAGATGCAATGTGTTAGTCCACGTTTTTCCTCATCACCTTCCACCGTTCAGCCCTTGCCCCTTTCCCCCATGTCGTTTACATACAAGCAGAGCCCTAGGCTTCAAATCTGAATCCGAGTAGTTGATTCTTGACAAACCTGCGTAATAATAAACAATATCATTACTTCTGCGTTAAAGCAAGGCTCAACACGTTCATTCCTGTGTTACAACAATCTACGACGGTGAGGTGACTTAGCATAAAATCTGTCGTCGCCTGTTGCTTGATGAAGAACGCACTGGTGGATTAATTTATTTAGTGCTGAATGAGAGCTGAGGATTTCAAGACTGAAGCCTAGCCAGACATTAAAGAGATCTGAACAATAGCAGGGTTCTATGAGTGGTGCTAAATGCTTGTACTGAAAGTCAAGAATATGTTCAAGCCGAATGATATGCAAGGCGTGGAAGAGAAATTGTCGATCTATAACCTAAACTTTCGACTGAAGAAAGAGAGTAGGTAGATAGCAAGAAAAAAGAAGAAAAGAAGAAAAATATTCAAAGGAAGGCAATGCAAGAGAGGTAAAGAAATCACATGAAGTCATCATCACCCAATCCATCATCATCATAAGACGTCGTCTCAATCCTGTTATCTCTGGACGCAACAAGCGACACCTTCGTCTTGGCCGCCTTGGACTTCTTGCTTCCCTTGTCGGCAGCCCTCTCCTCCTTCATCTTCTCGTTGCTCAATGTCGTCAATGCACTAGCCACCTTCTTGATATCACCACTAGGCAACTCCTTGGCCAACTGCTTCGCAAACTCAGGCAGCCAAAGCGCATACTGTGGCTTCTTGCTCTGGGTGGCCAGAAGCGGCGCAAGCGTGCTCGTCACCTTGGCGAACTGGTCCTTCGTCGTCGGCTTGAACAGCGGCATCGCAGAGAGGTCGACCGCCTGCGTCGGGTCTCCAGAAGCATCGTGCACAACGACGGTCTTGTTCTTGCCCCGGTTGCGGTTAAGATCAATGTCCCCGAATAGATCCTCCGCGTGCTTCAGGTCCGAGTCCTTCTCTGTGCGGCGCAGGCGGGCGCGCTTCTCGGCTTCATCCTCGTCGCTGTCGGACTCGTCGTCTTCTTCCTCAGCTTGCTTGCGCCGGGTCTCGATGTGCTCGGCTCTCCGTTGTCCCTTGCTCTTCTTGTTGGCGGCGGCTTCGGCATCCGCTTTGGCTTTGGCTTCGGCGGCCTTGGCGGCCTTTTCACGCTCTACCTCGCTGTCTTCGGCGGCGTCCCAGGAGTCGAGGACCTATTTTTTTTGTGTTAATCTTGACGCTCCTCAAGAGCTTGGAAGAGGAAGTGTGTTTACATCGTCCTCTTCTTCGTCATCAAATCGACGGCGAGCGGCCACAGGGGGAGGGGAAACGCTGTCCTCCTCTTCTTCGTCTGTCACAAAAACCAAAATTAGTACTCCGCGGGGCAAATCGTGGGAAACGAATAATTTCTGACTCACCCCACTTGGATGGTGGCATGATGGCTAGATTGGTTTTGGATGAGAGATGAAGGAATAAACCTCAGTGTCTGGTCTGGCTAGCGAAGAGAAATTGCCCTAGGACTTGTCGTGGTCAAAAGAACAATCGAACAATCGTCTGAGGACTTTTGCCCGCATCCTTGGTGAATGGGGTGGGGCGTATAATGAGTCACGTGCTTAGTGCCCGATATCGCCTCAGGTCTTCGTTGTTTCTGAGTGCGAACTGTACAGAGTATGCTGAGACTTTGGTACAGGACAGTCATATTCGCTACTGACATTAACTATGCCTACGTGATGGCGTTACTTGTTTGAACTTTTCATTAGGCCACTATATCATGCTAGTTATTGGCTGGTAGATTCGTCATCATAAATACCCTTTCTGGCTCCCTGCCATGTACAGCTCTCATTGCTGCTTCAAAAACTCAGGATAAACACTCATCTGCGAGCAAAGCCAGTCAGGGGTTTATTTCATCACACTCTTACTGAATGTGCGTGATTGGGTTTGAGCTCATGTCTGTATTTACAAGTTAACAGACTTGCGGAAGTTCTGGCCGGCGTAGACAGCGTTCTCGCCGAGCTCCTCCTCGATACGGAGGATCTGGTTGAGCTTAGCCAGACGCTCAGATCGGGCGGGAGCACCAGTCTTGATCTGTCCAGAGCGGAGACCAACAGAGATGTCGGCAATGGTGACATCCTCGGTCTCACCAGAGCGGTGGGAAACCATGACACCCCAGCCGTCGGCGTAGGAGTCCTTGGCGGCCTGGATGGACTCGGTGAGGGTACCGATCTGGTTGACCTTGAGGAGAAGGGCGTTGCAAGACTTGAGCTCAATGGCCTTCTTGATGCGGAGAGGGTTGGTGACAGTCAAGTCATCACTATTATTGGTTAGACGATCCAATGGGAAAGGTATAAAAGGAAACATACCCGACAATCTGGAAGTCGGAGGTCTTGTAGAAGTAGCTCCAGGCCTCCCAGTCGTCCTCAGCGAAGGGGTCCTCGATACTGACAATGGGGTACTTGGAGGCAAGAGACTTGTAGAGGTCGGCAAGTTGCTCGTAGGTGAGCCACTTGGACTTGTCGCTGTCAGGGTTCTTGAAGTCGAGGTCGTACTTCTTCTCCTCAGCCTTGTAGAACTCGCTGGAGGCAACGTCCATGGCGATGTGGATCTTGCCGGTGTAGCCGGCCTGCTCAATGGCCTCGGTGATGAGGTCAAGAGCCTCTTCGGCGGTCTGAATGTCGGGAGCAACACCACCTTCGTCACCGACATTACCAGCAGACTGGCCGTACTTCTTCTTGGCGAGAGCCTTGAGCTTGTGGTAGACCTCAGCACCCTGGCGGAGACCCTCAGAGAAAGAGGAAGCGGTGCTAGTCAATGTTAGTCCATTGAAACCACCTTTCAAGAAATGTCAAAACTCACTCAGGAACAATCATGAACTCCTGGAAGGCGAGACGGCCACCAGCGTGGGAACCACCGTTGAGGACGTTCTGGAAGGGGACGGGAAGGACGTAGGGCTTCTTGGTTCCAGCCAAGTCGGAGATGTGAGCGTAGAGAGGGACACCCTTCTCAGCAGCACCAGCCTTGGCGATAGCAAGACTGACACCGAGGATGGCGTTGGCACCAAGGTTCTGCTTGTTGGTGGATCCGTCGAGCTTGTTGAGGAACTCGTCAACCTTGGACTGCTCCTTCACGTCAAGGTTCTCTTTGATGACGGCGGGGGCAATGGTCTCGTTGACGTTCTTGACAGCAGTGAGAACACCTATTGGGGGACATCGTTAGAGCCGTTGTCTTTATTTGAGAATATGGGTAATCCTAAACGTACCCTTTCCAAGCCACTTGGACTTGTCGCCATCACGGAGCTCGTGGGCCTCGTGCTGACCTGGGATTTGAGTCAGTAACTTAATCATTGAACATAGTCAGTATTTCACTCACCGGTGGAAGCTCCGGAAGGAACAATGGCGCGGTGAAGACCGGTCTCGGTGACAACATCGACCTCAACCGTGGGGTTACCACGAGAGTCGTAGACGGAGCGGGCGTGGATCTTGGAGATAGGCATTTTGATGATCTATAGAGAGTTGGAGTCAGAAAGGAGAAAGGAAAAGTTCGCAGAAGGAATCGCAATAAATATGACAAAACTTGGAATGGCAAACAGTTGCTGGGAGTGGTCTAGCAGGCGGGGATCTGGTTCACCGATGGCCCAAAAAGAATGATGCCAACAGGTGAGCGATGGAGTCGTCCGGTCAAGCCTGACTGTTCGAGACCACATAGACCCGTATTCTGGGATCATACATGCGAAGAGGGCATACCGATATATTAAAGCTGGACTATGGGAGCTTTGAAGACAGTGATGGGTATATTGGTGGTGAGGAGGGGTCAAGCTTAAGCTGGTGGGATGGTGGGGTTCAAGACGAATAGGTATACGGAGTAAAGAAAGATGGGACTTACCGAAGCTTAGAAACAGCGAATGGAGTAAAACAACAACAACTTTCGAGAGTATGAAGAACAATAATCGGAATGGAAACAGCTGGTTCTTGTACTCTACGTAGGGGCTCTCCCTCCGAGTCTTTCCAAGGCGATGGTGGGGCAGCAACTGGCTGTTTGTTGGCTCAGGAGGCTTCACTGACGCTGGACAGCGAGATCTCCCGTACTCCCTCGGCGTAAGGCGGGTGGCAGGATGTGAGATCAGTTTAGTTTTGATATTGAGCTACCCTATTCCGTACGCATGTACTTTGTTCCACGCCGTTTATCCACGCCGTTTATCCACGATCTGGATGCTAAAGGGCTGAAAGCCATACCATATATATTGAGCCAGTCCCTGAGCGGGCTATACGATAAACCACTGAAGCGATTTGAGTTTTTTGACCGAGTAAATACAGACTGCTTTAGCTTCCAAGTCCTACTTGGGTTCTTGACAATTCGTAGAACAAGTCTCAGCAACTCGGTAACTTCATTGCGTAATGATGAGGGACGAAAATGAGGCCGGATGTAAATACAGACACCTTAGTGCCTGAATTTATCGGATAAATAATACTGCGGCTGGGACTTTTGGCCTGATAAATGAGGCGGAAATCGCGACCGCCTTCCAGGCTGGCCAGCAGTGAGCTCAGGCGAGCTCTCGAGCTAAGTCCAGATACCTTCAATCAACATCACCGTCATCGTCCCATTTCTTCCACAGCGGCAAGCATTTCTTTCTATCGAACTCCTTGGAGCCAGCAGGACTTGCGCTCTGTCACACAACTCTGTTGATCCTTAATTCATCATGAACGGTGCCGCCGATCCCGAGAGGGAGCAGGCGCTGGAGGATTACAAGCGGAGTCTTTTGGACCTCCGAGAATGGGAAGCCAAGCTCAAAACGCTCCGTATGGGTATCAAGGACCTGCAGAGGGAGTTTGACATTTCGGAAGAAAACATCAAGGCTTTACAAAGTGTCGGTCAGATCATTGGAGAGGTGCTGAAGCAGCTCGACGAGGAGCGATGTACGTTCACCAGCAAAACAACAACTCTTTTCCTCCACCAACAGCAGCTAACTTGTACCAGTCATTGTCAAGGCTTCATCTGGACCCCGATATGTCGTCGGTTGCCGTTCGAAAGTCGACAGGGCGAAGCTGAAGCAAGGTACCCGTGTTGCCCTCGATATGACGACTCTTACCATCATGCGAATGCTACCGAGAGAGGTTGATCCTCTGGTTTACAACATGTCTTTGGAGGACCCAGGACAGCTCAACTTTGCGGGTATCGGTGGTCTGAATGATCAGATCCGTGAGCTACGTGAAGTAATCGAGTTGCCGCTGAAGAACCCTGAACTATTCCAACGAGTGGGTATCAAATCACCAAAGGGTGTATTGCTCTATGGACCCCCGGGAACCGGAAAGACGCTTCTGGCGCGTGCTGTGGCAAGTTCCATGGAAACCAACTTCTTGAAAGGTGCGTTAGCATCTACTGCCAACTTTATGATCTCGCTAACATGTCCTAGTTGTCTCATCTGCTATCGTCGACAAGTACATTGGTGAATCTGCGCGGTTGATTCGAGAAATGTTTGGATATGCCAAGGAACACGAACCTTGTATCATCTTCATGGATGAAATCGATGCCATCGGTGGTCGACGATTCTCTGAAGGAACATCGGCAGACCGTGAAATTCAGCGAACATTGATGGAGCTTCTCAACCAGCTGGACGGTTTCGACTATCTAGGAAAGACTAAGATTATCATGGCTACGAATCGACCCGACACACTTGACCCTGCCTTACTGCGTGCTGGTCGTCTAGACCGGAAGATCGAGATTCCTCTACCTAACGAGGTTGGTCGTCTTGAGATCTTGAAGATCCATTCCAGCACTGTGCAGATGGAAGGCGATATCGATTTTGAGAGTGTTGTGAAGATGAGCGATGGCCTGAACGGTGCTGATTTGCGTAATGTTGTCACGGAAGCCGGTCTTTTTGCTATCAAGGACTATCGGGATGCAGTCAACCAGGATGACTTTAACAGGGCTGTCCGCAAGGTGGCAGAGGCGAAGAAGCTGGAAGGCAAACTTGAATACCAGAAGCTGTAGATTAACCAAGATAACATTGCCATATACACAATCAGCCTTCAGAACATGTTTTACTTTTCAATATGAACTTATCAATATACAGTCCGTAGAGACGAGAGGCTATACAGCTCCAGCCAAGGCGGCTCCGCGTCATCGGGATCGACCAATTAAGCGAAGTCTGGAGTGCTTTCTCGGAAGTGACCAGCCACTCTTCAATTGTAAACATTTCGAACGATTCAGACAGACACTAGTATCTTTATCGCCATCTACATTAGCGCAGCGATCGTGACGTCTGCTAGTCAGGTCAACTGCAGCTGATTTCACGCATCATTGCATGGTTTGTGCTGCTCATCTTAATTCCCGGAGCTTCAAGAGCAACTCGGGTCCTTGCTCCAACAATGCTAACGAGTTACAGTTATCTGTGCAGCGTGTCAGTCTACGATATTCTTCGAAAGACTTGACGACCGGAACGAACGATACCACGCTAGTCAACGTCGAAATACCACCTATGCCGAACGCTTAGCTAGATCATCGATTATACCCCCAAAAACTTTGCGAAACGGCCCTGAATACCTATAGGACCGGACAATCATGTCTTTTCCCAATTCTCACGGGAGCCCCTACCCTGCCTCGCGTTCTCCCTCGGACAAGTACTGGCAGGCCAGCCGAAGCCCTGGAGGCAATGGATTAGGAGGTTATGGGTTCTCCCAACCAGCGGGAGTCACGAACAACTTGAACAACTTCTTTTCCGGAGATCGCACGCTGCCGATGTACAAGGACAAGCCATATTTTGCGCCGCGGCGTACAGGCCCGCGCCTTAGACGAAGGAGGGTCGTCCAGGGTACAATCCTCGTGGTCGTATTGTTTAGTTTGTGGTATATCATTATTGGATCCAATACTCCACACCGGTCGCCGTTCACACCCGACACGAAGAAGGGCGAGGAGTTATGGAGATGGTCCCAAAGCTTAGATTCGGAGCAGCCGTACGATGGGGCGCCGATGCGAAACATTAATTGGGAGGCTCGACGGGAGAGGGTCCGGAATGCCTTTATCGTCAGCTGGGATGGATATGAGCAGTATGCCTGGGGTATGTTTCACAGTGGTTTATTTGCATCGGGAGCTTACTGATTTTTGCGTGAAGGGTTCGACGAGTACCACCCAGTCACGAAGAAGGGAAAGAACATGGTCAAGGGTGGAATGGGCTGGCAGATAGTGGACGCTCTAGACACGATGATGATCATGAACTTGACGTCGCGTGTACAACATGCGCGCACATGGATCTACAACTCGCTGCAATACGACCAGAACAACGATGTGAACACTTTCGAGACAACGATACGCATGCTCGGTGGTCTGCTCTCCGCTCACTATCTTTCCACACAGTATCCCAACCTTGCCCCAATCACAGACGATGATATTGGGTCTCCAGGCGAAGACCTGTACATCGAAAAGGCTACGGACTTGGCAGAGAGACTTTTGGGCGCTTTCGATTCACCCACTGGCATACCGTATGCAAGCGTGAACCTCAACACGTCTACTGGGATTCCGGCACACTCTGATCGCGGAGCCTCGTCTACAGCCGAGGCTACATCGATGCAGCTAGAGTTCAAGTACTTGGCCAAACTGACTGGAGAGGCTGAATATTGGCGCACCGTTGAAAAGGTAATGCAAGTGGTTGACGCACACCAAAGCCGGGACGGCCTTATCCCCATTTATATTTACCCAGAAACCGGCGAGTTCAGGAGTGAAAGCGTCCGTCTTGGGAGTCGAGGTGACTCCTACTACGGTATGTAACTTGAAGCTACAAACCGTCCTGTACTAATGAGTCTAGAATATCTCCTCAAGCAGTACCTCCAGACAGGAGAAGAGATATACAAAGACATGTGGGACGAGGCCCTCTTGGGAATTCGCAAACACCTAGTCACCTATTCGAAGAACGCCAGACTGACCCTCGTCGGTGAGCGACAAGCCGGACTTGAGGGTCCTTTGACCCCCAAAATGGACCACCTCGCCTGTTTCCTCCCGGGAACTATTGCCCTCGGAGCCACAGGTGGCATCCCCGTCTCTGAAGCCAAGAAGTTACCTGGCTGGACACACCGTCATGACGAAGAGATGCTCCTCGCCAAAGAACTCATGAAAACCTGCTGGGCAACCTACCTATCGAGTCGAACCGGGCTCGCGCCCGAAATCAGCTACTTCGAAATTGATACACCTCATGTCTCCGAGGCAGACCGATACCCCGAGTTCGCACTCACATCAGGCGTAGCTCAAAAGGCCGCCGACAAAGACCTTCCCCTCAATTCTCAGCCTCTCTACCCGCTCGCCGACTCAAAATCAGACCCTGTCTCCTGGCGCACCGACATCACCAGCCGCACCCAGGACAGACATAATCTTCAGCGCCCTGAAGCAGTCGAGTCCCTCTTCTTCCTGTACCGCGTCACCGGCGACGAAACGTACCGACACTGGGGATGGGAAATGTTCAAGTCCTTCATAAAGCATACCTCCTTGGTTGAGAAGTCATCTCATTACGAGACTGAAGCAGGCGACGCAACAATGTTCCGCATCACAGGTTTCACATCTCTGCAGAATGTGAACACCGTTCCGCCTGTTCATCGCGATAACATGGAGACATTCTGGATGTCTGAAACGCTGAAGTATTTCTATTTGTTGTTCTCTGAGAGGGATTTCCTACCGCTGGAGGAGAACGTGTTCAACACCGAGGCTCACCCGTTCCCGAGGTTTACGCCGACCGGGGAATTGACGACCGGTTGGACGAGGAGTAAGAAGTCTTCTTCGGCTGGCGCTGGAGCTGGCGCTGACGCTGAGGCGAGAGCTGAGGCTGCGGACTCGCCCTAAGTTGGTTTTCTAATGTATTTATATCAACTTGGTTTCTTCACTGAACATACTTGTATTGAACACATTGGAGTTGGTTTTATGTGTCGGTGCTCTTTTATATATTCTTGTCTGGAGTTATACGTGTGGCTATAACTATAGAACCTATCAAACGCCCAAATGCGTGTGCGCTGGTCTTGTCCAACTAGTTTATACTGTAAGCGATTAGAGCCTCTTCAACGCGGCATCAATCAACCTCCGATACCCTCTAACTGCCTCCTCCAAATGTCCCACCGTGATGGCCTCATGGTCTCCATGAGCCAGCAGGATACTTCCAGGCCCGTAAAGATATCTCTTGACATCGCTCCCCTCGTAGACCTTCAAGTTGGGCACGTCAGTACCATAGTTTACAGCCGTGACATTAAAGCCAGCAACATCAGTGTCTAGATCCTGAGGCGCATACCCGCCAACACCGCCATTGGGGCCCTGAGAGAACTTTACAACAACGTGCGGGTTGTTGTTGGTGGCGTTCGCCACAGCAGCGAGGATGATCTCCATTGCATCCTCGGGGGTACCGCCAGCAAGACGGATGGCTACGTCTGCGGTTGCTACAGCGGGAACAACGTTGGCTGCGACGCCAGCTTCAACGCGCCCGATGTTTACCGTAGTGCGCCCATACTTGTCGCTTGAAGGCAAGCCGCCCTTTTCAACAGGGATATCGCCTAATTTGTCGATAATCGAGAGCGCAGGGAGGATGTCACTCAGAGCGCTCTCACCCAGCCACGGATATCCCGAGTGCGAGGACTTTCCGGTGACATTGAGAGAAAAGCCTAGCATACCCTTGTGACCCGAGACGAGAGAGAGCTCGGTGGGCTCGCCGAAGATCACTGTCTTGTAGCCCTCGCCGACGATATCGGAGGGGGAGCCCGGGGGCGGGTTGAGGGTTTTGTTTGAGGAGAACTCGCGCATACCTGCGCCGCCAACTTCCTCATCAACGACGAAGAGGAGGGCTAGTGGTGCAGAGGGGTTTTCTTGGAGCGTCTCAAGGGCGGCGAAGACTTGCGCGGCGACGCTGCCCTTCGCGTCGTCAGAGCCGCGGCCGAAAATGGTAATATCTTCGTCATTGTCGCTATCTGCAGAATCGTGCAAGGAGTACGGAATGAACGGAGGGACGGTATCAATGTGGCTTGTTAGAAGAATGGATGGGGTCAAGCCGGAAGATGATGGGTATGCAAAGACGTTGAAGCGGGCCGTGCGGCCGGGCACTGGCTGCTTGATTACAGTAAAGTCATGGGATTCGAGAAACGATGCAAGAAATTCGCCGACGGCCGACTCGTTCCCAGATACGGACGGGATAGAGACGAGGTCCCGGTGGAGGGAGAGGAAGGGCGATGAGTCGATGACCGATTCTGGGGTACGGGTTGGATATGCGGAGAGCGGGGCTTGTTGTTCGAATGATGCGGCGGTGAAGCTGCTGAGAGCCAGCGCGGAGAAGAGGAAGAGCTTCATTACTGGGGTTAGTTGGGAATTCCTGGTGGTCTGGGGTCAATTGGTGATCAGGTCTGTGTATCTCGAGGCGAGTTAGAGTTGTACGGAGGTCATCCGTGATGTCGTGCAGGGATCCACATAGATGCTAACCAGCAGCTCTATTTCGGATGCAGGTCAGAATAACTGACATGCACTGAACTGGAAGAAAAACATCATATTCTCGAGTATTCATCTAGCTACGGAGTATACAGTTCTACGGAGTATTCCCTTTGCCAGAGATGATATCACTCCTTGTATACGGAGTAATGCTGTTCCATTTAGAGACACCGCCTTGTAGTCCAGCAGAATAATACCGCCCAGTGCGGCAGCTACAGCGACCAAACATGCAGCGAAAAGAATCCCCACGGATGAAACCAGATTTTTCCCCGGTGCAGCTCCATCGTCGTCATCGTCGTCATGCTGCGTATTAACTCATCTATTATTGGCGACATGCCCTGACAGAGCTGGGTATTTAACACACAGCTATCCCTGTGAGTGTGCACAGCGTTCGCTGCCAGTCAAGACAGACGCCGTAGTCTCACAACCGGCCGGCATGGTCAACCTCTAGATTGAACAGCTAGAAATGCAAGACACGCAGATGAAGAACCTGAGCGGAAGTTAAAGCCGCTCGACGCTCGACAATCTCAGGAAAGAACCAACGCGAGCACGTCTTGGCTTCTGTCATCCCATGGGCCCAGGATTCTGGAAGCCGGCCGTTTTTTGTGGGTGTCAGGGCCTCGCCTCAGCGTTGCGCTCAAACCATGGTTGAAGCAGAAACTTATGGCGAACCATATGGCCGTTTCAGCTCGCCATGTGGGTTTGACATCGGCACTGAATTTTGGATTTGCCGTTCGCTCGATTTTTCATGGCCAGAAATAGAAGGTGCTTGACTCGTTGGAGGACCGTTTTTCCCTGCGTTCCGGTCTTTGGGGTTTCAAGCTCCTACGGAGTACTTCGGAGTACTTCGCCGGGGTCTGGCTGCGCCGCCGTCGCTGGGAGGTCAGTTGAAGAATCGACCGGTCCCTTCGCACATACATATACGCACTCGCAGACAGAGGGCATGTCTCAGACTCTCAGCTGGCTCGGTGAAGGGTGATTTGATAGCTCATGGTATTTTTGGACAGTGTCTATTGATGGTGATGGGTCGCACGGCGAACGAAAACCCGAGGAGTTGGACCAGACCAGTCGAGCCGGTCGAAGTCTAGACGATTCTAGGGTCGATGCTGTGGGCTATGACAGATTCCTCTTGTCGATTGTCAGTTGACGCTCGTCGACATTGGACAATGGAGGCATGTGCATCGAACAGGATCAAAGAGTAACGACTGCTCACATAGCTATACGAACATAAATGTATATCAATAACCACTGTGTGTACAGTAGGAGTTGCACCGAGTAACCATCCTTAAGCCGTGGCAACAAACGGAACCTTGGGACGGTCGGGATTGGAGTCTGTGGATTCTGCCCTGTCCTGACCCTCTCTTACAATTGCCGGGCTTTGTCGTCTTTCTTTTTTATCATCTGTGTATCACAGCTGCTCAGGATTTTACCCTGGATAGTTCTCAGCGACAATAGAGTCCTGATTGACTGCGAGCGTCTGAGCTGTCACTGTTCGCCAGCTGTCTGTCGGCTGCCAACAACCAAACAACCAACGCGCTCCACCACTTTTGGACTGCTGCCCTACAGTCCGACTGCCTCTGATTGCTTGGTAAAGGCTGAAGCACCGGCAGTTTCTTCTTTTTGTTTCCTCTCCGGCAATAAATCCGATAATAATTGGCCATCCTGCGTCTGTCGCAGTTTCTTCTTCAACCCGTTGCTTTTTAGACCGCCATCCCCTCATCGCGTTAAGAGTCATAGCCACTTCTACTCTTGCCTCGCCCATTCTTCATCATCATCATCTCATCATCTCTCTCAACCGGTTTTTTCTTGCGGACATGTCTATCTTGCCTTAGACTTTCTGCCCTCCACCTGCCGCACGTGAGCAACGCCTCGCCGATCGGCCGTCGAACTTTAAAACTACCTCTTACTCCAGAGGCTCCGAATCACGATCGAGACCAGATCGACCGGAGTATTCACAGATACACCATCATCTACGCCTTGCAATGCTGAAACTCTCGCAGCTCATTGAAGCGAAACGGCGCGAGAGTATCGGCGCGATGCGTGACCTCTCGCCATCGTCGTCTCGCCAGCCTCCCCAGTCCCCATTAACCGCATCCACTCCAGTCTCACCCGCGGTTTCTTTGTTTTCAGCCAAGGGCCATACGCGTTTTTCTAGCTCCGCCTCGTCCCTGGTTTCATCCCCTGGGCATGGAAACTCTATGGACATCGCGACTCGAAACCCCTTGACGGGTGTTAAAGAAGAGGAACCCTGCGGCCTGCAGGCGAGGGATCTCGAGGAGGAATATTTCCGTATGTTGCCCTTGCTCCCAACCTCGTTTTGTTTTGATCTCCCGTCGCGGTTCTTGAAAAGTGAAAAATCCCCGACTAACAATGAACGTGCAGAGCACTTTGATCAAGGGTTATCCGGCGCTGAAGACTCATATTTATCCACAGTTAGTACGTGTGACGGCTACGACTTCACTGATGCCGGAATGGATACCGCCCACTCACCAAAGAAGAGGCGCTCTGACAATGCCTCTGCAAACGGTCTTTCCCGCATCGGCTCTCGGATTTCCACCATGTCAAACCGTTGGAAGTCCAAACGAGGATCCGACGGCGCAGACGGAGAATCGTCCTCACCGCAAATGCGGTCTCGAGCTAATTCATCTGCATCTGTGTTTGCTGCAAGCCCAGCAACCACACCAGCCCCAATGAGCTGGGTGGATTCTGCTCATATTCCTCCTTCACCCGCCAGGACAATATTTGAAGAGCGTATCAGCGAATCAGGCGGGCAGCCAATCGACATCGCCAAAGCAAACCAGCACAACCCCGATGAGTCTGCTCCGCAAGCCACTACACCTCTGCTTCCACCATTCATGGGTGAGGAGCCGTCATATCCTGTATCCATAATCCACTCTCCGTTACAATCGCCGTCTGTTGCCGATGTTTCGAATGTCAGCCCAGATGCAAATGCTCTTCGAGATCGACTCGCCGGTCTTCCATCTCCCCCGCTCTCCACCAAACCATCGATTTCCTCTTTCAACCGTCCACGAGCCAGCACGGCCCGAACCGTCTCTGGTGATGTTCCGCCTTTGAGCCTCTCAGATCCAAATGACGAGTGGGCTATTCAACTTGGTCATGCGAATTTCACCATTCAGCCCGAGCCATATGTTCCTGAGGTCTACGATATTGACTCGTTACGACAATTGCGCAACCAGTGGGACCAGGCGCAGTGTAATTTTACCAAACATTTGGTTCGAACGGGCGAACACTATGGAGTTACGTCGCAAATCTACAAGTTGACGCAGGAAAAATGGTCCTCTGTCAATCGCGAATGGAAGCGGCATTACGAAGCCGTACTCGTCCACCTGGAGGCATTGAATGGGCCGATACTGAGCACAATCGAGTCCCGCCCCGATCCGTGCGAGCAAGTCAAGGTACCAACTCTGCACGACAACAAGTTTCCCGAATTGGGGGACGGCGAGATTGTCGGGCCAATGAAGATCGCGCCGGCAACTGGCCGATGTCGAGATCGATCCTTGAAACGGAATTTTTTCCGATTCTTCCAAGATCTAGTTTCCCGCGTCTAGGGCCATTTGGCTCAGCCCTGATCGAAATCGCCATAAAGCCCTAGAAAAAGAAAACAAGTTGAGAGGCTTGGATGTACAACATCTCATGGCTATCCGCGCCTCTCATATTGCTGATTCAAAAGGCGATTGATTCAGCAGCGTGTGATGACTTATGCCCACTTTCCTTTATTTTTTTACGCCTTTGCCATTTATACAGCCGCTTTATGTTGTTTTCTACATTGTGATCTGTGATCCAATAATGACTGATGACTCTGATGCGCCGGCGACTACTGACTCGCTGCGCGCAGTCCATTCCTTAATGAACCTATGATACCATTCCCTTTGTGTCTTATCATATTGCATGATTACTCGACGAACCCCTCTGTCCCGAAGCGCTGTGGTGTTGTTGATGTGTGGGCCTGTATTACGAGTCCTAGTTCGTTCAGACGAGTTCATACCTTGCATGAACTGCTAAGGGCGAGCCGCCTCAAAACAAAATGGCAGGAACGGGGACAGTTGCCAGGGCTTTCTTATTTTGTTTTCATCCCTGTCTTGATACCCAGGAAGGTCTTACTTGAAGGAAGGGAATCATATCAAAGGATGAAACCCGTGCACTCCATCGAGAAGCAGACCAATTGGTCTAGAACCTGTATATACTAGATATGTAATCTCATAATGCACATAGTAATTTACTAGACATCACTTTCCACTGTTTCCATGGTATTAGACAAGGGTGTAGCTCCAGCCGCTTATGTAGGTATTCCGTAGATCGAGCAAAGACCCTTGCAGCAGATCTCCAGGGCACAGTCCAAATTCCAATCCTTCAAATCTGGACGGACCGCATGCAGCCTTCAACTCCACCTCCTAGTACCTATAGCTAAACCTGGCCTGGGCTAGCTTTAAAGCCGAGCTGAGCTGCAGCACCGCCGCGCCGGAAAGAGGCCATAGCTCTCAAAGAAGGAGCTGGAACTTGGAGCTCCGTCGGTCAATGCACAGGGATCATTTGCCTGCGGTCCACTGGGTGGCGGATGCAGGTACTGGTCTTAGCTTCCCTACCTACGGAGTAGTGTGAGTGTGAGTGTGAGTGAGTCCAGCCCTCCATTGAGTCAACTCTGCTTGGAATGCTCCTGCACGCAGGATATAGCTTATACAGAGTAGAACTGGAATGCCTGCAGGGATAGTCAGATACTTCGTCGAGCCGCGCTCGGATGCAAGGCCCGTTTTGTATGTCTGCCTTGTTCGAACTCGGGATCTTCATTGGTATGAGCAAAGGGCGGGGTGGGCTAGTATTATACAGGGTATATTGCTGTGTATGCTCAGGGCATAAAGAGACAGACAGGCGTAGAATCTATCGATGCAATGCAGATAGAGATCACCTTAAGATAACCACAGGGTATCACAGCGTAAGCATAAGCAATCCCAATCCGATCAAATCCAGTACTGCCCCCAGACCTTCTTCGCGTCCTCATCGCCTCGAAACCGGAAGTCAACGCGGATGATGTCCTGAAAGCCCTCGGAAAGGGTCGGTTCTTGAAACCGTCGGAGGTAGTCTCCGAATGCGATCCCCGGGAGGAGTGTGCGTGATTCGGGGTTCTGTATGGGAGAACGGGGGTGTCAGTAAGAGTCTGATAGCCAGAAAGATCTGTTATGCATGTAAAGCCAGACGGATGTACGAAGCATTTCGGCGGTATGAGGTGCATAGGCCGGAGACGACAAGACGATTAATTAACTGACCAGGCTTGTGTTCGCAGCGCGGACTGCGTTATTGTGTTTGCATAACTCTGAAGGTGCCGAGAAGTAAACACAGCGAATGGGAACTTTGAACTCCTTGGCGACATCAATCCATAGGGCTCTGGTATCAATATCGGCGTTGGTGTTATCTGCGGAAGAGTCAGCATAAGCCCAATTATCGATCGTCAAAGTGTTAATGTAAGTGGCTGGCTGGTAATAGACGGATAAGGTAGTTGCTTTGACAAGATATTCCAATCTTGCTTCAGGTTCGCTGCTAACGTGGTACAGAAATGCAAGGGCTATTATCTGCATGAACTGGACAAGGATAGTCGACTAGACACTGTATACGTACCTACAACAACCGAACGTCCGGCCGCGAGGTGCTCTTTGGCCACTTTGATGCATTTAGGTCTCTGACTTTGTTAGCAACTGGGGCTTCTGCAGGTGAAGGAACGTACAGTCTTCAAGATATCTTGATTTACTCTTTCGTAGTCCAGTGGTTTGAGATACTCCCAGAAAAACGTCGACTTGCCGGCACCTGGACTGCCGCAGAATATCACTAACTCTAGGGTGCTTTTTCGGGAGAACGCAGGCGAGGCTGGTGCTCGAACATTGTCGTTAGTATCAACACTCAATTGGGACAGGCAGTGGTGGCCTTACTATCGTCCACCGAGTTCGGTTGCATGTAGACCGATGGATCGAAAGATTCCACCACTGGTTCTGGTGCAGCATCCATAAAAAACTCTTCTGGTGTTTTGAACGGTATACTTGTATTTGCCGCGAATCCGCTTCACTCAGTTAGCCATGATTGAAACTGGCCTCTTCCAGGGGTTGGCTTACCGATCGCTCGAAGAGTGGTCTCTCGGCCTCCCAGCAGCGTCTCCAACGAACACTGAGTTGGAATTATCCACGCCAGTTACGTCGAAGTCGTAGTCATCGATCAGCTCTCGCCACATCCCGGCTCGTGGTTTCCTATACTCGTCGTCTTCTGTGGCAGCGTATACGCTGAGCGGAATACCAAGCTCTCTCATCACGGCAGAGACCCGATCTTTGAAGTTCGTCAGACTTTTCGAATCATCACCTTTTTTGTCCTTCTTGAGGCTGATGGCCTTTTGGTTTGAGATTATCGCTACATGGTAGCTGAACCTGTAAGCTCCAGGCTGAAGTGACCGACAGGACTCTCACTTACCCATCTGTGCTCATTCTCTTCAGTTTCGACGGAACGCTTTGATGCCACCACTTCCAATCGGCAGAGCTCTTTGCGAACCTGTTTCCTGACTTTGTGGCAACCAGTGTAGAGTCCTGGAATTGTTAGCGATACTGGAATCCATAAGAAAGACAGAACTGACAAAGTCAAAGGCTGCTATCCGCGGCTTGCTAGAGGACTTTTGTCGATCTGAAGCAGGTTCTGGTGAGAATCTGCCTACTATCAACGAGTTGTTCACGATTCTCCAGGTTATCGGCTCGGGTTTCTTCTGAGACGCTGGCGCGAAGAAAGAAGCCGCGACTGTTTCTTCAACAGATCAGCATCAGATGTACAGACTCATAGATCTTCATACTCTTGACGGGAGCTTCGACTTTTCGCTTAATGGGTGGTGGTGAGATCGGCTTTGGGGACGCCGCCCGTTTCAGAGCCCCGCCAGTCATAATTAGAGAAATGAATAGAAAGCCCCCAAGGCGAGAAAGCTGGTTGCAGGATTATGCTTGAAGCTAAAGAAGGATGTAAACGTCTTGGCGTGAGTGATGAACTTTACGTGGAGTGAATTGCAGGTAGAAGACGCGCCAACGCGCGCCTTGAGGTTCACGAAGTCACATGTTCTACCAGTCATTGTAGAAGTAGAACAGGGTCATTACATGGAGCAGCAACTTGTATCCAATGATGGCATTATATGGATTTAGTACTTTTCAATCTCTAAATGTTTACTTGGAGAAACTCTCCGGGGTATAATGAAAAGCAAATCGCTACTTGGCGCGAGTGTCTAATGATAGTCGGTCCGCATGCTCGAGACGGACAGCTGACTTGAGCTGCTCTCTCAGTCCAAATAAATGTTGAGAAGCTGTCCTCATGAGCTCTTGATTGCTGCCGTCTTGCACGGTTATGGCAGCTTGGAGGATAAAACCTCCGGTTTTCTCCAATGGCGAAAGGTCCCGGAACGAGGGCAGCTGTCGCCTCGGCTCATGTGGTTCTTGACCGTGAATCGGATACTGTAGGATGCGGTGCAAGAATATTACAATGTCATTATGAATGAAAGCATCTCCTTCGACCACATACTCGGTGACGAAACTGCCAGGATTGTTAATAACGGCTCTTTATCATCCGCGAGTCCATATGACGGATCTGAAGATTCACTAACCTGTAACCCCAGGCACTCATTGGAGTCACAATATCACCTCTCGGAAGAGCTGCGCTGGCAGCTAACCGAGCCGTGATGGTTGACCGAGTGCCTGCCTCAGGGATATCTCTGAACTCGAGTCTCCATGGTTGGCTATCGAAATCATAGGAACTTTCTGCAGCCTCGTCTGTTCCAGTCATGGTAGCGTCCGTGGTCTCGGACGATGAGGGCTTTTGAAAATCGGCCTCGGATAGAGGGCCGACAATCTGCGTATAGAACATCTGCCCATTAAGCATCTTGTTAAGCCTTATTAGATCGGCACCTTGGCTAGTTCCGCCACGCGCATTGACCAGGCCAGGCTTCCTAGTTGCCTTGAAGATTAAACGCCGTTCCAGACGGTGTTGTGGTTGCATGGCCGTCAAGCCAGTAAGCTGTTGCAACAACTCATGATGTTGGTGTGCGGGAACCGAGGCGAAAAGTAGCAGCTCATGCATGTTAGGTATTAATGACCTGGCACTCGGCTCGGATCCAATAACAAGCTGCAAGCCCGCAAAGATCGGATGGTGTGCTGCGCTCGGAGTGGAAAACGCCAGCGGGAAAAACCGGAACGGATATTAGTTTCCAGGACTTGAGTTCACGCGTTTGGATGAGATGTCGAACTTAAACGCTTTGGACGAGTATGGTATGACGATCGGATCTTCGAGATTTCAGTTGATAATCACGATGACTGTTATCGCAGGAGCTCTAACGCCCTGCAGCTCGGATGGTGTGACTCGGCAATCGCTGCCAGTCAACGTCAAGGGTCGATCTCGGCGTTTCGTCGCTTTGGCGGAGCTCCCGGGGAATCACGTGAGGCGTTGGAGCTGATTCCGTCGGAGATAGAGCGGAGAAGTAAGGCCGAGTGTTTGGAGAGCGACTTGGGAGGCAAAGTCTGAACTCCGAAGGAGGGATGATGCGGGGAGAAATGAGAAATCAGCGATCCTCCGCTCAACTCCTCACCGGCGACGGGGTTTGGGTTAAGATGCGTCGGATGCGAGAGTCCTGACGTTGGAGAAACGGTCGATTACGACCAGGGCTGGTCTGAGAAGTACCCCGAAGTCTCGGTACCCCACCAGATCCGGCACGCCCAGCCGTACAATCCAGCACAGAACCACACCACTGAGAGCGTACCTGCCGCGAACTTATCAAGCTCCTCTCTCGCTTCTTTTCCTCTCCATCGCCCCCTCCTCTCGCTCTCAACCCTCATCTTCCGGTCTCTCCAAGCCATCTGCTGTAAATCTAGTAATCGCTGCTTTCTATCCATACCAATCTCTCAGTCCTTTTGCAAATCTGCTTCGCGTTCTAATTCCGAATAATTCAACTTTTCATTCCAACCACCACATTCAAAATGCGTGCTACCATTGCTCTGCGAAACGCCGGCCGAACCCCCCTCATCCGCTTCCTCGGCAAGCGCTCTACTCCTCGTACGTTTATATCGGAATATTGCTTGACTGCAGCCGCTGATTGCCATTAGAATCCGTTGACCACACCCCCCGAGCTCATCCGGCCTCCCCCACCGGTGTCCTTCCTGACTCTTTCGCCGCGTACCGGGCAAAGGCACAGCAGCACGGTCCCCTTGGCCGTGCCTCTTTCACTCAAGGCTCAGTCGGCCGCAGCCCCGGAGCTGCTCTTGGTCCCGTTCAGCCCAAGCAGGGCGAGTTTTTCGACCGCACCGACCTTCCTCTCCGCTTCCACCGTACGCCCTACAGCGAGGCCGAAATTGAGGCCATCGAGACCGGCGGCGCCAGTCTCTACGTTTGATTTCGTGGAGCAAATACCCACCGAATGATTCAACGATGACGGTCAAGACGAGACACGCGGACAAGTGACATGCTTGAGACGCGAGGGAGGGTTTTCCACGGTCGCTCCCGAGTCGCGAGAGGTCTTTGAGGTCAAAAGCAGGGTCAGGTTGCAAGCCTAATTGCTAGAAGCAAGGCCCGGATAGACCGCGACCTTGACCACTTTCTTTATATTATTCCCATCTTTCTATTACGGCGCAGGCGGTTTGCTGGGTCTTCGTGCTTAGCGGTTCATTTTTATCTTCTGGCGCGCACCTCGGGATATGTTTGATATCAGGCTATCAGGTTATAGATGCCCATTCTTTGAAAAGTCGAATGCTGGGCAAGTCTCACATTCATGTTTATAGTCAAATCAGCAATCGATTGACTAAACTTTGAGTCACTTCACTGTCTTGACTTTTGTAAATTGCCATTTCTCTATGAATCTAGACATTTGGCACTTGTAGACTGATGTCAAGTAGTGGACACGTGCGCGTCTGACGCCAACGCTGTACATGGGCTTAGCAACATCTCAACTTCCGCATCTTCCAATCCTTTGCCTGTTTCTGGATCGGTCATCCTTTTCTGGCATTTATACGCTTCAATTTCATGAAATGGTCTGCAATGACAAGAACAATTACCTTTACAGAAATTGATGAGCTCAACAACCCAACATCAACCTACATCTACTCCGAGCTAGAAGCACTTCCTTCCAAAGGTGAAAAGGGGCATGATATCTCAATCTCAGGCCGAGTGGATATAGCAGTAAGTGACCACCCGGTACCCATAGTTTCAGCCCTAATTAACGAATTTACAGCAAACTTCGGCCTCCACGCCATGGTCCATAGACTCTCTCCGAAGTCTTCTAATCGACGTGTTTCTCCCTGCTGGGTATCCGCACAGCGTTAGCGAGGACTATGTTCCGTGAGTTGCTGAATCTCTCTATATGTAAGAGACAATGCTAACCTCATCAAGATATCAGATCTTCGTGAGCTGCCTCGTCTGAGCCTTGAAAGAACAGCCCTACTTATACGTCAAGGACTCCCTCCAAGCATTCAGTAGCTCCATTGCTGGTCTCTTAGCATCACGGGCTGTACTCCAAGGTCAGTCAGTCGGTCTATTTCCTTCTCTTATCGATGTATAAGCTAACCTTGCCCAGGCGTCGGAGTCGGCAACGCCGATGCCTCGCCAACATCCGCGCTTCTGCTACACATCCTGCAGGATACGTCCGGGCGGATCGCAACAATCCTCTTTGCTCACCGGGTAGGCACGGCTCTGGAGCCAGAATGCAAGATGTACCGGTTTGCAGCGGACATCTTCAACGATCTTGCGATGGTGCTGGATTGTCTGTCGCCGATGATACCCGCGGGTGGTTGTCGCGTTGCGGTCCTCAGTAGTGCTGGTGTGCTTCGTGCGCTTTGTGGTGTTGCGGGAGGTAGTTCCAAGGCGAGCCTGAGTGCGCATTTTGCAAAATGGGGGAATCTGGCGGAGGTTAACGCTGTATGTTTTCCAGGATCAATTGCTGATGAAATTGGTTAGTCTGTAGGAGGAAGGCTAATAATGGTTTCATTTGGTGGGATAGAAAGATTCGTCCCAGGAGACAGTCATCTCTCTGATGGGCATGCTGGTTGGGTATCTTGTTGTTTCGCATGTTACCGGCTTCGCGGCAACATGGCTCACTCTACTCGTTCTTCTGGCCCTCCATCTATCCCTCAACTATGCTGCCGTACGTTCCGTACAGATGACGACATTGAACAGACAACGGGCCAATATCGTCTTGTCTACTCTGCTTTCGTCAGACAGAGACCTTCCCGGCCTTGTTGAGAGTGAGCAGCTACCTGAGCAGCTACTGCAGGAGGAAAAGCATGATCGACAGGGAGACAGGCAGATGGCTGTGCTATCACCAGCGCAAGTTGCCCAGCATGAACGGATTTTTGATGCAGGCGGCGCGCTGAGATGGCACACTTTTTCACCTTCTTCAACAGAGATATCTGAACTGCTGCTGGGCTCCTGCCAGATCGGTGTCTCGATGCATCAATTCCTTTCCCAGTCCAGTCTTACTACACGTTCCACTACCAGCTCTTTGAAAACAACCATCCCCCTCGGAGAGATAGCAGACCTCTTCCGCGACGAGGAGTACATGATTTTCCTTGCGCCAGTGAACAATACCAGCTCATTGGGCAAGGGGGGGAGGTCACGCATAGAGGCAACAATTCTCATTCAATCAACCACCTCCAGCACGGACACGGACACGGGCTCGCCTCAGCAGCAACCAAAAGCAGACCCCCACCTCAAAGCATGGATGCATGCCCTCCTGACTGCCAAATTACTACATACCAGGAATGCTGCAAGCTCAGGTCCAGGCACTAGCACAGCAGAAGATATCCTCCACACACTCTCCCGCACACTAGTCTACCTCAACAACGCAGGCCGATTTGAGAGGTACATGAGTGCTCTCAGAGCGAAAGGGTGGGATGTTAACACTGATGCCGAGGGAAACGGAGGAGGTCGTTCTGCTTTGCAAGCGAGGGTTGGGACGAGGGTTACTGTTTCGGTTTCGTAGGGTTGGTTGGGAGTGTCAGTATGAATAGTCTGCAGATCAACATATGAAGGAACAATTCTGGTCTTGCATCAGGCAGGAACGACCCTGTCGAATCCTTTAGGAAGGAACGGTCACGAACTAGGGAGGAACGCTGTTACCTGATGCTATTTCAGACAAGAACGACCACGTGGACAGTTGAGAGAGTAGCGTAATAAGAGCGACAGTGGATATACTCCTTATACTCTGATGATAGGTAGAATATTATACGTTGATATAGTCACACATTGGGTATCTAGACTAATATACTAAATAAATGCCAACCATGCCAATGCAGGTGCCAATGTCTGAATAAAACACAAGAGAAGGGTGTATGCTAGATATAGAAACATATGCAAATGCAAATCAGGGCCTGCCATCAGGTAGTAGAAGACCAAATGGTGCGGCCACGCATGGTGCGTCGAGTTGTGCAAATCTTTCTTTTGAAATCAAAACCAACGCCGGACATGAAGCCTCCCTAACCGTCTATCTATTCTTTTGCAAACCCGAATGCTCGCTCACTCGCTTGAATCGTGAATAACGCCTGCTGTAAATGCTTCCGTAGAAAATGCCCGTGCATCGCGCCGTTCATTCGTATCGGTATATGAGACATGGCCTCTAGGGCCGGAGAGTCGTTGTTGAAGGGTCATGGTGGTCATGGTAGGAAAATTGTCGTAATGTTCTATAAGTTGAGAAATTGTGTTGAAGCGAAAAAAGTGGTGTTGAGAAATCATGACGCCAAAAAGCTGATCATTCATCGGGTGTGAACCGCATGTTTTGGCTGCCGCCGCTGCCGCCGCGCTTTTTAAAGCCGAGCTTCATGCCCATTTTCTTCCAGGGGTTGTCAGCGCGGCTCTTGGGGCTGCTGGCCTGCATGCCGGGCTCGCTCGACGGAGGAGTGGCTGGCGGAGTCATCGGTTCTCCAGTGCTCGACTGCAGACTGCCAGAGTCGTCGGTCAGACCATCACCGCTAGTTCCGCTCGACTGCTGGGTCGACGTTCGGTGAGAGGATTTGCCGAGAGAAGTGACCGCAGTGAGAGAAAAGTTCGAACGAGACAGGGTGGAGGGTGGACTCGACGAAATCGGGGAACCCAACTCTTTCGAAGCACGGGGTGATAGACGGCCAGCCTTGGACCGGACTCGCTTGACCGCGTGCTCGTCGAGGCTTTGGTGAGATACAATCGTAACGCCGCTGTCATCATGAGAGAACAAGGGCTCTGAGAGGGGGTAGACATGAGCGGAGGACGAGTGGGCGTTCAGAAACGGCATGAAAATCGACTCTTCCATCAAGTCATGGACAAGTTTTACTGCTGCATCGAGCAGCGAGGGGTGTGGAGGAATTGTAGCGTTGGCGTGTAGCAGAATATCATCGCGGACCTCGCTGGAGACGTTGATTTCACGAGGAGACCCGGGAAGGATATACGCCGACAAAAGTCGCTGCCAGAGCATACGCAGATGGCGACTTTCAGGGCAGTCTGCAATAATCGGATACTGCGCAAGTTGACTGCTCAGGTCATCGTAGGCTTCCCTGTATCGCTTGGCATCCAGTGTAAACTCCAGCGTCTCGAGGCAGTGGTTCTGCGAAAGGTAGGCCATAAAGGCACTGAGGGTGTAAGGAGCAGGTGCCGTGTTCGCGAGCACCTCGTCGAGACTCGGTCGCATGGGACAGAAAGTGCCCTGAGGAACAGCCAGACTCAGAGGACGTGAACCGTAAGGGTCCATGTCCTCGTCTGACTCCGAGTCCGACGATGACGAGGTCGGGGACAGTTCGGGAGTAGAAGTAGGCGAGCTGTGCCAGAAGAGAAGCGGGGGGTGTAGAGATTTCTTCTTCAGCATCGCGCTTAGCGGTCGTCCCCTAGTATGGATGTATTTTAAGAGTGTGATGATGGCACTCTTGCTCCCTTAACCGAGACGAGGGAGGAGGAGCCTGTCTCGGGGGAGTTGGTAGATGAAATGGGAGACACGTCAGCGTGCTGGTGACGGAAAACAAGCGTTGGGTCAAATGCGAGAAGCCGAGAGAGCGGAGGGTGTGTGACGAGAGAGGAAAGTCTGGTTCAGGTCGAGCGAGGCGACGAGGACTGGAGAGAGGCGGCGATTAGTTAGGGGAAAGAGAGCGAGAGAGCGAGAGGAAGGTCATTGGCGGGATAGGCGCTTCCCAGAGATTATACAAGATCAACCATGGAAGGAGAGAAAGAACATGGGGGAGGAGGAACAGAGGAGGCGTGAGACTGGGCAGGGAGGAGGCCAAGGCATATAACTGACAGAGCGAGAGGGACCAGAGGGAGAGCGAGAGAGCGCGAGAGAGTGGGCTCTGATGTGATGGAGCGATCAGCGGTCTCGGCCAATGAGCGCTGCCAGGCCGCCAGCCTATCAGACGTGCAGGCCGAGGTCGGCGATCCATCCTCGCAGTGAATGATGCCATCCGATCCAAGATCTTCAGGCTCATTCCGTCCAATTTTTGTTTGGGTGTGTGGGCGGATCGAAGACACTTACCAGTGGTGGTTCCAGTGATGCAATGCAACGACAGATGCAAGGGGAAACCGCGCCGTGGTGGATCGGTCGCAGAAGGTGGGAGATGGAAGAATCGAAGAATCGAAGAATCGCAGGAATCCTCAGGAACAGGACTCGTGCAGCTTTTGTAGGACAATCACTCGACAATTGAGAGTCAGGGTGGCGACTACGGAGTAGTCGAATGTTTACACGGACTATAATAGCTGTACGAGCCAAAGGCTAAATGAATGCTTTTATTCTTTGCTGCTTTTATTCTTTATTGCCTGATCTTTGACCCTTGACGCTGAAACGAACGACTTTATTCTTTAATGATACAACACAAGAGAAGACATCATTCTTTCCTTGAAAGGCTGAAACAGTCAAAGTGCACCACGGCCTGGCTGAGTCTGGTTGGCCGATGGTGCAGGATCTGCAGATCGCCAAGGCAAGATACTCAAGACTCGCTCGCGTTACAGGCATAGAATCCAGAGGTAAGACAGGCAGTTGCTGTCCTACTCTGGCGTTTACCTGTTACCTGTTCAACATCAGTGGACATCGTGCCTAATCGACCCACAACCATACGACAGTAAAGCGTCAGCCAGCGTTTGTTGGCGCAGTGTCTCGACTGCAAGGGCCTGCAGCGTTAGCCGTGCAGCTGTTCGACAGCGTATGTGTCACAACCCTGAGTGAGGTATATTCCGCCCACTCTGCTGTTGCGATGGAGCCAACCGCAAGGTCCTTATCAGGCTATCACGGTTAAAATCGAGTCGAGAATGTCAAGAATCACAGATAGATAGACAGAGTGGAGTCGTGGGCAGACTGACTGTTTGCAGCGGCAAAAAAAAAGCAAAACCCAGGCAGGAAAAGCAAAACCGGCTAGACCAGATTCCAGATTCCAGAATCCAGCATCCAGCACCCACAGAACAGGCAAAGAATTTTCAAAGAAGGGGCCTTCCAAGGAATCCTGGCTTGACGGGCCAATGATAGAATTAAGGCAGGCCCACAGTTTGCTGCGTGGGCGTACGGACTCTAAGTGTCGGGCGTGGGCCAGCCAGCCGGCCCACAGCGGCGGCCGCCCACTCTGATTCTTACGACGACAACGTGATCCCTCAAGCTCCTTGCTGCTCAGGCCATATGCTTCTTGTCAGTCAATCATATTACCCTGCGGATTTAGCCGCCGGTGACTCTTCCCACTTGAGTCGCGGGTCTCGATTCTGGAATCTCTGGACGGAATGGAGCTTACGTACCCTGAGCCTGCTCAGTCTCAGTCCGTAATCCGTAGATAAGCTCGATGGCCCTCAGGAACCTGAAGCGAATAACGTCATCCTGGATCTCACGGAGTCTTATCGACTGGCTGCGCAGATCTTCTGCAACCTTGGCTTCACGACCAAAGTCTGGTTCAGTCCACCATGATTCGCAAAGATTCGCAAGATTTGCATGATTCGCAGGATTCGCATGATTCGCATGATCCGAGGACACGGAGTCAGTCAGAGTCAGGATGTGCAAGTCCCCTGATCCTGTTCATCGTCAAGTCTGGATCGGCTTCTGGAACGCGGATGGAATGCTGAATCGCCACATAATCGGACATTTGATCCTTCAGGAGTCAGTGGCGACCGCAGTGTAACCAGCCTATTATACTGTGAGTTCTTAACCCGAGTATTAAAGCATGCTACATAGCTACTGCTAGCCTGCTCGGCCGTTCTTTGAAAATTTTCAGCCGCCACCAGCGACCGTCGGTATCGCTATTTAGTATCGACTGTCGGGTTGGATTATATTCTCCGCGGGAAACTATCGGAGACGATGTCAACTCCGATAATCGAGTACTCTGTGAATGGGGATCTTTATCTGCCTGCAATCAGGTTTCCATGGATGTTGTCGATCCACCACCACGACGGAGCATATCCACTGGAACTTCAACTTTGGTTGCGAGCCAAATTGTGCTATCCCAGGCTGACTATTTAAGCAATTGTGCTATCGCAGACTGTCTGGTTTACCAGACCTACTGGTACGTAAGGAGTGGCCATCTCCACTGATCTCGTCAGGCTTTCAGAGAATACTCTCTGTTGACTGTCAACTCGTACGATCCCCTCCGGAGTATGTGCTGTATCCACGCCGATGTTTTCCGAATAATTCTAGACCTCAGTGGAGAAGACTCCTGGTTATATGAAACTGCCGCCAACCTTCTTCTGCTGCTCCACCAGATCCTATAACTCTTATGTAACCCCTGCGATTGCGGACCTCGCCTATGCCCAAGGCACGGATAACTGCCGGGCCTACGGAGGATGGAGTAGCTCTGGGAAGTGGACATGGACTGAAACGACACGGAGAAACGACGCAATGATCTCATCGCCATGGTTGTCTTTGATATGCTCATGAAGATCACTCTGTCTGGAACAAAGATCAGGTCACGTGAGGCGGAATCATCCGCCTCCAGTCAACAATTGAGTCAATCGACAATTCGGTCGGACTCAAGCTGAATCAAGTCCGACCATGTCCGAGCGCCGAGCAGTCTGAACAGTCCGAGCAAAATTTAGAACAAAGAAACGACTGCAGACTGCAGACTGCAGACTCGCAGTCAGACGAAGCACACCAATGGTGTTTGCGTGGCTTGACTGATTGACGCGCTGCTGCTTCCCCGCTTTATCTGCCGACCCTCCCAAGATTGGTGTCTGCAGAAAGCCCCAGGTAATCAAACGCGTGCCGGTGCTGTCGAATAGGGTCAAACGCTGTCTGCACAATTACGACATGGCCGGAGCTCCTCTTCGTGTTAGCTCGTTGCGCCATATGAATGCGGAGGTGCCGACTCAAGCTACCTGCCTAAACAGTTTGGCTACTGCATTTGAGTCGAGCTGTTGATGTGTCAGATTCTGAACTTTGGGTTCTGCAGCTTGCAACCTGCATATGAAACGCCGTTGCTGTTGGCGGTCCCCTCTGCTCCCCCTGTCTACCAATCCGGTAGAACTACGTCGATCCAGGATGAGGATGCCTGTCGGAGTACGAGCCTATGACGAAGCTGCTGCTGGGCCCTCTCCTGAGCTAGACGTCGGAGTAATCAATGAACAGATGAGCTTGTGAAGTGTCAGATGCGATGCACAAACGACCGATACTCCGTAGGCGCATGGTCTCAATTCTTCCTTCAAACTCGAACGGTATTGCATGGTCGAATCCGCCGATATCTTGGCACGGCCTTTGCAACACTCCGTGATCAGGCAACAGCTTCCCCGGATCATTCAACCAGAGTTCAGTCATTCTCGGCCAGAAATAGTACCCCAGACTCCTTCCCGACGGGGGAACGCGCATCCGTTACCCCGCCCCATACTACTCTAACCAACTCAACTCCAACTCCAACTCTAGGCCGTGTTGATAACTTCACAGATGTCCCGTGCCGTCCCAGATTCAAAATACACTTTGACCCCGCTATTCGGGTCCCAGCGAGAAAACGACTTACTTAGAGTTGCGGAGGAGCCAGTCTTACGGGTTCAGACTGCTCCTCCTGGTTAGCGTCACGGGTACCAGAGTCAACGAACAAAGAAAGCATAAAGATGCTGGATTCTTCCAACAGCACGGGAATTCCGACTCCCTGGTTTGAATCCCGCCGTCAGGGCTCAGGGTCCGAATGAGAGTCTGCCGCTGTGGCTTGCCGTCTTGGTTGTCGTCTTGGTTGTCGCCTTGGTCGCCATCGCAAGCGTCAGGCGTTGGGCTGTGCCATCGGCTCTTTCATCTGGCTTTGCGCCATGGCCTGGCCTGTTCTTGGTCTTGTGCTGCATGTCCGTATTGTCCAGTCTTCTACGGAGTATTGTCTGACAACCGATCCTTCTTTTGACAAATCGGTGACACCGCCATGTGGACTGTCAGACCTGTCCTTTGATATCTCGAGCCTGATCTCGGGTTAGGGCTATCTTGAACATGAAAATGGTAGGTCTGGTGATGATTGCTACGAGGTCTATTCCTGTCTAGGGAAATGGATCGGTCATTGTGAGTTGTATACGGAGTAGATCGACAACGAATAGTAAACAGGAATGCTGATGGTGTCCTGATTAGCTGAAGTTCGGTACTTCCTTTGATCACGAACAGCTGACTCTTTCAGGTCTTGGCTTCTCTGTTCTTTCGATCTCTGGCCGGGTGCTTTTACCGAGAGAGCGGTCATTGACATGCTCGCTTGACAAATATCTACAGTGCATTGTGCCTTGGCAGATTCAGTAGTCGATATGGGAGATCGGCCCACTCATCTTTGTCCTTTATCTGCCAGTCAACGGACTCGGAATTCATTCCCTTGCATATCGAAGCTCCTTCGGAGTATTCCTTATTGCCAATGAACATGCTGCAACTGTTAAGAAACAACGTCATCCAGCCCTACCGTTGGCATATTGCGGCTTTACTGCCGATAGCCGCGCGATATCTTGTACAACTACTGTGTATTTCAAATCAATAAATGATGACATTTACTGCTTTCCTTCCAAGACTCGCATAATCCACCTGGGCACAGTGGCAGTGACATGGCAGGCAGGCTGTGAAGCGAGCCCCATCCGCCCCGTAAGCCCTAGCATATAGCCTGGGCTGAGTATCGCTCAATAAAATCCGCTCCCTATACCCACCAACAATCTAGACACTTGACCATGCCAAAGTAGCGGGATAACTACGGAGTTAATATCTACGCTCCGTAGACAGGAAGTGCTCAGACAGGAAGTGCTGCTGTACGGAGTATATGATATGTGATCTATACATACTCCGTAGACCTACTCGACCAAATCTCCACTTCAATATAGTAAGCAGCAGCGCTTAACTAGCTACCAATAAGTATACGAAGTAGTTAGATCACGATACTTCCTTCCTTCCGTACCCCGTACTTAACTAGGGAATAAGTAAGGCTTAGACAAGGGCCAGGGCCGGCCGTTCCTATCTATTTTCTAAGTCCGAGGTTGCTGCTACTGCTGCTGCTTGGACCCTTTTGCGTTTTATAATGCTTATTTTATACGCGTCTAATCAAGTAATGAAAACGGAGTCTGGATCTGGCCATCAAGTCTATGAAGAAGACTACCTATCTGTCAGGTTGGACAAGAATATAAGGGGGACGATAGATAGAAGGATAGATACATACTTGCTTGGGTTACACTTTTATTTTCTTCTTTCCCTCGTGTCTTGTTTCTCCATTTGGAGTGGAGCTTGAGGGAGATGCCAATGTGCTCTTCCTTGGCTTGTTTGGGGACAAGCTTTGCATCTCCGGGAAAGCGCTGGGCAGTTGGAAAAGTGGTTGTCAGGACTAACAGGACAGAAGAGTTGTTGACTTGTTTGACAGTCGATTAGTCTACCTATACTATGCTCATGCCGTACTATCCTGTATACTGAATCAGCGCCAATATACAACGCAGGTGCCTTAACGAAGACCGGAATAGAAATTCAAAGCTGGATAGAACTTATTAACAAAAAAAGTATGGACATGGAGACGCTCTCTGAATTGACTGACTAACAAACAATGATGACGATAGCAAGAGCAACAGGAAAAGCAGGCTTGCGATGACTATCACACAAAAGGACGCGGGTCCTTCAAGGTTATATGCTAAAAATGCCACATAGATAGAGCACTGACTGACTACCCTGAACGCGAGGTTTTATCGATGCCGAAACGCCTCTGCCATCATTGAACGCACCGGGGACAGCCAAGCTGGCCATCCCAGGTGACTCGGGGAAGGAGAACTCGCGGTGCTCATATACTCAGAAAAGACGAAATCTAGGATTAAATGGCTCATGCCAAAGATGCAGAACAAGCAGTGAAGCAATAGACAACCAAAAAGAAAAAAAAAACAAGCACAGATAAACTCAAGTTCGCCGTTCCAAAGCCGTAGCACCATAACGAGTGTTGGGAGCATAATGACGAGGTGATGTAGGAGGTGAAGAGAGGGTTCGCTCCGGAGGTCCAGCCTTTCAGAATCCAACTGGCCATGACGACTAGGCAATAAATAGGACAGAGCGGTCGGTCAGGGGTAGTCGATGAGAAATATAGAACAATATACCTGCCCCTTCTGCTTGGCCCGTCTGCCGTCGCTATCCTCGGTCCAACAAAAGGAGCAGCGCCAGTATCAAAGTAGACAGTGCCCTCCAACCCTCCCGAAATGAGAAAAATAATGAAGAGTCGAGACCCAACATGGCAGATATTATGTAGAATTACAGGTTCCGCACTGAGTCAACCTTTTCAACCTTGGCGAAATGAGCTGGCAGACACGCTAAGGGACAGCAGGATGATCACCTACCGCAGCATAATGCTTTCATCACCTTCTGGACAAAGGTGGGCTGCGGCTCATTGCTCGCCTGCTGGCCGCCCTGGGCTGCCTGGTTCTTCGCCTGGTTCGCCGGGCTGCCAATCCGACCTGAGATGTTCGCGTTGGAGTTCTGGAACTGGGCCACCGTCGACGCGGCCGGTGTCGCGTCGTATCCCCCGCTCTGGCGTTTCGGTGGGATGCCGCCTCGGACGTTTTGCGGGTCGCGCGTTTTCCCAACTCCTGGTTTCGCTGGAGAGGGGGGCGGGGGCTGCGCGGCGTTTAAACGGTCCGCGGTCACGCCGGGTCGTTGACTGTTGCGAATCTGCTGGCCGTGAAGATCCCGAGCAGAAGTGGGAAGGGCGGAGTGCTGGAGAGCCTGCTGAGACGAGTACGGCTTGTATTCCCAGCCTCGGCCGTTGTTCAGTTTCATCCAGTCGTATTCTCCGTCCTCGACTTCACCGGCGTTCTTGAGAGCTTGGGTAAGGAGATCTCGGAGGTAATCGTAGTCGGGAGTGTCTTCAAAACCAAGATTGCGAACATAACTCAAATATTTCGTGAATTCTTCTAAAGCCCGTCAGTTGATTCAGAAACCGTACTGTCCCGGGGGGAATACAGACCTGGAAAGCCTTCGCACAGTTCCTTAATGGCAGTAGTCTGCTTCTTTTCCCCAATCTTTTCGTACTTCTGTTTGTTGGTGGCAGCCTTCAGGCCCTGCCACGGCAAGCCACCGCGGAGGAAGTACATGAAAACGTGGCCCAAGGCCTCGAGGTCGTCTCGTCGTGATTGCTCGCGTCCCAAATGGGTGTTGATACTCATGTAGCGTGCTGTACCGGACAGCGACTTTCGCTCACGGTATGGGATATGTTGCTTGGTTTTCGGGTCCCGGTATTGCTTGGCCATGCCAAAGTCGACCACATGAATTACATTAGCGGCCTTGGAATTGGGGCGACCGATGAGGAAGTTATCAGGTTTGATGTCACGGTAGATTAGGTTCTTTTCGTGGATTGTTTGGACTCGGGAAAGCTAGAAAAATTAGAAATGAAATAATAAAAGGGGGGGCGTAGGTCTCACCATCTGCTTAGCCACCATGACAACGGTCTTCACGGAAAACCGTCGGTTGCAGTGGTCAAACAAGTCTTCGAGACTGGGGCCGAGAAGGTCAATGACTAGAATGTTGTGCAGACCCTCCTGACCGAAGTAGTAAACGTTGGGAATGCCAGCTAACAGGGTCAGTATTGACCTCGGTCATCTTATGATATCAAAACTTACGGCATCCAACCAGAATCTTATAAGTCCGGTACTCATCACGTAGCTGGGGAGCATCGCTTTTCCGGGGTTCCTGCTACAGTCAGCCATTGGCCCTGAGATCAAGGTTGAAAAGAACTCACAAACTTGATAGCAACCTGTTGGTTGTTCAGGAGATTCGTGCCCTCGAAAATCACACCGAAAGATCCTTCGCCGATTTTCTTTCCTACTCTGTAGTGGACACCCACCACGTTGGACGATGAGGAAGCCATGTCTGCGCGAGTTATGCTAGCCGGGAAACCTTACGACGGACGAACGTGCGGGAGACTCGACGGGCGGCAAACACGTGAAGGCTGAGTTGTTAGCAAAAGAGCCGATGACGAGCAAAAAGGTGATGATAGCTTACAGGAACGTCCGAGATGTGCTCTGCTATACCATTCATGCAATAACCCAGGTAGACTGTACACAAAAGCAGGGATTCGACGACCGAACGCAAACGAGATTGGAAATGCGAGGTGATGTTCGAAAACGAGCCGAAAGGAAGCGAGACGGCGGAGGATTGTTGAGAGGAAGCTAATCGAGTGCTTTCGGTTCGAGGTGAGGTCTCGGTTCAGGGTGCGGACGTGATCCGATGTCGACGGCAATGCAGCCCCGGTAGATTTAAACCAAGGTACGACTCCGGACAGACTCAGAAGGAGGAATGAATCTCCAGGAATCTGCACCAACTGCGCGGCAGTTTGTGAAACTGCAGCCAGCAGCGGTTGGATGAGGTCGGAGGCGGATAAGGAGGAGAGGTTGAAGAAGAGAAGAAGCAGAGCTGAACAGAGCAGCAGTCGATCGGGGCAGGAGGGAGAGTGGGTAGGGGGGAGACCTCAGCCGACCGATGCAGGAAAGGAAAACGAGGCGGAGAGATGGGAGTCCGTGAGGAAGAACAAGAACAGTCGGAAGGGAGGCGAGCGAGTCTGAGCAGGAGAGACTAGAGTGAGTTGGACTGGGGTGTAAGGGCGAGACGCCAGTACCCGACTAATTTGGTGCGGTGTATGGAATTTTTGGTATTAGGTATCAATAACAACCACTGGGGTACGCTTTGTAGGAATACTCAGGCAGTATTGCTACGAGTCGGTTGACAATCGCTACCATTATTTTACCACGCGATAACCACTTCAATTGCAATCAATCTTGACTTGTGACAACAAGCGGTGTTGTGTTGGAGCTCCATGAGTCCATCTTAGTGCTGCTGTACGGATAGGCTGGCCGATCTTGGCAAAGAATAAGCTGTCAGAAAATCGCTCTGCCAGCTCTACGGAGTACTACTCGGAGTACTAGCGGAAGATCAATGGCATTAAAACCAGAGCCCAAGATCCGAAATCAAGATCAATGACCTTGTTAGGGACACGAACAGCATTTTCTTGGATTGTTACTGTGGTGACTCCTGGAATGTCCCATCAGATCGATGCGTACCAATAGCATCGTCAACAGCAGCCGGAAAAATCAGCAGCTCGGTAGTCAATTTGATGATTATTTGACAAGGAGGAGTTTTCGACCCCTGACCAACCAGTTAGTGAGGCTAGATTCGTCGATTGGTTGCGATACCGCTAGATGAAGGTATTACGCATACCGGCACTCCCAGGCTCTCTTTTACTCTTTGGCATCACCGCCGTTGGGCCGTTGGCAGGTCCGCAGTCTCCATAGTTTATCTTGATTTCGGGATGCCTTGATTCAGAACTGATCTCTGTTCGAGTCTCGACCCTTATTATGTCATTGTTATCTTTTGAGATCCTGTCACGTCAGGCACCTACTGCAAGAATAAGATAGACTGACAGGCACTGTACCTGCTGAATTCTTCCGCTGCATACCCGTACGTCCCTCCGCAGGCACATACATATGATGTTATGACACGTCTCGACCCACTGTTCTTGATTATGGACGGCGCCCAATTGATTCGAACAAAATTTATTTCTCTATTGCCTGCTCTGTGAAACCTGAAAGGGCAACGTATGGAGTCGTGGTGTCTGTTCAATTGCGTCGCAGCCCTGTGCCCGCCATGGGTCAATCTCTGCCTACGTGGGCCCGCTCAACGGTCACTCCGGTAGATCTGTAACAGGCTAACAGGAACAGCTGTGATAAGCTCATGAGCTGGTCAAGATCCTCTATTGACTAAGTCAGGACGAAAACATCAATGCTACATGTATGGTTACAGCTCATCCTCCGCAACATCCTCCGCTTCGCTCCCTAGCTCGTCCGCCACGAGGTGTTCATCCCCATCTGCGTCATCCTGGTCATCGTCTGAGTCTTCCTCGCTGCTTGAGCCGCTACCCTCGCTCTCGCCGTCACTGCCGGGGTCGTAGTCCTCTTCTTCTTCGTCTTCCTGATCTTCTAGCTCGCGCTGCGCCTTTTGGAGCTCGCTTTCATCTGCTTCCTGGGCGCCATCTTCAGCGCCGTCTTCACTCTTCACGTTGTTGATGTTGTAACGTTTTGCGCGGCGGGCTTCCGCAAGACTGGCATCTTGTAAACCGTGTGTTTTGATGTAAGTGTCTATACCCGAAAAGTCTGCTTGGTCGATCATGGAGAACTCAAACTCTTGTGTCTCGTCGCTGCCGTTGGCGCGAGCCACGACATTGAGATTGAATGTTCGCTGGAGGACGGAGGTATAGGAGATTGAATCGACGTTTTCGAATGCGAAGAAAAGGAGGGGTTTCTTGAACCCGAAGAAGATACCCGTAGACAGAAGGAAAAGATATCCTAGATTCGATCAGTCATTGGCCTTTTTTTAGGGGTTCCGAAGCATACCTTCTTTACTGCCGCGGAATGCCTTGACATGATACGCCTTCTCCCCCTTGCGATGCGCCTCCGGTATGGCGCTGGCAAACTCCTGCGCGTCGGGCCGTACAACGCGTATATGCGACAGATTCTCATCCAACACCCGGCGCACCAGATTCTCGGCCGTCTCGCCATCCGCATTTCCAATCTGCTGCCCCTGTCCCGAGAACGCAGATTTCGCGGGGCCATCGTTCACCGTCCAGACAATTGCATCGGGGCCTGGTTCGCCTTCCGGCGGAGGGTTAATCCCATCGGCATACCGAGGAATCACGCAGAAGTTGAACTGTTTCTGGTTCTTTTCGGGCACTGGGAGGCATAGAACATGTTCTGCGTAGTATTAGCAACAGACCAACCGAAGAGAAATGTCCCAAACAACATACGAATTCTATCCAGCGGCACACCAAACTCAACCTCCTTTGACGTCTGGTTCCGAGCCCGGAGGTACTTGTTCCCCGCCGTAACCTCCAGCGTCAGCTTCTTCCTCTGCGGAATAGCAAACGATACATCTTGCATGTAGAACTGTAGTGCTTTGTGTGTTTTCAGATCCGCGCCCCCGGGTGCAGTCCCATTAGTTATTCCGTTCGCATTGTCAATCTTTCGTTTCTTTGCGGTGGGCTCGTCGTCGTGCACGACCTGGATGGGCTGGACGGGTTTCGGATTCGAGTTCGAGTTTGCGCTTTTCGTTCGTAAGCTCGACGTATAGCGAGCGAGATCTTCGAACAGAGGGATGTAATGAGGGCTTGATTCTGAGGAGCGCAAATAGTTAGTACTAATTAGGCTAGGGGCATATTGTAGGAATACACACCGATCGCATCATAAACTCGCTTTTTCAGCGCCGGCTCAGCGCCAAAGGCGTCCTCAATCGCAGCATTCTCGGGGTTTGTTTGTGCTGGGGGGATATATGTCGGAGGTGCGGAGTTTATCGTGGCGAAGGCCATTTTTGGGTGATGGCGCCCTAAGAAAACAGCGATTGTTGTACAATGTCAAGACCTGTATATAGAGTATATATGACGATTTGTTGAAAAAAAGGGATAGGATGAGACTGAGGTGCGGATGCGGAGAGCTGGATGAATGAAGGAGAAGACAGTGTGGTAGGCAAGTCGTCGATAGCTCAGGAACTGAAATGTTCGGGAAGAAGAGCTGTCATTCGCTCAAATAAATGGAGATCTTATTCTGTCTGATCCTGCTCTCATTTATGGATTTCCTATACATTGCCCCAGACCTTGCCGCTTTAACGGGTCATCCATTGGCACTTGTTAGTAAATGATCAAGGTGCAGTTCTTCTTGACTCGTTCATTTGTTCTTATGTATTCTGAACGATCGCCTGCTTAAGTACTGCTAAGGTCTAAGTATTTCTATAAAAATGCGTTATCCGTACCATGTTTTGCAATGCTACAAATATTTGTCCTTGCTCCTTCTCAGAACCAGCTGAGAGCGCTACTTGCGCTGGAGCACAAAAGTGTATATTGTCGAAGGAAACAAGGTGTAAAGGAGCGCCAGTACATGATCCAAAGTGGATGTCAGTCGGACGGTAGAATAAGGAAACCAAGGGGTATAGACGATCGCCATGATTGGACTTAATGCCAAAGACAATATGAACAAGTGGAAAGACATGTAATGCCAAGTGTATAGGGGGGGGAAAACAGGCCCATGATCATTTGCGCAATTCATAAATGCAAGAAAACAGCCGCGAAGGGGTATATAAGTGCAGAACGAATGGTCAATAATACCAACAAGGTACTCCAAACAGATGGTTTTATTTCGCCGCCCCACTTTCGTCAGCAGTGGGATTCAGGCTGCATTTTCCGGATAAGGCTGATTTTGGAGAAGCATTAACATCAGGATCTTCTAGGTGATTTGAGCCGACAATGGGATCCAACGAGCGTGCCCTTAGAGAAGACGACCGTGGAGGACGAAGAGGACTCGAGTCCAAGTCGGGAGCCGGTTCGAGGACAGGCTGCTTATGCCCAGGGGTATTTTCGGCATCTGCGTGATCCGAGATGACGCCTGTAGGTGAAGCGGGCTCATCTTCCGTCCCAGTGAATGCGTCAACCTCTTCATATTCACCCTCCGCATCTTCTTCTTCCTCGATAATCTGACTTTTCCTCGTCGCGGGTCTAGCTGCTTTGAGGGCAGGGGGGTCTACCCCATTGGGGTATTCCGATGCCATTCCACCGGAGGCCATCAGATTAGCTGTATGGATCAATGGTCCCTTAAATGCGGTTCGTTTCCGCCGCGCGAAAACAAGACTCGAAGAGGGAGAATATAACATGGGCGCAGGGGCAGCTTCGTCGAACGACGAAGTCGCTCCATTCCCAGGCTCAACCGCGTCTCGTAGCCCTTGGCTTGAGTTCCGGACTAATCGAATGTTCGACGGGAAACGCGCAGAAGCACTAGGGGTTGTAGGAAGAACTTTGACTGATGTGTGGGGGGACTTTGAGACCCGAGCCGTTGGCGTAGAAACCGAACCAATGCTATTTGAAGATATAGAAGAAGCTTTTGAGCGAGAATGGCCGTGATGAATGCTTCGGATAGATGAAACAGACGACGACGTCGACTTGCGGCCTCGCAACCCAACCGACGATCGTCGATAGGAACCTCTTGGGGTAAGGGGCGATGGTGACAAGGAGTTTCGGTGGCTTGCACTGGTGCTCAGTGGACGCGGTTGCCGAGGGTAGGAATGACGCCGGTTGGGATAAGATGCGCTACTTGGCGCCAAACTGCTTGCGTTGGATGCACGCTTTATCTGCGTTGGCGTTGTTAGTTCGTCCGGTTGACGAGTAGTCGAAGCGGCTATAGCAGTCTTTTTCGTCCCTTCCTGGCCTTTGGCTGGGCTCAGCTTCTCGGACAGAAATTTGCGAGATGTTCCACCAGCTGACTTCGGATGTGGTGACTTGGCTCTTTTCGTGGACTCCACAAACCAGTGTTTCAATGAAGCAAGTTGGCTGATAATCGGGTATTGGCGACGACCGGTACGGCGCCTAAAAATTCCACCGTGCTGTGCCAATTCCGGCTGAGATGCGCTCACGTGCAGCGTGCTAGGCCGTGAGCGTCTTCTGTCCTTGGGAGGCGGTGCCGGAGGTCGACGGCGGGTAGAACTTTCGGAGCGGATCGAGTCTTTATTGACAGGCGGTGGAGGTGGTACTGAAAGGCTAGGAGACTGGAGCGGTGGCTCTGGAAGCATAGGCAGCTCAGGGACAGCTAGCTGTGAGGGTAGGCTTCGGCGATTCCTCCGGCCACGCTCAACCGGAGTGCTCGATTGGCCCTCTTCGTCCACCTCGACAAGTGCAGCTGATATCTTCTCCAGGCGGCTACTCGCCGCACTGAGACGGCGAATGTTCTTTGCCTCTGCATCCCGCTCTCTTCGCTTCCTTTCTCTCTTGGCTTCTTTCCGTTGCTCTTTCTCTATCAAAAGGGTCCACCAGCCAGCCAGGGCGTCACAGCGCTGAGCAAGGACACTATCCACGACCTCATCGACATTGATTCCTGCGCTCTTCATCCGCTGTAGGGTTGTCTTTTCGAGGGATGTTGAGAAGGGTGGCGGGCGAGGAAGCTTCAAAATCGCCAGCTGCTCAGAGGCATGTTCGGAAAGAAACGGATGGGCTAGAACGTCGTTGAGGCTAGGCCGGAGGATGGGTCGTTTGGAGAGGAGTAAGTTGACGAGCGCCTTGGCGTCGTCGGTAAATTTGTCATTGAACTTCGGCTCCTCGCTCAATATCCGCGCCTTGGTGATTTGGTCATCGTCATCATCGAACGGAAGCTCTCCAGCAATAAGCGCATAGAGAATGATGCCCAAACTCCAGATATCGACCTTTTCCCCAGCGTATTTCTCAGCCTTGAGCATTTCAGGAGCACTGTAGCACACCGTGCCGCAGAAAGTCTGGAGGTAACTTGATTTTCCTTCATATTCTCTGGTGAATCCAAAATCGCAGAGCTTCACATTCTCATGCTTGTCCAACAGGATGTTCTCTAGCTTCAGGTCTCGGTGTACGCATGACTTGCTGTGGACGTAGGATACGGCGCCAACGAGCTGGGTGAAGATCTTTTTGACCTTATCGATGGGTAGCGGGCCATTTCGCAAAAGATAATTGTACAGTTCGTCACCTGGCCAGTGTTAGAGCATATCGACGGAATCATCCGAACGCGATACATACCAGGACAGTATTCAAGGACTAGCCAAACAAGCTTCTCTGTCACAATCACCTCGTACAGACGCGCAATATGAGGATGGAGGAATTGGCGATGATGATGGATCTCCCTTGCCAAGTTCGTATCCTCTTTATCCGACGACTTGAGCACGACCTTAGAGTGGTTTGTAAGTTTATGCGAAGCGAGGTAAACCTTCCCAAAAGAGCCCTTCCCGATCAATCTTCCTAAAGTATAGTTTCCAACATGCCGGAGGTCTTTCGATGAGAACTCTCTAGATAGTGGCAAGGGCGGTTAGAAACAATCTTGCGATGCGGAACAGGGATAATTTTGGGAGGGACCTTACTTGAGTAGCTCATTGTAAGACTGGGCAAGCTTCTCCTTTTGTTTCTGGGCTTGGACCTCCGCTCTCGTCCTGGGAGGCGGCATGTGTTTCAAAGGTAGCTCCGCCTGGCCTTGAGAAGTCCGCGGAGTAGAGTATGTCGGATATATCTGACAGTATAGGCTGACCGGTCGATTGCGAGACGCTTAAGGTTGCCATTCAACGACGAAAAGAAGGAACTGATAAGAGTTCGACTTGTTGCGGGCGAATTATTGTTCCAAGGGGGCGGGCAATAAGCTCGGATGGGCTAGTTCACGGAGATCAAACGGTCGATGGAGCGCGGCGGAAGGGGAGAATGAAGGCCTTATCGAGGTTTGGACTGACGTAGTGATTATTTCGACCGCAATTCGATTCGTAAGGAAAGACGCGACAAAGAATGAGGCTGGAGTCGTTGTCGCAGGATAACTTTTTTGCGGCCAGTGGATTCTGGAATGGGGGACAGGCACAGGAACCCGCGCGGGTGGCGGGAGGCAAAAGGTACGGATGATGTGATTTGGTTCGCCCAGCACAGGGGATATTAAGAATTATTATACTGTCAAAAAGGCCGATAGAGGAATTGAAAGTAAGGAGAGACGAGGTTGAAGGAGGGAAACTTGGAAACTCCGAGCGTTGAGGGGAGGATATGACCGGGCTTGTACGGAGTAGCCGCACCTCACGATGGCATCAACAAACTGTTTTATTAGGTTGGTCGAAACTGGCGAACGTGGGCCGCCTTCTCTGACATCTTTTGATTAAGCTTACGATCTATGAGCTTTGAATACATTTAGCCGTTGCTGCAGCTTTGACCGGGTCATGGCACGACCGACTGATTTCCTACTATCTTGAAGGATTCTTTGTCCAATGCTTGTTATTTTATCACCACAAGGAGGCATCTTTGTGGTAAAGGAGTGCGGCCGTCCTGGACAGCAACGACTCGTATATCCCGTGGTGGATTCTCAACCCCTGAGTCAAGACGTCAAGCGCTTCAAATTTAGCAACGGTGTTGATGACATCTCTCGCTAGTGCACACTAGTCTGCCGCCAGCGGACGGTGGACAGGTTTTGAAGATGGCAAGTTTCCAATTTCCATACCACATCTCTATTAAGAGTGCTGCAGCGCTGGTATGATTGGTCCGCTTGCTGATCGTACGAGACGATTGCGTCACAGCTCAGTACTCCGTACAATACGCAGACAGCCGATGTGGAGAGCTCTTGGGGCATTGGTTCTTGAAAGTCGATCGTTTTGCCTTCTCGAACACGCCTCGAATTGCGCACCAGTTTCCCATTGGATGTTTCACCGCATCACTACTGATGCTAGTGCTTTTTAAAATCCTGATTGCTCGGATTGTTCGAGGGTATACTAGTACTTGATATGGAGTACTCGCTGGAAGATGTCATTGCGTCTGCCACCATGGCAGAGAGTGCAAATGTTGCGTCGTCCGACGCGTGGCACAGAGTGCAGGGTCAACACTATCAAGTCCCTGTTCATCCTGGAAGGCGAGCGAAACCATACCAAAATAAGAGTGCAGAAGATCTGTCGGCAAGTGTCAGGTACAGTGAAAATAGCAAGATGGGCAAGCCATTGACCACGTACCTGGGAGTTCACCAACGCCTTTTCCAAAGCCCCCAACAAAGTGCTGCGTCTTTTCTAGCAAGTATCGCCTATTCCGGTCTGCGTCAATCAGTGACAGCCTGCCTAACATCTGCGATGCGCGTTAGATGAAACACCTCTTAGTAGCAATCTGCGTCTCTTACATCTAGTGTTGCTGTATTCCAGAATGAATAACAGGTGTCTGCATATTTGTTACACCGTCCGTTGAATCCAGCCCATTGCAAAGACTCTTCAGGAGCTGAAGGAATAGTTGGAAGGGCTTCAATGCTCTCATTGAGACTGAGCTTTCCCGTGGCCTTCGATAGACCTTGGACTTCGTCTTCGTGGCCCTCCGTCTCGTCGTCGTCTTCTTCGTCCTCCTCGCCTAGTTCACTCGTTTGCCGCGAGATCAACCAGTGAACAAGCGACTCGTACTCGTGACAGCCAGGTGTGATGAGCGGTACTCGTTGCGAGTCGCCAGATACGCGGTTTAGGAACGTCAGGGTGTTAATCGCGCAGTACGTATGGCCAGCTATGACCATATAAGTAAGTATAATTAAGGACAAGGGAATTCTTGGACATACAGTGTGCTTCACAATATGGTCCCTCAGCCATTCCACCATCATAAGCCTATGCAGGTTAGTATCAAACTGAACCTATGCTGATACTCCCCCAGAGAAAAGCTGGAAAGAACGTACCTGGCAAGACTCAATAAAAGTCACCAACTTCTCTACATTTATATCCTTTACGTCTTCAAGACCAGCGCCTCTTGTCCCCCGAAGTATATACCGCGTCCCGGCAGCAAAGCAACAGAACCGCAAGTCGCCGCCGCCTTCAATCTGATCTTTCGGGCCCAAAACCTCGCCAAAGCTCCCATCCGGCCGCTGCATTTTAGGAAGCCACTTCAGACACTTAATCCGTTCCACCCGCGACAGGTCGTCACCTAGTATAAGCAGAATAACCAGCGCAAAGAAGGTCGACGGCACATTTGCAGGATCCCAGGCTCCATTCTCTTGCGTCCGCTTTTCCACCCCGAAATCCGTCCCTGTGAACCCTCTAAACCCGCCTGAGGGAACCTGGCAGTGGTATATCCATTCAATGTATCCTTGACGTTCTTCGGGAGTCGTTTTGCTTTGTAGGGCGCCGAGGAGATCAAGACCGGAGACGGTAAAGAAGGCTAGGAGCATCCGGTTGGAGTCATTTGATGTATATAGACCTGGCAGGAATGTCTTGAGGCATCGGAGAAAATATGTGATATGGCGATCTTTGGTAAACACAGCTTGCGACGACATTGTTGGCTGCGTCGAAGCGGAGGCTTCGGACCCAAATTAGCTGCGTCAAGTCTGAACAGCTATATCCGGTCGAACGATTCTAGATCCTATGACGGCGTCTGCAGTCTTCTTGTTTCGTCCCTCTCTCAGATGAGGGAATTGGAGAAGCACGCCGACCCCACATCTCCGACAGGGAGAAAAAAAGTACCGCGCCGGGCTAGACCCATAGCTTCATCTCGTCAAAACATTGAATAACAGTTGGCAACCCAATTCAATATAGCGCTGTGAGCTTCTATCACTTCTTGCTCAAACATTACTCACAATGGGCTTCCTCTCCTCGAAGACCCTGATCAAGGGGCACGCCCTGTTCCTCTTCACGCTCGCCGTCTATCTTACCAAATCCCCCGAAGTCATCACCGAGAGCGATGTAGTCTTCGTGTTTGGGGAATTTTTACACCTGGTACAGCTCTCCCTTAACTTTTAAGAACATATGACTAAATCTCAATTAACAGGGCTCTTCCACGTCCCCGACCTTCTCCCGCCCCCAATCCCCTTTCGCCGTGTGCGGCATCCTCCTCGTCGCCGACGCCCTAGTAGACCTAATTCTCGTCTCCAAAATCCCGCATATCAATGAAATCATGGCAATGGCAGAAGCAGCGAGATCAGAGGCTCCTGGGGCAGTGAACGGTTTGGCACGCATGCGCACGAATCCGTTCATTGCGCGTCTTGCGACGCTATATTCAGAGATATGGACATTGCTTTCAGCATCCAGGTTCTGTCTTTTCTTTGCGGTTTCTTTCTTCATATACCAGAGCAAGCCGGATGCTTGGGGACCGGGTGTCAGTTCCCTGAATGGCTCTGCTGCTGGGGATGCATCCGGGTTGGATCAATTGAAGAATAGAGTTGTGTTTACGTATGGTTTTATGGAGATGATGTTCTGGTTCTGGGTATGTATTGATAACGACTTGTTCGTAAAGATAATTTGGCTAATGTTTCTGTGGCATAGATCTTCATCACACTGCGTGAAGAGAGACAAGAGATTTCGGCGCGATTTGCGGAACGAGAACGTATTGATTAACCCGGCTCCCTTGAATATATTATAGGATCACGAGATTACTGAAATTGATCATCAATTGGCATTTCTCATTACATTACATTGCCTCTTCATGCTTGCAGCAGAAGTAGAGCATAATAGATACAGTGCAGTACATCGTTCACTTCCAGTACCCCTCGGACAGATTGTTATCTCAGCGCGATAACACATAACAAGGTAGGTGGTACGTTATCTGACAATCAGGCAAGTTTGACACTTACATCACGAATACCACCCCGGCAACAATGCCAGCAATGACACCGACGTCTTTGCCACGGAGAAGCATTGCGCCACCAGTCCCCTCAGCATCGGTCGAGGAGTCAGTCGGGGATGGAGTCTCGGTCTGAGTAGAGGAATCAGTCGAGGTTTGGGTCTCAGACTCAGTAGAGGATCCAGTCGAGGTTTCAGTATCGGTCTCGGTGGCGGTGCCGTTCGAGGTTCCAGTGGTAGTCTCATCGCCCTCAGTGGTGGAGGTGGGGGTTTCACTGGGCTCAGCGGTGGTGGTGGTGGTGGTAGTACCGTCTCCATCGCTGGTAGTGGTTTCGGCGTCGGTATTGGTAGCAGTAGTGGCCGAGTCTCCGGCGCAGGTAGCAGCCGAAGGGAGGTCGGTGATTCCAGCCCCAGCACAGATGCCGTGAGCGAACTCGATGGCAGCTGGAAGTAGCACTTGGGTCAGCTCGCTCCATAATACATCGAACGGCTCTTTTTCTCAGACGAGATGCAATGGATGACATGGTGGTTTGGAGTGAGAATGTGTGAGTGGAGGTTCACATACTGTCCTGGTCCTTCGGCTCGCAAGATTGTGCAACACAGCAAGACATGTCCTCAATGAAGGCCGTGGTAGCGCAGATACATTCAACGTCAATCAACCCGCACTCGGAGGGGATAGCTCCAGTGGCACAGTCTTGCTGTTGGTTTGTTAGCACTTACGGCCTCGTCGCACTTGGTAGAGCTGCTTCAATGGCAATTGAGTCTGTGGGGAGAGCAACTTACAGCACAGGCTGGAAGGTCAGCCATGCCCTGAGCAGTAACAGAGCTGAGGCAGGCAGCCAAAGTCAGAGCGAGAGACTGAAGCTTCATGGTTGCAAGACTGGAATGGATTGAGATGAAAGAGAGATGAATTGAAATGGGAGAGGCTTTGAGAGTGTCTGAACTGTTGGAAAACTGGATAAATAGGGAAGAAAAAGGATGGTGAGGGGAAGAAAAGAAAGTGAGGGAGAAAGATTGGGGGGCTTTTGAAGGATACAAGCCCGAATACCCTTGTCCAAATCCCCGCTTAACATGAGCTCTCAGTCAGGTACGTCTCAGGAATCAGTTCACTCCTAGTTTTGCCTTACCAGGTATCTAGTACGTATGGCTAGCAATATATCACTCCCGTTTATATGCCCATCCATTGCAGTTCTTGCTCCTCCACCTCCTTGCATAGGGATCCATGACCTTGCGGTACACGAGCACGGCCTGGGTAATCACACCCTGAGATACCTCACAGCAACGATAAACTACTACGACTCACCTCTTTGTGGGGTAGTATAAGCTGAAGATTGCTTGCAGCAAGATGAAACCAAGTGGGTCGTCAAGTGGACCTCTGTATACTCTGTAGTTCTCGAGCAAAGATAGGTATAACTACTCTGCGAGAGGCGCTTATGCAAACATGCTGATTGTAGATTCATGGTAAGAACACCCCACCTCAAATGTCCACTCAAGTGCCAAGGCAGTCATGAAAGAGACTACAGGGGTGTGCAACAACAGGTATAGCCAATTGGCGCTCTATTGCAGTTGGTGATGGTGGCTGCAGGTGACCAAGACCCCTGCACAGCACACTCCTTGCCAATTAATTAGCGGGGCAGGCCGTCCATTTTTTCCCGTGAATTTCACCATCTCCATACAGGTCAAGCTGGACTCTTGCAAGGGACTGGATGGTTTTTTAATGATCATTCGTGAGCGGTTGTACCTCTGTCGCCAACAGTATGATGGTGAGCTTTGACTTGACTTGCCATGGAATATCTCAGGCTGCATGGTTGGACATGTCCTCTGCCAGCAAAAGGACTCATTTTCAGGACCGACAGACTGAGTCAGTTTCCTAGGTAATGGCTTAGGTAGGACTCAGCAACAGATGATCCTTTATCACTTGACAATGGGCACTCTATGAGCAAACAAGGACTCGTATCTTTGGTGGTATACTCCGTAGTAGCAAGCAACATTGACTGCTATTGTTCTCGGTCAAGACAATATTTGCATCTAGAACCTCCGTCTGGAATAGGATGAGCAAATCTCAATAGAATCTCTTCGCAGCCTGTAGGGCACGTGCTGGCTTGGGCTCTAGGATCGTCAACTACCACAGCTTTTCTCCGCATTACTTCCGGCATCCCGCTCCATGTTCGTTTCATTTTGTTTGCTGTTTGTTGTGTGCTGAGAGTCTAGTCTGCAAGGACCTCTCATCCCAGCATTTCACTGCGTCATCCTTCTCATATCCCCTCCTGCCGCAATCAATCTCAAAACCTACTCCCAACAACACAAGCGACGAGGCTGCGTTGATTAGCAAGCGTGGAAAAAAGAAGTACAGCGCAGCATGCTGGCCAATTGCATATGAGCCTTTGATCTCTTTGTGCCGCCAGAGCAACCAGCTCTCGATCTGCTAAGGCAGTACCGCAACTCTTCGTATCCATTTCTATATTCGGTCGAGCCGGAGTGTCTTCCCCAAGTCAAAATGGGTCTAGGTATCTTCGACGTGAAGAATAAGCAGGTTCCAGGTAATATCTTAAGACCTGGCCTTGATTCTTGAGCTGACTTGATGACAACTCTACTAGGCACTGTTGACATCCTTGAGAAAGCCCGCTCCGAAGACCAATTACCAGCGTATGATTCGAACTTGAAGTACGATCGTTCCGGATCAGAGCCCATACTACTTGTTCCGCAGCCAAGCGATGACCCAAACGATCCACTGGTACGCCGAAAGATAGCAGTTGTTTGAGGTTGAGATCACTGATAAACTGTTCTGTAGAACTGGCCGTTATGGAAACGTGATTTGACTCTCTTCTCGCTATCTCTGGTTGCGGTCCTCTGTGCCACTACAAGCTCGATAATGGCCGCCGGAACTATAACCCTTGCTAGGTACTTTAGGAAGAGCTTCATGTCCATAGCTTTGCTCACTGGATACCACCTTTGCGGGACCGGGGTTGCAGGAATACTCATTGTGCCAACTGCTCGTGTATGGGGCAAGCGGCATCTCTTCGTGCTCGGCCATGTCCTCATGGTGGTGAGCTGTGCATGGGCTGGCGGCAGTGGGGAGAACTATCAGAGTCTTTTATGGGCTCGCGTTTTCCAAGGCGTCGCTCTGGCTCCGTTCGAAGCACTAACAAACGCTGTTGTGGACGATCTTTTCTTTGTGCACCAACGCGGCAAAAGAATGGCATTGTCAAACGTTGCTGTCTTCGGGGCTGCGTTCCTCACTCCAGTTGCAGCTGGTAAGATCACAAAGACAATGGGCTGGGACTGGACATTTTACTTCATCGCTATCTTCACAGCAGCAGCTCTGCCCCTTACGATATTCTTGGTTCCTGAAACGGCCTTTAGACGTCCTCATTACGTAGCCTCGGCTTTAGACGCTACCCATGAACGATTGGAGAGTGGGCAGCTCAACAATCACAAGCTTCAGGGCCATGATGACTTGCAGGAGCCCAAGCAGTCAACAATTAGCAATAGGGAGTCTACGCTTAATGGCCCCAGCGACGAGCGGCCAAGGAAAAAGCTGCCTGCCAAGGCCTCATATTGGCAAACCCTAAAGCTATTCAATGGGAGGAAGACGGACGAACATTGGTGGAAGCTCCTTCTGCGACCATTCCCTCTGTTCTTACATCCTGCTGTTCTCTGGGTAGGCTTCTTGATAGACAACTGCACGAAAAAATATGCTGACCTGACAAGGCTTGTCTAATCCAAGGTGTCATCATTGGCTGGACTGTCTTCATCGGGGTCACTCTAGCAGCCATCTTCATGAGTGCTCCGCTCTGGTTCGAAGAATCCAAGACAGGGTTTATGTACGGCGGGGCGTTCATCGGTGCTATGCTAGGACTCATTCTATCCGGGCTTTTGTCCGATTTCATAAACAAAGTTATGGTCAGACTCAACAAGGGAAAATACGAGCCTGAATTTCGTATTCTTCTCGTTATCTTCCAGCTGATTTTCTGCGGTATCGGCTTGTATGGATTCGGGATCACTGCCAATGACTCTCCCCGGTATGGCTGGTTGCCTCCGGATGTGTTCTTTGCCTGCGTTGTGATTGGGATGGTGATGGGGGCCGTAGCAAGTGCGTTGTATATTGTTGATGCCCACCGTAAGTATCCGGTCCAAGGACAGATATTATTGCTAACCCGTACAATAGGCAATATTGTCATTGAGGCTTTTACATGCATGTTGATATTCAAGAACATCTTCAGCTTCGTGCTGACCTTCTATACCTATGACTGGCTTGTCGAGGCATATGTCAAGAAGCCTTTCATGGCGATCTCAAGCATTCAAGTTGCCATTTGCGCATTGAGTATCCCCATGTGTATGTTCTCCTACTCATTGGTATCAAATGCTAACCTAATGCTGGGCAGACATTTTCGGAAAGTGGAATCGCTTTTTCTTTTCGCGGTACGATATTTTAAAGCTACTTCGGCTATGGTAGAGGGGATTCCATACAGGGGCAACGGATTCTTCAGCTTTCCAAGGAATTATTTTATTTCCGAAGTTTATGACCATCTTCGAGTATCGCTGTTGCCTGCAGGGGCATGTTTTTAGCCAATCTACTCTGTACTCTAACAATAATAAGAATCATGCAGGTGGGCCGATCTCTCAATAATTAATGGCCTGCGCGCTAGACTACCCACCTATGGAAAAGATAAGCAAGTTTAGATCCCGATCGAACACGTTCATCCATGGGACAATCACAATTGTACGGATCATGATGAACTAAACTAAATAGCAAGGCTGGGGAGCTGATGACGGAAACGGCGTTGGAATGCTCCTTTGTCAGCCACAAACTCTCTTCCCGACGAGGTCAAGATGTCACTTTACACTTCCATCTCGAGTCAAGACTTCAGCTCATGACATCAGTCATTTTCAGCCAGTGAACGGTTCACTGCGGCCTCCTAGTGCATGATAAAGTTCAGCCGCTAAACCTCGAAATTTGGCACATCCTTGCCTGCCCAAGTCCTCATCCGCCGATCGCCGCTCTGCAACCTCCCTGAAAGCACTACGTCACCGTCCCCGGCTTCTCGCTTGCTTGCCTCCCACCTTTGTCGATCGACTTCCACCTTTTTGTCGCTCGCTCTCCATCTTCCATTCATATCTTCATATTCTTGCTCTGTGCAGGAATGAGTATCTTTGCTGAGATTCCTATACCATGGCAACACTCCAGCAAAATCCAGTCCAAAAGCGGATCCCGGGCTCCCGCTCCGAACGGTTAGCGGATCAAGGTACTAAAACCCCCCAGTTTCGATAGTGCCTTGTAAACCTGCGACTAACTGTATACTCAATTGCAGCTGCATTGGCCGCCCTTTATGTCACTCATCCGGAGCGGAGTTTGTCGGTCCGCAGTCCCACCGCGGAGCTCGATGCTGCCTGTAAGTAGCCCTATCTAGTCGCTGTTGCGTCTGCATGCTGATACATATGGCTTACAGCTTCGAAAGCTGGTCCGAATCGCACTGGACTCAGCAATGCATCGGCTGCAGCTGCACTGATCGCGCATCGGAAGCAGGAACCGGGACTCAAACACACCGTATCAGTATCCCGGGCCGATCGTCGCCAGGCCGCATCGCCGAGAAACGAGAACTACCCATATCAAGCTGCGATGTATGCTATCAGGGAACAAAAGGCGCCTGCAACCGTTACTAGGAAGAGAGCTGAATCGGCACCATCCGAGGCCGCGCGCGCGAGTGCGAGTGCCAGAACGAGTGTTATTGCTGCAGACGCAGGAGCGAAGGATGCCAGCGATCCATTTGAGGATCTCGACCCGGCGATGAGAGCGAGTCGGATACAGAACGCTCACATGAATCCGAAGCTCTTTACTGCTACCCCACCTGTTGCCTCGGAGGAGGAGGAGCACCGGAGGAAGAGTATATTGGAGGCTGCATCCGTGTCAATGGCAAAGGATATATTCTCAAGCATGGAAAGAGACAGCGCGGTCCCAAGACATCCTACCGTTCGGTCTATTCGGTCCGTCTCGTTATCCAAAACGGACCCGGCGACCTTGCAGCAAGCTAGCGCAATGATGCTCAGCCAGGCATTTAACTTGCAAGATGTGGCCCAAAAACGCGCAGCAGAAAGATTGGCTGGTTTGGAAGACGAACACGCCTCTTACCAAAATTATTATGGAGTCAACCCGCAAGGTAATCGCTCCAGCCTCACGGTCCGCAGACGCCGAGGATCCAGCGAGACCGAACAGTTTGACCAGGACAGGTCCAAGGAAATCCGAACTCAAATGTCGACGCTCCGGTCTAAGCTTGACGCCGTCGATGAAAAGAGAGAGAATGATCGTGCTTCCCTGCTGCAACTTGCAAGGAAGAATGTCGATGCTGCAATCCAGGATATGGACAAGCGTATCTTTACCGATGGAGAGTCCGTGGTGATGAAGAAATATCTGGATGAAAAGGCAGCAGAGCGTGCACAACAGGGCGTTCAGGACATTGATGCGCAGCAATCGCTCGCGAATAAGATCAATATTGGTGGTCGTAAATACGTTGAGATGTCTGATGTCGAAGACCTGGCTCGCTCCCGACTTCAACCTACTTTTGATGAGATCACCGACAATGCAGAGACTAAAAGGGCTCGAGAGTTAGAGGCACGCCTTGATGAAGAGGAACGACAGCGCCTTGCAGGAATTGAGGCTGAGCGTGAGGCTGATATAAAGGCAGAGGAGCAGAAACACCAGGGTAAGTTCCATCAAAAGTCGAGGGGGTAAATCTAACTGGAGTAGAAGCGTTGAAGCGGGACCAAAAGGCCAAACAGGACATGAAGTCAAAAGAGGAGAAGGTCTGGCCGTGGAAGCGAAAGTCAAAGAATTTACAACGTGCCCAATCTGCCGGGGACAAGGAGAAAGAACAGCCTGCAGAAACTACCAACGGAGCTGCAGCTTTAGTTTCAGGAGCTACACAGCCTGAGACTCGGACTGAGACTCAGGCTGAGAGTCAACCCGAGGTCCAGCCCGAGACCCAGACCGATACCCAGACCGATACCCAGCCCGAGACCCAGCCCGAGACCCAGCCCGAGACTCAGCCCGAAACTGAGCCCGAGGTTCAGACTGAACCTCAAACTGCTCCTGAGCCTGCCAGTCAGCCTGTACGAAGGAAGACCGAGGAGACAGTCTCGCAGACGGATAGTACCGCGAGACGGGAATCGAAATTCAGGAACTGGTTCAAGGATAAACTCGGTCGTCGTTCTAGTGAACTTCCTAAGCAGACGAATGGAGCTGAGCCTACACAGGACTCCGTCATTGTTCCTGGAGCTGGGGAATCTGAGCTTGATGAGAGTTATGACGCTGTCAGGGAAGAATTCGAGGGTGATGACAGAGACAAAACACGAGCAGCGCCACTACGATCGAATCCGGTTACAGCAGAAGATCTCAATCGCCGTGCTGAGCGCACTTCGTACGACGATGGCGCAGACATCGACGGGGGAACGTCCACTAAGTACACCACTGCGGATGACTCCGAGGCCACTGGTAGCACGAGGCAAGGGGAACGGGCAGACTCTGTCCATGAACTCCCGGCTCCGACGCATGAGAAGGAGACCGCCGACGAGGCGCTTCCGGCACCACCATCCATGAGCGATGTTGTCAATAGACCTCGGGCCAGCAGCGGCACAGGCACAGTTCGGGAATCGCGCTTTTCAGAGGACTTGTGAATGTTTCATTTCTGCTTTTCTTTTCTGCTATATATCACTGATGGTTCGTTGCGTTTACTTCTTTTCGTCAATGTTTAACGGAGTCATTCGTTTGTAGATGGCGCCTTGGCTAGGGCTGGGTATATACGAGGATACGATGCAGTTCACTTGTTGCCATATTGTCTACGGTTTATTTACTACATGTGTTTAATAATATTTCAACTAAATGCTAGTTTATCATTCCCTTAATGGTTTGGTCCAATTGTGCTTTCAACGTCAGGATATATATTCTGGATCGGGTAGCGAAGCAAGACTGCACACACATTATGGTTTCTTGACGTATCCAAGAAAGCTCAATATTGATGATCACATGTACACGGCAGGGGCCATCAAGATGTACCTCGTAGCCGTACTCGGTCTGCCTTTCCTGAAGTTTAGGCCCATTCGTATTCGTGTACATTGCATACGGTGTTGTGGTCAATTAAAATTTATTATCTCACTTCAATTTTAGCATATATAATCCACATTTTAGACTTGTCAAGTACATACGACCATAGGGTGAGGAAAATAGGGCTTCCCGTCCGCTCAGTCGTACTCAAGCCTCACGCCGGCTGGTTAGTAGTATGGTGGGTGACCACATGCGAATCCCAGCTGTTGTATGTTTTGGCTCACCCACTTTATTTTATTTTTGCTTTTTCCTACTACCCGAATTATCCATGTAAGAGGCAATATTTACATAACATCTGTATATTCGAGCTATATTAATGTTACGCGACATGGATATCCATCAGCTGGATGCGTGCCGGCCTTGTCGGTCTGATACGCCCGTTCGCCATGGACTGTTTTAAGCGGGTTCTCCAGCCCCAGCCATCTTGCTAGTTTCGGTACGAGGCCTTCAGTTTGCAATTTCAGTGCATCCCACTCATCGTACGCGGGCTGTATGTTAAACGTCCTTGCCGTCAAGACTAAAACAATCCGCATCTCGTTGTATACGAGGGTCTGTCCGATACAGTTCCTTGGCCCCTGTTCAAATGGTCTCCATGCCGCAGGACACGGGTGCAGTTCGTGCCCGGGCTCAACTAACCACCGCTCAGGAAGGAACTCTTCAGCTCGCGGCCAGAGTCGAGGATTCTTCTGGATAGCTGGATGGATGATTTCTGCGCCAATGGTACGGTCTAGTGGGTAGATGTTGCCGTGGCGGTCTGTTAGATTTGTACCCTCGAGGCCTTGTCGTGCCGTTGAGGCGGGTGGGAAGAGGCGAAGTGTTTCTTTGATCACAGCGAGTGTGTATGGGCATTGGTTGAGGAGGGCCGGGTTGGATTTGATGAGGCTTGCTGCGGTGGTGATGTCCGTTCCGAAGACGGCGTCGTGCTCCTGTCGTAATTTGATCAGGGCATCGGGATGTTTTGAGAGCATGTGGTAGACATAGACGATACTGCTGGAGGTGGTGTCGTTGCCGGCGAAGAGGAAGAGGCGGATTTGGTAGGTTGCATACTGTGCGAAAACATCGTCGAGCTTGTCTGATCCTGTTTCCTTTTGATCCTGATCGGCTAGGTAAGCTTCGAGAGCAAGGGCAATGACTGATTTGGCGCGTTTGCTCTTGGTTTCTTTGAGCCTGTCTTGTTGCATCTCGGCGAATCTTAGGTCCAGCTCTTTTCGAATACATCTTTCAAGGACACGGCCGTAGTATTTCTGGACCAAAGGCCGAAGGGGATTTGATAGGATGCGTGGATCCCAGAATGAGTGCCAGGCTGTAATGGTGTTTAGAGCAGACACCAATTCGTTGTCTGAGCGCTGATAACCCGAGTCCATGTCCCTATCCAGTCAGACTAACCCTCATGTTTGACAAGGCAGCTTACAGTGTTACCCGCAGTATCACCTCCATTGTCAACCGCGTCGTAAGGTCATCAAGCTTCAGAATCCCCTCTCCAGCCCTTTCTCGAAGGACATCACAAAACACTTGCACAGAATCAACAACAGCGGAAACATGATCCAGCATATTCCCAGTACTGAATCCCGGGTTGAAGATCGAGCGCCATTTCTTCCACTCGGCGTCATTAATTGAAACCATACTTGGCCCGCCGGTGATCGGTTTCAATTGATTTTGAAAGCTAGCAGGCTTGGGTAGATTATACTTTATTGAAACCTGCACCGCCGTATCAGGGTCGTAGATCATATACATCGCCGGGGACGCAGGCCAGGTGTCGACCAGGAAGACTTCTGTGTCGGCGTAGTCTTTTGTGAGCTCATGGACCGCCAGAAGGATATTGGCATCGGACGGTAGGCGGTTGACATATTTCTGGAGGGAGAGCAGGTGGCCGGTGATCCAGCTCCAGTCTTCGGGCATGCGCTTCTTCAGTTAGTTTGAAAACCGTCTATTGCTGCAAAGAGGACGACGTACGATGCCTTGTTTCCGGAGGCCATTGATCTTACGGCGGTGTTGAAATCCGCAGTATAGGCCGTACGCGATGGCCGTCAAAAGAGGCACGGCCAGTGTCACAGCGACATTGATGACAGGCATGATTCACAAGTCTAGAGAGTAGATTCCGAGTCTATTCCTGTTCACCGTTCGACAGAATAAAGCCGAAGGGATGGTCATGCAGCAAGTCGGGCTGAGGGAGTCAGCAAAGGCTAACATACAGCGTACCCCTCACAAGTCAGAACAAAGCATCATAGCATGATAGTAAGCTGTTTTATTTTGATCAGAAGCGTGGTGGCTGATGATAAGTTGATTCCCCTAGTCCGCATAGAGTAAAGAACTGCGCTGGAGTCCAGTGGAGCTTTCTTACTCCGGACTCCGTATGGGACGGACTCGATTATTTACATTCGCTCCAATTGACCGTCACTATCTCGCCAACTCAAAGACAATCAATACAATTGATAACTGTTACTACCGGTCGGCATCAACATGGCGCACCCCGACCGACCGTTTGACAACATCATCAACTTCCGCGATGTCGGGCAGACAATCAACAGATTCGCTGGGAAGAGGTATGTTCGAACTCTTATACAACAATGGATGCTAATGGCACAGTCTCTTGAAAGAAGGTGTTCTCTTTCGGAGTGCCAGGGTAGCGTCCCTGTCTTCCACTGCACAACACCCTTGAAGCTGATCAGAATAGCTCGACGAAGCATCGAAAGAAGATATCCAGCGTCTGACAAACGATTTGAATATCTCGACGATCATCGACCTGCGCTCAACGTAGGTTGTCTTCTTTACCAATGGTTCACATATCTAAGACCTCACAGAACAGAACACCAAATGGCTGTTAAGAAGTACCGACGCGCACACAACCTCCCAGAGACCGAGGAGGTAGATGAAAACATCCATCTGCCATCCCTGGATTCAAATACCCACCGGCACCTGCTGAGTCTCACGGGGAAAGCATTCGAAAGACAGCTTCTGTGGCAGTTGGATTGGTGGAATTTCACGTATACTCCCCCTTTCCTTATAAGGGGCGTTGACGCTGATAACTCGCAGCAAAGTACTTGCATACATAGCAGCAGGGTACAGACAAGATGCTGTCCGGATAGTCGGCGAAAATGTAATGCAGCCTGCTGGATTAACGGGGTTAGCCTTGTTAACGCTCGAGGCGAGTACGGTTGAAATCAAGACTGCTTTTGAGATCCTTTCGTCGCCAAGTACAGACAAGGCCGACTCTGGCGTTCTCATACACTGCACACAGGGCAAGGACCGGACGGGGCTGATTATTCTCCTCTCGCTTCTACTGACAGGTATTGTCGATACGGAGGTAATATCTCGCGACTATGTTCTCTCAGAGAAGGAACTGGAGAATGAACGGACGGAAGAGAAGGAGGAGAGGATGAGGGAGATCAGAGCATTGGGGTTGGGTGAGGAGTATGCCAGGTGCCCTGCTGACTTCACGCAGAAGGTGACAGCATTTTTGGAGGAGAGGTTTGGGGGTGTAAGGGGATACTTGGATTATGTGGGTGTTGAGGAGGGCGTTCTTGAGAAGGTTCGGAGGAGATTCTTAGCTTGACTTGTTTATTAGCAAGAGATATATTCGAGTCTTCTCTATTAATTATCCAACGTGTATCGTAAATCATGACCGTACTCCAAGGTATCTTCGCGCAATGCAAGTCAAAACAACAAAAAGCAACAAAAGGAAACCTAAGCCCAATCAAACACGCGATCCGCGGTAATAGCTGTAGTGCATATTGGCATCCGGCCCGGCAGAGTCCTGCGTCAACGGCTGTTCGTAGACCATCTCTGGCTGCTCTGAGTGGGCAGAGCTCATGCTCTTCTCGCCCTGCGGGACATGGTTGCGCGTACGGACAGAGGGCAACAGATCGATCACGAAGGACAGGACGTAGAAGGTGAAGACGACCGCAATCACTGAAATTGTCAGCAAATATCCAGCAGTCCAAATGAGAGATAACATACCCCATTCAAGAACAGCAGCGGCATTCCTGCGGTGCGGCGTTCGCCATCCACAGACACCAAAGGCAATAGCCAACGCGATCTCGACCACGACGAAGAACGCCTTGATGACGAAACTGGCCAGGAGGACGCGGTGGTTGGAGCGGTAGAAGATTCCAATGCGGAGGTACTCGATGCAAATAAGGATAGCGCTAACGAGATACGCGACACTATTTCAATTAGCGTCTTCGACCTGGGATAACCGGTATGCGCAACTCACAGGAACATAACCAAAAATCCGTCATGCTTATGGGGGTGTCTAAGAGTATCGAAGATCGACAGCAGAATCAATCCCAACGCACCAGCAATCGAGAACAGAATAGAGAGGACTGCGCAGGCTTTGTCGAACCTCCCCTTGTTCGGGACCAGCTGCCCGGCGTGTCGTAGCCATCGCTCCGAGATGAAAGACAGGTCGAGAAATACAACGGTAATTACACTTCCGGTGATGAAGAGCGGTTTGAGCTCTTGTGCGCCAACGTCGGAGATGTACCTGGAATCATTAGCCGGAAGGAATTTGGCCGTGGTTTTGCTTTGAGACTCACGCGATGGTCTGTCCTGGCTCCATGCTGGAATACACTGGAGACCCTATAACGCACCAATGCCCGATCATTGCAGCAAGCATGGCTAGACCAGTCAGTATCTTTCGTATACAGGGCATTTTTTCATTAACATACCTATCCACATGCACGCCGAAATGACGGGGAAGATCCAGAAGGAGATAATCCACATTTTGTATATTTAGGCGCCTTTCGTATATTCTTGAGGTGAAGCGGTCTGCTATGGGCCGCGGTGGTAGGGGTTGGAGAAGGAAAATCAAGCAGAGGAGGGAAAAAAAGGGAGATTGACACGATATATTAACCAGACTGGGTCAATTACGTAGGTCTTCCTCTTTCCTTGGGCATTTATCCTTCGTATAAAATTATGCGTGGAGCCGCTAACGAGGAATCGCAGTGCGAACCGCTAAGGATCGGATGCTGCGGATGTGGCTGGTCTTTATTTCGACTTAGATGTGCGCCCTTCTGTCGAATTATAATGATCCTCGTCCCTCGATAATCGTCTGCCTAAGCCTAGAGCAGGGCGACTGCCTTGGCTGCGAGGGCGATCTGCAGTGTGCTAGTCAGGGATGACTTCACCTTTCTGTCTTCGGACAACGTCATTGCTGTGGCTCATCTGCGCATCGGACTCTCGGAACGACTCTCGCATCCGGCATTCTTTATCCTGGGGCCTGTACGGAGTTCGTACCCCGGATTCTTTTCTTTTTTAGTTCGTATAAAGTATGTTCAGATTATTAAGGTAATGATAAGGTTAATCCTCTATCTAAACTCCATGCTTTGCCGCTGAAGGTCGATCACGCGACACCAAAAAAAAAAAAAGACAAAAATTCCCAAAAAAAGGGCACAGAGCTGGGATTATGATCGGCTGATGCGTTGATGACTGCTTCTGCCTGCCTTACGTGTAGGGGAACTGGGTACTCTGTGTTCTAAAACTTCCACCATCGGGATTTCATCGCCACTGCTGGCCGGGCTGCGTCGCTGCGGACTGCTTCCGCCGCTCTCGCTGTGTCTGTATGTACCAGACTCCGGTGCTAATACTGCATGGTTCGAGAGAAATGGAGGCTGCGAAAGAGGGTTCGAGTACGGCCTCTGTCCTGAACGGGTCAACGCGCGTGGAGGGCCGAGAGCATGGTTGGGATCTCGTAGAAGCTGTGCTTGGTACGGTGGGATGCGCTGATGATCATCGGGGCGAGAGCGAGGAATTGCTGGAGGTGCATGATGCGCCGGTGGGCGATTCAAGGAGCCAGAGAAAGGAGGTTGAAGCGGCGATCGGAGCGTTGTGGTTGACGATTGCGGACTGACAGATGCGCTTGTTGTCCTAGCCCAAGCACCATGTATACTGGTATCTAATGGATATGGCGGGGTGGGTGCGGGTCTGCCGCTTGATGGGCTGCTCAGTCGCTGATTGTCGACCGCGGGGTCTGGGGTAGCTTGGAGTCGCCTGCGTTCCAACGCCTCAAGCTCCCGTTTGGAAAGGGTAACATTGTGGTGCCCTTCAGAATGCGCGCGTCGGATACGCCCCAGTGCCGTTTCCACCAGCCAGTCCTCATTATCCTGCATCGCCAATTGAACCGCATATGCAACCGTACTGTTCGTGTCCTCGTACATGTCGTAATCTGCACCGTCGATTGGCCCCGACGCAGGCTCATGTGCATCATTTTCCCTCACAGATCTTCGCCAAATTCCGCCATCGCCTGGGCCTGTCAATTGTCTTGCGTGCAGTCGATTATCCCTCAACCCGAACTGATCCTCCGATTCACTACCTAGCTCTTCGATTCGCATATCACCACCTCCCCACTTTCCACCCCGCCGCCCGGATTGTCTCCCCAGATGTGCCCCTGGTGGTCTTCCCCAATGGGGCATACCGTAAGGAGCTCGCGGCCGACCACCTAGACCGCCTCCTCGGAAAAAGCATTCTCGATGGGCTTATCCATAAAAGCGGCGTGACCGAAGACAGTCACGCCGGTAGCTCCAATGAGCCAGAGAAATGTAGCAATGGGCGAAGCCCAGAACCCAAGGGGAACCGCAACAATCAGCAGCCCAGTGTAAAGCTGAGAAGTGTTGAACTTCGCAAACCCAAGATCGAGATCGCGACCCTCGAGCTTACCAATACCCCAGAGACCACCTGTGACCAGGAAGATAACGAAAAGGAGCATTGGGTTGGTCAAGAGGCTGTAGACACTGAGCAGCACAAAAATGGCGGCATAGTTGCTTGAGAAGTACGACAGGTTGTAGTTAACTCGGCTCTGGGCTTCACCAAAGTTTGCAGGCTTTGAGATGCGCTTGAAGTCTAGAAACTCGGAAATCGGGCGAAGATTGGCAAAGCGCGATCCCAGAGACTGGGAGCGAAGGCTGTTGAACCGGTCTCCGAACCGCGAGGTAATCGCGTCGATGGGAATCTGGATCGAACTCATTGTGATAATTGGCGGACGAGTTTGAAGAGTAATCTAAGATGATTGTAGGATGGAGAAGAAGGGAGAGAAAGGCAATTTAAAGAAACGTGTTGACAAAGACGAGATCGAGGAAAAGGGGAGCCTAAGTCGAAGCTGAAATATTGTCAAGCTGGCAGGAACGAAACAAGCGTTATGCCTTTTTGGGCCGTCCCGTATCTTATCGTAATCTGGTTACGCCCACCACAGCCTCAATAGGCGGGCAATCTTGCTGTCCTTTGAAGAGGATGATGCGAATTTGATGCAGATAATAAATAAGAGTCTATTGATAGCTCTCCGGTTGCAACAATTACCACGAGTCGATGTAACGGCCGGAAGCCTTTTGCTGAGCGCGGAATGCTGCCCGTCAGAACGACGCCAAGAGTTGAGGAATGTGTCGAGTCTGGACTCAGATGCCTCTTAAAGAGGCTGAGAGACTAGACACTCATTGTCGGTCAATAATCACCATCGGACAACAATCGAGTAGATTGCCATTGCTGGAGTGGTGATTTTACCAGAGACTTTAAGGAATGAGAAGCACTGGCTTTATAAACCCCCGTCAGCTCAAAAAGTACCCATAACTCGTCCAGATATAGTGCCGTCATGGCTGCGTTATGGCGCTCCCGTCACTGGCCCAGGTCGAATATCGCGCATAATCAGGTATCAGTACAGACTGCAGACTGAGGGCAGCCTCTACGGGTAAGTAACTAGTGAGAAACTGGGTCTCTAGTGCTTGCTATGCAATGCAAGCTGCAGACACGGCCGAGAAGCCCCATATACATCTGAGTTGGCTAGTTTTCAGGCATACACATTCAATGACCAGCAGTAGCCTCTTGGAGTGCATTACAAACATGTCACAGCGCCTTGATGGTTAGTTGCCCTGTGCCCGGGCTCAACTTGACATGCGACATGTCAACTGCCGTGTGCCTCTGCCTTGTAGAATAGCTTACCAGGCCAGTGGAGACCTAAGCCAATGCCCAATTGCCAGGTCGCAGCTTTTTGGCCTTGATGAATGCGATTTTGCCCAAGCGAGACCAGTGCGTAGCTGCCGAAGAGAAAGTACATACTGTGTGAATCGGGCGAGTCCTGTTGATGATGAGGAGTGAAATGTTCTGGACCACCGTCAGTCTCCTTGTAATTTACGCTAGGGCCGGCCGAGAACAGTACTCCGTGTAGTGACCGCCTTCCCTTTTAACAACTGGCCAGAATTTAGAAATGATTTCTTGACAGGAGTCAAGGACAACACAGACACAGGATCAGACGAATTATGGTATGAGATTTTGACATCTGTCTCGCCCCGCCAGCCCTATCTCGAGTACCCTGCATTTTTGCCGAAGCCCGGGCGTAGGAGCTTTGACCGCTCCTGCAACTACCCCCTACGATGAGGACAGCAGCGCTCCGTTTCGCCCTGTTTGCGGTACTCTTCGTTCTTGCTGCTGCCTGGACGAAAGAAGGTTGGTATTGCGCCAATTGGTTAAGGCCAAGTTGTCTGACTTTGACTCGATAGACTACGAAATCTTCCGTCTCCACGATGAAGTTACTGCAGCTGAAGGGGCCAATGTGACATTCTACGGTACTTTGACCTGTTCTGCTCGAAGTGATTCCAGACTAACAAACTGCAGACTTCCTAGGTGTCCGACCCAATGCCAATCAAGATGAGCTTAACAAGGGCTACCGCAAAATGTCAAGGCTTCTCCATCCGGACAAGGTCAAGCGCACCTTCATCGCCAACAGCTCCAAAGACAAGAGCAAATCGAAAAGCAAAAAGGGCGTAAACGTCAACCGTGGACCGTCTAAGCGAGAAGTCGATGCTGCTGTCAAAGAGGCCCATGAGCGTGCCCAGCGTTTGAATGTCGTCGCAAACATCCTCCGCGGCCCGGCCCGTGAGCGCTACGACTACTTCATGAAGAATGGATTCCCCACATGGAGAGGCACAGGGTACTACTACTCGCGGTTCCGTCCGGGACTGGGAACTGTTCTTACTGGGTTGCTTCTGGTCTTTGGTGGTGGTGCGCATTATGGTGCTCTTATTCTCAGCTGGAAACGTCAGCGTGACTTTGTTGATCGGTATATTCGTCAGGCTAGACGAGCTGCATGGGGTGATGAGCTGGGTATTCGGGGACTTGGCGCTGCGCCCTCTCCTGCACCTGTTCCGGCTGCGGATACTGGTGATGCCGGTGCTATGCCCATGAACCGCCGCCAGAAGCGTATGATGGACCGGGAAAATCGCAAGGAGAAGAAGAGCGGTGCAAAGACGGGTTCGCGCAGCAGCGGAACTTCAACCCCGACGGGCGAGCCCGTCGTATCAACGGGCGAGAGGAAGAGAGTCGTTGCCGAGAATGGAAAAGTTCTGATCGTCGACTCAGTTGGGAACGTGTTTCTTGAGGAAGAGACCGAGGATGGCGAGCGCCAGGAGTTCTTGCTTGATCTTGAGGAAATTCAACGTCCGACTGTGCGTGATACCATGGTGTTCAAGCTGCCCGGTTGGGTCTACCGAAAGACTGTTGGACAAATTCTTGGAGCCCCTGCACCAGATGAGGGTGCTATCTCTGAAGATGAGCAAATCGATGCTGTGGAGGAAGAGCAGCCGACCTCGGCCGTCGCCTCAGGGAGAGCGGGATCTAGGAAGCGGGGACGACGCTCGCAGAGATCATGAGCGAAGACCATAGTTTCCATGCTCATTTGCATACAGAACAATATAGATGAGAAACCTATTATTTGTGATAGTTTGGATTGTACAAATAAATGTCATTGAACGGGTGATTGTGCAGATTATTAGAGCACTAGACTTAATTTGAGTCGAGTAAACCGCAGCTAACCTCCCGTTTTATGTCAACATAACAAGTTCGAGTCCGTAGACATGATAAATAGCACTGAAAGACCGCGAGAAAGTAATAATATCGTCGTCCATGAGTCATGATCATTCTTCGTAAATGAGTGTGTCGTCAACCCCGCCGTTCCCAACATTTCCAACTAGGAGATATAGAACAAGACATAGATGCAAGATTCTACATCAGCATCTTCGCGATTTTCATCAACCCATTGATGTTCCCAGCAATGCCACCACCTTCACCACCACCACCACCACCAGCAGCGCCGTGAGAAGCACCCCCGAAGATATGCTTGGGCAGATGAATCCCGACCATGGAAAAGAGCTTGACAAGCACGCCGCTGGTGATCAACGGCACAACAACCAGCATGAAAACCTTCATTGGGTGACGCTTTGCATAGTTGGTGATATCGCGGAACAGGCGTCTGATGTAGCGAATCACACGCTGAATAAACCCCGAGCGTGGACGGGCTCTCCGCGACGAAGAAGAGGAGAAAACAGACGGGCTTGAGCGGCCCGCGCGAGTGCCGCCGAAATCGAAGATTGAGGGAGCAGAGTGGCCCCTGTGGTATGTCGAATAGCCACCTGTTGTTCTGCGTGTGCGCGAGGGAGAGCGCTCTGTGCGTCTGCGGACGTAGGCGCCGCTGCCGGTGGAGGATCTGCCGTCGAACCAGCCCATTATTATTCTCGATCAATTGATTGGATGATATAGCGAGAGTGGTGTCAAGAGTCTGTGGGAGTCGGCGCGGTTTTCGATAACCAGTATCGATGCTCAATTGAATACCTGGTCGATTGAATGTCTTTTAAACCCTTTCAAACAAAGTTATCCTTCAAGGGCCGCGACAGCGGGCTTGAGTCTCGACCGTCCAGCTAAAGGATGGTATGCTTGCTTCTGAAAGCGTCGACCTGCTCAAGCAATCATAAAGCAGTTGCGGAGTCGGTTCTGCACAACACAGTCTCTAGGCTCTGCGCTGCATTGGTTGTCTCCACCGCTTCTTTCACACGCGATCAATCAGATCAGCCACAGTCAAAGGTACGGCTGCGCAGATAAAGGTACCAGGAGCAGGAAGCACGGTCGGATGTATGTATAGACAAGGTGGGGAGATCAAGTAGGTATCCCTCCCGCCGTGGAGAATTTGTCGGAGGAGCGATGCAGGAGGTAGGAGAAACTCTGGAGGACCTCGAGGAGAAATCGACCATCCATCGTTTGGCGAGACCGAGTGAGCCCCAGCTTGCGACAAAGTCGGTGGCTGGCTACTTTAGTTCTGTCTATCCTTGCTGGTGATTGGTGTGAGTCTCAGCCTGTCTCAGGGGCTGCATACTGCGGCCTCAGGCAGCTACAAGACATGGTCAATTACTGCAGAGGAGGGTTCGGAGCAGGCAATCTGTCGAACATACGGAGTATTTAATTTCGAGCTTCCAGCTGAAATATAGTAAACATACCCCGTAGTTTTATACCCCATAGTAGCGAACAAACTGCGAGTCCGAGCGTTGGCTCTCCAGATTTGGTTCTCATACATACAAACCACCGACGTCATCCCGACCCGTGTCCATGGTCTACGGAGTACTTGTCTCTTCCAACGACCGCTTGTCAAGTTTCTCTTCAACACTTTCAATACTTGTCAGACTCCATAGATTGCGCTAGCTGTCTGCGAGAATCTTTTTCTACCAACAACTGATATACTGCGCTTCACAACCAAGATTGTTTTGTCACCTCAAAGCTTAGAAGATGCCGAGTAAGTCCATGTGAAGATCTCTATAGGGCAACAGACTGACTGAACAGGACTTCCTGATTACTGTGAGTGCTATTCCATCGACAAAAAAGCAGCTTCTCATTTCTGAAAAGACAAGGTGCTGGGTGTCTCACCAGATGCCAGCCAGCGGGAGATACGCACAGCTTACAAGAGGTACGCCATACACAGCTTGATCGGCATTTCTAACATCGACCAGAGAATCCCTAAAATCCCATCCAGACCGAGTCCCCGAAGGCTCGCCCGAAAAGCCAGAACGAACGCGCAGATTCCAAGAAATCAACGATGCATACTATACCCTTTCGGATGACTCCCGCCGACGCGAGTACGATGCGAGAAGGAATCTCCAGACCGAGATGGATGAGGAAGAAGAAGTACCCCGGCCTGACAGTAACTTCTGGTCATCATTTGGGTTCGGGACCCAAGACCGTGAAGAGCGATCGAACGAGCAGTTTGGTTCTGTCTTCGAGGAGATGCTCCGAGAGGAAGGTATGGATGGGGAAGGAGGGTCAAATTCACGCTTTTGGTCCTTGGTAGGAGGTGCCAGCGGAGGTGCCCTTGGCTTTATAGTTGCGAACGCGCCGGGTGCTATTGCGGGCGCTGTTGCTGGTAATCGCCTGGGAGCTGTTCGAGACGCCCGGGGCAAAAGTGTCTATGAGGTTTTCTTGGAGCTTCCAGCTACGGACCGGGCGCGACTCTTGAGTCAGCTTGCAGCCAAGGTATTTCAGCATACAATGGGGCAGTAAGCTGTCTCTTGATATAAATTTTGGCCATGTTCTATGCTGTGATGTTTTATTTCTTGATGCAAGTTTAGCGGGTGGTGGGGGGAGAGGGGGTTTCCGGTGCGATACAACCAACGAGCCAGCGATTATTGCGATAATAAAGATTTCAAGGACAATCATATGATCTTTCGTCCTATGGACCGGTATGGCCTCTTTTATAATATATCTCATATCGTACTCCCCTCTAGATCGCGGAGTTTATCGATAAGCAGGCCCACTGGTCTGGCCGCATCTTTCTGACCGCCTGTCTGTCCCAAAATTAGAGGCTGTCTAGGCCCGCACTGCCCCTCACTCACCGCACGCGGCCATGGCAGGTCACTTTTTCCTGTACCTTGCCCCTCTTCAATTAAATTGAACCAATTCTCTACGTCGAGTCTTTTTCTTTTTCCTGTTATTCTATTATCTGACATTGACATCATGTCTACCGTTGCAGGCGCTGGCGTTTATCCTACTCTGGAGAACCGTCCATTGAAGGGCACAATCTGCCTGTTCGATGTGGATAATACCTTGACACCTGCACGGCTGGTAAGCACTGATCCATATCTGATCTGCGGAATACTGACGTGACGTGATCTGATAGCACGCCACAGAGGAGATGCTTCAATTGCTCTCCGTCTTGCGACAAAAGTGCGCCATCGGCTCCGTGAGTTTCTTGTTTACTGAATAGGGGGCACCGGTCTCATTGACAGTCTAGGTTGGCGGGTCCGACTTCAAGAAGCAGCAAGAACAGCTTGGCTCCGACACCGTGAACGTTAACACACTCTTCGACTTTTGCTTCGCTGAGAACGGGCTGACAGCCTACCGGTTAGGCAAGCCTCTTACTGGAAACAGCTTCATAGAGTGGATCGGAGAGGAGAAGTACCAGAAGCTGGTCAACTTCATCCTCAAGTACATTGCGAACTTGGACATCCCAAAGAAGCGCGGAACTTTCATTGAGTTCCGCAACGGCATGATCAATGTCAGCCCTATTGGCAGGAATGCTTCGGTTGACGAGCGGAATGAATTCCAAGAGTACGACAGAGTACACAACATCAGAGGTCCTTTCGTGGAAGCCCTTAAGAAGGAATTCCCCGACTATGGTCTCAGGTAGGTCGCTGTGAAGAATATTTGGAGATGAGCTCTAGCTGACGTTCCAAGCTACTCCATTGGAGGTCAAATCTCCTTCGACGTCTTTCCCACTGGTTGGGACAAGACCTACTGCTTGAGGCACATCGAGGCTGAGAAGGACGTCTCCGGCATTGAATACAAGACCATTCACTTCTTCGGTGACAAGACCTCTCCTGGAGGTAACGACTTTGAGATTTACGACGACGCTCGGACGATTGGACACAGTGTCCAGAACCCTGACGACTGCATGAAGCAGCTCAAGGAATTGTTCCAGCTATAGACGAATATGCATAAAGGCGCCGCGAATGCTTTGATTAACCATTAGCTCGATACACTAATAGCAGAATAGTTTCCCGAGGAAAACTTGACTGTGTGAATTAACCATGTGCAGCGCATACCTCAATTTGCCTTGACCTGCCATTTTCCAAGAACAGTCTTGTAGTCTGTAAAATCAGCAATGTAGACCGTCAATTTGCCATTGACGGAGTACTTCCTACTAGGTGCGTAGTACTTTAACCTCGTATACTTCGCCTCCAGCAAATGAATCGCCCGCCTCGCGCTTAGTCATCTACCGGGAATGTGCCAGGAAGAATCCGGGGAGTTCCATGATCAATCATCTCAATCACCACGACCACTTCATACCTCACGCGGACCTATTCGTGGCGGCGCCTGCCATCTCTACTTCCAATTCTGAAAAGTCACCAGGATGGCGCCTCAAAAGTCCGTCGCCGAAGTCCCGCGCTCGATCCTCCCTCGTCTATCGTGGAACGGCTCATCTACTCGAACAAGTCTCACAGCTTCTCACGCACCCCTTCCGGCAGGACGAAAGCAAAATCAGCGCACCATCGGCTGGACAACTCATACATGGCAAACGCAGTCGCCGTCGCTCAAACACCCAGTTGCGACCTTCTCTACGTCATCACGGGAAAGCGGAACGTCGACGATCGCCAGGCGCTTCCCGCACTCGACATCCTACAGAACCAACAGCCGGGCGGTACAGCATACCGGGAATCCTATTCGGCATAATGGCGTGTATGTAGCGACGTTCAACCCGGCTCGTCGGGCGTTTCATGCTTCGGCGCCGCGGGAGCGAGACCACCACTTTGACACACTCAAGTTTGTGCAACGGCTTAAGGATGAGGGGTTTAGTGAGGAGCAGGCTGTTGCGATGATGAGGGTCCTGAATGATGTGATTCAGGAGTCGATACAGAATTTGACTAGGACAATGGTCCTGAGGGAAGGTCAGTCTGCTGGTGGCAACGACACTACTGCCAATGGTGGATTAATCTGTTAAGAATCACGCTGACTGGTTTTCGATATTCAGACACAGAAAGATCTGCTTATACTCAGAAAGTGGACTTTGCCAAACTCCGCTCAGAGCTATTAAATGCAGACTCGACTGAAGCACAGCTTACACGCTCATCACACGAAAAGATAGCTGCCGATCTCGCGAAGCTCAATTCACGGCTCCGGGATGAGATAGGACGTACACAGGCCTCCGTTCGCCTCGATTTAAACCTCGAGAAAGGCCGGATCCGAGAAGAAGCGAACAGCCAGGAGATGCGCATCAAGGAGACCGAAACAAGAATTGAGCAAGAAGTTGCCGGTTTGAGGGAGCGCGTGGAAGCCGTCAAGTTCTCCACGTTACAGTGGCTCATGTATGACCATCAATTCTCCATGCTTGTGGCGAGTTTGCTAACCAAGTGGAATAGGGGTGTCTGCACCGGTACTGCTGCTTTGATTCTTGGTGCCTGGCGTCTCCTGATGTGAGCTCTGCATGCGAGACCTACAAGCTGGCCACGGAGATCAAGTTTTGTACTATAAATTTCGAGCGTCTTTCTGTCACTCTTTTTCGAGGTTCAGCGTCAACGTCAACCTTTTCCTTTGTCCGGGTTATGATGATTTGGAAGCGAGTGTTTCTTTTATCATATCAGTAGGATTCTAGAGCCTGTGAACATACCAAAAGAACAGTAAGAAACCGTTTCAGATAGATAACGTTACAATCTCAATGTCTCTGTGTTTCTAAAGTGGAGGCCGAGTGCGGGGGCTTATCTCTCGATCGAAGATCATCCGCTGCGCACTCTGGCAGACTGAAGAGTATTCGAACCACATGTCGAAGGACAACATTCGATTTTATTGTCCTAAAGACAAACTGTGCTTTGCGCCTAGTATATGTGGCTTATAAGCTCGTACGCAGTAACGGCCACTCAATAGATGAACTCTCACGTTTCTCCATCGTGACCCCGGTCTTATCTCACGGCCCAATATGGTTGCTCGGTATCGATTGGCTCAAGCGTTCACTTTCAGTGACGCTACCCCTGACAATTCAATCGCAGAGACCATCATCAGCGCAAGATGGAGCCTGATAGCCGTGCTAGCGGTTGCCGATCTAGCAGCATGGGCCTTCCTCTAGTTCTACAAAAGGAGGTCTCGGCCGCTGCGTCTTGACGACACCTGCAACTGTGATATAGCCTTTGCTAGGTTCGAGAAAGCTGAAGTCAGCTTGCTGCCAGAAAAAGGGGATATCTCTCCTGTACCTATTCGCTGGAAAAAGCGATATTCTATTGGCAGCAAAGCAATTATGTTACTTCTGCTATGCTCTATTGTATGGCTCTGGTCTTATCTAGCCCTGCCAACCTCGGCCATCCTGGAAGTATTTCAGGTGTATCAGCCACCGAGCGGTAGTGGCAGTGATGCGGGTAATGTACACGTTTTGCTCTTGGGTCATGTCTTCGGTAACAGCTACGGGCAGCCGTTCGTTGGTAAGCCATCTCTCATCCTAGCAAAGCCACCGACTTATACCTTTCTAGGGTATTATGACCCACCAGCCTGCAAGTTTGATACAGTCCGGATGAACCTCACGGTCACCTCCAATGGTCGACAGTTTGATCGTCTAGCAAGCATGTATCTTGGGGATATGGAAGTATTCCGAACATCGACTGCAGAGCCGACCACGGACGGAATCATCTGGACATATATCAAAGACATGTCACAGTATAATGTGCTGTGGCAGGAGCGCCAGAAGATAATATTCGACCTAGGAAACATCATCGATGATACATACACTGGGCCATTTAACGTAGTCGTGTCAGCTCATTTTACCCACGAGGGCAACGTCAAGACACCAGATGCTGTCTTTCCCATATCGGCACAGAACTCGGCGCGCAATTCGTCGAGTGCATTCAATGTTCCCTCTGATGAAGCAAAAGTGTCCTATCAAGTTGACCCGCGAGCGTCTCGTGCAGTTGTATCGATCTTTGCGTGTGGCCAGTCCGAGGAGGAGTTTTGGTGGTCAAACGTATTCTCGTCCGACACGGATACATTTGACAACAGCGTTGGCGAGTTGTATGGCTACTCGCCGTTCCGTGAAGTCCAGCTCTACATTGATGGAACCCTTGCCGGCGTCGTGTGGCCTTTCCCAGTCATATTCACTGGTGGTGTCTCACCGGGCTTCTGGCGCCCGATCGTTGGAATAGATGCATTTGATTTGCGAGCGCCTGAAATCGATATTTCACCTTTCCTGCCTCTTCTCACTGATGGCTCATACCATTCTTTTGAAGTCAAGGTTGTCGGATTACAAACTACTGATAACGAGGCGGCCTCGCTCTCTGAGAGCGTGGGCTCTTACTGGGTTGTCTCGGGTAACATATTCCTCTATTTCCCCAAAGACCATGAGGAGTCACCTGTTCGTGCCAATGCCGGCCAAAAGCCCGAAGTCGTGGCGCCGGCCCCTATATTTTCTTTGACGAGGAACCTTGAAAAGAATCAAACTGGCGGAAACGAGTCACTTGCGTACTCTGTATTAGCAGAAAGGACCATCACGATCAAGTCCTCTGATTATCTATGGAGTCAAAATCTCTCGTTTTCAAACATTGGCTTGCTCAACCAGCAGGGGCTGAGCCAAAAGAACTCTCAGCATACTTCTGGAACGGCATTGTTTGGTCGACTCGGTGACAATGATAACATAGACGGAATCGACTTCGACTATCCTCTCATCGTGAACCAGACCTACGGCGACTTAAATGGAGGGCTTACAATCGACGCTTGGATGCGGAGAGGCCTTGAGATCAACTCAACTGGACAGCCCGGTGTTTCCACCTACACCTTGTCTTCTGGACCGCTACATCTGCGTACGAGGCAATGGGGCCAGGCTTCATATCGGTCGACAGCAGACAACAGTGCCTCTACCTCATGGGGCGAAACAAGTAATATTTTCGAGAGCGATGCCGGGGGCAGTGTATACCGACGGTCTGTACGTGCAGTCAACGGCAGTGTTGTCTCGGATATGGAAACACCATGAACGACTTCTCCATAGATAACATTATTAATCTCATGAAGCATCCACCGTGCGGATGGCAGGTTGCAGAGCAAGTAGATAAATGTTCTCTTATTGGTGGAATTAAATCAGTCTAAACTGAATTTGCATTAGCCCAAGAAGCTTATCAACACGTGATCCTATCGATAATACCTATAGTAGTGACATCGCCTCGCTTCTTCTTCTCCCCCAGTTGAGTTCGAGCTCGAGGACTCATTGAAAGGTTGCAGGATGACTGTGGCCAAGCCGGCTATTTTCTGTCCAGGTAGTACTACTATCATGCATATCTATCAGAGAACCATGTTACTGATGATGATTTCCTGTTGATAGGTGCAATTCCTGATGCCCTGGCGCAAGCATTCAGGCGTCAGATGGAAGATGGGACAGACGGGCCTGCTAATAAACGCCGGAAACTTAACTCGAGAGCCCGTGGCTTACGACACACATTTGGTGTGTCAACATCGCATGTCCCTCTGGGCTATATTCCGCTAGCACGGTTTTATCTAAAACTGGTTTGCTTATACTTTCTTATCGAGTTGAGGTTCTCACTAATGATACTTTAGGACTTCACTCACGCAGACCCCTCACAAGATGCTTGGAGTGGCTCCGCTGACACAGAGCACAGCCTTCCTGTTCTGCTCAAGATTATCAGGTCGCATTCCGTCGAGGTAGAAGACTCTGCGTACGACCATGTGAAGCTGGAGCTGGAGACTATTCAGGAGCGAGAGACCATATTTACCAACACGATCAGTGAAACTGACACGCTTGGCCTTGGCAGGCACCTGGAGATTGCCAGTGGACTTACATGCGCGGACCGCTACAGCACCACGAAGCTCCCGACCGTGTGCTATCAATCTACCCTTCAGTATCTTTCGAATAGCAGCTCTTTCAGTCTTGAGACAGTTATTTTATGGAGAGATTCCCTCGATATTACCGACTATCAGAAGCTGTCTGCTTCTGCACAGATTGCATTTTCTAAATACGTTCTAAAAGAGGAAGAGGCAGATAATCATTCTGACGGACGTTCAAACGGAGCTGCGAGGGGAGATGGCTGGACGCCTCGAGACTTCTACAATAATGTGCATGTACCTCCTGATATGCCGGAACTTTCAGCTCCCGTCAAATGTGACTTGGTGGAGTGCGAGCTTTTCCCATTCCAGCGGCGCGCAGTTCGGTGGCTTCTGAACAGAGAAGGGAAGGAACTTGATTCTGAGGGTCGGGTAGTATCGATCAAGCAGCTTTCGAAAAGCGGCTTGCCATACTCTTTTCAAAAGATCACTGATGCAGACGGGGAAGCCTGCTATGCTAGTCATCTTTACGCCATTATCACGAGAGACATTTCGAGGTGGTACGATGTGAATGATCATCTTAGAGGAGGCATATTGGCTGAGGAAATGGGCCTGGGAAAGACTGTCGAAATGATCGCGTTGATGTGCCTGAACCGCCAAATAATGCGACCTGAAGAAACATTTGTGAGTGCAGGTGGTGATGGGTTGAGACCAACAGGTGCAACTTTGATCATAACGCCCCCGGTGATCCTGGAACAATGGAAGCAGGAAATTGCTTTACATGCTCCAACTCTCCAGGTCTTTCACTACACCGGTGTCTATCGGCATCAGAAATTGTCAGATAAGGAGCTAGTCGAGCTTATGGCTGATAATGACGTCGTGCTGACCACGTACAATGTCCTTGCGCGCGAGATACACTATGCCGGCAACGCTCCGAAGAGAAACTTCAGACATGAAAAACGATTTGAACCTAGAAAGTCCCCCCTGGTAAGGATTTCGTGGTGGCGCGTGTGCCTCGATGAAGCCCAGATGATTGAAAGTGGTGTCAGCAATGCCGCGAAGGTTGCTCGACTTATTCCTCGCCAAATGGCATGGGCCGTGACCGGAACACCCCTTCGAAAGGACATCACCGACCTTCTTGGACTTCTACTCTTCCTCCAATACGAACCTTTCTACGGACCCATTTGGAAAAGACTATGTGACTCTTTCAAACCCATACTGGCACAAATTGTGAATACACTTACTCTGCGACACAGCAAGGACCTCATTAGACAAGAGCTACATTTGCCACCTCAAAAGAGAGTCGTCATCACAGTTCCGTTCACCGCGGTAGAAGAGCAAAGCTATAGACAGCTATATGAAGAGATGTGCAATGACTGTGGGCTCGACACTTCCGGGTCTCCTCGCAGCGATGATTGGGATCCTAACAACCCCTCGGTTATAGATAGGATGCGAAGCTGGCTTGTGCGGCTTCGGCAGTCTTGCCTTTATACCGCTGGGACTCGGCGCAGAGGATTTGCTGCTAACAACGGCCCTTTGCGTTCGGTAACCGACGTCCTCGAAACAATGATTGACTCGAATGATGCTCTGATACATGCAGAAGAACGTACAATCCTTCTGTCTCAACTTCGGCGTGGTCAACTACTTGAAAATGCTAAACGCAAGAAAGAATCTCTCGATCTATGGAAAACGTCGCTGGACAGAGCGAGCGAAATCGTTCAGCAATGCCGTGAAAGATTACACGCCGAGCGGAAGAAGCAGCCTACACCAGCAATGAACGGAATACGAGATGACAGGTCATCGATGAGCGATGATGAGGTCGAAGAAACCGAGAAGAACACTCGACTCCATGCATTCCGCCAAAGACTACGTGCTGCACTCGAGGTCGAACACATAGCCATGTTCTTTACTGGAAACGCCTACTACCAAATAAAGTCGGACACTAATCTCACCGAGCCTGAGTCTGACGAGTTCAACGCTTTGACAAAATTGGAAGAAGAGGCTTATGCCAAAGCCAAATTGATTCGACAAGAAATGCTCACTGAGGTTTCTCGTAAAGCAAAACGCTACGTTAAGAGAATAAAGGATAAATCTGAGAAAAAGGACTTTGTCGCGATTCCGAAGATGAAGCTCGAGCTCTACAGTAAAGGCGTTGAATCGCGTCGGCTGCTCGAGCGACTTCAAGAGTTCTGTGACATGATGAATGATCATGCTGTCAAATACGACGAATGGCGCCGGAAAATGGCCGAGCTTCTCTCACAAGCACTCATTGACCAGGAAGATGAGTCTGAACTTGAGGGAAATGAGTATGAAAAGTCGACAAAGCATCAGGATGAGATGTATGTGTACATGGAGGCTTTACGTGCGACATATGCCGACCGACACGATTCTCTGACTGGGCAAAAGAATGTGCTCATTGCCCATGAGGTCAAAGTGGCGCTAGCCCAAGCAGAAAAGGATGAAGGTCCTTCTCCAAAACTCTATAAGGAGATCATGAAGCAACGAAGCGAACTGAAGCCTGGTCCTGAGCTTGGCTCTCTTCGAGGGCTTATCACCGAGATTCGGAGCCTCGGAACCGCACTTGAATGGCAAGCAAACGAAGGCTCAACAAGAGCTCGGGCTGAGTTTGAGATACTTGCAAATGTTCTCAAGAACGTTGTTCACATATCTACTCAGCAGACAAAGGTTGCATCGAGCTTGGAGAAGGAAGTCGAAATGTTCAGGGATACCATGAACAATCGACTTGAGTACTACCGCCAGCTGCAGCAAATTTCTGATACTGTTGCACCGTATGATGAAGAGAGCGCCGGCATGCCGCTTGATGACGAGCTCTTCAACACTAAACTTGAGCAAGAAGTAGGCATTGACGAAAGAATATCTTCTCTCAAGGCAAAAGGGCGTTACCTTATCCATTTGCGAGACGAATCAGGCCCGGATGAAAGCTCAAAGATCTGCATTATATGTCAATGCAGTTTTGAGACTGGTGGGTTATGTCCTCGATTGTTTGTACTGTACTATAAAACTAACATTAAGCAGGCGTCTTGACGGTATGTGGTCACAAGTACTGCAAAGACTGCTTACGCTTATGGTGGCGCCAACATCGGACGTGCCCAGTTTGCAAAAAGCGATTAAAAGCCAACGATTTCTACTCAATTACTTACAAGCCTCAAGAGTTTGTGGTTCAAGAAGAGAAGTCGGCACCAAACATTGGACCAGAGCAACACGCGAACAACTCGATTTATACAGATATCGGCTCAGGTACTCTGCACGAAATCAAAAACATTGACCTACAGGATTCTTTTGGAACCAAAATTGATACTTTAGCACGACATATTCTCTGGCTAAGGGAACATGACCCTGGTGCTCAGTCTATTGTCTTTTCGCAGTACAAGAGCTTCCTCGACTACCTTGCTATTGCATTCAGACGGTTCAAAATCGGATGTAGTAGCGTTGATGAAGCTGACGGTATTGAAAAGTTCAAGAAGGATCCAGCGGTAAGCTATTATGGCGCTTCTCCTATGACTATTGGAACTAATACCTTTCAAGATTGAGTGCTTTCTACTTCATGCAAAGGCACATTCGTCAGGGCTCAATCTAATCAATGCAACCCATGTCTTTCTTTGCGAACCTCTTATCAACACCGCAATTGAGCTTCAGGCCATTGCCCGAGTGCACCGTATCGGTCAACACCGCCCAACTACAGTATGGATGTATCTGATCTCCGATACCGTCGAAAAATCGATATACGACATTTCAGTGTCTCGTCGCCTAGACCACATTATCCAGAAAGAGCGGGAACAGAAGGCGAGCTCATCCAAATCAGAGAATGGGGTCAATGGCAACGGGATTACTCCTGAGAATCTTAGCGAGGTAGCTATCGACTCCGCCAACTCGCTGGAAATACGAGACGCACCGCTGGCCAAACTGATGGAGGGCGGTGCGCTTGGCGGCGAGCTTGTCAAGAAGGATGACTTGTGGCAGTGTCTCTTTGGCAACTTAGGACAACAGCAGTCTGCGAATGGCTCTTTGAGTGCCGGTGGTGATGTGGCGAGGTTCTTGAGGGCTGAGGCAGCAGACCAGAGAATGGCAGCTTCGAAGGCGGGATGAGGCAGATATACTACCATCTGTTGGTTAGTATGGTATATATTCTAGCAATTTCTTAATTTATTATAAAAATACAGTATCATCAAATGTTACTCCCTACAGTAGTATAAAGAATTTATGCCTGAGGCGTGAATGGCACGGTACCTGTGACTAATCATGGCCCCATCACTACGTTAACTATCAGGTCCACTACAGCTGACGTTCAGCGTCTCTACCTACACGGTGGCTGAGAAGTGACTGGAAGCTTGCCTCTTTTTTTTTTCATTTTCCAGCTGTTCTCTTTCTTGATATGTTTGTCGTCTTGTTCAATGCTTGATTTCAGTTCTTTTCCCCATTTAATATAACCGATATGGCCGACCCCAACAGTGCGGAGGCCAGGGAGCTCAGCTTAATCTCCAAGGTTGAACTCCGAATTGCATTGGCAGATACAGACACAAAGCTAGAGTCTCTCCTCGGTACATATCTAGCTCCCTTATTGCTGAAACTGGGCTCAGACAGCCATGCGGTCCGCAGCAAAGTCATTTCAGTTTGCCAGCATGTCAATACCAGAGTCAAGGCCCCCGCAATCAAACTACCCGTTGCAGCGTTGTTGAAACAGTTCAAGGAGCAGAAAGCGCAGCTGATTAGGCATTTTGACTTGATCTATCTCCAGCAGGGTATTGATCGCTTGGGCTCCGATGCCCGGGTGGAGATTCTGGTTCCGCTGCTGCAGGGTATCTCTGAGATTGGGACGGCCGCGAACCAAGGGGCTGTTGTGTTTAATCTTGTGTTAAGGCTATTGCCCTTGTTGAAACTACCACCAAAAGACAGTGAAGATGATGTCAAATTGAAGAGCCGGTTAGGACTCTCAGACCAAGATACGGCTTTTCTCTCTCATTGGTTTGCGAAACTGTTGATTTTGACGCCAGCGGAAAAGAACGCACCGACTTGCCCAGGCCTATCTCCAGCAGAGTACAATTTCTTGAACAAAGATGTGCCTGTAACTGAAACTTGGGACCCGGCTAAAGAGGGCGGGTTGAATTTGACCGAAGCCAAAGTCCGATCACTGAGATTCTTGGCCAGCGGTGCCTTTAGTGATTCGGAACGAATGATGCCCGCAATTATTGCGTCCGCCGACAGTAATTCTCGCTTGGCTGATATTGCCGAAGAGCTTCTGAAGAGGTTTATACCCGATCTTGAAAACCCAGAAGTGGTGCAGCAGCTCTATTCACTATACTTTGGTGCTGGAACATTAGACGGGGCTCGTCCGGCGCGTCCTGCACTCCAAACGAGACTTCTTGTATTCCTGGGAAAATCAGTCACAGCGACGACATATACGGACAAGATTATTCAGTTGATTGAGGATGGTCTCTTATCAGATACTGCCCGGTCCTCTCAGGGCTTACAGGCTTCCAAGTTACGAACTCAAATCTTCAACTTTACTACGTGGGTGTGCCGCATGGGCTCCCGAGATGATCTCAAGCGAATAGCACCCAAGGTCATCGCTGGGTTGATGGACTTCATCCGCTCCCAAGGATGGCCTAGTCCAGGAGCCAGTGGACAGCGACTCCCCGCCACGGATCTGAGTTTGCGTGCTCTCGCCTATGAAAGTATAGGAATTATCGTTCCTAAAGCCGACCTTGAGTTCAACAACGGTGGACATGAAACAGTGTCTTATTTTGAATTGATCAAATGGCTCTTTACCTCGCTCAGCTGTGATGACTCTGGCCCTGAACTATTTGTTAGCATTGAGCAGGCCCTGGGCAGCATTTTGAACTCATCAATAGATGTTGGGGACTCAGAGTCTCAGAAAGATCTAAGCCACTTTTTACTCTCTCAGATGAGGACGTACCCTGGCGATGATGATGAAAACACCGGGTGTAGAATTGTGCGCGGCCCACAGTACGCTGCTGTGCGATTCACTAATCGGTTTTTGCCATTCTGCAATGTTGTTGCTCGCTGGATCGATCTCATGGCTGTTGCAGGTGGCTCAGACAAGCGTCAGGAAATCTCCGAGGAGGGCAAAAAGGGTCTGCATCCCTACTGGTATCGGCTTTTGAATCCGACGCAGGAAAATAAAACGACGGTGGCTTCTTCTGGTACATCTGGCGAAGTAACTTCGTACTTCGACTTTCCGAGTTTCATTGAAGCCACGAATTTCTTGCTCTTCACTGTGGCTCCGGACAACCATGAATTTGGAATGTTCTCCGGCCGATATAGGGATTCGTTTGCTCCTGCAATGACCTTCCTTCGCAACATTTTATTCTGGAAGTCTCTGTCGGCGGCCAATATGGAGATAGAGATAGAACAAGATTGGGAATCCAAGCTCGACTTGATGCTCTCATCAGACGAGAACGCGCGATCCGCCCTGAAACGACACATGCAATCGAATGACCAGGAGATGGTAGGGAGGTTTCTGAAGTCTACACTCATGGGGCTTGTTGATGGGTTTGGAGAGGGCCGACGACAGTGTGGCGAGCACTTTGTTAGCATCTGCTCTTTGGCAGCTAACAATTCAGTCGAGTGGCTTCTTCCGCAAGCGCTCTCACTGAAGGTCACTTTGTCGAGCAATGACCAGAATGCACAGAATATGGCGGCTCGAGCAATTGGTATTTTGTCTTCACATCCTGCGTTTTCCCAGGAGGAACTATCCGACCTGATAGCGGAGTTCTCCACCACCGCAGGTTCATGGGAGTCGGCAGTTGGTGAGCGAGTCCTCAAGGCTCGAGGTGCGATACTTGCCCTCTCCTTCATATTCAGCAGGCTTGCGTTCCGCGGAGCAAGGGAGAAACTTCCCGCAGCGCAAATAGCTGAATTCGCCAAGGCTGTCTTTAAGATGATTGACACGTCTCGCGACTCTCTTCTCCGGCAAGCTGCGCAGGTAGCCATCGGGCAATTGAGTCTTTCAGGTCTTCTGCCTCCCACTACATTCACTGATTCTGAGTGGGAAACAGTCAAGGACAGATTGCTGAAGGATGCAAAGACTGAAAGCAATGTCGCCATCACAGCAATTGGCCTGCTTCTGTTCACGTTTCCCAGTGATGCGCCTCAATTTCAGTACTTGCTTGATGCGCTTTACAGTCTGCATGAGCTGAAGAGTCCGGAAGTCCACTTCACCGTGGGTGAGGCGCTAGGAAATGCCGTCGCTGGCTGGAATTCGAAGTCTCTAGTTCCTGAATTTGACGTCGATGCACAGCTTCCCGAAAACAAAATCCCAACCTCGGTCCTCACAGACGCATGCGATAAGCTTATCACCGACTGCAGAGCGTCGAAACCATCCCTGAGAAAAGCCTCTGCGATCTGGCTACTCTGCCTCGTCAAAAACTGCGGACACATGGGAGAGGTTCAAGGCCGTCTACGCAAGTGTCAGATCACGTTTTCCACTTTGCTCAGCGACCGCGATGAGATGGTTCAGGAGACAGGAGCCCAAGGATTGAGCTTGGTATACGAAATGGGTGACCAGGGCCTGAAGGACGATTTAGTGCGTGACTTGGTCGACTCGTTCACAGCAAGCAGTGCCAATCTCGGCGGAGGCAAAATCAACGAAAACACCGAACTATTTGAGCCAGGAGCACTGCCTACCGGCGGGGGCTCCTCTGTCAACACATACAAAGACATCATGAACCTTGCGTCCGAAGCCGGTGATCCAACTCTCGTTTATCGGTTCATGTCGCTAGCCTCTAACAACGCGCTCTGGACGAGCAGAGCGGCATTCAGCAAGATCGGTATCAGCAGTATCTTTTCTGACTCGAGTGTCAACGGGTATCTCGCGAAGAATACCAAGATCTACCCAAAATTATTCCGATACCGATTCGATCCGAACCCGAATGTGCAGCGTTCTATGAACACGATTTGGCTCGCGCTAGTCAAGGATCCCAATGCAGTCATTACTGCTCATTTCGACGAGATCATCACTGATCTCCTGAAGAGCATGTTGGCTGGTCGAGAATGGCGAATGCGACAAGCTAGCTGCACTGCTATCGCAGATTTGATACAGGGCCGGCAGCCCGAGGTGTACGCTAAATACGTGGATGAAATCTTCACCAAGGCATTCAAGCTCGTTGATGATATCAAAGAAAGTGTCCGTGTTGCTGCTCTGAAGCTTTGCCAGACAATCACTGGATCTGTCATTCGCACTTTGGAGGCAAGCGACCCTGATACGAAACGAGTGAAGGCTATGCTTGATAGCACAATTCCATTCCTCCTAAGCGACAAGGGCATGGAGTCGAGTGTACAAGAGGTTCAGGGATTCGCCCTTGGTGCTCTGATACAGATGATCAAGAAGGGACCTAGCAGTTCGCTGCGGCCGTTCGTTCCGAGCATAATCGAGCAGTTTCTAAACTGTCTCAGCTCGTTGGAGCCACAAGCGGTCAACTACGTCCATCTAAATGCTGACAAGTACGGCTTAACAGGGCAGGATATTGATAAGATGCGGCTCTCTTCTATCCGTACATCGCCGATGATGGAAGTGATTGAGCGATACTTGATTGATATGTTAGACGATGCATGCATGAAAGAGTTTGCGACAAAGCTGGAAGGCGTGCTCCGCTCAGCTGTCGGCCTTCCATCGAAAGTCGGGTGCAGCCGTGTACTAGTCCTGCTCAGCATGCGCACTGTGCTCTTCCAGCCCTACGCCGACCGGTTTATCCAGCTACTCGGTAAATATGTCGTGGACAGGAACGACACAGTCAGCGCCTCGTACTGTTCATCCATTGGCTATCTCATGCGTCTAGCCTCAGACGACCGCATCCTGAAAACAATCGAGCATGCAAAGAATTTATACCTGACAGCTGAAGATGCCAACCAACGGGTGATTTCAGCCGAGATCCTGCATTCGAGTTCAAAGTTGTCGAATGATCGCTTCATGGCATTTGCGGCGACTGCTCTGCCCTTTGTCTTTGTCGCCAAGCATGATCTGGATGAGCATGTTCGGGAGGTTTTCGAGAAGACGTGGCAGGACAATGTCGGTGGTAATCGTTCTGTTTCACTGTACATCAAGGAGATTACCGATCTCGTCAGGGATAATCTAGAGTCAGCGCGCTGGGCAGTAAAGCATACTGCAGCGTTGGCGATTGGTGACGCTATCATGTCGCTGGATTCGGAGATCGACCTTAGCACCAGTCAATATTTATGGCCTGTGCTCGAAAAGGCACTGGCTGGAAAGACGTGGGACAAGAAGGAAAATGTGCTCAAGGCATTTATACGGTTCGCGGGTCAGGCAAAAAAGTTGTGGCTTGAACAGCCACAGCTGGGAGAACTGATGAAGGTGAGTGCTCCGTAAAATGTTTTTTTATTCTGTTCGCATTTTCGCGGTTTCCATTTTTCACTTTCGGGGACCTGGCTGATCAGCGCAAGACCATTACGATTCGAGAGGCAAAACGGAATAACCCTACATATCGACCACATGGCCTGACTGCTTTGGGTGGAGTTGCACAAGCACGCAAGGACCTCGATCTTACAGCCGAAGCAATCAGCATCGTCTCCAAAGTACTGGATGACATTGATGACGATGCAGGAGATCCCATGGATATTGACTTCGGTAGTGGCCCGGGAGCCAAACAGACTTTGGAAAACACGCTGGCGGCTTGTGTAAAGTGCCTTCTGCAGTGCTTCAGCCCAGCGTTACAAAGTGTTCCAAACAGTGAGCAGAGCCTCTTGTTCTTGCTATTGATTGATGTTGTGTCAGTGAGCTAATAATAAATTGACGCCGCAGGTCACACAGCCCTCGATGACTATTTGACAAAAGCGAGGTCAAACATCCGTAGGGCTCTGAATCATGGTGGGAAGCAAGTGCAGATTTCATTGTACGAAGAGCTGAGCCTTCTCTTCACTCAATTAAGCACCTGGGCTGCAGAAGAGGACGACAGAGCTAATCATCTACGCGAGATGCACGGACTTTTGAGTACGCTAGCGGGAGATTTGCTCTGCTGTGAGATTGACTTATCGGTTGAGGCTATTCGAAGAGGGCGTGCAGAGGCAACAACTTCATACGTCAAGCTCTGTCAGCGAACAGGTCAAAAGGTAGATCCAGAACTACGAGCATCTATCGGTGGCTGGCGAAGGGAGGAAAGATCTGGACCCGTCAAACAGGTACTCGATCAGGCGATCGGACAGTTGGCACCAGAGTAAAGACATCAAGGTTTCGGGCGGATCCTAACGGTTGACATGTATGAACGGCGATAATCATGAAAGCCGGTCGAGTGTTCAAGGCTGGACCTGGGGAAAGAATGCACCTTCAGCACCGCCTTCAGCCAGCCTTTGGCCACTTGGTGGGGTGGGCCTGCAGCTAAGAAATGGTCTGTGTCGCTTTCAATGGTTCGTTCCCTCTAGCCGGAACAGCAGGAGCCCTATCAGCAGTGTCAGTGTCACCCGACATGAAGAACATGAGCAACAAGAGAGAAGCGAAGAGGAGGGTTCATCAGCCGACTGCTGCGGTCCGTTCTGTTCCTGGTCTTAGCGCCGGGGTTCGAATCTGGCGTCGCCGGAAAATGAAGATTAGTACATATTTTCTGACCAATGTTCTTATTTTCGATAGAGTGCGACAAGAGAACAATGATTATTGCTTTCCCCCCCTCCTCCGAGTCAGCCCAGCCATGCAGGTGCTAGCCAATTACAAATGCTGGTTGCCGAGGGGGCAATTGGAATGAGAGTTGGAGCTGGAACGGTGGCTCAATACGGAGTGGTCCGGTGGACTTTGCATGCTTTCTTTTTTCCCCATCCTGCCCCTTGGGATTCTGGAGGACCGGGCCAGGCCAGGCGAATCTCGGGGAAAGGGAATCTGCAAGACAAACCTTGGGATAATCCGCAGTCAGAACGACTCATTGCCGCGCTAAATTAGTCTCATCGGTAGTCCCATTTTTTAACTGGCACATGGCAACCTTAGCGTAGATGGTGAATGGAGGTCGAGCCCAGATCAGGGCCAGATCCAGAACCCATTCGCCGTGATGCGGTCCAAGTCTCGAAGCCCGACGGCCGACAGATAGATTGCTGAACCATTGTATTCTCCCGCCCGACGATGCTAGGACATCTCCGTCTTCATTGCCTAAGACTAGACTGCGCGAAAAAGAATTAGTATTCGGATCCGAGAAATGTAAGAGATGCAAGATTGGGCCCTGTACTCCGGAGTCCTCACCATGGCCGAAAAGATGTGACGAGTACCAAGCGATCTGAAGGCTCTAAAGGACTAAGATTCTATTTTTGTTGCCGTAGTCGCTGATATGAGATCCGGGTGAAAAAAAGAAAAGCTCGGAGAGAGATGTGAGAGAGTCAAAGAGTCGGGAGGAGAGACAAGACTGAGACCACATGGTTAGCAGCTGCACTGACTGCTTGGTCTTAGTCTGTTTTCCTCCATCTCTCCCACTCGATCCGCACGAATCACGCTCTGGACAGCATTTTCCTCTTTCTGCTCCGGTCGCTGGTGATTCGCTCGATCTGTCTCGTCTCCTTCGTATTTCGGCGTTCTCCTTCGCCTAGTCAACAGCTGCCAGTGCCAGCATGCCAGGCTGTGGCCGCACTTCTTCAAGACCTCGCTGGGATTGCGTCCCATGCATTCCCCTGTCTTTCGCCTTGTTTCTCGATTCTGATTTCGCTTCGCTCGTCTGTCGCCTCCCCTAGTCTCATCGTGGATAGCTCCACGGCGTGCGCGATGCTGGCGTGCTTATTTCCGTTCTGGCTGGTCCCCCACCCAGACTACCCCAGCTGAAGACTTATCTCTGCGCGATTCATTCGATTAATCCTTTTCTGACCTTTGCTATCTGTCCTCGCATCATTTTCGCTTCCGACTGCCAGTTGCGGACTGTCGAGCAACTGAAAAAGGCAATCCGACCAAACCCTGCCCTGAGCTATCTTCGTCCACACGTGGCTCATGAGGCTCTCATAGTTCATACTATATATATGCTTAAAGGTAGCTTGTCCACTTTTCTCCATTCTCTTGAATTGTTGTGCTGAATAAACTACTTATCGCAGCTCCGACAATCTTTTCTCCTTCCGACACCCATCGATCCTCAGCCCTAAGATGTCGACCCGCAGAGGCCAATCCTCCAGGAAGCGTCCAATACATTTACCCACCATTGCTCCCAAGGATGATGTGAAGCCCTTGAAATCCTCCAAAATTGCCAAAGCGACAATTGTACAGCCTCGTCTCCGTTTCCCACCACGATCCCGGACTGGATGCTGGTATGTTCTTCTGCGTCGCCCTTGTCTAGCCCTTGAAAGAATTTCTTTTCTAATTCACTTTGAACTCTAGGACTTGCAGAGTAAGCAAGCCCTTTTGGACAACTATGCAGTCGGTTGAGCAGTCGCGCTAACTTGGTCGTTTTGCCGCATATATAGAGTCGCAAAAGTGCGTATGAACTTGAGCCTATATCCAGTGTCCAATTGTTGACCATTCTTCTAGTAAAATGCGATGAGGTTCATCCGCAATGCAATGTAAGTCTCAGAGTTTGATTTGCATCCGCGAGGCGTGCGCTAACACGGATGGCCTTCAGCAATGCGCACGGCTTGGTCATGTGTGCGACTACCAGCCGCGACTGTGTTTTCGAGATGATACCCGTCGGGTTATGGACCGCATGCCCGATGTCAAAACAAAAGGAAACTCTGTTTGGGACCGTGAGTCTCTCCAATTTAGTCCGTTCCCATGCAATCTCGACTGTACGGCTGTAGCTGACTGGTTTGGTCTGCCCTAGCGACTAAACTTTCCACCAGGCGAGAGCGCCTTGCTACACCAGATTCGATGCCCTTCGATTTACTTCCCGACTTCTCGATGCTCACTTCGGATGAGGACAGGGAAAAGAAAGCACAGGGCTCAGTGCCCGGGACGTACCATGTTGTTGTGGTTCCGGAAAGCTTTACTCGTCTCCCTGAATATACGGAGGATGCGCTTGAACACATTCCCACCAATCCGTACTTGAGCCCGCTGTCGGAATATAGTACCGATCCAATGGACGAAATCATCATTTCTGATGATCCCAACGTTGTGATTCTGAATCAGTTCAGAGATACCAGGAAGCAGGTATATGCCAGCCGCAGAAGTCATGCGCAGTCACCGGAGTCGGATTCAGGCTCCGCGCCGATGCCTGCGGCGATGATGTATACCTCGGTGCAGGAGATTTCAGATGATCAGATATCCGATTCACTCGATCTTGAGACTTACGACATGGCACTTTTCGATCATTTTCAGAATGTTGTGTGGATGCAGCTAATCCCGAACGGCCACGACTATATGGTACCAAACATTTTTGAGCAAGAGGCTTCCAATTTCCCTCCTGTGGGTGGTGCCGAGTGCTTCGCTTGGGGTGCATAATCCTAACACCTTTGATGACAGCTTCTTCATGTGATGATGGCCGTGTCAGCTCTTAGTCTAGTCCGTCAAGGAGATGCTCGTTATATGGGTGCTCTACATTACTACGACCAAGCCATGCCTTCCCTCCAGAGCAGTCTCGAGAATTGTGACGACGTTCTATCGGATGGGCTATTTCTGACTCACTTTCTTCTTCTCGTCTATCAGGTTCGTCGTCCTGTCTCCCATGGCTCAGAAAGGCTGGATTGCTCAGAGATGCAGATTACTTGTGCAACAGCCGGCCACGGGTCAAGTTCCTGGTCGCATCATATGTCGCGATTGCTACAAATGTCCTTATTAAGACAATCTGTTGCCGAACGAGAACGATTTCCGCTCATAATTTGGCTGATCTGCCATGTTGATCTATACGCGCTGTTCAGCGGCGCTGGCGCCGGGCATTATGTTAGGGCAGTCGTGGAGAGCCATCTGCTCCCCGATGCCGACTCCGTTCTCTATTCAGCGAATCCCAAAGGCATGAGTTTGATAAATCCCGAAGAATACAATACGCAATCTCTGATTATGCGCCGCTATCGAGAATGCTTTGTATTGGCGGCACGTCTTGGACTCCTCGCCGCTGCAATAAGGGTCCAAAGTGGACCCTTATTAGAGCGAGCATATCGAGAGCTCGAAGATTTGCGTTGGAGGTTTGAACAATTGTGGACATCGCAAGAAATTCAAATACTTCTCGAACATCGATCGAACCTGCCAAGGAGATCTCAGAATACTTTCCATAAAGTAAGCATCGGACGATCACTACCGACATGTGTCCATCAGCTAAAATGTCTTCTTATCCAGTTTTGCATCCTCTTCCATACGTCGCTCCTCTTCTCTTGCTCGATTATTGGCGACACGTGCACGAGGCACCCGAATCACGAACTAGAAAAGGAGATTCAGCTTCACTCAGAGGCAATCCTGCATCTTGCGGAGAAACTGGCCGGTCAGGGCCGTCACAGTGGGCCAATATTCATCAACTTCCCCCTCTTCTTGGCCGGCGCCGTAACATCATTAAACAGCACGAAGCTGGCTGCTTTGGAGCTTTTAATGAAACGCGCAGAGACAGAGCTGGGGTATGATGCAGCTGCGACAGGCTCGTTGCTCCGGTTTGTCTGCGAAATGCAACTGCAGCATCGGGAACGGTTTGCGAAGGTCGATTGGGTGGAAGTGGCGGCGAACCACGGAATTCGAATGTTGAACTATGGATGAACGACCGATGGATGTTGTTTCTGATGAGCGATGTTATTACCTGGATATATACTCCGTGTGCTATACAATAATGTTAATGTCTGTCTTTGGTTCGCTGTGGGGCGACCCGACCAGATCGATCTTTGTAAATATACAATGAACAACAGCACAGAAATAATAGAGGTGGACTATGCCTGCATACTAATATTCGAACAGATTACCATGGAATCAAGTACTGAGTACTAAGTCTACTTTGAATGGAGCCCTCAGCGCTCTCAACCAATAACGACACCAAGACGTGCCAAATGCCCGGCGCCTATCTGAGTCTCGTCAACCAACCATCGCATTTTGCTGCACGCTTGCCGTGTGATGTTGACGGTGATCACCATCGGGCTGAAGCTGGTCACAGGCTTCTGCGCTTGATTCTGGACCTGCTTGACTCCGTTGGGTCTCAAATTAGCTGCGCATACTCCGTATTCGTTCCTATACGTCCTTGCGCTGTCGCCTAGGATTCTCCTCCAACACCCCGCATCCACTTCATCTCAGCCCACCGCGACTGCTCCTTTTCTTTCTCGCCCCTGGCATTTGTGATCTGTCCTTAATTCTATCGTTATTATACGCACCATCAGAGCTTCTACCAAACTGTGCTCACTTCACTGTCCCTCATCCAGCCGCAATCAACGGAATAGTTCCGCGACCATGAATCCTTCTGGGAGCCGTTCCCAGGAGGAGCTTTTTTTGAATGCGCCTCATCGACAAGAAGCAGAGTCTCCGGTAATTGGACCTTTGCGCATCAGCAAGCGAGAAACCCCTTCGCCAGGTCCCTCTGGTGCTGCTCCTCTACCTTATCCCGACGACCGACCAAGACCCCAGCAACATGCCCGTGTTTCAGGCTCCAGTGGTTCGAGTCCAATAATGCACGGAGGGAGACAGAGTGCGTCACCAACGTCCAGCGGAGGACTGTCGCCGGTTGACTATCCTGCTGCTCTACGGCCCCGCGATGGCCGCGAGCCCAAACAGTCGACGCTGGCTGAACGACGAGGAAATGCGCCTGCGCCGCTACCTGAATCTCCAATAGTCAACCCGGCAGGGCAGGCATATTTTGGTAGGACAGATCAGCGGGCTCCTGGGCCTCCGGCTGCTGGCCCGCCGCAGAACACGGCCTACCCAGACTATAACCAGCACTATTATCCGCCTCCACAGCCCTCTACTTCCGCAAGACCAGCCTCCCGCACGGCAACGTCGCAGAATCTACAGCCTCCGCAACATAGCATAAACCGGATCAGCTCCGTAGCTTCAACCTCGACAACGCGCGCCGAACGAGGCTCCCCTCCGCCTCCGGAAACACCAATTGTCGAGCCGGGGCAGCACCCGACTTCTGATATCGAAGCTCGCTATGCGGCGTCGGGGATTGCAGGAACCTCAACACTGACCGGGCTGCAGGCGCAAGCGCAGAGTGCTGCTGCACAGCGAAGAGCTGAGCAGTATGCCGGACAGCAGCCTAGAAACCCCGTTCAGCGACCATGGACTCCAACAGAACTTCCGGGCTCTCATCCCCATGGGCCACCGACTGTGTACCAGGGTGCTGAGGAAGTTCCGCCGCAGAACCAAAACCCTAGCCCGAGCCCTTTTCCGCCTCCCAACCAAGCGGCGACACCGTCACAAGCCCCGCAGACCCAGCAACATGGAAGAGTTCCAAACAATGCCCTAGAGCAAGACTTGGAACGGATGCGCATCAGCTCGTCTCCTCCACCGGCTTACTCAAGTGTACCACGGCCAGCTTCCGCCTCCCAGGGTTATCCAAATGAGAAACAACGTCTTGCAGCTGCTTCATCCCAACCCACACCTGTGGCTGCACAGCACCCAGCAACGACTGCGGCTGCAGCTGCAGCGGTGACTGGAGCTGCCGCGCCCATGGTATCAGCTCAAGACCATCCGGCATTTGCCAACGATTCAAGACAGCAACAGCTGCACCAGGTATCGAGCCCGTCGCCGCATAACGATGTACAGAGCACTGGCCAGCCAGATCAGCACCCAGCTTTTCAGCCTCAGCAAGCACAAGCCAGCGCTGTTCCAGGCAGTGCTGCCACCTTACCTCCGGCCTCACCCCCTCCGCTCCCAGAAGGCTGGATTGCTCATTTGGATCCGAACTCTGGCCAGTACTATTACATTCACCTCCCAACACAATCCACCCAGTGGGAATTTCCCAAAGGCCCTACACCTCTTAATCTCAACGAAGCCCCAATGTCTCCAGTCGGCAGCGTATACAGTGCCCACCCTCTAGCTTCACCAGGCTTGTCGGCCTTTGGGGGCAAACCATTGGCATCACCGGGCGTCCCCATGACACCTGGGTTTGAGAGCCTACAGTCTCCCGCTATAGCAGGATTTAGTGGACCTCCTCCAAGCAGTGGTGTCGAAGTATACAAAGTAGCGCCGACAAATGGAGTTTACTTTGGTCCGTATCTCCGTTATGCGAACATGGATGTCCAGCGTGGTATATGGTTCGGATCTATTCTCCTCGTCACGGATGCGGCTCAGCCCCCTACAATCCATATCCATCAAAGCGTTGACCTGTCGCCGAATCCGCGCCAGCTAAAGGCAATTGCCATATCTACTCATCAACGATGGACTTTCTACAAGTATGAGATTGATTTAAAGATGGACGAGGCTGGTCCCGCAAAATGGACGTACGCCATCACATCGCATCTTGGCTGCACACGATACGAGTTCTTGGTTGCTGGTCAACACGAGGCAAGCTGGCGTTTCATAGCAACTTCGGGCAACGACTTTTCTTTGAATGTCAACGAGAACGAGCGTTCTCGACTCGGAGGTGTGGGCCTGATGTGGAAGGATATTATGCAGAAACACACTGAAATCGGGGGGTTCCATGCTCAACTATGCCTCGGTGGCCAGATATACGCTGATCGAATGTGGAAGGAGATTGCGTCGCTGAAGCAATGGCTCTTGATTCGTGGAAAGGAGGCAAGAAAGACAGCTCCCTGGACAGCAGCTCACGAGCAAGACGTTTCTCACGGGTACTTCCACTACTACACCAGCCACTTTGACCAGCCTTACCTGAGAGAGTCGTTTGCTCAGATTCCCTATGTCTGTCAGATCGATGATCATGATATGTAAGTATATACCCCGACTGTGTCTTGTTCATGGCTGACGTGTCTAGCTTCGATGGCTTTGGCTCATACCCCGAGCACATGCAGTTCTCAAACATGTTCAAAAATATTGGCCGCGTTGGTATCGAAATGTACCTGCTCTTCCAGCACCACACGACGCTCGACATCCTCCGCAACGTCAGCACAGACCATGACCTGTTCACCATCACCGGCACAGGCTGGCATTTTGTCAAATATCTCGGACCTTCTGTAGTTCTTGTCGGCCTTGACTGCCGCTCAGAACGCAACCAGCACCAGGTGCTCGCTGGTCCAACATACCAAGGCATATTCCCGAAGATCGCCATGCTTCCTCCCACAGTCCAGCACTGTCTATGGATGACATCGGTGCCGCTTATCTACCCTCGTCTAGAAACAGCCGAGCACATTGCCCAGACATTCACGACAGGCAAACGGGCCGTCACTGGAGCGTACAACGTCCTCGGCAAGGTAACCAGTTCTGTTGCAGGAGTGGTAGGAGCCAAAGATGTCGTGGGGTCTGGATTCGACTCCGTCAAGCGCGCCGTAGGCAAGAGTGGTTTGATGGGTGGGATCCTAAGCCCATTCGGAGAATTTGATCTCCTCGACGAGCTTCGAGATCAATGGACTCATGAGTCAAAGGTATCTCATCATTTACAATCTACCAGTTAATAACTACTAACGACGAAAAGGACCTAGAAAGAACCTACCTCATCCGCACCCTTCAAGGCATCGCCCACCAAAAATCCCTCCGCATGACCTTCCTCTCTGGCGCTGTCAATGTCTGCGGTGCTGGCCTTGTCCACGACCCAGCTCACCCCTCCGACCACAAAACAATGTACCAGCTCATCTCATCCGCCGTCGTAAATAGTCCCCCACCCTCATATATCATCAAGATGCTCCATTCCAGCAATAGACCCCTCTACGTCCCCGCCAACGGCCACAGATCCACACCGTCCCAACCGTCAGACACAAAGGAGGACATGATGGAGATCTTCCAGAACGACGTGACAGGCCAAGCGCGCGAGCACAAGAAACTCATGGGCCGGAGAAACTACGTCGCCATTGTGGCGTACGATCCCGATGCTATTGGGGCCAGTCAGATGTCGATGGCTATGTACGGCGGGCAGCAGGGGTTCACGAATCCCGGGGGCAGCGGCAAGTTGAATCTTGCTGTAGATTTCATGGTCCAGGGCGATGGGTCGTTTGGGAATGTGGTCAAGTATGGGCCTGTTATTGTGCCGAATGTTGAGCATGGGAAATGATTTATTCTTTTTCTTTATTTTTATTGTGTCTCCCTATGACTGTTTGCATTCTTAGTTCTTATGTATATTTCGCATCCATGTCACTATTTGGTATGATATATGTTATGACGATACACTTTCTTTCCAATCCCTGGTGTTAGCGTGGTTGTTCTACTTTCGTTTCTTACCTACACTATGTAAATGATTAGACTGTTGATTACCTATCAATTGAATCTCAATGCATGAACCAAAGCGACGTTAGATTGGTATAAGTCATGAATCGTTTACTGCATAAATAAAACTACCACTTGCCAGACGGGTCCCCGCCGGGTAGACAAAGCCCTAAGCGAATAAAGTAGTCCCGGTGGGAGTAAAATAACTCCCAGAGACGGAATCTAGGCGGCACCAGACTCCATAGTGTGCGGGATTCGGCTCGAACATCGGGCCCCATGGCCCCTTTGTCCTCCTGTTGGTCTTCGCTTGATGAGGATGATGGCGGAGAGAGGACCTGCTGTGGCGCATTGGGTCCGAGAAAACCAACTCCGGGCGTGATACGTGAGGAAGTGGCTTCTACACACTCCGCACCAGCAATGCACTCCTTATCAGATGCTCCCTCACAATAACGAACATCTTCAACTGAGAATGGAAGCTCGGCGCGAGAGATATAGATCTCCCCGCTGTGCATTTCGTAGCCCCATTCCTCAAGTGGAACCAAAGGCACAGGATCATTCGCGTGTGTCACGCGCCGGAACTTCCAGTCTCGCGCATCGTCAGAGTCAAGATGGAATACCGTATCCAGATACTCGACAAACGCCTTGTTCCCTACCCTCGGTTCGCCGAAAGTCGTTACGACGGGGTCCCATCCGCGCAGCTGCATTTCGGTCCCTGCGAGTGCGGCGACAGCGCCTCCGAGGGAGTGGCCAACCAGGGTGAGAGTGTAGTCGGGGTACTGCTCTTTTGCCGCGGCGATAGTGTCTAGGATTGTGGTGCGACTTGAACGCCACGAGTTCATGAAACCGAGATGTACAGAGCAGTTTGTGCATTTTGATGCGTCGCCATCGGTGTCATTTCCTAGAGAGAAAGGGACGTATTCTTGCGGGATCGCGGTAAGATCAACGATGGCATTTGGGATAGAGTATGTACCGCGGAAGGCAACGATGATGCGTTTAGGTGACGGAGGATGTGAAAGTGCGATGTAGCCGCAGGAGTCGGAGAGTAAAGGGCCCGTGTGCCATGTCTGATTGTCGATTAGCGATCAGTTTTATGGATAAGGAAGTGGCTCTTTAAACGTACGTCGAGTAACTCAAAGCCCTCGAGTTCGCGGCAATGACTGAGGCACTGGAATGGCTTCTGGACACCGGTGGTGCCGATGCAATATGAAATGTCGACAATATGGGCCAACTCATTGAGAGAGTTGAAGAGGTCAGGCGAAATCTGTCGTCCCGGCCGATTATCATCAGGGGTCTTTGTGACTCCAAAGGGTATCAAATGAGCTGATGAGAGAGCGCATATTTGTGCAAAGGCAACCAGATACCAAAAATTCACTCTATCAAGGAGCCGGGTCATTGTTATGAGGCAGGATCTTGACCCCGACCATTATCATCGAGGCGGCACCTGGGTTTATACTGAGTCGCCTGTCTTGGAATTAAGAGCGTGACGTTGATCCGGGGAAACACTAAATATAGCGCTAGTCCTAATATGGACAACAAGGGCTTCTGACATCATCGGACCTTTTCATCTGACTATAGAGCATGATCCGTGCAAAGTATGAATTTCTATTATTTATCTACTGGGCTTGAAGAGTATTTATGTGTCCTCTCGTATGTGTACAACGAAGAGGATCTTAGATGGTCCAGATCACCACACGGCCATCAACTCCGCTCGCTGGACGGCAATTAGTTCATGCCACAATTCTGTGTGGTATCGAGGGAACTTACTGCTAAGCTTGTGCACAGAGCCATTAGATTCCTCATAGACCCTGACAGTGTTAATCGTGTTCTGATGAACTGTCTTGAGCTGTGTATCGGCCTGTGCCTGGCCCTTCAGGTCCATTTGACGGAACATGTTGAGAGCAGACTCTTCGCGAACGCTGCCAGCGCCGGGTCCGGTCTTGTTCTCAATGCTCCCTTCCAGCTGCCATCCGTTCTCATCACCACGCAGGCGGTACGGCTCACAGTCCTACACGACATTGTCAGCTCCTATAATCAGTACTCGAAATTTCTGTAGTGGCTTACATGTCCAGCGGCGATAATCTCATTCTCTCCGTTCCAAACCAAACTGTTGAAGGGAAGGAGACGGGTGGAGATGTTCAACATGGCGCGAGGGGGCTGCTCAGGAGCACTGGGATACACAACAGTGACACTGCTATCATGTCCAGTAAATGCAAGTGCATCTCCACTTGGGGAGAAGGACACTCCATGAATCCATCCTGCCGAGTCGTTCAAGAACTCGCCGCAAATTGTGTTGAAGGGGAGACGCTCTCCCCAAGCACTCGGCTCGGGACGGGTGTCTACACCCTTGATGAAGCTGGAAAGGACTCTTGCATGAGAGTCAGTCGAGCCTGCCGCAAGAAGAACAGAGTTTGGGTGCCAAGCGAGAGTGGTGATTGTGCTCCGAATTGGCTTCTTGAGATGCTTCGAAATCCACCAGTCGTTCTCCTCCTCAAAGTAGCATACGGCGATCACGCGGGCACCGGACCCAACGGCGAATTTCTGCTCGGATGGCGACCAGCGCACGAATGTTGCAGCCCTGTTAATTCGTAGGAGCACCAGCGTTGGCTTCCACCCCGCAGGGGTCTGCTCCCAGACGTAAGCGTTGCGGTCTGGATTCAAGTTGGATTAGTCGGGCTTGTAGACATGTATTGAGGAGACATACCTTGAGAGCAAGTGACAATGCGGCCTGAGTTTGGCGCAATATCAACACTGGTGACAGTTTTTTCATGGCCCTTCAGCTCATCTGTCAAGGAGAACTTGCTGCCTGTCTTCTGGTAGAGCTCTACATTGTTCTCCCGAGCGACTGCGAGTACTGACTTGTCGGATGAGAACGAATGGTCGGCAATCGGATTGTGAAAAAGGTGATGAGTTTCAGCGGTGGCCATTTTTGTTAGTTACGACAGGAGGGACTCTCTACTGCCGTCGAGATGCTGTCAGCTGTTGTATGTTGACAGCTGGAAGCGCGGGGGCCTGGGGGCTATGATGCGGCCCAGCACGGGGAGATTAGATAATACAGTTGGTGTCACGTGACTAATTTATTCTGACGGCAGCTCCATCGATCTTCGACAACACCGCGTTTGCGCAGACACGACTTGAATCATTCTAAAGCGGTTTGAAAGGAAAATCGGCGGTGCCTCGTGTTTTGCCACTAATAGATTTGTTTTCGGCAACGTCTCCTTTCTGAAGAACCAATAATTTATTTGCAATGGCTACGAGAACCGTCCCGATGCGCACGCCAGCAAAGCCACCTGCTGTTCATCCGAACCAAACGTCAGTTGTTATCCTCGCTTAGAGCTATAGAGAAGTCACTGACGGCTGCCAAAGGTTATATTGTACCAACCTCCCAGACAAGCTTCGAAAACCCGACCTTCGACTTTCACTTTACACTCTTTTTTCCACTTATGGCACCGTTCTCGATGTGGTGGCTATGAAAACCGAGAAGATGCGTGGTCAAGCTCATGTTGTATTCAAAGACGTACAAGCGAGTACGCAAGCGATGCGTGCACTCCAGGGATTTGAGTTTTTTGGGAAGCCGATGGTGAGTCTGCCATTCTCAACGTGCGTGTTTGACTCAGTGGTGATGGCTGATGCCTGTAGAAAATTGTCTATGCCAAGGGCGCATCCGACGTGATTTCTAGACTTCGCGGCACCTATATTGCACCGACTGCAGCTGCAGGCCAAACCACGACCGTATCCACGGATCTCCAAAAGTCGATTTTCAGCGGTCCTCCTGGCTCAGCGGCATTACCGTCCAAGCCCTCGGGAGAACCCAGTGGAACAGCGCAAGGAGTCAAGCGGCCTCGCGAGGATGAAAGTGATGAAGGGGAAGCGCCGATGGATGAGGATAGTGACGTGCCCATGGAGGCTTCTTCGGATGAGGATTAATGTGACCGCTGGATGGAGTGATAATGGAGAAAAGAGTCCTTGAAACACGCGCCTGTTTCGGTATAGCTATGCTATGCACTGAGCTTGGGGGTACTTGTCATCTCAAAGAGCTCAGGCGGCAATTGGAGGCGCACACAGTTCCCCACCAGCCCGAGCCATATAATGAGGTATACCTCGGGGCTGCTTCCATGCTCGCTGGCGATGTCCCTCATGGCTTCCGCAGTGTTGCACGGATGGACGAAGAACGCCGGTGTTCCGGATAAAGGATGATACTACGATATATGAGCCACGCGTTCTAGTGTCAAGGTCACCGGCACGTACGCCAAAACTAATACCACCCATGATACCCACGCTTCGGATACTGTCCCTATACTGGTCTGGAACCAGGTAATCGTAAACCTCGTCTATACCCAAGGGCTTGTTTCCCCGTTTTAGAGTAAAGTAGAGGACTGGTACTTGATAAGTGAGAGATAGGAGGATATCATAATCTACCTGTAGCTCTCCCCGCAAATTTGGAGTACGAATGATAGCTTCCTGTTGATATTTGTTAGTGACTAATTGTGTAGAGGGCTTTCCATGTCTACGGAGTATACAGACAGGATCCTCCTCCCAGGAATTTAGCTGTGGGTCTTCAGGGTGTTCGATGTCCACTGGCCGCACCAGAGCATCATCCTGAGTGGACATGGGGCTAAAGTCAATGTTCTGAATGATTTTCAAGTTTGGACCATCCTCCTGGGTAATTAGTGGGCAAGTCGACCAATGCGGCGGAGGAATGAACTAGAGAATACCTGGAATTGAATTGAGGACCATGCCACTGCTGACTTACCCGCCGTTTGGACGCGGGCTAAAAAGGCGCGACAGGCGCTCTCAAACTCATCATGTGTGAGAAAAGGAAATATCGATAGCGCGCTATTGCCCTGAGCTAAGGGACAAAATCCTGTGTCCATTAGACTCGCGAGGCGCAGTGTGCGCAGACCGACTAGCTATAGCCCGAACAATAAACGGGCTCTCCGAGATTCACCGACTCGGCCAGAGTCCGACGCGCTTCCTCTAGCCTCAGATGGCTACCGATTAACTTCAAAACTTGAATCGTTTGCAGCAGTAGATGTACGAAGACGCAGCACTGCTCCTGCAGACCGAACGCGTGCTATCGCCGGGATCTTAGTCTAACTGGATCCGGACTAGCTGCAAGAACGGCGATTTGCCTCGCGTCTCCAGTCTCCACTGGGCAGATTGTCCGGAGTCCGCCATCCGGATCTACTCTCCGCGAGGTACTATTCATTATTTTTCAAAGGCCTCCAATTTTGGGTCGCTGTTTCTTTTTCTCATCACCAATTGCCAAATGAAAACAGCTGGTTGAGATTGAAAGAGCGGGGAAGCTGCTGAATCCTGCCAAATCCACTCGATAGCTTCCTCTGTCGCTATGTATTCTGCATCTGCAACCCTCGCGGCTTGGAGCTGGTCCTCCAGAGTTTATTCAACGTCCTCATGCATCAGAATGAATTCCAGTCCACTTTCGATACTATCGCTTGCTTTCTGGGAAGATCTTAATCAAACTTCAAAATGAAAGGCCGAGAGCTCCAAGCAGCTCCAACAGTTCCCCGCCGTTGAATACTAGCGCAGCTTCGACTGACTCCTGGATAAAATGATTACCCTCGCCCATTGCCGGAGTAAACTACAACCTAACCTAGGTAACAACGTGTGACTGCGTACTCTTGGGGTATGATTCAGACAGCTTAAGCGTACTGCGCGGGTGGGAACTGGTGGGTTTCCGTGACCGGAAATTGGCACATTCTCTGACACTCTGTACAGAGCTTGCTGCATAAGGAGGTGCTTCGCCATCCACACCACTTCGCCAAAGTGTCATCCACTGCTTCCCCGACATTTCGCTGCCGATCTCGTCATCTTCTATTGCCGCTTTCATCTCGCGGTGTCATTCAATACATTTGACAAACGCATTCGTCATTATCATTGTTGTGTGTTACTTGCATGTCAACCATGGCGTTGCGTCCTGTCACCCTGCTCTCTTATGTATCTTGATTCCCTTGCCTGCCTTCAGGTGCTTGATCTGTCTTCGCAAGGGCATTCTTCCTTGGCATATATCTTGCTTTGGCCGCTCTCGACTCGGTCTTTCTGTGTATACAGCACCGGCCCTCCGGGTCCTGTCTATACCCTATTGTTCTTTGCATTGCGCTCAAAATTTTTCTTACGCATTGATCTACCTCTTTCTATCTAGATCGTTGGATCTAGTTGACGCTTTTGCTTTTCCAGCAATATATCAGGTAAGCCCTGCAGTTTCCATCGTCGGTATCCATCTATACTCCGTACCCAGCCTCCTCCTATTGCGAATATGAAGTTCGCGAGTGCGAAACTCAAAACAATGGGCTATTCCAAAAGGAAAAAGAGAAGAAGAAACAAAGAAAGAAAAAAGCCCTCGAAGTGCGTTGCTTAGAGCATTCCTTTTTTGCTTCTGATATGTCTTTTCCCAATTGGGCTTGCATATACTACATATAAACAGATGAAAATTTGTGCTGCTTTGAAAACACCCTGCTGTCCGAAGGCTGTTTACCTCGATGCTGCTATCATTAATTTTTCTGTCGCACTTGTTTTGCTTGCTCAATTGATTTTGAAGCAGACTGACAGCGACCTAGATTTCCCCGGCAAGTCATGGGAAGCTCCTTGTCACTCCAGAGTAGAGACAAGCGCCGACGTTTAAATCGACTTTCAAAGCCGCCGCAGAACCAAACAGTTCCAGATTCTCCCATTCCACGCTCACCGCGTCAGCCTACCGAGAAGGCTGTTTCTCTTCCAACCACTCCGACTGCGTGGCGCAACCCTTGGACAAGTACTTCGGTCCCTGTTGATCCAGGCGGTACCGTGACCGAAAACCCACGGTCACAGTCGGTTTCCTCAAAGCCATTGCGACGCCAAACAACATGGCATTCTAGCGGACCTCCTGTGGGTAAACGTCGCATCAATAGCACAGCCAATCTATGGTCGCAATCGCCTACTTCGCCAACCACGACCCCAAACAGGCAATGCTCCGTGTACGGACGAACTTCATTTCATCCATCTGAGACCACTACTTTCCAGCCAACCACCCTGCAGACCAATCCTCAATCCCCGTTGATTGGGCAGCCCAGAAGGTCTTACTCGGTCCGCCATCGGTCCCAGCGAGCTGGAAATGGCGTCCAACAGCGCGATCCGGATAGATTTGCACCTATGAGTTCTCATTCGAGAGTAAAAAGTCTGGATACCCTTCCCATTCGACGCCGTACCATGCTCATGCGGCCTGGAGTCGCCACGAGAAATGCATCGATAATTACGGCGCCTACTTCGTTTTCTGAGGCTGATCAGGAGGACTCCGTCTCGGATCAACCTGAAAGTGCATTGTTCGGCCCGACCCTGGGCCATTATCTAGCTCGCGAACCGATGTATCTCGATGACAGGGAACAGCCGCTGTCTCAATTATGTCCAACCACACCTAATGACGGCGGTTATACGCATCTAGGGGCCCTCAGATTAGGATCTCTACGCGTCGTGAATGGATCAGTATCTCCTTGCCCCAGTGACCGAACGCGGCTTAGCCATGCAGATGCTACAATTTCAGAGGCTATGTCTGGTAGCCTACATCACTCCGAACTTCATAAGGAGGATTGTGCATCGCGACCCAAGTCATCCGACGGCTTGAGCGTTGACACCGAGTATCACTCACTATACGAACACACAAGAGTCGTCGACTATGCCCCGGACAGCTTACACGCTAAAATTGAACCGTCAAATCACAACCTACCGGCCCATCCAGTCATCAGAAACGATGCACTGGCGACTACGCTAGAAATCCCATCAGATTATACGGCTAGGGACGATGTGGACTTCCCTGCTAGCCCTTTCTCATTTGCAAAATCACCTACATTAATATCAGGCCGCATGATGGAGCTTCGCGAGGCTGAAGACGAGAGTATATCAGTCTGCAACGATGAAAAGTCACTTCAATCCCTGCCAGAGAAGGTCCCAGAGAGGCATCTCAGTTATAGCAGTTGTGCAAGTTCCCACAGAAGAGCAGACAGTGGCTATAGTTCCGCAGCATCTCACCGGAATTCTATAGACTCGCATGCCTCTATACAACGATCTCCTGGTTTTCGGAAACTAGTTTTGGCGGGCAGCCCTGGAGACTCTGATATACGCGACATGGATGCAGCTTCAAGAACCGGAAACCAACGACATCTCATGAATCGTCACCTCAGCCTTCAGGATCGAAAATCCAGTTGTCGACCCAACGTTCGTGGACATCCTAACAGCAGCTCTGTTATTTACAGCGAGCAGCTGCAGCCCATGGCGGCGGGGCGGCCGAGAGGTTCGTCCCTCCCAGACTCAAGGACGCCTAGAATGCTTACCATCCCGCAGTATTGTGCGCGGCTGCGCAATCCTGAGTCCACGCCTTTGTCATTGCGCTCTACTACGCTACAGCTGAGTCCTCCCGGAGCTCTTCAACTTGATGAAACCGTCAATTTGAACCGTGGTCCGCGAGCTTTGCATCCTGATTCTGTCACCTCTTCAAATAGCTGTTGTTTTGAAATAAGTTCTCAGCAAAGGGAAGACTTTGTTGGGCACAACGCATCCTCGTACCTCGGTTATCCTGTTCTGTCTCGAAAGCACACATTCTCCGCTGAACCATGTCAAGGGCCGCCAAATGATGGCCCTTCCCAGGGAGCCCAGTCTGTTCTTGCGGCCCGACGTTGTCGACGCCACAGCAGCGGTGTAGAGCCCAACGTTTGGTTCTTTGCTTCTGGAAATGACCTTCCTGCTGTTGCTGATGAGGTACCTCGCGGCCGGACCCGCAGCCGCAGCATCGGACACCAGCAGCAGTATATTGTCCAGGCAGCCACCTCCCAGCTTCTCTAAAACTTGCGTGTGGATATCGCTTTAAGTTTTCTCGCTCATTTTCCATCTGATTTCTTTTGTTGCCATGATTCATGTGATCACATAGTTTTGGGTATACCCTCTTCGGAGTTTCTCTCGTTGAATCGACGCTGACTGTCTTTCTTATGTCTGGTTTATAAAAGCGAATTCCTTCTTATTGACATCATTTCAAACATACTGCTGCAGGTTTTGGGAAATAAAGTCCGGCCTCTGGTGAATTTTTCTCACATGTCACCAATCTATAAGCTCTATATAAAGATCAATCTTGTCGTCTATCATTGAAGATCAGGTCATTCGACGATCACAGCTCCAGGTGTTTTCAGCGGTGAGACGGCTCGGAAGCTACAGAAAAAAAAAAAAGTATCAGACGAAGGTTCACACGAAAAAGAATCCACCGACCAATATAGCGTGTATGACAAGTCACGGCGTTCGCGCATATGCTGTTCAGTCTTCTTAGTCCTGAAGAAGCAAAAGGACCGAGGTTCCGAGACGGACATGGCAACGAGAGTCCCGGCGTACTGGAAGAGGCTTACGGAGGCTGGCAAGCGTTTGGGCTAGATCTGAGATGCATACTATACTAGCATTTTGAGTTTGTGGGCTGAGTGCAGCCACGAAGCAAGGGATGGCAATAGCTTGTATGCATGGTTGGCGTTTGAGCCTATTCTGCATGTTGCTGCCTGTCTTGCTGCCTTTATCAGGTACTACCGGTAAGATATGGTTCTCGTAATTTGTTCTTTTGCAGCTGTCTGAAGTTTACTGGAACTACTACAAGAGGAAGTTGAATCAAGTCATATATCATTCAAGTAACGACCAAGACCATTGTCTCTATTATACATGCAGGTAATAGGTATACAAGCCAATCAAACCCTTAGGCCATGCAAATGCGTCGTAATCTGCCATGATTAAACCAAACAAAACAAACCACAATGCAAACCAAGAAGCAAAAACAATATGTCGTGAAGCATTCGCGTCGTCATGTCTGATCCAAGCTGAGCTAGGTACCGTGTAGATAGATAGTCCGGTACACTTATTCCACCCGGACCTTCTTAAGCTGGGGAGCCGGTTCCTTGGGCAGCACCACGGACAAAATACCGTTGTTCAAGCTAGCCTTGACAGAGTCCTGGTCCACTCTTGTAGGGAAGGCAAAGGTGCGGTGGAACTCGCCGATCGAACGTTCCGAAGCCCAGAACTTGTATTCTTGCTCGGGGCTCTTCAAGGTCTTCTCTGCACTCTTCTCCTTGGGCGTGGAGGCTGGTGTGTTTTCGGCCGGCGCATCACTCATCTCATCCCAGTCCTCGACTGTAGGCTGGTGGGACTTGACTGAAGAAGTGTCGGAGCTGTCGTCGGCTTCGGCTTCTGACTGTTGTTGCTCGTAGTTGCGTTGAGAGCGGCCCTTGATGACTAGGGTTTGGGGGTCGGTGAACTCGATCTCGATATTGCTTTGCTTGACTCCTGGAAGCTCACCATCCAGGTAGTAGCGGTCGTTTTGCTCGTAGACGTCAAACTTGGGTGCAAAGGTTCGGACATTTGTGACCTTCTTGTTTGGTCGGCGGGTGGACTGGTGCACGTCGTAGTCGTCGAGGAGCTGGAACAGAGGGGCAAAGTCGCCCGAGCAGTAGCGAGGGAAGAAAGCCATTGTGTTTGTAGTGTGAGATGGAGTGTACAAGTCAAGTGCTTGAATAATTGCGGTTGAGGCTGTTCGGCGGTAGATAGAGAAACTGATTGTTGGATCTTGGAATGCTGTGAATTTGCTGATGACAGAACAGCAGTCGACATGCTTGATCCATCCTTATATACATCTTGTGCTGTCTTCTAGAAGAACCCCTGTCTACCATATCTGCTTACGGAGAATTCGCAAGATGATTCACGATTGTCAGCGATGATTACAGAACTGTATAGTTGATGCTGGAGGATTCGAGTCTTATCTTATCGCTTCTGGATTGTTCCACGGACCTCGGTCCCGGTCACGTGATATAACGCCGTAGGCAATGTCATGAGGCTTTGATATTGATACAGTAATATACATCGTCTGTTGCCTCCAGGGGTCCTGGAACCTCAGTTACCTCCGTCATCTGTTCGTTTGGCGTTGTTTGCATAGAGCGAGCTCCTGTTGCTGCTTCATGAGCGAGCATAGTCATCTTGATCAACTAGGTTGACCTTGTTTGAATCCGTCAAATCATGCCCTGGGGTTGAATCCTAATCTATCAGGCCTTGCGGCGGACCGCAATAGTCCCTGCAATCGCGTATACCTGATTGCTCTTATTGTCGGGCTAGGGTTTGGCAGGCAAAGCTCTAGAGCGGACGCCTTTGGTGGCCGGCTTCGCCAATATCACCATTTTTGACACGGTATTATCGAATATTGCGAATTCCCGGGGAGGAATACATCTCGAGTTGCCTGGATCCCTTGCGCAAGAGATACTCGATTGCGCTGAAGTCCTTCTTGCTGATCGAGATGTGTTTTTCGAATTCCGCCCTATCGAGTCGTGAGCGAGGGTTCGTCTGTTGGTTCCTAGAAGCGTGCATACCGCGCATAAGACTTGAAATTATTCCTCGATTCCTGAATGAATCGATGATAGAGAATCAGCACCATTCGCCGATCAGTTTTCCGGACTCGGGAAAAGTCGAAAAAAAAGACGAGCTACTCACGATAGGCTTTTTCCGAATCTCCCGCAGACATTTGCGATAGAGAGACAGGACTTCTCTCTGGAGACCAGAGAGTCGCGCCATCCTTTGAAGGAGCCTCTTAGGAGGGTAGATTGTAAGTGCTTGTTTATGGAGAAGTTGGAGAAGCTCGAGCCGCGGAATAGATGACGTTCTCCGATGCCGACCTCCGCCGATCCGAAGCGTGGGACTGGGGAAGGTTGCTTATCGGGTTTCCCGGCCGAGTGTCTGGGGTTGGTTGAGCTTCGCATATATTCCCGTGGCTCTGCTCCTCTTTCCTATCTGCTTGCACTGAGTTGTATATACAAACTTCAAACCTCAATATGTCCGCTTTCTCGGTACGTCATTTCTTCCTTGAATGAATATACACAAACCCTATCTTCTAGCCGTGGACCTCAGCTATTTACTTTCGTACTCTTATCTGACATGCACAACAGCGCCTTATCCGCTTCCTCGCCAAAGACGGCCAGGTATACTACGGAGATGCCATTCTCTCAGCCGGCGTCAGTGACATTGCCAAAGCCACCAAGGCCAGAGTCATCAATGGTGACATCTTCGGCCAGCACCGCGTTACCGACCAGATTGCCGAGGTGAAGCTGCTCCTCTCCCCGCTGGCAAGAAAGGACATTGGAACCGTCCGCTGTCTCGGCCTCAATTACGAACAACACGCCAAGGAATCAAATCTGCCTATCCCTAAGTACCCTGTCCTCTTCTACAAGCCTGTTACTTCCATTGGCGGTCCGACGGATGATATCCCCGTGTCGCCTATGGCCCAGGAAGGCGAAGGATTGGACTATGAATGTGAGCTTGTCATTGTGATTGGGAAGGAGGCCAAGGAAGTTCCCGAGAGCAAAGCGTTGGATTATGTCCTTGGTTACTCTGTCGGTAATGATGTTTCCCACCGTGACTGGCAGATCAAGCGTGGTGGTGGACAATGGGGTCTTGGAAAGGGCTTTGATGGCTGGGCCCCTTTTGGTCCAGGCATTGTGTCCTCGAGTTTGATCCGCGACCCTAATGCTCTGAGGATTACGACGAAGCTGAACGGCCGCGAAGTCCAGTCCTCATCCACCAAAGATATGATCTTCAACGTCGCGCAGACCGTCTCATTCTTATCCCGGGGTACTACTCTGCTACCGGGTGATTTGATTTTTACTGGAACGTGAGTCGGCTTCCTATTGCTAGTATATCTCAGTACTCACATATCCGTCTAGCCCTCAAGGAGTTGGTATGGGCAGGAAGCCTGCCCTCTGGTTGAAGAACAATGATCTGGTCGAGGTATCACTCGAAGGTGTGGGTACCTGTGTGAACAAAGTGGTTTATGAAAACCCATCTTCGAAGCTCTAAAGGCTGTATCTTTTAGTTGAGCCGATTTTAAATACATATTTAGATACCTATAGTTGACACTCCCGAACTTTACGTCATGGACATACCGTAGCTTGCCGAATGTAATTACAAGATATGGAGTTCAGAATGTTCGTTTTATTATGTTCGTAACTCTAGTCAACAAACTAGACAGCTTGGGCTCCGTAACCCTTGATGCCCTCAGCGAAAGCCCAGCTTTGAGCCTCAATCTTCTGATCCTCATGTACCTCAATCCCATCCTGTGTAATCAAAGCCAGCGAATATTTGTCCGTACTCCGCGCATCACGGTACCAGAGGACCTTAAGACAGTCCTTGAGAGCCGACACGGCATCCTCTTTGCTGATGTCCTCAATGGGACGCTCTTCCGGGAACAATCGACGCAGAATAGGAACGGCAAGATGCGCACCGAAACCGGTTGCAAGATGCGGCGCTGAGAATGTAGTTCCAAGCAAGTCGGCAGAACTCAGGAAAGGCTTCTTGTCTGAATCGAACCCAGCGACAAGGATGTGGTTCCACAAGGGGTTGAACTCGGAGCGTCGCTTGTAGAAGACTTTGGACAAGTAGGTGTGAAGGTTTTTGGCGTTAAGCTGGTTGCCGTGTGCTGAGTAGTTCTCCCTGATATCGATGGACTCTAGAAGACGGTCGATGTACTGCATGTCGGACACATCGCCGCTGAATCCAACTACAGCAGCATCGCCGAAGGTGCGGAGGCGCTTAACGTCGGTAAATCGAGCAAGAGATCCGTATGAAGCTATGCAGAATATGTTAGATTGTAGCCGCGAGACGGACGTGCAGTGGGCGTACCTAGGTTATCAGCAGCAATAGCAACGCCCCCGTTGAATTTCACAGCAATGACGGAAGTTCCGGTGACGGCTGGCGATTGTGTGTGAGTTTTAGGTCCAGTAGTATGGAGGTACGATGAATCGTATGGTCCGTAGACATCATCTCTGGGCTTGACACAGGGTCAGCAAGTTATCAACGGCTGAGTGCTGGATTGCGTCTTACCCGACCCCAAGTTCCAGGAAAGTGATTCATGGCGGAAAGCTTGATGCTAGTAAATCAATTTCGGAGGAGTGGTGAAGCTAATTTGTTGGTATTCAGAACAGAATTGTTGGTGAGGGAAGCTGTATCGTAAACGCGGACTGATGTAGTGGTTAGCTAGGCAGTCGTGGAGCTGACGGAGCTCAGTTACGTGAGCCGTGCTATCACTAAGGCGGTGAACCCAACTCCGACCAAAGAGCACAGACCATATCACCTTGTGACAAGTAAAGCATCCGGTGGAATTGACTGTCGAATAAGTGACATCTAGTTAAAATGAAACGTTGATATTCGTGCTACGGATGAATGCTGATGACTGAACAATACAAGTCTTACTCGCCGAATACAGATCTATGCAGCATTTACTCAGTGTCTACACTTCACATAGTTCATAGAAACGTTTTACCTGAAAGCCAGTAATGTCCAACTAGATGTTGGCAGAAGCCTTAATTGTTATTACCTTGGTCGTGATGTAGATTGTGAGGCGGAGCTTGGTTGGCTTGAATCAGATACGAACTCTATCGTATCCCTCGGGCCCTTTGACTTGCGCTCTTCAGCTTTGGCGTTGAGTTCCCTCTGCACCTTCAACAATTCCTCCTTGTATCCCCAGCTCGGCAGGGTTGAAGTGTCCCATAAGTCGGATGGTAACGAGTTGGAGTACTGCGCCTGCTCATCGATACCGGCATGCTCCATCATTTTCTTCAACAGGCTTGGGTTTTTCAGAGAGACCGAACTTGCTAGCTTGTCGTTAAAATGAACATCTTGTTTCTTCAAGTTCAAAAAGTGTGCAAACTTTGCATTTGCCGAAGGGTTTGGAGAACCAGGCGGCGATGGTGGTATGTCCAAGTTCGGTACCGGTGGCAGCGTTAAATCATGAATGAGTAGTCGAGACGTTGAGGATTGACCATCGGTTGCATCAGACACTCCATTCTCTTCATGCGTTGGCCCTAAGACAGGCCCGCTAGGCTCTTGGTCGAGTGTAGTTTGTTGTGGCGTAGTCTGAACAAGCGATGCTTGCTGTGCTATCAGATATTATTAGACTGAATCCAATTAAATTGTCGAGGGTATAATTTACAATTGTCATTTTGAGTTTGTGAAGCTTCCACTTGTGATGGTCTCAGTTCTTGCTGACGAGTGGTGAGCCGCAGGTTTGCTTCACAGCGCAAACTATGAAAACTTCAACATCGCAGGTGTGTACCTTCTTATTCGGGGATGGCTGTTTCTCAGCTTCATCCTCACTGCTACTCTCATAATTCCCAAGGCCCAGCATTTTGCAAAATTATGTCTGTCTTAGTCAACCAAGCGACTGGGTTCGTAGGAAAGCTATGGGTCCTTCGGAGTAAGCGTGAGAAGATCAGGACAGCCTCGTATTTATCCCAATGGCTAGGGTTATAAAGAAGTAAGTAAAAATAGCAACGCCTAAGCAAGCGCTGAGCGAGGCAAATTCGATGTATGTCCGCTGCCCAGTGTCCGTTGACCGTGAAGCTATAGGTTGTATTACATAATCAGGCTACAGCACCGCGTCACAGGTGAGCTCCATCCAAGCAACATTGAAACTCACCTCCGCCTTATCACAGCTACTCAACTCTTGCTACAATACTTGATTTGACCCATCACTTTTTCCTCGAACACAAGTTTCTAAGAACATCAGTCAAGAGTCCACAAAATGGCGAGCCTGATCACCCCCAACCCTCACAGCGATTCTATCGGATACTCGTTCTCCAACTCAACGCATGCTGGAAACAAAGAACACTCGTTCTACCCGTAAGACCTTGAAGCTTCTCATATCCTTGTATACAGGACTAACCAACGATAGGTACACCGATAACGGCGGTTCAGTCCTAGGTATCACAGGCAAAGATTTCGCCGTCCTCGCTGGCGACACTCGTTCTACCTCCGGTTACAATATCAACTCTCGCTACGTACCGAAGGTGTTCAAGATTGGCGGCGAAGATGAGAGCGGCAAAGGCGCTCACATCATTCTCTCGGTAGTCGGCTTTGCTGCAGATGGCCTTGCTCTTAAGGAAAGGCTTGATGCTGTGGTTAAGATGTACAAGTACCAACACGGAAAGCCGATGAGTGTCAGAGCTTGTGCACAACGACTATCAACCATCCTCTACCAAAAGCGATTCTTCCCGTACTATGTGCAGGCAATCCTGGCTGGTCTGGATGAGGAGGGCAAGGGAGCGCTGTACGGTTACGACCCGGTGGGCTCTTACGAGAGGGAGCAGTGCAGGTCGGCTGGAGCTGCTTCCAGTTTGATTATGCCATTTTTGGACAACCAGGTCAACCTGAAGAACCAGTATATACCAGGAAGCGGAGAGGGGCACGCTTTGGAAGCTCGGAAGCCTGAGCCTATGTCCAGGGAGACTGTGGAACAACTTGTACGGGATGCGTTCACCAGCGCAGTGGAACGGCACATTGAGGTCGGTGACGGCCTACAGATGTTGGTCATTACGGCGAACGGAATAGAGGAGATCTACCACCCCTTGAAGAAGGATTAAACGAATTAGACCCGGCTCCTGTTAATAACCTGGTATTTCGTTGATGGGCGAAATGAATGCTACTTTCTTCGTTGTGTTATGTATCAGCAAATCTGGTATAAACTTTTCCCTGAAAATCGTCATCAGATATATCATGTAAAACCCGTATGTCAGCCAACCCATAACGCCGGGGTCATGAAACTAAAGAAAAAAGGCCCGCTGGAACACTAAAATCTCTCCTTCATCCGTGCCGCCACCTTTCGCAGGTTTCCATATACCTTTCCCTAATCGACGTCAGTATGTCTCCAGTGACTAAATGGCCATTGACTTACAGGAGGAGCACCCAGGATCAAGCTGACAACAGCCTCCTGGCCTGCATTGATGTTCTGGAAACGGCCCAGGATGTGAATTTTCTGATCGGCAATCACAATTCTTGTCCGGCTAGCATTCTCGATTGCATGCCTTGTTCGCCCATCTTTACCAGCGATACGACCAATTGCACGACTAAGATGTTCTCCATTGAGCGACGCCTTGACATCTCGGATCTCGAATGAGCGAATGTAAAGATCATCCAGCCTCAGCAGCGCGATAGCGTCATCAATATCGAATCCAAGGGTAAAAGCCTTCACGAAATCCTCGCCCTTTTGCAAAGCCCCGGTGTCTGTGGTGAATTTCGATGTGCGCAGCTCCACCGCTCGGCTCTTGATGTTCATTCGCACTTGCAACTTGAGGTGCTCGACTAGCGGAGGATATATCTTGGACCAGTTTGCTTTGAGAGGTGTCATCCTGTGCGGTGGGACGGGAACCTTCCGGGTTTCGACTCGATATGCGGTTGGTACATCTTTCGCAGGCGTGAAAACAGGTCTGCCTTCCATGTCGATGTACATGTCATTGTCGGTGGAATCCACTGGCACAACATCGCCTAAGTTTGTAGATGGCTGAGCGTCGATCAAAACTTCTTCGTCGTCTTCTATCAACTTGTTAATCTGGGGTATGTTCATATCGTCAAATCTTGGGTAAAGAACGAACCTTGTGTAAGAGGGGCAGCAGGCGCTTCGAACGTTGGAGCATCTGAAGCTCGGAGTGCGGTTGGGGCTGGCATCGTCTCTGGTGTAGCGATATTGTCTAATAAATTTCCAGATAAATAATTTTCTTGCTTTTGGCCGTCTCTTTGGTGGGATAGCAAGAAATTCTCTGGTGCTTAGAAAGACGGACTTTGGTGCGGAAGGCCTAATAAATTTTAGTACAAACAAGGCAAACATCCGCATAGATGGGATTGGAACAGGGCCCGGCAGGATGATTTCATCCAAATTTGCGCCATCACCATAACCCAATCCAGCTCGCACATCGACTTTGATGCATAGTGTCATTCATCTCGCTGTGTTATCCAGAAATTACATCTCATCTGCTGTGCTATCACATACTCCCCCGCTTTTTAGCGGGCTGTACAGCATGTGATAGTCAGAATGTCTGGTATCTTCGGACGACACAGGCTGTATACCACGTTCTGGGAGACGGCCAGTCCGTTTCTGGGACGGGGGTTGCGCGTGGATCGCATTCAAAGCCCGCTGCACACGGCGTCTCGAGTTGACGCCATCTATGGCTCCATCTATAAAACTCATACCAGGAAATACTCACATACACCTCCACGAAAATCACAACACATTACAAGACGTCTCACATCCGGAAGCTTCTTCATCCTCGGCGTGTCTCCTGGATCCTCTGCAGTAGAACCAGGTGCAGCATGTGCAATCAAATCAGAGAATATATTCGGGCGCCGGAACTATCCGTCCGTTAGACAACCTGTGCAGACACTATCCCGCAATGTACAAATACGATATTTTCAAACGAAGAAAGACGAGACTTCGAAAGCGAATGCACAAAAGGGCAACACCGATCGAGCCAATGCAAAAGGCACGCAAGACGATCATGAAAATCGGAAACCAGAGGCACAACCGATGACACACAGCGAAAAGCCCAAGCCTACTTCGTCGAACCGCCATCTTATCAACCGGTTACCGCATATGCCGCATCTCCATCGCCCAACGAAAGAAGAATTATTAGCCGCTGCAACCGGTTTCTGGTCAAGACTCAAGGTCCGGTTCAAGTGGTTTTCTATCAGAAGTGTGCGTCCCTTCAATCTAGATGAAATCACTGCGCTGTTCTCCTGGGTTTTCTTGGGACATGTTGTCTGGATTGTTCTGGGAACAACTACTTTCTTCTCCTTGTTAATCCTTACGATAAACACCGTATTCGCTCAGGGTAAGTCCTACATCTATCAGCTTATTGTTTACTGCCGATACTAAACTCCACAGAAACATTGGCTGGGTGGATTGGTAACTATCTTACCAAATCATCTGGTGTAAAGGTGGTGTTCGAATCTGCCATTGTTCCTAAATGGAGGGATGGGGTGATCACTTTCAAGAACGTTTTCGTGTCACGACGCCCCGGACAAGGAACCGGCCATGTCAGCAAAGGTTCACCAAAGACCGCTGCCGCTGCCGCTGCCGCCGCTGCCCTGAATGGTCAGACCACCGCTGACTCGATTGAGCACCGATTTCATTCAGAGGAGGAAGAGGACACGAATTACACGCAGTTTGACGTTTCCATAGAGACGGTCAACGTAACGTTATCATTTGGCAGATGGTTAAACGGGAAAGGGCTCCTTCGCGATGTTGAGGTCCAGGGAGTACGCGGAGTTGTTGATCGCAGGTCTGTCTTCTGGCCAGATGAAGCCCTTGATCCTAAGTCATACCGGCATGAGCACAATCCCGGGGATTTTGAAATCGATTCGTTTAAGATGAGCGACCTGCTTGTGACCGTTTACCAGCCGAACAATTTCAGGCCGTACTCCGTGAGCATTTTCTCCTGCGACCTTCCACAATTGAGGAAGCAGTGGCTGTTTTATGATTTCTTATCGGCAAACATGATGTCTGGGTCTTTCGACAACTCCTTATTTACAATTCACCCTCGTCAGACGCATAGTTTCACTGGCGCACAGCTCGAAAATGGAGCAGAAGAGGACGGCAAACCAACACCTTGGAAGAAACACAGCAGGATACGCATCGATGCGTTGAATATAGATCATCTCAATCGCGGTGTGCAAGGGCCATTTGGGTGGATCCATGAAGGAAATGTCGATATTGTTGCGGACATCATGTTTCCCGCCGACAATGATGAGAGCATCGCAAAGGTCATGGTCGATCTTTACGACCGATTAGAAGCTACCGTTACCTCTGGGCGGTTCACTGAGGATGCCTCTTTCTACGACTCGACCGAGTCCGATGAGACCAAAGCTAGCGAGGACAAGCGTTTCCTTGTTACAGACCTACGGCTGCATCTCAATAATGTCCGGGCAGTTGTTCCCATATTTACGCGAGATCTCTCCTACATCAACAATGCGTTGATACGGCCTATCGTCGCGTATATCAATTCGCGACGCACTTTTATACCTGTCAACAGTCGCTTGGTGAAAAGGGTGGGGGATTTCAATGGTAGTTGGACAATCTATGACAGCGGCCTCATGGATGACCTTTCGGCAGCTGTAAGTCCTCTGTTCCTTTTTTTTCTTTTTTCCCCCTGGTTTACAGTCACTAACATCAGTAAACATAGGTATATGACTCGTTTTCTCGTGATGTTGTCGATGAACAGGCGCGCAAGCGACGCTTCAAGAAGGTTGGCTTCTGGTCGTTGCAATTGGCTGCTCAGGCCATCTTCATGGGAATGGCTGGGAACATAGCTTAACATTGTACTATTATTATGTATATTTTACGAATAGCATCGGCTCGAAGAGGCGTTCTGGGTATAGGTGGTTCAATCAAGACATTTCTCTTCCCTTTATGCTATGTTGGAATGCAAGGAAAGTACTGAAATATTTAGTAGTAGACCCAGGTATACCAGAGACCATGGCCATAAATTTCTGGGATAATTCCTTTGATTAATTCAGGCCCACGCTCGCTTTGCTTTTTCTGCAGAGCAGTCTGGCCCGAGACTTGCGAGCTGGAGGTTTGTCGGATTGCCAGAGGATCTGATCAGCCTGTTTAATTATACCAGATCATCCCTATTATTTCTGGCTGCTCCCCGCTCTAGCTTCGCTGGCCCAAACTTTCTACTTTGCCGTTCCCCTATTTCTCCATCGTTGGGTCAGTGTTCCTGAAGAACGCGAAAATAGGAATACAGACCCGACCAACCTCCGATATACGTGCTGCTGCTTCTTCTCTCATCGCGCTGAATTCCCGAGAAGTGCCCCTGAGCCCTGACGCAGACCCAGTCAAACCGGCTCGAGGCTAGCGCCGACGACGTGCAAGCGCCCCCCGTTGGCTCGACCCCCAAATGCCGGCCAATTTGAGCTTCGACTCCTGATCAAGTCATGTCGCAGGCTCAGCGGCAGGGTTCTGACCACACCTTCAGCTCCCTGCATACCAGTTTCGGAGCACCCCCTACAGGTAAATTATCACCCCAGTCCTCTCTAAAATGCGGGTGAGCAGACTATCTTATCGTCGGCGATTTTCTAGCACTACGACCGGGCGCGCAAGCCCTTCGTTCAGGGCCGGCTGTCAGTGCTTCACCCCGCAAGCACTTCCCTTCTCCTCTACATACGAGCGCACGAGCCCTGTCACCTCAGCGGACCGATTCGAGTCTATCACAGAGAACCGCCTCACCAAGCTCCTCCGCGACGACCTCGCCGCTTGATAGCCTAACCACTATAAGCGAGATAGCCCATGCCGCGTTTCCCACTCCTCCATCGAGAACCAGTCCAATCTCCCCCGGCACATCGCACGCGTTGAGAAACCGGATACCGGGCGACGCCAGCCAGCATGATAGGAAAATGGCCGAGCAGATGAAGGATACCAACAAGGCCCGCAAAGCTTCCGATGCAGCCGAATCTAATCAGTCCATGTCCCCCTCTATCATGTCGCCGATCGGCTCTTTGCAGTCAACCAACAAAGAAAGGACTGCTGGACATCGTGCGATGCCGCGTACCTCGTCTATCGACTCTGCGATCTCGTCCCTTTCTTCTGCTTCGCAATCTCACAAATCCTCATTTGACGCCAACGCAGTGAGCCAAGCAGATATTGACAATTTAATCAATGCGGCTGGCTCGCCAGATGCCGTGATCATACATCTTCTTAAGGAGAAGCATCATGCAGCTTCTCAAAATAATCAGCTGTGGAAGCTTGTCGACAAACAGCGGACTTTGATCATGGGGCTGAATAAAGACTTGGAACGAGCCATGAAGGACAAGGAGCGATACAAGAAGAAACTTAAAGAACTCCAAACAGCAACACCACCACTCCCCTCCTCCGACGCACAGCCCCCAGCTACAGAGACGAAGGGTGTCTCAAATGGCCAGTCAGTAGGGCAGGGTGGCAGCAGCGAGGCTGTTGAGCAACCTCAACGCACTGACTCCGCTAACAGCCAAGGTCCTCCTAGCAATGCGCCTAGTTTGAAACAGCTTATTGAAAGTGAGATGTTGACAGAAGAACCGGATCTTCGTTTCGATTCACAGAGCTCCCAGCAGCTAGCGTCGATTCAAGAAGCATCTACGGCCACCACTCCTTTGGACAGCCCAAGCTCTCCTTTCGGTACGAGCCAAAGCCAGAAATCCCCAAACCCAGCTAGAAAGCCTCCACCTGCGCCCTTAAACTTGGGCCACCCTGACCGCGCAACCGCATTGCGCGAGGCTTCTGACTCCGAGTCGGAGTATGAGGATATTATTGCTGCCGATGAGTCGCCAATAGAGCGCGGAAGGAGAAAAACAAGGGCCGAAGATGATAGGGAACGTGAAGTAGCTGTGTCTCGAGGAGGACAAGGCGCCGATGCTCTGGGGCAGAACCAGCCTCTCTCCCCAAGAACCGTTGAGAATCCAGTCTCGGTAGGTCAGACAACATCAGACGTTCGCCGAGGAGCATCCGCGGAGACAATGACATCTGCTATGAGCCCTCGCGTGGTTCCACCTCCACTCAATAGTCGGCACCTCATGAATGGACCGAAGAGTCCTGGTCTGCCCCTTAGCCCTCGGCCTGAAGACCGTCCTCTCGGTTCCCCAATGCCCCGGATGCCTAGGGAAATGCCGACTACGCTTTCATCTTCAGCTATGCCATCGGGTAATAACCTTTCGGGACTTGCGTTATCACCCCGTCTTGGAAAGCACCAGGGGCCATTTGCCGGCGGACAAGCAGTTGATCCGTTCAACCGGGTTATTCCTTCAATCGATGCAGCTGTGCAAATTGACAGTCCTCATTCCACCGGATCGATGCACAGCGGAATATATCAAGGATTGAAGTCGGACGATTATCCAAACCTTCTTCTGCCTCCAAATGCGCTTCCAGTAATCCAAGTCAAAGTCTCGTCATCTAGACTTCGCCCTTCGAGGAATAGTTACATGGCTTCAAGGCCAATGGACGAGGAGCCCGTTTTCACACTGAGCATCTTCTCACGGTCTGAAAATCAAGAGCTCTGGCGAGTTGAGAAGGTCATCGGTGCTCTACCCCAGCTTGATCAGCAGATAAGACAGCTCTGTCATCTTCAAGCGAGGTTGCCCGATCGATCTATTTTCAGCGGACATTCTCCGGCTAAAGTAGACGCGAGGCGCGCTGCGTTGAATTCATATTTTGAAAGCCTTCTCGACTGTCCCATGGACGAACGCGCAGCCTTGGTCATCTGTCAGTTTCTTACTTCCGACGCCATTGAACCCCGAGACGACGAGACGAGCCTGCTCAAGGGTAGCTCCCACCCGGGATCAGAGCTTGCACGTGGTCCGGATGGCAAGCCCAGAAAGGAGGGGTACTTAACGAAGAGGGGAAAGAATTTCGGTGGTTGGAAAGCGCGATACTTTGTCTTGCATGGCCCTGAACTCAGATATTTCGAGGCACCAGGAGGTGCTCATCTCGGGACGATCAAGATTCCGAACGCACAGATTGGTAAACAGTCGCAAACGGCTCAAAGCCCTACTGCGCGAGCCGACGACGATGATTCTGACAATCAATATCGTCATGCCTTCCTTATATTGGAACCAAAGAAGAAAGATTCTTCAGCACTTGTGCGCCACGTTCTGTGCGCTGAGAGCGATGACGAGCGCGACACATGGGTCGAAGCTCTTCTAGAATATGTGGAAGGGCCGCAGGAAAACGAGGGTCCTTCAAGTGCACAAGCTCAACCCGCCGTCAACAATCCTGCAAACACCACGCCCAGAAATAAGCTCTTTTCCAATGGTGGCAGAAAAGATAGCAAGGGAACCGATAGTCCCGATCTGGAAACCTCCGATACAGTTCAAGGGTTTAGCTTTGATGACGCTGTTGCTGCTGAGCCTCCGATCATTGGCAATGATCCACGAACGCCAAAGTCGCCCGTCTTCCCGCCAGGTTCATTCCAAGACCCGAATGAAGCGCTGGACCACGGCCAGATTTCATCCAAAATGATATCAGCCCCCACAAATGGTGCGGTTATCCAAGACGCTGGAGCCTGGGGCAACAAGCCCACCACGAGTACAAAGGAGAAGAAGCGCAGCATTTGGGGTTTCCGTACAAGGTCTTCAATTGATCTTGCTTCCCAACTACAAGCTGTTTCCGAGGGGCCTGCCATTCAAATCCACGGTGCTGGTGGTGAAAGGCGGGACTTTGTCAAACCAGTCTTCGGAATGCCCTTGGTGGAAGCAGTTCGAGATTGCGCACCTTTTGATGTTGATGTCAACTTACCTGCGGTTGTATATCGCTGCTTGGAATACCTCAGGGCGAAGGGCGCGGAGTACGAAGAGGGCATATTCCGACTGAGTGGGTCGAATGTCGTTGTGAAGGCACTGAGGGAGCGATTCAACACCGAAGGCGACGTCGACTTCCTTGCTGGCGACCAGTATTATGACGTGCATGCTGTTGCGTCCCTCTTCAAGCAGTACCTTCGGGAATTGCCGTCCACCGTACTAACGCGCGAACTACACATAGAGTTTTTGCGTGTGCTTGGTAAGTAACACTTGATATTGTGTATAGTCGAGAATTCCTCTAATTTTGTTCTTTTCAGACTTCAACGAGAAGCAAGAGAAGATTGTGGCATTCAATTCATTGGTCCACAGATTGCCAAAGCCGAATCTGGCTTTGTTGCGGGCATTGGTCCAGTTCCTCATAGTCATTGTCAACAATTCCGACGTCAACAAGATGACAGTCAGGAACGTGGGCATCGTCTTTGCACCCACCCTCAATATACCGGCGCCTGTTTTCTCCATGTTCCTCACTGAATATGATGATATCTTCGATGACATCCCGGACTCCAACGTCAACACGACGAAGTTGTCTGTTGATCACTCTTTAGCACCAGAGGATATCCGATCACCAAGACGACAAATGTTCTCCGATATTCCCACCCCTTCCCATAATCAGATGACGTTCCCCAGACCAGGCGATCGCCCAGATGACTATAATTCGCGGCATGATACCGGCTTCATTCCCATGCAGCCGAGCTATGAAACTTTCGCTCAGGGTAGAACGGAAACGTACAATCAGCCTCCGGCGGCTGTGAGTAGAATGTTGGCTCCGGAGTCTGACAATGCTCGCAATGCCAAAGCCAAACGACGAGAAAGCAACCTCCTTTTCATGGACTTTACTAATGACGACCAACCTTCGCCTGCGCGCGATAACTTAGGTAAGTTGTCTTTTGTTTCCATCGTTCTGTTTCGTATGGATTTTGCTAACCCTGAATAGCTTAATATTCTCGGGCTAAATGGCATGCCAAAGATCTCTATTTCTCATCAGAGGATCATTCATACCTGGTTTTTCTTTACTCTCTTACACAATATCCATCGCTTGCATCGTGGTATAACTATCATGGTCAAGCGCGACGAATCGAACGAATGTGCAACGACGTATATAAATGCCTGGACCGCCTACAGAGTACATCCGAACGAGAGCCTGATGAATGGCTTAATTCTAATGATAATCAGAGCCTCCACGTCTCTCTTTCTGCTGCGTTGCCCTTTTCTGTTTCAATGTGATCTATGGGTTCATGTCTTTTTCCGCTGGTTGTTTTCTCTGAACTCTTTTGTATAAATTTCTTTTGTGCCTGTGTTTGCTTTGGCGGACTCAGGAATTCTATACCCTTTTCCTTTTAAACAGATAGTTATATGTCTCATTCAATGTTCCTTGCCGTTGAGCGGTAAATTTGTTCCGGGCTGGTAGAATACATATCAGATCGTCTTGTAGTCTACTGTTCACTTTAAGCCGTGTAGAGCTGTATCAGCTGCAGAGTAAAATCAAATTAAACCGTACGCCTATATCATACATCTATATATTCATCATAATCGTGCCACAGAGCTTCAGAAACGCTTCGCACGATCACCCTTCCAGAAACCCATCAACTCTCCATTCTCACTAACCCACTCCCTGACTCCATCAACCAATGCCTTGGCCATGCCCTTATTCTTAGATTTGCCATCAGCTCCCAGTGACTCCCGCCTCAGCCCGGCTGTAGGGACAGGCTCCCCAGTCGCATATTCAGACCCCATTGTAGGAAGAACATTCTCGCCAGCACTCAAACTAACAAACAGCGCAAAGGGCACCAACCACACGCAGAGCCCAAAGTATGATGCCACTTCGGTGAATGTCGGCATGTCGTCAGGGCTAACCTGGTATGGCTGGCGCCAGCTTGTCGAGCTGCGCGACGGCACCGTAGGCTTAGAGAAGTGCCGGAACCAAAGCCAGTGGTTGAGCCCGACGAGAATGCAGGACAGGACAAAGAGCGGGTCGGAGAGTTTCACAATGGGGAAGCGGCGGAGGTTACTTGCGTAGACGATGTGGGAACCGATGCTCAAGACGGAAAGTGAGAAAGGGAACTTGTCGAACACAAGGAGTAGGACCTGGATCCCAATTATGCCGTATATCAGGCGTGATAGGAGCCGGCGCGCAAGGACGGTATGTTCTTCGACGAGTTCGGAGAGATAGTAGAGTCCCGATGCTGTGGGTTCGTCAGTACCAGGCCGCACCAGAATAGAGCATTTGGATGCAGATTGGGGAGCGCATAGGAATCGGCGCGCCTGCAAGATCACTATCTTACCTATAGCTAGAGTGAGGAAGCAGAACCCTACAATCAACCCCAAATACCCTAACAATGGCAATATCCACATTGTGCAGAAAAGCTCCTGGTTCCACAGGCTGGCGCAATGAAATGCAAACGAGACTTGAGATAGGTATATGGACAGGCGACTCAGTGGGTTATTTACCCAAATACGCGGATACACAAAGTGCTTCAGCAAAAGAAACTTGACAGAGAGTAATGAACTGGTGACTGATGAGACGAGTGAAGGTATACTGAGCCGGCGATCATGCATATATGGCTTTCTGCCCCAGGCAACAACCCCACGATGCCAAGGGCAGCGGTCCGGCAAAAAAAATTACTCCGATAGCGAAGTCCGATAAACTTACTACTTTTTATACAACATTTCGGAATCAGCCCATAGTCAAAAGCGCGCAGCGCAGGATCTACACAATGTCGCGTCCCGAAGATGTTTTGTGAGTTAATTTCTTGATTTCAGACTTAATCATCGATCTAGAACTAATGGGCCTACCCACAGACCTCCAGATCTCTTTTACGATGACAGTGAATCGCGCAAGTACACCACATCATCACGTATCCGGAACATCCAAGCGGACATGACACATAGAGCTCTAGAGCTCCTCGACCTGAAGGCACCATCACTTATCCTCGACGTCGGCTGCGGTTCCGGATTGTCCGGGGAAATTCTCTCCCAGGAGGCTCCCGAGCACGGCGGCCCGCACACCTGGATCGGAATGGACATCTCGCCCAGTATGTTGGATATTGCGCTGCAGCGGGGTGTGGAGGGAGACCTATTTCTTGCAGACATTGGACAGGGTGTGCCATTTCGACCGGGAACATTCGACGCCGCCATTAGCATTAGTGCGATTCAGTGGCTTTGCAATGCAGAGACAAGCGACGTCAGTCCAGAGGGTCGTCTTCGGAGATTTTTCGAGGGACTCTTTGCTAGTCTCCGTCGAGGTGGGCGCGCAGTCTGTCAGTTTTATCCCAAGAATGATGCCCAGCGCACGATGATCAGTGGAGCCGCTGTCAAAGCCGGGTTTGGAGCAGGTATCTTAGAGGACGACCCTGGCACGAAGAACAGCAAACTTTATCTTGTTCTGACTGTTGGCGGAGGGGGTCTGCAGGGTGATATCACCGGCGTCGTCGACGGTATGAATGACGTCGATGTCATGGACGCGCGAAGAAAGGCTATGGAGCATGGCAGGCCAGCCGTCTCTAGGAAGGGCGATAAAGCCTGGATCATGCGTAAGAAAGACCAAATGACTAAAAAAGGGAAGGTTGTCAAGGCGAACTCGAAGTATACTGGCCGCAAGAGACGCCCGGCTTTTTGATTCTACTTCCTCAGTGCAAGAGAAGAATACTACTTCCAACCGACCATTCACACCAAGGCACAAAAGAGAGCCGAAGCACCACATTTATTCACTCTGTTGCATTCTTGTCAAGTGAGCACATTGCAAGTTTTTGTTGCTCAGTGTCAAACTCCTTTGTGTATGCTCAGTACCAAAGCTTAACGGTATATGATGCATGACACCAGGGCAAATTTGCATATTATGGCCTATCTTCTCAACTCGCATATATGCAAGGAGGATATATGCTGATGGGCAGTAGTTGGTTGACTGAAATCTGCCAGAGTGTTCGCGCCCCGAGGAAGTGACCTGCGGGTCCCATGCCCTAAGCAAATTGTTGATACCCTAAAATTCTGTTCTACCAAGAATTTAATGATTTATGAAACATAAAATACTTCTATCTGAATCACACGTATATATCTTTACACATCGTAATCAACCGATCTGTCTATGACATCAACTTCACAATGCGCCTTGAATGTTATTTAGGGTAGCAGTGATACAGATTAGGGCAACTGAACCCAAGAAGCCAAGCGACCTCCAAAATCATCTTATAACCTGTACAAGATCTCATTGTAGAGTCAACGATAATAATAGCAGCAACGAGTTTCTCCAAGTATGATTTACAGAGAAGCCTCCATCTTGTCGAGGACAGCACGGGTGAACTCGTGGGTGGTGGCCTGTCCGCCCATGTCGCGCGTCCGCGTTTGACTACGAAGATATGTCAGCATATGAAACCATGCAAGGAATCGTAGGTCACTCACCCTTCGCCGATGACATCGTAGACAGCCTTGGAGATGCGGTTGGCGTGGTCATCAAGACCAAGGTGGCGGAGAAGCATAGATCCAGACAAGATCATGGCGCTGGGGTTGGCCTGGTCCTTTCCTTTAATATCCAGACCGACGTGACGGCAGCCAGGCTCGAAGACAGCGACGTCACGTCCCATGTTGCATCCAGGAACGACACCGGGACCACCGACAAGGGCAGCACCAATGTTGGAAAGGATACCACCATACAAGTTAGGCATGACCATGACGTCGAATTGCTGAGGTCGCGAAACAGCCTGCATGGAAGCGTTGTCGACAATCATGTCGTTGACCTCCAGAGTAGGGTAGTTCTCGGCGGTCTTGTGGAAAGTGCTGCGGAAAAGACCATCCGCAAGCTTCATAATGTTAGCTTTGTGAATGCAAGTAACCTTCTTCCGGTTGTTGGCGAGAGCAAAGCTGAAAGCGAACTTGGCAATACGCTCAGATTTGGCACGGGTGATGATCTTCAGCGACTCGACAACTCCCTGCACAGACTGGTGTTCAAGGCCAGAGTATTCACCCTCGGTGTTCTCACGGATGATGCAAAGGTCAACGTTGTCGTGGCGCGTCTGGTAGCCGGGGATGTTCTTGATGAGAACGACGGAGGCGAAGATGTCAAGCTCCTGTCGAAGAGCGACGTTGAAGGACTGGTGACCGGAGCGCTCGACGGGCGTGTGGAGGATACCCTTCAAACCGAGCTTGTTGCGTCGAAGAGAAGCGATGGACTCCTTGAAGAGTTCTTCGGAGTGCTTGTTTCCGGTGTCGACACCACTGACATCAACCTGCTCCCACTCAATTGGCACATTGTCGGCCTTGAAGATAGTCTTGACCGATTCCGCGACTTCAGCACCGATACCATCACCTACCAGGCGTAAAGCGTTAGCGAACCGAACAATGGGAGACTGCGCGTCGTCGCGGAAGTTCGATGCAGGGGAATTGAGCCAATCGTACCTGGAATGAGCGTCACGGTGTACTTGCCACCATACTTGGTAGGCTTGAAGATGTCCTGCTGGACTGTCGCAAAAGCTGATATCGGAGGTCAACAACAGAATCTTCCGAGAATCGGACATAACGAGGGAAACACACATCTTGCCGCAATTGGGGAGCGGACGAAAGAACTCTGAGCGGCAGCGCGTCGGAAGAGCGACTAAAATAATATTCGTGAGTAGATTGAAGAAAATCAGGGTAGAGCAGCATGTATGACAGGTCGTGCGCGACTTCGCCGCACATGGAAGGAGTAGGACGAAGTGAAGCGCGAGAGAACACAAGAATAAGGGCTGGAGGGAAATTGATCAACGTACCTTGGCGGGCTGAACTGTCCTTGGGGCAAACATTTTGAATGGACAAAGAACAGAGTGCTATTGAGGGGAGAGTCTGGGATGGGAGAGACCTGGTCGGAGAGAGAAAAGAAGAATGAGGCAGGCAGACTGGCAGCGATCCAGCGATGCCGCACGAGGCGCCGGAAAAAACGGCGGATCGTCTCGGCATGCATGCACCAATCACGCGCCACGGCCCGATCTTATCTAAGAGCCGAAACACTTCTCAGACTGCAGACTTGACTTCTTCAACTCACTACTACTGGAGCATCACTTGTTCTTCGAATGTACTTTCAGGTACCGATATTCTAATCTTCGACAATGAAAACTCCCTGGACTCATCACCCCTTTCCTGTTCAGTATCTCAATAGCGCTGCTCTTTGTGTTCTGAATAGCTATTGACCTGCTATTGACAGACAAAGCGCTCCATTGCCGCTACAACGTGGCTTGCTCTATTGAGCTTCAGATCCGGCTGTTCTGGCTGCCCTCTATTGCAGATTGATGTACCACGTTCTTTGGCATGCTTTGGCCTGATATCCCAGCTGTCACACGAATCGATGGATGCGGCAGTCATTTGCCCGTCTAGGGCCCATAGGCCTGTCATCCTGAAGACTAATGTTTCTTTGCCAGAGGAATTGGCATCCTTCAGTTGACCTTGGCTGCAACCTTGGTTTCGGGTACCTTTGTTCTTATTGTGAATTAGGAAAATATACGGAGGTTTCCCTCTTGTCGACAGACAGTCTCCCAGGATAGGGCTAGGTTTTATTCAGGGAATGGGCTTATTTGCCTCAATAACATGATGGTTCTTTCAGCAGAACCTCGTGGGCATCTCACAGCTGCTTCAATAGAGTCCGTGTGTTTGGGTTCTAATAGCAAAAACGTCCACTGGATGGATCTATATAAACCTGGCGATTGCACACCTATTCCATCCTCTGCAATTGCCTACATCGCAGCCTGCAATACCTTCCTTCTTTATTTTCAATCAGCAGAACCAACTTCGGAAGTGACTTCTTTCAGTTTCCATCTTCACTCTCCTCAAAATGAAGCTCATCTCCGTTGCTCTCGCCGCGCTCGTCGCCGCCACCGTCCAGGCTGCTCCTCATGCCGAGCCCGGCGATGGATTGTGCCACTTCCCCGGTCAGGTTTGCGGAAAGGCCAAGCGTGCCGCCAACGAAATTGACATGGTCAAGCGTTCCGCTGAGGCCATGGCTGAGCCCTCCCAGCTCGACAGATGGTGCCACTTCCCCGGTCAGGTTTGCGGAAAGGCCAAGCGTGCCGCCAACGAAATTGACATGGTCAAGCGTTCCGCTGAGGCCATGGCTGAGCCCTT